>OX463310.1:10746354-12052698 GCA_949820665.1 Scrobipalpa costella
CACTACAGCAATATACATACAAATCTATCTTAAATAACCCTTAAAACTTTGTCAGACGTGGCGGGACGACCTTTGTTTGGGTCGTATGCGCTCTGCCTACCCCATTAGGGATAAAGGCGTGATTATATGTATGTATGTGTGTATGTAAATCAAATAAGTGGGATTACCATTATGTGTCAAATCTTTGTTAGTAATATATTTTCATTACGACAAAAGATATTTTTTCCAGGTCTTCTAGAAGCATCACATTAATTAAAGAATTTTCGAAGAAAGATGTTTATATTGTGTCCGCCTACTGCAACAAAATAACAAGAAAAGAATTAACAAGAGTTTTCTTCTGACAGAAAACTGTTCTAGTTAAAAAGTCCTATTAGCGAGAGAAAAACAGTTCACGTGATCCTGTATTTTTGTAATCCGTAATTTCCAAAAGCTACAGAAACGCTAACTAAACGAATGTTCTTTTTAATTATCAATTTAACGTTTTCCGTACTTTGACATTTTATTGTAAAAACAAGCTATTCTGTCAAACAAAATGTTTGTAAACAGATATTGAATTGAAATAGTTTGTAATATTACAAAGAAATAAGTTATTTGTACTTACGGAATTATTACACAATTAAAGAAATAAGTCTAAAATATAAGTAAGTATTTTTTTGCTTTATGAAAAAAAAAACTTATTTTTGTTACTACGCACTGGTAATACCTGTTACTTAGGGGTGTACGTAGTGTATTTAGTTGCTCTATTTCGGCAAACAAGTGACAATTTGAATATATTATGCGTCTAGACGCAGCCTAGGAATATTCAGTGAGTTAGCAACACATTAAATTATTGATCGTTCATATTAAAAGATAAATGCATTTTCATCCACTATGTTTTTACTCGACTGCGGGAAACAAAGATGGGTAGGTAATGTTTATCAGCCTATAGTTTTTAATTTTGAATGACCATTTCGTTTATTTTCACGAAGTTGTTTTTTGTCCAATAAATATAACACTGAAATATAGAATTTCTCGCGTCTGTAGCGATAAATTCTATGTTAGCGCATCTCTCTGCCAGTACGCGCGCCAGTAGAGCGTAAGGTGACGCATGTGTGTTGTAGGCAATGCAAAGAGCAGCATTGACAGCATGTTGAGCGCAACCTTGCGCGCAGTAAGTGACGCCTGTGCGCACATGACGAACACTGTGGGATGAGAAAATCTTTAGTTTCACAAAAATAGACTTTTATCGAGTAATTTATGCATCTCTCCTAACATGGCGTCGTGTTAGATCTGAACCATTCCCCAGATCGTGCAGCTAGCGTCTTCTTTTTACTTATTTGCATTTTCCCTCTACATTTACACGTGTCGCCTCAAATCATCGTCATATGAACCAGCTTACACTTTAGTGTAACCTTTAGGTTGTCAGGAAGATAATTTATATCAATTTATATTTCACCACTTTTATAAATAAATAAACATTTTCTGTAGTTAAATCCTTATAAACAATATGGCAATAATTATCACACTTAGTAAAATACGATTGACATACATACATACATATAATCACGCCATCATCCCTAATGGGGTAGGCAGAGTATAAACAACCTAAACAAAGGTCGTTCCACCACGTCTGACAAAGTTTTGAGGGTTGTTTAAGATAGATCTTTTATATGTGAAATAAAATAAAATAAATAAATATCCCAATAAACACTTTTGAATTTTACTTTTTAAATGCCATTCTGAGAAAATGTCATTCCCGTTATCAATAAGAATCGTGACACCTATTATAATAAAGGTGTAGAGTTAAAAGTCAAACCTTTCGTACAAAAGAATTCAGACGAATCATATTGGGGAATAAAAGGTGAGTAGGTCTCTGACATTTAAAAATCAACAACTTCTATCTTCTGCTCTTTTTCATGAGTGTTATGAGGCAATTCTCTTCTAAGATGAATACGTAATTTAAATGCCTGAAATTCGATGACAGAATTTCTTTGCTCGTAATCTACTTATTAAAATCGAACAGACGTTTATTGTATTTTAAAGAGAATAGAGAGATATTTGAGGTGGTTTCTATCGTATTTTCTTCCATGCTGAATTTCCTCCCGGGAATGCTGTAAAAACCAGCTAAGAGATCCGAGGGTTTTAGTATATTGTAATTTACGCGATGGGCTGACAACCTGTCACTATAAAATATGCCTTATAATTCTATTTTAAAATAACCCTCAAAACTTTGACAGACCTGGCGGAACAACCTTTGTTTAGGTTGTTTTCATTTTGCCTACCCCATTAGGGATAAAGGCGTGATTAAATGTATGTATGTATGTCAATCGTATTTTACTAAGTGTGATAATTATTGCCATATTGCTTACAAGGATTTAAGTACAGAAAATGTTTATTTATTTATGAAAGTGATGAACTATTTTGTTGTGTAGAAATATTGATGTTATTTATTTGTTTTACAAGAGATGAAAATTACAAAAGAGCTTTTTAGTCATTTCTGTAGGATTGTGTCCTAAGTGTACATATATATAACCAAGCATTTATCCCTAATGGGGTAGGCAGACCGTAAACGACCTGAACGACTGTGTGCAGCTTACGATAATGCAGCTTACATTGAGAGACTGATCATTTAGTTTATAGGCAGTACTTACTAAAGTTTATGTGCTTCAGAGGGTACGTTAAGACATCGCTCCCGGTCGCTGGTTGAGATGGTTTAAAAACTAGGCCGCCATGGTTCATCTGGCCGTTTGCCTATTACTTCCCACACGACAGAAGAAGTAAAACTAGTATAGGACCAGCTTATGAACGAACAGCCATATCTGTAACAATAACCTTGTCAAATGATTCTATGATTAGAATCACCTAACATTGAACGAGCTTATCAAAAGCTCTGCATTCTGCACCTAACAGCGGTTATAAGAGGACAAAAGATGACGTCATATGATGCGGCAGATTATCCCTCAAATTTGCGCTCCGAATTCATTTCACCTTGTTTGTATTATTACCGAAGGTTCAGGCATGTTTGTTGTGTTAGATACACTGGCTATAATTAGAAGCAGACATAATGTGACGTCACAGTGTGCAATAGAAATTTAAGGTCGATTGGGCACAGGGCAACAGCCAAAGGCAACCATGTACCTATGTAGGAATAGGTATACCGGATGCTGATAGGGGTTACTCAGTCAACGAAACTGAACAACGTTTACCAGGAAATTCTGTCAAGAGATAAAAAAAAAATACCTTCCCATACAAAATGACCACCTTGATCAGACAATTTGTATTAAAAATCGTTTCTTTTTAACTTCCAAAAAGAAATTCCGCTGATAGTTGTTCAGTTTTACTGACTGAGCAACCCGTATCAGTTTGCGGGACGCTGACCCTTACACCCCGTTTCAAAAGTGAACTGCGTTCTAACAAGTCTGATGTTTAAACTAGCGTTTTTCCATTATGCTAAATTTAGGTACAGTCAGCAAAGGAGACATCTGGTCAGGCCCGCTCGAAACGATTGAGATTATTTCAAGAAATTATTGATGTATTTTCGTGAAATTTCGTATTGTACAATTTAACTGCAACAAATATACGAAATAAAATTAAATACATGAATTCTTGAAATAATCTCATCCGTTTCAAGCGGCCTTGCCCAGCAATTGCTTTTGCTGACTACCTACCTTATGGCCAATTAAATGAAGTGTTTTTTTTTTTACTAAGTGAATAATTCTATTCGTGAAGTTCAAACTGAAAAACTTAACAGAAGCAACACAGAGTTTTTGAACTCTTACAAATTATTTTATTTTCAATCCTATTAAATTTAATTCACTATTTAAATAATACACTGGGTACAAATCTAGATTTGCCTGCTAAAACTAAAATTAAAATCTACTTGACACGTTCAGACTTAAAATATTGGAAAGGAATGGAGATCTATTCTCTTTGGTTTTTGAGTTACAGTCGGGGGTTTATAAGTTATGCTAGCCTGGGAGCGAGAGGAAAACATGGAATGTGCCAGCTGCATTTTCTCCCGGGCATGCTGTAAAATCCAGCTAAGGGATCCGAGGGTTTAGTATATTGCAATTTAGGCGATGGGCTGACAACCAGTCACTACAGCAATATACCTAAAAATCTATCTTAAATAACCCTCAAAACTTTGTCAGGCGTGGCGGAACGAACTTTGTTTAGGTGGTTTACGCTCTGCCTACCCCATTAGGGATAGAGGCGTGATTATATGTATGTATGTTAGGGTTACTTCTATGCTGGTCTGGGAGCGAAAGAAAAACAGAATGTGCCAGCTGCATTTCTTCCCGGGCATGCTGTAAAATCCATCTAAGGGATCCGAGGGTTTCAGTATATTATAATTTAGGCGATAGGCTGACAACCTGTCACTACAAAAATATACCTAGAATTCTATCTTAAATAAACCTCAAAACTTTGTCAGACGTGGCGGGACGACCTTTGTTTGGGTCGTTTGCGCTCTGCCTACCCCATTAGGGATAAAGGCGTGATTATATGTATGTATGTATGTATGTTAGGGTGGTTCAAAAAGTACTTTTTCTTTTTATCCAAATTATTCTTATTGCAAAATATCAGCTTTCTAAACTAATTTTTCACAAAACACTTACTCAAGTTTACTAACATTACTGCTTAAAAATAGGGATATAGGTCTCTGAAGTAAAATATATAAAAATACATGTTTAACGTAGTCCAAAGCAACTTTTGGGTGTTGTAAGTGCATTTAAGTATAGTGTAAAAATTTAGAGATATTCCTTAAAATTTGATTGAAAATAATTTTGATTCCTAGGCGAAAAAACATTTTTTTATTTAATGTTTTTCGTTAATTCAAACCTTTGTCACATTTGAATCAGCTTCCTATACTAAAAAAATAAATTTGACTTCGTTTATTTTTCATCTTTTCAAACAAATTTAAGAATTTGTCTTGCGATGAGCCTCCCTTTCCATTAAAGATATCTTTATGAAATTTTGCGCACCACATTTTTTTAATACGTGTAACAATATGAGAGGCTGGCCAAATCTCTAGCATGAGTTTGTTTTTTCCCATACTAGCTTGAACCACGCTAATGTGTGTACCAGTATCAAGATATGATACTGACATTTGGGCGAGTGACAATTATTATTGACGTTACAATGGGCTTCCGTGACACCAGCGGTCACTATAGTGGATAAAAAATTCGCCACGTGGATGTGTGGGGGATCCCATTGTATTTTGAAGGTTATCTAAGTTGCTTGTGAAGATTTCGCTGTTTACTAACATAAGGTTATATTTGTTTTTAAAAGCATGATATTGTAAAGAGCATTCATCCCTACATTATTTTAAACTTTCGTTTATTCATTCTTTCTTAGCGAGTGGATTCTTGAGTCGAACGACCCGTTGAACCCTGGTATCAGAGTTTTCGTTTATTTAGTTAGATATTTAAGAATTAATTGTACACACATAACAAGGCATAAAACCGAAGACGCAATAATATTTAGAAATAATAAATTCATAAGTAAATAGTAACCTGCAGTTTCTATCGAAATTTTAGCTTTTAGAAAATAAACAATACATTCATACATATAATCACGACTTTATCCCTAATGGGGTAGGTAGAGCGTAGCAGAAAATAAACAATTTGATTACTTATATAAGTATCTACTTGCCAAACATGCCAACGAAGACGGAAACGCTAAGATTTAAATGAAAGGTTTAAAATTGCTATCCTTATCATAGTTTTAATTTGAGTAAGTGTCAGAAATCGGTCCAGTCGTCCATTGTTTCTCTCTTGTTGTTACCGACATATCACGAATTAGTATTATGATACACAGAAAACGTAGGAATGATATAAGTGTTTCAGACCTGGAGCCATATTTTTGAATCACTCGAACTCCAATACGCATACGGAAGAGCCACTTTCGCGTGCGAGTTTCATACAATTTGCCATGCGAATGTTAGTCTTTCGTATGCGAATTTGATTCGAGTGTTTCAAAAATACGGTTCCTGTGCCTCCATCTTAAATTCTGCCCAATGCCAATGGCAGGTATCACGTTTTTTTGTTTATTACGGCAAAATGTGAAAGATTTTCGTCTTACGTACCGCCTTACATGCCTCTCACGTGTACCTTGCATAAGAAGTGGAAATTATACAAGAAATGAGAAAGAAAACTTCTATAGTATTTCCAACTCAGTTTTAGAATAAAGATAAACATAGTTTCATGTCTTTTTATTCAAAAACAGTTTTCAAAAATAAATGATACGTTTTAGCAAATTAGTTCATCTTCTGAGCGAGTGGATTCTCGAGTCGAACGAACCCTGGTGTCAGAGTTTTCAAACCGCCTAGTAGCTTAGCTATTAGGCCTCTGACGTGGTTTGAGTAACGACCATTATCATAGACAGCAACCGGGACCGACTGCTTCACGTGCCCTCCGAAGCACGGGATCCTTTATGTATTCGGACAATCAGATGATTCAACCTGCAATGTCCTAACTAAACTGGGGAACCCCATAAAGTGATAAATTGACAAATATCAACATGGCTCTGACCACTAGACCACGGAGACAGTTGGCAAATTAGGTAAATAACTAAAACTACTATTTCTCTATGTTGTCATATCTAATAGCTAAAACTTATTTCAAAAACAAGATCTTCGATTAAAAGATTTGGAATTTTGTTTACCTTTATTCTAAAACTGAGTTGGAAATACTATGGTTAGCTTTAGAAGTTAGAACTGTTCATAATATAAAGGAGGTGCCGCGCCGTCGTAATTGTGACGTGGTATTGGGTAACTACAGGCACGCGAAGTATCAAGCTCTATGACGTATTGAATGAAACGCCCTTCTTAACTAAAGGTCACGTTTACATAAAACAATCCTTTTTTTAAACAAGTGCTGGACTGGGACCGAGAGAAAAATATAGAATCTCTCGGGCATGCTGTAAAAATCAGCTAAAGAATCCGAGACTTTCAGTATATTGCAATTTAGGCGAATGGCTGACAACATGTCACTACAGCAATATACCTATTTTTTCTGAAATAACTTTCAAAGCTTTGTCAGACATGGCGTCGTATTTAGGTCGTTTTCGCTCTGCCAACCCCATTAGGGATAAAGGCGTGACTAAATTTATGTATGTATGTATTTCGATATGGACTATATTTTATTGTTTTCTCTAACACGTTTTGTATTAGGTAGGAGTGCGGATGTGTTCAGTTTATAGACTAAACAAAAAATGCTCCACGCCCTTTTCGCATTGTCATCTGCCGACCATACTAGATCATACTCTGTAAATATCAAGGTTGAGATAATGATATAAAAGCTCCGTGTACCTAGCAATCAACACGATTCAGTAGCACACTGTGATTAGCAACAAACATGTTCTCCAAAATCGTAAGTAGCCATCTATTATTATCATAATATATTATTTCTCATTTTATTTTCTCAGTTCCATCCGCAGCTTACTTAATGAGTTTCCCTGTGGGAATCAGATATTTTTTCGCAGTATTAGGTAGTTTTTGTTACTCAGGGTGAATGCAGCTTTCTAATAGTGAAAGAATTTTTAATATCAGTCCAGTAATTTTTGAGTTTATTCGTTACAAACATAAACAAAAAAATACAAATCTTTACTCTCTATAATATTAGTATAGATTTAGATCTCATTACCCTGGTTTTAAGATAAATGCTCCATAAAAGAAATAGTGCAAAGCTTGAATACTATTTATTTATATTATTACAAGTATCCATAAAATAGTGACTAATAGTGTTAAAAACCATAACGCTTCCTTGAGAGTCAGGTAAAAAGTAGCATAATTTTAAATCTTGTACGATAGTACAGGAGCCGTGTTTTTGAACCGCTCGAAAGCTAATGCGCACACGAAAGATTAAAGTTCGCATGCAATTTTCATACAAATTGGCATGCGAAAGTTGCTATTGCGTATGCGAATTCGATTCGATTTAGGATAAGTATTTGTTAACAATTATGTATCACGAGTGATACCCTTGCCAACAAACTGCTTTCGCAGTTTGGCGAAAACATAAAATATGTATTTTGTAAATACCTTTTTTGTTACAATAAATAAATTCGTGTGATTCATAAATACGACTCCAGTACCTTTCATACGAGTCTCACTATCCCTTAGTTTTTCTTCTTCATAGATATTTGACGTTTTGACTATTAAAACTGTTGCCCATCAATTAGTGTTAAGAATTACGAAACCAGCCAAAATAAATGATGCACCAACCGATAACCGTTATTTTCATACATTTGCTTCTCTCCCCAGTTCGCCCTGTTCGCTCTGTTTGCGGTGGCCCTCGCGGCGCCCGGCCCCAAGGCGGCGCCCGAGCCGAACCCGCAGCTGCTGGCCTACTCCGCTGGCCTCGACTACGCCTACCCCGCGCTCGGCGCGCCCGTCGTCTCGCCCTACGCCGCCGCCTCTGTAGTGTCGCCCTATGGCGCCCAAGTTGTGTCGCCCTACGCCGCCTATCCCACCTACTACCTCCGTCGTTAAATCCACTAATAGACGGAGAATATTGAACTAAAATTTCCTAACTACAAGTAACTTACATGGAAGTTAGTATGTTTTGCATCATCTTTAATGTTATTTGAGTATTCTTCACATTTCGATGACCTGAATTATGTATTTACCGGATTTTATGATTGTAACCAGTGACACAATTTTTAGTTTTTAACAACAGTAAACAGAAAAAGCAATAATAGAATTATTATTTTTCCTTTCACCAATTATCACCAACACCTTATCTTAACATAAAGCAAATATGACCACAATAATGAAATGTTGTTGCTGTTTCTACAGTTGGCACGACTACAAAGTAACTGCACGCTCAACCGCCCGTCAACGTGCAGTTTGCTTGCAGTCTAAGTGTAGTTACAACGAACGGCAGGCCTAATTACACGAACGTCAACGTGCAGTAAGATTGCAGTCGGTGTAAATTGAACTCAATAAGTCCTAAAAATGCTATAAACAATGTTTATACCTAAGTTACCGAATACCTATAGAATACTGATAAGTAATTCCTTGCATATCTTTGTTATTGCTTGTTTAAATACACATCAATTCTGCAGACACACGCTCTTGGAATATAATTAGCTCTGGAAATCTACATTCAATGATAGTTTTGTGCTTTTTATAAACAGGTTAAAAGATATAAGGATGTCGGGTAGTGTGCTCGATCAGTAACAAAATTAACTTTATAAACGCATATTTTACCGAAAATCTAGGAGATACAATCTCAGAATAATAAGGGTAGCTTTGCGCAAAATGACAACTACTTATCTTAGCATTTATGCTCTTTATATTTTAACAAGTACGTATATAATTTTATAGTCGTGGGATAATGGTAGCGATTTGGAACGAATACGATTGAAGTAAATCTCAACAAAAGGTATTGCCGTCTCTCACTGTTCTCTCTTAATAGAAGAGGACAGGTATGGACAAAAAGTCATGAAATAGGTACAGACAATTCCTTAATCACTACATAGTATAAAACAAAGTCGTTTTCTCTGTCCCTTTATCCCTATGTATGCATAAATCTTTAAAACTACGCAACGGATTTTGATGCGGTTTCTTTTAATGGATAGAGTGATTCGAGAGGAAGGTTTATATGTATAATACATGCATAATATAGTAGAGAAACACTGATAATTTCCGTGCAAAGCCGGTGCGGGTCTCTAGTTAAAAATAAAACAAAGTTGCCATCATAGTAATTCAGGTAATGTCGTGTCCTATCTCTCCTTTCACCTGCACGCAGGAAGACCTTATCAACGCCGAATATAGCCTTTGATGTAGCCACGATTTGGGCACAAATAAATTAAACATAGTGATGGACTCGACCTAAGGGCAGCAGCACACAGGCGTCACTTACTTCGCGCAAGGTTACAACACGCTGTCAATGCGTTTTGTATTGCCTACAACACACATACATCATCTTACGCTCTACGCTCGCGTAGCGATGAACTCTACGTCGGCGCATCCCTCTGCCAGTACGCAAACGTAGAGAGTCCTACTAGTAAGACTCTAGTAGGACTTCTACGTACAACGACTGAAAAAAAATCTGTCTCTTGCCAAGGGTCCTTCTATGTGTAGTAATAACCAAGGGCCTTGCTCTGCATTATTTAATCAATATCTCAAATGTCACAAAATTTATTATTCTACCGTATATTTTTAAAATTCCACATGGTACTCTGAGATAGCATCAAAATGTTGATGTATTGGTGCATAAAATACATCATTGAATATTAATTGAGTAGGTAGGCATACGAAAACTTTAATACTTTTTGTAAACTTTGTCAGACGTGGCGAAACAAACGTTGTTTTGGTCGTTTACGCTCTGCCTACGCCATTTGGAATTTGGCGTGATTATATGTATGTAGGTATACGAGTTAATATATAGTTAGGCAGTAAAATGACGCTGGTAACTGCGATACATAGATTCATTAGCACATTATGTCTTTCAAGAAATGCGTAAAATAAATAATTGTACGGTCGCGAATGTGTACAAAGCGCAAAAGCCTTAAACAAAATTATATACTTAAATTATTTTAGTAAATAAATCTATTTGTGCATCAGCGACCAGCAACATATTTTCTTACTGATGCAAGCGTTAATAGGCAGCGGGAACCTCTCTCTATCGCGGCTATATGTGGATGTGACTAACGTTTGTCTAGTATTAAATTCGTAATTTGAGAAAGATGCATACTACAGAAGACAAGACAAAAAGTACCTAGGCATCTCATCACTTCTGCACATCGACTATGTTCCTCTCTACTTTCCTGTAAACCCAAATGCTTCACCTGGTCGAGTCATCTTCACCATCAGCTTATATACGTCACCACTGAGCACACAGGCGTCACGTACTGCGCGCAAGGTTGCGCTCAACGGCAATACCTTTAGTTGAGATTTAGTTCAATCGTGTTGTAATTTAGTCAAATCGCTACCATTGTCCCACGACTATAAAATTATAAAGATTCTAGTTAAAACATAAAGAGCAAAAGTGCTATGATAAATTGTCGTTTTACGCAAAGCTAAACCTAATAAGGGTTTATTACTATGAGATCGTATCTCCTAGATTTTCGATAAAATAAGCGTCTAAAAAGTTAATTTTGTTATTGATCGAGCACACTACCCGACATCCTTATATCTTTTAACCTGATGTATGTTTACAAAAAGCACAAAGCTATAGATTTCAGATAAAATATATGAAATGATTAAATGTAGATCCAAGAGCGTGTGTTTATAGAATTGATGTGTATTCAAACAAGTAATCAAAAAGATATGCATAAGCAATTACTTATCTGTATTCGATAGGTAATAGGTACCTTAGGTATGTGCATTGATTATTGCATTTTTAGGACTTGTTAAGTTGCATTTACACCATATTGACGTTCGTGTAATTAGGCCTGCCGTTCCTTATAACTGCACTAATACTGTAAGCAAACTGCACGTTGACGAGTGGTTGGGCGTGCAGTTACTTTGTAGTCGTGCCAACTGTAGACTCTAACAGCAACAAAATTTCATTATTTTGGTCATATTAGTTTTATGATAAGATAAGGTGTTGGTGATTATTGGTGAAAGGAAAATAATAATTATATAATTGCTTTTTATTTTTATTGCTGCTAACAACTGAAAATTGTGTCACTAGTTACAATCATAAAATCCGGTAAATACATAATTCAGGTCATTGAAATGTGAAGAATACTCAAATAATTTCGAAGAAGATCCAAAACCTCCTAACTTCCATGTAAGTTACTTGTAGTTAGGAAATTTTAGGTCAATCTTCTCTGTCTATTCGTAGATTCAACGACGAAGGTAGTAAGCGGGATAGGCGGCGTAGGGCGATACAACTTGGGCGCCATAGGGCGACACAACTTGGGCGCCATAGGGCGACACCACAGGGGCGGCGGCGTAGGACGAGACGACGGGCGCGCCGAGCGCGGGGTAGGCGTAGTCGAGGCCGGCGGAGTAGGCCAGCAGCTGAGGGCTCGGCTCAGGCGCCGCCTTGGGGCCGGGCGCCGCGAGGGCCGCCGCGACCAGAGCGAACAGGGCGAACTGGGGAAAGTAGTGAATGTATGAAAATGAGGGTTATGATTGGTGCATCATTTATTTCAGCTGGTTTCGTCATTCTTAACACTGATTGATCGGCAACAGTTTTCATTGTCAAATATCTATGAAGAAGAAAACCTAAGTGCGAGTTAGACTCGAATGAAAGGTTCTGTACTATCGTACAAGATTTAAAATTATGTTATTTTTTTATGTAGGTTTTTAACACTTTCTATTAGTCAATATTTTTTATGGATAGTTGTAATACATACATACATACATAATAATCAAGGTTGTACTATTTATTTTATGAAACATTTATCTTAAAACCAATGTACACACATATAATCACGCCTTCATACTTAATGGGGTAGGCAGAGCGTAAACGACCGAATAAAAGGTCGATCCGCCACATCTGACAAATTTTTGAGGGTTATTTATTTAAGATAGATTTATAGGTATATTGTTGTAGTGACAGATTGTCAGGCCATCGCCTAAATTACAATATACTGAAATCCTCGGATCCCTTGGCTGGTTTTTACAGCATGCCCGGGAGGAAACGCATCTGGCACATGTTATGTTTTTCTCTCACTGCCAGGCCAGGATGGAAGAACCAGTAGTGTAATGAAATAATTATATAGTAGATGGCTACTTACGAATTTGGAGAACATGTTTGTTGCTAATCACAGTGTGCTACTGAATCATGTTTATTGCTAGGTACACGGAGCTTTTATATCATTATCTCAACCTTGATATTTACAGAGTATGATCTAGTATGGTCGGCAGATGACAATGCGAAAAGGGCGTGGACCATTTTTTGTTCATAGACTGAACACATCCGCACTCATAACCTAATACAAAACGTGTTAGAAACAACAATAAAATATAGTCCATATCGAAATATACGTAAGAAAAACTATAAACAAGTAATATTTACCTATTCAGTATTTTTTAATACCATACTAAGTATTTACTAAAGCAGATACTTAAGATTTCAGTAATGTATTCAAAGTTGGGTCATTCTTAAAACTTTTCAGAAAACTGTCACACTTGATTTAATCCGAACTGATGATATATCTTAAAAATAATTTTACTCTTAATAACCTTATTATGTGTTTTTTATTTGGCCTGAAAATAAATTATAAAAAACCTGTTAATTACGTTTATTTTTATTGTTAAAATCTCCACCCATGCCGTGTTGAGAAATCTCCGCTGCATGGTATTCCACTCTTGTCCATGGAGTGGAAGAATCTGTCGATGGAGTGGATTTAACGTTATATTTCTAACAAAAGAATATCTTAATTTGCAAAAATACTAAATTTTAACAACTAAATCGGCTGCTACTCTAGTTTACTAATTTGCGTGCCAGCTCTAAATTGACGCTTAACCTGCCTTCTTACAAGATTGACTTCTACGCAAAGTCTTTAACAGTGCGACCGATCAAGCTGCCCGACTACCGACAAGGCTACCGACTTTAGCCTTAAAACGTCTTAAAAAACATTACTTGGAACTAATAATTACTATCTGATCTTTAGGGCCGTATTTATAATCAGCTCTCATGAGTGACAGCGAGTTTGAGTTTGTATAAAAAATGTCATTTTAGTACAAACTGGCCTTTCGAATCTAAATTTAATATTGCTCTCAAGCCTTAGTTTCCTTCACTTTTATCCTGTGCTGTATGTACTGTTGCTGTCATTTCTTTCGTCTAGTTCTGATTGTAGTATGCATTATCCTATCCCCCATTAGTTTATATATTAGTTAATTATATATCCTACATATTAGTGTATTTTACAAATATCCATGTGGTAGCTTGTACCTAGTTTATGTATTATATTTAATGTAATGTATTTAGGACACTTATTTGACTAGGTTTGCACTATCCCGCTTACCGCTACGCATTTTTCTTTCACCCAAAGGTTGCCTGGAAGAGATTGCTACCTTAGCAATAAGGCCGCCTATGTTGTACTTGTCTTTTGTTGTTTTCTGTTGGATTGTATGATTTGTTTTCTTACGTGCAATAAAGTTATTTATGTTATGTTATGCTACATGCACAAAAAATACTTTATGATCTAATTGAACAAAACTCCACTCCATGTGTATGTATTTTCTACTCCGTGGACAACCAGCATATTACATACATACATAAAATCACGCCTTTATCCCTTACGGGGTAGGCAGAACGTAAAACGCCTCCTAAAAGGCGCTTTCGCCACGTCTGACATAAATTGAGGATAAATTTTAGATTGTAATGTGTATTGCTGGAGTGACAGGTTGTCAGCCCATCGCCTACATTACAATACACTGTAACCCTCGAATCCCTTTTTATTTAACCAGCATATTTCCTTTAATATTTCTCTAACTAAAGGTATTGCCGTCCCTCACTGTTTTCTCTTAATAGAAGAGGAAAGGTGTGGACAAAAAGTCATCAAAAATGGACAAACAATTCAATAAAGTGAGTTTTGTTCAATTACCTTGCGCTCAGTAAGTGACGCCTGTGTGTTGCTGCACTTATAGGGTAGGCTCATGCCCCTCCGTGGTGACGTATATAAGATGGTGGTGATGACTCGACTAGATGATGCATTTGGGTTTACAGGCAAGTAAAGCCGAACATAACCGATGTGCAGAAATGATGAGATGCTTAGGTTCTTTTTGTTTTGTCTTCTGTAGTATGCATCTTTCTCAAATAACAAGTTTTATCCTAGACAAACGTTAGTCACATCGACAGGTAGACTGATCTCATGAAGAGACGTCACCGCTGCCTATTGAAGCTTGTATCACTAAGAAAGTATGTTGCTGGTCGCTGATGTACAAATAGATGAATTTACTAAAATAATTTAAGTATATAATTTCGATTATGGCTTTCGCGCTTTGTACAAATTCGCAATCGTAAAATTATTTATTATACGCATTTCTTGGAGGACATAATGTGCAAATGAATCTATGTATCGCAGTTAACAGTGCTATTTTACTGCCTGACTGTACGGGGTGTAAGGGATAGTGTCCCGCAAACTGATATAAAACTGAACAACTACCAGAAGATATGTTTTCAGGAAGTGAAAAAAAAATGGTACAGTGTTAGTATTAATATTTAAAAATGAAAAGAACAAATTTAGCTTTTGCTTTTTATTGCTTTTAAAAACTAAAAATCGTGCCATTTATTCCACTCATTCATCAAAATCAGTAAATTTGAAATCCAGGTCATCGGTCAGAAGAAAGCTGTAGTTCCAGATTTAACGGACGTAGTAGGCTGCGGGGTAGGCAGAGTAGGCGCCATAGGGCGACACTACGTATAGGGGCGGCATAAGGCGAGACGACGGGCGCGCAAGAGAGCCAGTGCCAGGAGAGCGATTAGGGCGAACAAAGAAAAATTTTGAAATAAATATATAAAACTTTTGCTTTTGCATTTTATTGCTTTTAAAAACTAAAATTGTGCCACTCATTCATCAAAATCAGTAAAAACGAATTCCAGGTCATCGGTCAGAAGAAAGCTGTAGTTCCAGATTTAACGGACGTAGTAGGCTGCGGGGTAGGCAGAGTAGGCGCCACTCCATGTGTATTTTCTACTCCGTGGATATCCAGCAAATTTCCTTTGATATTTCCCTAACTAAAGGTATTGCCGTCCCGACTGTTCTCTCTTAATAGAAGAGGACAGGCATGGGCACAAAGTAAAAGGGACGAGGACAAAGGACGGGAATGTGCAAATGAATCTATGTATCGCAGTTAACAGTGCTATTTTACTTCCTAACTGTACGGGGTGTAAGGAATAGCGCCCTGCAAACTGATATGGGTTGCTCAGTTAACGAAACTGAACAACTACCAGAAGATATGTTTTCAGGAAGTTAAAAAGAAACGGTTTTCCATACAAATTGACTGATTGAGTTATTCATTTTGTTTTTGAAGGACAATTCTTTTTTTCATCTCCTGATGGATTTTTTATTGTTATTCAGTTTCGTTGACTGAGCAACCCCGCAATTTTACGGGACGCTGTCCCTTACACCCGGTATACTAACTCGTATACCTACTCAATTGATATTCAATAATGCATTTTATGAACCAATACAGAAACATTTTGATGGTATCTCAGAGAACCATGTGGAATTTTAAAAATACACGGTTGAATAATAATATTAATGACATTTTAGCCATCGATGAAATAATATATTGCATGGCCCTTATTAGTACACATAGATGGACCCTTGGCAAGAGACAGCGAGATTTTCCAGTCATTGTACGTAGAATTCTTACTAGAGCTCTATATAAAATCATGAATACAAGATAAAATGTAAGTACAGTGTTAGTATTAATATTTAAAAATGAAAAGAACAAATTTAGCTTTTGCTTTTTATTGCTTTTAAAAACTAAAAATCGTGCCATTTATTCCACTCATTCATCAAAATCAGTAAATTTGAAATCCAGGTCATCGGTCAGAAAAAAGCTGTAGTTCCAGATTTAACGGACGTAGTAGGCTGCGGGGTAGGCAGAGTAGGCGCCATAGGGCGACACTACGTATAGGGGCGGCATAAGGCGAGACGACGGGCGCGCAGGAGAGCCAGTGCCAGGAGAGCGATTAGGGCGAACAAAGAAAATATTTGAAATAAAAATATAAAACTTTTGCTTTTGCTTTTTATTGCTTTTAAAAACTAAAATTGTGCCACTCATTCATCAAAATCAGTTAATTCGAATTCCAGGTCATCGGTCAGAAGAAAGCTGTAGTTCCAGATTTAACGGACGTAGTAGGCTGCGGGGTAGGCAGAGTAGGCGCCATAGGGCGACACTACAGGGGCGGCGGCGTAGGGCGAGACGACGGGCGCGCCGAGCGCGGGGTAGGCGTAGTCGAAGCCGGCGGAGTAGGCCAGCAGCTGCGGGTTCGGCTCGGGCGCCGCCTTGGGGTTGGGCGCCGCGAGGGCCACCGCAAACAGAGCGAACAGTGCGAACTAGGGAAAGTAGTGAATGTATGAAAGTGAGGGTTATCGGTTGGCGCATCATTTATTTTGGCTGGTTTCGTAATTCTTAACACTAATTGATGGGCGACAGTTTTCATTGTCAAAACGTCAAATATCTATGAAGAAGAAAAACTTAGTGCGAGTGAGACTCGTATGAAAGGTCCTGTACTATCGTACAAGATTTAAAATTGTGTTAATTTTTATGTTGATTTTTAACACTTTCTATTAGTCAATATTTTATGGATAGTTGTAATAATACAAATAAATAATATTCAAGGTTGTACTAATAATAGTCCTCCCACCGATTTTCGGTGACTTGTTTTTAGTGCCCAAGTGTTTGCGCTATACACAGGTGCACTCTCTGTTCCATCAATCTCTTATTCTGATGGGACAGACTGACTGACACGACCAGTGAGAATTCAGGCGCAGGACCGACTATTTACATGACAATCAGGTGATCAGCCTGCAAAGTAAAGGTTGTACTATTTATTTTATGAAACATTTATCTTCAATCCTATAATCACGCCTTCATCCCTAATGGGGCAGGCAGAGCGTAAACGACCGAATAAAAGGTCGATCCGCCACATCTGACAAATTTTTGAGCGTTATTTATTTAAGATAGATTTATAGGTATATTGTTGTAGTGACAGATTGTCAGCCCATCGCAATAATTACAATATACTGAAATCCTCGGATACCTTGGCTGGTTTTTACAGCATGCCCGGGAGGAAACGCATCTGGCACATGTTATGTTTTTCTCTCACTGCCAGGCCAGCATGGAAGAACCAGTGTAATATAATAATTATATAGTAGATGGCTACTTACGATTTTGGAGAACATGTTTGTTGCTAATCACAGTGTGCTACTGAATCGTGTTGATTGCTAGGTACACGGAGCTTTTATATCATTATCTCAACCTTGATATTTACAGAGTATGATCTAGTATGGTCGGCAGATGACAATGCGAAAAGGGCGTGGAGCATTTTTTGTTCATAGACTGAACACATCCGCACTCATAACCTAATACAAAATGTGTTAGAAACAACAATAAAATATAGTCCATATCGAAATATACGTAAGAAAACTGTAAACAAGTAATATTTACCTATTCAGTAATTTTTAATACCATACTTAGTATTTACTAAAGCAGATACTGAAGATTTCAGTTATGTATTCAAAGTTGGGTCATTCTTAAAACTTTTCAGAAAACTGTCACACTTGATTTAATCCGAACTGATGATATATCTTAATAATAATTTTACTCTTAATAACCTTATTATGTGTTTTTTATTTGGCCTGAAAATAAATTAGACAAAACTAAATCGGCTGCTACTCTAGTTTACTAATTTGCGTGCCAGCTCTAAATTGACGCTTAACCTGCCTTCTTACAAGACTGACTTCTACGCAAAGTCTTTCACAGTGCGACTGATCAAGCTGCCCGACTACCGATAAGGCTACTGACTTTTTAGAGCCGAATTAAAAAACATTACTTGGAACTAATAATTACTAACTGATCTTTAGGGCCGTATTTATAATCAGCTCTCATGAGTGACAGCGAGTTTGAGTTCGTATCAGAAATGTCATTTCAGTAAAAACTGGCCTTACGAGTCCATATTTAATATTGCTCTCAAGTTTGATATCGCTTCATAAATACGAGCCTTAGTTTCCTTCACTTTTATCCTGTGCTGTAGGTACTGTTGCTGTCATTTCTTTCGTCTAGTTCTGATTGTAATATGCATTATCCTATCCCCCATTAGTTTATATATTAGTTAATTATATATCCTATATATTAGTGTTTTTACAAATATCTATGTAGTAGCTTGTACCTAGTTTATGTATTATATTTAATGTAATGTATTTAGGACACTTATTTCCCGCTTACCGCTACGCCTTTTTCTTTCACCCAAAGGTTGCCTGGAAGAAATTGCTACCTTAGCAATAAGGCCGCCTATGTTGTACTTGTCTTTTGTTGTTTTCTGGTGGATTGCACGATTTGTTTTCTTACGTGTAGTAAAATATTTTTATGTTATGTTATGTTACATGCACAAAAAATACTTTATGATCTATTTGAACAAAACTCCACTCCATGTGTATGTATTTTCCACTCCGTGGACAACCAGCATATTTCCTTTAATATTTCCCTAACTAAAGGTATTGCCGTCCCTCACTGTTTTCTTATACTAGAAGAGGACAGGTGTGGACTAAAAGTCATCAAAAATGGACAAACAATTCATTAAAGTGAGTTTTGTTCAATTACCTTACGCTCAGTAAGTGACGCCTGTGTGTTGCTGCACTTATAGGGTAGGCTCATGCCCCTCCGTGGTGACGTATATAAGATGGTGGTGATGACTCGACTAGATGATGCATTTGGGTTTACAGGCAAGTAAAGCCGAACATAACCGATGTGCAGAAATGATGAGATGCTTAGGTTCTTTTTGTTTTGTCTTCTGTAGTATGCATCTTTCTCAAATAACAAGTTTTATCCTAGACAAACGTTAGTCACATCGACAGGTAGACTGATCTCATGAAGAGACGTCACCGCTGCCTATTGAAGCTTGTATCACTAAGAAAGTATGTTGCTGGTCGCTGATGTACAAATAGATGAATTTACTAAAATAATTTAAGTATATAATTTCGATTATGGCTTTCGCGCTTTGTACAAATTCGCAATCGTAAAATTATTTATTATACGCATTTCTTGGAGGACATAATGTGCAAATGAATCTATGTATCGCAGTTAACAGTGCTATTTTACTGCCTGACTGTACGGGGTGTAAGGGATAGTGTCCCGCAAACTGATATAAAACTGAACAACTACCAGAAGATATGTTTTCAGGAAGTGAAAAAAAAATGGTACAGTGTTAGTATTAATATTTAAAAATGAAAAGAACAAATTTAGCTTTTGCTTTTTATTGCTTTTAAAAACTAAAAATCGTGCCATTTATTCCACTCATTCATCAAAATCAGTAAATTTGAAATCCAGGTCATCGGTCAGAAGAAAGCTGTAGTTCCAGATTTAACGGACGTAGTAGGCTGCGAGGTAGGCAGAGTAGGCGCCATAGGGCGACACTACGTATAGGGGCGGCATAAGGCGAGACGACGGGCGCGCAAGAGAGCCAGTGCCAGGAGAGCGATTAGGGCGAACAAAGAAAAATTTTGAAATAAATATATAAAACTTTTGCTTTTGCTTTTTATTGCTTTTAAAAACTAAAATTGTGCCACTCATTCATCAAAATCAGTAAAAACGAATTCCAGGTCATCGGTCAGAAGAAAGCTGTAGTTCCAGATTTAACGGACGTAGTAGGCTGCGGGGTAGGCAGAGTAGGCGCCATAGGGCGACACTACAGGGGCGGCGTAGGGCGAGACGACGGGCGCGCCGAGCGCGGGGTAGGCGTAGTCGAAGCCGGCGGAGTAGGCCAGCAGCTGCGGGTTCGGCTCGGGCGCCGCCTTGGGGCCGGGCGCCGCGAGGGCCACCGCAAACAGAGCGAACAGGGCGAACTAGGGAAAGTAGTGAATGTATGAAAATTAGGGTTATCGGTTGGTGCATCATTTATTTTGGCTGGTTTCGTAATTCTTAACACTAATTGATGGGCGACAGTTTTCATTGTCAAAACGTCAAATATCTATGAAGAAGAAAAACTTAGTGCGAGTGAGACTCGTATGAAAGGTCCTGTACTATCGTACAAGATTTAAAATTGATTTAAAAAGTGAGAATTCAGGCGCAGTACCGACTATTTACATGACAATCAGGTGATCAGCCTGCAAAGTAAAGGTTGTACTATTTATTTTATGAAACATTTATCTTCAATCCTATCATCACGCCTTCATCCCTAATGGGGCAGGCAGAGCGTAAACAACCGAAAAAAGGTCGATCCGTCACGTCTGACAAAGTTTTGAGGGTTATTTAAGATAGATTTGTAGGTATATTGTTGTAGTGACAGGTTGTCAGACCATCGCCTAAATTACAATCTACTGAAACCATCGGATCCCTTGGCTGGTTTTTACAGCATGCCCGGGAGGAAATGCAGCTGGCACATTCTATGTTTTTCTCTCACTCCCAGTCCAGCATGGAAGAACCAGTAGTGTAATATAATAATTATTTAGTAGATGGCTACTTACGATTTTGGAGAACATGTTTGTTGCTAATCACAGTGTGCTACTGAATCATGTTTATTGCTAGGTACACGGAGCTTTTATATCATTATCTCAACCTTGATATTTACAGAGTATGATCTAGTATAGTCGGCAGATGACAATGCGAAAAAGGCGTGGACCATTTTTTTGTTCATAGACTGAACACATCCGCACTCGTAACACAAAACGTGTTAGAGACAACAGTAAAATATAATCCAAATCTAAATGTAGGAAAAAAGACTGTAAACAAGTAATCTTTACCTATTCAGTTATTTTTAATACTAATAATAATAAGCCCCTCACAAATCTAACACCACGTCCGGCACGACCATCTGTTGCTACGTGGAGGGCGGACATTGGCAGCTCCAAGCTTATATTAACTCACCAATGACCAACGGTGCGCTAGGGGGGGGGCAACATATCGCCTAATACTGCCCAGTCCAGTACTGTTGCAGAAAACGTAACACACACCACACAATCGACCTCACAAACAAATACTACACAATCGACCTCACACCCGTCATCACCTACATCTTCAAACTCATCAATAAGCCTGTTTCACACTCCTGCTTCGTCACCACACTCATTCGAACTTCAGCAAACACCAACATCAAGTTCGACCACATCACCTATGTCAGAGTATGTTGCCCAGGAAGCTCATGCTACTTCTCCTGTGTCCATCTCTGGCATCACTAACCCTACGCACACATCACAAAATAACTCACCTAATCGCTTAGATCAATACACACAATCACAAACATACCCCATCACTAACACACCAGCAAGAAGTGTTTTGCAGGTCATGATGCCTGCAACCACCCTCGCTGGCAAAAGTAGGCAACGAATGAAATGGTCTAATCAAATTAATGAGGAACTTCTTCGTTGCTACTACCTCGTCACACTTTGCGAAAGAGATCTCACAGCATGGAGACCTCTGCTCCACCAACGATTCATAGAATCCTTCCCAGAATTAAATCATATAACGGAACAACGACTAGCCGATCAAATTAGGGTCATCCATAGAAATAACAGAATATCTGCACCCGAACGTGATCGAATAAAGCAATCAGTAGCTTTAACAAATCCATTACATAACGTAACAAACCAGAACGACAACAATGATACAGAACAACACGTTATCCCAGACACATTTACAAATAATAACAACGCTCAACCTCAGACAAACATCCATACACATATCAACACACAGCTATTATCTACAACTACACAACAAAGGAATACAGCAACATATACAACTCAACCACTAGAAAATAACGAACATATCCAAACACAAGATGCTGAAGTAGAAAACACATCAGTTGACCCAATAACGTTCATGAAAATAGAAAATAGTTTCAAGGAAATGATAATTAAGTTTAACGGTACTGACCCAATCCTCAGACCGACTATTCCCAAGATCCAAACCACGCGCAATATGATCAAGACCGTTAATACAGTAAACGAAATAATAGAACAGCACATGCAAAGTAAACAAACACTCAGTCTGCAAGAAATTCATGAGATAATTTACTGCGCAGCAAGTACCGTCACAACAATTCATGACAAACCACCAAAACAGAATAACACATCACATAACTCTGGTAGTGATGTGAAAACACAATGGGAAACGAGGATAGAAAATAGGATCACATTACTTCGAAAGGAAATAGGACAAATAACTCAGTACCTAAACGGAAATTTAACACAGAAAAAACAACAAAAAATAAACCCTAACAATAGTTCTAGAGACGAAATTATTAACAAACTAGATAACAACAAACAAAAACTACAAGCACACTCAAAACGACTGCGCCGATTAAAGACTAGCAACCAAAGGCGAAAAGATAACAACCTATTTAGTATAAATCAAAAATTATTTTATCAGAATCTCAGCACAGAACACATCAAAGTTACACAACCACCAAATATAGACAACGTCAAAAAGTACTGGGAAGATCTTTGGTCAAAACCAGTTCAACATAACACACACGCATCTTGGGCCGAAGTTGAAGAACGTAAGACTGAAAATATTACAACAATGCCAGAAATAATAATACACAATGATGATGTAACACACGCCATAAAGAAAACCCTAAATTGGAAAGCACCTGGACCTGACAAAATACAAAATTACTGGATCAAATACTTTACAACAACACATGAACATATAGCAAACGCACTTAACGACATCATTCAAAACCCACAAAACATGCCTTCCTTTTTGACACAAGGAATAACATTCTTAAAACCAAAAGACATTAATAACACAACCGACCCGTGCAAATACAGACCAATAACATGCCTCCCTACTATCTACAAAACTACTACTACTACTATATCCATAATCTCAAACAAACTTACTTCACACATCACACAAAACAAAATCATTTCTGAAGAACAAAAAGGCTGCAGCAAGGGCTCCATGGGCTGTAAAGAACAACTAGTTATCGACACAGAAATACATAAATACAATGTGTACAATAAACTGTTAAATAAATAAATAACCAGGTAAAACAAAAACATAGAAACTTTGTTTACTCATACATAGATTACCAGAAAGCATACGATAGTGTTCCTCATTCATGGCTCATACACATACTTAAAATCTACAAAACAGACAATAAAATAATTCAATTCAATGGGCCACTAAACTAAACTTACGGACTAACAATAGTACTTTCACTACTCCACCTATCAAAATCGCTCGAGGCATTTTCCAGGGTGACTCCCTAAGTCCATTATGGTTCTGCTTAGTTCTCAATCCTCTCTCCAGAATCCTCAATAAATCCGGTTATGGTTACACAATTGACAGGGAAAATGACATAAAAATCACACATCTTCTCTACATGGATGATATTAAGCTTTACGCAGCAAATAAACAACAACTAGATCACCTACTCAAACTAACAGACAAATTCAGTACGGATATCAAAATGACTTTGGTACAGATAAATGTAAAATCAACAGCATTAACAAAGGCCAACATAAAGAGACAGAGTCATTTCAATTAGAACTACAGGGAGGAACTATCAACAGCATGGAACCAAAAGAATCATATAAATACTTAGGTTACCAACAAACTATATCCATAAAACACACTAACATAAAAAATACACTATACACCCAACTATCTGCTAGAAATAAAATAAAAGCCATAAACACCTTTGCTATACCGATACTGACATACTCATTTGGAGTAGTAAAGTGGTCTAACACTGAGCTAGAAGCTCTTAATACTGCAACTAGAATATCAAGTAACAAACATAAAATACATCACATTCATTCAGCTGTGCAAAGATTTACTCTCAAACGACAACTAGGTGGTCGTGCAGTTATAGATATCAAAAACCTGCATTACAAACAAATTGACAACCTCCGAACATACTTCCCCACAAAAGCCAACAACAGCACACTACATAACGCCATAGTAAACCTACCCAACTCAGGAACACCGCTACAACTTAATAATAGCCAATATAACCCAAAACAACAAATATTAACTGACGAACAAAAACTACTGAACTGGAAAGGTAAAGCACTACATAGTAAATACCCACACCAATTAGACCAAGACCATATAGACCGCACTGCATCATGTACCTGGCTCACAAAAGGCAATTTATTTGGCGAGACCGAAGGCTTCCTCGTTGCTATCCAAGACCAAGTCATAAAAACCCGAAATTACTCCAAATACATCCTGAAAGAAACCATAGAAACAGATAAATGCAGATTATGCCATCAAACTACAGAAACAATAGATCACATCACAGGAGGATGCAACTTACTGGCAACCAAAGAATACACTCATCGTCATGACAATGTAGCAAAACACATACATCAACTACTGGCACACAAATATAAACTCCTAGACACACACACACCATACTACAAATATAAACCAAAAAATTTTCTTGATAATAGTATTGCAAAACTCTACTGGGACCGAGACATTATAACCGACCGCACCATACTCAGCAACAGACCAGACATCACGCTCACACTGAAATCCACAAAAACGACATACCTAATAGACGTTGCAGTTCCGAACACACATAACCTGAAACAAAAACACACAGAAAAAATACAGAAATACAGCCCATTAGCAGACGAAATCAAACAAATGTGGCACCAAGATGCCGTCAAGATCATACCGATCCTCATCTCCTCCACTGGTGTAGTACCAAAAAGCCTCTTCAAATCACTTAAACTATTAGATCTTCACAAAAACACCTACATATCCTTACAAAAATCAATAGTTATTGATACCTGTTCTATTGTCCGACGCGTTTTAAACCCAACAAGTCTCACATTCCAAAATAATCAAGAAACCGACACAAACATCACAACCCAAAGCTCTTCTATACATACCTCAACACAAAATAGAATACGTTCATCGCAAAACACACAGATGCACACACATGACTCGCAAGTCCACACACTCCACACACAAACACACTAGAATCAGGAAACTAGGTGTAAGCCCGTACCTGCTTTCCAAAACCCGACCATAACGGTCGAGACAAAAATCGTTTTGAATATAATAATAATAAAATCTGTTTATTTCTCCATTTCTCTCTAAACCAGATACTGAAGATTTCAGTAATTTATCCAAAGTTTCTTCTTTCACTTTGCAGGAAACTGTCACACTTAATTTAATCCGAACTGATGGATATATAATATTTTTAGGTATTTTACTAGAACTTTATACATTTACCCCGTGTAAAAATATTTTTTACATATGTCTTACTGTAAATAATAAAAAAGAACGAAGTTGAACTCGCCGAAAAAAAACACATTTTAGATATTTAAACTTAAATAAAAAATATTGAGGTAGTTTCTGTGGTAAGTATTATCTTTAATTAAAAGCACTTTTAATGTTAAAGGTAATTTAAATAGTGCCAGCCATAAAGTGTATTTTTATACATATTTTTTATTAATTTTATTGTAACACGAGGTCAAAGTGGAAAGCATAGCAAGCAAAGCAAGCACCGTGGATTGATTTTAAGGGATGCACATTAAGTTCGTTTTACCGGAAGTTATTTAATATACGCTTTTCGTAGATGTAATCTTATCTTTCCTTTTGTTCATAAAATACAACACAGTGATATTCAAAATACACAACTTAACCTATACTTATAAATATCTTTAATTGATTCGAGAACCTTATAAATAAAGCATGCCGAAAAACATCGGGAAGATGTTGAAAAATATCCGCTGCATGGTATTCCACTCTTGTCCGTGGAGTGGAAGAATTGGTCCATGGAGTGGATTTAACGTTATATTTCTAACAAAGGAATATCTTAACTCGCAGAAATACTACATTATAAAAACTAAATCGGCTGCTACTCTAGGTTACCAAGTTGTGTGCCAGCTCTAAATTGACGCTTAACCTGCCTTCTCACAAGACTGAATTCTACGGAAAGTCTTTCACAGTGCAAGCGATCAAGCTGTGGAATGCCTTGCCTGAAGACATTCGACGTGCACCGTCTCTTGAGACTTTAAGAGCCGAATCAAAAAGCATTACTTGGAACAAATAATTACTATCTGGTCTTTAGTTTCCTTCACTTTTATCCTGTGCTGTGGGTACTGTTGCTGTCATTTCTTTTGGTCTAGTTCTGATTGTAGTTTGCATTATCTTATCTTCCATTAGTTTATGTATTCGTTTATTATACGTATTTCCTGTATATTAGTTTATTTTACAAATATATATGTAGTAGCTTGTACTTAGTTTATGTATTATATTTAATGTAATGTATTTAGGACACTTATTTGACTAGGTTTGCACTATCCCGCTTAACGCTACGCATTTTTCTTTCACTCAAAGGTTGCCTGGAACAAATTGCTAACTTAACAATAAGGCTGCCTATGTTGTACTTGTCTTTTGTTGTTATCTGTTGTGTTGTATGATTTGTTTTCTTACGTGCAATAAAGTATTTTTATGTTATGTTATGTTACGTGCACAAAAAAATACTATATGTTCTAATTGAACAAAACTCCACTCCATGTGTATTTTCTACTCCGTGGCCATCCAGCAAATTTCCTTTGATATTTCTCTAACCAAAGGTATTGCCGTTCCGACTGTTCTCTCTTAATAGAAGAGGACAGGCATGGGCACAACGTCAAAAAGAACGAGGACAAAGGACGGGAATGTGCAAATGAATCTATGTATTTTACTTCCTAACTGTACAGGGGTGTAAGGGATAGCGTCCCGCAAACTGATATGGGTTGCTCAGTTAACGAAACTGAACAACTACCAGAAGATATGTTTTCAGGAAGTTAAAAAAGAAAAGATTTTCCATACAAATTGTCTGATTGAGTTGTTCATTTTGTTTTTGAAGGACAATTCTTTTTTTCATCCCCTGATGGATTTTACCGGTGAATGTTATTCAGTTTCGTTGACTGAGCAACCCCGCAATTTTACGGGACGCTGTCCCTTACACCCGGTATACTAACTCGTATACCTACTCAATTGATATTCAATAATGTATTTTATGAACCAATACAGCAACATTTTGATGCTATCTCAGAGAACAATGTGGAATTTTAAAAGTACACGGTTGAATAATAATCTTAATGACGTTTTAGCCATCGATGAAATAATATATTGCATGGCCCTTATTATTACACATAGATGGACCATTGGCAAGAGACAGCGAGATTTTTCAATCATTGTACGTAGAAGTCTTACTAGAGCTCTATATAAAATCATGAATACAAGATAAAATGTAAGTACATTGTTAGTATTAATATTTAAAAATGAAAAGAACAAATTTACCTTTTGCTTTTTATTGCTTTTAAAAACTAAAAATCGTGCCATTCATTCCACTCATTCATCAAAATCAGTAAATTTGAAATCCAGGTCATCGGTCAGAAGAAAGCTGTAGTTTATTTATTTATTTATTTATTTATTTATTAAGGTACACCAGCAGAAAACACGTCAAACAATGATCAAAACTTATTTCTAAACAGTACTGACATGCAATCCAATTTAGGTGACACAACATTTGCAAAAAAAAATAAACAAAACTGTAAGCTGAAAAAATACTTAATTAAAAAGACTTAAACAATTATTTAAAGAATGATAAAATTAAAATCAGTAAATAAATGCATCATTAATAAAAAAATAATAAATTAAATCACTTAAACTAACCAAATAAAATAATCAACTAAACTAATTAAATCAATATTAAATTTAATTTAAAATTACATCTTAAAATGGGCGCGTAGCTGTTGGATGAAATGAGCCGGGGTGTCGCAAAACACGTCAATTTGGGGCAAAATAGCACACAAACTATTGTATGAGTTGGATACACGGGTGATCGGTGAGTGAGTGCCGACATTGGTTTTACTGCGGGGTCCTCGTAGGCAGTCTGTAATAGGATATCGAGGAGGGCAACGCGGGACTTGCAATGTAATTTGCGCGAGTAACTCACTGCAAGGGACCTTACCATTTAATATTTTATGAAGCAGTGTTAAATCGTGAAGAGTTCGACGGTCACGAAGACTAGAAAGTTCGAAGAACTGCAGCCGCTGATCATATGGGCATCTGTGCGATATGGCTGGTGATACAAAGGCCAAGTGTCTGGTGAAGCTTCTCTGGATACTTTCGATGCGCTGAGAGTTTACTACATAACCGGGGTTCCAGGCAGAAGAAGCGTACTCAAGGAGACTTCGAACGAGAGCGAAGTACAAGACGACTTTAGTCTCTGGCAGGAAACCTCTGGTATTTCTCCTGATAAAACCTAGACACTTTGCGGACTTATTAACAATATTACTAATATGCGTAGTAAATTTGAGTTTGGAGTCAATGGTCACTCCGAGGTCTCTGATCTCAGTAACCTCGCTCAGGTTCTTTCCGTAGATGCTATAAGTGGTCGGCATAGGATTAGTCTTTCTAGTATATTTTATATGGTTACACTTTTCAGGGTTCAGTAACATTTTGTTAGACTCGCACCAGACACACAGGCTGTCTAGGTCTTCTTGTACAAGCAAGGAATCCGATGGGGCTTTAATGGTTCTAAACAATTTTAGATCATCCGCGTATAATAGAAAATGGCAGTGCCTAATTTCTGTAGTAATATCGTTTATGAATAGGCAGAACAAAATGGGGCCCAAATGAGAACCCTGGGGGACTCCGGATTCAGCGTAGTATACTCGAGACTCGTAGCCTCCTACGCACACCAACTGGCTTCTCCTCTCCAAATAAGATGCGAACCAACAAAGCAAGGAACCATGAATACCGCAATTGTGCAACTTATGTATCAGTAGTCTGTGACATACCTTGTCGAACGCACTTGAAAAATCCGTGTAAACACAGTCAACTTGGTCACCTGCATCAACATTTTGACTAAGATGGGAAACAAACGTTACCAAATTTGATTCAGTCGAGCGACCTTTGCGAAAACCATGCTGGCCGTCATTCAAGACAGGCTCTATGTGATGGCTTATAGTGGGATACGCAAGCGATTCAAACAATTTAGAGAAACAGGAAAGTATTGAAATCGGCCGGTAATTCTTCACGTCAGATATGTCATCTTTTTTCAATATAGGGGTAACCCGTGCCTTCTTCCATTCAGTTGGAAATATGCCGGCTGCTAATGAGCGATTAAAAATAAGAGTTAAAGGGAGGACCAGATGTGCACCACAACGTTTTACAAAAACTGGTGGTATGTTATCCGGCCCTGCACCTTTAAAAATATTTATTTTTTTAATAGCTTTAGCGACTTCATTCTCACTAATATGCAGTCGGCCCAGGGCTCTACCGGGATCGCAATCTGGCCTACTCATAACGATGGAACCCCTCTCCGAATATGTATTTGAAAAGTGCTCAGCAAACAAATCAGCGATTCCCGATCCGGTGTCAGCTACAGTTTCATTCAGATGCATTTCCGCGGGTATTAGGGTCTTTCCCTTACGTTTGTGACTCATATGTCGCCAAAATGCGCGAGGGTTGTTATGAATGTTAAGTTCTAAGTTTCGTTTGTACTCTTGATAGCGTGTTGCTATAGCCTTGTGACAGTTTTCTCTCAACAATCCGTATTCAAACTTGTCTCTGGGATTTTTATACAGACGATATCGGAGTCTTAGCTTATTTTGCTCAGCGATAAGCTTAATGAGCGTTTTATTGAACCAAGGGGGATAATTAAAGGCTTTGTATCTACGCTTGGGAGTGAATTTCTCAATAAGCCCATAGAGTCTGTCATATAGAATAGACACCATCTCATCGACAGTTCCGCACTTGTCCATCAGCTCATTCCATCCAATCTGACGTAAATTCAGTTTTATATTATTGTAATCCGCTTTGAAGTAGTTCAAATCAACTCTACACATAGACTTCAGGTGTTTGGCACTCTCTAGTGGAAGGGTGGCTAATAGACACGGATGCCTAGGAACAGGTTTACTCAGTGGAAATTCATTTTGCGTTACTAGCACATTTTCAATACTACTTATAATTAGGTCTAGAGTCACATTTTCTTCGTTACGAACACCACTAAACTGATAAAGAGAGTTGGCACTAATGAAATCCACAAGAGCATTACCCAAAGTACAGTCATAGTAATTCGGAACTTTATACGTATTTGAGGCCAAAGGGGTCCACTGTATGAAGCGAAGGTTAAAATCACCAAGTATTATAACCTCGTCTACTCCTTCTAAAATATTATTCGCGTTGTCTAGAAATAGGGACAAGTTTCCAAAGTTAACTGGAGGTGGAAAATAGATAGCACAAACAGCAATCTTTTTCAAAGTGTTGTTAACCTTAGCCTCGACAATGACCCACAAATCTTCGCAATCAGTCTCCCAATTTTTGACACGAACAGATTTGAACTCCTTAGACACAGCTATTAACACTCCACCACCGTCCAACTTCGTATTAGAGCTAGTACAACGGTCTCGCCGATAAACACCGTACCTTTCATCAATAAATTCATTGTTACAAATATAAGGGTTTAACCATGTCTCAATAAAAACAATAATATCATAATTATTGACAAGAATCTTTTGATAAATTTCATCTGTTTTGGTTCTAATGCCTCCGGAATTTTGGTAGTAAATATCCATTAAGATTATTATGTATTGTTGTAACAACGTTCGTAAGTTAGGAATAGAAAAATTAAACAAAAAAAAGAAGAAGCAAAAAGTCTATACAATTTTCTTGAGGCAGTCAAGATTTCTTATCAGGATAGCTAAACTCTCTTCATTCTTGCGCACGTAAATGTTTCCGTTCCGCACCCAGGTAAACTGATACGCCATTTCTTTCGCTTTCCTCCGCGTAGCTGCGTGCAGTGACTTATTCCAGGGAGTCAGATGCTCCGCCACAAACACCGGAGCGCCAGGTCCGTCCAAGCCCAAGTGTGAGGTGCTAAGTTTGTTTTTGGGGTTTCTTTTGTTGTACGTTGCTACTGCGGCCAAAAAAGAATCCCGATGACGCGCGCTACGTAATTTTGCAACGACTGTTCTAGGGCGTGGATTAGCTTTATCCATTTTAGCAACACGGGTGGCATTCATCACATCATCATCGCTAAGTGGAAAATTAACGGCTGTGGCTAGTTTTGTGAGCGTGCTGACTAAGTTTTCATTTTTCTTTTCAGGGATCCCGTTGATTTCAACGTTACTTTCGCGTAGATGTTGTTCGACTCCACATAATCTTTTCGTCAAGTCGTTAACAGATGTTTTGAGGCCGGCGTTTTCATCTTCTAGTATTTTAATTTGTGTTTTATATTGAGTAAGTTCTTGTTTTATTTCTTCATAACTTGAGTTTATAAAGGTTAAGGAGCTATGAAAAGAGGACATTTGCTCATTGATGTTTTTTAGTTCTTCTGTTATTAGTGTCCTTATTTCTTGTCGTAATATGATTCTCAGTGTACTTTCCGTAACATAATCATCACTTTGATGGGTCACTGGGGCTTTAATTTTAGCAGCTTCATCTGTACCAGTATTTCTAGTTCCAACACTCGCATTTTGTCCTTTCTTATCTGGTTTGGTTGGTCTGTTTCGGGCTGTGACGTTTCGGGTTTGTTCTTCTGTTAGACCAGAATGAATCAAATTGGTACGGACCGGGGTAGACGAATTATCACCACCCTTCCTACGGCTGCCGCAGCAGATAACACAACTCCAAGTTGACTTATATGCTTGGGAAAGTTTAATAAACTCTTTTTCTTCCAGTTGACAACACAACAAATCGTAGTAATTTTGACAAAGAGAGCATTTCAAAAAATACTTAGACTCAATTCTTGTTTGACATGCGGCACATTTTACGTTATTTCCAGCCATTATGCAGTTTTCGTACGCTTAAGCAGGAATACACGAGCGCAGTTAGTTTAAAAATGGCGCGCAATCCAGTGCAACAGTACCACGAAATCTGTTAATTGCCAAATTAATATCGTTATCGCTTAAACTGTCGTAAAATATCAGGTGTCTCGGTACAGAGGCAATATAGAATGACTTCTGCGTGAAATGGGAAAGCAACACCGGTTGCTTAACTAAAATAACGTTATCAGCGTTATTTTTCTTCTGATCGCAGCCAGTTCACCCCGTTGTGTTGGCATTCATTAAGTTCTGTCAAATTTGACGTTTCTTCACTGGTATTCAACCAATCAGCTGATCAAAAAGTGCCGGCTAAATTGTGATTCCTCTTTAATTGATCGTTATATATTTTAAAATGTTACTCGTACATTCTATTGTTTCATACCTTAATGTTTAATGCGGATGAAATAGGTGTATATCGGCGACACTGCTCTGCGCGTTCATCACTCGAGAGATAACCTTAAAAGTCACACTGTTTACGTAAGTTTATGAGTGGTTTTAGATCAAATATCTTTAAATAATCTTAGGAGTGCCGAACACAGGTTTGTTTATATTGACGACACGTTCCGTTTTTGTAGTTCCAGATTTAACGGACGTAGTAGGCTACGGGGTAGGCAGAGTAGGCGCCATAGGGCGACACTACGTATAAGGGCGGCATAAGGCGAGACGAGCCAGTGCTAGGAGAGCGAATAGGGCGAACAAAGAAAATATTTGAAAAAAATATATAAAACTTTTGGTTTTGCTTTTTATTGCTTTTAAAAACTAAAATTGTGCCACTCATTCATCAAAATCAGTAAATTCGAAATCCAGGTCATCGGTCAGAAGAAAGCTGTAGTTCCAGATTTAACGGACGTAGTAGGCTGCGGGGTAGGCGGAGTAGGCGCCATAGGGCGACACTACAGGGGCGGCGGCGTAGGGCGAGACGACGGGCGCGCCGAGCGCCGGGTAGGCGTAGTCGAAGCCGGCGGAGTAGGCCAGCAGCTGCGGGTTCGGCTCGGGCGCCGCCTTGGGGCTGGGCGCCGCGAGGGCCACCGCGACCAGAGCGAACAGGGCGAACTAGGGAAAGTAGTGAATGTATGAAAGTGAGGGTTATGATTGGTGTTTCATTTATTTTGGCTGGTTTCGTAATTCTTAACACTAATTGATGGGCGACAGTTTTCATTGTCAAAACGTCAAATATCTATGAAGAAGAAAAACTTAGTGCGAGTGAGACTCATATGAAAGGTCCTGTACTATCGTACAAGATTTAAAATTTTGTTAATTTTTATGTTGATTTTTAACACTTTCTATTAGTCAATATTTTATGGATACTTGTAATAATACAAATAAATAATATTCAAGGTTGTACTAATAATAGTCCTCCCACCATTTTCGGTGACTTATTTTTAGTGCCCAAGTGTTTGCGCTATACACAGGTGCACTCTCTGTTCCATCAATCTCTTATTCTGATGGGACAGACTGACTGACACGTCCAGTGAGAATTCAGGCGCAGGACCGACTATTTACATGACAATCAGGCAATCAGGTGATCAGCCTGCAAAGTAAAGGTTGTACTATTTATTTTATGAAACATTTATCTTCAATCCTATCATCACGCCTTCATCCCTAATGGGGCAGGCAGAGCGTAAACAACCGAAAAAAGGTCGATGCCTGCAACCACCCTCGCTGGCAAAAGTAGGCAACGAATGAAATGGTCTAATCAAATTAATGAGGAACTTCTTCGTTGCTACTACCTCGTCACACTTTGCGAAAGAGATCTCACAGCATGGAGACCTCTGCTCCACCAACGATTCATAGAATCCTTCCCAGAATTAAATTATATAACGGAACAACGACTAGCCGATCAAATTAGGGTCATCCATAGAAATAACAGAATATCTGCACCCGAACGTGATCGAATAAAGCAATCAGTAGCTTTAACAAATCCATTACATAACGTAACAAACCAGAACGACAACAATGATACAGAACAACACGTTATCCTAGACACATTTACAAATAATAACAACGCTCAACCTCAGACAAACATCCATACACATATCAACACACAGCTATTATCTACAACTACACAACAAAGGAATACAGCAACATATACAACTCAAACACTAAAAAATAACGAACATATCCAAACACAAGATGCTGAAGTAGAAAACACATCAGTTGACCCAATAACGTTCATGAAAATAGAAAATAGTTTCAAGGAAATGATAATTAAGTTTAACGGTACTGACCCAATCCTCAGACCGACTATTCCCAAGACCCAAACCACGCGCAATATGATCAAGACCGTTAATACAGTAAACGAACTAATAAAACAGCACATGCAAAGTAAACAAACACTCAATCTGCAAGAAATTCATGAGATAATTAACTGCGCAGCAAGTACCGTCACAACAATTCATGACAAACCACCAAAACAGAATAACACATCACATAACTCTGGTAGTGATGTGAAAACACAATGGAAAACGAGGATAGAAAATAGGATTACATTACTTCAAAAGGAAATAGGACAACTAACTCAGTACCTAAACGGAAATTTAACACAGAAAAAACAACAAAAAATAAACCCTAACAATAGTTCTTGAGTCGTAATTATTAACAAACTAGATAATAACAAACAAAAACTACAAGTACACTCAAAACGACTGCGCCGATTAAAGACTAGCAACCAAAGGCGAAAAGATAACAACCTATTTAGTACAAATCAAAAATCATTTTATCAGAATCTCAGCACAGAACTCATCAAAGTTACACAACCACCAAATATAGACAACGTCAAACAGTACTGGGAAGATCTTTGGTCAAAACCAGTTCAACATAACACACACGCATCTTGGGCCGAAGTTGAAGAACGTAAGATTGAAAATATTACAACAATGCCAGAAATAATAATACACAATGATGATGTAACACACGCCATAAAGTAAACCCTAAATTGGAAAGCACCTGGACCTGACAAAATACAAAATTACTGGATCAAATACTTTACAACAACACATGAACATATAGCAAACGCACTTAACGACATCATTCAAAACCCACAAAACATGCCTTCCTTTTTGACACAAGGAGTAACATACTTAAAACCAGAAGACATTAATAACACAACCGACCCATCCAAATACAGACCAATAACATGCCTTCCTACTATCTACAAACTACTAACATCCATAATCTCACACAAACTTACTTCACACATCACACAAAACAAAATCATTTCTGAAGAACAAAAAGGCTGCAGCAAGGGCTCCATGGGCTGTAAAGAACAACTAGTTATCGACAAAGAAATACATAACCAGGTAAAACAAAAACATAGAAACTTAGTTTACTCTTACATAGATTACCAGAAAGCATACGATAGTGTTCCTCATTCATGGCTCCTACACATACTTAAAATCTACAAAACAGACAATAAAATAATTCAATTTCTACAATATGCAATAAATTCATGGACCACTAAACTAAACTTACGGACTAACAATAGTACTTTAACTACTCCACCTATCAAAATCGCTCGAGGCATTTTCCAGGGTGACTCCCTAAGTCCATTATGGTTCTGCTTAGTTCTCAATCCTTTCTCCAGAATCCTCAATAAATCCGGTTATGGTTACACAATTGACAGGGAAAATGACATAAAAATCAAACATCTTCTCTACATGGATGATATTAAGCTTTACGCCGCAAATAAAAAACAACTAGATGACCTACTCAAACTAACAGACAAATTCAGTACGGATATCAAAATGACATTTGGTACAGATAAATGTAAAATCAACAGCATTAACAAAGGCCAACATAAAGAGACAGAGTCATTTCACTTAGAACTACAGGGAGGAACTATCAATAGCATGGAACCAAAAGATCATCATATAAATACCTAGGTTACCAACAAACTATATCCATAAACCACACTAACATAAAAAATACACTGAAAACGAAATACAAACAGAGACTTAACAAAATACTCAGTACCCAACTATCTGCTAGAAATAAAATAAAAGCCATAAACACCTTTGCTATACCGATACTGACATACTCATTTGGAGTAGTAAAGTGGTCTAACACTGAGCTAGAAGCTCTTAATACTGCAACTAGAATATCAAGTAACAAACATAAAATACATCACATTCATTCAGCTGTGCAAAGATTTACTCTCAAACGACAACTAGGTGGTCGTGGACTTATAGATATCAAAAACCTGCATTACAAACAAATTGAAAACCTTCGAACATACTTCCTCACAAAAGCCAACAACAGCACACTACATAACGCCATAGTAAACCTACCCAACTCAGGAACACCGCTAAATCTTAATAATAGCCAATATAACCCAAAACAACAAATATTAACTGACGAACAAAAACTACTGAACTGGAAAGGTAAAGCACTGCATAGTAAATACCCACACCAATTAGACCAAGACCATATAGACCGCACTGCATCATGTACCTGGCACACAAAAGGCAATATATTTGGCGAGACCGAAGGCTTCCTCGTTGCTATCCAAGACCAAGTCATAAAAACCCGAAATTACTCCAAATACATCCTGAAAGAAACCATAGAAACAGATAAATGCAGATTATGCCATCAAACTACAGAAACAATAGATCACATCACAGGAGGATGCAACTTACTGGCAACCAAAGAATACACTCATCGTCATGACAATGTAGCAAAACACATACATCAACTACTGGCACACAAATATAAACTCCTAGACACACACACCATACTACAAATATAAACCAAAAAATGTTCTTGATAATAGTATTGCAAAACTCTACTGGGACCGAGACATTATAACCGACCGCACCATACTCAGCAACAGACCAGACATCACGCTCACACTGAAATCCACAAAAACGACATACCTAATAGACGTTGCAGTTCCGAACACACATAACCTGAAACAAAAACACAGAAAAAATACAGAAATACAGCCCATTAGCAGACGAAATCAAACAAATGTGGCACCAAGATGCCGTCAAGATCATACCGATCCTCATCTCCTCCACTGGTGTAGTACCAAAAAGCCTCTTCAAATCACTTAAACTATTAGATCTTCACAAAAACACGTACATATCCTTACAAAAATCAATAGTTATTGGTACCTGTTCTATTGTCCGACGCTTTTTAAACCCAACAAGTCTCACATTCCAAAATAATCAAGAAACCGACACAAACATCACAACCCAAAGCTCTTCTATACATACCTCAACACAAAATAGAATACGTTCATCGCAAAACACACAGATGCACACACATGACTCGCAAGTCCACACACTCCACACACAAACACACTAGAATCAGGAAACTTGGTGTAAGCCCGTACGTGCGTTCCAAAACCCGACCATAACGGTCGAGACAAAAATCGTTTTGAAAATAATAATAATAAAATCTGTTTATTTCTCCATTTCTCTCTAAACCAGATACTGAAGATTTCAGTAATTTATCCAAAGTTTCTTCTTTCACTTTGCAGGAAACTGTCACACTTAATTTAATCCGAACTGATGGATATATATTATTTTTAGGTATTTTTCTAGAACTTTCTACATTTACGCCGTGTAAAAATATTTTTTATATATGTCTTACTGTAAATAATAAAAAAGAACGAAGTTGAACTCGCCGAAAAAAAACACATTTTAGATATTTAAACTTAAATAAAAAATATTGAGGTAGTTTCTGTGGTAAGTATTATCTTTAATTAAAAGCACTTTTAATGTTAAAGGTAATTTAAATAGTGCCAGCCATAAAGTGTATTTTTATACATATTTTTTATTAATTTTATTGTAACACGAGGTCAAAGTGGAAAGCATAGCAAGCAAAGCAAGCACCGTGGATTGATTTTAAGGGATGCACATTAAGTTCGTGTTACCGGAAGTTATTTAATATACGCTTTTCGTAGATGTAATCTTATCTTTCTTTTTGTTCATAAAATACAACACAATGATATTCAAAACACAAATTAACCTTTACTTATAAATATCTTTCATTGATTCGAGAACCTTATAAATAAAGCATGCCGAAAAACATCGGGCAGATGATGAAAAATATCCGCTGCATGGTATTCCACTCTTGTCCGTGGAGTGGAAGAATTGGTCCATGGAGTGGATATAACGTTATATTTCTAACAAAGGAATATCTTAACTCGCAGAAATACTACATTATAACAACTACCAAGTTGTGTGCCAGCTCTAAATTGAAGCTTAACCTGCCTTCTCACAAGACTGAATTCTACGGAAAGTCTTTCACAGTGCAAGCGATCAAGCTGTGGAATGCCTTGCCTGAAGACATTCGAAGTGCACCGTCTCTTGAGACTTTAAGAGCCGAATTAAAAAACATTACTTGGAACAAATAATTACTATCTGGTCTTTAGTTTCCTTCACTTTTATCCTGTGCTGTAGGTACTGTTGCTGTCATTTCTTTTGGTCTAGTTCTGATTGTAGTTTGCATTATCTTATCTTCCATTAGTTTATGTATTCTTTTATTATACGTATTTCCTGTATATTAGTTTATTTTACAAATATATATGTAGTAGCTTGTACTTAGTTTATGTATTATATTTAATGTAATGTATTTAGGACACTTATTTGACTAGGTTTGCACTATCCCGCTTAACGCTACGCATTTTTCTTTCACTCAAAGGTTGCCTGGAACAAATTGCTACCTTAACAATAAGGCCGCCTATGTTGTACTTGTCTTTTGTTGTTATCTGTTGTGTTGTATGATTTGTTTTCTTACGTGCAATAAAGTATTTTTATGTTATGTTACGTGCATAAAAAAATACTTTATGTTCTAATTGAACAAAACTCCACTCCATGTGTATTTTCTACTCCGTGGATATCCAGCAAATTTCCTTTGATATTTCCCTAACTAAAGGTATTGCCGTCCCGACTGTTCTCTCTTAATAGAAGAGGACAGGCATGGGCACAAAGTAAAAGGGACGAGGACAAAGGACGGGAATGTGCAAATGAATCTATGTATCGCAGTTAACAGTGCTATTTTACTTCCTAACTGTACGGGGTGTAAGGGATAGCGCCCTGCAAACTGATATGGGTTGCTCAGTTAACGAAACTGAACAACTACCAGAAGATATGTTTTCAGGAAGTTAAAAAGAAACGGTTTTCCATACAAATTGACTGATTGAGTTATTCATTTTGTTTTTGAAGGACAATTCTTTTTTTCATCTCCTGATGGATTTTTTATTGTTATTCAGTTTCGTTGACTGAGCAACCCCGCAATTTTACGGGACGCTGTCCCTTACACCCGGTATACTAACTCGTATACCTACTCAATTGATATTCAATAATGCATTTTATGAACCAATACAGAAACATTTTGATGGTATCTCAGAGAACCATGTGGAATTTTAAAAATACACGGTTGAATAATAATATTAATGACATTTTAGCCATCGATGAAATAATATATTGCATGGCCCTTATTAGTACACATAGATGGACCCTTGGCAAGAGACAGCGAGATTTTCCAGTCATTGTACGTAGAATTCTTACTAGAGCTCTATATAAAATCATGAATACAAGATAAAATGTAAGTACAGTGTTAGTATTAATATTTAAAAATGAAAAGAACAAATTTAGCTTTTGCTTTTTATTGCTTTTAAAAACTAAAAATCGTGCCATTTATTCCACTCATTCATCAAAATCAGTAAATTTGAAATCCAGGTCATCGGTCAGAAAAAAGCTGTAGTTCCAGATTTAACGGACGTAGTAGGCTGCGGGGTAGGCAGAGTAGGCGCCATAGGGCGACACTACGTATAGGGGCGGCATAAGGCGAGACGACGGGCGCGCAGGAGAGCCAGTGCCAGGAGAGCGATTAGGGCGAACAAAGAAAATATTTGAAATAAAAATATAAAACTTTTGCTTTTGCTTTTTATTGCTTTTAAAAACTAAAATTGTGCCACTCATTCATCAAAATCAGTTAATTCGAATTCCAGGTCATCGGTCAGAAGAAAGCTGTAGTTCCAGATTTAACGGACGTAGTAGGCTGCGGGGTAGGCAGAGTAGGCGCCATAGGGCGACACTACAGGGGCGGCGGCGTAGGGCGAGACGACGGGCGCGCCGAGCGCGGGGTAGGCGTAGTTGAAGCCGGCGGAGTAGGCCAGCAGCTGCGGGTTCGGCTCGGGCGCCGCCTTGGGGTTGGGCGCCGCGAGGGCCACCGCAAACAGAGCGAACAGTGCGAACTAGGGAAAGTAGTGAATGTATGAAAGTGAGGGTTATCGGTTGGCGCATCATTTATTTTGGCTGGTTTCGTAATTCTTAACACTAATTGATGGGCGACAGTTTTCATTGTCAAAACGTCAAATATCTATGAAGAAGAAAAACTTAGTGCGAGTGAGACTCGTATGAAAGGTCCTGTACTATCGTACAAGATTTAAAATTTTGTTAATTTTTATGTTGATTTTTAACACTTTCTATTAGTCAATATTTTATGGATACTTGTAATAATACAAATAAATAATATTCAAGGTTGTACTAATAATAGTCCTCCCACCGATTTTCGGTGACTTGTTTTTAGTGCCCAAGTGTTTGCGCTATACACAGGTGCACTCTCTGTTCCATCAATCTCTTATTCTGATGGGACAGACTGACTGACACGACCAGTGAGAATTCAGGCGCAGGACCGACTATTTACATGACAATCAGGTGATCAGCCTGCAAAGTAAAGGTTGTACTATTTATTTTATGAAACATTTATCTTCAATCCTATAATCACGCCTTCATCCCTAATGGGGCAGGCAGAGCGTAAACAACCGAAAAAAGGTCGATCCGTCACGTCTGACAAAGTTTTGAGGGTTATTTAAGATAGATTTGTAGGTATATTGTTGTAGTGACAGGTTGTCAGACCATCGCCTAAATTACAATCTACTGAAACCATCGAATCCCTTAGCTGGTTTTTACAGCATGCCCGGGAGGAAATGCAGCTGGCACATTCAATGTTTTTCTCTCACTCCAGCATGGAAGAACCAGTGTAATATAATAATTATTTAGTAGATGGCTACTTACGATTTTGGAGAACATGTTTGTTGCTAATCACAGTGTGCTACTGAATCGTGTTGATTGCTAGGTACACGGAGCTTTTATATCATTATCTCAACCTTGATATTTACAGAGTATGATCTAGTATGGTCGGCAGATGACAATGCGAAAAGGGCGTGGAGCATTTTTTGTTTAGTCTATAAACTGAACACATCCGCACTTCTAACACAACAGAGAAACAACAGTGTTAGAGACAACAAAAGTAAAATATAATCCAAATCTAAATGTAGGAAAGAAGACTGTAAACAAGTAATCTTTACCTATACGGTTATTTTTAATACTAAACCAGATACTGAAGATTTCAGTAATTTATCCAAAGTTTCTTTTTTCACTTTGCAGGAAACTGTCACACTTAATTTAATCCGAACTGATGGATATATATTACTTTTAGGTATTTTTCTAGAACTTTATACATTTACGCCGTATAAAAATATTTTTTTACATAAGTCTTACTGTAAATAATAAAAAAGAACTAACTTGATCTCGCCGAAAAAAAATACATTTTAGATATTCAAACTTAAATTAAAAATATTGAGGTAGTTTCTGTGGTAAGTATTATCTTTAATTAAAAGCACTTTTAATGTTAAAGGTAATTTAAATAGTGCCAGCTCAAAAAGTGTATTTTTATACTTTATTTTTTATTAATTTTATTGTAACACGAGGTCAAAGTGGAAAGTATAGCAAGCAAAGCAAGCACCGTGGATTGATTTTAAGGGATGCACATTAAGTTCGTTTTACCGGAAGTTATTTAATATATGCTTTTCGTAGATGTAATCTTATCTTTCTTTTTGTTCATAAAATACAACACAGTGATATTCAAAATACACAACTTAACCTATACTTATAAATATCTTTCATTGATTCGAGAACCTTATAAATAAAGCATGCCGAAAAACATCGGGCAGATGTTGAAAAATATCCGCTGCATGGTATTCCACTCTTGTCCGTGGAGTGGAAGAATTGGTCCATGGAGTGGATTTAACGTTATATTTCTAACAAAGGAATATCTTAACTCGCAGAAATACTACATTATAACAACTAAATCGGCTGCTACTCTGGGTTACCAAGTTGTGTGCCAGCTCTAAATTGACGCTTAACCTGCCTTCTCACAAGACTGAATTCTACGGAAAGTCTTTCACAGTGCAAGCGATCAAGCTGTGGAATGCCTTGCCTGAAGAAATTCGACGTGCCCGTCTCTTGAGACTTTGTAATGGACTTAGCTTCTGCTATTCAAAACTAAATCATTGTTTTAAAATACCTACAAGTAACGATATCTATCAGATTGGTAGGAAAATCACTATAAACTAGAAACTAATGCCAATCTAGTGTTGATTGAGTAGAGAACTAATATTGTAGCCAGATCGAACTGAAATTACTTCAATTTGAAGTAAATTATAGGTGTTATGCCAGATTGAAAAATATAAAGATTATATTTTATGAGGTAAGTTAATTGTTTTATTGTGTGGTATTGGTATATCTACACATATTATATACGATACGCATTTTATAATTACTTAATAAAAATCAAATGTCGAGTATTTGGATTGTGTGCAGATATTGTGAAGAAAGGTTTCGACAACACAGAGAACGAGAAGGACACGCGGTGCCATCTGGAGGAGAATGGGAGAACTATCAAGAAAATGGGATAAGAGGGAAGATAAAACAGTCGGGGGGCTCGAGAAGGGGGAATGGGGCTGGAGAGACGGGGGCGACGAGGGATGGAGAAGGACGCCGGGGAAGAAAAAGAGCGGCTGGGACCGAGCAGGGAGAAGTTTAGTTGGCCTGGAGTTGTAGTTTGAGTGGAAGTTTAGTTTTACTTGAAGTTTAGTTGACTTTTACCAGTGAAAGTGTACACATCAAAGAGGAGAGGAGAGTACGCAGCCGGGAGGCAACCAAGAGACCTACTATGGTGGGATGTTGGTGGCATCAGTTGTTCCTGTTGTGGACGGAGGGCGGTGACCTGACGATCAGCTGTTCTTTTACATGGTGGAGTGGAGGATGCTGACAGTGGAGTCTTGCAGAGCTGGTGGAGTGCCACCTACAAGGATTCTAAAAAATGGGTAAACCCACACACAAGGTATTCCTGCATCAAATTATGATGCTTATTTACTTATTCTTGAATAAATTTACATCGTGTTTTATTTACTTTACCATTTCTACATTTATTTAATTATCTTGTCCACTTCAGACTTTGTTTATTGACAAGGTTTTTCCCTGTTCAATTAACAATCCTTTTTAATGATATTTCATACTTGCCAAAGGCCGTTCTATTCATTTTTATATATATAATTTCCAATATTTCTTATATGATAGGTACGGTTAATGAGATATATGTAGGATTGTAGGTCGGTTTAGCATGCAATTACATAATTCATACACAGCTATGCGGTTAGGTAAATAGGCAGTTTAGGTACATTGTAGGAGTAGGTTAGGTAGGGGTAGGTTTAGATGGATAGGTTAACCTAGGTAATAATAAATAAGGATTAGGACAATATCTAGGAAAGTAGGTGGGGGTAGCTATTTGGGATCCTACTTTGTGTTTAGGTAGGTAGTTCTCTCCCTTCCCTTTACCAAAATTCCTGTCTTACCTTCCCTTTAAGCAGAGAAGCATCATCCTAATGTTTCATAAAATGCCCAGCAGTGGAATGTATAAATTATTTTAATACAGAAAAGACGTCACCGCTGCCTATTGACGCTTGTATCACTAAGAAAGTATGTTGCTGGTCGCTGATGTACAAATAGATGAATTTAGTAAAATAATTTAAGTATATAATTTTGATTATGGATTTCGCGCTTTGTACACATTCGCGATCGTAAAATTATTTATTATACGCATTTCTTGGAGGACATAATGTGCAAATGAATCTATGTATCGCAGTTAACAGTGCTATTTTGTTGCCTAACTGTACGGGGTGTAAGGGATAGTGTCCCGCAAACTGATATGGGTTGCTCAGTTAACGAAACTGAACAACTACCAGAAGATATGTTTTCTGGAAGTAAAAAAAAAAATTTTCCATACAAATTGTCTGATTGAGTTGTTCATTTTGTTTAGGAAGGACAATTCTTTTTTTCATCTCCTGATGGATTTTACCGATGAATGTTATTCAGTTTCGTTGACTGAGTAACCCCGCAATTTTACGGGACGCTGTCCCTTACACCCGGTATACTAACTCGTATACCTACTCAATTGATATTCAATAATGTATTTTATGAACTAATACAGCAACATTTTGATGGTATCTCAGAGAACCATGTGGAATTTTAAAAATACACGGTTGAATAATAATATTAATGACATTTTAGCCATCGATGAAATAATATATTGCATGGTCCTTAGATGGACCCTTGGCAAGAGACAACGAGATTTTCCAGTCGTTCTACGTAGAAGTCCTACTAGAGCTCTATATAAAATCATGAATACAAGATAAAATGTAAGTACAGTGTTAGTATTAATATTTAAAAATGAAAAGAACAAATTTAGCTTTTACTTTTTATTGCTTTTAAAAACTAAAATTGTGCCACTCATTCATCAAAATCAGTAAATTTGAAATCCAGGTCATCGGTCAGAAGAAAGCTGTAGTTCCAGATTTAACGGACGTAGTAGGCTGCAGGGTAGGCAGAGTAGGCGCCATAGGGCGACACTACGTATAGGGGCGGCATAAGGCGAGACGACGGGCGCGCAGGAGAGCCAGTGCCAGGAGAGCGATTAGGGCGAACAAATAAAATATTTGAAATAAAAATATAAAACTTTTGGTTTTACTTTTTATTGCTTTTAAAAACTAAAATTGTGCCACTCATTCATCAAAATCAGTAAATTCGAATTCCAGGTCATCGGTCAGAAGAAAGCTGTAGTTCCAGATTTAACGGACGTAGTAGGCTGCGGGGTAGGCAGAGTAGGCGCCATAGGGCGACACTACAGGGGCGGCGGCGTAGGGCGAGACGACGGGCGCGCCGAGCGCGGGGTAGGCGTAGTCGAAGCCGGCGGAGTAGGCCAGCAGCTGCGGGTTCGGCTCGGGCGCCGCCTTGGGGCCGGGCGCCGCGAGGGCCACCGCAAACAGAGCGAACAGGGCGAACTGGGGAGAGAAGCAAATTTCATATTTTTTATAACTTTGAAATTTTATAGATGTGATGTGCATATAAAATGCTTTTAACTAAGTTTATGGGCTCGATTCTAGATACCACTGGCTAGAACTAAAATTAAAATCTATCTGTCACTGTCAACATAACAAAATTGAAACAGGGCAGGCAGGCGCTATGGTTTTACGCTTTGTCCGCTTTTATCCGCCATATCATATGGAGGCGGATAAAAATGACAAATAAGGCATAAAACCACCGACTGTAAATCAAAAACCGGAGAGCATAGATCTCCTGTCCTTTTCCAATGTTTTTAGTCTCAAAGTGACAAATAGATTTTAATTTTAGTTCTAGTCGGCTAGTCTAGAATCGAGTCTATACCTAACATGTGCGTTATGCAAAAAGTTGATAATAAGTAATCATAGGATCATAATAGTAATCGATGTACTAATAAAAAAATAAACTTATTTGATATTGTAAGACAATGGGTTGACTTTAAATTGAAAAAAGTAAGAAAATTTTACTGAAGATGCGGGTTAAGAGAGATTAAGTAATTTTGATGTAGGCTAATAACTATTTTAGAACTTTTGTCACGTTTGTTTTGTTAAGGAAAATATAGGCAGTTGGTAAGGCGATCTACATACAAATATTTTTTAGAAGTCTTATGAGTACTTACGATTTTGGAGAACATGTTTGTTGCTAGACACAGTGCTACTGAATTGTATCGTTAGCTCGTTACTCTAAGCTTTTATATTGAATTTCGGCCTTGATCTTTACAGAATATGATCCAGTATGTTCATCTGATGACAAAGCAACAAGTACCTACTTAGAGTTCGATGATCCTTTGTTGTTAGACGCTACTAACATCCGCACTCCTAAAAAGGAGATCTACCTAAGTGCTTACCTTGCGGTGGTAATGGGCTACCTCAAGGATACATTTTGCAGAGCAAACTCTTTAATGTCCTATTGTACAGTCAGCAAAGGAGACATCTGGGCAGGCCCGCTCGAAATGAATAAGATTATTTTAGGAAATTGTTAATGGATTTTCTTGATATTTCGTATGTTTGCACAATTGATTTACCGCAACAAATATACGAAATTTCATGAAAATTCATAAATAATTCTCTGAAATAATCTTATCCGTTTAGACCGGCCCTGCCAGCAATAGCCTTTACTGACTGTACATGTTTATATTGTACACCTTCCAGTTTGGTGTTACGTGCCAAGTATGCAAAAACTCAATAAAAATAAACGACACATAACTTTATCCGTCTGGACTGCTAACGTTTTGGAGAATAAACAAAGGAGACCTAATTGTTCATGTAGAGCATGTCTGTTGAACGTTTTGTATTCATAATTTACATGAATCCCGGTGAGACACTTTGTTTTTCCGTTATTGGGCACCTCAAGGACTCTAAAGACCTATAAAGGTGACGGGACACAAAAATAAGAACAGTTTATAAAGTAAATCGGAGCAACGACGGGTTAAGTGAGGGACGTTGGATCCTTGAGTGTTCTACCCGCTGGAGAGAAAATAAATAAAATGATTGCTAAATTGGTGAGTGATTTGATTAGTCTTATTCACATCAGGGCTTTTAGAAAATCATGTTTGCTTGTCGGGATATCATAAATATAAAATTGGTAGGTATAGCGGCTAAATAAAGGGGTGTTTACATATTCCTAGAATATTTCATTTCGAGGGTATTTTTGGCTGGAAACTATTATTTCTTGATCGGGTGAATAGGGTCTATCGGATAAAATATTTTTAAATACATACATACATATAATCACGCCTTTCTCCCTAATGGGGTAGGCAGAGCGTAAACGACCTGAACAAAGGTCGTTCCGCCTCGTCAAACAAAGTTTTCAGGGTTATTTATGATAGATTTGTAGGTATATTGCTGTAGTGACAGGTTGTCAGCCTATCGCCTAAATTGCAATATACTGAAACCCTCGATCCTTTAGCTGGTTTTTACAGCACGCCCGGGAGGAAATGCATCTGGAACATTCTATGTTTTTCTTTCGCTCCCAGTCCAGCATGGAAGCTATAAATATTTTTATGATAGCAAATTAATAGGTATTTTCAATTAAATTTCTGATGACTAAAGACTAAATTGCTCACAAAGGGGAAGACTGGAAATCATTACACCGACAAGAGTGAAACTCTTAAGAAAATCATCAAAGAGTCAAATTTTTATTTGGCCTCATTACTGTATTAAAAAAACATGTTTTATTCGCTATTATTCGCATATCACTACGTAGTATAATACAAAATCACTTTCTCTGTCCCTATATCCCTATGTATGCTTAGATCTTTAAAATTACGCAACGGATTTTGATGCGGTTTCTTTTAATGGATAGAGTCATTTAAGAGGAAGGTTTATATGTATAATACATGCATAATATAGTCGAGAAACACTGATAATTTCCGTGCAAAGCCGGGGCGGGTCGCTAGTTTTATTATAAGTCGAAAAATACACTAAAATATATCTGGTTATAATTTGGTAAATTCATTTTAAATCTTCATAGCAGAGCAAAGTAAGTCACCCCAGTAGGTCCTGACCTATCATAACGGCACGAAAGGTAAAAGGTCACCTCTAGTCCGAAATAAGTAATATACATACATACATAATAATCACGCTTTTATCCCTAATGGGGTAGGCAGAGCCACAACGACGTGAACAAAGGTTATTCCACCACGTCTGACAAAGTTTTGAGGGTTATTTATGATAGATTTGTATTGACAGGTTGTCAGCCCATCGCCTAAATTGCAATAAACTGAAACCCTCGAATCCCGTAGCTGGTTTTTATAGTATGCACGGGAGGAAATGCAGCTGGCACATTCTATGTTTTTCTTTCGCTCCCAGTCCAGCATGGAAGAACGATATGACTTATCTTATGCGTAGCAATTTGTGTTGTGAACTGAAAGTACCTACTCATCATACGCAAGGGTTGAAGCTATAGGATAATAATCGTGTCAGTGATGCGTCCAACAAAACCCTTTGTGTGACGTCACTGTTACATTATGTGACGCAAAGACTGGCCGGGTGTGTGGCCACCACAGATTTGTTTTAGAGTAGATCATGTAACCTCTTCAGTGAAAACATTTTTCGAACCTACTGTGAGAGGAAATACGTATCTCAATAGTGGTCCCGATTCAAAAATAAACATACCTACATACATACATTTAATCACGCCTTTAGCCCGAAGGGATAGGCAGAGCGAAAACGGCTTTAGAAAAGGATGTCAGCCCTTAGCTGGTTTTTGCAGCATGCCCAGGATGAAATGCAGCTAGCACATGTTATGTTTTTCTATTACTTCGAGTCCAGTATGGAAGCAAAACAAACAAGCTAAAATAAAAACACATCTGTCAATTTCAGTCTTGAGCGAACAGAAAAGGACGGCAGTATAGGCACTTAATATAATCCTGTCTGTTAAATTTGTAAAAAAAAACTAAGGATTTATATAGATGACATAAGTGTCATCTGAAAATTACAGGTAGTTATGGTTTGTGTTTGTTTTCGAATCAAGGCCATTGCCACTCAACCTATGGTTTAGCGAAATTACTAATATTGTTTTTTCTTTTGCAATTAACGACAATGGTTCTGCAAGAAACAGAACTACTCGTACTTCGATATTCACAAATTCTCGTACAGGCAATGTGGGTCGACTTGCATAATCTACTCCATACTAGGTTTATTATGACCACAGTTAGGAACAGCGTAGTACTTCATTGCACTCCAACCTTTGCGATGTATTTAGCTTCTCTTTCTGTGGGTGTATCAAGGATGTACGAGTATCTATGTATTGACGCATGTCCTGTCTGCCCTGCATTTGAAAGTTCTACTTACGTACGTTTTTTATTAGTTTTATTTCTTTTTATTTTGCGACGACTTCGTTTATTACACGTATACATTTTATTTCTACAATATTTTTCAACAACGTGTACCTTCGATAAATAAACTTGTAATCTTTCTCATAAATAAGTAGGTACTAGGTTTATTCGTCAAATAATTTGGGTCCAATATTAAATTCATTTGCAAAAATTGGTAAATCGATTTTATTTTCTCAAACAAGACTTAATTATTAAATTGATTCTTTTTCTAATTATTCTAGGTGCTGTTTCTGGCCGTCCTGGCTGTGGCTCTAGCCAAGCCCCAGTGGTACTCCGGTTCTGGCTACGGTGGCTACAGCGGCTACGGCTACCCGGGTTACTATGGCGGCTACTCCGGCTACTCCAGCCCGTCCAGCTACGGGGGGTGGGGCTACGGCTCCCCCTACAACAGCTACGGATACGGATACTATTAACATATTTAACTAAGCTGCAGTGGTACTCCGGTTCCGGCCACGGCGGTTACTGTGGCTACGGCAACCCGGGTTACTACGGTGGCTATTCCGGCTACTCCAGGTTCGTCGGTTAAAGCTCCCCCTACAATAGCTACGGATACGGATACTATTAACATATTTAGCTAAGCCGCAGTGGTACCATAGTTCCGGCTACGGCTTCCCGGGTTACTACGGTGGCTATTCCGGCTACTCCAGGTTCGTCGGTTACAGCTCCCCCTACAACAGATACTATTAACATATTTAGCTAAGCTGTAGTGGTACTCTGGTTCTGGCTACAGCGGCTACGGCTATCCGGGTTACTACAGTTACAGATACGAATACTATTAACATATTTATAAGATCTCTTATAATTGCTATGTATGTAATGTGATATAGATAAGTATCGTATGTATAGCTAAGTGTGCCCACGGTACATGCATGACACAATGTATGTAACTGTGTGGGTGGTAATATTGTATAATATTTTTTTTGTTTCCATGTCCTCAGCAGTATCATAATGATTAAATGGTGATAGGCATTGTTATTAGTTATTAATTATAATAAATATTTAGAAGAAACACCGATATTTTATTCATTATTGAGAGACAGTACTATTCACCTGTCTAATAATAATAATAACAGCATGCGAACCACTGGCGGTGGGGGACTGAACAGGCGGGTTCCCCCCGAACAAAATACTACAGCCGAACTTAACCGTTACCAGATTTTACAACAGCAATACACCACAAAAATTGTACAACAAAATAATAACACTAGAATACCCTGCTCCATGCCATTAGTTTTGACCAGCCCTTCTCTCCCAAGGGAGGACAACGTGTCGCCAATATCGCAGCCAAGATACAGTTTAAGACCACGTTCCATCACTGGCAGCAGAGTGTTTAAAAGAAAACAAGCTAATAATACCGATGATATATCCATATCCCCATCTTCAATCCGTAGTCTTTTCCCATCTCTCCCATTAACGAGGCCATCTTACCGATCATCCCGCTCAACCTCAGTAACTAGTAGCATACTGCAGGAGGATGTTGCACAGGAGGCAAAATTAGCCGCTAACCCAGTGTCCACCACCAGCAGTTTACGTACGCGCAATAGATGGAGTCGCGAAATGAATGAATTCATCCTGCGTACTTATTTGCAACTCACTTTATTAGAGACAGATCTTAAAGCATATCTACCATTATTACATACAAAGTTTATAGAAAAATTCCCGGAAAGAGAAAACGTCAGCAGACAGAGAATAAGTGACCAGAGAAGAGCGATAGTTAACAAGAAACTTTTACCTCAAGAAGCTATAGACATAATTTATAAAGAGGTACAATACGAAATACAAATAATACAAAACAACACTCTACATAATACGGCCTCACCAACGAACACGCCTAATACACAAAATCCATTTACAGACACACGAACCTTACATACGATTACTCAAACTTCGCGTGCACCACACACTCAGACGCGACAAAGGATGGCTTGGAGCAATGACTTGAATGAAGGAATTATGAAAGCCTTCTACAAAGTGACTAGACTCGAAACGAATCTAACATCATATCGACAACTCTTGCATCAAGAATTTATACAAGCATTTCCACACTATGCCCATCTATCCGAACAAAGAATTGCCGATCAAAGAAGGGCCATAGTCTTAAATAACTACATTACCGAAGACAGGCTAAAAGTTCTACAAGAAGAAGTCTCGAATGAAGAAAATTATGTATTACACCAGAATAATGAGAGTCAACTTATAACTAATTTTAATACTAATACTTTTGAATCCAACTTAACTCCGCAAAACAGTCAGATGTCTACAACTTTAGATACTAACTATGATTCGAACATAAGTCAAGCAAACGATCTACCTAACCTTACAGAAAATAATACAGACATACAAACTGAACTCACAAGAAATTCAACCATATCAACTTCATAAAGCCTATAAAAAATTTCAAGAGATTCTGAACCGATTTAAAAAAACCGACCCTGCCTCGCGGCCCTTTATTCCTAAACAAAAGTCATCAAGGAAATTTGCTGAAATTGTAGACTACCTAAACATGCAGGTATTACCAAAATACATTTCAAAAGAAAGTTGTTTTGAAACCACTCATACTATTATTTATTGCACAGCTTACACAGCAGCTTCTTGTAACGGAACTAAAATTAGAGACAATAATAAATCCTCAAATGAGCTCAGAATAACGACAACCACCAAAATTAATACCCCAGCGTGGCAAAAGAGACTTCAGAAAAAAATTACAAATTTAAGGAAGGATATAGGAAGACTATCACAATACATACTAGGAAATCGGAGTAGAAACCTTATACAACATATACAGTATATAAAAAATACATATAGAATACACTCCCAGCACGAAGAACCTAATTTGAACGATACAGAATTCTTAGACACCCTTAAACAAAAACTTAACGCAGCTTCCAATAGACTTAATAGATATATCAACTGTACCCTAAGGAAAAAACAGAACACACAATTTAGGAACAATGAGAAACAGTTTTATCGAAACCTAGAATCCAACTCACAAAACATTCAAAATCAATCCAACACCTCAATCACCCCTGCACCTGAGGAATTACAGTTTCTGGTCTAACATATGGGCAAAGCCCATACAACACAATGCAACTGCTGAATGGATCCAAAAAGACAAGGAATCTGTTAGTTCAGTACCAGATATGAAATTTGAATATATTTCTGCCGAGATTTTTAAAAAGGTTTTACAAAAACTACACAACTGGAAAGCTCCAGGTAACGACCGAATTCACAATTTTTGGTATAAGAAGTTAAGCACAGTTCACCCTATAATACACAACCATATTAATACATTTATCAAAGCTCCACAAACCATGCCAACCTTTATTACTCAAGGTGTAACATTTCTGATACCAAAAGATGCAGACACTCAGAATCCTGCCAAATACCGACCAATAACATGTTTGCAAACATTTTACAAGATCCTTACGTCTTGTATAGCTGAACAGATTGACCAGTTTATTACAAGTAACAATCTACTGGCGGAGGAACAAAAAGGCTGCCGTAAAAGAAGTCAGGGGTGTAAGGAGCAACTGGTTATTGACTCAGTCGCAATGAAACAAGCGTTAAAACGTAAAAGGACTGTTAACACCATGTACATCGATTACCAAAAAGCTTTCGATTCTGTCCCTCATAGCTGGCTCATTTATATACTACGTCATTACAAAATTCATCCTACTATTGTCAGTTTCTTAGAACACACCATGTATAACTGGCAAACCAAACTTAAACTCATTAACAATAGTACGCTAGTACTATTATATATTCTGTGACAATAGTTGCAACATAGAAACTATAGACATTCCAATACGAAGAGGAATATTTCAAGGGGATGCTCTCAGCCCTTTGTGGTTTTGTTTAGCTTTAAATCCACTTTCTAACATGCTCAATACATCCCAACAAGGACTCACTATTACTAATGGACAAGAACAAACATCACTTACTCACCTCCTCTACATGGATGACATAAAGCTATACAGTAACACCTCTGATTCACTCCATCACCTTGCAGACATCACACAATCATTCTCGAATGACATAGGCATGCAATTTGGCATCGACAAATGTAAAACATTCACCATTGAAAAGGGAAACATACTCCCAAATGACTACACTTTAGATTCTGGATGCCAAATTGAATCGTTAGACCAGCACAGTTCATATAAATATCTTGGATTTCATCAAGCCAAACAAATAAATCAAAAACAATCAAAGACTGACCTCAAAAAGAAATTTAAACATAGACTCAATAGTATTCTTAGATCACAACTTAATTCACGTAATATAATAAAAGCTGTAAATTCTTACGCCATTCCTATTCTTACATACTCTTTTGGTATCATTTACTGGACTCAGGCTGAACTAGAAGCCCTACAACGCACAATAAACACATCTATGACAGCTCAGCGTAAACACCATCCTAGGTCGTGTATTCAGAGACTAACTTTACCTAGAGACGAGGGAGGCAGAGGTTTAATCGACATCACTAACTTGCACAACAAACAGATTACTACACTCAGAAAATATTTTTATCACCAAGCCCAACATTCAAAACTGCACAATGTAATAGTAAATGTCGACAAACGTTTTACACCGCTTAACCTCCAAAACAAAGACTTACAACGTAACGAGCGACTCGTTGATCTTAAAGATAAAATCGCTGCATGGCAGCGTAAATCCCTCCACGGAAGACACCTCCACGAACTGCAGCAAACTCATGTCGACAAAAGTGCGTCGAACGCTTGGCTGCGGCGTGGAGAACTCTTCCCTGAGACGGAAGGATTTATGCTGGCGATTCAAGACCAGGTCATAGAGACCCGCAACTACCAAAAATTTATTTGCCGAATTCCTAATCTACCCACTGATACATGCAGAAAATGCCATAGTTGTTCGGAGACCATCCAGCACATCAAAGGAGCCTGCAAATCAATTGTCCAAACCGATTATAAACATAGACATGATCAAGTTGCATCAATAGTTCACCAAAACCTTGCCTTCAAATTAAAACTCATTACAGAAAAAGTTGCCTACTACAAATATACACCTGGAACTATATTAGAAAATAGCAATCATAAAATATACTGGGACAGAACAATAATTACCGACCGTACAGTACATTATAATAGACCGGATATAACGTTGCTAGATAAAATTAACAAAACAGTTTATTTAATTGATATCGCTATTTGTAACACACATAATCTTCTTAGCTCACATACAGAAAAAGTTTCTAAATACACAGACCTAGCAATAGAAATTAAATCACAATGGAAAGTCAATACAGTCAGAACTATCCCAGTAATTTTATCGACAACAGGAGTTGTACCAAAAACTCTACACACCAGCCTCAAAACTCTGGATATTCACCCACAGATCTACACGCTCCTGCAAAAAGCCGTAATCCTGAACACCTGCAGAATCGTCCGAAAATTCCTTTCTCTTACTTAGTTTAAATTCTTTGCACTTGGCTTCGGCCCGTGCCTTAATTTTTCCTCTTCGGAGAGATACGCAAATGTATAAACAAATATAATAATAATAATAATAATTCTTTATTAAAAGGCAAAAGACCCAAAATTCAATAAATAGTAAAATAGGTATAAGATAAAATATAACAAATACAAAATAACAAAATTACATTATAATTTAAATTAAATTCGTCACTACTATCTATTAGCGTCACGGTGCACTTTAAGCCAGTAGTTTAGAATACGACTGGATACATCCTCATACACAACCCGCAAGATTGTATTCTTAGAGGCCCTCAGCCTCGACCAAAAAGATGCAACACGCTCTCGCATAAGAGCGTAAAAATCTGGCATAATAATGCGCATGACCATATTTATAATCAGCTCTCAAGAGTGTCAGCGAGATTGAGTTCGTATCAGAAATGTCATTTCAGTACAAAAGACCTGCGTACTTAATATTGCTCTCAATCTTGATAGTCTTTTATAAATATGAGCCTTAATAAATAAAAACAAGTTAAGTACCTTTTACGATACCTACCCTAGTAAAATTGATGGTAGTTTATGTGTGTCGCATGAAATTACGGAAACGGAAGATTTCACAGAATTCCTATTTATGGAAACATAATGTTACGGAAGATACCGAAACATTATAGTTTCCCTTGGGATTCGTGAAATCTTGTGTTCCCGTTTTCCTGTAATAAAGGGTATTCTATTATTTGATATAGAAATGTGTAGTGTACCTACGTATATATCTATATATGCAAGATTGAAGCAAAAGTTCTACCCGTGAAATTATTAAAGAAATACTTAGAAGGTACAAATAATAAAGACATTTTTACATTTATTTATTTTTGTTGGTACATTTATTTTTACGTATTAGTTATTGGTATTTTAGTACTGTATGTAGGTCGTTCCTACATACATACATATAATCACGCCTTTATCCCTAATGGGGTAGGCAGAGCGTAAACGACCCAAACAAAGGTCGTTCCGCCACCTCTGACAAAGCCTTGAGGGTTATTTAAGATAGATTTGTAAGTATATTGCTGTTGTGACAGGTCGTTCCTAATTTAATAAAATAAATAGAGTTGTTTAAGAAATGAAAAATACCCACACACATTCACGAAACACAAAAAAGAAAGAAGTGCCCGATGGTGTAGTGGATGGGGCCGCTGCCTCCTAAGCAGGAGGTCGTGGTTCAAATCCCACCACGTACCAATGTGTTTTTCGGTTTTCAAATTTCATATGTACGTTTATTCGGTGTTTTTTCCGTGCTTCGGAAGGCACGTTAAGCCGTTGGTCCCGGTTAATATCGTTCAATACCATAGATACGTGGGACACTCAGAAAGTTTTGCGACTCTAAAAAAAGTTGTTCTACAGGTACATATATTTTTATTAAATCTTTTCAAAGCACTCTCCAGCAGCCTCTATACAAAGATTCATGCGTCTGAACCAGTTTTCAAAACACTTTTTCCAGTCCGCCGTAGACACCTCGTTTACAGCCTGCTCGAACGCAGCCAGCGCATCTTCCGGCGACGAAAATTGTATCCCCTTGAGCTGATTTTTTATTTTTGGAAATAAAAAGAGGTCACACGGTGCTAGATCAGGGCTGTAAGGAGGGTGACCCAGGAGTTTGACTGGTGTGCTGTCCAGGAAGTCCCTCGTTTTGAGCGCGGTGTGTGCAGGCGCATTGTCGTGGTGGAGCAGTAGTCCGCGGAGCCCTGTGTTTGGTCGCTTGTTGCTCACAACAGAAAAAACTTCTGGTAAACATTTGGTAGTATACCATTCGGCGTTAATGCTTCTTTGATCTCGTAAGGGAATTGAGGCCAAGTGGCCAGTCAAATTAAAAAAGCTGGCGATCAAAATCTTCCCCCCGCTTCGAGATCGCTTCACTTTGGTAGGCGTTGGTTCATTTTGAAACACCCAAACTGTCGACTGGCGCTTGATTTCTGGATCGTATTGATAAATCCAGGACTCATCACCTATTACGATCTCGTAAACACGCCGAGACGAGCCTGCTTCAAATTTGTTCAGCATATCACGGCACCATTCCACCCGGGCCTGCTTCTGAGCGTCGGTGAGGTAGTGCGGCACCCAGCGCGATACTATCGTCCTCACGCGAAGATGCCCGTGTAGAATCTCGTGAACGCTTCCCGATCCAATTTTTAATATGTGCTGAATCTCCTGATATATAATTCGCCTATTATCTTGGATTAAATTTTTCACTGCTAGCACGTTTTCTTCCGTAATAGCCGTCAACGGGCGACCGCTTCTTTCTACATCCCCCAAGGTTGGTCGACCGCGCCTAAATTCGTTATACCAACGATACACGGTTGCCTTGGAGGGGCTTTCATCCATAAATGCCATTTGAAGTCTATCGAACGATTCATCCGGTTTCAAGCGACACTTGAAATCGTAAAAAATCATAGCTCTAAAATGTTCCTGGCGGAGATCCATTTTTCAGTAAGACACGATACTTTGAATTGGCTCGCAAAAAATGTGGAGGGAAATTTTGAAAATGGAACACACATATTTTTACTTACAAGTAATCATATTTTCAAAAAAGACTCTAACCGGCCAGTCTGCCATATATAAAAACTATTTATCGCAATACTTTCTGAGTGACCTGGTATTAGTCGTTAAGCAGTGACAGAGGCCAATGCTAAGCATTGGTGGCTTAAAAACTCTGACCTAATCTAGGATTGGCTCTGGTTTCCCTTCTGGGTTGCGGAGGTCAGATGGCAGTCGCTCTGTGTAAAAACTAGTACCAGCGTTCAATTCCCTAGATTAGGTAGCCGACCCCGTGAGATACGGGATAAGGCTAGGGAGATGATGATGGGGTAGGCAGAGCGTAAACGACCTACAAGAAAGGTCGTTCTGCCAATACTGACAAAATTTCAAGGGTTATTTAAGATAGATTTGTGGGTATATTGCTCTAGCGACAGGTTGTCAGCCCATCGCCTAAATTACAATATACTTAAACCCTCGGATCCCTTAGCTGGTTTTTACAGCCAGGAAGGAAATGCAGCTGGCACCTTCTATGTTTTTCTCCCGCTCTCATTCCAGGATGGAAGGAAAGAGTATGGGAACAAAAATTCTATTTTAAGTTTCTCTATTGCCCTTTAAGTTAGCATAATAACAATGTTACCTAGAACTAAGTTGAATACGGAACCGTCATAGACCCAGCTATGTGGGTAATTATAAATGCTGGCTATTATTCAATAATGTAAATACGAGCTCCACGTGTAACTGGTACAATGTAGGGCAAGTATGTGCAGTTTATTAAATATGGTTATCAATAATTTGCAAGTTATTGTCGCATAATTCACACTTTATATAAAAATATGAATGTGTACATATCTGTTTATTGATTTAATTTAAATAAGGTCATATGTTTTACCTTTCGTCATCTCCTTAGCCTTAATCTAGGGGATTGAACGACGTTATTTAACATAGATTTGTAGGTATATTGCTGTAGTGACAGGTTGTCAGCCCATCGCCTAAATTGCAATATACTGAAACCCTCGGATACCTTAGCTGGTTTGTTCAGGTCGTTGACGCTCTGCCTAACCCATTAGGGATAAAAGCGTGATTATATGTATGTATGCATGTATGGTAGAAGTGTTTAGGTAATTACTTATTAAATGTTCGAACCGCGGTGCGGATAGCTAGTTTGAAATAAACCGGTTTATCACATTAGCATTCGAAATAGGCGAGAAACATAATGGTGAAAATTATAGAGCAAATATAATTTATACTTGCGATCTCTTCCATGTCGGACTGGAAGTGACGAAAAACATAGAATGTGCCAGCTGCATCTCCTCCTGGGAATGCTGCGAAAATCTGTTTAGGCATTCGAGGGTTTCAGTATTGTAATTTAGGCGATGGGCTGACTACCTGGCACTATAACAATACACAGATCTATTTAGAATAAACCTCAAAACTTGTCAGTCGTGACGGAACGACCTTTGTTTAGATAGTTTACGGTCTGACTACCCCATCAGGGATAAAGGCGTGATTAAATGTATGTATGTGTTTCCAGCACTTGGTGAAACTCCATTATGATGGTGTAAATTGTTATTAACAATTGTACTTGTTTCACATAATTTAATTTTTCGACCGGTTTCGATTTCATCAAGCATTTTCAGGGGTGTATTTACATTTACACGCAATAATAATAATAGCCCCTGAAGATGCTTAATTAAAGCGAAACCGGTCGGATAATTAAATTATGTGAAACAAGCACTAGTGTTTATAACAATTTACACCAAACCGGGTGTAAGGGACAGCGCACCGCAAACTGATAGGGGTTACTAAGTCAACGACACTGAACCACTTCCACCGAGAAATGCTTTCAGGAAGTGAAAATAACAATTGGCTTTTCCATACAATATGTCCGAACCCGTACTTCGAACAGACAGTTTGTATCCATTTTTTACACTTCCTGGTGGAAGTTGTTCAGTGTCGTTAACTGAGAAAGTCAGTCCCTTATACCCTGTATAGAGCAAATCATAATCTGTTTTAATTAGGTTGCTGCCTCCGTGGTCTAGTGGCTAGTGCCATGGACTCCTGATCCGGAGGTCCTGGGTTCGATTCCCAGGGGGGAAACACAAAGTTGATATTTAAGAATTTATCACTTTATGAATTTTTCCCCAGTTTGGTTAGAACATTGCAGGCTGAATCACCTGATTGTCCGAAAAAGAAAAAGAATTCGTGCTTCGGAGGGCACGTTAAGCCGTCGGTCCCGGTCGCTGTCTTTGATAGTGGTCGTTACTCAAACCATGTCAGAGGCCTGATAGTTGTGCTACTAGGCGGTATATTAACTCTGACGCCAGGGTTCATCAGGTCGATAGACTTGATACCCACTCGACAGAAGAAGAATTAGGTTGCTATGTGTGCTTAAGTTATAGAGCTGGTTTTGCAGTGGTATGATTATGGTAACTAGGTACCTTCTAGTGATCCACTGCTAGCATGGCAACAGCTCAACATCCTCATTTGTTTTCTTCTGTCGAGTTGACAGATGACCATACGAACCCTGGTGTCAGAGCTTCAGTCCAAAAGTAAAGGTAATTGGCCACTTATATTTTAGTGGTATAATGCAGCTTAAAAAATAGGTTGGATTAATGTGTATGTAGCTTTTAATCTATACTAATATAATAAAGAGGAAAGATTTGTATTTTTGTGTGTATGTTTGTAACGGATAAACTCAAAAACTACTGAACTGACTTCAAAAATTCTTCCAGTGTCAAAAAGTTACGTTCACCCTGAGAAACATAGGCTACTTTTTCTTGCAGGAAAATGTCTAATTCCCACGGGAAAGCTCATTAAGGCCCGTATTGGTAAACAGTACTTGAGATTGACAGCCAGTTTGAGTTTGTATCAGAAATGTCATTTCAGTATAATATGACCTGTTAAATCCATACTTAATATTGCTCGCAATCTTGAGATCGCTTCACTACATAGTATAAAATAAAGTCGCTTTCTCTGTCCCTATATCCCAATGTATGCTTAGATCTTTAAAACAACGCAACGGATCTTGATGCGGTTCCTTTTAATGGATAGAGTGATTCAAGAGGAAGGTTTATATGTATAATACATGCAGAATATAGTAGAGAGACAGTGATGATTTCCGTGCGAAGCCGGGTCGGGTCACTAGTAGTATTATAAATACGAGCAAAAGTAAGCCGCGGGTGAAACTGCGGTGTAAAGGCTAGTAGTGGCTTATAATGGCGAAAGATTTTAAAATACCGTTTTAGTATTTCGTAGGAGTTGCTTATCAGTAACAAACAAATATGCATTATTTTTAAATATTTTTTTGGGTGTATAGATAGACGGGTACAACTTAATGCACCTAATTGGTCCAGAAATAGGTAGGTATTTATTAAGATATCAACTGAAACTAAAAAACTGGTCTAATTACCTACCAAGATAATTTTAATAGTTGTAAAGAGCATTTAGACAAAAAATACAATATTAATTGCAAACTTTATGACCAGACATTTGAGTACACTAAAAAGATTATAAAATTCACTAGTTAATTGATGTATAAAAATAATTAAACAATTGATTCAAATAAAATACAAAATGTGTGATGTTGTTTACATTTTCTAGTATCAACCTCTCAAAAAACAAAAAAACCGGTAGAAAACATTTTTATGTGAAAGCAGAATAAGTTTGTTGATTTACAATATGTCAAATCTTTCATAGTATTTCTTTTCACATCCAAAGGTCCTTTTATTAGTACAATCAAGTGTAAAATTACTTTTTTTTAAACAATATATATACATACATATAATCACGCCTTTATCCCTAATGGGGTAGGCAGAGTATTGCTCTGCAATACAACAATAAGATCTGATACCGAGTGTAAGAGACAGCGTCCCAAACTTATAGGGGTTGCTCAGTCAACGACATTGAACAACTTACACTGGAAAATTCTTTTAGGAAGTGTCCATACAAAATGTCCACCTGGATCAGACAATTTGTATGGAATAGCAATTTTTTTCACTTTCTGTAAGAACTTCCCGGGGTAAGTTGTTCAGTGTCGTTGACTGAGCAACCCCTATCAGATTGCGGGACGCTGTCCCTTACAACCTGTATAGTATCTAATTTAAAAAAAAAAATTGGTTAAAAACACATTTTTGCCGTATGTAGAGCTTTTGATTGTCTATCTTTTACTTTACTCTTTTTCTTAGCGAGTGGATTCTCAAGCGAACAACGACCCGATGCACCCTGGTGTCTGAGTTTATTTTACTAATTAAATGTATGAAACTGAATGAATTATCTTAAAATGTGAAACCTAAAGTGTTTGTTTCGCTAAAATGGACACCTGCTAACGACACTGTACTTTACACTGATAGACAGATAACTTTTTGTTACCATCCCATTTTTTATAACCAACACTTTGGTCACAACATCTATTATTAAAAGAGTAGGTACCCTTTGATTCGAGAACATTAGGTCTCATTGATGGATGCCGTGATAAAACGCGGATATGTCTCGCTTACTTGTATTACAATGAATAATATTAGCTGGAAGATCAAGGACGCTTTTTATCTGAGTACGCGACAAACTGACGGGCGTGGTGCTCTGATTGCCACTATATAAGACTAGATCAATCGCCTATTGGTATCACTTGTGTTCTAAGTGTAATCTAAACCTCAACAATGTTCTTCAGAGCTGTAAGTACTGTAGTATCTATCAGATTTATATGTATAAGGCTTATGACTAAAACAAGCAAACCCCAGGAAAACCTGTACATATTTTATGATGCTGACAGTTTTATTGATCCTCTGAAACTTTTTCAAAGATTATACTATGCCTTTTTAAATATTAGGGAAACGTAGGTTTAAACTATTAGAAACGTGTATAAAACATTTACCGTAAAGTTTTTTTTTCCGAAACCTTTGTTCCTTTCATATTTTTTTTTAATCGAAGCACTTTCATCTTCCCTAGAAAGACTTTAAATTTTTTAAGAAAATAGGAACAAAAATAAATCTTCTTATGTAGGTTTAACCTAGGTTAGATTAAATGTTCACGAACTAATTTCCCCGCACCTTATTTAAGGAGGTATTTTTATCTGTCCTCGTACGACCTTAAATAGTCCCTTATGACCCTATGACCTACAGTGGTCAACAGAAATACGGTCTGTGTTTGTGTTACCTAGAGGCAATTTTCCCATGCCCTAAATTCAGGGTAGACAGGACAATGGACTTTCTCTCGTTCGCCAATTACACAATAGAAAAAAAAACTAGCTTAACATGGTTTAAAGTAATGTCACCTGTCTGTTTTTTAGTTTGTTTGTTACCTTTCAGGCTAAGTCCTGAATCGATTGTATAAAAATTTGTAGGATAATAGACTGTATCATGAAAACGGATATAAGTTTATTTTTATCTTGGGAAAATCATTTACATCTCACGGGAAACCTTAAATTTAACTAAACTCGAAGAACTACCGATATATATCGATAAACCTTGGTTCGTGTGACGAGCAGCTATCAAAATCGATGCAACCATGCAATACACGAAATTATGCACTGTGTATTTCAATTAAAATTGATCCCCTACTCTACTCTAAACTAACGTAGTAACACACTACAATGTGTTTTAGCACTCCACTGGGCAAAAAGTTGCAAAATTTGTCGTGACGCAGCCCTTTTGATGTAATAATAAGGGTGGAGCGCGTCATACAACCTGTTAACACCTCAGTGACGATTGTCGTTGGCATTTAGCCCTGGAGAACACACCGGCCTGTAGTATGTTATACAGAATGTAAAAAAAAATAGTCCTCCCAACGATTTTCGGTGACGGCAGCCAATCTCCCGGAGATGGGCCAACTGCGCAGGACTTGTTTTTAGTGCCCAAGTTTTTGCGCTACACACAGGTGCACTTTCTGTTCCTTCAATCTCTTATTCTGGGACAGATTGACTGACACGACCAGAGAGAATTCAGGCGCAGGACCGACTATTTACATGCCCATCCGACGGCATGGATCATCTTACTTTTCGGACAATCAGGTGATCAGCCTGCAATGTCCTTACCAAACTAGAAACAACAACACAAAGTCATTGTCCCCCGCCGGGAATCTAACCCGGGACCTCCGGGTCGAGAGTCCATGGCTCAGACCGCTAGACCACGGAGGCAGTTTATACAGGATGTAAGAGTGTAAGGGAGAGAGTTCTCGCTAACTGAAACGGGTTCACTCAGTCAACGAAACTGAACAACTGGAACAAGGAACTTTTTTCTTTGTGTAGGTAAACATATTTTGTCTTCCCATAAAACATGACTATCTTGTCCATCAGACAATTTTATGAAAGTGGTCATTTGATATGGAAGTCGCATCCTTTCTTTTACCCGAAGGTTGCCTGGAAGAAATTGCTATCTTAACCATAAGGCTGCTTATGTTGTACTTGTCTTTGTGTTTGAATATTTCTTATGTGCAATAAAGTATTTTATCTTACCTTTTATCTTACTTAAGTCATATTTATTTTTGTTACCGAAAGAAATAATTTGTGAATAACTTTTTTCAATATGTGGATCACTGCTGTCCCTTACACCCTGTATTCCTCTATGTCTGGCTTGTAGGTACGTTATGTCCCTTTTCATAGTTCATGCGTAAAAGGTCCCCAGGCAATGGAAATACGCATTCACCTCAAGTTGTCATTTTGTTGCCCTTTTCCTGTGCAACGGACAATGACGAGATAATTAGCGTTATGACATTCAGACAGTCAATTGGAAAAATAGAGTCAATCATCCGTGAATGTGACAGCATTTGTGTACTCTGAAAATTGTATCCGGGACTGTAAAAGTGGTAGACACACATAAGAAATCAAAAGAGGTACTTATTATTATTACAAGTTAAGTTGCGTGAAAAAAGCTCTTAAGAAAGCTGTTTTTCTTATTTGATTTTTTTATAAACATAACCTTCAGTTCTTTCTAAAATTAGAACCGAAAATATTATCTTATCATAATGGAAATTTTCGAAAATCGCTCTCCAGGCAACTGAATGCGCCTGACATGTTATTTATATCAAAATTCGAAGAACGTTTATTTTGCGAAGTCACGCTCAGGCGTTAAAACAACTTGTTTACTTACGATGGGCTCTCTTTTCAGTTCCTTCTCTTCGCCCTGGTGGCTATGGCCTTCGCCAACCCGAAGCCTGAGCCTCAGCCTCAGTTCGCCTACAGCGCTGGCCTCCCCTACGCTGGATACTCCTCTTACTACGGAGGATACGCCGCTCCATATGCTGCCTACCCTTACGCCTACTCAGGATACTACCTACGCTAAACACATATGATCCCACGACGCATTGCTAGATGACACCGCACACCAAATGTTTTGATAATATAGTTTTTACTGCATACTTTCTTGTTTCATTTGTCATTCGATCTTGTCGGCCCACTGCCAATGCGAAGGTACTCGTATAATATACCTGTTTAGATCTGTCCCCATGCGGAAGTGAGTTAGATCTAGTACCCATTGGGCTCGATTCTAGATACAACCGGCTAAAACTAAAATTAAAATCTGTCTCACTTTAAAATAATAAAATTAAAAAAGGCCAGGCGATTTATACTTTCTGCTATTTATACACTTTGTCGCTTTTGCACGTTTCGCCAATATTTCTATAAATCAAAAAATTTTCAGACTAAAAACATTGACAAAAATGTTTTTAGTCTGAAAGAGACAAATAGATATTAATTTTAGTTTTAGCCGGCAAATCCAGAATCAAACCCAATATCAATTATCGGCGAAGGTTTGTTTATTAGTACCTACCTACTACCGCAAGCCTTTGAAGGTATTTTGTTATTGGCTTATAGTTCTGTATAGTTTATAGAATTTATCATAACTGGTTCATTCTTTACTATGTGTTCCTAGTTCTGATATAGATTCCTGTTAAATACCTTTTAAATTACTGTAAATAAGCCTTTTCTGGTTTCTTGGATTGGCCCGAGAGCTTTGAAGGTCATGAGTTCAAGTTCTATACGGGGTGTAAGGGACAGCGTCCCGCAAACTGTTAGGGGTTGCTCAGTCAACGAAACTGAACAACAATCAGCAGGTTTTTTTTCTGGAAGTGAAATAAATATTTGCTTTTCTATGCAAAATGTCTGATATAGGTGGTCGTTTTGTATGTATGGGAAGGACATTTTTTTTCATCTGCTGATAGAATTTGGTGGTAAAACGTTGTTTAGTTTCGTTGACTAGTTCAACTTATATTTTCCTGTGCCCTAAGGTTGCTTGGAAGAAATAAGGCTGCTTAGCAATATGGCCGCCTAGTTGTACAACTAATTGTTTTATTCTTATTCTTCTTGTGTCTCTCTGTGCAATAAAGTATATTCTTATTCTTAACTGAGCAGCCCCTAACAGTTTGCGGGACGCTGTTCCTTACACACGGTACAACACAAATATTTATAAGAGCTTTTTTATAATATTTACACTCTACTCTCCTTAGCAAGAGGATTCTCGAGTCGAACAACATCTTAACCAGTGTGTTACCAATGCTTTTGATGACCTACCTTCAAACTTACCCAATCAAAAGCTGCATGAGTATTAGCAACTAATTTAATTACCCATCAACATAGTCCGTCTCTTTTGTCGACACATTTTCCATTCAATAATTTATAGTTGTAAATCCAATTAACTATTACATCTATCTCTATGCGAATGACCCCACAGCAGTAGGCTTTCATGGGGAAATATATCAATGTCAGTTGCAGAAGCGTGTATTGTACGACGCTTCAGAATTGTTTTGTGATATTAGTCAAATACTTGTAGATAGTAGAGATAGGCAAATAATGCAATGAATAATAAATAAAGCTCATTATTTACGAAACGATACACTTATAATAAAAAAACTACAATATCCCTTATATCAAGGGCTCAGTCAAAGACATTTCGTCTCATCTAAAAACAAAACAAAACGGGGAATTGAGATAGGATCAAACTTACCAGATATATTACTTTCTTTGTATGTTTTTTTTTTTCTGAAGGTTATATATAGTTTAAATTCATAGACGAACTAGATTTTTTGTAGTTAAGATAGATTTTTTGTAGGTGCAAAAAGTGTAAAATAAATTCAAATAAGGCGGAACGGTAATTTATTGCAACTTTCAAATGGAATGAAAGACAAACATCACTGCCAATGATTTAGCCTCAGATTCTCTCTTCCCAATTCTTCTCTTCAGTAGATCTTGCTGTAAGCGACAGCGGGCGCGGGGTAAGGGTAGACCAGAGGGGCGCCGTAAGTCAGCGGGGGGTAAGAGTACACAGGCGCGGGCGCAGGGTAGTAGGGCGCCTTGTAGATGGCTGGGGCTAATCCTGGGGCCAGGAGTGCGCCTGGCTCCGGAGCTGGCTCAGGAGCTGGAGCAGCAAACGCCACCGCCAAGCAAATGAAGAAAGCGATCTAGAAAAAACGAGTTTTATTTGTCAAATTCAGTTCTCAGTTTATTTATTGTTCGCGATGGGTGTCATCAAATCTAGACTAAGAAAACGAAACAGTTTATAAAATATAAATTAATGTATATTATATTTTTCAACAGTTTTCTCATTGACATATTTTAAACCCATTTGTAGAATGTCGGTATATTGTACAGTCGCTCAACGTCAATCAGCGCTCAGAGAGGCCCAAGAGTATAATTAAAAGACCAGAGATAAAATAATTAGTAGACCCTTTTCAAATATTTAAAACCGCTTTACTGTAACTGACAAGTAAATAAATTGTTCTGCTCGACTTTTCTCGGTAAATGTGAATTATTCGATCGATTCGGGTAATTTTGATGGTAAAGTTCTTTACGAAGCGAAACATTTCATTAAAAAGGGTAAGTTTTTCGTTCGTATCTTGTATGTAAGTTTGTATGTACCTCGTATCTCCGAAACGGCTGAATGGAATTCGACAACCACGTTATTGTTCGTTTGGTCTCAAGCACCCGCGTGTTATTAGATAGGTGTATTTTTTCCAAAATTAAAATGGCGGATTTTTTAGATATTTTTTTACTGAACTTTTTAGAACAATTAATGCATTAAAACATGTATTACCTACCACAGTCGGAATAAAGGTTGTTGTCGGGTTGATATAATTCATTTTTTTTTAAACTTGTTTATACCTCAAAAGATGAAAGTCGTAATTTCCGTTACGATTATCTCAAATGAAAAATACTTAAAATTTGAAGGCAGAATAATAAAAAAAAACCGAAATGATTTTTGTGAAATATCTCAAAGCAAAATCGTCGTCAAATGTTTTCAATTCACATTTTTGCACTCTAATATGATTAATGACGCATTATTCTAGTGATACATGATGAATTAATCAATTTATTTTCTTAATGAAATGTGATCCCTAAAAAACTCTTCTTTAAGGGCAAATTAATTCTCGGACGCAATTGAATAAATGGGACCTTTTACTTTTTTCTACTTTTTAGGTCTATAATTATAGCAACCTCAAAAGGAGTTTATATCTGGAATGATAAACAACATGTGAACTTTTCGCGGTATGGCTTTGTAGGTCAACGTCGATGCGCTATCTTTAGCAATATACTTCTACACCCACGAAAATTTAAAAACCACATTCGTCGTGGCCGTTTTACCGTGGGCCAACCAAACAAATATACAAAGCTTTCCTGTTTATTTTGTTATTTTTCGACCCCAGTAGATCGATCTCACTATCCAAGGCTCTAGATCTCTCGGAAGATCAAAGAAGCGCTGGCTTTATGTCGGAAAAGCGGTTATGGAAAAGACCGATCTCACACCAGCGGATGCCAAAGACCGGGCAAAGTGGAGTAGAAAAAGCTGGAAAGCGGACCCTGCATCAGGCCGGGAAAACGCTAGACAGAAGTGAGAAGAGTAGAACTACGCTTTCGTGGTAAGTTCAATACACATACATTCACACATACAATCACGCCTTTGTCCCTAACGGGGTAGGCAGTGCGTACACGATCAAACAAAGGTCGATCTGCCACGTCTGACAAAGTTTTGATGGTTATTTAAGATAGTTTTGTAGGTATATTGCTGTAGTGACAGGTTCTCAGCCCATCGCCTAAATTGCAATATACTGTAACCCTCGGATCGCTTTTTTAGCTGGCTTTTACAGCATGCCCGGGAGGAAATGCAGCTGGCATATTCTATGTTTTTCTCTCGCTCCCAGGCCAGCATAGAAGTTCAATAAACCTTAGAATAAAAACAATTAATCACAATCTTACGTTAAACGAGATAAGTTAGACACTCGGTAACGCTTTCGAGTTGTTTCAGAATTTAATTGTTGAAGTACGCTTAAGAACAACGTAAGAGAGTTTACCCATTAGAAATATTTAGACCCGTATTAATGAAGCGATCTCAAGATTGAGAGCAATACATACATACATACATATAATCACGCCTTTATCCCTAATGGGGTAGGCAGAGCGTAAACGACCCAAACAAAGGCGTTTACGCCACGTCTGACAAAGTTTCGAGGGTTATTTAAGATACATTTGTAAGTATATTGCTGTAGTGACAGGTTGTCAGCCCATCGCCTAAATTACAATATACTGAAACCCTCGGATCCTTAGCTGGTTTTTACAGCATGCCAGGGAGGAAATGCAGCAGTCACATTCTATGTTTTTCTCTCGCTCCCAGGCCAGCATGGAAGAAATTGAGAGCAATATTGATGAAATTACATTTCTAATACGAACTTAAGCTCGCTGTCACTCTTGAGAGTTGATTATAAATACGGGTCTAAGTCCCAATCTTTGTTTATAAAATGAAAGTTATTTTCCACAATCATGCTTTTTTTATATTCCATGCTGGACTGGGAGCGAAAGAAAAACATAGAATGTTCCAGCTGCATCTCCTCCCGGGCATGCTGTAAAAACCAGCTAAGGGATTCGAGGGTTTCAGTATATTGTAATTTAGGCGATGGGCTGACAACCTGTCACTACAGCAATATACAATACAGATCTATCTTAAACTGATAATAGTATCCTACAATAAGTGACACAGGACCTATCTAGTCCTTTAATTAGGCACTGGATTTCAATGCATAGGGTCGCAAACAAGAAGTAATTATGAAGACTGTATTTAATTCAATTGCAATTTTGATTTTATGATTTTAATTTCATGATTTTAATTTTGTAATTTTAATTTCAGAATTGTAATTGTTTAATTCTACTTTTATTTCTTTATATAATATTATTTCTCTTTATTTTTATTATTATACCTACTTTATTTTATTTTAATTGATAGCTTCAATACTATTGTACTTTGTACTGGTATTTTTTTGCCTTTAATAAAAACTTTATTATTATTATTATATTAAACAACCCTCAAAACTTGTCAGACGTGGCGAAACGACCTTTATCTGGGTCGTTTACGCTCTGCCTACCCCATTAGGGATACAGGCGTGATCGTATGTATGTATGTATGTTTATTTTTTGATTACATTAAAATGTAATATACAAAGCAATCTACGAATACGACACACACTTGGATACACATCTTTATAATTATAAATAATCACTACATAGTATAAAACAAAGTCGCTTTCTCTGTCCCTATATCCCTATGTATGCATAAATCTTTAAAACTACGCAACGGAATTTGATGCAATTTCTTTTAATAGATAGATTGCTTACCTATGTTGTGTAGTAATAATCTATTCTACAAGTATGGAAGGATGTGACTTCCTGAAGAAATGCAACAAATACCAAGAAGTATGAACTAAATTAAAAAATATACGTATATAATTAGGTGTGGAAGTATAAAATTAGAGATGAAATACTTTGAAAATCGAATACATACATACATATGATCATGCCTTTATCCCTAATGGGTTAGGCAGAGCGTAAACTACCTAAACAAAGGTCGTTCCGCTACATCTGACAAAGTTTTGAGGGTTACTTAAGATAGATTTGTAGGTATATTTCTGTAGTGACAGGTTGTCAGCCCATCGCCTAAATTACAATATACTGAAACCCTCGGATCCCTTAGCTGGTTTTACAGCATGCCCAGGAGGAAATGCAGCTTGCACATTCTATGTGCTTCTCTCGCTCCCAGGCCAGCATGGAAGTCGAATAACATACATACATACTTAACGTCACGCCTCTTTCCCGGAGGAGTAGGCAGAGATCACATCCCTCCATAATATTATTAAAGTTTAGTACTTACCAGTTTGTACATGGTGCAGGGTTGCGGTCCTTCACAAAGGGAATGATGCCCTACCAAGGACTCCTACAGGTTTTATACTCCTGCAAGTGCAACTACACAATTGCATTGACCTTTCCCAGAGGACGGTTTTATGCAAAATAAAAACAGCCTCGAAAATCAAAGAACGGAAAATATTTCTTGAACGAAAAAATATTTTCGTTGCGGAATAGCTGTGCCAATAAAGAGATTTAATGATATATTTCTCAGAATTTTGTATTAAAGACCAGATTCGCGTCGCGGTAAAAAAATATTGTTTATTTACAGATATTACTCTAGGGCAAAGGTCGTTGAACCCATATTTAATGCAAAGGTTGAATAAACTTATTATTTGCTTCCTTATGTTCGAATGAGTCGTTTTTGTGAACAATTATGTTATTGCTTTATTTACGCGCAAAAAAGTAATGTTCACAAACTTCATTTTAAATTGAGCACGTGGAGATACTTTCCTTTGGGAATCACGCAGAAAATTCAAAGTTATGAGAAAAAAAAACTATTTATCCCTAATGGGGTAGGCAGAGCGAAAACGACCTGAACAAAGGTCGTTCCGCCACGTCTGACAAGTTTTGAGTGTTGTTACAGTTGATTATGATGTATATTGCTATAGTAACAGGTTGTCAGCCTACCGCCTAAAATTGCAATACACTATAACCCTCGAATCCCATAGCTGGTTTTTACAGCATGCCCGGGAGGAGATGCAGCTGGCACATTCCATGTTTTTCTATTTCCCCCAGTCCAGAGAGAAAAAAACTGTGTTGTGTTAGAATTGTAATTTGAAATGATAACTTTTAATGACACCCTGTGAATAAACATTTCTCTAGTCTACCGTACAGAAGTATTTGTTTTTAAACTGTTATTATAGTTGCGGGATCCGGATATGCGCTGATAAAACATAGTTTATAGGATATAGGTAACGAATCCTAACTAATAGGTCTACTAGTATACAGAGATATTTTTCATTCAGCAATAGCTCAATAAGACCATGAAACCAAAAAAGTTGCTCTACAGAAAATAGGCCTAAATATGAAAAAAAAATAGAGCCCTCGTTCAATCTCCTAAATTAGGTAGCCGACCCCGTGAGAAACGGGATAAGGATAAGGACATGGTGGTAAAAAAAGCACAAGCTTATTTTTGTTGTACTGCCGTGCGCGTACGCATAACGCGGTCCACGGTCACACTGTCCTTGAAGGTGCATGGGAGCTATCTCCACGCAGGCTGGCCTGTTCCCAGACCAGGGATGGATTAAGTGAGGGGTGGGGAAGACTGTTTAATTGTTTGTTTATTATTCTTTATTCCTTAGCATTGACGTGTGGTCAAATTACACTTTTTAACATATCCTGTTAGTAGTAGAACCAGTAGTTCGTAAAAGTTTTCGGAAGAAAAGACGTTGACACTGGACTGGTCAAAATTAAATACAAACAAACAAAAGCGAGCAACCAAGCAAAAATAATTTATTTGGAAAATATAAGAAGTGTTGGTTTTCTTTGGATTAAGAAGATTAAATAAAAAAAAGTTGAAAATCACAACTTAAACATTCTTTGTTTAAGTTATACATTGAATAGTCTTTCTAATTACCTAGGTCTTAAAAAAAATACAGTAAAACAAGCAGCTCGTGTATTTTTATATTTTATCACCTGCTAGGTAAACAACATCGAAATAATACAACTTTCCGTAGCCAATAATGACTACTTGCCTAAATCCGGGTCTGGCGTCGAACTAGTTTAGCTGTTGACCAGTTGCTTCCCCAGGCTCTGGTAATTTATAGAGTGGATAAATACCTCCATTGAATTAATCAACTTCAAAAAGATTATTTAATTAGTAAGTCTACGACGCTGTTATTGACGACACCATTGACACTCAATATAAGGCTCACACTACACTATTAAATAAAATATCTAAGAAAACAAATATTAACAATATTTTACTTTGATAATTATGAAATTTTAAAAATCCAGTGGTGTAAGGGACAGCGTCCCGCAAACTAATAGGGGTTGCTCAGTCAACGAAACTGAACAACTATCAACAGGTTTTTTTTTAGGAAATGAAAAGAAAATTTGGCTTTTCCATTCAAAATGTCCACATCGATCGGACAATTTGTATGGAATATCGTTTTTTCTCACTTCCGGAAAGAATTTCCCGGTGAAAGTTTTTCGGTGTTGTTGACTGAGCAACCCCTATCAGTTTGCGGGACGCTGTCCCTTACACCCCGTATCATGTTACTTATTTAAAAACATAGTAATTCAAATTTTACCCACGAACCCACGACCTTGACGATCATCTGAGCTGTCGCTCGTTGAAGTCCTCCATACGAAATTATTGAGCTCTTTAGATACGAGTATCAATGTGAGTTATCAGAACCAACCGTTTGATTTATTTTACAACAGTGCAAAGCAAAAGGCTATATTCTTTGCGGAATGTAAGTATTTAACTGATAACTGATATGATACCGCTTCTATCAAATAAATAATAGTAGGTAGGTAAGTTTAGATAACAGACGCATGAATATGGTTGACATGAGACTATCAAATATCAATGTCAAATTATTAATCTTGGTATGTCAGTCTCTCGAGATCTTTGATTCAAATAAATTTGAAAAATGTATCAATGAGCTTTTGCCCTGATTGTAAATCACTTGCTTTTGATTTTACTTGATAAATAATTAAATTGAAAAGGATTTTCGCCATCTAAATCGAAATGCAGAGACTTATTTTGTCAGCAAATAATGAATTCAGCTGTACCTCAAATTCTATTGACCCGGTCCGTGTTCTAAGATATATTTAGAAGCCTTTATGGTTAAAAAAAATGTGTAATAAATATTTTATTAGAGTTATTTTATTTAGCATAATACTGCACTTCGTTAGGTCAATATTTATTTATTTTTATAGTTTCATCAACTCTATATGAGTGAAAATTTTATCATTTATTATTATTTAACATTATGCATTTTTTCTTTTACTACTACAGCCTTTCCGCTTTTAAAAATAAGTGGACAGAGCTGTTTAGTATTTATAGCTTCATAAAAACCACCTCTTTAAAAATAATACTTAAATTATTAATTTTAATTTTAATGGCTTCAATATAGAGTTATACGAATAAAATAGGTAAAATATAATAATAAAGATCTCAATTATTTTATCAACTTTATATGAGTCTCAAATTTAATAAATAAATACATCTTTGGAGTGACGCAACATACAATCACATATTATATCCTATCGCTTATAGTAAGGGTACGCATACGAGTAAGTGTAGGGTAGAGCCGTGAGGGCGGCTGAAGGGGCGACCACTGGCGCGACCGCTGGGGCGACTGCTGATCCCCAGTTTTGGACCTGGTAATAATAAACAGTAGGTAATGTTTATTTCAATTCAACAATGCAATTCACAAAGTTTTAGGAAAAAGTTTCAATGCACAGTTTTATCACGAGTTCATGTCAGAGCATCAGTCAGAACGGTAAGAGTACTGTGCGCAATATTATCACATCTCCTTAGCATTTTACCATTTTCAGAGGTTCGGCTACCCAATCTAGGTGATTGGACTAGGATACTGATTTTATACACAGTTACCGCCATCTGGCCTCCGTAACCCAGAAGGAAAAGCGGACACATACCTATGTTTAAATTGAAATAAATTAAAAAAATGACTGTGCGTGCCTTGGTATACGCGTAGAAGTAGGTACCTGGTATGCCAAGGAGTAGGCGTTGTAGGCATTCTGTAGGACTGGGGATACTGGGGCAGCTGCGACTAGCGCTGCAGAGTACAGGTAGCCTCCGTAGTATGAGAGCAGTTGTTGGTCTGGGTCTGCTGCTACTGACGCTAGTAGAGCTAAGGCTATCTTAACCAATAGTTTAAAGTACCTGGTACGCGGAAGAGTAGCCGCTGTAGGCATAAGGCAGTGCTGGTGACATTGGTGCGGCTGCGACTAGCGCTGCAGAGTACGGGTAGCCTCCGTAGTATGAGAGCAGTTGTGGGTCTGGGTCTGCTGCTACTGACGCTAGTAGAGCTAAGGCGATCGTGACCTGTAGAAAATGCGTGTTGAATTATAGTATGTATACTTGTCCGTCCGCCTTTATATGAGCTTTTTTAAAAAAATATCCTATGTCCTATTCCAGGACCTTACTCATATGTGTGCGAAGTTTCATCCTGATCTATCCAGTTGTTGAATCGAAATTGAAATCATGATTGAGTAACAAAACATCCAAACATTCAATAATCCAAATTTTCACATAATTTTATAATATTAGTAGGAAATTCTAAATTTCGGTATGCCGATGTTTATATTTATTTAGGGCAGATAAAGAATTTTACTCTATAATAATGCCGTACCTAATGCATTTTTCTTTTAGGCAAGTGGTTTCCCATTAGAACTAATGCTTATTTTTAATATATCATGTTTGTTTCTATCTTGCTTGCAAAGTTAAGAAAGCAATTTTACAGCTACCGTAAGATCACCATTTTCTATCCCTATAATTTCTTTATATGCATGAAAATAAACAACCACTTAAAAAATTTTTTGAAGAAATATTCAATCATATCGGCGGCACTTTAGTTCTTTTAATTTATTAACTAATTTTTTGTACTTATGTTAATTAAACAAAATATGTTTTGTAAATAATTAGCGGTCATAATATTATTAACGACGGTCATAATTTTTATTTAACACTTCCCTCAAAATTTAAATGTTACAACAGATTATGTCATATATCCATATGGCACGTTGATGCATTTGTTTAACCGGTTTTACACGAATCACAAGTTATATGACCTTCTGTAGATAGAAGGAGACTATTTACACTTGTACATCCTTATCACTCACTTCCTTTATTCACAAGTAAAAAAAAAAGTTTGTAAACTTACCAAAAGTGCTTTAGACATTTTGAACTAGATTTTTTGTTTACTTGTCTAGTTGGTTGCTTGATATGTACTGACGAACTCGAATGTAAAACACTTTTATATATTTCGTACAGTTTAGGCAGAAAAATGTATGAAGTAATGTCAAAAGAGTCATACGTGAATAGTATTGTCGAGGACTTATTGAATGGCTCTTAGTGAGACAAAAGAATGTATAATCAGAGTGATGATGGACAGTTGCCCCCAAATGGCCATCCCATTGACCTTGCAAATGTGATGTTTTACTTGTGTTGAAGATATAACACTAGAGCTTATTCTGAAAATAATTTTACGTTTCCAGGGACTATTGTTTTTAGTAGTGTAAGTAACAAATAAAAAAATATATTGGGAGAATAAGATGTTTATTCACTGTACATCATTAGTCCATGCGAGTCTCAAAATTAACAATAGGTTGTTGAAAATTTTTCATTCACTGAGATAACATTGAACAAGGATAGTTATCACGGCGAAGAAAAATTGATGTAACAGGTGCGAACTTAAAACTTAATAACTGTGATCACTCATTCACTTCTTCTTCCAGAGGGGAGCGTAACCGTAAGATCCGGCGTAGGCGACGGGGGCAGCGTAGCTGGCGGCCACGGGGGCAGCGGCGTAGGTTTGGTAGACGGGGGCGGCAGCGTAGCTAGTGGCAACAGGGGCAGCGACATGGGCGACCTGGGCGACGGGGGCAGCGGCGTAGGCGTTGACTACAGGGGCGACACGGGCAACGGGAGCAACGTGAGCGACCTGAGCGACCTGAGCGACGGGGGCAACCTGGGCGACGGGGGCAACGTGGGCGTACTGGGCGTACTGGGCGTACTGGGCGTACTGGGCGACGGGGGCAGAGTAGGCGACGGGAGCGTACGACTGGTAGGACTGGTACGCAACAGGGGCGGAGTAGGCCAGAGGGGCGGCGTAGCCTACTGAGGCCCACTGGGGCTTAGCGGCGACAAGGCCGACCAGGGCGAGGGCGAGGACCTGCAAATAAGACACAATTTATTAATTTCTGTTTATAAACCATACATTTTTCTCCGTGTGAAGCTCACTTTATCCGTGTGAAATCTGTGTTCAAACACCAATGGTTATGCTATATTTGTCACAAGTATTAGGCGGAACGATATGTCGGGTATCAGTAGACGACAGAATAATACAACAAATAAACATGTAAATCAGTTCATCGTTTCACGTATCCGGGATCTAATTAGTCGTATTAACAGCAAGAAAACAAAATCCATATTCATATTTTAAAATATGGGAAAACCCATTCACAATAGCACCGTCACAGTGACACCAAATTATTCGTTACATTTGAAAAATAGTTCTAATGTTAGTTTTCTTACCACTGATACATATTTACGAAACAAAAATCCAGTAAAGAGCGATTTGATTCTTACTATAAATATTTAAAAGTTTTTATAAAGCACTCTACTCACCAGTTTGAACATTTTGGTTGGATGATTTCAGACGGTTGGGGACTGAATGATGATATGCTCATCATCTTGTCCCATTTTATACGAAAATCGAAAACCGGACTCCTTCCCAAAACGGACTTGATCTAATATTAATAAGATCCGCCCGTAATATACATATTAGATCGATTTTGCTATAGCTTGCGCGTTGAACGAGAAATTTAATGGCAAAACTGACTCTGTTATACAAACTCAAGGCTGTATCAGTGAAACAAGTCTAGTTAAGTACCAGTATAACGATCTTTTGATGTATAAATCATGGTGTCAAATACCATGTGACAAGTTTACTTATTGAACTTATTTTGGATGAAACAGGTCGAGCAGGAATGTGATGCTCCAAGTTAGTTTATTAAAACATTTTGATAGACTGCAATGTATGAGTCAAAATATGCAGATTAAAATATAGTATATATGCATACTTAATTTTTTTTTGTTATATAAGTAATGTCCATTAAGTCACACCTTTATCCCCTACGCCACCCTACGAGGTAAGCACAATCAACAGCCTATCGCTACGTCTGACATTTTCTTTGAAATAAATGTGTGTCAGTGATATTTGACATGTTGTCATTATCTGAATAGTAATATTGGTTCTCTCTACCCACTCAGATAAGCAGCTGAAACATTACTAACAGCGATAAAAATCGTTGATAATTCGGAAGACGTACTGCAGGCTGTGCAAGATATAAAGGTGTTGTACTTTCTTAAGCTTTTGTTGCAAAAGCAGTCGTTCCTGCTGACACAATTTTATTGTAAGTATTTTACCCAGGAAGGACAATCTCAAGTATAATATATTTTAATTAAAATCAGGGCTTATTGACTTCTAAAGCACATATTAATATAAGACCAAACATGGGGAGATATTAAAATAGTAAAACAGAATGTAAAGTACTCAACACTTTAATTATGGCATAATATTAGCTTTCAAATAATACTTTCAGTAGAATAAATTAGGTCTTTGGTGTTTCTTCAGATGTAGTAAGAGTAGGGTGCAGCGTATCCGTAGGCCGAGTATGCGTATGGGGAGTATGCGCTGTAGGCCGAGTAGGCCACAGGGGCGCTATAGGCCGCTGCTACGGGGGCGGTGTAGGCCGCTGCGATAGGGGCGGCGTAGAACTGGGGCTTGGCGGCAGCGAAAGCCAGGATGGCGGCGAAGATCAGCTGTGAAAATAAAAAAGTAAAATTTCAAAATCATTAAATATTGCATTCCTTATGTAATGTAAAGCCAAGATAATAGATCAAATACGTTTGACATATCTTTCACGCTTAAATGATAGAGATTGTATTCCGAAGGTGATATATTAGCAGTCAAATGTGACCTAGGTATTTATAAATATATAATATTTTTTTAACAAGATTTTTTTATTAGCAAAAATAATGCCCTTACAAGAATTTAACAAGATGTTTTGAAGTATTCTTCCACTAGAGTACCAAAGGAGAGACAGTCACACTCAATTTTGCATAAGATTACCAAATAATCTCTACTGCCTCACACCGTGGGAAAAGTTCTGAAATGTTTTAATCCCTCCGCGTAATATAACGTAATCCTTCAGCTTATTGTCTTCTAAATATAGAAATTCTATTTCGGGTGAAGCTCGTATGGAGCACGGAGTAAAATTTATTCACCCGCATTGTGTTTTGAGCGGCTCATCAGTCTTTAAAGGGTCTCGAGTCCGGACTTCAAGTTTTGAAGGTCATTGAATGATAAATTAGTATGTACTCTGTAAATACTAAATAAAACAAAAAAATGTTTAACGATATATTTTTATTCAAAAAAATATATCTTCGCTTGTGTAAACTATTGTAGTAAATTTTTAGAAGAATTAAAGTAAAATTACCATTGATTTTATCACTCGACTGATTTTTGACGATAAATTACTATGACGAATGTTGTAAAAAAGTAAAATAGATAATTTAATTACGAATATAAAATCAATGATATTATTTAATTTAATAAAGGGTGTAAACTAAGATATGGCACACTGGTTTATTTAATTTTGAATTCTAGGTATATTTTATGCTTTATTTTTTAATTGGCTGCTTGATAGTAAAGTAGGTTAGTTATCGACCTCATTACCTATACGAACACCCCATTACCAACCACGTTATTCTGACCTCTTTATAAAAAAGCCCAAAAAAGGTGCCTTAGCAACGAGACAAGATAGGCCCAGATCATTATCACGGTCGGGCGTAGGTACGAAATACATATTTATAGAGACCACATTTTACGTAAGGGTAGGCAATTGAGGAGAAACGGTTACGTAAGCACCAATAATAAAAACAAAGGCTTAGAAGCCGGATTTGTCTTAATTATACGATTAAGTATACAGTGAACTTGATTAAACGATTATTTTTAGAAACCTTAACAGTAACACAGCCCACTTTAATTAGCCAACAATACAAAAAACATACTGCAAAGAAACATTAACGATGAAATCAGTTTAAATGTTATTAAAAAAAAAAAAGCGACTGGAAAACTGCGCCGAGGGTCTTAAAACTTGCATCAATGCGAGCTAAAGCCGCTGATACTTTTTTAATTGCAGAACTTGTTGTTAGAAAAGCCTCTTATTTATGACGTTGATGTGGGTCGCTTGGTACAATACAGTTTTCTAGGATGCTAATTATAATCAGCTCTCAAGAGTGACATCGAGTTTGAGTTTGTATCAGAAATGTCATTTCAATTCAAAACGGTCTGTCAAATTTATACTTAATATTGCGCTCCATCTGGAGATCGCTTTATAAATACGAGCCTCAGTTTTATAATATTGTAGAGAGAAAAGATTAATAGGCACTTTTTCTTTGAAAATTTAAACTGCTAAACTACTAGGCAGACTTTAAAAACATTTTTATTGTTAGAAAACAAAGTCTCTATTCATCGCGGTATTTTTGGAAACACATGGGAATATACATAAGTAATTTCAGTAATATAAGACAGTGATCAATTTAGTTGAAATTAGTAGGTAACTTTAAATGAAAGTGAATGTTTAATCTACTACTGTAATTGAATTAAAAAATAGTACTCACAAACTTGAACATGTTGGATTGTTTGTTTAAGCTGTGGGTGCACACTGACTGTTGGCAAGTTGGTGGTTATTTTATAAGAAGCCGATGATGACCCCATTGTCTTGGCATCGGCGCGCGCGCACCTTGGGACGCTACGTGGCTTCGGGACGCGCACGCGACTTGAATAACATGGCGTCGCGTCGGGTAGACAGGGTGTCCTAATCGAACTTGACTTGACCTGCAAAGATTTGCCTGAACGGTCAATTGGTTAGAGTTTTAGACTCTTGTATCGGAGGTCGTGGATTTGATAGGATAGATAGATACACTTTGATATCAGGATGATTTGGTACTTCTAACCAACTTTTGCTACTACTAGTTGCATATTTTATGTTTCTAAAAGTGGTATACAGACCCAGGGCATTCTTTGACTCGACAACCCACAGAAAGTGAACCAAAAGTTGTTTATGTAGATTTCGTTATCGTGACTTTTAAGCTTGACTCGACTTTTGAGCTTTAGCTCTATACTATACTACACATACACTAAAACCAAGAGAGCCCGATGGTGTAGTGGTATCCACTATGGGCCGCTGCCTCCTGCCTGGAGGTCGTGGTTCGAATCCCACCACGTACCAATGTGTTTTCGGTTTTCGAATTTCATTTGTACGTTTATTCGGCTCTTTTTCCGTGCTTCGGAAGGTACGTTAAGCCGTTGGTCCCGGTTAATACCGTAGATATTAGTAGTTAAGCCATATCAGAGGCCAGTGCTAGGCATTGGCGGCTTTAATACTCTGACCTAATCTAGGATTGGGTCTGGTTTCCCTTCTGGGTTGCGGAGGTCAGATGGCAGTCGCTCTGTGTAAGAACCAGTGCCCTCGTTCAATCCCCTGGATTGGGTAGCGACCCCGTGAGATGCGGGACAGGGCTAGGGATATGATGACATACACTAAAACCAATATACTATCACGATCTGTATAATCCATCCTTTATTTATTTTTCTATCGCCTAGACTGAACGCCTTTGTTGCTGTAGCACTTTTTTCACAAAACAAAGAATTTTGTATAATTAATCTATATTTTATTCATAGGTCTTGTGGTATTCCAGTAAAGGAATGCTAGAGTTAGATCACTTGACAAATAAACCCACGATCAAAAAATGCTCTTTTCAAATTAAAGAGCATTTTAAATGTCACCGATTCCTAGGCCCGTATTTAAAATCAGCTCTTAAGACTGCGGCTAGTTTAAGTTCGTATCAGAAATGTCATTTCAATACACCATGGCCTATCAAATCCCTACTTAATATTGCTCTCAATCTTATTTAACAATTAATTGTACACAAAAAACATTATAAACACAGGACATAAAAAAACAAAGACACAACAGGCACTGCTTATTTCTAAACAGAAATTTCTTACAGCAGACCTACAGAAGTGATAATTTTAACGATACGCGGATAAAACGTGCACAAAATTTAATACCTATCAATAAAATAATACTACTGTAAAATACTTATATAATGTAAATATTTTACATAAATATAAATTAGAAATAAATAAATCCTTTCAATTATATACATAATCAAAAATAAATAAATACTTATAGCTATTAATCTTAAGATACCTTTATAAATACGAGCCGTGTACGCCCACGGAATTTTAAATAGTATAATTTAAACTAGAGCATTTAGTCCGGATCTACATTTTTACATTTATCTTCAAGGTGAAAACTAAAAAACCTTAAATGATATAAAGCAGGGGGCGATTGAACACAAATACTGGTTTTATCACGTTCTGGCTCAGAAGCCGTATTTTTGAACCGCTCGTATCGAATTTGCATACGAAAGAGTATCATTCGCATGGAAAATTGTATGAAAATCGCACGCGAAAGTTCCTCTTTCGTATGCGCATTGGAGTTCGAGCGATTCAAAAATACGGCTCAAGGTTCGTTACACTGAGTTTAATCAAGTTTATTTTGATTATTTTTAATACATATCGAAAAAAGTCTGTCCGTTCTTAACTTTTACTTCCAAACAAAATTTAATACTGTTTGACAAGATGATATTTTGTGGGGAAAGACAAAAGCTACTTTTTACATTCTCATTGATAATTCTGTTTTACCTTAAACCTTAACCAAGAGCCATATTTTTTAATCACTTCAATGCGCAAACGATAGAGCAAGTTTCGCGGTTTTTCATACAATTTGCTATGCGAATGTTAGTCTTTCGTATGCGAATTAGATACAAGCGGTTCAAATATACGGCTCCAAGTATTAAAACAACTTCTTCTTAACGATCGAATGGGTGCGATTATTAAAAATAAATGTAATCAGACAAAATGATTACCTACTCATGGAAAACAAACTGAAACACCCTGTGAATTGGCTGTCAATCGTCGCCGAATCCGGCAAGGCTCTTATGTTGAATTAGTGTAGAACATTCTATGTACGCAGTGGTGGTACTCATTGATGCCGATTCGGTTTGCACACGACTTAACAAAACTAAAACTATTAAACCGCTTAGTTTCACCACCGCAACAGAAAGTGACGGGAGGACAATCAACTTATTTTGGTGCTGTCAGTTAAAATGGTTTTAAAATTTTCTAAGGATTTTGGATGACATAGCCCATACTTTTTCACATCAGACCTTAAACTATTCATAGATTCTTGAAATATTTCTTATTTGATAACTAGTTTACTCGCCGTCCCTTTTTGTTCTCACATGGCCATGACAGATAATTAGACAATTATTTATGTCAAGTCGTGTTGTAACCGAATTGACACCATAATAACAACTCGTCCGCTGTTCGGTCAACTGTCTACCAAGGTCAATCAAGGTTGACATTAAGAACTTCCTTGAACTTGACTATCACCAATCCATATTCAAGTTTTACTACACCACTCGCGGAAGTCGTTATCACAACTTGAACTTAAATAACCTAACTATAGTAACTAGTCAGAAGAAACAGGTATTGTCTTAGTATTCAAATTAAGATTTTAAGTGCATTTAACAAACGTACATATAATCACGCCTTTATCCCTAATGGGGTAGGCAGAACATAAACAAAGGTTGTTTCGCCACGTCTGACAAAGTTTTGGGGATTATTTAAGATAGATTTGTAGGTATATTGCTGTAGTGACAGGTTGTCAACCCATCGCCTAAATTGCAATATACTGAAACCTTTGGATCCCTTAGCTGGTTTTTACAGCATGCCCGGGAGGAAATGCAGCTGGCACATTCTGTGTTTTTCTCTCGCTTCCAGTCCAGCATTGAAGTGATTTTAACTATATGCAAATTTTGCCGGACAGACCACCAGTTGCATACAATATTTAGTACCTCTTGTTTAATATTCTACGGGGTGTAAGGGACAGCGTCCCGCAAACTGATTGGTGTTGCTCAGTCAAAGAACCTGAACTACTATCACCGGGAATTTATTTTAGGAAACGAAATAAAAAAAAAAAATCTCATACAAAATGACCACCTCCATCAGATAATTAGTATGGCAAAGCCAATAATTGTTTTCATTTTCTAAAAGAATTTCCTGGTGATAATTGTTCAGTGTCGTTGACTGAGCAACCCCTATCAGTTTGCGGGACGCTGTCCCTTACACCCGGTATACCCATATATATAACACACCATGATAACACTACCATGATAAAAACATATTTTAAGCTTCTTTTTGGTTTTGTTGTCATTTGCAATATTCTGCGATAACGGATTATTATTCGCTTGTTTGAAGCAGCGTAGTAAAATCTAATTATATCTATAATACTGGAATAGTGAATCGTATTTTATTGCTCTATGCAAATTTGACTAGCATACTTAATTAGGTACAAAGTGGCTTATCTGTTTATATGCAATCATATAAACATACATACATACATACATAAAATCACGCCTTTATCCCTTACGGGGTAGGCAGAGCGTAAAACAATCCTAAAAAGGCGCTTTCGCCACGTCTGACATAAATGGAGGGCAATTTTAGATTGTAATGTGTATTGCTGTAGTGACAGGTTGTCAGCCCATCGCCTAAATTACAATACACTGTAACCCTCGATAGCATTTACGGAAATATCACATTACAATCATAGAAAGATCAATAATTTAACGAGAATTAAATGTGTAGTTTCAATATTTGTCCGGGTTAGCTTTTCCAATAAAATCACTCCGAAATAAATCGACAAAAAGTGAAAATTTCACGGAACAAATTATGACAGATAAGAAAAAAGTTTTCGCTTTTACCGCCAAATTGTTCAGAAAAATACCATAGACAACTTACTTTTTCTAAAATATGAATAGGCAAAGGTCATTTTAACATACAGCCCAGTTGCTTGTGTATAGTTGAACGGAATTATTAAACGAAAATTCTAGTGTTTCATTTTTCATACAGTATGCACTTAAGGGTTAAATAAAGTTTCTCATGAATTTCATGTTTGGATTTTAAAACATTTAAGATTCAATATTTAATCATCAAATTCAAACTCCTACCTACCAGTAGCGAGAGGTGCAATTTTATCGAGGGTAAGCCAAAGGAAAAAAAACAAATGTTTTTTAAGTACTTTATAATTTCGACGTAATTCCGGATATGGTGGAGGTGGAATTCTTGTAAGGGAAGCCGACGGGAACCGGCGTGTATGGATACTTTGCCACTGCAACCTACTAATACTTAAGATATGTATATGTTGATAAAAAATATATATTGAATAAATACTTACTTGAATTGTCAGTGCACGTATTGAAAATGTTGTTTATCTCTATCATAGTTGTTAAACATGACGTTGTCTCTAAAGTGTTCACATTACTTAACTAGAACTGGAAATTAACATTATAAAAAACTAGTTTTAAGGTTTTAGGCTTCCAAATGCTAAACAGGTATGTGACAGATGTAGAATAACATAATTTTGAAGAATCTGTAAATCTGGTTTGTATCCGTACCACTTGCGTCACCTTTACAAACGACTACCTACTATTTTATCTCACGTCATTTTTGAGCGACTAATGAACTTTATATGAAAATGAGAATACCTTTCTGCCTTGAAGTTTCTTCTTCTTGAGCATGATGTCACCTGATGCTGAATCTGGAGGCCTAGGCCTATTTGAATTCTCTTCTGTTCCAGTGGGAGAGCCTATCTTGTTTTGCAATCCAGTTCTTTCCAGCATGTGGATTTAGCTGTACTAAGTTTAATTCAGTACATTTATCTTTAATAAATAGTTTCATTTTTTTCGTTATAGTTAAGCAGTAGGTGTCCTATCTACCTATCTGTAGATTGTCCTCTACAAAAAAAAAAAACGAAAATCCCCCTGACTGTATTAGTACTAAATAGATACACGCGAAATACGCTAGACTAGACTAGACCTATATAAAGTCTTTTTATACATCCCGAATGGGGTAGGCAGAGCGTAAACGACCAAAGAAAAGGTCGTTCCGCCACGTCTGACAAGCTTTGAGGGCTAGTTTAGACTGAAATGTGTATCGCTATAGTGACAGGTTGTCAGCCCATCGCCTAAATTGCAATACACTGATGCCCTCGAATCCCGTAGCTGGTTTTTACAGCATGCCCGGGAGGAAATGCAGCTGGCGCATTCTATGTTTTTCTGTCGCTTCCAGTCCAGCATGGAAGATAAACTCTTTTTATTACATTGCATAATATATTCAAAATGTATCGGATGTCGTAAAGATAAATAAAAAAAAGACGCTATAACACAAAACTTTGTTGTAAAATAAAAAAGAAATGTAATCTTGGTTGTAATAATATAATATTTTTTTTCTTTTAGAGTTTTATCATATTTTTTTCTAGTTCCATTGAAGATAGCCGAAAAGTTACATAATAATAATAATAATTGAACTAATTTAGGGTATACCAGCGCATACATTTATATGTAATATGACACATGACGTGACACCTGATATGACATAAATCTAAAAGCTTGGCATATTTATTACGTACACTGTAAAATTTCTATTATCTTTTTTTTACAATCTAGGATGCTATTTACACTTTCTACGTAAAAAACTGGCAAATACGTACATAATTAAGCTTTAGAAAAATAAACACTATTTTTAATTGTAAGGAAACCCACTCTATAGATATATATTAATACTAAGATAGGTATTAATAGTGATTACCATATATATTCCATTACATATCACATTTTCGGCAAAATCACAATGAAATTATTTCCAATAGGTACAGAGATTGGCTTTATGCAAAAGCTTCCCGGAGTGAGGGCTTTCAGGCAAAGTTGCATAACAACAGAATAATACAATTTCCCCTCGAATTTTGCATTGTTTAGTTCCTCACACCAAACATAAGCCAGACGTAGCCGTCGTCTATTTCGGATCTATTGTCATCACATACGAGTATGTAACTGGTAGTAACATGATTATTCACAGGCCTATTGTCATTCAAATGAATTGATTATTTTGGCTACATGTCCTTATGTACGACACTATTATCATAACAGCGATTGCGAAATGATTGAAATACTTATCGTCCTATTCTTATTCATCAAGAGTGTTCTAAAAGACGCCAGCGATTATCATTACAATAGAGTCCATTTATTTCTCAAATTGGGTTTAGTCATACAATAATTGTCGTCATTGGGAAACCCAGTGGTAAGCTCTATACATTGAGTACACACACAAGTATTAAAAAAATCTGCCTCAGTAGTCAGTGGTCAGAGCCATGGGCTTACGATCCGGAGATCTTGGGTTTGATTCCCAGTGGAAAACACAAAGTTGATATTCGTAAATTTATCACTTTGTGATGTTTTTCCCAGTTTTGTTAGGACATTGCAGGCTAAATCACCTGGTTGTCCGAAATGTAAGAGGGTTCCGTGTTTCGGAGGACACGTTAAGCCGTCGGTCCCAGTCGCTGTCTTTGATAGTAGTCGTTACCCAAACCATGTCCGAGGCCTAATAGCTGTGATGCTAGTTTGAAAACTCTGACACCAGGGTTCTTCGGATCGTTGTTCCACTCGCTAAGAAGAAGACTGTAAGTACTCTTCATGTAAAATATACCAATGTATCGAACATAATACAGGCACTACGTTATGAAGCTACTAGAATCTCCCCTATCATAGAATGTATCTATTTGCATCCTGATGTATTGTTATGAGCGAAATCTGGCAGGAACAGGTTCTAATTAAAAACAGAAATAGACTATTCAAATAGCGTTTATTTATGAGTATTATTTTTCAGTCGGCATTGAATTTGGCTAATAGTTTACTGTGATTACTTTTTGAGGAATGCTAAAGGCGCGGTGTATGCTGCTGCGACTGGCGCGGTGTAGGCAACAGGGCCGGTGTATGAAGCTGTGTATGCTGTGGCGGAGTAGGCAGGAACGGTGTAGGCAGCAGAAACTGGGGCGGTGTACGCAGAGTAGGCGAAGGGGGCGGTATACGCCGCTGCAACTGGGGCGGTATAGGCTGCTGCTACAGGGGCGGTGTAGGCTGCCGCTACTGGGGCGGTGTAGGCTGCCGCTACTGGGGCGGTGTAGGCTGCCGCTACTGGGGCGGTGTAAGCAGCAGCTACTGCTGGGTACGCTACGGAGTGGACTCCGGGCTTGGCGGCCACGACGGCGCAGAGGGCAGCGATCAGCATCTGGAGAAATAATTACAGTTTATAATAGGTATAGTATTTTCATTGCTTTTTTACTATCGAAAATAAAGAAATCCCCGAGTTTTTTTTTGTTAAAGTTTAATACGAACTAAAAGAATTAAATATTAAATATATTTTCAGATTTTATTGAAACCCCAAAAGAAAGTTAGACAACTGTATAAACTAACTTGCCTTTAATACAAACATACATACGTATAATCACGCCTTTATCCCTAATGGGGTAGGCAGAGTGTAAGCGAGGTTGTTCCACTACGTTTGACAAAGTTTGGAGGGTTCTTTAAGATAGATTTTTAGGTATATTGTTAATTACGATTTTTTATAGGAAATTGTGACTATTTTTAATTCATCTAATAGAAGCAAAGATTATTTACCAGCTTGAACATTTTGTTGGTTTGTTTGTTGGTAGTTTACAGGTCAATCCGTGAATGATGCTGGTTGATGCGATGCTATCAGCTTAAATACCCACGACATTCGGCTTTGAAGGAAAATGTTTCACGAAGATACGAGGGATGCCTACTTACACATAGAGTTGCCACCAACAAAGATAAACATCTGTCTACAAGCATGCAAGAGAGAACCAAGAAAAAATATATATTCAGTTATTAGTTCAAACAAATAGTATATTTTTTTATTACAAATGGGTTTGCTCTTGACTTTAGATATTAAGTCAGGGATGACCGTAACAGATTCGACGATGGAGCGAACTCACCCAGAAGATGCCCGTTAAGGCACTGGCAATCTCACGCATCGACGGAACATAGGAAGCTGTTTGGCGCCGGATTCCGGATGTGAGAGGGTAGTTGCAAACCAGTCGGCCCCTCGCGAAGCCCACCATCGCTTTGTAGGGATCATTCAGCCGGACTTATTCACAGGCAAGCTGCCGTTGCCCGGGGTGGACCACTAGGAGAAAGATCCTATCCCACCCCATCAATCAAATCAGTGCAGTGAGAGCTGTTATATTTGGAGGACACGGTGCTGTTTCCATAATCAATATTATTTCATAGTTGTCTCTTACGAAACCCGTGAAAAGAGACGGAGTGATGCTATTCTAACAATCCTACTTGCCAGGGAATGTAAAAATTACGGGTTAATCCATCTACCTAACTAGATTAGAAATAAATATAGATTGGCATTTAGCAAATTATGTTAAAACATTAAAAATTACTGCATATGTATTTGCAGTTTGTTTTTGTTTGTATACTAAATGGAAACGAATGTTTTTTAAAATGGTGTATAATTGTCAAACCGTCGAATTGTATGATGTGAATGTAAACTCTTCTTATTTTCCACGTAAGCCCCAAATGTTAATTAATGTTTAAGTACTCACTTCAAAGTAATAGATTTGTAATTAACGCTGCATTAGATTGCCTATTATTTTGATGAATTTAAATAAATGAGTAACAGGGTTCACTGCTGGTCACCGAAATCTTAAGATTTGCATTAGATGACCAACCTTGAACTCGTGTTACATTGTTTTAAATAATCTAGAATATTTAGCATAATTATCTAAAATACAGCTAAGCTTCCGAAACGGAATTCCTATATGAATATTTACTTAAAATTTACACGTAATTTGATTCGACTTAAAATAAAAAAATAATACAAAAATATGTTTTACATTTACATGCATAAATTAAATTATGCATAGAGCCCTTAATTTAATTAAGTAGAGCTTCAAAGACTTAATAAAAGCCGTCGATTCATTTTAAAAACTTTTGTACATTTAACGATTTGACCAACAAATCTAGTTGCTGTCTTCCTACAGCTTACCACCATCCATTCGGCATGCGTACGCGCGTGGAGTATTGCATCAGGGGTCAGCTGGCGCGTGCTTCGGATACTCAACAGCAGTTGCAGCAAGACAGAGGTCAACGTGCCTCTTCTACTGGACTGAACTGTCTTGGACCTGGTGATAAAAGTTCTAGTACCATTCTAAAACGTGTGAGTTCACTGTGAAAATAAATTATTTTGGCGTTTGTAGAATAAGTACAAGGTCACACCATGACTCACGTAGCTTTCAGAGATCTTCTTATGAAAATGTAATCTTTCGAAATTGCAAACAATACGCATACGCATGTGTTTTAAGAAGTACTTCGTAATATTTCTACATAGGCATCTTGTATTTGTCTCTACATTTTTATTTTTCTGTAAGTATGTATGCATGTAAGTATCTATGGCGATGGGCGGGACACGTGGTTATACGAGGTGATGGCCGGTGGAGTAAAGTCCTCACGGAATGGTGGCCAAGAGAAAGTCGCAGGAATGTTGATCATCCCGCAGCTAGATGGGTGGACAATATATTAAAGGCAGCCGGTATGACCTGGACAAGGCTATCCTAAGATAGGCAGTCGTGTCACGAGGCCTATGCCCTGCAGTGGGTAGACAAAGGGCTGAAATGATGATGAAGTTTATCTACAAATCGATTTCTACTTGGTCTATCATGCAGCGTTAAAATTAAGATTGTTGTAGCAAAAACATAAAGAAATTTAAATGGAAATACAATTTGGCGCTGTTGTTTGTAAATTATGGTAAATCCAAATTATAAAGATTTTTTTTTCCATACAATGACTAGATTTTCTATTCTAGTCTACATCGACCTTGCGAGGAAATATAAATTTTAAATTTGTCAGTATGTTTAGCAATTGAACCAATAATATGCGAATCGTGATCTAGAATAAGGAAATAAGCTATTTATTATTACTTCACAAGATAATATATGTGGATTTTGCTTCGTAATGTCAATTAATAGCGAATACATTTTATTTATAACCCAGTTAATATGTAGTAATAAACAAATGATGGGAATGTTGTTGTTAAGCCTTTCCGTATTTGTAAAATGCAAATATGTTCGACATGTTGTACATAAACAAAATATTTATTAAATTCAGTTCAAACAGAATTCTAGCTTCTTATCCTATCTCGTAGATTCAAAATTCACTCAGCATGACAAAAAGAAAGAACTCAATATGACACTGCAAAGTTATCCTCAAGCTGTTATTTTCATGCTCGAAGAGCAAGTTCAAGCAAACGCATCGTATGACGCCTTCCTACCAGATGGAACGAGGCTGCGATGAGTCAAACTCTCGACTCAATATTGGGCCTTGAAAGAGCCCTTTGTTCAGCAGTAGATTGATAGAGTTTGTTGTTAAAGTTTTTATTTTATTCTCTCGTAGAACTCTACTCCATCACTATTTTGTATTAATGCGTTCACGTGCTGTTTACCATACTTATTACTGAGGTGGTCACTATAAGCTATTATTACTCTAGCTATTAAATATAATCTTTTACTTATTTATTTTATAAATCGGTAAAGGACGCGACAAGGATATCTTTGCAGTGTTTACTTCAAATCAAATGTTTTCAACTCGTTATTTACAGATTTACGAGATCGCAGTGGCATATGTTTCTTTTTATTAACAATATTATCAAGATCAAGTCGGCGTGATATCTTCAAAATGATCTGTAATTATGTAAATTGACGAAAACGATTTGTAAATGTCAATATGTTTATAGGTTTGTAAATGAATGCTACCGACGACTGAGAGCGGCAGATCTAGACACAATTGTGACGAGATGGACGCCTTTAGCAAGGCATGGCAGGAAGAGATGTACTCGTAGAATGGGAATCATGGTCATGAAGGGAGCGGGGAAAGGCCTTTGCCCTTACAATGGGACACATACGATAATACATAAGATAAGAAATTAAAAATATGTAAAAATAAGTTGCAGTCATAATTTATTTGGTAACAATCAACATCGGAGGTGCTAGGGTGTCATCGCATCGAAGATCATCAGCGCACGTAGTAGGCAGCGTAAGGGGAGGCGTATGTGTACGCGGAGTAAGCGTAAGGGGCGCTATATGCGGAGTAGGCGACGGGGGCAGTGTACGCGGCTGCCACGGGCGCGGTGTATGCAGCAGTGTACGCCACCGGGGCGAACACGCCTGGTTTGGGTTCGGGCTTCGGAGAAGCAGCGGCGAGAGCCATCAGGCAGGCGAAGAATACCTGGGAAAAAAGAAAAATATTACAATCCTCTTTCAAAAATAGTATATCCATAAACGATAGCCAAAACTCTGGGGAGTTAATATCTTTCCCAGAAGCTGGTAAAAGTCCTAGGCGGGTCGCAAATCCAGGGAATAGGCAGCTGCTCCCTGTAAATATCTTGTGCTGCGCTTGCCAATCCATCAGCCAATGATAGTAGAAACTCGTATTTTGCAGTGGAATTTTAGTGGCTTCTATAGTAACTCACCAGTTTGAACATGTTGTAGGTTGGTTGGTTCACTGAGCTGAGCTGAATGATACTTGATTGATGTCAGTGCGCATCTTTATACTAAAAGTGCGAAGGCCGGTGCACGCAACTTGAGGATACTAGTCGGGTCACCGCATCACTTGAATCATGATTAGGGCGTTGCATGCCGAATTGTTTTATTCACCTTATCAAAGAGGTATAGAGTTCAATTTGAAGAAGACCTAAATGTAGATAATCTGATTGCGATGTCATTCATCATTGGGAGTCGATAAAGAGCCTTACTTAGGTATATTATCATTTTAGATAATTGACATGCGAAGATTGACTGCTGGTCTTTCTTCCATGCTGGACTGGGAGCGAAAGAAAAATATGGAATGTGCCATCTACATTTCCTCTCGGGCAAGCTGTAAAAACCAGCAAAGGTATCAGAGGGTTTCTATCTTGGAAGAATCAACCTCATAGGCTGACAACCTGTCACTACAGAAACAAAGGCGTGATTTATAAGTTTATGTATCATGTCGAATTGTTTTATTCACCTTATTAAAGAGGTAAAGAATTCAATATACCTATAGATAAACTGATTACGATTTCACTAATCGTTGGAAGTCGATGGAGGCTTAGGTAGGTATATCTTCTTAGATAATTGACATGAGAAGAAGGACTGTGAAACTATGTTGCGGTAAGCAACGTACATTGGGTTTAATCAGTATCCCATTTCACCATTTCTTCCATGCTGTAAGCGAGAGAAAAACATAGAATGTGCCAGCTGTATCTCCTCCCGGGCATGCTGTAAAAACCAGCTAAGGAATCTGAGGGTTTCTGCTCATTGATGCTCTGCCTACCCCATTAGGGATACAGGCGTGATAGTATGTATTTAGGACCTAAAACTGAAAGGGCGTTCCACAAAAAGCATCAGAAAAGCATTAGACACAGGAATTTGTTATTGATAAACTTTATTTTAAAATCAGTATCGCATACGAGATCAAATTCAAATATGATGACCCACGAAAATATTAAAAATAACAAGTCAAAAATTCGACTGTTGACGGTATTTGAACCCGCGCCTTTGGAAAACCGGCCCAACGCTCTAAACCGTTTAGCTACAGCAGCCACGTCCGAGCGATGAATTAGTGTGAATTAGAACGTTGGGCCGGTTTTTCAAAGACGCGGGTTCAAATCCCGTCAGCGGTCCAATTTTTTATTTAATATTTTCAGAAGTAAAACAGCACTGTGAGTGCAAAAATCTATTAGAAAATGACGACCCATGTTTGATCAGAGAGTTAAATGAGAAAACTACGTCACGTGCCCGACACATTTCATGGAATACCTACTCCAGAAACTGTAGTAATTTATTATTGCAGCATGTGCAGTGTTCATTTCGCTTTATGCATTGTTGTGAACATTCAGGAGTTTCAAAACTGTTTACTTACTGAGATTGACACGCGTGCTCGTGCTCTTGTACCCTACAAATTGAATTAGTTTGTTTTGTGTAGTTTTCTGGAGCCCGATGGTGTAGTGGATAGGGCCGCTGCCTCCTGAGCGGGAGGTCGTGTTTCGAATCCCACCACGTACCAATGTGTTTTTCGGTTTTCGAATTTCATATGTACGTTTATTCGGCGCTTTTTCCGTGCTTCGGAAGGCACGTTAAACCGTTGGTCCCGGTTAATATCGTTTAATACCATAGATATTAGTCGTTAAGCCATATCAGAGGCCAGTGCTAAGCATTGACGGCTTGAAAACTCTGACCTAATCTACGATTGGGTCTGGTTTCCCTTCTGGGTTGCGGAGGTCAGATGGCAGTCGCTCTGTGTAAAAACCAGGACCCTCGTTCAATCCCCTAGATTAGGTAGCCGACCCCGTGATATACGGGATAAGGCTAGGGAGATGATGATGGAGATGATGTGTAGTTTTCTGGTACAATTTATATTTTACATACGTACATACTATCACGCCTGTATCAGAGCTTAGACAGAGCATCAATGACCCCAAATAGAGATCATTCCGCCACGTCTGACAAGTTTAGCGGGTTGTTTAAGATAGATTTGTATATTGCTGTAGTGACAAGTTGTCAGCCCAGCGCCTAAATAACAATACTGAAATACTTCAATTCCTTAGCTGGTTTTTACAGCATGCAAGGGAGGAAATGTCCCTAGCACATTCTATGTTTTTCTATCGCTCCCAGACCATCATAGAAACTTTAGGTCAAGAGGCAAAAATTTACTTCTGATTATACTTAAGCCGAATGGATGCCCAGAAAAGACAAGCGGCGGCGTGGCCGACCCAGACGGCGGTGGCGAGACGAACTCGATGCCTTCCTGGAAAACTGGCCGGAACAGGCACAGGACAGAGAGTCGTGGAGAGACCGGAGAGAGGCCTTTGCCCAGCAGTGGGACACTAATGGCTAGATAAGATAAGATATACTTAAGCATTTTTTTTCGTGATAGAGCTGAAAATGTCATGGCGAATTTATGCATAGGTATAGCTTTAGAGGATCGAATTTAAATTAAAAGAATTATTTACACAATACGCTTTCAAACTAGAATTCCTATTTCTTGTATATTACTAGCTGATTATTATATTTTGGCTGCAAGAATCGGCAAGAAGGGTTTTTTTTTTCACTAACGAGTGTAATATACCGGGTGTAAGCAAACTTTTAGGGGTTGTTCAGTCAACGTTACTGAACAAGTTCCTCCAAGAAATTCTTTCAGGAAGTGAAAATAAAAATTGCCTTTTTCATACAAAATGTCCACCTAGATCTAACAAATTTTAATGGAAAATAAAAAAGAAATGCTGATAATGTGTTGTTCAGATTTGTTGACTGACCAACCTCTATAAGTTTGCGGGACGCAGTTTACGCCTTGTATATTTTTCGGATATTTTCACGAACAATCAGACAACGTGTGTCAACGCAAACGCTTACAGGCCCAACTATCACGTAGAGTCATTTAAATTTTTGAGGTTAAGGTCCGAAGATGACATCCTTGTCGTCCACCATGGACCTCATTAAAACAAACGACGTGCTTCTAGAATTTTATTAGTGGGCTACAGCGTAATACTTTTGCTCTCTGTGTTTTATTAGATTTAACATACGAACATATAATCACGCCTTTATCCCTAATGGGGTAAGCAGAGCGTGAACGACCTAAACAGAGGTCATATATTTATTTGCAAATAATAAACGTAAAACTGTTTTCCCAATATTTCTTACGATTCAAAAACTTCTTCTCGTCTTCCATGCTGACCTCGGAGCGAGAGAAAAACATAGAATGTGCCAGCTGAATTTCCTCCAAGGTATGTTGTAAAAACCAGCTAAGGGATCCAAGGCTTTTAATATATTGCTATTTAGGCGATCAGGAATATACCTACAAATCTATCTTAAATAACCCTCGAAATTTGTCAGACGTGGCGGAACGACCTTTGTTCAGGTAGATTACGCTCTGCCTACCCCATTAGGGATAAAGGCGTGATTACATGTATGTATCTAAGTATTTGATACTTCTAATATTGTAAAGAGGAAAGTTTTTTGAATACTCATTTGCAAATTATAAACGCATAACTGTTTTTCCAATATTTCTTACTATTCAAAACCAACATTATACAAAAGGAACATGAATATGTTACTTTTTCTTCAGGTAAATACGTAATCCCAATTCTATATGCGGATACTTAGGAACCTTGAACTGGGCATTTACAGCCGTACCATAATTCATCTACTCAAGTTTAACCATTACTTGTAGATAGACTTCATATTAACTCGAATGCCTCGAAGCATCAATGGTCACCGGGGTGGGGTTCCTGGGTTAGAGCAGCTTCCTTACCCGCATATACTGCTACACTGAGTAGAAATGGACTCCCCATATACCAAGACAACTCATTTAGCTTCGGATCCCGTGATCGAGTGTGACTTGTATCTCCAGGGAATTCAAAGACACGCGTAGTCAGCGTTTCGGGGAATTTCTAAATCGGCTCCTTTGCCTTGCTATAGTTAGAAATTCGAATACCACGTGCTTCTGTTCGAATGATTGGAGAATTTAAACTCCGTGCGTGTTTGTCAATCTTCAGGTCCTCACGATTGGCAATTAAGTCAAACAAAATTATTATTTAACTAGCTGTGCCCGCAACTCCGTACGCGTGGTGGTTATGATTTTAAACAGCGATGTATTTTTTTCTTGCATGCTGACCTGGGAGCGAGAGAAAAACATAGAATGTGCCAGCTGCATTTCCTCCCGAACATGCTGTAAAAATCAGCTAAGGGATTTGAGGGTTTCAGTAAATTGTAATTGAGTCGATGGGCTGACAACCTGCCACTACAGCAGTGAACCTACAAATCTATCTTAAATAACCCTCAAAACTTTGTCAGACGTGGCGCATTGACCTTTGTTTAGGTCGTAAATGCTCTGCCTACCCCTACCCTATTTGGGATAAAGCGTCATTATATGTATGTATTTTTTTGTTTTAAATTTTATATAACGTCATCTAGTGGTCAGTGGCGGACCTTTCAAATTTATAAATGCTTTAACGTTCTGTAAACTTTATGTGCTAAAGTTTTTGATTAGGTTTTCATAGTTTTTACTGTAAATACATTAAAAGATCTCTATACCGTGTATTTACAGATGTCGCTGTACGATTTGGCGATTTTTTAGATCGCGGTGGTAAGATTTTTCTTGGGAACACAAATACTCTTGATGAACTTTTGAGTTTTTACTGCGTTGGAAAGCCGTCGACTTCTCCGAACCCAGGGTGTCCCAGGTCACTCAGCCGCGGTTTTATTATCGGCGGGTTAGCGATCCCTTTGCTCGATTTAATTTTTTAATTAAGCCGATTCATAGTAGCAAAAAAGTCCATACGCGACTTTTTCTATCACGAGGGAAAATAAATGGACCACAATTTAAGCAGGAATAGATCACTCCGTTCTTTACGTTTATGGCGCCAAAGGCGGTCGGGGTCGGGTTGCCCATCGTCTCGATGAACGTTTTAATCTCTTTACTCTTATTTATTTGTGTCATTACGAATCGCGTTGGCTAAGTCTAACACGTGTATAACACGATAGTTGTGTGCGTAATGAGACTTACTGTATTCTAATTAGATTTAAAAAAACAGGATTCAATTTTCTGTCTACTCTCTAAGTCAGGTGGCGTGGTTTTTTACGTCTATCTATAAAGTTTTAGGTGAGGTAACATTCAGCCGAATAAAAAAAAACATCGAATCAAGTAAAAAAATAATCAAAATTTAATTTCCTACCTACCCCCCAACTGAGGTGGCGTGAATAATCACTAAAATATATCTAATAATCAATAAAACAAATGATACAAATAATTGTATCATTTGTTTTTTCCTGGATAATAATAATAATCAGTCGAATAAAAAAAGTTTGATTGAAATCTGTTAAAAAACAGCCAAATTCGTATTTCCTGCCTACCCTCGTGAGTGGCGTGGGTTTAGGTATCCTAAGTTGCAATCCGGGTAACACTGACTTAAATAAAAAAAACCAATGAAATCGGTTCAGTAGTTTTGGCGTGATGTGGTAACATACATACAGACAGACATACAGACAGATAGACAGACAGACAGACAAAAAATTTTAAAAAACGATTTGGTCTTTATATCGTTAATAATGCCTGCTGCAATTATTTTTTTCGGAAAATATTCAATAAACAGACACGACCCTTCTAGAGATTTATTATATGTATAGATATTGAGCGCAATTCTGCGTTACAAATAACAGGGCTTAAGGTGACGATACTAGCCAAGTGGCTCCCCCATTAGTGAAAAAAACATAATTCACTAAAAACGCAGTGATTCAATAAATCGGTCCAACAGAATCAAGTTATAGTAATTAAGATAATTTTAGAATCTTATAAATTAGCGATTCATAGCTCGTTGTAGTAATTGAAAGAAAAATTTCGAAAAACAGCCACCAACGGAAATTTTTCTTTCTGTTACTACTAACTATGAATCGCTAATTTATAAGGTCTCATCGTCAATACCAGTAATTTTCAATCATGAGAGAATATAAAGAGACGGCAATAAGTCTAGTTGGAATTTAGTTCAGTCATATTATTATCGATTTGCCCTCATTACTGAAAGATCTTGGAATTATACTAAACTAGCGACCCGCCCCGGCTTCGGAAATGATCAGAGTTTCTCTACTATATTATTCATGTTTTATTTTACATATTTATATTTTTACATATAAACCTTCCCCTTGAATCACTCTATCCATTAAAAATCGCATCAAAATCCGTTGCGTAGTTTTAAAGATTTATGCGTACATAGGGATATAGGGACAGAGAAACCGATTTGTTTTATACTATGTAGTGAAGCACATGTAATATTTCAAATTAGCGATTGGACTGACTTACGATTTGCAACACATGAAAGGCACGTTTATCAGCTGCCCTCAGAAGATAAAAAACCATAACTACAGATTTTAGCAAAATCTTAAAAACTATTCAAAATATGCAAAATCTATGTAAATCAAAAATAAAAGAAATAAAATGCTTCCTTTTAAAAAAAGACCTGTACCTACTTAAACAACTTGCGACCGAAACAGACTTTTTAAAAAGACAATTTTATTTGAAGTTTACAATAAGAAAGCTGAATAAAGAATGACATTAATAGAATTGAATTAAATTGAATCGAAGGAAACGATGATGCTGATGTAGCAATCTACGGCGCACCTCGTGGCGCGGCGGCGGGCGCTAGGTCAGCGATTACCAGCCGTTTAGGCATGGTAACTCCTCCCTCCTTAAGATGGAAGCAGGCTCCGCAGCTTCCAGTGGGGACGTCGTAGTGTGTTGTTGCCGTTGTTGCCTCCTGTTGGGTCCTTTTCTTAATGCGTAGCTGGTATATCTTCCAAATTAGTAGTGCTGATCCAATGATGTATAAAACGATGGTGGTCCAGCTGGGGGTTGCCATGATCAATGGCCAGTTGCTGATGCTGTCGTTGTCATCTTTGAGAGTTTCTGCCTTGTTGATGAGCTGATGGATGCTGTCAAGAGATATATCTTCTAGTTGTAGTTCATAGTGGATCATCTCTGGGAAAATGTTGACATCTTCAGGTAGCGGGATGATGTCTTGACTTAAGATGGTTTTACTGTGAGTCTGGAGAGTGTTGTTTAAGATGCGAAGTTGACATCGGTCTGTTAGGGAGATGAGATATGCTCCACTAAGTTTGTTGTAGGTAGTCTTCTCGTCACACGAAGATTTCGCAATCTCTGGTGTTGTTACTATTGCGAGCCAAGTGTTGGGGTTTATCTCCTGGATTTTTCCTTTCTTGAGATTCATCTTGGCGTAAGTGCAGTTGGCAGGTTCATGTTGTATCAGAGAGAGTACGCAGTCTCCGGAGTTTGTAGTCGTCTTGGTGGCCAGATGTTTGCAGAGTTGGGTGTCCTCGGAGATAGCTCGGCATTCTTCATCTAGGTAAGTGTACTCTTCACTCCCAAGTATAAGGTATTTGGATTTAGGGATAATGGTTAAGTTACGGTTATTGGGAATGGAATACAGATGGATAAGGTCATAGGTATTGGACTCTATTGCAGGAATATCTAGGATAAATGTCAAAGTATGTTCGGTACTATACGCTTTTACATCTATAGATCGCTCTATACGGTATATATTACTAATACTAACTTCCGCTACGGGGTTAAAAATAGATTTATTTTGCATCTGTAAAATTTCGTAAATTAAATTTTGGGGACTCATAATACTAGGATGCATTACTCCTAACTGGGAAAATGTCATTGCGTCTTCTAGCAGCATCAACTTATCTAAAATAATTTGTAAACTAAAATCTATTTGGACGTAAATATCTAAGAAATGTAAATGATTATAAACTACATTACTACTACGCGTAGTATTTAGCAGCATGGCACCTATTTTCTTTTGGTTTTCGTCAATTTTTGCAATTTGTTTTCCGAATTCATCAATTGTTTTTTGTGCCAAGCTAATAGAAGAGCTTTGAAAGTTATGAAAGCTAAGAATTTTACTATTTAAAGCGGATATTTCGTGTTCAAATTTAATCGCGTCTTCGTTATCTAGGTTGCCAGTTAGTGCTTTAACTACGGATCCTAAACCATTAATAATACCTCGTTTCACTCGATTACGAGGGGCTAGAAAAATTAGTTTATTATGAATTATACTAAATGTATGATCGATTTGGTCCTTATATGTCCTATGTGTATCCTCTGGTGTTAAACGGGCTTCTGCAGCTTTAGAACTCGCATATAATGCCATTAGTTTCATAGTCGTAATTCGGACATAAGTGATATTATAAACGCAGGCAAGGCTAAAGGTATCGGTTTGTTTAAGGACTATTCCTTGCTTAAGCAAGAGAATACCATTGTAGTTATCTACGGTTTCGATTTTCACGGTGGCTGATGCGAAGAACCCGAAGGCTGCGGCTGTGATTGTCCTGGAACAAGGTGAGGTCTACGTAGAAGCTTGAAGTGTACTCTAATAGATTTAGAGTTTGGGTGGTTTCCTATTATCTCTGCTATATTATTAGGGTGTAGATGAATGATTTTATACGGACCTTTAAATTCCGGTAACTCAATGTACGGGAGATGGTCTTTTTCTTTTTCTAGGTGATTGAGTTTTACTAACTCTGGTCTCCAGTATCCTTCTCCTCGAGAAAATCCTGGACGTCACTTACGTCAGAGTTGTCATTGCTCGGGGTCTCGTAATACTCGTTGGCCTGTCCATTGCCGTAGTCAGGGCCATTCTGGTCGTAGTAGGCCTGCTGTGGAAAATTACCTCCATAGTACGGTTCTTCCGGCGTATAGAACAGAGCTTCCTGAGCGAAAGCTGGCATCTGCGGCTTACCTACAGATCTCATGGTGACGTCAGATGAGTGCTGTGGCGGGTTGACCTGTTGCGGAATATTTGGCCTTTGGTTTCTAAAGTTACCAGAGTTCCTAAATTTGCCCGAGTTAAAATTACCTTGCTGTTGATTATTTTTCCAGGGTAACACAGGCTGATGACGTTGCTCTGGAGTCCAGTTGTTGCGTTGCGGTACAAAATTGTTCGCATTCGCAAAAGGCTGAAAAGGTTGGTTAATAGGCTGACCAAAGAAAGGTTTAAATGGCATGTTAAATTTCTGCGAATCCTTTGCTTTGTTCTGCGGTTGAGAGCTAGATGTGCTAGGCGGCGGATTATATGCGAGCCTAGCCTCTTCCTGCCGTGCAGTAGCTATAGCGGACTCCAATGTATCTGGCGAGGCAATTCTTACTCCAACCGAAACATGAAAATCTAACTGGTTCACAAACTGTTCTATAACCATTTTCTCGTAATAAGTTTTGTCCTCGTGTTGCCCGACCGAATACAGTGTGTCCAGTAACTCCCTAAGGCGTTTACCGAACGCTTCAGAATCTTCCGCTTTATTGCGGCGTGTGCGTGTTAATTCCTGCATAACCTGTACCTCATTTCGCGGGTCCCCTAAACGTCTAATCAACGCGGCCTTAATATCGTCCCACGTATTAAGATTTGTCTCAAAGGCAATTGCGTCTAACGCGGCACCCTCCAATCTACTTACAATTAAATGGGCTAGTACGTTACCCATAGCGCCATCGAACTTAACAAGTCTTAATAGCCCATCTATATGCCTAATAAACACGTTAAGTCGTGTTCGCTTCCCATCGTAACGTGGCACTAAATCGGCAAAGGTTTTGAAATCCGATACCTGCATTGTTACCGCGTAATTAGCGCGAGCGCTCTAACTAAAACTAAAACTTATTGAAAGTGATAAAGAAAGAACACTTAGAAACGATTGAATAACTACGCGTACCGTGTACCTATAGCGATGTTTAGCATATAGACCGACACACGTACATGAATAATAACTAGGAAATACGACAGGAAATAGAGCAAAGGAACTTGAGAGCTAATGAGCACTTACCAAAGTATTCTCTGCATTTCCTGAAGGAGTCTTCAACAGCAAAGGGACGCCAATTCTCCGGAATCCCACGTCGTCAGTCGGCCGCTCGTAGGTTCTTTTATGGGTGTGGTGGTAGCGTGCGAAAAGAGTTTGATTCCCGCGAAGCCTTGATTTTGAAGAGCTTTTTACTACCCCTTCTAACCCCACTCGAATAGTCTGCGCCACTTAAACAACTTGCGACCGAAACAGACTTTTTAAAAAGACAATTTTATTTGAAGTTTACAATAAGAAAGCTGAATAAAGAATGACATTAATAGAATTGAATTAAATTGAATCGAAGGAAACGATGATGCTGATGTAGCAATCTACGGCGCACCTCGTGGCGCGGCGGCGGGCGCTAGGTCAGCGATTACCAGCCGTTTAGGCATGGTAACTACCTTTAAGTTTATTTAACCAAAGGATATGATAGTCGAAAGTCTTTTGCATTTTACGCGCAACATGGTAGGTGCAGTTATGTTTTTTTCCTTCTGAGGACAGTATGGGTCACCTAATTATTTTTATCTGTAGTTCTATTTTGTTATTTGACTGGTTAATTAATTTTAGTTCATAGAAACATATTACAAAGAAATAAACCAGGCATTGTATAAACCTTCATTGTATAAACGTTATATAATAAAAAAAAGTAGTATTACAGGCTCATAAATAAAATAAAAATAAATTACTTTATTAGTAGGTATTAACCTCTATGCTGGAGTAGGAGAGATAGAAAAACATAGAATGTTCCAGCTGCCCTTCCTCCCGGGCATGCTGTAGAAGTCAGCAAAAGGGACTAGAGGGTTGCAGTGTATTGTAATTTAGGCGATGGGCTGACAACCTGTCACTATAGCAATACACATTACAATCTAAAATTGCCCTCAATTTTTGTCAGACATGGCGAAAGCGCCTTTTACGAAGCGTTTAACGCTCTGCCTACCCCGTAAGGGATAAAGGCGTGATTTTATGTATGAATGTATGTATGTATTAAATTGTATGCACGTTTTATCCACGTATCATTAAAAATTAAAACTTCTGTAGGTCTGCTGTAAGAAATTTCTTTTTAAAAATAAGCAGTGCCTGTTGTGTCTTTGTTTTTTATGTCCTGTTTTTATGATGTTTTTGTGTACAATAAATTGTTAAATAAATAAATTATGCAGCTTCTACTTCTTCTGTCGTGTGAGTTTAGAGTCAAACACTAGCTATGCAGTAGTCAAGATGCTGGGTGTAAGGGACGGCGTCCCGCAACCTGATAGAGGTTGCTCAGTCAACGTAATAGCAGGAACAACTATCAGCAGGATTTTATTCTCAGAAAGTGAAAAATAAAAATTCCTTTTCCATACAGATTGTCTGATTGAGGTTGTCATTTTGTATGGGAAGGTCAAATTTCTTTTTCATCTCCTGGAAGAATTTCTTGGTGAAAGTTGTTCAGTTTCTTTGACTGAGTGAGAGCTGCCGAATGTAGTATTATTAGCCATACGCATCATCACATCACGCTCGCCAGGCAAATCAGCGAGTGGTTTAGATTTATTTTTTTGAATACAGGTAGTATTATTCAATTATTCTATCCCTTTCGTCGCATTTTACGACACCCACAGGAAGTAATGTTCGGACGCTATGCTAACCCGACACCAAACGGACATCCCACGTCGTACGTCATAGACCAGCTAAACTCAATGGACAAGGGTTAGAAATTGGACGGCATGTAGGTACATACTATAATCACGCCTTTATGCCTAATGGGGTAGGTAGACTGTAAACTACCTAAACAAATGTCGTTCCGCCACGTGTGACAAAGTTTTGAGGGTTATTTATGATAGATTTGTAGGTATAATGCTGTAGTGACAGGTTGTCAGACCATCGCTTAAATTGCAATATACTGAAACCCTCAGATCCCTTAGCTGGTTTTTACAGCATGCCCGGGAGGAAATTCGGCGGGCACATTCTATGTTTCTCTCTTGCTCCTAGACCAGCTAGGTATGAATGTATAATATTATTTCGACTAACGTGTCCTATTAACCTATCCTGACTTTCCTTGTCAACTGAACAGTTACACAACAGGGACGTCCTAAAGCAGGTTATTTGCCTTCAACGAGGAGAACGATTTTTGTTAGTCACTTGGTGATAAAAGGCAATCAATAATTTATTCCAATTCGTATTTATTCATGTAAAAACAATAAAGCTCCTTAATGGAAGACCTTTATTTATGCCAGATATTTGATTAAGAAAAAAATATGATCTTATCTAAGTCATGGGTAAAATTATGCAAGTCTTGTATTATATATTTTTTTAGTTTCATGTAAATTAAGGGCTCAATTTTTATTTATTATTAGCATTTTTAGAATTTTGAAGGCTGAAACCCATAAGCATTTCATGACTTAATGAATGACTATGACTTATTTATTGCTGATTTACGACTGTTAAAAATAGAATATTCATCTCCCGACTTGAGACGGCCTTCTATTCATATTTATAGATGAGATCATTACGTGAAGCTATCAGCTGTTGAAACATGTGTCTCTGCTGTTTATTGCGCTTTCTAAATCATAGTCAAAATTCACTACAAACGTGGCTAGAAAAGTGACAAGTAGGTTACATTAGTAAATGTACCTTTAATTGTCTACACTTTCGTTCGTACTTCCATGCTGGACTGGGAGAGATAGAAAAACATAGAATGTTCCAGCTGCCCTTCCTCTCGCGCATGCTGTAGAAGACAGCAAAGGGGACTCGAGGGTTACAGTGTATTGTAATTTAGGCGACGGGCTGACAACCTGTCACTACACATTAGCAATACACATTACAATCTAAAATTGCCCTCAATTTTTGTCAGACGCGGCGAAAGCGCCTTTTACGAGGCGTTTAACGCTCTGCCTACCCCGTAAGGGATAAAGGCGTGATTTTATGTATGTATGTATGTATGCATTTCCTCCCGGGCATGCATAAAAACAGCTAAGGGATCCGACGGTTTCTGTATATTGCAATTTAGGCAACAGGCTGACAACCTGTCACTATATACACCTACAAATCTATCTTAAATAACCCTCAAAACTTTATCAGACGTGGCGGAACGACCTTTGTTTAGGCCGTTTAGGCTCTGCCTACCCCATTAGGGATAAAGGCGTGATAACATGTATGTATTTTTACAAATGAAAAATGCTCTACTCAAGTTCCACCTGAGATATCCTCCAAAAATTGGCAGACAAGGCAAAAATTACTTTTCTTAAGCCTTTGACCGTAAATGCTGTAGGTGTGATTTAAGTAAATTATTCATTTAGTAATGATTTCTTTATGATTTAAAAAATAAGTCGGCATAGGTCCTTACTTAATCCATACATATTAATATTATATTTTCTGAAAGTAACAGTCTGTCTGTCTATTTCTTTGTTGCCCTTTCACGCCTAAACAGTGAACCGATTTTGATGAAATTTAACAGGAAGATAGATATTTACCTAGAGACGGACATAGATTACTTTTTACTCGGCGAAAAAAAATCGTTCCCACGAAATCTCATTAAGCCGCGGATTAAACCGCGTAGCGGAAAGCTAGTATTATAAATGTGAAAGTAGCGATGTTTGTTACGTTTTCACGCTAAAACTACTCAACCGATCATCATGAAACTTGGCACACATATAGGCTAAATATCCTGGAATAGGTAATAAGATAACTTATGACAGCAGGAAAACAAAAACAGCAGCCTGCGCACTCACACACAAGCACGTAATTTGCTGAAATATTTGTTATTACATACATACATATAATCACGCCTTTCTCCCTAATTGTTATTACTCTACTGTTATGTATTTAATTTGATCGATGAGTAAGATAACATAATTATATCTCTACCAAGTATCAAAAGATATTTTCTAATATTTAAAAATCTATACCTACGAGTATAATAAATCTCTAGAAGGGTCGTGTCTGTACATTGAATATTTTTACAGAAATTATTACAGCAGGCATTATTTACGATATAAAAGTAAAACGTTTTTTTTCGAATTTTTGTCTGTCTGTCTGTATGTTACCATATCACGCCAAAAATACTGAACCGATTTCGATGGGACTTTTTTTATTCAACTGTGTGTTATCCGGGTTGCAACATAGGACACCTAAATCACGCTACCTGACTTAGACTGAGCATTACTTAAAATCAAAGTCACGATACCAATAATCACGCCATCTGACTTAGGGGGCAGGCAGGACATTGAACTCTGATCGTTTTTAAACGAACTTAAAGGGACTTTTTATTTGACTGAGTTTTTTAATGGTTAGGCCTAGGTTAGAAATAATCACGAAAACCATTCTATTATTGACTAAGTACCCCAGTTTGTATAGAAAACACGCAGTGTTGAACATACTGAAAACGCTTCTCCGCAGTACACCTTCATGAAAAATTGTCCTGTCAAAGTGAATAAAAAGGTAACGTCCTATATCTATGAAATACTAGCTGTGCCCGCGACTTCGTACGCCCGGTTTGTATGGAAAACACGCAGTGTCGAATATACTGAAAACACTTCTCCGCGCGTAGGAGCGGGATCTGCTAGCTCGCGTACGGATCGTGTTTTCCATACAAAAACAAAGAACATACAATGCGAAACACGCTTCCGCGCACGGGTTAGCAGATCCCGCTCCTACGCGCGGAGAAGCGTTTTCAGTATATTCGACACTGCGTGTTTTCCATACAAACCGGGCGTACGAAGTCGCGGGCACAGCTAGTATTTCATAGAAATAGGACGTTCCCTTTTTATTTTCTTTGAAAGGACATTTTTTTATGAAGGTTTACTAATTATTTATTCAGAAATTATATCTCGGAAATTCTGGCAAGACATTTAAATAACTAAGAATGTCTTCTATGATCTTAAGGTACTAGTCCATGTTAGAATTCACGCAGCAGGAGCAGACTGCCACAGCAGGTATACAGTACTGTCGCTGAGACAGATGCAAGACGATTTTCCTTAATGAAAACAAAATAAAATTGCATCTGTCGGAGCGACCGATCATCTTACAGTTTTTCGTGCACACCTGCTGCGACAGTCTGCTGCTGCTGCGCTGCGTGCAGTCCCACTTGGAATAGTACCTTAACGTGGCTTATATATGACCTCTAACTATGCTATGTATGACCTCTGCATCATTTAACCAAGGCCGCTGAATTCGGTATGCTCAAACACAAAAGTAAATTCATTTGCAAAAATATGTAAATTCGAGTAGCAAGCAGTACTCAACTTTTGTTTCAGCTTACCCTTCAACAATTTGAAATAAAGCGTTACAAATTCGCACGGTTGTTAGCATTCAGAATTTAGTTATGCCTTCAAAGGATAGTGCGAATAGGCATTATCTTGGTACTTCCAACACCACTAATTTGCATGGTCATTTACTTACAGACAAACTATATAGGTACGTATATGACCGTTGTGGTCTAGTCTAGTATTTTCTTGTCTGAGCCTTAGGCTTTGTGGATTTTTTTGTAAGATGGTTTTAAATTTCTGACACCAGGATTCATCAGGCTCTCTTATCTAGGTATTGTCATAGCTGTTGGTTTTCTACACAAAATAAAATAAAATTGGTTTTAAAAATAAAAGTCCTCAACACCCACGATATAATAAGAAGTGATATAGCTGACAAATTATTGCCAATAAAAATGTTTCTTTAAATGTTCTTCCTTCCATGCTGGACTGGGACCGAGAGAAAAACATAGAATGTGCAAACTGCATTACCTACCGGGCATGCTGTAAAAACCAGCTAAGGGATCCGAGGATTTCAGGATGTTGCAATTTAGGCGATGGGCTCAGGACCTGTAACTACAGCAATATACCTAAATATCTATCATAAATAACCCTCAAAACTTTGTCAGACGAGGCGGAGCGACCTTTGTTCAGGTCCTTTACGCTCTGCTTACCCCATTAGGAATAAAGGCGTGATTATAATGTATATATGTATGTTAAAATGTTTCGTTTCCATGAAATCAAAGGTTCATTTGTAAAATGTTTAACTAAAGAATACAATATTCAAAGGCATACAACCTTAAATAGAATTAATTTTGTAGAATGTTGTTACTATGCGTTTATAATAGAGTTACAAGGATTGAATAGCAATTGTCGTCAAAGTTCACATAAATAAAATAATATTTATTTTTTTCCAATATTTTTTTAATACAATTATTATGTAATGTAAATTAATAAGGAAATTCAGAAGAACATGAGCCTAAACTAGAAAAATCCTGTATCTTAGGACGCCTGGATGTCCCCATCGGACATGGACCCATCATTTTACTATATAGTAAGATGTAGGTAATTAAAATACATATACATATATATATATATATATTATTCAAACCATGTCAGAGGCCTGATAGTTGTGCTACTAGGCGGTTTCAAAACTCTGACACCAGGGTTCATCGGGTCGATAGACTCGATACCCACTCGACAAAAGAAAGATTCAATAACATAAAACAATAAAACAATTGCAAGATGAAATGTGTGTGTGTGTGTGTGTGTGAATTAAATAATAAGTAAAAGTAGAATAAATACATTCTTGATGGATGTTTGAGGTTGACCCTTATGTGTCCAAATGAATGATCTTTCGTTACCATGGAACAATAACCCACAATACCTTAATAGTAATTTGGTGTTTGACTCTAAAGTTCTTATAATAACCTTCTAGATCTATCTTCATTTACTCTAAACGGCCTTATAATAGCACAATTACAGAATAGTGTATAATAATGCATTGTAATATAAATTGATTTATTCATCCGGAGTACTTTAAAGGGTTACAAAGAAAGTTTTCTTCTATATAAAAGCCGATTGTTCACCTTTTGGAAAGTCATTATTTAATTTTATGAGCTAATACAATACCAGTCATCAGAAGTTTTGAATTCATCGACCTGTTCAATAGGACATTAAGGACGTCCCAGTGTACCCTAATAAAGTGCTCTATTCATGTCAAGTCAATCACCTACCACGAATGGTAAATAGGTGACATCGTGTTTCTTCGAATGTGGTTATTTATTTTACCATTTTATCCTTTAAACCAAAATAGCACAGAAACAATGCTTAAATAAAATACACAAAGACACATACATACATATAATCACGTATTTATCCGTAATGGGGTAGGCCGAGCGAAAACGACCTATCACTACATAGTATAAAACAAAGTCGCTTTCTCTGTCCCTATATCCCTATGTATGCATAAATCTTTAAAACTACGCAACGGATTTTGATGCGGTTTCTTTTAATGGATAGAGTGATTCAAGAGAAACACTGATAATTTCCGTGCGAAGCCGGGGCGGGTCGCTAGTATACCTATAAGAGGCGGCGTAGGGAGATGCATACGAGTACAGCGAGTAGGCCACGGAGGCGGTGTAAGCCGCGCTGTACGCCGGGTATGCTGAGTATGCCGCAGCCACTGGGGCGGTATGTATAGGCTGCAGTTCGTTGTAATAAAAAACGACATAATAATTCGATCACAGTTATTTATTTATATAACGTTCATTTTTCAATTTGTCTAAATCTTCCAAGTCTTTTAAAATCAACGGCGGAGGTAGTATGCGGCGTACGGAGATGCGTACGAGTACGGGGAGTATGCCACGGGGGCGGTGTAAGCCGCGCTGTACGCCGGGTATGCCGAGTAAGCCGCAGCAACGGGGGCGGTGTACGCAGCAGCCACAGGGGCGGTGTACGCAGCAGCCACAGGGGCGGTGTACGCAGCAGCAACCGGAGCAGTATAAGCTGCAGAGTATGCCACTGGAACAAGAGTGCCTGGTTTGGGAGAGGCGGAGGCGACGGCCAGGAAGCAGGCGAAGATGAACTGGAAAAAGAAAAAGAGGTTAATTCTTGCGGTCATACAAGTCAATAGTAAAAGGAAACTTTAACCAATTCATTCCAAATAAAATATATTGGATAGGTAATACTTTTAGGTAAAATGTTTGACACGTCAAAGTTCAAATTCTGAGAACGAAAACTTATACGAATAAAAATGATTTCATTCATTTTATTTATGTCAAATTTCGTAGCCTACTTGGAATTTTGTTTTCAAGAATAAATATAATATTTTCCGACGATATTACAAAAATATCGGTGGTAGAGATCAAAGCCCTAGAATATTGGTAGAGGTAATTGTGTCCCAGATTTTGCTTAGACCCGGAAGAAATCGTGAACCCAATCAATCAAGTATAGTTTCCTTCCATACTAGATTGAGAGTGATAAAAGAAAATAGAAATTAGAAAATAACTACAACGATGAGCTGACTTTCGGAATGCACAGTACTTTCTGAAATAACTCCAAAAGTTTTCAGTAGTTATAAAAAATCGGACGGTCTAGGGCTCGTATTTATAAAGCAATCTCAACGTTGAGAGCAATATTAAGTATGGATTTGACAAGTCACTATGTACTGAAATGACATTTCAGATACGAATTCAAACTCGCTGTCAGTCTCAAGTGCTGATTATAATTTGACAACAATTTTCCACCCTGTAAACTTTACTTTGTTGCATTTTTTATGTTGTTTATGTTTGTGTAACTCACCAGTTTGAACATTTTGATTGTTTTTATTTTATTTGTCCTGTATGGTAAGTTTGGAGCTAGAGCACACAAGTGTTTGATGTCAAACGCTTGGTGTGGATGCGTTTTATACGTTAACAGTTGTATCAAACAGTATGAAGTAACAACCTTGGGACGCCTGCGCAGAATTATAATGAGTGTACGGCGCGGCTGTGATAGTAATTAGATAGTGATAGTATTTCTAAGTGATTTAGGAAAGTATTTACTTCTTAGTTAAAGTATGATGATTGATTAGGAAATTGTTGATTCGTTCATAATCATTAAAAAGTACCCTTAGCCAGGAGTTTGAAGAGTTTTTAAATATATCAACCGGTATAGAGGTTGATACCGGAATAATCTACTATATAGGCGTCCATACATTATGTAGTTATGTAGTTATGTGGGATGATACACAGGAGACTGACGTCTATTATGTTATACATGATTTTGATGAAAAACGTTGTTGGCGTTATAAAGACCCTTTCTGCTGGATTCTATTTTGATTTGTTGTCCATACTGAAGCCTGATGGTGTAGCGGATAGGGCCGCTGCCTCCTGAGCTGGTGGTCGTGGTTCAAATCCCACCACGTACCAATGTGTTTTTCGGTTTTCGAATTTCATATGTACGTTTATTCGGCACTTTTTCCGTGCTTCGGAAGGCACGGTAAGCCGTTGGTCTCGGTTAATATCGTTTAATACCGTAGATATTAGTCGTTAAGCCATATCAGAGGCCAGTGCAAAGCATTGGCGGCTTGAAAACTCTGACCTAATCTAGGATTGGGTCTGGTTTCCCTTCTGGGTTACGGAGGTCAGATGGCAGTCGCTCTGTGTAAAAACCAGTATCCTCGTTCAATCCCCTAGATTAGGTAGCCGACCCCGTGATATACGGGATAAGGCTAGGGAGATGATGATAGTAAAAATTTTATAACTGGTGAAAAAGCAATAGAAATCTATAGGATAAACTTATTCTTTATTTTTATTTTTTATATTTGATAGGCAGTCATTTGTCCGCCATCTCACGTGATGGTAAGTGATGATGTAGACTATGATGGAGCATGATTGCCTAGGAAATGCCTGTTCACTCTCGCCTTGAAAAGGCCCAGGTTATAACTTCCGGAAATAGATCCGCAGGCAGGGAGTTCCACACTTTGGCCGTTCGCATTAAAAATGTAGAAGCGTACCGCTTTGTGCGAAAACTTGGAATGTCGACAACATAAGGGTGGAATCCCAACCGGCGTCTCGTACCCCGGAGATGGAATGGGGAGGGGGGTATCAGGTCATGAAGCGATGCTGCACATTCTCCGAAATGTATCCTGTAGAATACAGACAAGCAAGCTACTTTGCGACGATGTTCGAGGCTCTGCAGCTTTTCTTCTACCAGTGACGGTTATTCACATAAAAACAAGTTGTTTATACAGAGCAATTATAAAATTGTCTCACATGATTAGCAGCGGATGTGACGCACACGGAACTGAGAACTTCTTTAATAGCTCAATTTACTACATGGTTTTGTGTAGAGACAAAATCAATCAGGAAGATATTAGCAAAATATTCGCAAAATTTAAAACAAAGAGAGGTGTTTTACACACAAAACTTTAATACACAGACACTTAAACATAACATTAGAATTTGTAAAGATTTACATACATAGGTAGGAGAGCCAGTTTAATAAAAGCCATTTTTATTACGTCTAAAAATGGAGGTCATTTCAGATAGGGTTGTAGCTTTACGCAATGTAAGAGACAGCGTATCGAAAACTGATAGCGATTGCTCGCTCAGTCATCAAAACTGAACAATTTTAACCTAGCAATTATTTAAGGAGATGTTCTTTTTTTTACTTTCCAATACAAATTGTTATTAAAGGTGGCCATTTTGTATGGAGATGTATATTTTTTTACTTTGACTTTGACTAAACAACCTCTACCAGTCTTTTTACGCCTGTAAAGTGTAACAGCTGGTAAATCCTATGAATCTTTATCGCTCCCCGCCCATCATGGTTATAATTTATTCTTACACTAGCGACCCACCCAGGCTTCGCACGGAAATCATCAGTGTTTCTCTACTATATTATGCATGTATTATACATATAAACCTTCCTCTTGAATCAGTATATCCATTAAAAGAAACCGCATCCAAATCCGTTGCGCAGTTTTAAAGATCTAAGCATACATAGGGATATAGGGACAGAGAACGCGACTTTGTTTTATACTATGTAGTGATATTTTTTCTAGTACCTACCTAGACGATATTGACACTCTCGTTCGCAACTACAATGTGCCTAAAGAAAAATAATGTTCTCGGGTTACTATAACTGACCTATTACAATACAAGTGCCTGACCTCAAGACCTAGTCAGTTATTTGTTGTTACGTGGTGTTCTCTTGTCTATCATAATTACAATATGAGATAAACCTTCGATCAAAGACACCTTGGGCACGATGACATTGCCCTTTTTTACCCGACTATACGAAGTCAGTAAAAGGTTATGAGTAAAATTACCTACTCAAGAGTCTCAGTGTTTCTCAAAGAAAGTACTCATCTTACATACATACATATAATCACGCCTTTATCCCTAATGGGGTAGGCAGAGCGTAAACGACCTAGACAAAGGTCGCTCCGCCACCTCTGACAAAGTTTTGAGGGTTATTTAAGATAGATTTGTAGGTATTACTGTAGTGACAGGTTGTCAGCCCATCGCCTAAATTGCCGTATACTAAAACCCTGAGATCCCTTAGCTGGTTTTTACAGCATGCCCGGGAGGAAATGTAGTGGGCTCATTCTATGTTTTTCTCTAGCTCCTAGGCCAACATGGGAGTACTCATCTTAATAATTAAAATAATATCCTTCAATAAAAGAACACGTTTTATTATGGTGCTCTGCCTACCCCTTAGTGATTTACTTGCGGATGTTGTTTAGCATGAATAAAAAATGGTTTTACAGTAATGTTTTATTTTATTTTACAATTGTCACATTTATAATAACATATTTATTTGTTTTTGTAGTTTTGAAGTCGGTTTTCTTATAATAGTGTTTTAATTTTCTATAGGTTCTGGTCGTTACAGAAATAATGTCCAGACTTTGGTAATCTATATTACAATACCTGGCTAATCACTGTATTTGTTAATAAAATAGTGCGTTGACTTTCTTTATTAATTTATTAGCTGTATTAAAAAATAATTTACTTACATGTGTAAAATATAGGTACTATTTTTTATTTTTTTATTTTTTTTCTTCCATGCTGGACTGGGAGAGATAGAAAAACATAGAATGTTCCAGCTGCCCTTCCTCCCGGGCATGCTGTTGAAGTCAGCAAAAGGGACTCGAGGGTTACAGAGTATTGTAATTTAGGCGATGGGCTGACAACCTGTCACTATAGCAATACATATTACAATCTAAAATTGCCCTCAATATTTGTCAGACGTGGCGAAAGCGCCTTTTACGAGGCGTTAAACGCTCTGCCTACCCCGTAAGGGATAAAGGCGTGATTTATGTATGTATGTATGTATTTTTCTTTTTCCTCTAACGAGTAAGTTGTCTAGTCGTGTGAACCAAAATCTTTATATAAACTTAGGTGACATTTATTCCATAGTTTTGATAACTCGTGTTTTCTATAACTTTCACACACAGTTTTCGCAGCAACAGCTGTAACAACTCGTTCGAAGAAAATAAGTTTTGTTTAAGTTGCGTTTAATTTTATTTTAAAACCTAGCGCACATCTCTCTAGGCTCCTGTAAAGGGTCTGAAATATCATGTTAATAAATTAAGTAAAAATACATCTGAATTAAATTGAAATAGTTACCAATTAAAAATGAGTTTTGGTCGAGTCTACTTGCTGAAAAAAGTTACAGCAATTTTCAATTTCTGACTAATTAATGATTTTCGTCATTTTCCTATTACAGCAATATGGATATGATAATGACGTCTACACCTATTTATTAGACAACATACATACATACATACAATCACGCCTTTATCCCTAATGGGGTAGGCAGAGCGCAAACGACCTAAACTAAGGTCATTCCGCCACGTCTGACAAAGTTTTGAGGGTTATTCAAGATAGATTTGTAGGTATATTTCTGTAGTGACAGGTTGTCAGCCCATCGCCTAAATCACAATATACCGAAACCCTCGGATCCCTTAGCTGGTTTTTACAGCATGCTCGGGAGGAAATGCAGCCGGCACATTCTATGTTTTTCTCTTGCTCCCAGGCCGGCATGGAAGAAATTTATTAGACAAATAGGTGTAAATTGTGAAAATTTCCTAAAACTCATACATCATTATTGGATAGAGACTTCAAGAAAAAAATGTCGCAGTGACCCCTTCATAGTAAATCAATAAGGTTATCTAATTGTACTCTGTTTGTTTCGTAATGTTTGTTCACAATGTGTTGCTAATTTTCAATAAAGAATATTTGTATTTTATTGTAAAAACTTTATAAATACCTAATAAGTGAATTTAGAAATAATTTAGTCTTATTTTCATTCATTACACCTAAGTAAGTGCTATCGAAATTTGATCTCTAGATAAGACTTATAAACTTGCAACCCTCGAACTCACTGGATTCATATCCAGTCATCTGTAGGATGTTGACATCAAATATTGTGTTGCGAAGTTCACTGACAATCTGTCCAAATATTCTGTAAAAGTACGGCTGTGTGTTTGTTCATTTATGCCTTAGTATGGTACTATTTTTTTTGTTTTTATATTTGTATGTGTTACTTTACCTATTATTTTTTTTAAGGTAGACTAAGCAATTTTCTTTCTATATGTGGAAGCTTGTAATTGGCATTTATTTAATATGTATACTTGAATAATTTGTGAATGTTGCTGTAAGCTCCCCAAATAAAATAATATTAAAAATGTGTTTGCTCTTGTCTGTAGACACCAGGTCAGGGATAACCGTGACAGAGTCGACGATGGAGCGAGCTAACCCACAAGATGCCTGTTATGGCCCTGGCAATCTCACGCACCGACGGAACACAGCATGCTGTTCGGCGCCAGACTCCGGTGAGAGGGTGATCGCAAGCCAGGTGGGCCCTTGCGGAGCCTACTACCGCTTTGTTGTAGTGAACATACTTTTATTCATTAATAAATATGTAGTCAAACAATACAATTTTTGGGGTAATTGGTCAAATGATAGTTCTGACTGAGCCATCCTACATAAACTGCATACACCCTTCCTCCGGAGTAGGTAGCTAGTAGGTACAGTACAATTCTTTAACTTCAATAAAAATATAGAATCCCCATGTGAAAATGTAATAATATGGTCGAACCTGCAGGACACCTAGTCAATTCTAGAGAAACCACGTTTATAACTTAATAGAGTTTGGATACTCCAGGTAGATGGGATATCCTCAACAGTAAACGTCTGCAAAGTTAGTATTACTAATATGTCTAGGAATAACATCCATGTTGTTAAGATAATTTATTTCCCGTGAGGTTCAGGGACGAAATTGGCGGATTGGTTGGTATTTAAAGAAGAGGCAACTATTTACAAAGTTCGAAATGAATCTATAAGATATAACTTATTTGTTTCAAATCGTTATTAGCCAGTAAAACATACGTACATACATATAATCACGCCTTTATCCCTAATAGGGTAGGCAGAGCGTAAACTACCTAAACAAAGGTCGTTCCGCCAGGTGGCAAAAAAAAATTGTGGGTTATTTAATCTAGATGTAGCTATATTGCTGTAGTGACAGGTTGTCAGCCCATGGCCTAAATTGCAAAATACTGAAACGCTTGGATCCCTTAGCTGATTTTTACTGCATGCCCGGGTGGAGATGCAGCTGGCACATTATATTTTTCTCTCGCTTCCAGTCCAGCATGGAAGAATATCAGTTAAATATAATTAAAATATAGATGAATTAATGCAGAACAACAATAAAATAAACAATTTTATAACATTACACTCCTATACTTTATTTATATTTTTTATTTGATGATTAATTCGATAATATTTATGACAACGTAACAGAACATAGGTATTTGAATCAAACAAATATATGCAACTCGTAATATCTAAGCGAAAATCTGTAACTAAAACGTTAGCCCTAATCAACAGAAATTGCACTATTTGCTACGTAGGTATAATGTGCTAAGCAACCGTAACTAACTCCAATTTCTTAATAGAAGAATCTATTGATTAATACTTTTGAAAAATGAGCGTGGTATAAATTTGTTCCAGGTCGTAGTAAAAGGTTTAAATAGCCAAGTTGAAAAAACTCGCAAGTAGGTGAAAGATCGCAATGTTGGTAAAGGCGGTGAGTAAAATTCCGTAACTTTTTTTTTGTATGAATTAGTAAAATTACATAGTGGGTTTGGGTCCCAGTACCCTATCTGGGCACAAACTTTATTCCGGACGACAGCTGTAAAAACTAAAACGGTATAGCCGTTAGTAGGTATAGCATATAACCTATCGATCCTAGATAAATTATAGACAAAATTATTGGTCTTGAGCGACAAGATTCTCATTTTTGGTGACAGCTGTCACGACTTGAAACGACCATATCTAGGAAACTAAGGCTCGTATTTATACAGCGAACTCAATATTGAGAGCAATAAATATTAAGTATGGATTTAACAGTTCGTTTTGCACTGAAATGACATTTCTGATACGAAGTTAAACTAGCTATCAATCTCGATTGCTGTTTATCAATACGGGCCTAAATATCTTAGACTACCCATGTGTACTGAAAAATAGGTCTTGGCGAGATTTTCATTTTCGATGATAGCTGTCAAAATTGAAACGGTAATTTCTCGGAAAATACTGGTCATAGGCTACTCAATACTGATGTGTAGGGACAAATTAAAGGTCTTGACGAGATCTTCATTTCAGGTGGGAGCTATCAAATTTACAATGGCTATATCGTGGGAGTTCTGGGTCGTAGAAAAAGGTTTAAAGAACAGAGTTGAAAAAACTCGCAAGTAGGTAAAAGATCGCAATGTTAGTAAAGGCTGTGAGTAAAATTCCGCAACTTTGTTTTCTTACCAATAAATACTTTTCTGGGGCGCGGAAAGGGCGTTGAGTGTTCCAGAGCCTAAATAAATTCCTTTACCGAAATTCTGTTGCTTACTGATTGTTGTTAAGTAGATTTTTTTTTGCTGTTACCTAGCAGGTTTTTTTTATACGGGGTGTAAGGGACAGCGTCCCGCAAACTGATAGGGGTTGCTCAGTCAACGAAACTGAACAACTTTCAGCGGGCTTTCTTTTCAGGAAGTGAAAATTATCTGATCGAGGTGGTTATTTTGTATGGGAAGGTAAAATTTATTTTTCATCTCCTGAAAGATTGTTATCTCATATTCAGTTTTACAGGTTGGCTGGAAGAGATCTCTTTATAGAGATAAGCTCACCTTTGTGAACTAAATTTGAATTTGTTTATTTATTGTATTTTTTTTTGTACGCAATAAAGAATATATATTAAGAATTTCCCCGTAAAAGTTGTTTTTAAGTTGTCCCTTGCACCCGATATTTAGTTAAGGCGTATTTTTATGACGATAAAATCATATTTAAAATACAAGTTGAATAAAGAATTTGAAGCCATCTGAAATGTTTTATAAACCAAATATTACTTTCTATAAATTTGAAAGCACGTTAATTCTCGTCAAATGTTTGTAATCTATAATAAATGTTTAAGTACAAGAGCTTTAAACACTTTATTTTATTGATAAACAGCACTTGAGACTGACAGCTTAAATTCGTATCAGAAATTTCATTTCAGTACAATATGGCCTATCAATCGATCTTAATATTGGGAGCAATGTTAAGTTATGTTAAGTGTTATGCATATACTTAACTTCCATACTGGACTGGGAGAGAAAGAAAAACATAGAATGTTCCAGTTGCCCTTCCTCCCGGGCATGCTGTATAAGTCAGCAAAAGGGATTCGAGGGTTACAGTGTATTGTAATTTAGGCGATAAGCTGACAACCTGTCACTACAGCAATACACATTACAATCTAAAATTGCCCCCAATTTATGTCAGACGTGGCGAAAGCGCCTTTTAGGAGGCGTTTTACGCTCTGCCTACCCCGTAAGGGATAAAGGCGTGATTTTATGTATGTATGTATGTATACTTAACATTGCTCCCAATCTTAAGATCGATTTTTAAATACGAGCCTAAATTAGGATACAATACTACGCTATATTTTCTCCCACTACAATAGCCTCTCTATTTAGCTCATTTATGAAGTAGCTCTACAGAAAAGTAAAGTCACCTTTGAACTTCCAAGTTTCCCACATAGGCTGGCTTTCAAATTATTTCCTTCAAAATTCATGTTAAAATAAATATGTTTTTTGGACAAGTCAAAGATTAAGATGTTGCAGACCCTTCCCAAATGACTGTTAAGAGTTATCACAAGTGGCAAAAACGTAAGTGCCGGGACTCACCTGCTGAAAATACCTAGCAAACCATTCGGATCAATACGCTCGCATTGCAAATAGTCACGCTTGTATTTCTTAAGGGGTAGCTCTAGTACCAACGGTAAAATCTGCTTTCACCACACCTGATAATTAGTTGACCGTTATTTCAGAAGTTATTTATTTGCTTCCATGCTGGCCTGGGAGCGAGAGAAAAACATAGAATGTGCCAGCTGCATTTCCTCCCGGGCATGCTGTAAAAACCAGCTAAGGGATCCGAGGTTTTCAGTATATTGTAATTTAGGCGATGGGCTGACAACCTGTCACTACAGCAATATACTTACAAATCTATCTTAAATAACCCTCAAAACTTTGTCATACGTGGCGGAACGACCTTTGTTTGGGTCGTTTACGCTCTGCCTACCCCATTAGGGATAAAGGCGTGATTATATGTATATGTTTTTGTTTATGTTATTTCAGAAATAATTCCAATATCCTGCAATGTCTTTTCTTTTTTTAGATGAGTTTTGTCATGGAAACAAGTCCAGAATGTAGGTGTTGCCATGTTCGATATTTCGTTATTTCCATGTTTTACTGCAGTGTTTAACTACCTCCGTGGCCTAGTGGCTAGTGCCATGGACTCCTGATCCGGGGGGGAAACACAAAGTTGATATTTGAGAATTTATCACTTTGTGAGATTTTCCCTAGTTTGGTTAGGTCAATGCAGGCCGAATCACCTGATTGTCTGGAAGAAAAAAGATTCCGTGCTTCAGAGGGCACGTTAAGCCATCGGTCGGTCTTTGATAGTGGTCGTTACACAAACCATACCAGAGGCCTATTAGCTGTGCTATTAGGCGGTTTAAAACTCTGACACCAGAGTTCATCGGGTTGATTGACTCGATACCCACACGACAGAAGAAGAAGACGCAGAGGGTCCCGGGTTCGATTCCCGGCCAGGGCAGACATTTAATTGATGAATTAAAATATCTGTTTCTGGGTGTTCTTTGTCGTTGTTACTGTGTATATCCATGGCACCACGATACAGGTAATCCTCGACAGAAGAAGAAGGGGGGGCTATGTAAGTAAGTAAGTAAAAACACTTTATTGTACACAAAAAACAAGAAATACAAAAATAAACTTAAATTAATGTGCACAAAGGCGGTCTTATCGCTGGAAGCGATCTCTTCCAGACAACCTTTGGGTAGAGGAGAATGTAAAGAGAAGAGAGTAGTGTGTGACTATGAGTGTGATCGTGTTTTTATTTTCCCCAGTGGCTGCTTGGTTTCCTCCTCCTCGCAGTGGCCATGGCGAGTGTGTCTGCTGGACATGGCAAGCCAAGGATTCGGATACGACGGCCACTTAGTGGCTATACTGGACGACGCATCTTACTCGGCCGCCGCCGGCAATAAACAGACAAATTATATATAAATATGTAACAATAACTCACCTTGAAACCTTTAAAAATCCGGACGCATCTCGGCAAAACAGCAAAGGTTAACTATTAAATTAAATTAAATTAAATATTGTTTATTTCAGACACACATTTTGTACAGTATACAAAAAGACCCATATAAAATTATAATTTTACATTGTAAAATATGTCAAATTTTGGTAATTATAATTAATTAGGTATCATTAAATAATAAATTATAATCGTATTGTATCTATACCTACATTAAGTAAATTTTTCATAGTCATAATCATAATAATATTACAGTTATTGTATAGAACAGAATTCTTTGTCTTTTAGGGATATTATCTCGTACACAACCTTTACAATATTATTGGCTGAGGACATTAATCTTTTATGGAATGAACAGTGATTTTTTCTCAGCAGTATATAGATATCCTCGACATTATTATCGGCATACATACTATTTTGTATTTATTTATTTTTTACTAAAAGAGAACTGTCAATTTTAACATTAGGTTAGAGACAGAGCTAAAAAGAGCCTTATTTTCTACTCCCCAATAAAATGTCAGTAGCAGTCCAAATAGACTAACGAAGGATGTAACTATTTTCTTCTCATCATCATGAATATCATGAAGAAATTCACAGCCAAATCAAGCAAATAATTAATCTATCTATTATATTACTAGCCTATATCACTTCATAGTATAAAACAAAGTCGCTTTCTCTGTCCCTATATCCCTATGTATGCTTAGATCTTTAAAACTACGCAACGGATTTTGATGCGGTTTGTTTTACTAGATAGAATAATTCAAGAGGAAGGTTTAAATGTATAATACATGCATAATATAGTAGAGAAACACTGATAATTTCCGTGCGAAGCCGGGGCGGGTCGCTGTTTAATATTAAGTTTATTTAAAAACTCAGTGTACAGGGTGTAAGGAACAATATTCCGAAAACAGAAAGGGTTTGCTAAGGCCCGTATTTATAAACCGCTCTTGATACTGACAGCAAGATTGAGGTTGTATCAGAAATATCATTTCAGTACAAAGTGAACTAGCTAATCCACACCTAAGATTGCTCTCAATCTTGAGATCGATCTATCAATGGGTCGTATTTATAATCAGCGCTCATGAGTGACAGTCCATAATTAATATTGCTCTCAAGTTTCAGATCGATTTACAAATATTTTTTACATGAAAAAAGAAGTATACTTTCTCAAGTGGTTATTTTTACACCCTCTAAATGATGCCGACTCTTGCTCTTAGGTATAGGCATAACATGGAGTATGTTCGTTCCCCGGAAATGAAAAAAACTGTGGCAATTAATTTCTCTGATGGAATAAACAGACCCTACCAATTTTGACTAAGTTATAGGAAAAAATTGCTGTACACTACGCTATTGCTAAAATACAAATTGTAAATGTTTTATCTTTGCATATATGTATGTATTTACTTATTTATTTATTATGTATCTTTTACATACCACAGAATATTTTATTAAATTGTCAACTAGAAATAGATGAAATATTGCTAAAAAATAAAAAGAAAATAATATTCTGTGTAAAATCGATGATAATTTGAGTAAAGCTGAAATGTTGGACAATTTTATGTGTACAAAACGCCCTTAAACTATTTTTACTTAATTCAAAATTAACAGTGGGCTAGATTCTAGATACCAGTGGCTATGACTAAAATTTAAAAAAATCTGTCACTTTCAAAATAAAAGAATGGAAAAAGGACAGGTGATTTATACTCTATGGTTTTACACTTTGTCCGCTAGATTTTGATGCGCTTTTGCACGTTTCCCCAGTATTTCTGTCAATTTTATCCGCCTTATCGTATAACGGCGGTCAAAAATGACAAATAATGCAGAAAACCACCGACTTTAAATCAAAAACCGGAGTGAATAGATCTTCTCCTCTCCTTTTCCAATGTTTTAGTCTGAAAGTGACAAAAAGATTTTAATTTTCGTTTTAGCCGGAAAATCTAGAATCGAGCCCAGTTTACGTAAAAATATGGTAAAAAATGTTTTATGTAACCTGAAAGCTTAATTTTCATTATCTACCAAAACATGGCATAATAAAGCCTCCTCGGCGATGCTGTAGAGCAGCTGAAATAACTCTCCCTGTTTTATTAATAAACCAGACTATTTTTGTTGTGGAATGGGAATGAGCCCTAATTAAGGCTCCGGTGTCTGTCCAATGGGCGCTTTCCCACTAGATGGCACGTCCACGGCGAGAGCAACGGCACGGTAACGATATCGTCACAATGCGGTGGCTCAGTTTTACCAATAGGCCTCTTATATTGTCGTCAGTATCGTCAACCTAGTTCTACTCTGAGCGCACACACACACGCGCATGCTTTACATTCATATACGAAACACATGCAGTTTGGCAGGTCGGCGACGATACAGGTGGAAATCAACGCCGTTGCCGTGTCGGCAAGTGGAAAAGCGTGGCATGTAATTTAATAAGTTTTCATACATTATCTCTTCCAAGATAACGTCAACGAAACGTGCCGTTGCCGTGGACATGCCGTCTTGTGGAAAAACGCCCAATGCCAGTTTCGTTTATTTGGTAGATTTAATGTTACTAGGTACATAAAATGTACAGTAGGGTAGGTACGACTTTGGCGAAGGGCAAATGAAATTTAGGATTCAGGTACTGTTTTATGTATTCTTTTAACGCTAATTTTGTGCTACAATTAGATTTTTCCCACTTCTCGCTCTAATGATGAATTTGATCTGGTATAATAAATATAATAAAATTTCTTTCATGCTTGACTGGGAGCGACAGAAAAACATCTGAGGTTTTCTGTATATTGCAATTTAGGCGATGGGCTGACAACCTGTTACTACAGCAATGTACGACTATCACAATATATATCACAACACATAATCTACAGCAAGAAGAAGAAGAAGTCAATCTTAAATTATGCTCAAATGAAATTTATTTGCTTGAAAATATAGTACAATAGATGTCAATAAAAATGATGGTGTAGTGGATAGGGCCGCTGCCTCCTGAGCGGGAGGTCGTGGTTCGAATCCCACCACGTACCAATATGTTTTTCGATATTTGAATTTTCATATGTACGTTTATTCGGCGCTTTTTCCGTACTTCGGAAGGCACGTTAAGCCGTTGGTCCCGGTTATATCGTTTAATATTTACGGTATTAAACGTTTAATATCTACGGTATTAAACGATATTAACCGGGTTAGTCGTTGAGCCATGTCAGAGGCCAGTGCTAAGCATTGTCGGTTTGAAAACTCTGACCTAATCTAGGATTGGGTCTGGTTTCCCTTCTGGGTTGCGGAGGTCAGATGGCAGTCGCTCTGTGTAAAAACCAGTACGCTCGTTCATTCACCTAGATTAGGTAGCCGACCTCGAGCGATGCGGGATAAGGCTAGAGAGATAATGAGATGTCAATAAAAAAATATCAGTATCACATAAATTCGTCATTTTCGTGACATGCAAATATTAAGAAAAATGTTGTCAGACGTGGCGGAACGACCTTGGTTTAGGTCGTTTACGCTCTGCCTACCCCATTTGAGATAAGGGCGTGATTATATGTTATAAAATATCAGCCAGGGTCCGTAGTCAATTTATTATTTTATGCCTATATTGCCATACAAAAGTACTTAGTCTTTACTTAAAACTGTCAACTAATTTTAATTAATAATTTAATTGCAGATCTGACGTAAATCACGTTTGGTAAATTAAATCATTTGATGATCAATGAATATACCTACCTACGGTGGTAATAATTAATATATAAACATAAGCCCAAATAATAAAAAAAAATGCCGTTGAAAATACATTCAAAATATCTATAGTAGAAACTATAAAGATATTTTTCTTCAAAATCTTTTCATCCGATTAGGTGTGCGAAAATGTAACACACAAACAGTTAATTTCGCATTTATAATATTTATATAGATTCTTATGTAATGCGATGAACACTATGAATAGAAAATCGCGGTATTGATATAAATCGCTTTATAAATAGGTATGAATTCTGACTGAGAAGCAATAAAGCGTCAAGAGCCTGTTTACCAATAAAATTATTCCAGTTTTGTATCAATCTCAATAAATATGTCAAAATTCGTTTTAGCACCAAAAAAGAATTTTAATGTGAACGATTTAGCTTCTTTATCCTTGAGATAATTGAGATGATTCTACTGTAAATAAAAATGGAGACTATTAGAACTAGTCCAAAACAATCCAGTTCTTTGTAAAGGAACACATTTAGGCAGGGTTGCCATATTCTGCTCTATAACTAAATAATTTGCTTGCTTATACAAATAATATAATGACATACAGGGTGTAAAGGACAGCGTCCCGCAAACTGATAGGGGTTGCTCAGTCAATCAATCAATCTTTTAGGTTATGGCGTTTCCGGGTTGCTCAGTCAACGAAACTGTTCAACTTTCACCGGGAAATTCGATCAAGATATAAAAATAAATTTGACCATCCCATACAAAATGAACAACTCGATCAGACAATTTGTATAGAAAAGCAATATTTTTTCACTTCCTGAAAAATAATCCTGCTGGTAGTTTTAGTTTCGTTGACTTAGCAACCTCTGCCAGTTTGCGGGACGCTGTCCCTTGCACCCCGTATCCTATTACCCCCCCCCCCCCACTAAGATTTCATCAGGTGCCATGAGATACATGCTCACGTAAGGGTCATCTTGATCCAAAATAGTGCCTATTTCATTTTAACAAAAAATAGCTCTAGACCAAACTTGAGTCTTCAAACATTACTTATTTAATTTGAATTTAATTAGTTTAAAGATTAAGAATATAAAACAATGTCTGACATGATATTGCTGAGAATTTTCCCACGCTTATGGCCACTAAAGAATACCTACAAAATCTTTAAAGTCTCACATCACACCCCACGTCAAATTTTCAAGTAGTAGCCCTGAGTTACAGTATCCTTGATCTTATAAGTTTTACGTACTGTACTCGATGCAAGGCTGCGCGTGACCGCACTGCATAATCAACTAAGGAGGATATTCTTCTAGTTATCCGGTCGTCCGTCATTGCACATCTAACTACTTACCTGTGTCGATATAAAAACAAGCCCAGTACAGAGATCTTCAGTGTACATCCAGTACTGTGTCTCATCGCAACAGACTATCCACCCACCGGACAAAATGTTCAAATACGTGAGTACAAACAAACCTTTACAGTGTAAAGTAATATCTAACTTCTTTTTGTAAAGCATCTCAGCTCATAATGTCTTTCTTGCAAAATGTCTTTTTCACTAAATTTAATTTTCTCAAAAATGTTTTTTTCAACATTTATGTCCTGGCGCTTCCCTCTACTAAAAGGAAATTATGGGCTGAGATGAGACGTTATAAAGCAAGCCCCAGTAAGCTCTCATTCTATAAGGCAACCAACATTTGACATATCTTCTATCAAAGCGTTTTACCATAGAAACGCAATTAATAAAATATTAATATATTTCAAGCAATAAAATTACTCTCGATGAATATATTTCTAATTAAGAACGATAATAAATATTATTAGCCCTGTAGGTAGAAACATAAAATCGCGGGTTTTCTTTGCCATAAAGTTCGAATTAATTATGTTTTTTCTTTATTAGCAACGCAAATTTTATACTCACGTAAAGTTAAAATAGGTCGGAGTGTAATTTGTGAATTTTAGAACATTATACTTGTCATACCCACCTACTATGAATAATATAAATATGAATATATATTTCCTAACCAACTTTTTAAGAAAACTTGTTTAGTAAAGCACACCGGTCAAGATTATGTTACCCTTCAGATTTATGTTTTTTTTTTATATTCAACAAGAAATTAATATATTAAAAATTTACGAGTTGATTACAGTACCTACACTACAATGTCTGATTTCAAAATTATACATCATACTGTTTCCTATTCTGCATTAGTAAATTTCATGAAATGTACAATATTTCTGTAGTTTAGCAATTTTATCTTCTATTTTGTACTATGTGGTATAGACCACAGCATAGACAGACAGTTATTTAACCGCGAAACCATACTCATCAAGTTTTACGAAATACTTATTATATTTTATGTTTCCCAGGTTGTGTTGCTCGCCGCTTTCCTGGCCTGCGCCGCCGCCAAGCCCCTGGTGTACGAGTACCCGGTAGCAGCAGCATACACGGCGCCAGTAGCCGCAGCCTACACCGCGCCGCTGGCCTACTCCTACAGCGCCTACTCCCCGTACTACGCGGCATACTCGTATGCCTCCCCCTACGCTTACTACCTGAAGTGAGCGAGCGAATGACGACCTATTCGAGCCCATGACGACCTGGTACTTTACGCGACAATGCCAAATATATTTACTGTGAATAAAGTTTTAAGAGCTTACATATTTTGTCATTATTTATTATTATGACCATCCCTACCCCCCATACTATTTACGCGGCCAACTGGTCCCCCTACGCTTACTACCTGAAGTAAGCGACTGAACGATGACGTTTACGAACCCATGACGACCTGGTACTTTCTCGCGACAATACGAGTACCACATTCTTTTATTTTATTTTTTAGATACTGCTTTCCACCCCACAGTTTCTTGCGCTTTATTATATTTTCCCGTGGGAATGAGTAAGGTAGGCATGCCCGTCTTTACTATTATTTCTTTCTTTCTTTAAAATTGAAATTTTACTATGATCCCAGAAGTTTTATGCTAAGTTAGAAACACGTTTTTTCAATAAGTGTGAGACTCCTACATAGGACATACAATTTATTGGTTTCATTATATTAAACACGTTTAAACACGTTTTCAAGATTAAATAGGCTTTAGACTTCTATTTTACCCCCCTGAAAGGTTGAAATGGTCATTCAAATCAAAGTCCTGACTTTTGTTTAAGGTCATTTAGAATTATTTCATAACAATGACCTTTTATTATGGCATAAATCCAAAAAGTTGTTTATAGTACAATAACTTCACGTTTCCACCTTAATTGAATACGAGACACTTGTAGGATGTCTTTTAAAATGTCGTTATTATGCCATTATTAAGTAAATATAGTAATAATAGAGGTCGAAATGAATGGACCAACTGCCGGCACTATAATTGTTAGCTAACAATATGAACCTACGTCACATATTCTTGGTAATATGGGGAGACTTTCCAAAGCCTATGAAATTATTGTATACCGCTACAACACCACAGCAAATAAGTTTCCATTTCACTTGAGAGAGCTCCAGTGAATTCCGATTGGACTGCCTACACCTGAAGCTGGAATTTTCGCGTGATATGTCATTACAGAGAGAACGCACTCTACACGTGATTTAAGTCGAGGATCTTATGGTCACGTGAAAGCGCCTACACTGTAAACTTTTAAATTGACTGAACGTGCACAAATCTACAAAACAACTTTCAAGAACAGACCAGATGTTTGTGCAATTGTTGCGGACAAAAACGATTTTGCTGACAAACAATTGTCTTAATAGTTTTCTTTGGTCGATATCGAGTACCTAATAGAGTTTTACAAGGTAAATAAACACCTACAGGATATTAAGCTCGTAATTATAAAGCGATTTTAAGCAATATTAAGTATGGATTTGACAGGCCGTTTTGTACTGAAATAACATTTCTGATACAAACTCAAACTCTGTCACTCTTGAGAGCTGATTATAATTACGAACATTATGACAGTCTTTTTTGTAGATCAGAATCTATCTGTAGGATTTTCTTTTCAATTTCTGGGTTTTTATGTATTCCGTAACCACGCCGGTATGATGGGGAAGGCAGAGTGTAAACAACCTAAAAGGTCGTTCTCCCACGTCTGACATAGTTTTGAGGCTTATTAAAGATAGATTTGTAGGTAGATTGCTGTAGTGACAGTTGTAAGCTTGTCGCTGAAATTGCAGTATACAGAAACCCTCGGATCCTTTAGTTGGTTTTTAAAGCATATCCGGGCGACAACGAAGCAGGCACATTCCAGTCCAGCATGGAATGTTTTTGGAATAATTTTACATTGTCAATAATTGTTCCATTGAACTCTACACGGTTTATTTCTAATTCAGGCAGGGGTCAGCGCCTTTTGAATTTACTGTGTTTACGCAATACGCAATACACTAGGGACATCAGTCAGTCATTAAAAAGCAAACAGGATGAATAAGCTTGTTTAGTATCTACTTACTTGCGGGATGAAAATAGGACGACAAAATAAGAAGTTTGTAAAGGAAAATAAAAGAAACCTTATTTGTGACATAATAGTACCTATTGTGAAGAGCGTAACGGATAGGATGTAAAATATAGAAGGCGAAATACGGGTTGACCAATCATTTAATAGTTTGTAGGTAGTTGAATCCTAAATATTTTATTTGTTTTATGATTGAAAGAAATATACGGGGTATAAGTAACAGCGTCTCGCAAACTGATGCTGCTCAGTCAACGAAACTGAACAACTTTCAACGGGAAATTCTTTAAGGAGACAAAAAAAAAATACCTTCCCATAAAAAATGAACAACACGATCAGACAATTTGTATGAAAAACCAAAATTGCATTTTCACTTTCTGAAAAATAAAATGCTGCTGGTAGTGGTTCAGTTTCGTTGACTGAGCAACCCCTAGCAATTTGCGGGACGCTGCCCTTACACATACATGCATACATATAGTCACACCTTTATCCCTAATGGGGTAGGCAGAGCGTAAATGACCCAAATAAAGGTCGTTCCGCCACGTCTGACAAAATTTGGAGGGTTATTTAGGATAGATTTGTAAGTATATTGCTGTAGTCACAGGTTGTCAGCCTTTCGCCTAAATTGCAATATACTGATACCCTCCGATCCGAGAATGTGCCAGCTGCATTTCATACCGGGCATGTTGTTAAAACCAGCTAAGTTTTAACAGCATGCCCGGTATGAAATGCAGCTGGCACATTTTTTTTTTTCTTTCGCTCCCAGTCCAGCATAAGATAATTTTACTACTTCGTACGTGTGCTGCTTTAATACTATGTAATTAAAACAAGTATCTGTGTAAAAAAAAAAAAAATGTCTGTGAAATGGCGGATTTGCACTAAAAACTAAGTTTTTCTGTGACTATTACAAAAAAAGTTTAACAAAAGCATGTAGTCAATCGTGAACAAATCGTTGGTACTTTGTCTTTTGTTTGCATATTACGTACACATTAGCTGGATGCTCACCATTTTTTTTTTGTGTATGTAAAATACAAATTACACTGCATACCTATTACATTAAGTGCGTTATTAGTAAGCGCACATTTAGGGTCGTATTTAAAGAGCAATCTTAAGTGTGGATTCAAATCCAGTTCGATTTGTACTGAAATGACATTTCTGATACAACCTCGAACTGGCTGTCAGTCTCAAGAGCGGATTATAAATACGGGCCTTAAAGTCGCAACCTAGGCACTGTGTAGGCTCACGACCTTGCTCTTGTTCATAAATAGCAGCTTCCTGATTACAGGCACCGGTTTTTAGCAAGAATACCCTTTGTTTTATTTCTGATCATATTCCTATAAATACAATCAAAGGGATCGCTGTTCGTTTGTATTATATTTTGTCGAGATGTGGAAGCTGGTGCTTTGTGCGGTTTTGGCAGCCATGCCTGTGGAGCCGGGAGCGGTGCTGACGTCTACGTTCATCGGACCTCTCACTTACTCGTCGGCGTTCGTGGCACCTGCTGTTGGTGTCATCACCAAGCAGGCCAGCAGTGTCGTGCATCCATCGCCTTACCTATACTCGACGCCGTATTTCGGGCATTTTATCAAGAAGCGGTCCGCCCCCGTGCTGGCAGCGCCCTACATCGCGCCAGCTGTGACCTACACGTCACCGCTACGATACAACACATACGCCGCGCCCGTCGCGCTGCCTGCTGCTTCCATCGTGATATACCCACCTCGCCCCTACTCTCATTTCATTAAGAAGCGATCAGCACCATTGTTCACAACACCCTACCTCGTTGCTCCAAGAATCCCATACGTGCCTCTGCTGCATACTCCATACGCCGCACATTTACTCCCAGCTGGTGAAATCTATACGCCAGGTCTGTACAGGCACCCTCATGTGATCAAGAAGCGAACCCTGGATATCCTGGCTAGCGTTGCTCGCTGGTTCTTCTCACCGAACCAAAACAGAGGAGGAGGCGGCGGCGGCGGCGGTGGTGGTCGTAACAACAACCGATGGTAAACTTTTACGAAAAAACAAAGCAACAAAGGTTCTCTGTGATCAATAAAAACGAACTTTTCAAATAAAAAATGTATGGACTGTTTATTCCAAGCATTTGTTTACAGGTAATACACCTATGTGTTTGCCATGGAATGATATGCGAAAGAAGTATTGATTGTTTTCAGAAAGGTTCGCTCTCATTTCTCTCAATAAAATTCTCAGTAATAGAGCTGCCATAAACATACTGAGATAATAATATTACCGATAATATTTCCACCTCTGTTTTAGAATAAAGGTAAACAAAGTTTCATGTGTTTTTATTCAAAATCTGCTTCCGTGATCTAGTGGTCAGAGCCATAGGCTTACGATTCGGAGGTCCTGGGCTCGATTCCCATTGTGGAATACAAAGTTGATATTTGCCAATTTATTACTTTGTGAGGTTTTCCCCAGTTTGGTTAGAACATTGCAAGACGAATCACCTGATTGCCCTTAAAGAAAAGGGATTCCGTGGGCACGTTAACCCGTCGGTCAGAACCACGTCAGAGGCCTAATAGCTGTGCTACTAGGCGGTTTGAAAACTCTGACACCAGGGTTCATCGGGTCGTTGTTCGACTCGAGAATCAACTCGTTAAGAAGAAGATTCAAAACACATTTCAAAATAAATTATACGTTTTTAAATTAGTTCAATTGCTAAAACTATTATTTCATTATGTTGTTATATCTAATACTTATTTTATAAGATCTTCGATTAAAAGACATGAAACTTTGTTAACCTTTATTCTAAAACTGAGTTGGAAATACTATATATACCCACCTATCTGATGCAAAACTAGGTACCTGAATATAATTAAAAAAAAATAGTCATACCACATACCTAGATATTTACATTATAAAAAAAACAAACATCCTTTTGCAAAATATTGTGCAATATGAAATACAATAAAACGTTTATATTATTCAGATCTCGGTACACCTTAGCAACCTATTTATATAATTGTCATATAATTAACATTTAACTGTTCCAATGACTGATTCAAGGTCTATACTGCAAGTCATTACGCGTGTTATCCATATTTTATTAAAATTATTATCATAATTAGTAGTGCAAGTTGCAATATTATTTATTTTTAAACAAACATACTAGGTAAGTAGTAAGAAAACTGTTGTTTTAAAATGTAGGTCAGTGAATATATGAACAACAATAAAATATATACCTGCATAGGGATACACATAAACAAAGTATTATCTTGGCTTAGGCGCATATTGATAATCAACACTCGAGGCTGACAGCTAGTTTGAGTTGGCATCAAAATTATAATTTCAGTACAAATCCATGCTTAATATTGTTGTCACTCTTGATCCCTTTATAAATTCGAGCCTTAGTGTAAAGGCACTTTGGCCTTTGTGATGACTGTGAGAGAAAACGAAACGCATCGGTTCGTAGTTTGTTGACCACTGTTTCGTCTTCTTTTCGACTTCTCAGATGCGGAAGCGTCCGCATTACAGTTGGTTTGCAAGTGCTTCGCCCTTGTGAGCTTAGCTTGTTTGGATCGGAACGGAATCCAACTCTTTAGGAGCAGCCGTTAAGCATGATCTCCGCAGAGTGGTTCTCCCCGCAAGGGGGCCCTTTCTTACGTGTATCCCTGTTGAGATAATGTTTAGTGTAAAGGTACTTATTATCTGGGCTCTACTTATGTCTACTTTTATGATGTTTTGTGCATTTCTATTAAACTATCAATAATTCTGGTTTTAAAGGCATTAATGACGATACAACAAAGAACAATGGATATTTAAGTCAAAATAATCATTATAAGGTACTTACAATTGAAATATTCCGACACAGCCTTAATCGAAAACGTGATAGCCTTATAAAACGTAAAGAGGTCGAATAAGCTACCGAAATAGACCAATAATACGATAAATAATAATATTATATTGTACATAGTAAAACGCACTACTTATTAAGTAATAGCCAGAGTTTAGGACAATGCTTGTTGATTCACAGCCAATACAAAAAGGAAGGTGGCTTAGCGAAGCGGGACGGCTTCTCAGTATTCGGTGTTTAACAAACGTAAGACGTAATTCAAAGTTTTGACGGCAAAAACAGTTGTTGTCAAAAACAGTTTAAATTTAAACCATATACGTACGTAAGTAGCATCCAAGTTAGCTCGCATTAATTTCTTCTTCTTCTCTTTCTTAATTGTTTTATTCTTTTATGGTGTCAGCATATCATTGCTTCTAAAAGTAAAAAAGGAGAAAATATTACAATGCGTACCTAAATTTCGAAAAGTCGTAGTAATTTATTCCCTTAATTTGGATTTTTCTTTCAGGCATCGTTATCTTGTAAATTTTATTAGCAAGCAAATCTTAATATTTGCAAAATAAACTCATAAGTTTATTTGAAGAGAGGCCTACAACAATTCTCATTTCATATTTAGGATTTTTTTTTCAAACCATAGTAAAAAGCAATTTTGGTCGATAGGTCCTGGAAGTTGGAACACGCGCCTGGAATCTATTGCGTCAGTAAAGTCCTTTGTTTAACCAATATCTTGTTTATAACCCTGTATAGAATTTTGCCGAAGGTTATCGCATAGAACATGCAGAAGAAGACCATAAAATATACTTTATTTAAATACTACATAAATAAGAACTAACTATACGCTTGATTAAAGCAAAACCGGTTAGATAATTAAATTATGTGAAACAAGTACAAGTGTTAATAACAATTTACACCATCATAATGGAGTTTCACCCCATTATAGAGAGCCCGATGATGTAGTGGATAGGGCCGCTGCCTCTTGAGCGGGAGGTCGCGGTTCCGATCCCACGACGTACAAATGTGTTTTCAGGTTTTCGAATTTCTTATGTACGTTTATTCGGCGCTTTTTCCGTGCTTCAGAAGGCACGTTGTCCCCGTCGTTGCAGCCGTTGTTCCCGGTTAATATCGTTTAATACCGTAGATATTAGTCGTTAAGCCATGTAAGAGGTCAGTGCGAAACATTTGCGGTTTAAAAACTATGACCTAATCTAGGATTTTGTCTGGTTTCCCTTCTGGGTTGCGGAGGTCAGATGGCAGTCGCTCTGTGTAAACCAGTACCCTCGTTCAATCACCTAGATGGAGTTGATGGTAACGTAGTGTCACAAAGTGTGCTGAAATTCCACAGATTTGGTGGTAGGCTTCATGAGAATCATGAGCCACTTGACTCGTAACCACCGTGGTGAACACCATCCCACAAAAATGCGATGTCATAAAGCTTACTGGTAGTTTTTGCTCCATCGTCATTTCGTCAACTAAGTATACGGGGTTTAAGGGACAGCGTCCCGCAAACTGATAGAGGTTACTCAGTCAACGAAACTGAACAACTATCAAAAAGAAATTCTTTCAGGAAATAAAAAAGAAATGCTTTTCCATACAAACTGTCTGATCGAGGTGGTCATTTAGTATGGGAAAGTATTTTTTTTTCATCTCCTGAAAGAATTTCCCGGTGAATGTTGTTCTGTATCATTGAATGAGCAACCCATATCAGTTTGCGTGACGCTGCCACTTACACCCGGTATATCTCGATTGTTAATTTAGTGAATGATTCTTAACTCGAGAGGTAAGAAAGTAGGTACCTAAATGAGAAAATACATAGAATTGAATGGTCCTCTTACCGTACTGCGGGACTGGTTTTCTCGAAATTGAAAAGCTCTATTTATGTGAAAATTTAGCGTTTACCTGCTACCATATAAAGTATGTGCAAGTTTCCATCAACACATTGGCTACGCTCTAAAACTCGCCACGTGGACTGTCCGGAGCAACTTGTTTTGTTCTCACTTCGACAAAAGCTTTCGACATGTAAGCATATTTCTATATTTTCTTTTCTTAATTTTTCTTTTATACGCTATTAAAGTTGCCTCGTGGCTTTATCCGCCTACATTAGACAATGGTCGAGTTTTTACACTTTATTTTCTTGTTTTTGTCATATTTATCTACTGTTAAATAACAAATATTTCAAAAAGCCTATTATCGCAAAAAGTTCGGCGTCAAACTATTATGAATGATTTGGTGATATTTAGGGTGATATTTCGGACATGACGTTTTATGTGTCATACTCATAACATAGGTTAACTGTTTATGTCATACTCATAACGTAAACAAGCAGAGTCTACTTTATAATAACTTGATACTGGCGAAATCATAGTGGGAACGCCACTATCTAAAAAGAAGAGCGTATTTCGTCCCCAGTATTACTTTCAACAGGTGTTTCTGGCACTCAAATAGATTATATGTACGCATATCAACAAGCCCCTCATCTTTTGTATATTTAGATTGACGTCACAATTTTGTAGAGGTAGAAAATTATTGTTAGATTTGTTACACCGTATGCGGAGCAAAATGGAACAATCGTCAATTCGTTCAGTGTGTGTTTTATGTCAGAGGCAGACTCCGCATTAATAATGAGATGAAGATATTGTGTAACGTTGTGCCCGGAGACGAGATGTCCGGTAAACGGTGTAGGGTTACCATGTAGACCGAATATTCAGGATAACTACATGTATACGCTTTTTGAGGAATCGCTTAAAATCATATTTCTGTTTGAGATATTTATGATAGTGGCGGCAATTCTGAACTTACTATTCCGCCGTAAGACGCTTTAAATAAGGAATGAGCATAGAGCGTGATTCCTTATTTTACGTCAAATAAGCAGTCTTATGTCAGATTAGGAATATCAAAATCACGTTTTTATTTGCTATCCAGTTCTTATGTCAATGTCAAGAAAGTAACAGCGCTAGCTAAGAATTAGAATTAGGATTATGTCACGAGAATCGACGTCAGTGACTGACAATTTAGATGAAATTAATTTTAAACCCTTACACAACATTCAGGCAAAGATAAGGTATATTTGTTACTGAGATTTAACATAATTAATGGCTATGTTATTGTCGGTGGTGGAGCAGCTCTGTTTTACATCTATCAGTTTTGGTGACACGACAACGCCGTAAATTACTTATGCGGGCGGCTACATACACGTCTATGTTTCTTTTTTTAATCTTTAAGTTTGTAGAGAAGGGGCGCAATTGGAATTATTATTCGGAAGTGTGTCGAAGTGTCTTACCAATCGGATAGTGAACCTAAGCGGGTTGGAGCGCGGGAGTAGGGCGTGCCCCGCAGGTGACAATCGGGGTGTCAGCTGCAGTCATGACGACGGAGCTCCCAAGAGCACCTCTTATGCAAGCGATCTGATAATCTGGAATGTTTAGGTACAAGAGGGGACAGGCTGTCACCTGTCTTACTTTCGTTTATTTGTTTGGGAAAAGACAGATTTAATCCTTGCGTGATTGAAGTCGCCATTTTTCTGTGGATTGTAGTGGGGTTGACGTGCTATGTGATAAACTAACTTAAAAATACGTTTGAGTGGCTCTAGCCAGCTTTAAAAAAAGTTGACGGTTCTCTAACTTGATGGCAAGTGGGCAAAAAAACGGATTTTTCCTAACCGTGAGGCACAAGGAGGATCCAATATTTTTTGTCATTTCCTTATAGACTTTTCTTTTAATTTCTTTGTAAAAAGCTTTGTTTAGTTTCGCCAACTCAGTGATTGCTTTGAGTTTTTGTTACATTGGTCCTTACAGTTACACCCTTTATCATAATAATTAGATTCATATCTAGTAGGTGCTTCAATCTACCCTTCGAGCGATGCATTCTGTTCGTGTCACATTGGCTTGTTTTGATTGGGGGAGGGGCTTCCACGTAAGAGATTACGCAACAGGCTTACCCAATCTGACTTTGTTTATACAAATAATTACTGTAGGTACGTACCTACATTGTTTTGCTTTTCCATCTATATTGTTTCAGGGAGCACATTACAAAGAGACAAAGCAGCTCAGCCACATTTGATTGCCTAATAAATAAAAGGAGAAACCTCACGACTCCTAGTTCCCAAACCATGTTTCCTGCCATGTGGTCGTCAATTGTTGAGACTCCATAACCATGACTTTCAAATAAGTACCTATAAACATAAATACAGCTAGTTTCTAACTGTTATAAAATCAACACATGGAAACTGCTTGTGTTGCTTCAACTCGTAGGAAAGTAAAGGTTACAGAATAAATATTTGTCTTTACAGGCTAGTTTGAGTTGTCGTATTGCGTACATGTGAAGTAACATAGGTAACATAGTATCAAACTAAAATATAAACTCTAATTTCCATGTTTTTTTGACTTTTCTTTCGATTGGAAGCAAAATATAGGTTTAAATTAAGTTTTTAAGTAGATGTAGAGTTAATCATCATACTCTTTATATTAACCAAAAATCTGGATTGTATTACAGCCCTTAGGGCCAATCCATATATTTTTTCACGGATACAAACCGAATACGGAGCAGTGCAAAACGCATACATAAATAAATCACGCCTTTATCCCTTACGGGGTAGGCAGAGCGTTTAACGCCTCGTAAAAGGCGCTTTCGCCACGTCTGACAAAAATTGAGGGCAATTTTAGATTGTAATATGTATTGCTATAGTGACAAGTTTTCAGCCCATCGCCTAAATTACAATACACTGTAACCCTCGAGTCCCTTTTGCTGACTTCAACAGCATGCCCGGGAGGAAGGGCAGCTGGAACATTCTATGTTTTTCTATCTCTCCCAGTCCAGCATGGATGACGCCTTAATGCTATATTAATAAATATCTTTTCAGAAGTGGCAGCCCAATGTTAGGTAGTCAGGACGCATGCAAAATTATTCATTTTGTGATCTACATTTACCTCATACTGATTTTACTTCACCTACTCTACATAAGTGTACTAAAGATAGCTCAGGACAATGCAATTACGCTCGGTACCATTTGCTTCATATAATTGATTTTATAGTTCAAAGGTGATGCGGCAGGACTTCTTAGAGTTAATGCTATTTTTCTGAAGTAGCCTGGTGAACTATGACGTCACTCAGTACTGAAGAGGAAAAGCTTTATCGAAACAAATGCCATCTGCTGTATCTATGCAAAATTTAATTTCACTGTTACATTGAATCATTACTCATGCTTTTTCTTCATAGTGATATATTTTTATTATTTTATTTTGTGACATAGATATAATATTCTTTGTAATAGACTCGCTTGTGACTTTCTAAAAGTGTTCTTAGAGATCTATTTGGAAATACATTATTTGACTTCGACTTTACTCGTATGTTTGAATGTTTTTCTTAGCGAGTGGATTCTCGAGTCAAACGACCCGATGAACCCTGTGTCAGAGTTTCAAACCGCCTAGTAGCACAGCTATTAGGCCTCTGACATAGTTTGAGTAACGACCATTATCAAACAGAGAGACCGGGATCGACAGCTTAACGTGCCCTCCGAAGCACGGAAGCCTTTTTCTTTTCAGACAATCAGGTGATTCAGCCTACAATGTCCTAACCAAACTGGGGAAAACCTCACAAAGTGATAACTTAACGTTAATATTGAATTTAAAATAAATAGAGTATCCATGCCAAATTGGATAATGTCAATTCAATCAATCAGTGCATTTCTCAATGGCCAATTTATTCTAAAATAAAATACGTCGAATTCCTCGCTGGCGTAAAACGCGTACGGATTAATAACTACAAAAGTCACTGAGCATTCTTAACCGATTCGTTCCATAGGATTCTCCTCACGCATACTCCAATGCCAGACGCGTCTCAACTGAGACTCTACGTTGCGCCATCACCTCCTTGGCGTGTATAAAACCCTGGTATCCAACAGCATCAAGTATGAGTCCTGTGCTTGCTACAGAACAATCCAAACCATTACAATGATGAAGATTGTAAGTATCGAAATACGCTACGAAAATTTCACTCAAAACTAAGTTTGCACTTGCAAGGCAAAAGGCCGTCAAATAAATATGACTTTGAGTATAACGATGAAATTACCCCAGTTAAAAGATCTATTTATTACATACATTTGTCTAATATATTTATTGTAAAAATTTACCATATATTTTCAGCTGGTCATCCTTTCTGCGCTGGTAGCTTTCACCGCTGCCAAGCCCGCAGTAGTCGCTGCTCCCCTAGTAGCTGCAGCCCCCGCGGCATATGTAGCCGCCCCAGCGCCAGTGATCACCGCCACCAGCTCCCAGTACTACCACCGCATCAACAACGGCCTCGCCGCTTACGTCGCCGCCCCCGCCGCGTATGTCGCCCCTGCAGCCGCCCCTGTCGTCGCGTCCCCGTATGTGGCCGCTGCTGCCCCTTACGTAGCCGCCCCGTACGTCGCTGCTCCTGCTTTCATCTAAACCGACCAAATAGACCCTCGATAATGTTATAACAAAATTGTGATATTATGATTAAAAGATTTTTGGAATGAAATAATGTGATATGTTTTATTTTACCCAAATTTCATTTTTTTGTGAAACAAATGAACCAAGTTTTTGTTTATGATTTTTTTTTTTTTTATATATATAGGCGAGCATTTGTCCGCCATCTCACCTGGTGGAAAGTGACGATGCGGACTATGTTGAAACATACTCACCTATGTAGTGCCTATTCACTCTCGCCTTGAAAATAACAAGCATAAAACTGTACAACATCGTTGAACTCAACAACACAGACAGCAATATGTCTTTATTGATCGGAGACAAGTTCATTAAGAAGATGGGTATATTTAGAAATAGGCAAAGTACGTAAACAAGCCGTACGTAATGGATAATATTTAGCTTTCCCGTAGAAAATTATGAAAATATGATCAAACCACTTGTAAAATACGTATTTATTCCCACATTCGCAGTAATTGTTATAATTTTGGTCACAAGGTTTATTTAATTTAAAAACAGTAAACAAAGCAATCATATTAATGAATATATTTTCTCCGTGTTATATATATCTGTACTTTTGCCCATGCATTACTTCCATGCTGGACTGGGAGCGAGAGAAAAACATAGAATGTGCCAGATGCATTTCCTCCCGGGCATGCTTTAAGAACCAGGTAAGGCATCCGAGGGTTTCTGTAAATTGCAATTTATGCTGACAACCTGTCATTACAGCAATATACCTACAAATCTATCTTAATTGACTCTCAATACCTTTGATAAGGTCGTTTACGCTCTGCCTACCCCATAAGAGTAGGGATAAAGGCGTGAATTAAAATAATTTATATAATTAAAATATACAAAACTTAAACTAATAAATCTAAATTAATCAGTTATATTTAATCTATTTAACACTAGCATGAGAGTAGCAGTCTTAGTTTTTTCCACATTTAAATTAAATAATATCATTAAAGAATTCCGTAATATTATAATAGCATTTATTAATTAGATAGGACTTCAGATTTTTAATGAATAATGATGTTATTTGTATATTTTTTATGTGATTGGGAATATGATTATAAATTTTTATTAGCATAATATGTGGCCCGGAAGTAACTAACTTTAATTTAGAAAATGGAACTTGTAGTTTATTATGGTTTCAGTTGTTTCGTTTCATTCCTGTCATTGGACTGTAAAACTTTGGATAATTATTGATGAATTTACACGATTCAAGTATATATATATAGAAGTAGATGTGAATATTTTACAAATATTATAATATTATATATACCTATATATTATAATATTTTGAAAAGAGCCCGATGGTGTAGTGGATAGGGCCGCTGCCTCCTGAGCGGGAGGTCGTGGTTCGAACCCCACCAGTCACCACGTACCAATGTGTTTTTCGGTTTTCGAATTTCATATGTACGTTTATTCGGTGCTTTTTCCGTGCTTCGGAAGGCACGTTAAGCCGTTGGTCCCGGTTAATATCGTTTAATACCGTAGATATTAGTCGTTAAGCCATATCAGAGGCCAGTGCTAAGCATTGGCGGCTTGAAAACTCTGACCTAATCTAGGATTGGGTCTGGTTTCCCTTCTGGGTTGCGGAGGTCAGATGGCAGTCGCTCTGTGTAAAAACCAGTACCCTCGTTCAATCCCCTAGATTAGGAAGCCGACCCCGTGAGATACGGGATAAGGCTAGGGAGATGATGATGTGAATATTTTACATTCAATGAAAAAAGGTTTATAAGATAGCATTTGATCAATATTAGTGCGTATCCTGATACATTTCTTTTGCAGTATAAAGATTATACCAAGCATCTGTCCTCCTGAGTGTATCTAAGTGGGTATTGTAGGTTCAGTATTGTTGGTTGAGCAACTCCTATCAGTTTGCGGAACGCTGTCCCTTACACCCGGTATATATAACCTTTCTGTTACACCCTGTAGACACACCTTGAAAGTAGAGGATAGCAAAGTGTGTAATTCAATGTGAGACCTAAATAATATGGTAGCTTATAGCGGAAAATTTGCATGGCATAGAGATGGTACATCCCATACCTACCTTGGGCCACTATTGGGGTGGGATGGGATCAACCTCCTAGTGGTCCACCCCGGGCAACGGCAACACAGGCTTGCCTGTGAATAATTCCGACTTAACGATCCTTGAAAAGCGGTGGTAGGCTCCGCAAGGGGCCGCCTGCCTCGCGACCACCCTCTCACCGGAGTCTGGCGCCAAACAGCATGCTGTGTTCCGTAGGTGCATAACAGGCATCTTCTGGGTGAGCTTGTTCCATCGTCGACTCTGTCACGGTCATCCCTAACCCAGTGTCTAGGGTCAAGAGCAAACCCAATCCTAATAAAAAAAAACCCTTAAAATATATTCCGAAATATATCATATTTTTGATTGTACATTAGATTGTAGATTTTTGAAGAATTTATGATAAATAATTTTATTCAACTCTCTCTCTACCTAGTCGTCAACAAGTTTACTTCACCTGAACACTAGCGGAAGAAGCCTGGAGTAGTTTAATAAGAATTTGCTAACGAAGAATAATTGCGCTAATGATTAAGCCAGGCACTCCACTAACTTAAACAAGTACCTATGAGTAGCGCCTGAAATTAGATACCTCACGAGAGAGACGAACGTTACATTAAATTTTATTACTTTTGTAATAACACTACAATACTAGGTATGACGTTCAAAAATCAATCAATATCGAGATTTGACATGAAGGAAAAGATCTTGACCGTTCGCTAGATATTCATTCTGTATTGTATTTCCAATTCAGTTTAATAATAAAGATAAACAAAGTTTCATGTCTTTAAATTCAAAAACTCATTTTTTAAATAAATGATACGTGTTGGCAAATTAGTTAAGTTACTAAAACTACCTTCTATTTCATTATTTTCTAATATCTAATAGTTAAAACTTATTTTAGAAACATGATCTCCGATTAAAATACATAATACTCTCTTTACCTTTTTTCTAAAACCGAGTTGGTAATACTATAGGAATCACACGGACAAAAAATTACCATTCTCTATTATACATATGGGCTAAACATCGAATGGCATTAATTTTTAACAAACAGATAATTAAATAAGGCTTTCATGACGTAGGTACTGGCCCGTCATCATGAACCTACGCCTCTGCAAACTCGGCAGGTCACATAATATAAATTAATAAAAAACAGAAATGACGACATAATTGCCTCATCCCAAACCTAGATTGCCTAATATTTACCCTGCGTCCTACTTTCTGTCACTGGTGAAGGTCCACAGAACACAACGGGGTGTAAGGGACAGCGTCCCGCAAACCGATTGGGGTTGCTCAGTCAACGACACTGACTTACTTTAAACAGGATTTTTTTTATTCTTAAAAAAAAATAAAGGATTATAGGAAAAAAATATGATGGAAATGGCATTTACATACAAAATTTCCACCTCGATCAGACAATTTGTATGGGAAATCCATTTTATTTTTCACTTACTGAAAAAAATCCTAGTGCGAGTTGTTTCGTGTCGTTGACTGAGCAACCCCTATTAGTTTCCGCGACGCTGTCCCTTACACCCGGTATAGCCTACTTAGAGCAGTACTGTTCTGATGAAAAAGCCTCTGCCCTTGTTGGTTTCATTACGATCGTTCCGACCTTAATTTTAGGACAATCTTCCTAACCCCATTGCAAACGCCGTATTTTCAAAAATCTCATTCAATGGGGGATTCGATTTCAAGTACAATAAACTGGGATCTTAACCCAGACAACGTAATATTATCCGTCACCGACAGGAGCTTTAGTAGGCCAGCCGAAATTTTAATTAAGATTGCTACGACGCTATGCATATTAAACGCTGTTGTAAAAGGTATGTAAATAATGGGAGATAGGGTATTTAAGGTGTATCCCAACGGCAGACGAGCAGGTAGATTTAAAAATATGCAACCATCGCGCGATACGGCGATTACGTCCGTGGCTGCGACAAAAATTTGCGAATAATGCACGATGAAGCTAATTCCATAAAAACTACGAGTCGGATTAAAAAAAAGCTATGTTGCGACTTTAGATAATCATAATACGGATATTTTCCCGAAGACACCATGAAAGCGTTCCTAATAGTTTAGAAGGAATATGAAATTTACTGATAAAAACGGCTTGACTTCCAGTTTTTTTTAGCATAATTATTTATGAACTAGAATATTTTTAAATATTCCACTTGCAGGCCATGAATTAATTTCTTAGATGTATATATTTTTATAAATTTTCCAACGATTCGTTTAGGAAAATAAGCTCTTAAAAACAACCATTTGCCGTTAGGAATCACCTTAACTTCTGATAAAGGAGATAGACTCACATGAACCATATATTCTAGCTGCTCTTTACATATAGATTAATCATATCTAATGATAATTAAATCATTAGAGAGATCCAAGGGTTTCAGCATAATGCACAATTAAGTCTGACAACGCGCCTCTGTAGCAAAAACACAGACTCCACAGACGCTAACTGAAATACAGAAACAGACGCCTATGGATGGTTTGGTGTTCCAAAAACTGTCATATAAAATTAATCTACCACGAAGTTTTATAGATACAAAGACTAATATATTCAATCGATATTTGGTAATATAGCACGTCGGCATCAAGAATTACCGAATTGGCGCCCTCAATGGGCACTTTCCAATCGCCTAGTGAGTGCATTACTATTCCTTGGCCGTCATTTCAATACGAATTTTGTAGCCATCAAGGTCCTATGTCCTTACCCATTGGGACCATTAAGTATTCCAAGAGAACCGCCACGTTGCCACACGGCGATGCAAAATTTGTTACACCTATATAAAAGCGAGGGCACCATATTCTAACGCGCGCATTGTATTTTAAACTTCATGTGATTTGGCAGCACCATGATTCCAAAGGTGTTTATTATTTATTGTTAACAAATATTTATTAAAATGGCTATAGCTTTCTTTTGGAAGAAAATATAAGTGTTTTAACTATTATGTGTTTATTGTTTCAGGTAGTACTAGTGCTAGCAGCGTGCTCGCTAGCACATGGCTCCGGAGTGGGACATCTCCACGCAGCTCAATTTGGAGTAGCCCCCGTAGCTGCTGTCGCTCCGGCGCCGGTGGTTGCAGCACAGAGCTCACAGTACTTCCAGAGAAACTTCAACCGCCTGGTTGTTGCACCCCTGGTACCGCAACCAGTCTTCCCAGTCCAACCTGTAGCGCCGGTGGCTCCTGTAGCCCATGTTCACCCAGTGGCGCCGCCCCCACAAGTGTTTGTTGAACCAATAACTAGAACAGTGCCAGCACCAGTGAATCCAACCCAAAATGTGCCTGCGGATCCTAATGTAGCTATAGCCATAGCCACAGCACACGCTGCAGCTCCGGTAGCCACTTTTCTACTGCCACCGTACCCATTCGCGCCGCCACCTTCATTTGGATTTGTACCTCAAGTTTTCGTTCCAAAACCAAGAAACGAAACTACAACTCCACTGACAACGACAACTGTGAGAGAGCCAGAACCAACCACACCGACGCCACAACAACCGCAGCAACCACAACCTTCAAATACGGACAACAGTTTCGCTCAGGCTCCAACGTCGAATCAGAATACGAATTTCCAAGTCCCACAGTCGTGGTATGGTCCACCATTAAATGTACAGCCTCTCCCGAAACAAAACCCGAAGCCTCAAAAGCTAAGAACTTCTGTAGAAGTACAGCCCGTTCCTTTAAGATACATCGCACCGCCTCCAATCAAACATCATCATTATCAGCACCACCATCATCACGGACATCATCCTGTTAAATATGTGCACAGTTTTATTCCAGCGAAGTTAATAATCCGCCCTGTGCATGTGCATACAGTGAAAGTTCCAGCCAAGTTGGTGGTTCATAAGGTTCCAGTGATAAATTCATATCGCAGTCAACAAAATCTTCTAAGATCTAGAATAGACAATGGAAGAGACGTAGAACCTACCACTTTTAAACCTTTTAGGCCTGTAACCAAACCGCCAAAGCTTTAATTAATTATAAGTATAAATAATGGTGCACTAGTTATAATTATAGCACTTTGTATTTAGTCACTACTGAATAAAAAATGTAAATACAATATTTAATACCAATCAAAAACTTGTTTTTCTGGTGCTTACGAAGCTGAGACCTATTTTTCTTCTTTATAGCACGTTTTTAACGATGAAAGGACTGATTTCACGACCCATATCGAGTAACGAGAAAAACAGTTTATTTACGGGTTTCGATTCCTATTTTTCGTTTTCCAATTGAGCAAGATGTCCTATTTCATTGGTAAAATTACTTTTTGTAACCAATGCCAAAGAATTTGAATAAAAAATAATTTCCTGTCCTGCGTCACGCGTAGGTATTATTAAGAAACGACCAACTTACATCAAAATATTTTGTGTAAGTATAATAAATACTACTTTTAGGCAGTTATCAAGTACATTTTATACTGTCATGTTAAACTTGTACTAAGTATCTAAATTTTCTCAAAAGCTTAATAATCGTAAAGGATGGATTGCATCAAGTTTCTAAATGTAAGGGCAAAAACGTATCTACTCATAAATGCATGTCTTCTAAGGCAAAGAAAATTAGGCCATACAGTCAAACACAATAAGAAGTTCAAAGATAGAATTGTTTATTTTAAAAATTTTACTTTAAATTATTTGTTTTCGAGTGTTTTATCACATAAAACGATATTAAAATACCCACTCGACAAAAGAAGAAGAAAATTTAAACCCAAGTACGATAGTGTATTTTATTTTTTATTATAAAATTGATTTAGTAGTAGGCTGTATAAGCCCCAGCCAAAGCCAAATATTTCATGTCAAAGATTTAAATGGCGGGAATGAATATTATTTCATTCACATGTTTTTTATTTTTCTCGCAATTGAAATGAAAAGCAGAGTTTATAACTCGTGCACAAACCATTTTTGTCCTCGACTTAATATCGGCCTTTGCCTTGTGGGCAGCTAAAAATCTCGGACAAAATTACCTGTTTTGTGCACTTGTCGTAAAATCTACTATAGTACAGATCGCAATGTTTATATTTAAAAAAAAAAACGTTTTAATAGACCTAATTCATACAAAATATTCAATGTGCCCTATTATCTGTTGAAGTACTGGTAAGTAATGGGCTCGGTTCTAGATTTTCCGGCTAAAACTATAGGAAGTATTAAAATCTTTTTCTCACTTTCAGGCTAAAACATTGGAAAAGGACAGGAGATCTATTCTCTCCGGTTTTTGATTTATAGTCGATGGTTTTATGCATTATCTGACATTTATATCCGCCGTCATATGATATGGCGGATAAAATTGACAGAAATACTGCGGATACGTGTAAAAGCGCGTCAAAATTTAGCGGACGAAGTGTAAAACCATAGAGTATAAATCGCCTGTCCTTTTTCAATTTTATTGTTTTGAAATTGACAGATAGATTATAATTTTAGTTTTAGCCGGTGGTATCCAGAATCGAACCCATTACCTACTTATTTACGTTATTTTATTACTTTTTATTCAAATAAACACTATATCGTTCCGTATAGTTTTTCTTCTTCATGCTGGCCTGGGAGCGACAGAAAAACATAGAATTTGCCAGCTGCATTTCCTCCTGGGCATGCTGTAAAAACCAGCTAAGGAATCCGAGGGTTTCTGTATATTGTAACTTAGGCGATGGGCTGACAAACTGTCACTTCAGCAATATACCTACAAATCTATGTTGAATAACCCTTAAACTTTGTCAGACGTGGCGGAACGACCTTTGTTTAGGTCATTTAGGATCTGCCTACCCCATTAGGGATAAAGGCGTGATTATATGTAGGTATATATGTATGCATGTATATAGCGTGAACCCTGTAGAACCAATTACGAGTTACCGTTAAGTTAATGTTGAACCAAGTCGTAAACACGCCGTATTGTAAGTAAAACAAGCCGTTTGTTAAATACCAATGCTATTACTAGCCACATACCAACTTACTTTTATGAAGCTACTGCCTTACCGTTTTGGCTGGCTCATAGTTGATTCTTCCATGCTGGACTGGGAGCGAGAGCAAAACATAGAATGTGCCAGCTGCAGTTCCTCTGGGGCATGCTGTAAAAACCAGTTAAGGGATCCGACGGTTTCTGCATATTGCAATTTAGGCGATAGGCTGAAAACCTGTCACTACAGCAATATACCTACAAATTTATTTTAAATAACCCACTAAACTTTGACAGACGTGGCAGAACGACCTTTGTTTAGGTCGTTTACGCTCTGCCTACCCCATTAGAGATAAAGGCGTGATTATTTGTAAGTTTGCCATAGTTGATGATATTTTTCATATCTATCTCCTCACCTGTACTCAGCCACTGTATAGGGTGAAGTCTCTCCTAGGTATTTTTCCCCCTAAATAAATAAACATACAAAATTTCTTCTCAGATCAAGAAAGTATTTAATACATTCATACCGGGTGTAAGGGACAGCGTCCCGCAAACTGATAGAGGTTGCTCAGTCAATGAAACTGAACAACGATCACAAAAAAACATACATACATATAATCACGCCTTTAGCCCTAATGGGGTAGGCAGAGCGTAAACGACCTAGACAAAGGTCGTTCCGCCACGTCTGACAAAGTTTTGAGGGTTATTTAAAATAGATTTGTAGGTATTGCTGTAGTGACAGGTTGTCAGCCTATCGCGTAAATTGCCGTATACTAAAACCCTCCTAAAATAATTACTTCCTATACAATTACCACCGCGATCAGACAATTTGGGGTAGGCAGAGCATAAACTACCTAAACAAAGGTCCATCGTTCCGCCACGTCTGACAAAGTTTTGCGGTTATTTAAGATATATTTGTAGGTATAATACTGTAGTGACAGGTTGTCAGTCCATTGCCTAAATTGCAATATACTGAAACCGTCAGATCCCTTAGCTAATATTTACAGCATGCCCGGGAGGAAATGCAGCTGGCACATTCTATATTTTTATCTCGCTCCCAGTCCAGCATGGAAGAATATTTAATTTCTATAGAAAAAATAATACGAAACTGCGGGTGGAAAGCTCGTAGAAAGATCTTAATACCTATTCATAATTTGAGAAGTTAATCATAGAAATTTCCAAATCATTCGAAACATTAGTTATTCATAATCCAACCGCCTCCGTGGTCTAGTGGCTAGTGCCATGGACTCCCGATCCGGAGGTCCTGGGTTCGATTCCTAGGGGGGAAATTTGAGAATTTATCACTTTGTGAATTTTTCCCCAGTTTGGTTAGGACATTGCAGGCTGAATCACCTGATTGTCCGAAAAGAAAGATTTCGTGGTTCGGAGGGCACGTTAAGCCGTCGCTCCCGGTCGCTGTCTTTGATAGTGGTCGTTACTTAAAACCATATCAGGGGCCTGATAGTTGTGCTACTAGGCGGTTTAAAAACTCTGACACCAGGGTTTATCGGGTCGAAGGACTCGATACCCACTCGACAGAAGAAGAAGCCATTAATTACTGCTTCAGGATTATTTAAGTAGCTGATGAGGAAAGTAATCATCTCCACATTCTCCACTTACACTTCTTTTTACCTAATTCCAAAAATAGTTTTCCCGAAGTCAAGGGAATGAAAGAAATCATGACTAAATGTTTGACTATCCTGAAGTTGGCATTATACAAAAACTTTAGTCTTAATGGGAGATGCCTTACCCTTGCCATTCTGACTTCATTTTAACAGCATTAAAGTTTGAACTTCTGAAAAGTTCTGTCAGTGAAATGTCACACTGAAACGCCGACGCCTTTCTTCAAGAAACCAGGATATTAGAAGTGAATAAACTTGATGTAACATTGATGAGTTTATCTTTTTATTGTTTAACTTTTTACGGCTTTCTATCCTACCTATAATCTTTAAGATTCAAAGGTTAATACATAGGATGTAGGATTCATAAGCTTCAGCCCCTACCAACACCAACGTATTAATATTTTTTATTGATATCGATAAAAACTAGTTCTTCTTCTGCAGAGTGGGTCGTCTAGCGCTACGAGTATGAATTTAACTAAGTTTAACTAATTAAATTAATAATTCTTTCATTCTCACAGTACGAATATTAAATAATTTTTAACATTTGGTACGTGTGATATTTTGTAATATGAGTTGATAAAATAAATATGATCCTACTTTTAGGATACAAAATATATGACTTAGATACATAGTACCTGCAGGTAGTACAGAACAATTGTTCTAATATGTTTTATTTTTAACCTTTGATGGTTTGTTCTTGACTCCACAAGATAAAACGCCGTACATTCAATCTAATTTACATGTAGGAACTTGGTTCGGCTATTACAGTCATGCTTTCCTTTACACACTTTGCAAATTAGAATTAATAATCTCTATCGGGATCGTTTGAAATTCAAAGATAAACTAATAAGTTCCAAGCGTGTGCTATTGTCCATATAACGTTATCAGTCAAAGCAAGTTTTCGCAATGTGCCCCCGTTGCGTGCCTCGCTTTCGACAACCCGTCCGGTGCAACGCAGTGACGAACAGTGACGAAACGGACAAGGTGAATCTGCCAACTATTGTATAAAAGGTAATGTCTCCAAACAGCAAGCATCACTCGCATCCTCCGATCCACGGAAAAAACAACCACACTTAGCAAAATGTACAAAATTGTAAGTGTTGATCGAAAGCTCTTGTGAAAGCTCCAGGAATTTCATTCACGGAAGTAAGTTTTACTTGATACTAAACTATCTTTATCTTTCGCAGGTGATCCTTTTCGCTTCCCTCGCCCTGGCTGCGGCTAAGCCCAGCGTGGTGGCGGCACCACTCGTGGCTGCCCCAGCTCCGTTTGCTGTTGCCCCAGCGCCCTTCGTCACCGCCACCAGCTCGCAGTACGTCGCCAGGAACTACAACAGTCTCGTTGCCGCCCCCGTGGTAGCGCCTGCTCCTGTAGTGGCTGCTGCCCCTGCGCCGTATATTGCTGCCGCCCCAGCCCCGGTGGTCGCAGGTGCTCCCGCGCCTTACTTCGCCGCCCCCGCCCCGTACGTCGCTGCCGCCCCCGCCCCGTACCTAGCTGCCGCCCCGGCTCCATATGTCGCTGCTGCGCCTAGAGCCATCGCCCCAGCTGCCCCCGTAGTACCTGCGTTCGCTCGCTACTCTGCTCCATACTTCGCAGCCCCAGCTCCCTACTACGCTCCATCTGCCCCTTACTTCTTCAAGAAGTAAATAAAGACTGAAAATATTAGACCATTTTAACCAATGAACAAATATATTTTATACAATCTTTATTTTTGTCTTATTTATGTACGTTATATAAAGTCATAATTTCTCCTAAATCTATGATTAAATGAAGAATGGGTACAATCAAATTAATTATTATATATCGAGCCTACGGCGTGTTTACCGTATTTTGGTTTTACCATGTAGTGGGTGTGGGAATGTTTCAAACAGTACCCTTGGGCCTTCGCAAAGTAGATTGGGAACAAAACAATCCTTGTACTCGTTACGTATCGAAGCCTTATGACCGCCGCCCGAACAATCGAGAACCGGCCTATTTGCGTACAACAAAGCTGTATTTACCGGAAAAAATGTTTTTCATAATCACCTAGTCTACCTGAATTCTACAAAAAAAACTGCAAATAACAAGAATTACCTACTTCTCAGTACCTCTGGGGAGCTTAAAGCAAAATTAACATGGTAACAAACAATATCAAGTAATTAAACTAAGAAAACCCAATTTGCCACAACATAAATTTCAAATACATGCAGGTATATACTAGGTGCCTAGAGATTTTCACGATGGTACTCTAAATATCGGAACAAAACTAGAACATAAAAAGTACTTAAAATATCTGGTAATATTTTGGACTCGTGAATTTGAGAATGATTTAACTTGCGAAAGATAGTAAACATTCCTAGTGACCATGCAACGTACACGCCATTTGATGTCGTTTATAGAATACTAATGTGGCGAACGAGCCTACGTCATTGGGATTGCTATAGATGCCCTCATTACTGGTCACGGTGACGTATTGTCAGTATTGTGCACGCCAGTTGATCCACATCTGTGGTCCACTTGAGACAACCTTGAATTTTAAAACGTATCACGTGTAAAGCAGACCAAAACAAGAAAATAAAACCGAACAAATGGTGCTGGTAATTTTGTGGTTTGGCTACTTATCAAAGCCAATTTACTTTTCATGACGATTAAACACTAGTAGAACTCAACTTCACAAAAATATTTTAGAACTAAGATTAAAAAACTCAAAGTACAAAACTGGTCAAATGCTGTTAATTTTGTTCATGCTCTTTGCCTACCCATACGCATGGGAGAGCTAAAAACGAAAAACATTAAAACTAGTAGGTACCTAAAATTCAACGTGTAATCAAAAGTACCTTCCATGCTGGACTGGGAGAGATAGAAAAACATAGAATGTTCCAGCTGCCCTTCCTCCCGGGTATGCTGTAGAAGTCAGCAAAAGGGACTCGAGGGTTACAGTGTATCGTAATTTAGGCAATGGGCTGACAACCTGTCACTATAGCAATACACTTTTCAATCTAAAATTGCCCTCAATTCTTGTCAGACGTGGCGAAATCGCCTTTTACGAGGCGTTTATCGCTCTGCCTACCCCGTAAGGGATAAAGGCGTGATTTTATGTATGTACATACATACATACATACATATAATCACGCCTTTATCCCTAATGGGGTAGGCAGAGCGGTAACAACCTAACAAAGGTCGTTCCGCCACGTCTGACAAAGTTTTGAGGGTTGTTTAAGATAGATTTGTAGGTATATTGCTGTAGTGGCAGGTTGTCAGCCTGTCGCCTAAATTGTAATATACAGAAACCCTCGGATCCCTTAGCTGGTTTTTACAGCATGCCCGGGAGGAAATGCTGCTGGCACATTCTATGTTTTTCTCTCGCTTCCAGTCCAGCATGGAAGTAATATGTATGTAATCAAAAGTACAAAAGTTTGTCCATACGGGGTGTAAGGGACAGCGTCCTGCAAATGATAGGAGTTGCTCAGTCAACGAAACTAAACAACTAACAGCAGGTTTTTTTTTTCAAGAAAGTGAGACAAATAATTTGGATTTTCATACAAATTATCTGATTAAGTTGTTCATTTTGTATGGCAAGCTCATGTTATTTTTCATCTCCTGAAAGAATTGCCCGGTGAATGTTGTTCAGTTTCGTCGACTGAGCAACCCCTATCAGTTTGCGGGACGCTGTCCCTCACTCTGGTATATCAAATTGCTCCATATTACTTGCAGGTCTATGTTACTGAGAGTTTATGATTCCCCAAAAAATCTATACCGGGTGTAACACCAAATTAATGCAAATAAATTTATTGTCTGATTGAGGTTATCATTATTTAGAATTAATTTACGGTCGTTCACTTACTTATTAGTCATCATCCAACAACATGATAATACTAATTAGTATGTCTCACTTCAGTTTCAAGAAGTTATCATTTTGTATGGGAAAGTGAAAAAATATTTTTATCTCCTGAAATAATGTGTCTTTTGTCCAGATGGGTGAAAATTGATCAATTTCGCTGACCGAGCAACTCCTAAACAGTTTGCGTTAAGCCTCGTAGAGAGTCGGTAACTGTAAATTTTGAAAATAATTTAATTAACTTAGCCAGTCCACTATGTGTGGAAACCACTCCTCTTGGAGATCTTCCCGAGAAAAATGAATTTCTATTTCTGTCCTGTGGTATAGTATGACAGAATTACGAGTGTCAAAGGAAATCGAATAAACCGTTTTCTGTCCGAGAGCCCACCCAAGCTTTGGCCCTATGCTCAAACCAACCTCAGACGATTCAGTCAGCTTAGAAGACTAGAACAAGTTTTGAACACCTTCATGACTATAAGAAGATTTGTTCTGTACCACACGGTATCAAAAAACATTGATAAAGAATATTATATAGCAGCTGCTTATCTTTCTGGAAATAACGTAATAACTTATAGCGTGAGAAAATTAAGCCGATAACAGCCAATCAGGGTAAAAAATACCCGTAGTTTTGAAAATTGCTACAGTTGTTCCATGCTGGACTGGGAGCGAAAGAAAAACATAAAATGTGTCATCTGCATTTCCTCCCGGGCATGCTGTAAAAACCAACTAAGGGATCCCAGTTTAGTATATTGAAATTTAGGCGATGGGCTGACAACCTTTCACTACAGTAACATATGAAACCTAAAAACCTAAAAAACCTACAAAATGTATCTTAAATAACCCTCAAAACTTTGTCAGACGTGGCGGAACGACCTTTATTTAGGTAGTTTACGCTCTGCCTACCCCATTAGGGATAAAGGCGTGATTATATGTATGTATGTATGCGTATCACGGTACAGTGGCATCTAGACTTAGCTACTAGCTAAATGTTTTTGGTTTGGCACAAAAGGAAAGTTGTAAACCTTATTTTATTAAACATAAAATATTGACATTTCCTTCTGTATATATTTTGGAATCGGCAACATTTTTCAAGGATAATTCAAATCAATTTCAAACGCTAGCTGATGTAAGAAATAGGATTAGGCGAGATAACGACGAGGTGCATATGCCAAGGCCTAATATGGTGCTTATGTATAAAAGTTTTATATGTATGGGTCCTCGACTATATAATAGTCCCAATAGAAATAAGAAGCTTTAAACCAACTAGTTTTAAGAAGAAACTAACCGAATATTTAATGGAAAAATGTGTTTATACAATTGATGAATATTTACAAAATTAATGACATTATGTGAAAATATCATTTTTTTTTTACATTAAACTGGTGATAATAAGACTAATGTAAATAATTTTAAGAGAAACTTGACATTATTGTATTTAACTACTTTTATATCTAATATATGTATGTCGCATGCCTCGGCAGAAAATAGCTGTACTTAAATTTAATTATAAGACCAATTTGTGACCTATTTTTAATAAATAAACGTATCTTATCTTATCTTATGTATTATACTTAAGTACAATCTCCTGGAATAATGTGCGAATCCCTAAACGTGTATCTAATATTCAAACTATACCCCCCGAGGGTAACCATTCTCTTTCTCCGTTCAGTGAACAATGTACTATTTCTATTTTGTGATATTTTTGTCTTTTTATTTAGAGCCCGTTAAAAAATAACAATGCACGGATTCATAGCACGTATTTAAAATGACGGATCCTGCTTTTTCATAATATATTACGCAAAACACAACTTTTGAATACAAAACACTTGAGCTTTTCATAGCAATCATTAGCATTCGTTTCAAAGGTTCGTAGTGCTTACATCCTACGCGTTTTCCAAGATTACGGTCACCCGTTGCCCACGAGTGACCTGAGAATCAGGCTAGGCGGGGATTTGTGAGGAATTCTTCAGCACGGATAGCCCTGACATAAGGACCTGCTTGTGATTGGCACATGATGTGTCCTTGGCCGACTTTTATCTTATAAAGGCTTTAAGTCTTCTAGAAATTGGATCATATTCTTATCATCGAAGATATATGAAGCTGATGCAGCCTTGTCATTTGAAGAAGTAGAGTAGACCATATTTGAATCATTACGGCCCTGTCGGTCAGGTATTGCATACCAAATATTCCCTACAAACCTCTTTAAGTTATATAACGGACCTAACAATGGTCAGTCGGGTGACAGATTCGGTAATCGATGGTGTTCGTGCGCCACCTAATTGCGCATGCGCATGTCCTGCCGAAGGAAAGTGAAACTGCTACCGACCAACATAGTCGTGTGCTGCAACACTTTGAACTATATAACCGACTTGTGACACATCCATCAACACACTTCCACACTGATAGCCGGCTAATCAAGTCGTATCAACAATGTCACTTCTAAGACTAGTAAGTATCATCCCTTACTACTGTTCCTTACCCATCTCTATTTATAATTTAAAGTTTTACTGACATTAATATTTTATGTTCTTTCGCAGGTTATTTCCACCTTCGCCCTCATAGCTAGCAGTAGTGCTAGTGGGGTAGGTCTAGTCAAGTCTTTCCCGGTAGTGCGATATGCACCCTTCTACAACTTCCCAACTGGAGTGAGATCAATACACGCCGTGGCTCCCGCTGCCGCTGCAGGATTCCGAGCTGTTGCACCGGGGCCAGTATTCGCTGGTCCACCACCAGCGGCAGTTTTTGCTGCCCCTCCACCAGCTCCAGTATTTGCCGCCCCACCTGCTCCAGTGTTACCTGCACCTCCACCAGTTTTTGCACCAGCGCCAGTGTTCGCCGCTCCTAGACCACCAGTGTTTGCGCCGGCTCCCCCTCCTGTGTTCGCTCCTGCACCGGTTTTCCCGGCCCCTGCACCGGTCTTCCCGGCCCCTGCACCAGTATACCCTGCTCCCGCGCCGATATTCCCTGCTCCCGCGCCGATATTCTCCGCCCCCGCACCTGCCCCTGTTTTCCCTGCGCCAGCCTACCCACTGCTGCCTAGGTTTGCTCCAGCTGTCCCGGCGCTACCTACATTCGCCCGAGCAGCTTTTCCAGCTCCAGTGCCATTCTCACCCATAGTGAGACCAGCAGTAGCATACCCACCACCACAACCTCTCTTTGCGCCAGCCCCCGCCCCCGTTGTAGCGAGACCTTACGCTTCAGCGTATTACCCTCGATTTCTACCTGCAGCCCCACTTGTGAAACAGTTTTGGAAATGATCTAGTCTTGTGATACGTGTAGTTCAGTAATTATTATAAAATTTTAGATATAAGTAGATAGGGCTGTTGATTTTTTTGTAATAATTTTATACATGAATAAAACATATTGAAATTATAAAGTTTACTTTAATACCTTGACCAAACGCTTACGAGTTTATTAGTTTAAGTGGTTAGTAGTTAAATATCTTTACAACGTAAGCTGATTAGATCAACCGCGTTAATATGCTAATTTTATAACTCTACATGGGTATTGAAAAGGTTTCACTGAATTAATCGGCACGGCGTTAGAATACTCTCGTAACACAAACATGGTCAGTAATTACGTTTTGCGATCCTTTAGTTCATTGGAAAAGATAAAAAGTTACTGAAGCTCGTAGGATCATCGAATTGTTCGAGAATTTGAATTAAAAAGGGCTGGGTTCGATGTCCAGTTTGGGTTAGGGTACCTGACCTGTGTGACGATACCCTTATCACTGTGGATTATTCAAATATACTAGAAGCATCATGCTGTTCCTTGACTTTATTCCTTCTTATACCTGCCCTAAATATCAAAGTCACTTGTAATATTATACTTCGTATAACACACAAACCACCGCAATATGGAGACAAATGAGCTATAAGGGATAGATAGCATAAAATTGTACTTAACCATGGGCTTAGAATTTGGTGAACTAAACTATCGATTCAAAATAATTTCACTAACCTGTTATCGGGCTACTGAGTGTATTAAGGTGATTCCTCCCGGCAAATCGTTGTTATCAAGATCTTATTTCTTCTAAACGAATTATTGGAAAATTCTACAAAAATATACATACATACAGTCACGCCTTTATCCCTAATGGGGTAGGCAGAGCGTAAACGACCTAAACACCGGTCGTTCCACCACGTCTGACAAAGTTTTGAGGGTTATTTAAAATAGATTTGTAGGTATATTGCTGTAGTGACAGGTTGTCAGCCCATCGCCTAAATTGCAATATACAGAAACCCTCGGATCCCTTAGCTGATTTTTACATCATGCCCGGGAGGAAATGCAGATGGCACATTCTATGCTTTTCTCTCGCTTCCAAGAAGAAATATACATCTAAGAAATTAGTTCATGAACTAATTGCAATTGCAACATTTAAAATATTCTAGTTCATAAATAAGTATGCTAAAAATAAAATAGGAGTAAGGCTATTTTTATCAGTAAATTTGATATTCCTTATAAACTATTAGGAGGGCTTTAAGGGTTCCTTCGGGAAATTATCCGTATTATGATTATCTAAAATCGCAACATAACTTTTTTTATCCGACTTGTAGTTTTTATGGAATTAGCTTTTTTGAGCGTTTTACGCACATTTTTCTTGAAGAAGCCATCAAATTGACAATACCATTTTTTTATTATTATAAATCAATTATTATTATCTGGGAGCGAGAGAAAAACAAAGAATGTGCCAGCTGCATTTCCTCCCAGGCATGCTATAAAAACCAGCTGAGGGATCTGAGGGTTTCAGTATATTTCAATTTAGGCGATGGGCTGACAACCTGTCACTACAGAAATATACCTACAAATCTATATTAAAATAATAATAACCTTTAAAACTTTGTCAAAGGTGGAGAAAAGAACTTTGTTTAAGTCGCTTACGCTATGTCTGCCTGCCTAATGGGGGATAAAGGCGTGATTATATGTATGTAATTATTATTTTAAATAATTTATAGTGCTACCTGCTTCTTATAGTGAACACGCGAATAATTATCACTTTTAGCATTTATATTGGTGTGTGTCACGTAGTCTTCAAATTAATCTATGCTTTTTATTTCAGAATTCGTTGAGCTTTAAGGGTTTAATAACGAAAAAAACATAAATTAAAAAGCATAAAAATGTATTTGATAATATTGCCTAAATAAATGTAAGTAGTCTTAGAGACCAGTCTTTTGAATTAGGAAGGTCGATTAGGACATTTTCTTAAATCTATCGCACGAACGCCGGGCCAACACCAAAAGGAGAGCGTAGGAGACCACCTGGGTAAGGGTAAGGGGCGGCATATGGTGCAGGGGCGGCAAATGGCGCTGGAGCGGCAAATGGCGCTGGAGCAGCAAATGGTGCGGGAGCGGCAACTGGACCTGGCAGGGCGTATGGGGCGGCTGCCACTGGAGCCGGGCCGGCGAAGTACGGAGCAGGACCAGCGAAGTAAGGAGCGGCAGCATAGCGAGCATACGGCGCGAAGGGTGCAGCAAATGGCGCCGGAACTGGTCCTACAGGGGCTGCCAGAGGTGCCGCAACCGGGCCAACTGGCGCCACGAACGGAGCTGCCAATGCTCTGTTGTAGAAGTTGACCTGGGCAGCGTGAGGTGGAAGATTCTGGGGCACTGCGTGGGCATATCCCACGTGAGCTGGTACTGTCAACGGGGCAGCTACTGCTACTTCATGCGCCTCACTGATGGCGAAAGCCATGGCGATCAATACGATCTGTAATTTAAAAAATGTGTTAATTACCAAACAATATTATAAAAATATTATAATTGCTGTAGGTCTGTACTTTTACTGTTAAAAGAATGCATCTACTCACAGATTTGAAAGAGAACATCTTGCTTGCTTTGGCAGTGGACCTTCCTTGTAGAAAGGAAGACGAGTTGTGTGCTTCCAAGAAAAAATGCTTAGCCTTTTATAGTTTGTTTATTGTGATTCAGTTAACGTAGTTGGAGCTAACATTTGACGCATTATTGCATCGGTCACTTGGGATTCGCAGAGGCGCGTAAGGAGAAATGGAGCAAGTTGAGAATTTTTTTCATTGCGAAATTTTAACGTACCTGCATGCATTCTGCATTTCCAAACATCTAGTGCAGATTGCTACCTTCTTGGTAATCCGGTGGACAAATTGTACAATTCAAACAGTTGTCCAAATATTTATATTACAGTTTTATGCGAAAACAAGGGAATATATATATTTTTTAATAGTTTAAAATTTGACGCATCAAAAGTTATAGTTTGAAATATGAAAACAATACACGTCTTGCATTCAAAATTGCCGATTGGGTAGTTTGAGGAGCATTTTTTTTTTCTATTGGAAACTGCGTGTTTTTCATACAAACTGGAGTACTTACTCAATATTAGAATGGTTTGCGTGATTATTTCTAACCTAGGCTGGACACCAGGTAATTAAAAATCTCAGTCAAATAAAAAGTCCCTTTAAGATCGATTAAAAGCGATCAGAGTTTAATTGCCTGCCTACCTCTTAAGACAGGTGGCGTGATTATTTGTTTGGTAACTTAGAGTTTAAGTAATGCTCATAAAGACAAAAAAAGTTCCATCAAATCGGTTTGAAAACGACCGAATTCAATTTCCTACCTACCTCCTAAGTCATGAGGCGTGGTTATTTGTATGGTAACATTGATTTCAAATTTAAGCAATAACAGCCAAATTTCAATTTCCTGCCTACCCCCTAAGTCAGATAGCGTGATTTTAGGTATCCTAAGTTGCAACCCGGGTAACACACAGTTAAATAAAAAAGTCCCATCGAAATTGTTTCAGTAGTATCAGTTTTGGCGTGATGTCGTAATACAGACAGACAGACAGACAAAAATAAAAAAAAAAATCGTTTTGATCTTTATATCGTTAATAATGCCTGATGCAATTATTTTTATTGTAAAAATATTCAATGTACAGGCACGACCCTTCTAGAGATTTATTATATGTATAGATTGCACATAAACAACACATTGTACAGGAACAAACATTACAAAACAAACAGAGTACAATTAAGCGGCCTTATTGCTAGGGTAGCAATTTCTGAAAGGCAACCATTGGGTAAAGGAGTAGTTTGCTAATATTATGCGGATAGTGCAGTTACTATTGTTATAAATTTAAATAGAATATATAGACCATGTACGTACTATATTAGGATCGCACAACACACACAGTATTTATAAATACTATAAATTCAAAGTAAAGAAATAATTTTAATATTAGGTAACGAGCAAAATAGAAAAGAAAACAAGTTGTTTTTTTTGGGATTCAGTATATTGCAATTTAGGCGATGGGCTGACAACCTGTCACTATAGCAATATACGTACAAATCTATATTGAATAACCCTCAAAATGTTGTCAGACGTGGCGAAACGACCTTCGTATATGTCGTTAACGCTCTGCCTACCCCATTAGGGATAAAGGTGTGATTTCATGTATGTATGTATGTATGTTGTTTTTATTGAAAATAGTTATTTTCCGATCGAGAAATGCACGCGAATTTTATTTTTGGATCTGTGATGAGACTCGTGTTAATAATGAGTTCTTAAAATGGCTCAGGCAAAACGCAATGCATGCATGCAAGTAACAAATTTCCCATACTAATGATGTCTGCGGCTCGATACTCTTTGTATGACACAATCAAATTCTAAAGAATAGTAGTGTAAACACTAGCGAAAAAAAAACAGTTTCATATGTAGTTTCAATTATAACCATGAAACTGATATGTAGTTTATGGGTAGGTTATAGCTACCCATAAACCAAACCAAACCCATGAACCAAAATAAAGATTCGATAGGTCTTTTAAATACACATGAAACTGATATGTAGTTTATGGGTAGCTATAACCTACCCATAAACTACATATCAGTTTCATGTGTATTTAAAAGATCTATCGAATCTATATGTAGTTTCTGTATGTAGTTTCTGTATGTAGTTTATGGGTAGCTATAACCTACCCATAAACTACATATCAGTTTCATGTGTATTTAAAAGATCTATCGAATCTATATGTAGTTTCTGTATGTAGTTTATGGGTAGCTATAACCTACCCATGATCTTTTAAATACACATGAAACTGATATGTAGTTTATGGGTAGCTATAACCTACCCATAAACTACATATCAGTTTCATGTGTATTTAAAAGATCTATCGAATCTATATTTTGGTTCAATAAGTTTTTTACATTCTATTTCCAAAAAAATACTCTACTGCCTTAATTATTAAAAGAAATATAGATTTGGTAAGAAAATTATACCATTTTTTTTTTGTATGTGTTTGAAGTAGGTACGAAGAAAACAAACTATTGTTCTTCTGTCCAGTGGGTATCAAGTCTATCGACCCGATGAACCCTGGTGAAAAACAAACTTTAAAGAGTTTTTAAATCAAACAGAGCCAAAATAATATTGAAAAAATCTACAATTCAATAAATACAATTTTCTTTTATTATCAGACCTGATTACAGTAAATTACGTGGCCTCCAAACGGAGAAACGAACATATAATGACTCAAATATAATATTTTGCGACAGATGAAAAACGTTTTACTTATTTATTACGTTCTTAAAATCAGCTTTATACAGTACAGCAAGCCTTTAAATGATCTTAGGTGAGCGCGCTGCATAGTATGCAGAACTGTCAAAAATAGTGTTGTCGGCGTTAGTTCATATTTTTGCTACATGCATTTTACGCCTTGTCGTAACTGTACTTAGTAGTTTCTTATCAGCAAAATCGCAACTAGAACAATTTTCACTGTCGTCCGTTACATAACGTGCAGTGAAATTGATGTGCACAGAGTCGAAATTAGAATGCGGGGCCCGTCTACTCGCGTCTGGGTCAAAAAATCGGCGGGTCGCGTCCCGTACCACGATACTTGCCAACCAAGTTGCCAACATGTTGCCCAATAGATCGGGCAGTTGGTATAAAACGTGACGATGCCCTGGAGACGACACACTCCACCGGATTGTTACTACACATATCGTGAGCAGTCACATTAACCCAAGCACAATGATCGCCAAATTCGTTGTAAGTTGAAAAACTATTGTAGGAATTTAATTGTGACGTCGCTGTTTAGTGATTTTGATTGTGATCCTAGTTTTAAGGAATAGTGAACTTTAGATTCTTAAATCCGTAACTCATGCTTCCAGGTTGTCCTCGCCATGGCCGTATCTGCCAAAGCTTCAGTAGTACCATTCGCTGCTGCCCCCGCTGCCTTGGTAGCGCCCGCTCCAATAGCTGCTGCGTACGCCGTCGCCCCTTACGCGAGCTCGTACTCGGCACACACCGTCAACCACGCCGTGGCTGAACCTGTCTACGCCCCTGCTCCAGTCGTCGCCCCTGCTCCAGTTGTCGCCCCAGCGCGATTCGTCGCCGCAGCCGCCCCTGCACCTCTGGTTGCCGCCCCAGCTGCTCCTGCTTTCGCAGCAAGATATCTTTCTTCTCCTTACTACTTCTAAACGAATTTGGTGTTCATTGCCTAGTGACTTGCTCAAATTTTGACTGTAACATCTATTCTGTAAAGTGTTTTTGTAATATGTTAATTAATACATAAAATGTTTTTAAAACAATTTATCTTTATTATTATTTATCATCAACATCCCTCACATTTTCATTTAAGCAAGGTGAAGGATTGTCGATCCGAGGTTGTTGACTTTTTGAACTACAGACATACTATAATTAGAAATATGCTAGAGATAGGGTCATAGAAAAGGCGTTGATCATCTTCATGATAAGTTGGATGTGCCTACGCAAACGTGTGCGCAAAATAATCCCGTTTTTACGTAAAATATAACGAAATTCGCCGACTTTCCTTAGATAATTATAACACAAAGGATAATCCATGTTCTTGCATAATGCGTTTTCCAAGAGTTATTAGTTGTGCCCACACGCAATTACGAGGTGCCTAGCCTTATTTCTTTACATACGCCGTTGTAAAGAAATTCCGCAAATGATGTCAAAGATTAAATTATATTTTAATTAATTACGCATATTCCCGAAGGTGTAAAACAATACTAGTACTAATATTATAAACTAGCATTCCGCCCGCGGTTTTACTGGCATTAAATGACTTTTCCGGGGGAATAGTGTTTTCCCTTGTAAAATTGCCATAATTCCAGGAGCTTAGCTAGGTAACAGTGTGCTAAGTTTCGTCCCAGTTGGTCCAGTAGTTGATGTAAAAAACACATAATCATGGAAAACTTGTTGAAGCTAAGCTACCAATAGATGGGAGTTGTACAGTGTCATTGACTGAGCTTTCAGTTTCCGGGCCGCTGTCCCTTGCACCTGGTATTCGTCTTTTATATGGTATCCTATAAGATGCAGAAGCAAAAACATTACTTTCAATCACCAAGCCTCTTTTTTATATATCGTCTTCCAGATGGGATTTCGAAAAAACTAAACATGAGTATCTAAGTTAGACCTTCAGCAATACAACAGAAAAAACCGATGTCAAACCGCATTCGATTTGGTGCAGTAGTTTTTACGTGGCACGCAAACACACATACAGACAGACAGATAAACTAAAAGTCTAAAAACTGTATTTTTGGCTACTGTAGCACTTATAGAGACAACTAAATTTATTTTTTCTTAATTTCTCGCCCATACTGACATCGAACTGTTACAATCTATACAAATAGTAAATCTCTAGAAGGGTCGTATTTGTACATTGAATATTTAAAAAAAAAATTGCATCAGGCATTATTAACGATATAAAGACCATATCGTTTTTTTTTTTGTCTGTCTGTTTGTCTGTCTGTATGTTACCACATCACGCCTAAACTACTGAACCGATTTCAATGGGACATTTTTTTAATTCATCTCAGTGTTACCTGGGTTGTAACTTAGAATACCTAAAATCACGCCACCTCACTTAGAACTGCCTCCGTGGTCTTGTGGCTAGTGTCATGGACTCCCGATCCGGAGGTCCTGGGTTCGATTCCCAGGGGGGAAACATAAAGTTGATATTTGAGAATTTATCACTTTGTGGATTTTTCCCCAGTTTGGTTAGGATATTGCAGGCTGAATCACCTGATTGTCCGAAAAGAAAAATATTTCGTGCTTCGGAGGGCACGTTAAGCTGTCGGTCCCGGTCGCTGTCTTTTATAGTGGTCGTTACTCAAACCATGTCAGAGGCCTGATAGTTGTGCTCCTAGGCGGTTTAAAAACTCTGACACCAGGGTTCATCGGGTCCATAGACTCAACGGAATAAGAAGACTTAGACGGAAGGAAATTCGAATTTGGCTGTTTTTTAACCGATTTCTATCAAACTTTTTTTATTCGACTGATTGTTATAAGGAAATGCTAAAACGCTAGGAAAAAACAAAGGCTAAGAAAAAACAAAGGATACAAATAATCACGCCACCTGAGTTGGGGGGTAACTCAGGTGGCGTAATTATTTGTATCCTTTGTTTATAGGAAGGATTTGATGTTTTTTTTTTATTAGGTTGAATGTTACCTTACCTAAAACTTTATAGATATACGTAAAAAACCACGCCACCTGACTCAGGGAGTAGACATAAAATTGAACCCTTTTTTTAAATCTCATTACAATACAATAAGTCTCATTACGCACGCAAGTATCGTGTTATACACGTGTTATGTTTCGCTAACGCGATTCGTAATAACACAAATAAATAAGAGTAAAGAGATTGAAACGTTCATCGAGACGATGGACAGCCCGACCCCGACCGCCTTTGGCGCCATAAACGTAAAGAACGGAGTGATCTATTCCTGCTTGAATTGTTATCCCTTTCTGTTCCCTCATAATGATGAAAAAGTTGCGTATAGACTTTTTTGCTACTACAAATTGGCTCAATTATGAAATTAAATTGAGCGAGGGGATCGCCAACCCACCGATAGTAAAACCGCGGCTAAGTGACCTGGGACCCCCTGGGATCGGTGAAGTCGTCGGCTTTCCAACGAGGTAAAAACTCAAAATTTCATCAGAAGTATTTATGTTCCCAAGAAAAATCTCACCAACGCTTTCTAAAAATATCGTCAAATCGTAAATCGTCTGATCGTACAGCGACATCTGTCAGCGATTTATTTTATAGATCAGACCATCACGGTATAGAGATAATGATTTTTAATCATTTTTGGTGGGACTTTTTTATTGAACTAAGTATTGAATAGACAAAAGCTAAGGATACAAATAATCACGCCCCTGTGCTTAGGGGGTAGGCAGTAGTAGGCAGGGAACTTAATTTAGTTAGTGGTAACACAAACTAAGGATACAAATAATCACGCCACCGTACTTAGGGGGTAGGCAGTAGGCATCTGGATTGAGTTTGTATTTTAACCGATTTTGATAGATTTTTTTTTCAGTTTACTCAGTGTTACCTCAATTTATGATATCATTATGCTTTCGTAACGTAGGGGGTTGGCAGGGAACAAAAAAAAGTGTTTGAACCGATTATGACGGAACCTTTTTTATTTAATTCAGTTACCTGGACGAACTTAGAAAACATTTCATCACGCTTCTTTACTTGGGGGGCAGGCGTCACGCTATATTGTTAAAAAGTTAGCAGCACTTTAATTAATAATGTGTATTTTATCACTACATAGTATAAAACAAAGTCACTTTCTCTGTCCCCATATCCCTATGTATGCATAAATCTTTAAACTACGCAACGGATTTTGATGCGATTTCTTTTAATGGACAGAGTGATTCAAGAGGAAGGTTTATATGTATAATACATGCATAATTTAGTAGAGAAACACTGATAATTTCCGTGCGAAGCTGGGCCGGGTCGCTAGTGTATTAATAATCTATGAAACTTTTTACTTCCATGCTGGCCCGGAAGTGAGAGAAAAACATAGAATGTGCCAGCTGCTTTTCCTCCCGGGCATGCTGTAAAAACCAGCTAAGGGATCCGAGGGTTTCAGTATACTGTAATTTAGGCGATGGGCTGACAACCTGTCACTACAGCAATATACCTAGAAATCTATATTAAAAAAACCCTGAAAACTTTGTCAGACGTGGCGGAACGACCTTTGGGTCTTTTACGCTCTGCCTACCCCATTAGGGATAAAAGCGTGATTATATGTATGTATGTATGTATGTATTTAACTTTTATACACGTGCACTGGAGCGACATAGGTTTTAGGATAGACGGGAGGAAAGGGAACAGAAACGACTGGAGCGAGTCATGGACAGGAAGAACGGATGGGCGGCAGTCCTCCCAGTCTGTCCAGTGGCAGACATGATGACTGTTTAGGGACGCGTGTGATGGGTAGGACAAGGGGAACGTGTGGTAGGTATTTGGGGAATGATGATAGGAGAAGGGTTTTGACCCTACTTTCAGCGCCACCATCGTCACGTTTTCGTACCAGGAGAAGGACAAAGAAGAAAAAAAAATCTCAGACGAAGTCGCAGGTAAAAGTTTGTTGTATAAAAACAGTCAAAAATGTTCGTACGAGTGAAACACAATACATGAAGTTATGACAAGTTCGTACACAATTCATCAAATTTCTTCTAGGTTGCAGTGTAGAGTCAAATTTATTGCATACCAGCATTATAGATCACCAGTTAAATTATTTTTCTGTGAAAATATTATATTTTCCACGATACAAAACGAATTTCCGTTTAACTTAGAAATAGATGTTTCATATGATTAAATAAAAGCAGTAGGAGTGAGAAGTTTTAGAGTTCATCCGTATCAAACAAACATACCTACATACTCCTTATAACATTAGTATGGAAAACGGGAAAAAAAATGATTTATCAGCTATACGCCTGCGACTAATAACTAAGTATTACCTATATAGATAAAAAAATAGTAATGAACTTTGAAGAAAGATTTTAGAATTAACTTTCAATATCGTGTTCACTTGGCCAGTTCAATAAGCGCTTACTTAGATACTTTATTAGAAAAGAAATAGTTTATCTCTACTATTCCAAAAATAACAAGCTTGGTTCGATGACCGTAGTTTTATTACCTATTATTATCGAATAATAATACGAAATCAGCGTAAATTTTATGTCTCAGGTTGATTTAGTCAGCTGTCCTAGAATATGCTTCATCGAATTTCTGAATATTTACCTATAATAATTTTAATAAATACGTACATAATGGCGGCACTTCTGGACGGACTATTCCTTAACAATTCTTAGGGTTAAATAGTGGATGGAGATTTGTTAGAAAATTCAGTAAATTTTGAAGGTAGGATCTACCATTTTGTGTTTAGGATAAGTAAAAGTTAATACGCCTTTATCCCTAATGGGGTAGGCAGAGCGTAAACGACCTAAACAAAGGTCGTTCCACCACGTCTGACAAAGTTTTGAGGGCTATTTAAGATAAATTTGTAGGTATATTGCTGTAGTGACAGGTTGTCAGCCCATCGCCTAAAATGCAATATACTGAAGCCCTCGAATCCCTTTGCTGGTTTTTACAGCATGCCCGGGACGATATGCAGCTGGCACATTCTACGTTTTTCTTTCGCTCCCAGTCCAGCATGGAAGTAAAAGTTAATAGACACGTATATCAGCGTTTTGGGATAGAAAGGGTTAAGTAGTCGATAAAAAATTGTATGGAATTTCCGTTAATTTTGGATTTAGGATCCTCCAATTTTATGTTTATGCTAAAGATAAAAAAAATAATGGACATGTGTATCAGCGTTTTTAAATTTTCCACTTAAAACTTTTAAATAAGAAATGAAGAAATCAACAAAAACGCATAAAAGTCTTTTTTTTGTTTCTGCTCAGGCTAATGATTGAAAATAGGTAACTTATTATCTCGTGAAAAAAGTAATTGCCACGGGAAAACTCTCTTACCCGCGGGTGAAACCACGGGCCGTAAAGCTAGTAGCAAAAAAAGACATTTCTAATCTGATGTAAGACGCTTTAAATAAGAACTGAGCAAAGAGCATGCTGGACTTACTTCCATGCTGGACTAGGAGAGATAGAAAAACATAGAATGTTCCAGCTGCCCTTCCTCCCGGGCATGCTGTAGAAGTCAGCAAAAGGGATTCGAGGGTTACAGTGTATTGTAATTTAGGCGATGGGCTGACAACCTGTCACTACAGCAATACACAATTTAAAATTGCTCTCACTTTTTGTCAGACGTGGCGAAAGCGCCTTTTAGAAGGCGTTTTACGCTCTGCCTACCCCGTAAGGGATAAAGGCGTGATTTTATGTATGTATGCAAAGAGCATGCTCTGCGCTCTTATTTTACGTAATTTAAGCAGTCTTGTGTCAGATTAGGAATATCAAAATCCACGTGACTTTGATCTGACTTAAGACTGCTAAATTTTACTTGCTATCCTGTTCTTTATGTCAAAGTTAAGAAAGTGACAGCGCTAGGATTATGTCGCGAGAATCGACGCCTTTACATTATCATGTTGCCAAAGACTACAATCAATTATTTACGCGATATTTTCTATTTTTGGCAAAATTATCCTCGATTTTTCTATTTAAGTTAACTTTTGTATTTAATATTGCGATCCAAAATTATATAAAAACAAAATTAAATAAGGTTTATAATTAAAATTTAAAAAAGTGATTGAAATTTTGTCCGGAAATAGGTACAGGAAGTCCAAACCAATCTATATGCAAAACTTAGACTAGACTTAGTACAGTCTACGTGTAAACACTATACTATAGCCTATTAAGGTTTCATATCTTTAACCCACATCTGATAATAAGCAGTGTATGACATGAAATTAATGAATGTCAGCTGACCGCGTGTGGTACTTAGTAAAGAGCCATAAATATTGCACATTGGCAACCTTCGGCTATGTAGGGCCTTATCTCTATCATACTTGAAGGTATATCAACGCCTGACAAACGTCAATGTCTCTTTCCAACCGTCAATGTGCAATATTAACGCCCTGTACTGTACCAAGTGTCATTGACAACGCCCTGGCCCGATTTACTATAGGCCTAGGTTGTAGCTGGGCAATTTTCATCTATGGACAAATAAATTTTAGTCATAGTCAGGCTATAGATTAAGATGGCGTAGAAGGGTTGACAGATTTTGATCATAGGTCCTATTGACTTATTTCTGTGGTGTCAAAGATATGAAAACGTCTTTATGGTACTAAGACACTCATTTACATGATTATAAAAGATTTTTTAATGAAAGTATATCCATATATTCTTTATTACATTAAAATACAAGAAATGATAAATACAGAAAGGTATGCAAGGGCGAACTTATCTCTATGAAGAGATCTCCAGCTAACCCACTGGCAGTTGAGAGAAAGAGAAACATTTTAAGGGCAAGACAAATACAATGCAATGTAAACTAAAAATTACTCTAAATTACATGAAGTAGAACTATTAAACGTAAAAATAATAAATCAATAAGATTAAATCAAACAATACATACATATCTAATACTTATATATCGTTTATATATACGTACATGGATAATAGATACATAAACTATAATACATAAATACATACATTAAACTTGTTCAGATAAGAAGTGCTCTTTTAATCTCTTTTTAAAAACGTAAATAGACGGACTTTCTTGAATAGAATTCCATAGCTCGTACAGAAAAAGAGTTAGAAATAAATTTAGTTTTCGCACTAAGTATGTATAACTAAAAATATTAAATGTATGGTGATATCATATTCTCAAAGACAAAGTTCACTTTCTCGAAACACGAGGTACTTTGAAAACTTTCTCGCTAGTAACAGAATATAAACATATTTTATCAATACGACGAACGACTTGTAATTTACTTTTACCTAAAGAATTAAAAAATATTAGATCTTTTATATTGCTTCAAATAATTTGTACGATTTACGTTAAGTCAAATATTTCCGTATAAAATGTGGAACGTGGGCAGTAAGTCTGTTTTTTATTTGATAAAAATAATTAAAATTCCAAACCAATCTACTACCATTGAAATTCTTTTAAAGTCCTTGTTAAAATTCTCAACATGTTCGGAACCACCTCAAATACATTGGGCAAGAGGTAATTATTATTGATGAAAAAGAAAAAGTACATACAGGTATATAGTATTAGAGGCGAAATGATAAGTATTTATACTTAAAAAAAAATCTCATGCTATATTTAGTTTTTTTCATCCTATTTAAATTTATTACAAATGTATATATGGCTTGTGTTGTAAATAACAAAATTTTGTGATAGATTTATTTCGTAAAGTATCAAAACCGTTTTCTATTGTCGTGTCTGTACGTAATGGCGTGTATGGGTTGAATTAAAAATACGTGTAACAGAACAACCAAGTGTTCAGCGTTTGTACCGTTAGTGTCAAAGTCGATATAGATAGCAAAACTAATAGTAATTTTTCACATACATACATACATATAATCGAGCCTTTATCAATGACGGGGCAGGCAGAGCGTAAACGAACTAAAAAAAGGTCGTTCCGCCACGTCTGACAAAGGGTTATTTAAGATAGATTTGTAGGTATATTTCTGTAGGAACAGGCTGTCAACCTTTTGCCTAAATTACAATATATTGAAACCCATGAATCCCTTAACTCTTACAGCATGCCCGGGAGGATATGCAGCTAGCACATTCTATGTTTTTCTCTCGCTCCCAGGCCAGCATGGAAGAAACTTTTTTCAAAATGATTAATTATTTATAATAAGGATAAGATTATGTTATTTTATGCCTAAATCAGTAAATTTTTAATCTGGCTATAAGTAAATATCGTTGACTACGTCAGTATTCCGCAAACGCCGACGACGCTCAATGCACGATCAAAGTTCTAGGATACAGATTCCAGGTTTTAGGTAACCCCACGTTGATCTGTATTTTTTGACGTCTAGCTAGAATAAACAACCTGTCGTCCTCCTTTGCTTTTATTTTGTTTCATAAATTCAGATAAATATCGAAGAATTATAACAGCTCATGATTGTTTCCAAATTAAATGAAACCCAAAGCAGTTACATTGTTTTGTCTCCCATTTTTATACTTATTTTTGCAATTTAACTTAATTATTCAACCTCACATGTCAAATACAGCTGTTTACCGTACCGGACAGTTGAGAAACTAAACTTATTTTAATAAATATAACAAACAATTGTGAGGACCTTGGAAGCCACAAAGTGAACCATTTACATATATTATTTACACTGTTGAATGGCAATGATGCAAATATTTGTATACATTTCACATTTTTAGTTTTGTATATTTTATTATTAATTTCTTTGACGGTCAAACAGCACACATATTACTTATTTTCGGTGTCAAACTCATATAATGTATTTAATTTTAAATATGTATAAGCAAGCTAAGTATACAGTTTTATATTATGAATTGCTATGTAATGTAAATATAGATAGGTATATAACTTGCTGTAATTTTGTCCTGGAAATAGGATAGTACTAATGCAACACAAAAATAAATACTAACCTAAAGTTAGGTTAAAATAAAAAAAAGCAAGAAAAGTCAAAGTTATTAAGTTAAAAACAGACGTCAAATAAAACAAAACTAATATATTTAAACACAATTTAATTTAATTTTACGATTCTTTTATCTAATTAATGAATAGGGTGGTTTAGACAAATATACATTCAATGTGGATGATGTACTGATTTAGTTTTAAAGAACAGCATCACAAGTGTCATCTGCGAATCAAATCAATTCTGAAGGGACTATTTTATTTACAAGAGTTTTTAATTAATGCCAGCTGCACCGACTGATCCAATTTCAAACATCTTTTTTTTCTGATAAAATTAATCAGTTTAAATAAACTCAAGTTAAACTTCAGTTTTGAATGACGAGCTGCTAACGAACCTTTTGATATTTTAGATAAAGAAGACTTTATCTAAATTAATCTTTATCTTTCGATAATTTTGATAAAGATGACTTTATCTTTATCATCAAAGTGCTCTAGTTTAGAAATTAAGCCCTTTTTTGCAGTTAGTACTTATTTAGCCGAAGGCTGTGTGACCTAGGCCCCGACGTAGGTAGGTTTAGACGGATTAGACCATGTGTGCGAGCGGTATATAAGCCCTATCGCTCAGGCCCTTAGCACACTCGCTCCCTTATCTTCCTTCATCATCACCTAACCACACTCACCCTCCAAAATGTACAAACTGGTAAGAGAACTTTCTTATTACAACCCTTAGCTTCTATTTTTACTATGAGATGAGACTTTATTGACTTATTTATTTACTTAACCCTTAGCTTTAATAGTGAAATTAAGGTAAAGAAAGATGTAAAAGCATTTCTCCAAATCTTGAGTCTACTTACAATGACGCAAGTTTAATAAAAAAAAAACAGATAATTTTCACAAGTTTTCCTAAGTAATTTTAAAGGTAAAAATGTAAAAATATCCAAATCTTAAAAAAGAGAAGTACTTGCGTATGTTAGGTATATTACGTAAATTGTATTCGTACGTTTGTATGATATGGATGGGTAGAAAAAACAAAATAATATTATCTTTAATACCAGATTGCCTCGTCTAAAATACATAAAATGCTACAGTAAGATTTATTTTAGACATCGATCTACATAACAAGACACGATACAATCGTGCTGAGTTAATTACATTTAAAGCTTATTTTGTACGACTTGTCTAACGGGTTTTAAGGTAAATCAAGTTAACTAGAATTAATTTTATTCTAAACAAAATAGCTTTTATTCTATGCGCAACAATACATAAACTAACAGCAAAGATTTGGGTACATAGGTAAAGTTAAATGAAATAGCTATTGTCCATGGCATAGAATGTCTTTGCTTATAAATAACAATTTTATAATTTGAAAATTAGTATTTTGAAAAGTCTTTAAATAAAAGAATATTGATACATCGACAAAGCTGTGAAACTACAGGTAGCAACCAACATCAAACAGTCAGAGCTACCAGTACAAAATATTCTGACAGTTTTCGGAAAATTAGGAGAAAGTTCTTAAGGTGGTTTTACTTAACAAACAGTACCTAACTATTTCTGGACCTAAAATCATTTATAGCTCTTCTAGTTCGTTCCAAATTTGTTACCTTTTTTTACCACTTGACATTCTCCGAGAGCCAACGACCCGACGAGGTCGAATCGTTCGTTTCCATCCGGTATTCAATAAGTGTGCTTTTTTTAATCGATTTATTTTAAATCGATTCTGTAGTCGTAAATCTCGGGATATGGTGCAATTTACACAACGAATAGGGCTACAAAAACTAGTTGCTGCCCAGTCTGTGCAGGCAACCCGGGAGTTTTTTAGCATGTGTGTGGTATTTTAATACTTCTTTTTAATTATAGCTGGATAGATTTTAAGAAATGCAAAATAAATGGCCAATGGTGTAGTGGATAGGGCTGCTGCCTCCCTTGCAGGAGGTCGCGGATCGAACCCCACCACGCCCCAATATGTATTTGGTTTTCGAATTTCATATGTACGTTTATTCGGTGCTTTTTGTGTGCTTCGGATGGCACGTTCCGCCGTTGGTCCCGGTTGATATCGTTTAATGCCAAAGATATTAATTGTTTACCTAGAAATCGTTCTGAATACCTAGTAGACAGGACTAGAACAAAATCTTTTAATATAATCTTTATTCTTCTTCTTCTGTTTATTTGCTGTTGACATTCTTTCTTCCCTATAAAGCATATACCTAGGCCTGATTTTACATAACGATGTTCGATTGTTTTCATACTCTTATTTTTATGCTACTAGGAATACTTCTAGCCTTTACTTAGGTAGCCTACCTCTAGCAAAAATGTAAACAGACCAAAAATTCCTTCACAAAAGCACTAGGTCTAGTGGTGCTTGTGCTCAATGTAGTCCGAAATAAAGGTCCAACAACTGGTCTCATTTGAATCGATGTCAAGTAGATCTTTAGGTAGGCTGTTTCTGTTGTGTCAGAATAGGAACAAGTATCAACTAGAGACTGGGGCAGTGTTGTTTGAGCTGGAAATTTCTGCAGTGGATAGTGCTCAGTCGAAATGGAGTAGGTACAATACAGCTGGTCTGTGTCTGATTTATTCATTTTATTTCCGGGTATCAAAACAGGTATATTGTATTTGTTGTATCGTACCGTAGTCACAGTAGACTCAAGATAATAAATACGTCATATTTGACAGAACTCATTCCGTAATAAAAATATATATCAACATAGTAATGTGAATGTTTCCGTGCTGGACTGGGAGCGAGAGAAAAACATAGAATGTGCCAGCTACATTGCTTCCCGGGCATGCTATGAAAACCACCTAAGACATCCGAGGGGTTTTGTATATTGCAATTTAGGCGATGGGCTGACAACGTGTCACTACAGCAATATACCTACAAATCTATCTTAAATAACCCTCAATACTTTGTCAGACGCGGCGAAACGACATTTGTTTAGGTCGTTTACGTTCTACCTACCCTTTAAGGGATAAAGGCGTGATTATATGTATGTATGTATGGAATATGAACCCTATCACTTTAGCTTCAAAGAAATATCAAATGTGATTTATTACTTATCTGGCTCCAGTATAAAACAAAATCACTACGTAAGCGACTTAAGAAAAGATACATTTGCCTTGCGATACTATTATATGTGAATCATAACCTATGAATCAAAGTAACTTGTAACCAATGGACAAAGGGAATCAAATCTCATCTTCAATGTGCCATGATTTTTTTGGAATTTTCGGAAGGTTTTAAAGAAACTGTGTTATTACTGCTTAGAATACTTTTTTTACTGCAGAACTATATCGTATTCCTACAAGAAAACCATATTAACCCACACAGGTGAAACCGCGGTCCAGAAAGCTAGTAACTTAAGCCACCTGGTTAAATGTGTCTTGAATACCTCATTGTTACTAACCAAACCTGTTAGAAAGGGAACTGAACTGAATCATGAGACCTACGCAGTCGATACTAATACCCTGCATTCGTCCTTAGAGGACAAACCTTGACAGACAGCTTGAATCACCATGCAATCAATTTAAATTAGTCTTTAGACATTCTGGATAATATAGTAATAATTAACTATAATTTATTTTATCTCCCTAACCTTATTCCGTATCTCTCGGGGTTGACTATCTAATCTAAGTGATTGAACGACGGTACTGGTTTTTACACAGAGCAACTACCACAACCCAGAAGCGAAACCAGACCCAATCCTAGATTAGGTCAGAGTTTTCAAGCCGCCAAAGCTTAGCAATGGCCTCTAAAATGGCTTAACAACTAATATCTACGGTATTTAACGATATCAACGGCCTAACGTGCCTTCCGAAGCACGGTAAAAGCGCTGAAAAAACGAAAATATGAAATTCAAAAACCGAAAAACACATTGTTACGTGGTGGGATTCGAACCACTCTTTATTCTTTATTTATTGATAATTAACTATAATATCATACATAAAATCACGCCTGTATTCTTGGCGAAATAGGTCAACAGCTTTTAAAAAGTGATAAATACTGATAGTAATTTCTAACAAGTGCATTACGTTTAAATGCACAGAAATACTCGGCTTCTTCGTCTACTAGCTTTTACAGTAAAAAAGTTGCTGGTTAGAGACTTTGTTATTTCTCAATTTTCAATGTCTATGTGTAAAATATCTATGAACGCTGTTCTTGTAAATTGTGTGTACCCTTTTTTAGGTCATTAAAACTTAAAGAGCAGACGCCTCTTTCGTCAACGATATCAATGGACTTTAAACTTTTGGAGTTGTTTCAGTTAAGTTTGATACTATAGAGGGCTTAATAATGTCAAAAAGAACGACATTGATATTACGTCAATAAAATTTCAAGGTCACTCCAGATAGTGAAGCAATGCGCCTACTTCGAATGGTGCCAGATTTAAAAAGCAATTTGTTTTTAGTTTTGCTTCTGTAGTCCTTATCTAATACAAATATTATTTATTGCACATAAACAACACATTGTACAGAAACAAACATTACAAAAGAAGCATTACTATAGTTATAAATTTAAATAGAATACGTACGTATGTACGTACTAGTGACATAAATACGAATAGATACTATAGACTAATACATAAGTACCATTATAATATAATAACCTAATATAATATGCTATAAGAGAGAGTATCTTCTATGTTGGACTGGGAGTGAGAGAAAAACATAGAATGTGCCAGCTGCATTTCCTCCCGAGCATGCTGTAAAAACCAGCTAAGGGATCTGAGGGTTTCAGTATATTGTAATTTAGGCGATGGGCTGACAACCTGTCACTACAGCAATATACGTACAAATCTTTCTTGAATGGCTCTCAAGACTTTGTCAGACACGGCGGAACGGCCTTTGTTTAGGTCGTTTACTCTCTACCTACCCCATTAGGGATATAGGCGTGATTATATGTATGTATGTATAAGAGAGAGGTAAATGTAATACTATTACTTGTCTAAATGCATGTATTAGTGTTTCTCCACAATATTATGCAAGTATTATATATATATAAACATTCCTCTTGAAACACTCTATCCATTAAAAGAAACCGCATCAAAATCCGTTGCGTAGTTTTAAAGATTTATGCATACATAGGGATATAGGGACAGAGAAAGTGACTTTGTTTTATACTATGTAGTGATTAAACTATTGGGTAATATATTTTCAGGTTGCTTTAGCCGCCCTCCTGGCCTACGCCACCGCCGCCCCTGGCATCTACGGCCACTACGCGTCTCCGTACGCAGCGCCTATTGCCTCCCCCTGGGGACACGGCTATGTTGGTGCCCCCCTGGTTGGTGCCCCCGTCGTCAAGGCCGCCGTACCTGTTGCCACCTCTTACGCTAACACCGTCAGGGTATGTCAAATGTTTATTATTAAAAGGACTATGATGAGCCAACTACAATTTTGAGGTGATAATTATGAGAAATGGTGGCTAATTATGGCATGATACGCTCCATAGAGGACGTTCTGATTTTCCGTAAAATGTAGGGACTAGAGACACTCGATATTTTTTAGGAACAATTTTCAGTTTCCTGTTATATATATTGTTTAAATAAGACTTTATAGGTATGCGTGACGACCAAAGAATTAATTAAAAATATATTATTTTAAATACTAACTTTTTGCCAGTTTTTGCAACAAGTTAGTTTCCGCTTCTTATAAAAACCAGTTTAGTTAAATCAAGTAATTACACGCAAAATATTTTGCGATCTACGCACGTTCTGTTAAGTAGGTAGGTATAATAAAACATTGATAAAAGGTATTAATTCAAGGTTAATCAAATCATGTTTACTTTTAAAAAAATGGTTATAAAGAAAAGTTTAAAAAGAAACGCCAACGTAATAATCCAGCGATATATTGATTGTTTTTTTGTAATATTTAATCAAACTTATCATAAATCCGGTTATAAAAAATTCAAACCGTTTCTGACTGAATGATTTAAGTAATATGTAATTAAACTTACAAAGCAAACAGACACTCATGTAACTTCAGAAACCGAACATAAAAATCGATATATTTTTTAAGTTTCTTAAATCATTCAATATACAATATATCCAATCCAAGATCTAGGGTCATTATAAAATAATTAATACTTACAGTTTAAAATACATAAACATACAATCTAGCAGTACCTAAACCTTAATATCTTACTAGTATATGGGTGTAAGGGACAGCGTCCTGCAAGCTGATAGGGGTTGCTCAGTCAACGAAGCTGAATACTTGTCATCCAGTTTCTTTTTCAGGAAGTGAAAAAAAATACCTTTCCATACAAAATTACCACATCGATCAGACCATGATGTATGGACTTTTTATTTATTTTTTCACTTCCCGAAAAAGGATCCTGCTAATAGTTGTTCAGTTTCGACTGAGCAACCCCTATCAGTTTTCGCGACGCTGTCCCTTACACCCCGTATAATTAAAAGTAGTCTATTTTAGTTACATAATCTTGTCACAACCGTATCATAGCTGCAATCGGCTTTACCATATAAAATGGGTCGTTGAGTCAGTATGAGGCTAATTTGGCGCTTGACAATGACCTCTAGAAGGCTGATTCAACAGTTTCAATTGATTGCAGTTAGTCAACATAAATGTGTTGTGTACTATAATTATAGTTACATATTATGGTAGGTACATGACATATTGCACTTTTTAAACGGGGATACTTGCTCCTTATGGAAATCTTCTTGTAATATGAAGTACATTTTTTTTTAATTTCCTACCTTAAATGGTTCACATTCCGGGTAAAATAAAATCAAGACCAATGTACTAGTTATTTTTTTACGAAGCAGAAGGTATGAAACAGATATTTGACAGCTAAAACTGGACTTCAAACTAGGAAGAGAGTCTATGTACACGTGTTTTCAACAAAAAACATACTTATACAGATGATTAAAAAACACAGTCGTGATCACAAAGTGGAAATTAAAAATGAAAAAAAAAATACACCATTAATGATTAAAAAACAATTTAAAAATTTGACGCGTCATACATTAAAACAACTCTTTAAATGCAGCCATGAAAACTTTCTTTAAGATATTATACAATGAGTTTAGTGTTCATTGCAATACGCTCAATACTACAGGCTGTCTCATTCATTACTCTTTATTCCGGATGACCTATTCAGGATTTAATTAAGAGCTTATTTTCATCTGCAGATCGCGTCCCCCGCTGTGGTAGCTGCCCCTGCGTACGCCCACGCCCCAGTCGCCTATGCGTCCCCCTACGGCCATCCCTGGTAAACCCTCCAAATGAGACCAAATCTCTTCTAAACGTCAGATTTGGTCTGCCAATAACATCTGGCCAGCCGAAAAGAGCAACAGTCACTATGTACCTATAATATTTATTTATAGTTTAAGTAATTCGGATTTAAGTATTGGAGCAAAAATCTAGCTCGCTCGAGTTGGAATGTTGTGTGTTTGGTATTGAATAAATTTAAATAAAATATATTTATTTTTTGTTTTAAATTTTCTTTTTTTGATACATACACCTGACTTCAAATTTTCAATTTATGAAATATCGATATCACTTATTTTTTCTTAAGAAAACGTGTCTGCATAATAAATTATCCGTACAGCCTTAACATGTGCGGAAATGAGCACGTTGCACTCAAAGATGTGTATTTAATTAACTAATGAACTTCATATCGGTGACGAAGTTACTATGTAACCCGAGAACTCGCATGGCTGTATAGGAATGAAGCTAAGAAACACGTGGGTCCGGGTGCAAGCCGCGTGACAAATGCTCCCTATGAGATTTCTAGTGGTTACGGTGGCTGTGAACTGCTACGAAACATCATCAGGCATACCAGAGAATGTTGAACTGATGATCAATCAAATAACATTAAAAAAGTTCATTTTTTACACAATTAGGAACTCAAAACCACGACACGCCCTCAATGACTGCAGCTCTCAAACATCTTTTTCAAAAAAAATATTTAATCCCTTTCAAGAAACAATTTTTTTGAGGTTATTATGATTAGTGAAAAAGAAATTAGGACTTTAACGACACACACATAATATAGTATCTATTATCTACATAAAAAAATCATATTTTTTTACGTACACGCTATGCTCCAGTTTCGTATACATCCATAGAACCGCTTACCATTAGGCGGGTATTATTGTATTAAAGCTGCAATATTGACGACCCGCATAGCCTAGTTGGCAGTGCATCTGCCTGCTATGCAGAGGGTCTCGGGTTCGATTCCCCACCGGACATTTAAATGAAGAATTTAAATGTCTGTTTCTTGGTCTGGGTGTTCTTTGTGGTTGTTTCATGGCACCCCGATACAGAGAATCTTAGTGGAGGCTATGAGTGTGAACATATTTTTTATTGGTATACCTAGCTGAAAACTAGCGTTTTCAATATCGGATGCTACATACATACATACATATAATCACGCCTTTATCCCTAATGGGGAAGGCAGAGCGTAAACGACCTAAACAAAGGTCGTTCCGCCACGTCTGACAAAGTTTTGAGGGTTATTCAAGATGGTTTTGTACGTATATTGCTGTAGTGACAGGTTGTCAGCCCATCGGATGCTACAGTTTTCGTTAATATTTTTTAAGTTGTTATACAATCTTGTAATATCTCATAATGTATACATTATTTTCTATAGGAGTACTTGACTCTACCTACCTACTTGTTAACTATACAGTAGTATAAGGCCCGTAATTACACAGCACTTGAAACTGACTGCTAGTTTAAGTCCGTACCAGAAATGTCTTTTCAGTAGAAAAGGACCTGTCAAATCCATACTTAATATTACTCTCAATCTTCAGATCGCTTTTTAAAAACGAGCTTAAGTCTAGTAAGATTATCAATCTTCCTGTGCACTAATTTGGTCATTTATAACCAGCACAGGACACTAGAATCTCCTACCAATAGCTCACAACTACGTGTCATTAAATTAATTTCAATCACCTCTAATAAGCACGCTTGCCGGCACTATACCAGGCCACTCAGAAAGTATTGCGATAAATAGTTTTTATATATGGCAGACTGGCCGGTTAGAATCTTTTTTGAAAATATGATTACTTGTAAGTAAAAATATGTGTGTTCTATTTTCAAAATATCCCTCCACATTTTTTGCGAGCCAATTCAAAGTATCGTGTCTTACTGAAAAATGGATCTGCGCCGGGAACATTTTAGAGCTATGATTTTTTACGATTTCAAGTGTCGCCTGAAACCGGATGAATCATTCGATAGACTTCAAATGGCATTTATGGATGAAAGCCCTTCCAAGGCAACCGTGTATCGTTGGTATAACGAATTTAGGCGCGGTCGACCAACCTTGGGGGATGAAGAAAGAAGCGGTCGCCCTTGGACGGCTATTACGGAAGAAAACGTGCTCAGTGAAAAAATTAATCCAAGATAATAGGCGAATTACATATCAGGAGATTCAGCACATATTAAAGATTGGATCGGGAAGCGTTCACGAGATTCTACACGGGCATCTTCGCGTGAGGAGGATAGTATCGCGCTGGGTGCCGCACTACCTCACCGACGCTCAGAAGCAGGCCCGGGTGGAATGGTGCCGTGATATGCTGAACAAATTTGAAGCAGGCTCGTCTCGGCGTGTTTACGACATCGTAACAGGTGATGAGTCCTGGATTTATCAATACGATCCAGAAACCAAGCGCCAGTCGACAGTTTGGGTGTTTCAAAATGAACCAACGCCTACCAAAGTGAAGCGATCTCGAAGCGGGGGGAAGATTTTGATCGCCAGCTTTTTTAATTTGACTGGCCACTTGGCCTCAATTCCCTTACGAGATCAAAGAAGCATTAACGCCGAATGGTATACTACCAAATGTTTACCAGAAGTTTTTTCTGTTGTGAGCAACAAGCGACCAAACACAGGGCTCCGCGGACTACTGCTCCACCACGACAATGCGCCTGCACACACCGCGCTCAAAACGAGGGACTTCCTGGACAGCACACCAGTCAAACTCCTGGGTCACCCTCCTTACAGCCCTGATCTAGCACCGTGTGACTTCTTTTTATTTCCAAAAATAAAAAATCAGCTCAAGGGGATACAATTTTCGTCGCCGGAAGATGCGCTGGCTGCGTTCGAGCAGGCTGTAAACGAGGTGTCTACGGCGGACTGGAAAAAGTGTTTTGAAAACTGGTTCAGACGCATGAATCTTTGTATAGAGGCTGGTGGAGAGTACTTTGAAAAGATTTAATAAAAATATATGTACCTGTAGAACATTTTTTTTTAGTGTCGCAAAACTTTCTGAGTGTCCCACGTACATAAATTCTGCTGGTCTATATTGAATCGCCTTTCAGAGAGCAAGTTTAATATACAACAAACTATCAGCCTCGTGGTTCCACCTGGGAATTTATGTGTTTTCGTGTAGTGCTGAGAGTGATTTCAGATACGAATACATATTGCTGTAGTTACAGGTTATCAGCCTAAATTATAATACGCCGAAACTCTCGAATCCCTCTATTGACTTTCACAGTATTATGCCCGGGAAGAAAAGCTTCTGATACATTCTGTTTTTTAACACTCCGAGGGCATGAACGAGGAGAAAATGATTTTTAGTAAGCTATTTGCGTTTTGCCTCCTCCGCAAGAAATACATGCCTGATCACTACATAGTATAAAACAAAGTCGCTTTCTCTGTCCCTATATCCTTATGTATGCTTAGATCTTTAAAACTACGCAACGGATTTTGATGCGGTTTCTTTTAATGGATAGAGTGATTCAAGAGGAAAGTTTAAATGTATAATACATGCATAATATAGTAGAGAAACACTGATGATTTTCGTGCGAAGCTAGGGCGGGTCGCTAGTTATGTATAAGCCAAAGTAGGCTTTTTGGTATTTCAAGCATACTCTACCTGTGTACTTTTCTTTCAAATCTGTTCAGCTCTCTCGGTATGGAGAATTAACAAACAAACACACATACAGCAACGTTTTCCATAAAATATGATAGCCTATAGGGGCAGGTTTAATATGTAATTTGTCGGCTCTGAAAAGAGCGAGGTTCGTTTGTTTTTATTTTTTTAAACCGGTCCAGTGGGAGAGTTAAGTTGACAGTGCTTTGAGCCGGACTACATGTAAGGCCGGTTCGGATTCCGCATGCCTCTTATGTCGACGCAAAATATTAAGTTGTTGTGATACAGATCTCTTAAGAGCTGTTATTACGGTGTGACTGGGTATTTGTTGTATGCATATTTTTTTTACCAAGTACATACTTTAAACAAAAAATATTCCCTATTTTGAAGAGTTCATGTAATTAAATGTCTGTATATAATCTCCGTAATATTATGAAGCTTTTACTTACACTAAGACGCTGTATCTAAAATTTCAAGATGGATAACAGCTTCATTCATTTTGGGTTCACTACTCTAGTCAGATTGACGACTAATAAATGCGTTTTTCGTAACATCTGCCATATTTGACAAATATTTGGATTTTTAGGATTACCTTTCTCCTGTATGGAAAGGCATTCAGCCCATCTTATAATTGGTAATTAACTAAACTAAATTAAAAACTTACACTGACACCTCCAAACCTCTCTACTCTCTACTGGTTTTTAAAGAATGCCCCGAAAAAATGTTTTTTCTATTGTTGGAATCGAAAATATATAAACAATGAATCGGTTGTAGCAGCTCTACATAATCCAAGCAACCAGCTGTTTGCTGTCGCGGAATGAAAGCGAACTCAAGGTCATGTGCGGGCGCCTCGCCGTCACATTTAGTTCGCGCGCAAAAAAATAATAAACTACGTAATGACAGGACAAGACAGTGGACTCGTAGATACACTGGGCGCAGTAACTCTACCGGCTTGACATTTCGCGTTGTTGCCTGGCCCGATTATTTTTAGGTATCTTTTGTGGTTGCGGAAGGGTGCCTTTTGAATGTCGAACGTAAGAGAAACATGTTTTGCGCGTTTTCGTAAGTAGGCTTTTTTTGTGATGTGACCTAATACTTGAACTAAACCGCATTTCTATTTTTGTTTTTTTTATATACCTTCTCAATTAGAAATTTCGATGTCTAAAAGAATTTGTGCACAAATGGCATCATAGTAACGAATAAGAAAATTCCGGTTGATTCTCTTTCAGGTACTGAAAATTGGCGAGACGAAGACGAATCAGAGAATATTGTGTAAATGTATGGTAGTTTTAATAGGCAATTCACGCTCTGCTTACCCTGCAAATACTAAGATGTTATTTAAATCAACACAAAAAAATATACGGAGATTTCGTGCTTCGGTGAACACGCAGAACAATGTCAATCCTGTCATCAAGCTGTCTTTGAATATGGTGTCATGTCACCAACATAGACCACCACGTCAAAGTAAGATGGTTTCAAAGTTCTAGGACAGGGGTTCAATCATTCGTCAAATTGACATCCCACTCAATAAAAGAGAGGAAAACAATATCTATCGGCATTTCACTTGCACAAAGAGGGGTCCAACATCGGGCCACCACGTGATATAAAATATCGCGTAGTATCTACGTCCGTCGGATATTACGTGCAACGTCACACAGTCACAATATTCGTGACGACACGAGCACGTTTACTAAAGAATATTTCGCAGGCTTCGTACAGCTGCAAGGAAGGAAACACAATTTATATTACGGTTGAGTGGGATTGTAAGAACTGATTGAAAACGTGTCAAACTTACGTAGACAATAGAGAAAAATAAGAAACGTGTTCGTTTTGTACCCTAGTTCGCTATGTCTATGATTTAGACTAGTAATTAATGGTTTAATAATCGAATAATATCATTTATTATTAAATAATTTACTTCCATGCTGGTCTGGAAGCGAGAGAAAAACATAGAATGTGCCAGCTGCATTTCCTCCCGGGCATGCTGTAAAATCCAGCTAAGGGATCCGAGGGTTTCAGTATATTGTAATTTAGGCGATGGGCTGACAACCTGTCACTACAGCAATATACCTAGAATTCTATCTTAAATAACCCTCAAAACTTTGTCAGACGTGGCGGGACACCTTTGTTTAGGTCGTTTACGCTCTGCCTACCCCATTAGGGATACAGGCGTGAATATATGTATGTATGTATGTATTATTAAAGAAATAGTACATTACTCAAAAAAAACAATGTATGGTCTAAAAAATGGAATTCCAATTCCAATATAAACGAGACCATACATTGCTATTTCGGCTGAGAGAAGTATGGTACTTTTCTCTCATTTTGCGAGGAAACAACAACAATACACGTAAAAATAATCATCGAAATTGCGATATTTAAAATTTGCATGGCGCCATTGACAGACGCACATTCCATTCATTTATAAGACTTCGCGTAGCGGCCGGTAATGGTCATTATTGTCATTTGGTGAAATTGTCGGCCGCTACGAACTTGAGTACTGAAAAGAGTGAATGAATGCTTTATTTAACTTTTGAATAATGAAGCTATTTCAGAGAAAGTGGCAGAAAAGTTATTTTATTCTTTTGTACCTGGTGCAACATGGGAAAACTCATCAATCTCTATCTCAATCTCATGGGAAAACACATAAAAGTGAAACCGCAGTGCTAGCTTAGCTTAGCTTTTATTTCGTTGGCTTTGACTCTAGTCTAGCCTAGGAAAAGGATGACCGCACCAGAGTCATTTATGGAAAAAACTCGTCCAAAAGTCCAAAACAGTTTGATTAAAATTCTGCCGCTAGTATTTTTTTATTAATATTATTAAATTGCTGGTAGGTAATAATTTCTATAGTTATTGTGCTGTAAATAAGTAGGTAAATTTATAGTCTCTTCTTCAAATTAAGACAAGTTTCGATTGAAATAACAATAATATGTAGAATACGTATTATTTTGTTACGAGTATGTATTACAGTTCAGTATTTTGTTCTGATTTAATTCCATAAATTTATTCAGAGTATAACTCACCTTGCGTCTTTAAAGAAGTCGCTTTAATTTTAGCATAATTGAGTAAACTGGAATATCTACTAGCTGGACTGCGCGTAGGCCTATGTTTGTATCAGCTTCGATATACTTTCATACTGCAGTGAATCATGTTCTGGTTGAACTTGACTTTTCAACATAGTTGCATCGGATCGTATAAATACATACGCGGAACCGAAGAAAGCATCAGTTTATCTCCTTCGTTTGTCGATCACTGAACTAACACAGACCACAATGAAAATGCTGGTGGTGTTGTTCTCCGTGGTGGCGCTGGCCACAGCTTCTCCCTCAGGAATCCATGCCTACTCGGCGCCGATCTTCGCACAATCAGCCGCGGTGTCCAGCCAGTCTCGTGTGGACATCAAGTCATCCCCCGCTCTGGTGGAAACGGCCGCGTACTCTGCGCCGATCGTTGCCGCACCTGCCGCGTACGCTGCACCCGCTGTAGCCTACGCCGCCCCCGCTGCCATCGCCGCCCCTGCCGCTGTCTCGCACCAGTCTCGTGTTGACATCAAGTCCTCGCCAGCTGTCGTTAGCACCACTTACACTGCCGCTGCCCCCGCAGCTTACGTTGCACCTGCTCCTGTGGCCTACGCCGCCCCTGCTCCGGTCGCATACGCCGCGCCTGTCCTCAAGGCTGCCGCTATTGCCGCTCCCTCCCCAGTGTCTTACCAATCTCGCGTCGACATCAAGTCATCCCCCGCTGTTGTGAGCACAACTTACAGCGCTGCCGCTCCCGTAGCGTACGCTGAACCCATCTTCAAGACTGCTGCTATCGCTGCACCTGCTGCGTACGTCGCCCCTGCTCCTGCTGCTGCCGTCTCCCACCAGTCCCGTGTTGACATCAAGTCTTCCCCCGCTGTCGTGAGCACCACATACAGTGCTGCCGCCCCCATCATTAAGACTGCCGCCATTGCGGCTCCTGCTGCGTATGCCGCCCCCGCTGCCTACGCTGCCTTCGCCGCTCCTGCTGCGTACGCTACCCCCGCTGCCTACGCTGCCCCAGCGTTTGCCGCGCCCGCTTACTACAAGTCAGCGGCCATTGCCACCCCTGCATTTGCCGCGCCCGCTTACTACAAGTCAGCAGCCATAGCCGCGCCTGCGTTCGCCGCGCCTGCCTACTACAAGTCAGCGGCAATTGCCGCCCCTGCGTTTGCCGCGCCCGCTTTCTACAAATCAGAAGCCATTGCCGCCCCCGCGTTCGCCGCTCCCGGTCTGTACAAGAGCGCCGCCATCTCCACCTCGTACGCTTCACCCGCTCTTTACAAGACCGCCATCTCTGGCCCCGCTGTGCCCTTGGACACTCCTGAGGTTCAAGCCGCGCGTGCTGCCCACTTCGAAGCCAAGGCCTTCGCTGACGGTCACCTGATCAAGAAGCGTTCCGTTGCCTTGCCCGTGGTTTCTACGTACGCCGCTGCCGCTCCCGTCATCTCTTCCTACGCCCCCCTTGCTTACTCTGCCCCCCTCGCGTACTCTACCCCTATCGCCTACTCCACCCCCTTCTTCAGCCGAGGCGCTTTGAGCGTGCACCCCTGGTGAGCACCACCATGGAAACGAGGAGTCTAACTCTTCGGTTCAGTATCGACAAGCAATAAAGATGACTGTAAATAAATAAAATATAGACCAAAATAATATACTGTTTTGTTTTCTTTGACTTAATCTTTCTTCTTAATAATCTTTATTCTCTCATTTGATCGTCTTTGATGGATATGTTAAAAAATTTTAATGTCAATTTATAGTTGACAAATATCGTATCCATCATAGAATAAAATTGATGAATAGGTGATTGAACGAAGGTACTGGTTTTTACACAGAGCGACTGCCATCTGGCCTCCGCAACCCAGAAGGGAAACCAGACCTAATCCTAGATTAGGTCAGAGTTTTCAAGCCGCCAATGCTCAGCACTGGCCTCTGATATGACTTAACGACTAATATCGTTTAACGATATTAACCGGGACCAACGGCTTAATGTGCCTTCCGAAGCACGGAAAAAGGGCCGAATAAACGTACATATTAAATTCGAAAACCGAAAACACATTGGTACGTGGTGGGATTAGAACCACGAGCCCGCTCAGGAGGCAGCGGCCCTATCCACTACACCATCGGGCTCTTTATATATTGACTGAGAAATATCAACCACTAAAGTCCACGCTGGGAAGTGGATTATCGGGCGAAGATCTTTTTTCTAAAATAAGATTTAGCTATTAGATATGACAACATAATGAAATATTAGTTTTAGTAATTTAACGATAGATATGACAGTTTAATGACATAGTAGTTTTAGTAATTTAACTAATTTGTCAACACGTATCATTTATTTTTGAAATTTTGTCTTTATTATTAGTATGAGTATACAATACGGTATTTACAATAACTTTAAAAAATATATTTTTGAGAAAAGACGTGAAACTTTGTTTACCTTTATTCTATCAATCAATCTTTTAGGTTATGGCGTTTCCACTATGATTTCGCCAGTATCTAGTTGTTATAAAGTTGACTCTGCATGTAGACGAAAGGCTTCGTGAAAGAACAAGGAGTTTCTTATTAATTGGCTAAGAATATTCCGAGAGCAGACTGTGTACTGAACTACCTAGAACAAAAGACAAACACAATATATACAAACATGTTGTTTGTAGGTTACAAAAACAAACACAATTATTATAATCTAATATTATTGAGGTTAATATATCTACACAAAATATAAATAAAAGGATTATTTACAAGAGAAAGAAGATACTTAAAGGAAGTAGGACGAGGAATAGAGGAAAGAAGGAAGTCATAAAGAGAGGAAGAAAAAATTTGACAGTTGAAAAAATTATTTTCAGGGTACCCTCATCTAAGCCACACTCGCAAATAGAACTGTCTTTGATATGAATTTTAGCCAGGTGAACAGGAGTGCATGCATGACCAAGTCTGAGTCTACAAATGGTAGAAGTAACACGCTTACTGGCTTCCTTAAATTTGGAAAACCAAGGTTTCGTTGGAATGGAACACTGTATGTCAAAATAATATCTACCTTTACTGCTACTAGTGCTTTTAAAAAACTCATTCCACGCAAAACTAAGACCTTGTGAAGCTAAAGGAAGAAGGTCATGTGAAAAAAATTTAAAGTGAAAAGGCAAACCATACAAAGTGGCATCTTTAGCAAAAGAGTCAGCGACTTCATTACCCTGAATGCGACTATGACATGGAATTCAGGCTAAAGCGACTTCAATGTTCTGAGCAGCACAGCGGATTAAACAACTTTTAATTTTGAGAACAAAAGGAAATTTAGATTTTGACCGAAATTGATTGGATAAAATTTCCATCAGACAGCTTCTTGAATCAGAAAATATGACGGTTTTATTGAGTTTATGAGATTCGAAATAAAGCAAAGCCTCTAAAATGGCATGGGCTTCACCAGTGAAAACTGAGGCATAGGAGGGGCATTTAAAATTTACCTTTATTCTAAATCTGAGTTGGAAATACTATAGGCCATTAATGACATTTGAAAAAAAAGAACTGTCATTTCGCTAGATGTCAAAACTATATTTTATGAAAAACTTTAATCGCATATTGTATCCAAATTCGAAATGTTATTATATTGAAATTTACGAAAATTTTATTTAAAATATCGAACCGGCCAGTATTGTTTGTGTCGTATGGAATAAGGCGGCAAAAAAGAGTAACATGGTAAATGAAATATATTTTTATTCTGTGCTTTTAATAACCTCAAAATTAAAGTTTGTCTATTTATTACTCAGTATTTTATTACGAAACATCAATATATTTAAACAATCAGTATGCTATGCCTACTGCGGATTAGACAAAGTTTCTTACGCGAATGGAGATGTTTTGTGATGGATGAAATCCTTCATAGTGAGTTTGTGTTGCTTACTTGTTTAACCTATTTTCATACTATAATTTTAGTAAAATTTTCCTTTATTTGAACTTATCTTTCACTCGATATGTAAAGCATAGTAATAACCTCGGGTTTAATCATATATTGCATACTCATACTATTAACTAAATACCTCGTATGCAGTTGGGGTATAACCCTCGGTTACTAATAATGTACTATTATGAAACACAGTTTACTTCTTTTTTAATATCGGCAAACGTCTATCAAACTTAAAAGTCATAAGTTTAAATTACAGTTGAGACCGTCGAAGAATTTCGCCAGTAATTTTTCGATTTTCCGCAAGATGTATTATTTAAATGTTTTATTTTCCCCGAATAGACATGTTAAATGGGTGGCTAACAAAAAACAAAACGTTTATACTTAAAACTGATGGCTAAAATATTATGAATCTCATTCATCATTTAAAAAAATGCACATTTAGATTTAATAATCGAGCGACCCCAGGTCTGGCAGCTACCTCGCTCAAAGATTGAGCATTGCTATTCAAAGGGGGAATGCTGCCAGCCTATTGGGCACTTTACGTCATGGAGATGCGTTGGAGAGTCTTTTTAATTTGTAGCTTTTTTTTAAATGAAGGTAGTTTAATATTTTATGAATTGTATGATAATTTTGTATTTTTTTGGTAATCGAGTTAAAAATATAGAACTTATTGATTTGAGTAGTACAATGTTTACCAAGGAGTGACTTCATAACTCGATATTTTCATACAAAAGGCGTTTTTGACATTTCATAAAGAAAAGTTACTGATTTGACTAGTGGGAAACTAACGTACCTAATTACTGGGGCGTAGAGTTTATATTAGAGTATTTTGAAAGACTGTTTTTGTTGATAACAAAGGCCAAGAGAAAAGAGATATGTATTTTTTTTGTTGAGGCATCTTTTTTCTTTCCTTCTATTCAATATTGGAAAGATTCTATGAAAAAACTGTTTTCTCCTCCATCGATAACAATGATAAGGTTACCTATAATAGGAAGTGAGATAATCAGATCATTTTATCGATATCAATTCAGCAAGTTTCTAGTAATTTAGATATTATTCGTATATTTTCGAACATCGGTGATGTCATTATGGGTTGATTTACTGGTAATCATCAATTTTCGTGACCATTGTTGGCATTCGTGGCACTAAACAGTTTATATTTCAAATGCCAAATAATCTAATGATATGCACACCTTGAGTATATCTTCCGCTACACAAAAAAAGTTTATGTACTGTAATAATTGTATTAGACGATCGACTATTAAACTTTAAGATAGCCTGTTGTTTGAAGGTGATTGTGTGGCATTTTTGTCTGTCATGATCGGACTTAGTATGACTATATAAACATCTGTGTGGTATGATTTAGGCATCAGTCGATCCGAGCTCATCGATCAGACCAGTCAATCCAACACAGACCACAATGTTCAAGCTGGTGGTGTTGTTCTCCGTCGTGGCTTTGGTAGCGGCCAAGCCTGGGTTGGAGGCGCCTGCAGTGGCGTACAGCGCGGCGGTTCCCGCTGTGAGCTCCGTGTCTCAGTACAGCAGCAGCGTCGTCCATGGATCCCCAGCCGTCTACGGTGCTCCCGCCGTCTACGGTGCCGCTCCGGTTGCCTACAGCGCCGGTCCTATTGCCTACAGCGCCCCTGTTGCCTACGGCGCCCCTGCTGTCTACAGTTCTCCTGCCGTGTACGCCCCCGCCGTCGCCCTCTCCCAGGCCCCTCACTCGCCCGCTGTAGTGCTGGATGCTGCCCGTGGAGTTCCCCTCGACACCCCCGAGGTGGTTGCCGCTCGTGCCGCTCACTACCAGGCCAAGGCTCTGTCTGGCCACCATCTTCACAAGCGCTCAGTTGTTGCCGCCCCTGTGGCCTACAGCTCCGTCGTTTCTCCCGTTGCCTACTCCTCCCCTGTTGCCTACTCTTCCCCCGTCGCGTACTCTTCCCCCGTCGCGTACTCTTCCCCCGTTGCCTACGCCTCACCTTACTCTTACTCTGCCTACTCTGCTCCCGTAGTCTCCGCTTCCCCCGTGATCTCTTCTTACGCTGCCTCCCCAGTAGTCCACTCTCCCCTGGCCTACTCTGCTGTGGTCCCCAAGGCCTACAGTGTCCACCCCTGGTAATTTGTTGAACCAAAAATCCACGACGGATCTAGATTAGTCTGATCAACGAAAATTTGTAAATAATACACTGCCTAAATAAATGAATACTTAAACAATAAAAACATACTTTTATTTATTTATTTAGCAACACGTTCGTCTCTCTACTCATAATACCTATAACAATTACGCGCCGTATCATTTTAATTTAGGTAAATATAATAATTAATACTCTGACTAAGCCTCAGAGTCTAACTACTTAGTTTTTTAGTTAGTTACCTACATACTTCTGAAAATTTAACTAAAACCAAAGTTTCTTTTACATTTGGTCTGAGATATTATTCTGACCCTGTCTAAACCTAATTATATAAATTGGACGCGAATGTAAATTAATATTTTAACCTAGGTATTTAAAAGCAATCAAATATTGTATTACGAAAATTACGAACAATTTGACCTAATTCAAATTATTATTTTGGTTTAGGTATTAAATAAGAATATAATTAATGAAACATTTTCGATTTCGGTCGATGAAGAACCAATAAATTTCTAATGTAAGGTTTTCTGATGTAATCTCTAGAGATGAGAAAATACATAAATTAATAGATGGAATGACATTATTACATACCAACTTTGATAATATGGTTTAGATTTGTAAACATAAAAGTATATACCGGGTGTAAGGGAACAGCGTCCCGCAAACTGATAGGGGTTGCTCAGTCAACGAAACTGTACAACTAAGTATCACCATGAAAATATGTCAGGAGATAAAAAAAATAACTTCCCATACAAAATGATCAACACAATCAGACAATTTGTATGGAAAACTTAATATTTTTTTTCAATTCTTGATAAAAAATCTTGCTGAAAGTTGTTCCGTTCCGTTGACTGAGCTATCCCTATCAGTTTGCGGAACGCTGTCCCTTACACCTCGTATAGGTGACAATTCTAGGAACGGGAACTAATAAATTTCAAAGAAATATAAATAATACAATATAGACATTCTGTTTGCACTATTTTATATTACTACATTGCCTTGCATACTACTCGTACAACTTTTAATTCGTCTCATGACTATACAGTACAATACAATTACTATTCACTACAATTTTACCACAAGCCACAGTTACTAAAGTATTCACAGGATTAAGTATAGGTGTACAGCAAACTTATCATTTAATAATGACCTCCGTAGTGTCCAAGTCCGTAGTAAGGTGATGGTACCAGGGCTTTATGGACATAAGGAGCAGCAAAGTACGGTGCCACCAGAGGCTTGACCACAGGCACGACTGGAGCAAGAACAGGCGACGAGTGAACATCCACGCGGGACTGATGGGAGACTGCTATCGGGGCCACAGCCAGAGGAGCGATAGAATGAGCCAATGGAGTCAGTGGAGCTACTAGGTGCGGAGAACGCTTCAGGAGGTGATGCGACAGCAGCGGTTTTGCTACAAGTCCATGTCCGTACAGCCCGTGTCCGTAAAGTCCGTGACCATAGCCGTGAGCCAGCGGGTAAGGGTATACCAGAGGAGCACTATGCACTGCTGGCACTATTGGTAGCACTGCATGGCTGCGGCACAGAGCCAAGCAAGCGAAGATGCAGGCGAGACGAAACATCTTGACTAATCGGGTTGAACTGTTAACTTGCAGACTGAAACTTCACGTTTGAACTGACGATTGAATTCGAGCACCCCCTTCTTATACTATGAATTCTGAATTACAGTGACAGGAACATTCCCAACAATAGATTGGACACGCTCGAACAATTCGATTGTGGTGACAAAAACTTGGAATCGAATATTTCTTTGTTGACGCCTGAAAATAAACAGCACACGCACCTTGCAGGTATATTGTGCATAAAAAGTGGCGGAAGTATCCTTGTTGCTAGTGAAGGATTATTCCAAGTTGAATTGGTAAAAAATACCTGTCTTTTTTTAGCAACTATGTACTTAGATAAATTACTTAATATCGAATATGAGTCTTCCATGCTGGCCTGGGAGCGAGAGAAAAACATAGAATGTGCCAGCTGCATTTCCTCCCGGGCATGCTGTAAAAACTAGCTAAGGGATCCGAGGGTTTCAGTATATTGTAATTTAGGCGATGGGCTGTCAACCTGTCACTACAGCAATATACTTACAAATCTATCTTAAATAACCCTCAAAACTTTGTCAGACGTGGCGGAACGACCTTTGTTTGGGTCGTTTACGCTCTGCCTACCCCATTAGGGATAAAGGCGTGATTATATGTATGAAGCCGCCGCATCATCTTACACTACAAATATCCCGTTATAATTACAAATTTAGAGTACCACAATCATACCGCCAAGTACTATCCAAACTTCCTGCTCCATCAATCTCGTACTTACGTAACCCGTCATAAAGTGTAAATAAGTGACGTCTCGCGTGCATCAGTGATCTCAGCTGAATCCGGCCAGTGCCCCCGCCGGGCGCCCTTGTGACGCAACGCGACCGAGAACTTGACCCGCGGCCTGCGCTCGCGCAACCACGCGCACTACCGTTACATCACTATAAAACCGCGACTCATCTCCCACGCGGTGCAATGTAAACAGTGCATCCCAAAATGAAACTCATAATATTTTCTCTCGTTTTCGTCATCGGCGGGACGTACGGTCACTTAGTGCCGTTAATATACGCGGCTCCTAGTGCAGTTTCCCACCAATCGCGGGTGGATATCAAGCACTCTCCCGGGATCGCATCACCGTTAGTCTACACTCCACTGACAACAATATACGCCACTCATCCCAAGCCATTGACAAGTGAGACGGTGTTTTCACCAGTACTTGCAACTGATACAATACTTACGCCGATAGCTCTGAGCTTCTTCCATAATTTCCCGCTGGCGAGAGCTTTGGAACACCCCATCTCGTTGGACAAAGTTCAGAAAAAGATAAGTTTGGAGAATATTCAGGATTCAATTCAAAGTATTAAGGAATTGACTCAACAACCGCAAACGAACGATGATACAAACAGTACAAAAAAGGACTGTGTAGATTCGAAGCAAGTTGTTACTGAAGCAGTACCTTCTCCTGGAAAATCTCATCAAATGTTAAGTTAATAACTATTTATTTCTTTTATTTTATATCCCACCAATTAATTCTTAAGAGAAATATAAATTTAGTACAAATTGACATTTTGTTTTTTATTTCTTTGCTTTTTTTACAATCTCTCAGCTACACCTTTTTATGTGGATTTTTAGTAAATCCGGAACTCAATTTCATGTCATTAATATGAATGTTTGACGAAAAAAACGTCCTCGGTTCCTAGCCTCGAATTCAGTTCATGGTCGAAACCTCATTGGAACTGAATCCTGTCAACGATCACAGCTAAGCACTCCGTCAGTAAACAATCCAAGCGGAAAGTATATTGGTTATCCCATTCGAACAAATCTCGGGCAAGGGCGAGTACCGAAATAGATCAAGTGTTTGCCTAAGGACGTGAAAACCTTAATCGAGACGGGCCCTAAGCAAATGCTTAACTGAAATACGATTAAGATAAAAATACATGGAATGTGTTTTGATCGATTTTTATTCAACTGTACCTAAACATTAAAATAATATTTTGTACAAATGTATTAATTTCACACAAGTTATATCCAGTCTTATCGTCACATTTCTATGACTTGCTACGAGACGTAAGCAGGAGTTCTGACATTGAAGACAGGGACTGGATAAAAGGTTCGACCGAGCTGAATATTGGACGTCGACTCTGGATTGATGAGAAAAAGAAGGTGCAGCGGGAGCGGTGTAAAAAACAGATTACTTCTTGATGAAGTGGGTGTAGGCGATGGGTGCTGGAGCGATGATCGGAGTGGCGGGCAGCACGGCGGGGGCAGCATATGTGGTGTGCAGCAGAGGAGCCGAGTAGGTGAAGGTGGGTGCGATGTAGGGAGCCGCAAGCAAAGGAGCAGAACGCTTCTTAATGAAATGAGTGTAGGCGAGCGGCGCATGAGCTACGATGGGGGCTGCAGGCAACACGGCGGGCGCGGCATATGCGCTGTATAGCAGCGGGGACGTGTAGGTCACAGCCGGCGCGATGTAGGGCAGCAGTGGGGCAGACCGCTTCTTGATGAAGTGCGCGAGGTAGGGCGCGGAGTAGGTGAGGTAGGGCGAGGGGTGCACGACACTGCTGGCCTGCTTGGTGATGGTGGTGGTGGCGGGTGCTACCACCGTCGAAGAGTAAGTGAGGGGAGCGTAGAACGGAGAAGCGAGGATCGCTCCCGGCTCCGCGGCCACCACCGCCAAAACAGCTGACAACACCACCAGCTTGAACATTGTGGTCTGTGTTGTGTAGACTAGGAACAACTGATGCTCGACGATCCTCTGCATGGCATTTATATAGAAAGTAGCTCGGATGATCTCGTTTGCAAACCGGTGCAAGGCAGTCGTCCAGGAAGTTGGTATTTACACACGTCAAGGCTGACCACTAGTAAGTACATCGCTATCGTGACCGCCCCGTAGTACAGCGCGTCAACAATACAAAGTAACGCTTACCCTTCTCTTAGAATCGATATGCAATTCAAATGCAGTACATTTCATATGAGATAATGTATCTTTAGGACTACCAGTTTCTTTGTGAGTCATGCCGCAAGATACAAAGTAGGTATACTTGTATCAATCAATTGTGCAAGTATACGAAATTTCTTGAAAATCCATAAGTAGTTTTCTGAAATAATCTCATGTATTTCGAGTGGGCTTGCCCAGATGTCTCCTTTGTTGACTGTAATAATCTTTTTCTCAAACATGCACGGAAATTGTCTTATTCCATACGCAACAACAATACGCAAAATTTGATTTTTACGGATTCTCGAATAAAAAACACCTGTCCTAGAATTCGTCTTTATCAAATTTCGAACAACAAACCTGCAGTCCTACAAAGTGTTTTGTTTTAATTATTGTCTTCTTTTTAAAATTCTACCACACAGCAATTTTTTTACACTTTCATTTTGTTTCATAGATTCTTGTGGTGTTCTCTCGCCTTGCGGCTAGGACTTTAAACTCTACTCGTCCGTCAAATGCTAGTTTTCCATGCCTAGAGTACTCTAATTTATTTTGTGCCTTTTCCTTTTGTCATTGAAATGTCCAAATATTTTCTACATGGAAATTTGAGAACAAATATTAAATAGAGTCACCAATTTCTCATGCATATTTCCCCAAACGCCGTGTGACGTGCGCCTGATTGCCATAATTTAATGGGTCATTTGCCTGCTGAATTATGCATACGCATGAGATTCGAGTGATTTTGTGACGTCGGCGCCGACTTCGGTACAGCGTCACCACGCCACTGTAGCCATGTGAACTACGAGGGGTTTCTAACTCCTATGTATGACATGAATAGTGTTTAAATAGATTATACGGGGTGTAAGGGAGACAGTGTCCCACAAACTGATAGGAGTTGCTCAATCAATGACACTGAACAACTTCCACCAAGAAATTCTTTCAGGAAGTGAAGAAAATAAATGGTGTTTCCATACAAATTGTCTGATCAAGATGGATATTTTGTATGGAAAAACCAATTTTTCACTTCCTTAAATAATTTCTTGGTGGAAGTTGTTAAGTATCGTTGACTGTGCAACCCCTATCAGTTTGCGGGACGCTGTCGAATATTAAGAGAACAAACTGAACAATCTTGCAGCAGAACTAACCAACTGAGTAATCTGAAGGAGACCATTGTTATTTTTTTATCGTAGACTGTGCCGTAAGCTTGAGCACGTTGCAAAATTAAAGGTCTCGCCAATTTTATGTTTTTTTTTCTTTTTTGGTAGATAACTAACTTATATTCAAATTGATGAGTCTAGAAACTACAGTTGCGGGGAAGTAAAATAATCTTACACCAGTCAATTAGGTGTATAGCATGCACACTGTAAAAAATACTTGTTATAAAACACTTTCCTCATTGGCTTCAAAACTCAAAGAAGTTCAATTAAATATAAAGACATTTAAAATTACGGGGCGCCCGAACCGCAGACATTTGCGATACATTCCGGCCATAATAAACGCTTTATTAAATCTCACTCGTCCAGTAAAGAGAAATAAAGAGCGGTGCAATTGACTTTTATTTTGCTCGACAAAAGTAGTCCCTTCACGGTCACCGATGCCTTCCGGGGCGACGCCCATCTAGTTAATCTCAATCATGTTAATATACCAGGTATAAAAGCGCAGTGCATTGTTGCAAGTGCATCAGTGTTCCTGAGTACAGAGAGTAACACAGACCATTCCATACAAGATGATGAAACTGGTGGTGTTGTCCTGTTTGGTGGCGGCTGCGACCGCGTCGGGTCTGTTAGGCTACCCGCTGGCGTACTCCGCTGCATACGCCGCACCGTTCGCCTACAGCGCTCCGTTACTGGGGCCATCCAACTACCGTGGACCGCTGTCCCTGGCTCCCGGCCAGCCCGCCAACATCCTGGCTGCTGACGGCAGGCCTCTGGACACGCTCGACGTCAACCTGGACCGCTCTGCTCACTACACGGCCAAAGCCTTCGAAGGCGCTGGCATTCACCTCCTGAAGAAGCGCTCCGTGGCCCTCGCTGCCCCCCTGGCCTACCACGCTCCCCTGGCCTACACCGCGCCCTTGGCCTACCGTGCGCCCCTGGCCTATGCCCCCCTCGCGCACCCCATCACCTATGCCGCTCCCTACGCCTATGCCCACAGGCTGTACTAAGGAACCCTGATCCAATCATGAATTGTAAATAAATCATAATTTCTATTGAACATGAATTTTCATTGTTTATAATACCCAATTAACCTATCATTTTGTTACTCTATCATTATATCACGATTTATCATGATTCTATTTTACCCGTTTACTAAACTCTCACTGTTATCTTGTAATAACAAACACGACATCTGTATTTCATAATGAGCGGATTTGAAAATGGTCAATCCAAATACACATTCATAAAATATAGTAGAAAAAATAAATGCATGTAATTTATATATTTCACAGTTTGATATGACAAAATATTCTGACAGTAACTATATCATAGAAATTCTATCAGTGTATCATAGAAAGTAAGATATTTTTGAAACACAATCTAAATGACTGGCAAAGGTATTTATTTACATTTTAATACCTATCTAAATCAATCCGTGCTAAGACCCGAAATAATAAAATAATAATATATTTTACTTTCGTTGCCTACCGTGAGCACCTTGACTGCTTCTTTTGCGGTATATTTATATTAAATAAGTAAACTTAACTAAACTTATCAACTGCTTTGCGATATCAATAAACGTGTCTTGAAGTACTTATTACTATCTTTGTTCAATGGCGTGCTACTTTGTTTCTATACGTGATTTTTTGCGTCAATATATCTAATAATATTAGAATTCATAATGAATCTCGGACACTATTCTTACATCCTAATTATTTTTCTTTATTCATGCAATCCAAATAATATTTATCAATTTCCAAATATGCTTTAATTCTAATGTGTCATCCATTGCTCCTCTATTTGACGTGCTTGTCGCAAGTTTAGTCAAAATACTATGCAATGTATGGCATGACGCAGGTTGAAAACATTACGACTTTCTAGACGGTACTCATAATCGTAGCACGTGAACCCGTAAAAATCACGTGATGTTCACCGTGACATAAGAAAACTGGAGTAAACATCACGTTTCATGGAATGGAACGTTTGCAATTAGAGAGCCCGTGACCGTAGACTGTAGAGCAGAGGGACTGCAGGCATTGAGGGTTGTAGTAATTTGTAAGCAATTATTCATGATCCTGGTCAGCTGAACTAAGTAGAAGCGATAAAAATACACGGAATGTTCCTGCTGCTTCTCTTACTAAATAAATTAAAAAAAAAATAACGTTTCAGTGTGTCACACACACGCCTGAAACTGGTTGGAAGAGGCTCAAGACAGGAAGAAATGGAATAAGGGGAGGGAGGCCTTTGCCTTGCAGTGGGACACCTCAGGCTGTTAACAATAATAATAAAACGTTTTGGTGTAACTCAACTCAACCAAACTATACTCATAAATATAGTCCTGCCTATCTGAATTACGTCATAGAATTGTGTGACGCGGCGAAAACGCTTCATAATAATAGGTCATCCACATTTTATCTACTAACTTCCAAAATGTATGGGTCTACATAAATAACCATAAATCGTTTATCCCGATATGTTACTCAAAATCAGAATGTACGAAATAATCCCGTCATAAATTAACTTACTAGAAAAAATATAGTCCTCCCGCCGATTTTCGGTGACAGCGGCCAATCTCCTGGAGATCGGCCAAATGCGCAGGACTAGATTTTAGTGCCCAAGTGTTTGCGCTACACACAGGTGCACTCTTTATTCCTTCAATCTCTTATTCTAGACTATTTACATGCCCGACAGGATAGACCATCTTATTTTTTTGGACAATCAGGTGATCAGCCTGCGATGTCCTAACCAAACTAGAAACAACAACACAAAGTCATTGTCCCCCGCCGGGAATCGAACCCGGGACCTCCGGGTCGACAGCCTATGGCTCATACCGCTAGACCACGAAGGCACATTGAAAAATTACCAATAATATATCTGTATCAAAGGTCTGCGATTTGCAAAGAGTATGATATGTAGTATGTAGTAGTATGATATTTACTTCCATGCTGGTCTGGGAGCGAAAGAAAAACATAGAATGTGCCAGCTGCATTTCATCCCGAGCATGCTGTAAAAATCAGCTTAGGGTTTCGAGGGTTTCTGTATATTGAAATTTAGGCGATGGGCTGACAACCTGTCACTAAAGCAATATACCTACAAATCTATCTTAAACAACCGACAACACTTTGTCAGACGTGGCGGAACGACCTTTGTTTAGGTCGTTTACGCTCTGCCTACCCCATTAGGGATATAGGCGTGATTATATGTATGTATGATATGTAGAGGTATGAAGACACGTCAAGTGATGCGTATAAATTGCTAGGTCTTCTATCATCTACTTTAGATATTGAAAATCTAAATCTTCTTCTTTCGACCCTTGTGTCAGAGTTTTTAAACCGCCTAGTAGCACAACTATCAGGCCTCTGACATGGTTTGAGTAACGACCACTATCAAAGACAGCGACCGGGACCGACGGCTTAACGTGCCCTCCGACGAAATCTTTTTTTCTTTTCGGACAATCAGGTGATTCAGCCTGCAATGTCCTAACCAAACTGGGGGAAAATTCACAAAATGATAAATTCTCAAATATCAACTTTGTGTTTCCCCCCTGGGAATCGAACCCAGGACCTCCGGATCGGGAGTCCATGGCACTAGCCACAAGACCACGGAGGCAGTTAAACAATCTAAATGTTGCTCAGTTGTTACAACCTCTACACCGTAGCAAAATCACAAGGACGTCATCGTCATGTTCCAGGTACTCGTATATCCTATAAGCATCCTACATTTATTTCTATTATCGTAGTTATTCAGAAAGGTTTGGGAGTGCATTATATAATAATTATTTATTTATTTATTTCAGATAACAATGATCCAATTTTGTTAGTAACAATCAAAATACTTATAACTATGTTAGTAAGTAAATTTACGCAATGACATTGTGTTTTTAATAAAATGCCGCATTACAGGGCAAGCATCTCTATCAGCGATGATTTTGAGGATACTGTTGGCGCTGCCCCGTATTCTGTTTAGCAAGGACGCTTGCTTTTCCGCAAGACCGCTGGAAAGCTGTCAGTGCGGGCCTGAGCGAATCGTTCCTAGTTCTTCTTCTGTCGAGTGGGTATCGAGTCTATGGACCCGATGTACCCTGGTGTCAGAGTTTTTAAACCGCCTAGTAGCACGACTATCAGGCCCCTGACATGGTTTGAGTAACGACCACTATCAAAGACAGCAACCGTGACCGACGGCTTAACGTGCCCTCCGAAGCACGAAATCTTTTTCTTTTTCGGACAATCAGGTGATTCAGCCTGCAATGTCCTAACCAAACTGGGGAAAAATTCACAAAGTGATAAATTCTCAAAATCAACTTTGGGTTTCCCCCCTGGGAATCAAACCCAGGACCTCCGGATCGGGAGTCCAGGGCACTAGCCACTAGACCACGGAGGCAGTTTAGCGAACATTGCCGAAGCACTACAGAAACGACGCAGCCGCATCAACATTCTAAAGCCATTGTTGTACTGGACGCGCAGGGCATCACGAGCTTTTCGCGTACAATGATCCACAGAGCGCCCGAGTACAAGGATGTACAGTATGCTTTAAAAAGCGTGATTTTAACGTCACTTGTACATCATTGTGTTAAGTCTATAATTTTGTAAGTATTACTCAATTGCGGAAATTAGGTCATTAATTGTACAATTCTACATTGTTATGCATGCGTTGATGTCTTTTCTATAGCAACCGCTATAACTATTATACTTGCGATTTTCGATATAACAGTCGTTCCGGTGCTACTTAATAGCCTGCTGTGTTCTACCTGGGAACATTAAAGCGTTTACGGCTTTTGAGTAAGCCTCTACAACAGATGTCAAGCCCATTTTTTCACTAGACGGCACGGCAACAGCACGGCGACGGTGCCGTCACGATGCCGTGGCCGTTTTTCCACTAGACGGCACGGCGACGGTGCCGTCACGATGCCGTGGCCCTGTTTTTCCACTAGACGGCACGGCGACGGTGCCGTCACGATGCCGTGTCCCTGTTTTTCCACTAGACGGCATGGCAACGACAGGGCAACGACCCGATAACGTCCACCTAGTTCCAATTTGAGAGCACACACACGCGCGCATTCTTCGTACAAACACAAAACACATGCAGTTTGGCAGGCCGACGACGGTATCGGTGGGAATCAATGCCGTGCCGTTGTAAAAGCGTAACATATAATTTCATTGTTTTTTATAGATTATCTCTTCCACGGTACCGTCGACGGTGCCGTGCCGTCGCCGTTGCCGTCGCCGTGCCGTCTATTCAAAAAACGCCCATTGTGTGGGTTGGAAAACAGTTAATTAAAATGTAAACACGTAAAAGTATAAGAAGAGCGAATTATGAAAGTAAAAGTATCTGAATAGTCAATAATCTGTTTTATTTACAATGGGTACATGAGTAGATCAGCGTTCCTTAGTACAGATGGTGGGCAAAAGGCGCGGCGTAGGCGATGGGATGCGCGATGGGGGCAGCATAAGCCAGAGGCGCGCGGTAGGCCAGAGGTGTGTGGTAGCCCAGGGGCGCGGCGTAGGCCAGAGGAGCTTTGTAAGCAATAGGGGCAGCGAAGGCCACAGAACGCTTCTTCAGATAATGCAGACCACCTTCCAGAGCCTTGGCGGTGTAGTGGGCGGAACGGTCCAGGTTGACTTCGAGAGTGTCAAGGGGCCTGCCGTCAGCGGCCAGGATGTTAGCGGGCTGGCCGGGAGCCAGAGATAAAGGTCCGCGGTAGTTGAAAGGTGCAATGATTGGGGCGCTGTAGGCGATGGGAGCGATCAGGCCAACGGAGCGCTTCTTCAGGTAGTGCAGACCACCTTCCAGAGCCTTGGCGGTGTAGTGGGCAGAGCGGTCCAGGTTAACCTCAAGGGTGTCAAGGGGCCTGCCGTCAGCAGCCAAGATGTTGGCAGGCTGGCCGGGAGCCAAAGATAGAGGTCCACGGTAGTTGAAAGGTGCGATGATTGGGGCACTGTAAGCGATGGGAGCGATCAGGCCAACGGAGCGCTTCTTCAGGTAGTGCAGACCACCTTCCAGAGCCTTCGCGGTGTAGTGGGCGGAACGGTCCAGGTTGACATCGAGCGTGTCCAAAGGCCTGCCGTCAGCAGCCAAGATGTTGGCGGGCTGACCAGGAGCCAAAGACAGCGGTCCACGGTAGTTGTATGGAGCGATGTAAGATGCGGAGTACGCCAGCGGCGCGTAGCCGATCAGACCCGACGCCTTCGCAGCCGCCACCAAGCAGGACAACACCACCAGTTTCATCATCTTGTATGGAATGGTCTGTGTTGCTCTCTGTACTCAGGAACACTGATGCCCTCACAATATTTCAGCACGTTTATATACTTGCATCATTTTTTACGTGATATCAACTCGATGGCCGAACAGGAAGATATTACGACCGTGAGCGGACAACTTTCGACGAGATAATGGAAATGTCAAACGCGTTTGGTTTTCAATCAATATCAGGCTCTTAAATCGTTAATATGGCACCCACCACATGACATCCAATTTAGTATATGAATTTTATTCCCGACAGTTTTCAGTTGGTCTTCAGCAATTCTCAAGCGTAGGTCATTTTAAAATGATACAATAAATTGTATTCCTATTAATAAGAGCTTCTCTGAAGAAAAAATATAGTTCATAACAGTTTGAAGTTGTTTGAAACATAAAACAACATCAAAAACATCAAAAAAAGAAACGTTTTTTTGAGACTGACGAGTATTTAATTCAGTGATTCAATATACTAGAAAACATCTTATCTGGCCGCAATAGGACACCAGTTCTTTTTTTTTAAGTAAATAAGACACAGAGAAGAATAAAATGGTGAGAATTTGTTGTTAAATAAACAAAACATTAATTAAAGCATATCAATCAATCCATTATTTTCAGTAAGTATCTAGTTCTAGGAGAAAAAGAAAAGAAAAGTTTTTTATAAGTAACTCTCTTTATAAATTATAAGTAGTATGGACATTTTTTGAATAATCTAAATTTCGTTTACACTTCACCAAAGGTGACCCAAGCGAGCACCATGACCCCACGCACCGGCGTGACCCCAACCAACGGGACCAGCGAGGGGGGCGACTCCAGCGTGACCCCAACCGAGGGGACCAGCAAGGGGAGCAGCGAGGGGAGCAGCCAGAGCAGGGCCAGCCCAGTGAGCGGCGGGGACGTCGATACGAGCGGAGTGGGACCACGCGGCGGCGGGAGCCCACAGGGGAGCGGAGCGCTTCTTCAGCCAGTGGGCGCCGTGGGCAGCGTGGCCGTCGACCACTTTAGCGGTCAGGTGAGCGGCGCGGTCCAGGTTCACGCTGATGGTGTCGAGAGGCCTGCCGTCGGCGGCCACGATGTTGGCGGGCTGGCCGGGCCCCAGAGACAGAGGACCGCGGTAGTTGTATGCGTGCAGAGCGGGAGCAACGGCCACGGGGGCGACGTGAGCAGCGGCGAGGTGCGCGCCGGCCCAAGGAGCGGCGAGCGGCGCAGCGAGGTGGCCAGCGCCCCACGGGCCTGCCAGACCACCCCAGCCGAGCCCGGGCACGCCGAGCCCAGCCACGCCGAGCCCCAGACCGAGGGGAGCGATGGCACTGGAGGCCGCGAGGGCCAGCACGGAGGACAACACCACCAGCTTCAACATTGTGGTCTGTGTTGTTTAGGTTCCGAGAGAAACTGTTGATTTTCCCCTGTCGACATTAGCTTTTATATCTGTCCATTTCGTAGGCGTATTCCAGATACCTTTGTGACGTCGAAATACCTATGCAATAGGGCGTTGCCTATGAATTAGTCGCGGAAAGAAAAGAAGGGGTGCGCGGGCGCAGGGCGCTTGGTGGCGCGTGCGACTGTCGCGTGCAGTACTTTAGACTCTAACCCTATCGGAATTGATGCTAGAACAGATCTACTAGAAATATGCAACTGTGTGCTTTCGTGTTTACCTTGAACGATTGATAAAGGGCCGTTCACTTTGTGCTGATTATGTAGAATAGATGGTCAAATAATTGAATTTATTACATCATTTATTTATTTTATATTATTGAATACGAAGCAAACAGTCACCTAAATATAATTTTAACAAGCATGGTTTAAATTGTAGACCTATAGTTTCCGATATGTTTTCCAAAAAAAAATATTTAAGTATAAGTTTAAACAATAAGTTTAAATAAACTAAGTATAAGTTTAAACAACGACAACAACAATCAACAACGTCATAAATAAATATTAAACCTCGTCTCTAAGTGTCGGTTTTCAACGACCTGTATCCAATGCAATGAATCAACCTTACCGCATGTGAACTTGATCCCAATATATAACTTGATACGCATTAATTTCCATTTATTCGCCATATATTTGCAAATCCTTAAATCATCTTATTTTAAAGAACAAAATACATCAAATTTATAAGGTACAAAATCTATAACACATTTCCTGTGTGAATTTGACTTAAGACTGTTAACAATAATGCTAAGGTTTGCAAAATCGCGTACAACTTTGACACGAATGATTATAAATGTGTACTTACTACTTCTGACATTTACTGCTCTACATTCCACATAAAAATAAATTATTATAAATTAAGATAATATAAATTAAATAATACGCCCTTTTTACTCATAATACCTCTGTGAAACAAAAACATTATCATGGAGGATATATTGAGTGTTAATGTTCTATACTTCCATGCTGACCTGGGTGCAAGAGAAAAACATAGAATGTGCCAGCTGCATCTCCACCCGGGCATGCTGTAAAAACCAGCTAAGGGATCCGAGGGTTTCAGTATATTGTAATTTAAGCGATGGGCTGACAACCTGTCACTACAGCAATATATCTACAAATCTATCTTAAATAACCCTCCAAATTTGTCAGACGTAGCGGAACGGCCTTTGTTAGGTCGTTTACGCTCTGCCTACCCCATTAGGGATAAAGGCGTGGTTATATGTATGTAATGTATGTATGTATGTTCTATTGAATATCTATTCAATAAAACACATGACATGTATAAAATTCTAGTGTCCAATATCCAAAACCTATGTGCTAGTGCATATAAACGACTATCCCTAAAGAACATCGGTCAATGTATGAAAAGAACTACAAAAAACAATATACATGCTGCTAATGCTAATGACTCAAATGTCGAAGTTTTATAGGTAGCAAACATCATCATCTCCCTAGCCTTATCCCGTATCTCACGGGATCGGCTACCTAATCTAGGGGATTGAACGAGGGTACTGGTTTTTACACAGAGCGACTGCCATCTGACCTCCGCAACCCAGAAGGGAAACCAGACCCAATCCTAGATTAGGACAGAGTTTTCAAGCCGCCAATGCTTAGCACTGGCCTCTGACATGGCTTAACGACTAATATCTATGGTGTTAAACGACATTAACCGGGACCAACGGCTTAACGTGCCTTCCGAAGCACGGAAGATATAGATATCAAACAATGTCAAACTAATTCGCGCACACATGGGTGTGCACTCGACATTTGAAGCGCTGAAATTTGGCGCAGACACGGGTGTGCGCTTGACACTTGTCGAGAGCCAATACATCGTTAAATATAATTGATAAGGCATTATATTTAAATACGTGTAGCAGTTATGTTATAACTGCCTCCGTGGTCTAGTGGTCTGAGCCATGAGCTCACGATCCGGAAAAAGTATGAAAAGTAGATATTTGTCAAGATTTTCCCCAATTTGGTTAGAACAATGCAGGCTGTATCACCTGATTGTCTGGAAGAAAACATATTCCGTGCTTCTGAGGGCACGTTAAGGCCGTCGGTCCCGGTCGCTGTCTTTGATTTATTTATTTATTTAACAGTTTATTGTACACAATAAAATACAAAGAACATATACATATAAAACAAAGACACAACAGGCACAGCTTATTTTTAAAAAGAAATCTCTTCCAGCAGACCTAGGCTAGTGAAATAGCATTCTGAGAGGCAGATACGACAGGCACATACGGTATTTGATAGTGGTCGTTACATAAATCCAGGTCAGAGACCTATTAGCTGTGCTATTAGTCGGTTTAAAAACTCGGACACCAGGATTCATCGGGTCGGTCAACTCGATACCCACACGATAGAAGAAGAAGAAGAAGAATTTATGTAAAAAGACATAAGTAGGTATTTGTGAAATATTTATATTTCCAAGAAATTGTTCTTCCTAGGTATTTAATTGATTAAAGAAGTTTATCAAACATGTTTTATCATACTTTATTTATGTAGAAACATACATACATACATACTATCACGCTTGTATCCCTAATGGGGTAGGCAGAGGTATGTAGAAACATGTACTAAATTTTATCACTTGTGCGTCAATTTTGGAATACATACATAACGTCACGCCTCTTTCCCGGAGGGATAGGCAGAGATCACATCCTTCCATTTGCTACGATCCTTGCAAACTTCTTTCGCTTCATCTACATTCATCAATCTTTTCATGCACGCTCGTCGGTTTAAGGTACTTCTGACCTGACCTAAGGTACTCAACAACACCCAAGATCATTAAGCAAGTTCATGTAACAAGACAAGACTAGGTACAAGGGTTTTGCTAGTCATGCTCTCGTATGCTTTGACTTTCCTTAAAGTTCCATCAAAAGGTCACTCACCTTTGAAAGGAACGTGATAGTACAGCGGGTAACATAGGGCAGCGTACATTCGTGAAATATTGTACATGAAATATCTATGACATTGCAGTCAGAATTTGACTTTTCTGAGTCCTATAGTCATATCATATAAATAAAAACGTATTTATGTGGCCTAGTATCCGCTTCAAAATTAATTGTATAATTTTATATTCTTGTAAGTGACTACAATATTAACCTAAATTTGCACAGGTACCATGTTATAGATTTCGTGCCCTATAGATCAAATGCATTTTGATCTATCTTATTTTCCATGCTGGCCTGGGAGCAAGAGTAAAGCATAAAATGTGCCAGCTGCATTCCCTCCCGGGCATGTTATAAAAACCAGCTAAAGGATCCGAGGGTTTCAGTATATTTTAATTTAGGTGATGGGCCGACAACCTGTCACTACAGCAATATACCCACAAATCGATCTTGTATAAATAACCCTCAAAACTATGTCAGACGCGGCGGAACGACCTTTGTTTAGGTCGTTTACACTCTGTCTACCCTTTTAGGGATAAAGGCTTGATTATATGTATGTATGTATGACTACACTTTTTTTTTTTTTTTTAATATATATAGGCGAGCATTTGTCCGCCATCTCACCTGGTGGAAAGTGACGACACTATACTTCAGGCAACTGCAATACTTCCACATATTTTTTTTTCAAAATTGGCAACAATCGATCTAGCTAGGTTAAGTTAGGAAAGCTAAGAATAAAATTTTTAGGTTTATAAGTCCTATTACAATGACCGTACTCTCATGATAACTCATGTCATCGCTTAACAATCAGCTTGCCTGTAATGATGGCTCTCATCACTGGAGTTTTCAAACTTCGCAAACTCCGGAACAGTATTTTTAACGCCTCGGTTTTAACTTGTTTCAGAAATGTCTGTAGCTATTTCGGGACTGAAGTATTTTTTGTTTTTACTGTTCCATGAATATAGGCTCTTGTTTTATTTTTAAATAGCTGTGCGCTAAAAAATCGTGCTTAAAAATAAACTTCACCTTTCACAGTCTTCACTTCGTTGAGTACGAAGCTTGTTCTAAAATCGCCGTTTTGCACGTAATTGTTATATTAATAATGTTTATATTTGAGGTGTAAGAAATACTTGAATAAATATATAGGTATTTTAATCTTAAATTAAGTAAATATATTCGAGGGTTATTTACTCAATATTAGAATGGTTTGCGTGATTATTTCTAACCTAAGCTGGACACCAGGTAATTAAAAAAACTCAGTCAATTAAAAAGTCCTTTTAAGATCGGTTGTAAACGGTCATAGTTCAATTTCCTGCCCACCCCCTATGTAAGGTGGCGTGATTATTTCTATCGTAACTTACTTCCATGCTGGTCTGGGAGCGAGAGAAAAACATAGAATGTGCCAGCTGCATTTCCTCCCGGGCATGCTGTAAAATCCAGCTAAGGAATCCGAGGGTTTCAGTATATTGTAATTTAGGCGATGGGCTGACCTGTCACTACAGCAATATACCTAGAATTCTATCTTAAATAACCCTCAAAACTTTGTCAGACGTGGCGGGACCCCTCTGTTTAGGTCGTTTACGCTCTGCCTACCCCATTAGGGATACAGGCGTGAATATATGTATGTATGTATGTAACTTCGAGTTTAAGTAATGCTCAGTAAAACAAAAAAAGTTCTATCTAAATCGGTTACAAACGACTGAAATTAAATTTACTACCTACGTCATGACGCGTGATTATTTGTATCGTAACATTCATTTTAAATAATGCTCAGTCGAAAAAATAAGTTCCATAAAAATCCATTTCCATTAAGAAACAGCCAAATGTCAATTTCCTGCCTACCCCCTAAGTCAGGGAGAGTGATTTTAGGTATCCTAAGTTGTAACCCGGGTAACACACAGTTGAATAAAATAGTCCCATCGAAATCGGTTCAGTAGTTTTGGCGTGATGTGGTAACATACAGACAGACAGACAGACAAAAAATCAATAAACAATCGTTTTGATCTTTATATCGTTAATAATGCCTGCTGCAATTATATTTTTTGTAAAAATATTCAATGTACAGACACGACCCTTCTAGAGATTTATTATATGTATAGATTTGGGGCAATATTTTTATAAGAAAAACTTCACAGCTTAAAGCAGATCTTTTAATTTTAATCATGTCCTAATATTGTATCACATTTTTTTTATAGGTATCATCCAAAATATCTTACACATTTCAGCATCCTAATTTGTACCTAATCTTCTTCTTGTTCTAAGAATTTGTAATTAAAGTAATTCAGTCGCACAGAAGAAAATCTCTAAAGATATCAAATAGGCAGTATCAGGTAGAGTAGACATAGTAGAACAGTATTTCTTTACAATCTTATTCATCTACGTAGTTCTTCATAACCTAGGAGTAAGAATATCCTTGTAAATATTACAAACTCAAACTTCTAAAGGTAGTAGGCGGCAGGGGCGCTGTAGGCGACTGGGACGACAGGGGCCTGAATCACTGGGGCGGCATGAACCAATTGAGTGCGGACCACAGGGACAGTCGGGGGGTGAATCACGCTGCTGGAGTAGGATGAGTAGCTGGTGACTGCTGGGATCACGTGGGCTACCGGGGCTACTGGGGCTACCACTGCTGGAGCGGAGTAGAGCAGTTGGGGTTTGGGAGCGGGGGCGGCCGCGCACACCGCTAGGACAGCGAACAAAGCAATCTGGAGGAAAGAGAAATTTGTATTATTAAAAGTTACCGTCAAATTTAATCAGTCGATTTCCGTGTTTTTTTATATTAAATTGATTGTACCCTACAAAATAGTCCCCTAGACATCAATTATTTATTTTTCTTCCATTGTTTTTATTAGTTGTTTATTAAATTTTATTTTACATTTTGATGGTCGTATTTATTCGTAATTTTGTGATTTTTAATAACGCAATCATCATCATCATAGCGTTTGACAGATTTTCAAATCACTACATAGTATAAAACAAAGTCGCTTTCTCTGTCCCTAATCAAAATCTTTAAAAAACAACAACAAACACTGATAATTTCCATGCGAAGCCCGGGCGGGTCGCTAGTAATAGTAGATTTTATGCCGAGTGCATAAAGCAAGTCATTATTATCCGAGATCGTTATATGCCCGAGCCCGCAGGGCGAGGGCAGATGAAGAAGTCGAGGATAAAAATGATTTGTGCACGAGTAATAAACTCTGCTTTTCACTTCGATTGCGAGAAAATAAAACAGTAACATAACATACTAACATTTATTTAATTAAAATTCAAAGTAAAATTAGTACAATACGAAAATTTCACAGCTTCTTTCCCGCTACTTTACTTTTTTTAATTTTTGTGCATGATTTTCGGGCAAAGAATAAAATATATACAGCCTACTCTTAAATTATTTTGGAATATTGTTTTTTTTAGTGATGAATATGTCTTGATATTTAGTTACTTTTTCGTATTATCTTATTATAAACCAAAAATGCAAATAGGGAACGATATATTATAAATTAGCAAGTTTTATCCGTGCACAATTTATTATGTTTGGCTGCATGGTCTAAATGGTCACTGCCTTAGTATAGATACATTTAAAAATATACTTTTTTGCCCTTGTGCATAAAGTAGTACTTTTTCGAGCATGAGAAGTGAAAAATATATTTTAACCTTGATAAGTTTTACTTTTATTGTCTATTTAGAATTTTTAGATTGCATAGCACGTTATCACCGTGAAGCTCTTTAATCTTCCCAACTATACTAATTTCTTGTACATTATTCTTTTGTGAAGCTTATTGATAAGAGTTTCGCCATATTTTTCTTACTGCTGCAAACATATGTTACAACATGGAAATTAAAATAAAAGATTAAAATTACCATCTTGAAAATTATTAATCCAAAACGCTTTCAATGAACACAAGAACAATATCAATGTTGATTAATAAATCCACATAATGCCGGGAAATGAGCAAAAGTGTCAGTGACCGTAAACAAAAACAGCTATTCTATTTCCACGGCTTATTTTGTAAAACCGGCGTCTGCTTCATCCGCGAATATATTTTATATTTTTTTAACGTAACCTGAATAAAAATCTTAAAAAGAATAACAGATCCGTGCAGTTAAAAGCTTTACAAAAGGGTCGGTCAATGAACTTCGTAGGATGTAATTACTGGCCTTTCAGTTAAGTCAGCCAAAATATAGTGACGTAATTAAATCTAAATAGATTTGAATTCAATTACCGCTACTTGAATTTGTATAAAAGGAAAATGAGGTACTGAAAGTAATTGCACCCGGAAGCTTATAAATTTTCATATTTCGCGGCGCTTTTCACTGAAGAGTGTTGAATTACAAGCTTAAAGTTTTGCAGTAGACATATTTCATGTTGGTTTTATTCATATTACCTATAACGTTATGAGAATGAATGACACGTATTAAATAGGTATGTATCTCATTCTTAATTGCCAATATTTGATATAATAACATAATACTAGGTAACTACCTACTAGACAAAATTTTTAAAATATAATTTATCCAATTTAAATTACGAGTACATAACAGACATCTATGAGAATAAATGACATACATTACGCTGACTGACATCTTTATTATAATCATACAACAAAATATATTTGCTACACTAAACTAGAAGTATTTCCAACTCAGTTTTAGAATAAAGGTAAACAATTTTTCATGTATTTGCATTCAATAACACATCTCAAAATTAAATGAAACGTCTAAAACTATTGTCATTATGCTGTCATATCTAATAGCCAAAACTTATTTTAGAAACTTTGTTTACCTTTATTCTAAAACTGAATTGGAAATACTATAGTGTAATTCACTAGACACTACAGTACGTACCAGTTTGTACATGGTGAGAGCGTAGATATCAAGGAGCGGACCTCAGTGATGTCACAACAATGTCTTCAGACTGATGATGCGCCTCTAAGATCCAACTTTTATACCTCGCGTCACAAATAAACCATGCGAACAGAACCAAAATCATGTACAGTTGAGGCTGTTAATAATGCAAATCGGGTAAGTTCTTCTGTAAAGAACTTTATAAAGTGTGTAAGGGAAGCTACCCGTCATCGAAACTGAACAACATTTACGAAGAAATGCTTTTATGAAACGAAAAGAAAAATGATTCGCCATACAAAATAACAACCTCGAGCAGACATTTTGTATGGTGCAGCCATTTTTTTCATATTCTGAAAGTATTTCTTCATGAATGTTGTTTAGTTTCGTTGACTGAGGAACTCTTATCGTTTGGAGGAGGCTATACCTTACACTCTGTTGTGACACTGTATTTGTATAGGTACGTCGCACTTATACAACGACTGGCAAACGTCACTGTATCTTCCCAAGCTTCGATGTGCGGTATTAACGGCCCCATAGTGTCCTAGTGGTACTAGTTGGACCAGAGGCTTGATCATCGCAACTGGTTTGATGAGAATAAGCTGCGTCATTAGTCATTATCTGCATTTGAATCAATATATATTAAATTTTATAGCCTTTTATGATGTAACTTATTTTTGCTTAAAAGTTGATTTACCATGCATAATTATAAAGTTAAATGATGAATATGATAAATTCCTCGCAATAATTTTTTTTTAAATTGTTTTTATTCATAACCCTAACCAGCTAAATTTTAAAAATAATTAAGTTGACTCTATACTAACGACCTAAACAAAGATTGTTCCGCCACATCTGACAAAGTTTTGACGGTTATTTAAGATATATTTGTAGGTATATTGCTGTAGTGACAGGTTAGCAGCTCATCGCCAAAATTACAATATACTGAAACCCACGGATCCCTTAGCTGGTTCTTACAGCATACTCGGGAGGAAATGCAGCTGGCACATTCTATATTTTTCTCTCGCTCCCAGTCCAGCATGGAAGTAGAGAGATTTGATAGTAATATGTTTTTTATAGTTTTCGCATACTTTCACATTCACGTTGATTTACGTTTCCTAGAAGTTTACACGAGCATAATATAGTTGGTATGTACCAAATTAATTATATTATTTTCCACATACAAAATAAGATGGTTTGAACCTGTTTTCCTTGCACTCATCACAGCCACATTCGTAGAAGTAGAGGCATTTGATGTTTTGGTAAGTTCCTTGTCCTCTCCCCTTGTATATATTGTCCATATCTGTCATTGCTTCCATGCTGGACTGGGAGCAAGAGAAAAATAATTTGCCAGCTGCATTTCTTCCCGAGCATGCTGTAAAAACCAACTAAGGGATCCAAGGGTTTCAGTATATTGTAATTTAGGAGATGGGCTGACAACCTGTTACTACTGCAATATACGTACAAATATATCTTAAATAACCCTCAAAACTTTGTCAGACGTGGCGGAACGATCTTTTTTTAGGTCGTTTACGCTCTGCCTACCCCATTAGGGATAGAGGCGCGATTATATGTATGTATGTATGAAATGTGTCAATTAGATAACTCATCGGTAGCCCGTCTGCCTCTTACTTTTAAACATCAATAAGAATAAAAATATATTATTTTATTTATTCACATATATCTCTAAACGCCCTTAGAGAGGTCAAACGATAATACCTATCGCCATAAAATAAGGCAATCTAAATATCTTGGACCAATTTGCATAGCTCTAGAAATAACTATAATCATACCTAAATAGTAAACAAGGATACCGAGGTCTTTTTGACTTTATTAGTTTCTTTATCTTTTTTATTACAAAGCGTAACTTGTTTTAGGTAAGTTTTATGTGTTACGAAAAAAATATTAAAGCGCCCGATGATGTACCGGATTGGGCCGCTGCCTCCTGAGCGGGAGGTCGTGGTTTGAATCCCACCACGTACCAATGTGTTTTTCGGTTTTCGAATTTCATATGTACGTATATTCAGCGCTTTTTCCGTGCTTCGGAAGGTACTTTAAGCCGTTGATCCCGGTTAATATCGTTTAATACCATAGATATAGTCGTTAAGCCATTTCAGAGGCCAGTGCTAAGCATTGGCGGCTTGAAAACTCTGACCTAACTGGGAAAAACCAGTACCCTCGTTCAATCCCCTAGATTAGGTAGCCGACCACGTAAGATACGGGATAAGGCTAGGCAGATGGAAAAAAATAATTAAACTAGTCCAGCATAACCTCTTTAAAATAAACTTATGTTCCTAGTCACATTACAAGTACATCCGGAGTGTAACTGCTTCCGTGGTATAGCGGTGTGAGCCATGGGCTTACGACCCGCCTTTTCGATTCCCGACGGGGAACAATGACTTTATGTTGTTGTTTCTAGTTTGGTTAGTACATTGCAGGCTGATCACCTGATTGTCCGAAAAGTAAGATGATCCATGCTGTCGGATGGACTCTGAGGCTCGTATTTATAAAGCGATCTCAGGATTGAAAGCAATATTAAGTATGGATTCGACAGATCATTTTGTACAGAAATGACAATTATGGTATGAAGTTAAACTTGCTGTCAGTTTCAAGTGCTGTTTATAAATACGGGCCTGAAACATGTTATTTTTTAAATATATTATAGGTATTTATTGTTTGATTTGAATATAGATAATGTGCTTCAGAAGCCAGATCGAGAATTATGCACTTCTTCTTCTTCTGTCGAGTGGGTATCGAGTCTATCGACCCGATGAACCCTGGTGTCACAGTTTTTAAACCGCCTAGTAGCACAACTATCAGGTCTCTGACAAGGTTTGAGTAACGACCACTATCAAAGACAGCGACCGGGACCGACGGCTTAACGTGCCCTCCGAAGCATGATAATCTTTTTTTTTTTCGGACAATCAGGTGATTCAGCCTGCAATGTCCTAACCCAACTGGGGAAAAATTCACAAAGTGATAAATTCTCAAATATCAACTTTATGTTTCCCCCCTGGGAATTGAACCCAGGACCTCCGGATCGGGAGTCCATGGCACTAGCGATTAGACCACGGAGGCAGTTACTCAATGAAGAGGATTTACAATTTTATCTCATTTGTTTACGTAATAAGGTATAGGATTTTTAAAGCATTGGTTCAAGGTCCAAGATATTTTATTTTAGTATAGGTAAATTAGGTACTCATATAAATTTTATTTGATTAGACTGACATAGCGTGATTTTATTATGCAAGTCTATGTAAAAAATATAAAACACATAAATAAATAAGCGATTAATTCTCTACTAACCAATGATCCAAGTTAAAGCGAAATAATGAACTCATTTTGAATAAAGAAGACCACTTGGAGATATTAAAATTTCATGAACCAGCTCTCAAAGTGTCGCGTAGGAAATTGTCCGCCTTAGCTCTGAAAATGGGTCGGTCATTGAACTCTACCCAGACGCTGTTTGGGCCTTTGGGGTCCAATTTTTTTTGGCTAATTAAACAAATTGATTTCCATTGAAATTAAAATAATAGAATCGGAAATGAGGATCAAGGAACGGCTTAATTGTCCGAACTGAAGCAATTCTTTAGTAGGCAGTACTTAGTACTTCTAATATCTTTGATATTAATTTATATTTTTACAAATGACTTAATTTGAACTCAGTTTCTGAGGCTCGTATTTATAAAGCGATCTCAAGTTTGAAAGCAATATTAAGTATGGATTTAATAGATTATGTTTAACTGAAATGAAATTTCTGATACGTGCTCTAACTAGCTGTCAGTATCAAGTGCTGTTTATCAATACGGGCCTTAATATCGATTTATTTATTTTAGGTAGAAAGATTCTTGGTAGGTTCCTCTTTTATTATATTAAACTTCAAAAGTAAAATAGCATCTTTAATGTGGACAATTAAATTGAAAATGTATTTCTAATCAGAACGAGCACGACAGACAAATTTGGGAAAAGCTCTAGTCTACTTTATTATTAAGACATCTGTTACGATTTGTCCCAGTAAATATTAAACAATTCTATATTTAGATTCGGCGGCGGAGAAACAAAATATTTAAGAACATTCATCCTTGGAGCTAGCGCCACTGAAAAAAAATACTTTTTACGATACAGACGTCCTGCCGTCGCCGATACGTCAAAATAGTATAAGTTATTTAGTTAAGTCTTTATAATATGTGTGTTATTCTCTAAGGTATTATATGGGCCTCTGATTACATTATTTAACATCTACTAATGTAAATATTACTTATTCTTGCCAAACCTGGTCAATAACCGAAAAAAAAACCAAGAACATATCTGTATGCCAAAGACCGATGGAGCTAAGCCTACTGAAAGTATGACTAAATTAGAATGAGGATATAAGGAACAAAACAAAAGTAAGAGATGATTTGGAACACGTGAGAAGGTTGAAATGGAAACGGGCAGGGCAAAGGGAAGATGTGGCTGGCATGTGGCTAGATTTGAAGATGGAAGATTTACAAGAAAGGTGACTAAATGACATGAACCGGACGGGAGACGAAGACCAGGTCGGCCGGTAAAACGATGGGTCGATGACATTAAGTCTTATTTAATTATTATTTTTGATGATACCTTTCCTAAATTTACTATTATATATGTATGTACAGGGAGGTTAGTGTCTGATTCGTCTTCATACTTGTGGTGGTTTAAAATTATGTGGTTATATGAGTTAGATTGAGAACTCTTTGAAATTCAACTATAATATTTCATTATCAAATTATCTATATCAAACTTTAAAATCGTACTTTAAAATAGCTAATGGTTATGGCAATTGAAATTTATTATATCAAAATAATTATTTAAAGCATTCTAGTAACTTGTGAAAAATTGCTAATTTAGTAAGGTAAACTCGTAAGATTTTTTTTCTATATAGCGCTAGTATCGAGGTATGAATGATCTTAAGAGCTTCTATTCGTCTTCGTTCGTATTCGTGGAGACCTACATTCGGAGATTAAACACGAGATGGGACCCTGTCACGTCACGTGCTGAAGGAATATTTCAGCTGACACTCTCTGGGAAACTGTGATTAGCGGTTACGACACCACACGACCTAGATTGTAATCATGAACATTTTCTTAGAACAATTACGACAACATCCCTCGTCATACATTTTGATTGTTTGGTTGGAATATAGATCTACATAAAATAAAGTAAGAACCTCGTTAGGGTAGGCAGGCAGGCAGATTGCTGTTACCGCGTCTGAAACTATTAAGTTTTTTTTTTGTATGATTATGTACTAAGTACCTATTGATGAAAACCTCGGAACCCTGCTCTGAATATTACAGTTTTTCAGGGAAGAGAAGCTGCTGCATGCATAACTTTTATGTAAAAAAAAAACGCATATCAACGAAAACGATAAAGTATTCAAAATCTGGTCGCCTTTGTCTCGACGCTGCCAATCTTCATGCTCCTATCAATCATCAAAGTCAAAAGCTTCCAAAGTAAAAGCATTATACTGGTACATGAACGATCTATTATCGAGGCGCTGATCTAAGGCTCGTATTTATGAAGCGATATCAAACTTGAGAGCAATATTAAGTATGGATTTGACATACCAGTTTGTTCTGAAATTACATTTCTGATACGAACTCAAATTCGCTGTCACTCATGAGAGCTGATTATAAATACGGCCCTTAGATTTGGACAGATCAAAGGCAAGGCTGTTGCGAACAAGAGTCTTGAACTTGACTGCGTGCGCGGAGCTGACGCGGTGTCGTGTGTGACGTCACACGCATGAACCGGTCTCATACGCAACGCGCAACCGACAAACGTATGCATTGCAACAAGTGAACGCATAATAATAAAATAAAGGCAAGCTTATCTCTATAAGACACCTCTTGATTTGAAGGCTTAGTGGGTTCAAAAAAAAAGGGAAATGCGGGAGCGAAACATATGATTTGATTTAATTTGGGTTTTCCTGTGTGGTATCGTAATAGACTAGTACCACCACTTATTTTTTTCTGAGGGTGTCTTCTTCTTCTGTCGAGTGGGTATCGAGTCTATCGACCCAATGAACCCTGGTGTCAGAGTTTTTAAAACCGCCTAGTAGCACAACTATCAGGCCTCTGACATGGTTTGAGTAACGACCACTATCAAAGATAGCGACCGGGACCGACGGCTTAACGTGCCCTCCGAAGCACGAAATCTTTTTCTTTTCGGACAATCAGGTGATTCAGCCTGCAATGTCCTAACCAAACTGGGGAAAAAATCACAAAGTGATAAATTCTCAAATATCAAGTTTGTGTTTCCCCCCTGGGAATCGAACCCGGGACCTCCGGATCGGGAGTCCATGGCACTAGCCACTAGACCACGGAGGCAGTTTTGCAGGCACGGAGGGTGTCATAAAACTAGGATTTAGCAATAGCAGTTTAGTCAATATTTAAAATCCTATACTACGCCAACCAATCAACCACACGTCGACTTTAGACTTTTTGGTAACTGCTATATTTAGAGAATTTTGCATAATTTTGATTTTTGAATGGCTACTTTTATAAAACTAGACGTCTAGTAATGCTAGTTATTACAGGCAGAGTAGTAGACAGTTTCTCCTTGAAGTGTGATATTAGGACGCTCTTAACAGAGTATATCTTGTCCCAACCTATACAAAGGTTACAAATATTGGCTTGTAGTCCTCGAGGCGTTGACAAAGAAAATATTGGCTCGACCTAATTGAACCGAAAATAAGATGGGATTGGAGAACGTAAATACAACGCGTTAGAAAAATAGCACAAGTACTAGTAGGCCCGGCTTAGGTACTTGAAACTGAACAACTTGTAGCTTTTAAATAAAAAAATAAAATGGGTTTGATTCTCGATACATACATACATATAGTCACGCCTTTATCCCTAATGGGGTAGGCAGAGCGTAAACGACCTAAACAAAGGTCGTTCCGCCACGTCTGACAAAGTTTTAAGGGTTATTTCAGATAGATTTGTAGGTATATTGCTGTAGTGACAGGTTGTCAGCCCATCGGCTAAATTACAATATACTGAAACCCTCGGATCCCTTTGCTGCTTTTTAGAGCTTGCCCGGGAGGAAATGCAGCTGGCACATTCTAAGTTTTTCTTTTGCTCCCAGTCCAGCGTGGAAGAATGATTTATTTATTATTTATTGATTCTAGATACCCCCGTCTAAAACTAAAATTAAAATCTATCTGTCACTTTCAAAATAATAAAATTAAAAAAGGAAAGACGATTTATACTCAATGGTTTTACACTTTGTCCGCCAGTTTCCCCAGTATTTCTGTCAATTTTATCCGCCATATCATATGACGGCGAGTCTGAAAGTTACAAATAGATTTTAAATTAAGTTTTAGCCGGTAAATCTAGAATCGAGCCCAATATTTAACAATATAATTCATTGCTATGAATTTAAAGATTTGAATTTAGTTTGAACCTTCCATTTTCCTTTTCATACATACATATAATCACGCCTTTATCCCCAATGGGGTAGGCAGAGCGTAAACGACCTAAACAAAGATCGTTTCACCACGTCTGACAAAGTTTAGAGGATTATTTTAGATAGATTTGTAGGTATATTGCTTTAGTGACAGGTTGTCAACCCATCGCCTAAGATACAATGTACTGAAACCCACGGATCCCTTAGCTGGATTTTACAGCATGCCCGGGAGGAAATGCAGCTCGCACATTCTATACTTTTCTCTCGCTCCCAGGCCAGCATGGAAGACTTATAAATTGTATATTTTCCTTTTCATTACAATAAATTGCTAGTAGTTCTTGTAGGCCTGGGTTTGGCTTGCTTACTTCTCACCAGTTTAAATATAGCTAGTGCAGGTATATAATGGCGTTTTGCACTTATATAAAAACATAGAATATAGTTATTCATTCTTTGCATCAAAAAATCCTGGGATTCGAAGGTTTTAACGGACTAGCGACCTACATAAAAATTTAAAATATTTATTTTTATAGTATAAGTTTAATAATACTATTAATTGATTATAATGCCCGATGGTGTAGTGGAGAGGGCCGCGCCGCTGCCTGTTGAGCGGGCAGGTCGTGGTTATACCAATGTGTTTTTTCGGCGCTTTTTCCGTGCTTCGGAAGGCTTGTTAAGCCGTTGGTCCCGGTTTATATCGTTTAACACCGTAGATATTAGTCGTCAAGCCATGTCAGAGGCCAGTGCTAAGCATTGGCGGCTTGAAAACTCTGACCTAATCTAGGATAGGGTCTGGTTTCCCTTCTGAGTTGCGGAGGTCAAATGGCAGTCGCTCTGTGTAAAAACCAGTACCCTTGTTCAATCACCTAGATTAGGTAGCCGACCCCGAGAGATACGGGATAAGGCTAGGGAGATGATGAAGTTTGATAATACTTATTGTAGCCTACATCATTCCACCTTTGACATTCCACTTTAGTTCTCACAATGTGCAACGCACTCTGCTATTTCACTAGGATAGTAACTTAACTGCCTCCGTGGTCTAGTGACTACTCCCGATCCGGAGGTCCAGGGTTCGATTCCCAGGGGACACAAAGATGATATTTGAGAATTTATCACTTTGTGAATATTTCCCCAGTTTAGTTAGGACATTGCAGGCTGAATCACCTGATTGTCCGAAAAGAAAAAAGATTTCGTGCTTCGGAGGGCACGTTAAGCTGTCGGTCCCGGTTGCTGTCTTTGATAGTGGTCGTTACTCAAACTATGGCAGAGGCCTGATAGTTGTGCTACTTGACGGTTTAAAAACTCTGACACCAGGGTTCATCGGGTCGACAGAAGAAGAGCTAGGATAGAAGTAGGTGTTATAGGCTACATTGCTACTTACCATCAGGTGGACCGTATGGTTAGTCGCAACTGAATAACATAAAAAACCTGTATCTAAATACGCATAATGTAATAACATTGATCGCATTCACAAGTAGAGAGCCTGATAAGTACCGTTCGCAGTGTTGAAGGCCGCACGTAGGCCGCAAAAAGTAAACATTTATTTCGATCCACTTCCTATTAGCGTCATGAAATAATAATTGTAATGATTGAATAATTAAACACCTTGTTCGATAACAAAGATAACGTACTTGGTAAATAATAAGTAATGCGTTTTGCTAAGGGTTTGGTTTGTTTATCGACCGTAAAATTTTTTTTACTATCGTTGTTGAGTGCGATAATCTGAAGCTCGTATTTATAAAGCGATCTCAAAATTGAGAGCAATAAGTTTGGATTTGACAGGTCGTTTTGTACTAAAATTACATTTTAGATACAAACTCAAACTATAGTCTGTCAACGTCGTGCTTACCGCGCCCTAGGGGTACAGACGTTGGCGGGGACGCGGTAGCACGCGGCGATTGCGAACATGAACACATTGCGTCGTGCTCGCTCACCCTCCTGCTTCACCGCCCGCACCCCCGTTACCGCGTCCCCGCGCACGTCTGTACCCCTAAGGCGCGGTAAGCACGACGTTGACAGACTATAGTTATCACGAGTCGAGTAGAGTCTTTTCACCTGTCCCCGTAGTATGCCGCCGCGCGACAATGAATATGTCGCACTGTCGCATCTATCTGTCAAACTCCCAAACAATTTGACAGATAGATGTGATAAAATATATGATTAAATAGCTATTGCAACATACATACATAATATACATATAGTCACGCCTTTATCCCTAATGGGGTAGGCAGAGCGAAAACAACCTAAACTAAGATCGTACGGCGGTACGACCTTTGTTTAGGTGACGTTTCAGACGCGGCGACGTCTGACAAAGTTTTGAGGGTTATTTAAGATAGATTTGTAGGTATAGTGCTGTAGTGACAGGTTATCAGTTCATCGCCTAAATTACAATATACTGAAACCCTCGGATCCCTTAGCTGGTTTTTACAGCATGACCGGGAGGAAATGCAGCTGGCTCATTTTATGTTTTTCTCTCGCTCCCAGGCCAGCATGGAAGTATCTCTCGCACCCAGGCCACCACGGAAGTAACAATAATGAAATAGGATTTGTTATAGAGGTTAACAGTTGAAACTCTTAATTTACTTCAATTTGAATATTCTCCCATAAAACGGATGACTCTGTTCTTATCTAAGATTTTTCATCAGATTTGTAAAATAACATAAAAACACAATCTATGTTTTTCTTTCGCTCCCAGGCCAGCATGGAAGAAAGAAGAATAGAATCAATTTCAACCTCGAACGCAAGCTACGTCAAACGTGTGAAACACAAACTTTACTAAACATTGCTCTTGTTTAGAAGCTTGTATCACCAAAACAACTCGGTTTATTCTTCTTTACACCTTATTCAAATATTCACTTCAGTAATACAATAATCGTAGCTGCCAGTATTTTTCTTACAAGTGTCAGGTCCTGAAGTTGTCACGCACAAACAAACCAATAGATTTCGGAAACGATTTTTGTATGAAATAAAAAAAGAGAGCCGCATGGATGTGAAACGTTTCTAGGAATATGGTGATGACACAAAATCTCGACAAGAGTGGCGAAATGTTGGCGTCGATTCTCGCGTCATAATCCTAATAGGGATGACGAATACTAGTCAAATCAGCAACTTATTATGAACTTATGTCAATAAGGATTTTTTGAATGCTAATAGTTATGACATCACGCTATGGTAAATATTGCATACATACATAACATACATAAAATCACGCCTTTATCCCTTACGGGGTAGGCAGAGCGTTAAACGCCTCGTAAAAGGCGCTTTCGCCGCATCTGACAAAATTGAGGGCAATTTTAGATTGTAATGTAAATAAATTGTAAAGTAAATATTGACTACCCAAATTAATAATTACTACATTTTTAACTCGATTATTAAATCTAAATGGGCATTTTTTTTAAGTGATGAATGAGATCCACAATATTTTAGACGTATCAGTTTTAAGTGTAAGCGTCTTGAATTTTTTTAGTCACCCAGTTGTCACGCCTGTTCTAATTCTTAGCTAGCGCTATTCACTTTCTTGACTTTGACATAAGAACAGAGACTATGACAGTCCTAATTTGACATAAGACTGCTTATTTGACGTAAATTAAGGCAGCATTATATTCTCTTATCAGTTCTTAGAGAGAGAATAACATAGATTGTGCAAGCTGCATTTCCTGCCGGGCATGCTGTAAAAACGTGCTATGGGATCTGAGGGTTATTGTACATTGCAATTTAGGCGATAGGCTGACAACCTGTCACTACAGCAAAATATCAACAAATCTATCTTAAATAACCCTCAAAACTTTGTCAAACGTGGCGGAACGACCTATGTTAACGTCGATTACGTTCTGCCTACCCCATTAGAGATCAAAGCGTGATTATATGTATGTATGTATCTCTGCTATATAATGCTCTTTATTTTCCGAACTATGAAAGTCTCCAAAAGATCCGGGAGTAAAATCGAGATTGGAATCCTAAATCTGTCTAGTAGACCACACATACAAATATGCTATCTGCGTAAGGACAGTTACTACCTTAATCTACAGTTAGAACTAATCATTTTAATTGATATCAGGATAACTATTTTCTAGTATCATGGTTGAATGTGAACCAGTGCTAATTGGTGTATAAAACGAACACAAACAACATTCAGAGGATCAATTTTTAAAAGTCGTTGGATGATAAGAAGTAGACCTTAATGAAATTATTATTACCTACTGTTTTACTGTCAGTTATTATTACTGTTTGTACTTATACAATCGCCTAGGGCTTGCCCTGTAATGGTTGTGTAAATGATGTTAACAAATAAAATTCCTCAGAACTTTTTCGTGAGATAAAATATCTTTTCAGAAAACATCTTCTGAAAAGCTAGGTAAGCGGGGAAGACCGTAAACGGCCTAACCGTCCGACCGTCTGACAAAGATTTGAGGGGTATTTAAGATAGATTTATAGGTATTAAACTGTAGAGACAGGTTGTCAGCCCTTGGCCTAAATTGCAATATACAGAAACCCTCGGATCTCTGAGCTGGTTTCTACAGCATGCCCGGGAGGAAATGCAGCTGCCACATTCTCTGTTTTTCTTTCGCTCCCAGTCCAGCATGGAAGAAGTCTGATTAGTACATTATCGTATTTCATTATTTGTGGCAGGTCCTGCTGATTAGTTCCTCTCATTCAAGATTCTTATTCTATCGAGTGAGTTTTTGGAGTCACTTATTAAACTAGACTCGGATATGGTCTGTGAATCGACAACTTTCAAAGACAGTGACTAGGACTGGCTTAACGTGCCCTCCGAATCACGGAATCCTTACTGATTAGTTCGTGTCATGAAGTGACTTTCAAAAATTGAGCTCCAGCTGTAACACTGGCATTCCTTTCCAACCGGTAATTATTGAAGTAAAGTAAAGTGTGGTTAGGCTCGGGTACTGTATGGTCGCCTACTATTTAATTTAATTTGTTGATGTCAGCTGTCGACCTTATTTAATTATCACGAGATACAGGCAATTTATGATATTTCGATTTATACCAGGTGTAAGGGACAGCGTCCCGCAAACTGAATGGCGTTTCTCAGTCAACGACACTGAACAACTTCCACCAGGAAATTCTTTCAGGAATGAAATAAAATGGCTACAAAATTTTCACCTCGATCAGACAATTTGTATGGAAAAGCCTTTATTTTTCACATCCTGAAAAAAAATTGCTGATAGTTGTTCAGAGTCGTTGACTGAGCAACCTGTATAAGTTTGCGGGACGCTGTCCCTTACACCCCGTATAAATTGATTTATTTCGATGTATGTATTGAAGTCTTTTTTTTTCATTTGTACCTATTAAATATATTTTGCAAATGGGCCGTTCAATATAAATTTTCAGATTTTCTAAACATGATACTACTTCCATGCTAGACTGACAGATCTGCATTTCCTCCCGGGCATGCCGTAAAAACCAGCTAAGGGATCCGAGAGTTTAATTTTGCTGACAACCTGTCGCTACTGTAATATACCTATAAAGCTATCTTAAATAACCCTCAAAACTTAAATGTGGCGGAACGACCATTGATTAGGTTGTCCGCACACTGCCAACCCTATTAGGGATAAAAGCGTAATTATATGTATGTAGGTATAATGATAATTGTCATCTCCTATGATCCGTCACTGATCGATCAATGATAATGTAGTTAGATCATTCCAATTCACTATCATAGTTGAAGAAATATAATTTGATCCCATTTGTCACTGATTTATATGTCAAATTAGCTCAAATTATTATGTATTGCGTCAACTATAACTAATATCTGGTACTACCATACAATATTGCTTAGAATCATTATATCAGTTTAACTTTAAAGTGTATCCTTATATTATATCCTAATCGGTTATTTCCTTTCGCAAAGCTGTAATAGACACATGACAGGGTTGCAGGAAATTATTATTTGTTCTTTTAACAAGTTTGCGGCGAACCAAAGTTTTATTAGCCGGAAAATATGCTCTGCGCAAGTTTAATTTGTTTTTATACGTGTGCTACTTCATTTCGATAAGCTAAGGATTATTTGATAGTAGGGGAGGCCTTTGCCCAGCAGTGGGAAGACGACGTTAATAGCCTATAAGGCTATCAAAAAAAAACATACATGGGCCTCCCCCCTGGCCCATGTCCAGCAGTGGACTGTTGTGGCTGATGTTGATTGATCAAGATTGACATACATACATACAATCACGCATTTATCCCCAATGGGGTAGGCAGAGCGTAAACGACCTAAACAAAGGTCGTTCCGCCACGTCTGACTAAGTTTTGAGGGTTATTTAAGATAGATTTGTAGGTATATTCCTGTAGTGACAGGTTGTCAGCCCATCGCATGTGAATATACTGAAACCCTCGGATCTCTTAGCTGGTTTTTACATCATGCCCGGGAGGAGATGCAGCTGGCTCATTCTATGTAATTCTCTCGCTCCCAGTCCAGCATGGAAGTAGAGAGATTTGTTACTAAAATGTTTTTTTATTTCGCACGGAAATCATCAGTGTTTCTCCACTACATTATGGATATAAACCTTCCTCTTGAATCACTCTATCCATTAAAAGAAACCACATCAAAATTCGTTGCGTAGTTTAAAAGATCTAAGCATACAAAGGGATATAGGGACAGATAAAGCAACTTTGTTTTATACTATGTCGTGATTATTTCATATTGTCTTGTGAATACCCGAAATTAGCTGCTGGGTATGCCTAAATAAATTGAAACGGGATGAAAGTGTGATATTTAGTAGGTGGTATCTGCCTCCGTAGTCTAGTGGTCAGAGCCATGGGCTTAGGATCCTGAGGTCCTGGGTTCTATTCCCAGGGGGGAACACAAAGTTAACATTTCTCAATTAATCACTTTGTGAGGTTTTCCCCAGTTTGGTTACGACATTGTAAGCTGAATCACCTGATAGTCCGAAAAATAAAAGAATTCCGCTTCGGAAGGTACGTTAAGCAGTCGGTCCCAGTCGCTGTCTTTGATAGTGGTCGTTACTCAAACCATGTCAGAAGTCTAATGGCTGTGCTACTGAAATTCTGACACCAGGGTTCTTCGAGTCGTTGTTCGACTCGAAAATTAATTCGCTAAGAAAAAGAAGAAGTAGGTCGTAACGTACAGGACCCTCATATACAAGACCCTTCGTGGGACAGACCGACATGCGACATGACAAAATGATAAGGGTTTATAACCTACTAAGGAACCCTAAAAAGGGTCTAAGTGTCTGGAGTTCATTCAACTCTTCCAATTAGTGCTTTCGAAGAAATCCTTGGGCATTTTCTTGGCTAATTTTCCGTGGCCCGAAAAGTGGGTTTGCATTGCAAATTTTGTTTCTTTTTATACTTACCAGTTAGAGACATGGGTAAAATATAAATTCAAGATTTTCCAACTCGTCAACGTTGATCAAAGGAACTGCCAATTTTATTTTCGACACAGCTTTCTTTTATTGTCGTCGTCGACTCAACTCGCTCCATCATCGACTCTGTCTCCATCGCCCCTGACTAGATTAGAGTCAAGAGCAAATCATTTTCTTTTTTTAAATAGTTTATTTTACATCCTGTGTATGAACCTATTTATAATCCGCAAATGGGTGTTACAGATCGGTCGCAAGGCTGTGCCTGGACAACAATCGAAATGCAGCCTGACAGGTTGGCCTGCGCCTGCGCATAATGCTGCGACCGTGGCTGGCTGTGGCTCGCCTTGGTCCACTAATGTCTGCCACAATCGTACTAGCCCTTATACAGAACAAGCTGAAATTCAATTCGTCTATTTTGAAGTATCGATACGAATAGACTTATGTATAAGTCGGGGAAGTACAACTCAATCTTTGCACTCAGAAAGTGTTTTCGTTGTATACAAAATCTGACCCACTGTCCAAGGGTTCCGAATCTTAGGCCCGTATTTATAATCAGCACTTGAAACTGACGGCGAGTTTGAGTTCGTATCAGAAATGTAATTTCAGTACATTATACCTGTCAAATCCATACTTAATACTGCTCTCAATTTTGAGATCGCTTTATAAATACGGGCCTCCCTTAAATTCCCAAATTTAGGAAGCTTCTTGTCATATTATTTCATCACTACAGAATCTTTAAGCGCTTTAACCAAGTTGTCAAAATTTCGTAGATATTGTTTTATTTGAATCAAAAATCTCTGACGAGTATACCCTAATAAAATTTGCTTAACTTAATAACATATTCTCCAAGCAGAAAATTATTCATTATCGTAATAAAAAGGCGGCGTATTACAATTAAGTATTTCTAAAACAAAATAATTACAAGTACATTGAAATTTATTTTTGCTTCCGATTATGATGAAACCAAGCATGTCCTAACATCAGAATATTATTAAATTATTTTGACTATTGCCAAGCCAGCAACAATGATATTATACCAAATATTATAATTGGCTAGGTGCCTACAGTGTAAAATCACTACATAGTATAAAACAAAGTCGCTTTCTCTGTCCCTATATCCTATATATATGTATGCATAAATCTTTAAAACTACTCAACGGATTTTGATGCAGTTTATTTTAATGGATAGAGTGATTCAAGAGGAAGGTTTATATGTATAATACATGCATAATATAGTAGAGAAACACTGATAATTTCCGTGCGAAGGCAGGGCGGGTCGCTAGTATATTATATAAATTCAATCTATGATTTCACCTAAAGAGCCGATGCTGTAGTGGATAGGGCCGCTGCCTCCTGAGCGGGAGGTCGTGGTTCGAATCCCACCACGTACCAATGTGTTTTTCGGTTTTCGAATTTCATATGTACGTTTATTCGGCACTTTTTCCGTGCTTCGAAAGGCACGTTAAGCCGTTGGTCCCGGTTAATATCGTTTAATACCGTAGATATTAGTCGTTAAGCCATATCAGAGGCCAGTGCTAAGCATTGGCGGCTTGAAAACTCTGACCTAATCTAGGATTGGGTCTGGTTTACCTTCTTGGTTGTGGAGGTCAGATGGCAGTCGCTCTGTGTAAAAACCAGTACCCTCGTTCAATCCCCTAGATTAGGTAGCCAACCCCGTGAGATACGGGATAAGGCTAGGAAGATGATGATGATTTCACCTAACTGCCTAGTTACTACATATCTTACACGTGTTTAACCTATCGTCAAGCAAAACGTAAGGTAGGTACCTATCTAGATATGTGTGATATACAGAAAATATATAGAAGATGGATTGTTCATGTTCACTCATCATCACAAAGGAATAGACGGTTTAATACAAAACAACACCTCACTGAATACACAGAATAGTGAATACAAAGTCCTATACAAAGCAGACTTGACAACAAAAATTTGGAACAACACAACAGGTGGTTATATGACGTCACATCTATGAATAGCCCTTTAAAGTGTCCAAATATAGACGCTTTAGAAATTCAAGGTGGCAACAGACAGAGGAGACAGTTTACATCAGCTTATCAAGATTGCTCCAATTCATTGCAGAATGCTCATTGTCTGGAGCCAAATGACGTACCACCATTCATAGAAAGAGCCGTCCCACTAGTCCTAACCATTCATTTGCGTCGTGTGTTACATCGCTGTATTAAATGTAAACCAATGACGCAACTGGCAAGCAAAAACATAAACAGATATCTGGCAATGTTGAAAGCGCAACGGTGAAGTTAGTTTTACTTCTGGGCCTATCTGTTCCCATTTAGCGCTGTCGGTTCACGGAATATTTTTAATTGCTACAAGTCATTTCGATTAATATAGCCTAAAGATCAGTCATACTAACTTTCATACCTCTACCTCCCTTTACGGCTAAGTTAGGCGTACCATCATTCGCTTGCCCTTATCCCATTTACTTGGGGTCGGCGCAGTACGTTTTCTTCTTCCATTCATCCCTGTCAGCCGTCAATTCAACACTCACACCTGTTTTGGACATATCAGCTTTCACGCAGTTCATCCATCTTTTCTTTGGTCGTCCTCTCCCAACATATCCATCCACATTCAAATTCATTACCCTTTTGCCTTTCATCCCTCCGCATAACATGGCCATACCACGCAAGGCGATTTGCTCTTACTTTGTTGGTAATTGGCGCAACTTTAAGTTAGGCGTACCGCGAGGGCTAATTGTATACTAAGCCTATCACTACACTATCAGCACAATAGTGTCTGTGACTTCATTCAGAACAATATTGTTTGTGAGAAGATATTGTGTCCATTGCATCAAAGTAAGACAAAAATGTTTTTTTATATATTTATTCCTTTTAAGAACAAATTACGGAAGCATATACGAGTACTTCCTGTTTTAAGAAATCTATTATTTTCACTTCTTCCATGCTGGACTGGGAGAGATAGAAAAACATAGAATTTTCCAGCTGCCCTTCCTCCTGGGCATGCTGTAGAAGTCAGCAAAAGGGATTGGAGGGGGAATAGAGTATATTGTGATTTAGGCGATGGGCTGACGACCTGTCACTACAGCAATACACAATACAATCTAAAATATTCCTCAATTTTTGTCAAACTTGGCGAAAGCGCCTTTCACGAGGCGTTTTACACTCTACCTACCCCGTAAGGGATAAAGACCTGATTTTATGTATGTATGTATTATTTTCACTTCTACAGAACAAATCCTCTAGGCATTTACAGTAATGCTAAAAGGATGTCGCATCTTTAAGTTGTCGTTACACGAGCTTCTCAACTTGACGTTACACGTATAGGAAAAAGGATATAGGTAACTTGCGTATTCTATTTTTCAACACATTATGAAAAGGAGATAAATGTAGTATAGTAAGAGCCATCGTGTATCCTAATCTATATAAACTCTTGCCGATTCCAAATATAATCAGTTGTTAATCAGCACTCAACTTGTTTAATTGTCTCTCCCTACTTCCGTCTATGCAAAAAACATATTTAATGGGAATTCTTATAGGCTATGGTTAAGGTATTTATGAATAAAAATAAAATGAATAGGTAAACTTAAACAATTTTTCCTACATCTAAAACTACACACCCTAAACATTAAAACAATAGCCAATAAATACCTAGTTTAGGCTTAAGGCGCCCGATAAGCGATCAATTCTATTGGGTAATACAGGCTACAGCTGATGAAATTGGCCCGATACTTGCATCAAATGCAACTTTTACCCATAAATAGCTATAGGATAGCTGTATCCTGGTATCAGTCAGGCGCATTACGAACTACTTAAATAAATACAGGCTGACTTTATTAGTGACGGCAGATCTCTATGCTAGTCGTCTTCTTCTGTCGTGTGGGTATCGAGTCGATCGACCCGATAGACCCAGATGTCAGAGTTTTTAAACCGCCTAACAGCACAACTATATAGGCCTCTGACATGGTTTTTGTAACGACCACAATCAAAGACAGCGACCGAGACTAACGGCTTAACGTGCCCTCCGAAGCACGGAATCTTTTTTCTTCCAATCAGGTGATTCAACCCACATTGTCCTAACCAAACGGGGGAAATCTAACAAAGTGATAAATTGACAAATATCAACTCTGTGTGTTTCCCCTGGGAATCGAACCCAGGACCTCCGAATCGCGAGCCCATGGCCTTGACCACTAGACCACGGAGACAGTTTTTAACTATGCTAGTGGCATAATTATAGACAAAACTAGCAGTGTGATTGATGAATGATGACAATCAAACAAACAACTGTCCACAAGTGCCATGTTTATTAGACAGGAAATAAATAAATAAAATAGATCACAACCGACAAGAGTTACAAATAGGTGTGATTAAATAATAACATCGTATGAAATATCATTTTTGTTTGAGCAAATGCAGCTATAAAATATACTTTCAATCCTGGGTTGAGCTGCCTTACGCTGCGTTTGCGTCCATATAAAAGTAACCGAGCATAGTACTGACTGACGAGTTATCATTTATCCTGCTGATTGATGCGCTACGGAGAGCCAACATATTTTTAAGATGTAATTTTTTAAATATATGAAAGATCTTTATAATACATACATAACGTCACGCCTCTTTCCCGGAGGGGTAGGCAGAGATCACATCCTTCCATTTGCTACGACCCTTGCAAACTTCTTTCGCTTCATCTACATTCATCAATCTTTTCATGCATCTTTATATTAAAGATCTGAAATCATATTTTTATCATATTGTATGCTACTATTTACTATAGCCAACATACATACATATAATCACGTCTTTATCCCTAATGGGGTAGGCAGAGCGTGAACGACTTGAACAAAGTTCGTTCCGCCACGTATGACAAAGTTTTGAGGGCTATCTAAGATAAATTTGTAGGTATATTGCTGTAGTGACAGGTTGTTATCCTATCGCCTAAATTGCAATATACAGAAACCCAATATACAGCATGCCCAGGAGGAAATGCAGCTGGCACATTCTATGTTTTTCTCTCGCTTCCAGTCGAGCATGGAAGAATAGCCAACATATTTTATCATATTGTGATTTTAAGATCTTAAATCACAATATGATACAATATGTTGGCCCTCCATAGTGCATCAATCAGCTGGATAATCAATCATAATATTGACTCTAACAAAAATGGTATTACATACAATATTATTATTTAATCATACCAATGGGCTCAATTCTAGATAGCACCGGCTAAAACTAAAATTAAAATCTATCTGTCACTTTCAAAATAATGAAATTGAAAAAGGACAGGCGATTTATATTCTATGGTTTTACACTATGTCCGCTAAATTTTGACGCGCACTTGCACGTTTCCCCAGTATTTCTGTAAATTTTATCCGCCATATGATATGACAGCAGATAAAAATTACAGATAATGCATAAACCCACCGACTATATGAAACCGGAGAGAATAGATATCCTGTCCTATTCCAATATTTTGAGTCTGAAAGTGACAGATACATTTTAATTTTAGGTTTAGCCGGTTGAATCTAGAATTAAGCCCAATTTGTAACTATATTTGAAATCCAGAAAAAATGGGCTAAACTACCCCAATTGTGACCTACAACTAAATCACCCTGCATATGGAATGGTTAACTTAACCTTGTAATTTAGGCGATGGGCTGACAACCTGTCACTACAGCAATACACATTACGATCATAAATTGCCCTCAATTTTTGTTAGACGTAGCGCCTTTTACAAGGCGTTTTCCGCTCTGCCTACCCCGCAAGGGAAGGCGTGATTTTATGTATGTAACTTAACCTGCTGGCCCCTGTGCTTATAAACATATCGAAAGTGGGTTGACCACCAAATACACCCAATTTAATTAAATGTGGAAATAAACACTGCCACTAAACCAACCATTTCCGTATTTGGGACTGAAGTATCTATGAAAGTATTTTTGCTTCCATGCTGGCCTGGGAGCGAGAGAAAAACATAGCACATTCTATGTTACATTTCCTCCCGACCATGCTGTAAAAACCAGCTAAGGGATCCGAGGGTTTCATTATATTACAATTTAGCCGATGGGCTGACAACCTGTAACTACAGCATTATACCTACAAATCTATCTTAAAATAACCCTCAAAACGTTGTCAGACGTGGCGGAACGACCTTTGTTAAGGTTATTTACGCTCTGCCTACCCCATTAGGGATAAAGGCGTGATTATATGTATGTATGTATAATTAAATGTGGAAATAAACACTGCTACTAAACCAACCATTTCCGTATTTGGGACTGAAGTATTTATGAGACCGCAATATAATTGTCACACCTACTTTGATATCCGCTGGCCATTTTCATAACCGTTGGTGCAGTGGATAGGGCCGCTGTCTCCTGAGCGGCGGAGCGTGGTTCGAATTCCACTACATACCAATGTGTTTTTCGGTTTTCGAATTTCATATGTACGTTTATTCGGTGATTTTTCCGTGCTTCGGAGGGCAAGTTAAGCCGTTGGTTCCGGTTAATATCGTTTACTACCATAGATATTATTCGTTAAGCCATGTCAGAGGCCAGTGCTAAGCATTGGCGGCTTGTAAACTCTGACCTAATGTAGGATTGGATCTGGTTTCCCTTATGGGTTGCGGAGGTCAGATGGCAGTCTCTTTTAAAACCAGTAACCCTCGTTGAATCACCTAGATTAGGTACCCGACTCCGTGAGATACGGGATTATGATTATGTTTATGTATTTGAATACACTTCAATGTTGAATTGGGAGCAAATAAAAGTGCCAGCTGGTTCTCTTCCCGGGCATGCTGTACTGTTATATCCAGCAATACGACACATATCTGCAATTATTCCCAACATTTAGGCACCAGACTTGACGGCAAACCTTATAAGATCTCAAACTTGAGAGCAATATTAAGTATGGATTTGACAGGCTAGTTTGTACTGAAATGACATTTCTGATACTAACTCAAACTCGCTGTCACTCTTGAGAGCTGATTACAAATACGGCCCTAACATAAATACTAGCCTTAGTTACCTTATTTTGTAACAATTTTAGCAACGTAATTTCTAGTTAGTCTGAAGCTTGTGCTCAAGAATATTAGAAAAACAATATTAAAGTACAAAATCTGTTCAATAAGTAAAAGAACAAACTCTCTACAATATGGCGGGCAAAGTTAAGAAGCTATGACGTAAGTTTTTAAAATCCCGCAAGATGTTTTAACTTTTGCAACTCTATAATATTGCGCAAGGCTGCATAAAAGGGATTCCACAACCTGGTCCAAATCCATGTTCTGGGTGCGACACTGACATTTCGTCAACATGTCGTCAAATTAAGCCTAATCTAGATTAATCTTTGTGATAAATGTCCGTTAGTTTAATAGTCCGTGCCTTGCCCATTCATAAACATAAAACATGCAATTTCTTCTTAAATACCACAAAGTAGTCTTTATCATCAGAGTAAATTGTCTTTTGTTCCTAATTGGTTCATAAAATTGTCTTTTTTCGGACAATTATTGTGCGTAGGATGTGGCATATTTTATGAATTTAAATTTTTCACGGGCAATATAACGTATTCTCGGCAAGGAAATAGCAAAATAAAAAAATCTAATAAGTAATTACCCTCGTTAAACGAATCTTATTCATTTAACATTTAGGTCCCATCGTAGATAAAACACCTAAGTTTGGAATAACATTAATGTAAGCTATGTCATACCTAGATACAACAACGAGTGTGATATATCAACTTTTGTGTTCTCGTTATAAATATTAACAAGGTAATTATGGTTTTCATAGCAAGGGCCACGCTCAATTTAACTCTAGTCTAGTTTTCTGTGTTCGCAGTTTGAAACCAGATATTATTCATTGTATAACATAGAAAGAAAGAATGCGGCTCTCTGATACAATCAAAACAATAATAATATTTAGCACGCAATATAGGAGGTAATAAAAAGTGCTTGTAATGTTATTATATTTTTTATTAAAGTAAACGGCTCATAATGTTCCTGTTTCCTTTGTGTTTTCTAGTTGTGTATGATTTATTGCTACCAACGCGAGGCAACATGCTGGTGAGTTAAATTCAATTTATGCAAGGAATGTTGAATTAAAATTGTTACCTTAAAAAACTACTGCATACTTTATGCCTTTGAATTTAATTATAATTGAATCGAACGTTAGCTATTGGACCGATATTAATAATAATTTTATGTTTATTAAGTAAGTACGACTAAGTACGTACATGGACAGGGGACTCGATTCTAGATTTCACCGGCTAAAACTAAAATTAAAATCTATCTGTTACTTACAAAATAATAAAATTGAAAAAGGATAGGCGATTTATACTCTGTGGTTTTACACTGTCCGCTAAATTTTGACACGCTTTTGCACATTTCCCCAGTATTTCTGACAATTATTTACGCCATATCTTATGACAGCGAACGCATAAAACCATCGATTATAAATCAAAAACAGGCGAGAATATATCTCCTGTCCTTTTCCAATGTTTTTAGTCTCAAAAGTGACAAATAGTTTTAATTTTAGTATTAGCCGGCAAATCTAGAATCAAGCTCATTGTGTAGATTTATTATTATTTATGTTTCGGAGCACCGAAAATTGAAGATGTAGACGTAGTGTACAGTCTGTTTCCAGTCACACAAACAACATGTTTACCAAATGAAAATAATTTCGTCCAAAAACACAATATTGCAATGAAATCTCAGGTGTCTAATAGCTATTTGAAAACTATTATACCAGGGTTCATCGAGTCGTTTGACTCGAAAATCCACTCGCTAAGAGGACAATGGAATCCTTCTTATCAAATCTAATTTCCAAATTCAGGAAGCTTCTTGTCACATTATTTTATCATTATATAAAAGTATTTTTAGCGCTTTTAGCCATGTTTTCAAAATTTCGTATTGTTTTGATTTGAATCAAAGATCTTTTACGAGTATACATACATACATATAATCACGCCTTTATCCCTAATGGGGTCGGCAGAGCGTAAATGTCCTCAAAGGTCCTTCCGCCACGTCTGACTAAGTGTTGAGGGTTATTTAAGATAGATTTGTGGGTATATATTGCTGTAGTGACAGGTTATCAGCCCATCGCCTCAATTACAATATACTGAAACCCTCGGATCCCTTAGCTGGTTTTTACAGCATATCCGGGAGGAAATGCAGCTGGCACATTCTATGCTCTCGCTCCCTGGCCAGCATGGAAGAAAGTTACCCAAGTTAATTTCGAGGCACTCAAGTCAATATCTTTATTCAACCTCAGGGACCAGCAAATCTGGTGTTCAAGAGAACGGAGCACTGCGATCCTCAGTGTACCAAGGTAGACTTCTGGATCGAGCAGAGGAAGTACAACCGATCCATCAACGTGCTGGATATCACCGTTCACGACCTGCCTTACCCCATTGACCACATGGTCACTGTAAGTGTATCCTTCAGGGGAAAATCGACAAAATAAGGTTTAAAAATGGAGAGAGATTTCGCTTTGGCAGATTTTGTACATATCGAAGGATTATGATGATGTCGGTAAACCCGGACTTTGACAAAATACTAGTCATAATCCAGAGAACAGGCTATGATTTTATTAAAGTCACCCGGACTTTGATAAAAAACCGGACTTTGACTAAATCCTAGACTTTTCTCTGGATTATCCAGACCAGTATTTTGTCAAACTCCGGGTTTTGATCAAAATTCTAGTGTTTTTAAATCTAAAAACTGATTTCATCAAAATCTGTGACATGTATAAATGCAGTTGTTCTATTGGTAAGGATATATGGAAGGGTAAGTAGGTAAGTAGTAAATATGCCAAGGTTCAAAATGATGAAAATGATTTGACGATATGGATTTGATTAAATACTACACTAACTAGAAAGCAAAAAACGAATTTGGTACTTACAGTATAACTAACTATATCAGGTAGGGTTTCCAAGAAATACGGGAATGGAGGTTTCTATCTACGAGTATGTCAAAAGTATTTGAGCCCACGGTAAACTTTGACATGAAATATCTAAACCATGTCACCAAACTCGCAATCATCCCAAAAGTTTCAGCAAGTCCGCGAATTTTATGAAATCTTCCAAATCAGGGTCACTTAAGCGAATCATAAAGTTACCAAACAGATTTCCAGGTAAGTAGGTGATGAGGTTGAAAAAACACGCTTCATTTTTATACCGTATTCAAACAAAATTAACAGATTTTTCTTTGAGTTGAGCGCCTCTGTTTGTGCCGTGTCAGGTTCTGTGGACCCAACCTATATTCGCAGACACAGGGTATTTTTAGCTCCTTTATCAAATTACCATCCCCCACCTAAATCAATTTAGGTCATGTGTGACGGCAAATTCGCTTTTACGTTTTCTTTTTTAAAACATTCAGGTACGCGTGAAAAAGCTGAATGCCTCTGGGGTGACCAAGCTTTTGACGCCATATTACCAAAGTTACGCGCGGTTATTTCACGACCTAATTGTCAGCGAGACTATTCTAAAAATAGAAAGGTGTAAGATAATTTTAGCTTAACATCAAACGTGCCGTCTAATGAAGTAAAGGCGCTATACCTTTACACTAAATAAACTCCAACTTTTCTTCATAACTCGACTGATGAGTTTGCCCGCTGTGTTGTTCTTTAAATAAAGTTTTCTTTTTTATTCAGCTTGAACTAAAAGGCTCAATGAAGAAGGAAGGGGGTTTCAAGCCGGGGAGTTTCTACTACAAAGATATAGCTTGTGTGGCTCTGAACAAAATGCTTGGAGACATGTTCACCGATATTTTGCATATGGCTGGAGTTGATGAGTGCCCTCTTCCTGCCGTAAGTATCAAGTTACTTCTAACTGAAAATAGATAAATTATTCTTAGTAAATACTGTATGTTTTGACATATTATAAATTGACTAAATTGTTTTTTATACTTTTGACGATCGCATTACGGATGACATTATTCTCGCATTGATTGTAATTTGATTTTATTTATTCTGTCGAGTGGGTATCGAGTCCATCGACCCGATAAACCCTGGTGTCAGAGTTTTTAAACCGCCTAGTAGCACAACTATCAGGCCTCTGACATGGTTTTAAGTGACGACCACTATCAAAGACAGCAACCGGGACCGACGGCTTAACGTGCCCTCCGAAGCACGAAATCTTTTTTTTTCGGACAATTAGGTGATTCAGCCTGCAATGTCCTAACCAAACTGGGGAAAATTCATAAAGTGATAAATTCTCAAATATCAACTTTGTGTTTCCCCCCTGGGAATCGAACCCAGGACCTCCGGATCGGGAGTCCATGGCACTAGCCACTTATTTACCACTTATTTTATTTGGAAACCTGTAACTGTAATATAAATAAACTAAACATTTTTTTTTATAAATAAAACAGTGGAAATCAAGCACACAGTCTCTCTCATAGCGGACACCGTAAATTATAACACTAAGGCTTGTACGAGTATTTATGAAGCGACATCAAACTTGAGAGCGATATTAAGTATGGATTTGACAGGCCAGTTTGTACTGAAATGACATTTCTGATACGAACTCAAACTCGCTGTCACCCATGAGAGCTGATTATAAATATGGCCCTAGAGTCACACTTAACACTTCCTAGTGGGTAAGCAAAAGGCGTTGCTCTTCGTAAGACCTAGTACTTAAGCTCTACTAAAGGCCACTACCATAGATCTTTCCGACCGATTTAGGTCTTGGCGACCGCTTCGACTCCTAGCCAGCACGACGCTCGTGTGCCCGTAAATGGCTGACGTCGCCGATCGATGCCGGTATACTATTTAAAGATCGTTCTAGCCTCTCTTCTCTCATTTCCAGGGTAATCACGACGTGTTGGGTTTCTACTTCGACAATGACAAGTTCACAGTTCCACAAATCTGGGGCGAGTACAAGATGGAAATCCTGATATACAAGGATGAGGTGATGGACGGCTGCTACAACATTTTCTATGATATGGAACCTAAAGACAAGATTTAAAATTGTCTGTAGAATATTAAACAAATAAAAAATGTGCTACAACACGCAGCACTTTTATCTTGATCTATTTTTTTATTTACTAAACAGCTTTATTAATTTCTTCCATCCTGGACTGGGAGCGATAGTAAAGCATAAAATGTTCCATCTGCCGGCTCATCCGGGCATGCTGTAGAAGTCAGCAAAAGGGATTCGAGGGTTAGTATGTATTGTAATTTAGGCGATGGGCTGACAACTTTTACGATAGCGATACACATAACAAACTAAAATTTCCCTCAATATTGGTCAGCCGTGGCGAAGGCGCTTTTTACTAGGCGTTTTATGCTCTGCCTACCCCGTAACGTAAGGGATAAAGGCGTGACTTTATATGCTGCAGCGCTCATGATATTTTAAAGGAAACAAGAGACTGCAGTTGGTAGAGCGATGAGACGATATGTTGGCAGGCTCCGATCCTATTCACTAAGGCCCGTACTTATCATCTGCAGTTGAGATTGACAGTCAGTTTAAGTTCGTATCAGAAATGTCATCTTGTCAAATAACTAATAAAATACTTAATATTGCTCTCTATCTTAAGATAGCTTTACAAAGTACGAGACTTAGTTACATTTTTTGATTTGGTATTCATCGTACTTTGAAAAGATTGATAGGAACTAAAGACTGTATTGGTCGCAAACTTTCGCCGTCTTATAAACAAAAATCTATATATTTTATCTTTATTCTTCTACAAAACACAAAGTCTATCTCAAAGCTACAAACTTCACCTGAAACCTATGACCCTTACTTATTCCCTGTCAGCTTGGAGCATTACAGCAATGTTCTAACATGAATCCGAAGTAACATAGCTGAGTAATAAATTCCTGGCCTTTCGTATGTAATGGAAGTGGGAAAAATTACAGGTTCGACCCGGTTCCGGTGAAAGATCTCATAAATTATATTGCTCCTTGGCTCTTGACTTTACGATTGCATGAAAAAAAAGAGTGTACGGAAAATAACGCATGAATGATTAATAGTCTTTTATTGTTATTCGTATTAACGATATTTGGACATTGTTATTCTATAACACAATTTTTAAATTATGTTATGTATGACGGTCAAAGAACCACTAGTAATGTCAAAATGTGACGTTCGAAATCTAAATTAATTTTACTTCTATGGGAGTTTTCTTCTACGAAAAGGCGATTTTGCTCATTGATTTTAGGCGCGAAAACTGCTTCCAAGTTAAGGTGAAAAAACAATTTTCAGTGATTGATTGGTTCCGTGTTTGCGCGCAAACTATTCTGTTGTGAGATAGAGCAAACAAGTAGTTGGCAAGAAATCGTGTGTGAGTGATTAATCGACTTCCTTTCGTCTTCCATCGGGCGAGTAGTGAACAGATTGTAGCATCTTGCTGGTGATCTGACCCGACAGCTGGGGTCAGTGACCGACCGCAGCGCGCAAAGTGGATCACTAATGTCACTAAACTATTGTATAAACTTGTTACTAAAAATGAAATTCTAGATTGATTTATATATACATACATATAATCCCGCCTTTATACTGAAACCCTCGGATCCCTGGTTTTTACAGCATGCCCGGGAGGATTTTAAATAGAGTGAATAATATCCGCGATTTAGGTGTTAAAATGGATTCAAAACTAACATTTGTTCCTCATATAGACGATATTATAAACAAATCCATGCTGGACTGGAAGCGAAAGAAAAACATAGAATGTGCCAGCTGCATTTCCTCCCGGGCATGCTGTAAAAACCAGCTAAGGGATCCGAGGGATTCAGTATATTGTAATTTAGGCGATGGGCTGACAACCTGTCACTACAGCAATATTCCTACAGATCTATCTTGGATGACCCTCTAAACTTTGTCAGACGTGGCGGAACGACCTTTGTTTAGGTCGTTTACGCTCTGCCTACCCCATTAGGGATAAAGGCGTGATTATATGTATGTATGTATGTATAAACAAATCATTGAGGCAATTGGGTTTTATTCTGCGTGTAAGTAAACCTTTTAGGCAGTTATGTATGTACAAAACGCTGTATAATAGTTATGATCGTAGCCGGCTAGAATTTGCTTGTTCTGTTTGGCATCCATTTTATAATTTACATATTAGCAGGATTGCAAAGGTACAGAAAAAGTTTATAGAAACTCTTGACTATCGTACTGGTTACATTTAGACTGATTATAAAATTTCATTGAAGAGACATAACATTACGCCTTTGAGTTGTCGTCGTGATTACATTGATGCCACGATCTTGTACAAAATCTTTAACGATCTTATCAGATGCGCCTGCATTGCTGCATGTTATATCTCTTACTGCCCCGAAGATGTGAAAGAGCTTGCCGTGATAAGCCCCTATTTTTCGTACCTAGAACTAATACTCGCTATGCTGATAACAGTTTCATAAGACGTGCCTGTAGGTTGTATAATGATAAATTAGGTGATGTTGACATTTTTAATAAACCCTTACATAACTTTAAGTCGGCAACCCTAACTTACCTTTCTGCCTTTTATGTTCATTATAGTTATCAATCAGATTTATAAGTAATCAGTAAGATATATTCTTTGTAAGATATTTAAACTTACACTTTATGTTAATATTTTTGTAAAACATATCGGAAACTATAGGTCTACAATTTAAATCATGCTTATTAAATCTATATATAAGTGACTGTTTGTTCCAAATGCAATAAAAAAAACAGCTGGCACATTCTATGTTTTTCTCTCACTCCCAGTCCATCATGGAAGAATTGGTAAATGGTAGATTGATTTATAGTTTTTTTTTTATTATGGTTCCCTAGTGTGTTTGTTCCACCGTCGCCTTTGTCTCGGTCACCTTTGACGTTAACTAGAGCCAAGATTATTACAGATGATAAAAATGGCATAATATTAAAAATCAACAACATTTTAGTTTGCAGGTACTTCGCTCTTGTGAGCCTAGCTTGTTTGGATCGGAACAAAATCCGTCTCTTTCTTCTTCTTAGCGAGTGGATTTTCGAGTCGAACTCTGCGGAGATCATGCTTAACGGCTGCTACTAAAGAGTTGGATTTCTTTCTGATTCAAACAAGCTAAATTCACAAGATCGAAGCACTTGCAAACCAAACTGTAACGCGGACACATCCGCATCTCATGAGCCGAAATGAAGACGAAACAGTGGTCAACAAACGACGAACCGATGCGTTTCGTTTTCTCTCACAGTTATTACATTGGCCAAAGTGCCTTTACACTACAACATTTTAGGTTTATGTTTGTTCATTTTCCAATAAAGCGAGCAGTTCAAGGGAAAGAGCAAAACAAAAACTTTACAATGAAAATTATTATTCTAGTTTGGAACTAACCTCCACTTATTTTACAAATTAACAAATATAACAGCCATACGTAACTGAAAGTTTTCTTGCAAAACTTTCCTCTCCAACCATGAAACTTCAAATGTGAAGCCCCTTTATGTGATTTGATGATGGATAAATACGTAGTACTGATTTGAAAAGACACGTCCTTTTACAGGACATCAATTCGGATTTGTAATAAAATAATTATTTAAGAAAAAATGCCTTATGGTAAAATACTGTTTTCGCATTATTTCATTATTTATACTTATACAATTCAACCAGCAAAAAAACAGTTGCTCTTACTATATTCTGTGCTCTTGCTAAACATATCTACCTCTTTCAGAAGTCGCCGACCTCCTAAGTTCTTATCCGATTTATTTTATACCCTTCACTTAGTTTTTCTTTTGATCTGGCTTCAAGTATAGAAGATGAATTTCGTACTGGAATAACGTATGGTATGACGGGAACTAAAATAGTAGTAACTGTGCCCGCGTCTTCACACACGTGGATTTCTGAAGGCAATATCAACAAGTGGATATTTATTACAATCAAAAGTTCCTTTTCTTTTCTTCCATGTTCCATGGACTGGGAGTGAGAGAAAAACATAGAATGTATGATGCATTTCCTTCCGGGCATGCTGTATAAATCAGCTAAGGGATCCGAGGGTTTGAGTATACTAGGTGTAAGGGACAGCGTCCCGCAAACTGATAAGGGTGGCTCAGTCAACGATACTGAACAACTTCCACCAAGTTTTTATTTTTAGGTAATTAATAATAAAATTGGCTTTTCCATTTAAAATGTTCACCTCGATTGGAAAATTTGTATGGAAAAGCCATTTTATTTTTTTACTACCTGAAAAAATTTCCCAGTGGAAACTTTTTTCAGGTTGTTCAGTGTCATTGACTGAGCAACCCCTATCAGTTTGCGAGACGCTGTCCCGTAAGGGATGGGTGTAAACCCAGTATTGCAATTTAGGCGATGGGCTGACAACCAGTCACTACAGCAATATACCTACAAATCTATCTCAAATAACCCTCAAATGTTTGTCAGGCGTAGTGGAACGACCTTTGTTTAGATCGTTTTTGCTCTGCCTACCCCATTAGGGATAAAGGCGTGACTGTAAAAGTTCCTTTCATTTATTTAGATAATCTACAGATTAGAACCCGGAACATGTATTTCTGTTTTGATTGTACGCACTTGTAAAAAACATTAATCATAAAATGTATAATGAGTAGCGCGTGGTCACAACATAGTGTGAGATGTTATCGTTTAGTATTTATAGCTAGCGACACGACTTCCTTAGACCAATGACCAATGACCGACCGTGTATCCAAATTCTATGACATCACAGGAATGACTTTTATGACACATCATATAAAATATCCTCAAACTACATAGGTCTTTATCCAATTTAGGGTATGCCGAACGTCGAGGGCTTTTTCACAGCATCTAACAAATTTTATAGAAAATTTATAAGTATGATTTCCTTAGTGGGGGGTTGTCACTTGTCATCACATTTCTGGGGTCAACTTCTGTTCTTAACAATATGCTTGGAATGAGATGCAACTTGTACGTTTCTTTTATTGTACCCTGCTCCTACCTCCTACCTCCTCCTGCCGATCTTACCAAGTTCATAATCGTAAAGACTAAAGGATATCCCATACAGAAGTATCTACGTAGTTACGGCAGTTCTTTCTTTGTGCGGAGCATTGGTGTCGGGTCGCGCCGGTTTCGGCCCTGCGACCAGTGGCCTGAACTGGATCTTCATACTTCACAATCGGATAGAGTAAAGAACCTCATACAGCAGTGTCTAGTTACGGCAGTTCTTTCTTTGTGCGGAGCAGTGGTGTCGGGTCGCGCCGGTTTCGGCCCTGCGACCAGTAACTATACAGTTCTTTCTGTAAAGTATAGTATTCTAGGATCTTCATACTTCACAATCGGATAGAGTAAAGAACCTCATACAGCAGTGTCTAGTTACGGCAGTTCTTTCTTTGTGCGGAACAGTGGTGTCGGGTCGCGCCGGTTTCGGCCCTGCGACCAGTAACTATACAGTTCTTTCTGTAAAGTATAGTATTCTAGGATCTTCATACTTCACAATCGGATAGAGTAAAGAACCTCTTACAGCAGTGTCTAGTTACGGCAGTTCTTTCTTTGTGCGGAGCAGTGGTGTCGGGTCGCGCCGGTTTCGGCCCTGCGACCAGTAACTATACAGTTCTTACTGTAAAGTATAGTATTTCGGGGATCTTCATACTTCACAATCGGATAGAGTAAAGAACCTCATACAGCAGTGTCTAGTTACGGCAGTTCTTTCTTTGTGCGGAGCAGTGGTGTCGGGTCGCGCCGGTTTCGGCCCTGCGACCAGTAACTATACAGTTCTTACTGTAAAGTATAGTATTTCGGGGATCTTCATACTTCACAATCGGATAGAGTAAAGAACCTCATACAGCAGTGTCTAGTTACGGCAGTTCTTTCTTTGTGCGGAGCAGTGGGGTCGGGTCGCGCCGGTTTCGGTAGAGTTCTTTCTGTAAAGTATAGTATTTTAGGATCTTCATACTTCACAATCGGATAAAGTAAAGAACCTCATACAGAAGTGTCTAGTTACGTTTTTCTATGTTCAGAGCAGTGGTGTCGGGTCGCGCCGGTTTCGGCCCTGCGACCAGTAACTATACAGATATTACTATAAAGTATAGTATTCTAGGATCTTCATACTTCACAATCGGATAAAGTAAAGAACCTCATACAGCAGTGTCTAGTTACGGCAGTTCTTTCTTTGTGCGGAGCAGTGGTGTCGGGTCGCGCCGGTTTCGGCCCTGCGACCAGTAACTAAACAGTTCTTTCTGTAAAGTATAGTATTTTAGGATCTTCATACTTCACAATCGGATAGAGTAAAGAACCTTATACAGCAGTGTCTAGTTACGGCAGTTCTTTCTTTGTGCAGAGCAGTGGTGTCGGGTCGCGCCGGTTTCGGCCCTGCAAGGCTGTGGCCATTCACATTTGCGCCCAACCAGTAATTTATACAGAGCTCTTGCTGTCAAGTATAGTAATCCAGGACCTTTAGGTACTATGGAAACAAGCAATTATCATAATTTAGGTATTTAGATTTGAACTGGGTCTACGGTGACTTAGTGGACCGCATTCTGAAGGAGCAGATTTGTCTATCGGCGGATCTGTTTCCGGAACATGATAATTTAAATCAAGAATGAATATAGGTACATCTGAATAAACGAACATGCTTATGTCAACTTCTACATCATCAACATGTGCAGCCTCAGTAAATCATAAAGAATATTTCTTAATCACATTAGTAAGTAAGTATAATGTTAAGGCGGTAAAAAAAAACGCAATTTTATCTACCTGTTACTCCAACGAACTAAGAACCGCGAATTTATTAAGTTCTAAATTATCTTTATAACTATTACTTGAGTCTGTTGAACCAGATTTTCGATTTATTGCGTTGTGGTTTTTTAACTGATGGGGGCGTCACTTAGGCCGTATCGCCACCTAGAAAATTAAAAGGGCTTGCTCAGTCAGCGAACCTGAATAACTTTCACAAAGAAATTCTTTTGGGAAGTGAAATGTAAATTTGACATCCCCATACAGAATGACGATTTTTATTGGACAATGTGTATGGGAAATTCAAATCTTATTTTGCATGTCAAATATATTCTATACAATAACTTTTATGTTGTGAACATTATCGGTACATACGTGTACATATTTTCTATAGATCAATTGGTGGCACATGGCATTCCGTCCTTGTAACTAGCAGCCACGTTTCTGGACAAATCAAAAAACTATTTCCCCTTTTGATAGGCTTCCAACATATCACGTGTACTAACACCGGCTGAGAAACCATCAAGATTCCAACTTTGGGCAAAATTTGCAAGTTTAGTTATGAAGGGCAAGGGCAGGCTTAAATTAACATATTTGTTTTGATTACATATACAGAAGTAAAGGCAGCGCGCACTACCGGTGCCGCCCCGACACGCACTACATACTCCGACCACGAAATTCTTTCTGACCGCCACACACTGCGAGGTCACTCACTTTAATGACAGCTGACATTGTTCTAACAGATATCGTTACCCACCTGAAATCACCTTACCTTTTAATTATGTCCGGTCAGTATAAATACTGTGGAAGGCGAGTCGAAATTATCAGTCGGCCGAGTTCGGTTTGAAGTGATCTACCTAGTTCGTCAGTCAACACAGACCACGTGCAATATGAGTCCGCTGGTGGTGTTGTTCGCAGTGATGTCGGTGGCGTGCGCCTCGTGGCTCCCCGTGCCCGCGCAGCCCCCGCACCACCCCGCGCTGGTGCTGGACCCGCACGGCCGCCCGCTCGACACCGCGGAGGTGATCAACGCGCGCGCCCTGCACCTGCAGGCCAAGGCTCTGGAGCACCACGCTCCCCTCGTCTACGGCCACGCCGCTCCCCTTGCCGTCGCCCACGCCGCTCCCATCGCCGTCGCCCACGCCGCTCCCATTGCCTACGCCGCTCCCATCGCCGTGGCGCACTCTATCCCCGCCGCTGTGTCCCACCAGTCCCGCGTGGACGTGCACTCGAGCCCCGCTGTGGTCGCGCACGCCGCCGTCGCCCACCCTCTGCTGGCGCACGCTGGTCTCGGCCACTACCTGCACAAGCGCTCCCTGGGACACCTGGCGTACGCCGCGCCCCTGGTCGCCCACGTCGCTCCCTCTGCCGTGTCTCACCAGTCCCGTGTGGATGTCATCTCTAGCCCCGCTGTAGTGTCTCACGCCGTACACGCCGCTCCCATCGCCGTCGCCCACGCTGCTCCCATCGCTGTGGCTCACGCCATCCCCGCTGCCGTGTCTCACCAGTCCCGTGTTGATGTGCGCACCAGCCACCCCGTGGTGTCCCACGCCGTGGTCGCCGCCCCCGTGCTGTCTCACTCCGTGTACTCAGCCCCCCTGGTGTCTGCTCACTCCGCCTGGCCCGCGTACGGACAGGGTTACGGCTACGGACATTCTGGTCTCCTCCACTCCAGCCCCCTGGCGCATGGATGGTAAACTGCGATACTGACGAACCTAAGATTATTACGAAATAAGAAAATGTACAAAAATAATTTATAAAACGAATATATATTAATAAATATAGTCAATTCAATATATAAAAACATTTAATTATTTTATTTCCTTAAACCCCTTAGAATTAGAAATTGTAGGAGTTTGGTAAAATAAGAATGTTGTACATTTAAGGCTGTGATGGATAATCTTTCATTAGCTTTTGAAACGTGTGGGACGTTACTATATCACAAAAATACTCGTATTGAAAACGATTATAAAATATTCGATCAATCAAACAGAAACACAAAATCGTACCACTTGATCATAATCACTAATACTATAAAACAAAGTCTTGCCGCGTCTGTCTGTTTATATATATGCTATGCAAACTGGGGTAGGTCGTTAGTATTTCTAAGAATATTGAGAACGCAGTTCCTGCATCAGTCTATTTTCATACGAGTGAAGTAGTTTCAGTCACGTGAAAAACATGATTTCTATAAAAAGTTCAATGAAAATTTACGTCAATTCTTCTTCTTCTTCTTCTTAGCGAATGGATTCTCGATACGTCAATAATATTAATTAACTATTTCAGTAGTCAAAAAAATACTAAGGTATTATATGAATTATTATTAATTATATTATGAATTATTTATCAGAATTATATGCGCGATATTTTTTGCTAATCCTGTTCTAAAAGACAATAAAGACATCCCTACTAGAAAAGATGAGCAGCAAGAAGAGCAGGTTTGATATGACTGACAGTGTGTTTAAAACATTTCACAAATTTTGAGGATGAGTTCCGTCCATAAATAACTTTTCCCAAAGAAAATTGTTTATTTTCATACTAATGTCAATCAAGGTACGGTCAGCTAACCAAATTTTCTTTCCGAGCATTATGTTGATTGTTTTATCTCTGGTGATCTATCGGTATGTTCTATAGAAAAAAATATTGAGTTTCTAGTTAACTATATCTAAACTCAAAATTCGTCGAATAATTTTAGGTTTGTATTTTGTGTGTATAGTGTTTTGTATGGGTAACCTGAAATAAAGATTTTATTTATTATTATTATTTATTATTAATTTCACCGTCAGCGCTTCGGGAATTCACTTTCAAGAAAAGGCTCGTGTACTACTGCTCAAAATTTGTTAGTCATATGCACCGTGGCATACTATACACATACATATAATCACGCCTTTATTCCTAGCACCATATAGTATAATCTCAAGAAAATATTGCATACATACATATAATCAGGCCTTTATCTCTAATGGGATAGGCAGAGCGTAAACGACCTAAATAAAGGTCGTTTCGCCACGTCTGACAAAATTTTGAGGGTTATTAAAGATAGATTTGTAGATATATTGCTGTAGTGACATTTTGACAGCCCATCGCCTAAATTACAATATAATGAATCCCTCGGATCCCTTAGCTGGTTCTACAGCATGCCCGGGAAGAAATGCAGCACATTCTATGTTTTTCTCACGCTCCCAGACCAGCATGGAAGAAAATATTAACTGTTTATATTCTGTAAAATCTAAGATGGTAGCTGCGAAAGATGCCATTCAGAAGGAAAACAAAAGAAAATGTGTCTAAAATCTATAGTAATTCATCTGCCACAGATACCATCCTAGATTTTTTTAAATGTAATGTGTATAGTGAATCAATTTAATAATTTATGGAAGCATATTTAACTGTATTACGTATTTATCGCAGGATTGTTGAAATTGATTTTTTGATCAGAAAACTAGGATTAAGATCAAATCCCGGACTTTGACAAAATACTGACCGTAGTCCAGAGAATAGTTTAGTATTTTCTCAAAATCCGGGTTTTGATCAATAGTCAGATTAATATATTTTGGTTGTAGATATTTTGTCTGTCTTGTATGTAATCTATACACATATTTTAATAAATTATAATAAAAAAAAATATCTCAAGTCTCTATAGTTAAATTCAAATATAAAATAGAAACCGATATTTACTTATCATAGAAACCGAAAATGTATTAATTAAAACCACAACAAAATACTAGGTTTTTGATCAAAACCCGGACTTTGACATAATTCTAGACGTTTCTCTAGTTTATGATCAGTATTTTGTCAAAGTCCGGGTCTTGATCAAAAACCTAGTATTTTGTCAAAGTTCGGGTTTTGATGAACCCCGATTTCATCATAATCCTGCGATATATTCAAGGGACTGTACCTATTATGTATCGTATTAGTTTCCTAGACAACGAAGAAATATTACTGAAAGTAAAAAAGCATATAAAAAAAACAGTAGTTACCAAAAAGTAGGTGTTAGTTCGTATTATATGTAATAATTAATTATTTTTATTACATTTATATGTCAGCCATACCGGGTGTAAAGTACAGCATCCCGCAAGCTGATAGGAGTTGCTTAGTTAACGTAACTAAACAACTTTCAGAAGGATTTTTTTTTTAAATATACAAAATCACCACGTCAAATTTGTAAGGAAAATCATATATATTTTTTTCACATCTTGAAAAAAAAATCTGCTGACTATGCAACTAAGCTTAGTTCGCGGGGCGATGTCCATTACATACCGTATATCAGAGCAACAAAGAAATAAATTACAACATGATCGATAAGTATCTATAATTTAAATTAACCGTCTGATAATCAAATCAAATTACTCAATCTAATCATTCAAGCTCAGTATTAATTGTCTACACTACGCAATAATTTATTAAGAAGGAAACTTCTTTATTTGCACCGCGAAACTTAAACACAGAGACCCCGATGGTGTAGTGGATAGGGTCACTGCCTCCTGCCGGGAGGTCGTGGTTCAAATCTCACCACGTACCAATGTGTTTTTCGGTTTTCGAATTTCATATGTACGTTTATTCGGTGCTTTTCCGTACATCGGAAGGCACGTTAAGCCGTTGGTCCCGGTTAATATCGTTTAATAACGTAAATATTAGTTGTTAAGCCATATCAGAGGCCAGTGCTAAGCATTGGCGGCTTGAAAACTCTGACCTAATCTAGGATTGGGTCTGGTTTCCCTTCTGAGGGTTTCAGAGGTCAGATGGCAGTCTCTCTGTGTAAAAACCAGTACTCATTCAATCCCCTAGATTGGGTAGCCCCCGAGAGGTAGGGGATAAGGCTAGAGCTGATGATGACCGCTAAACTTAAACATTAATAAAATGTCCGGCGAGCAATTTCAGAAGAACACAAATTAGAAGGATACAAATTAGAACTGTTTATAAATAAGACATCAAAAATAATTTTCAATAATTTATTTATATTTTTTTTATTATTTATTTATTATTTAGGTAAATTTGTCTATTCATTTCAATAAATATAATTATTGAAATGAAAACTACATTAAGTTCGTCGAATCAAATGTTCGCATCACCAGTGGCTGGCGTAGGCCAAGGGGGAATGAGACCAGTGCGCGGCAGGGGCGCTCCAGACGGCGGAATGAGCCAGAGGAGACACGTGGGACGAGATCACGTCAACACGGGACTGGTGGGACACGGCGGGGGCAGCGTGGGCAACCACCACGGGAGCGGCGTGGGCCACGGCGATGGGAGCGGCGTGGACGGCGTGAGACACCACAGCGGGGCTGGAGATGACATCCACGCGGGACTGGTGGGACACAGCAGAGGGCAGGTAGTGAGCCAAAGCCAGGGAGCGCTTCTTCAGGTAGTGGCTCAAACCGTGTCCGTGACCGTACGCGGGCCAGGCGGAGTGAGCAGAGACCAGGGGTGCTGAGTACACGGAGTGAGACAGCACGGGGGCGGCGACCACGGCGTGGGACACCACGGGGTGGCTGGTGCGCACATCAACGCGGGACTGGTGAGACACGGCGGCGGGGATGGCGTGCGCCACAGCGATGGGAGCAGCGTGGGCGACGGCGATGGGAGCGGCGTGTACGGCGTGAGACACTACAGCGGGGCTAGAGATGACATCCACACGGGACTGGTGAGACACGGCAGAGGGAGCGACGTGGGCGACCAGGGGCGCGGCGTACGCCAGGTGTCCCAGAGAGCGCTTGTGCAGGTAGTGGCCGAGACCAGCGTGCGCCAGCAGAGGGTGGGCGACGGCGGCGTGCGCGACCACAGCGGGGCTCGAGTGCACGTCCACGCGGGACTGGTGGGACACGGCGGCGGGGATGGAGTGCGCCACGGCGATAGGAGCGGCGTAGGCAATGGGAGTAGCGTGGGCGACGGCGATGGGAGCGGCGTGGGCGACGGCAAGGGGAGCGGCGTGACCGTAGACGAGGGGAGCGTGGTGCTCCAGAGCCTTGGCCTGCAGGTGCAGGGCGCGCGCGTTGATCACCTCCGCGGTGTCGAGCGGGCGGCCGTGCGGGTCCAGCACCAGCGCGGGGTGGTGCGGGGGCTGCGCGGGCACGGGGAGCCACGAGGCGCACGCCACCGACATCACTGCGAACAACACCACCAGCGGACTCATATTGCACGTGGTCTGTGTTGTTTGTTCGACGAACTAGGAGATCACTTCAAACCGTTTGTCGGCCGACTGATGCAGTGAACTTGAATTTCGCCGCTTATATACTGACACTGGTCAAATAATTACTCATTATTTTAAACCTTATAGTTATGAATTAGTGAAACGGCAATGTCAAGTGTCATAATCAGAGGTCGGAAATTCGGGTGCAAAAAAAGTAAAAACCCACTGTTGGAGCTACTAAGAGTTACTACAACCACCTTTTTCAAGATTTTTAGGGCCCCAGTTTATTTTTCTTTATTAAATTGTTTTAGTAATGCCAATGTGTTCTTTGCGTCAATATAAGTCGAAACTGTTTGCAATTTTTTTTAATATTTGTTTTAATTTGAAAGATAAAAGTAGAAATGAGATTTCAATGTACTGAAAAATATTAAAAATATAAAAATATCGTTTGATTGTTTGATATTTTTATTGAATACCCTTTATAAATGATTTCTACAATGATTTTATTATTATTACACAAAAATTTGAATGGGGCCCTCGGGGGCCCAAAAGCGTTTTATTTCTTTAAAAAAAATTGCGGAGAAAATTAAAATTAAAATTCGTATTTGGCAAGGTTAAGACAAGATAAACGCTTTTTACTCTTGTAATTTTTTCTATACGGTTGATAGTTTCAGGATAAATTGATGTTGAAGTTAGCAGGACACAATCGTTCAAAACCAAGCAAAGTAGTGGTTTTTATGGTGAAATCGTCTAGGTTAAGAAGAGATAGGCAAGGCACTTCTCTTTCTTGTTATTTTTTCTCTACGGTTGACAGTTTCACAGTGAATTGATGTTAAAGTTGTTAGGACAATTTTTGGGCCTCTCTCTTTGAGTATGTGCGACAAGGTCAGCATATTGACTGTATCTGTCTAAGTGCGTTTAAGATGTATTGTCTTAATTTTTGGTTTGTAAAATATGGCAAGTACACAAAATCAAAAGTGTATTACATGTAACCTAGTATCAAGTATTTTCTCTGATATACTTATTGGAAACCGGCTAACCCAGGGAGGGTTTCAGTATTGTATTTTAAACGATGGGCTGACAACCTGTCACTATAGCAATATACAGATCCACCTGGAATAACCCTCAAAATTTGTCAGACGTGGCGGAACGACCTTTGTTTAGGTCGTTTACGCTCTGCCTACCCCATTAGAGATAAAGGCGTGATTATATGTATGTATGTACTTATTTGTAAAATATAAAATAAAGACGAATCCGGTAAAATTCTTTTTATATATATATGCGAGTGCTTGACTGGTCTTATTTTAAGGATTTAGGTGCTTACAATGAACCTTAATAGTTTCACAACGAAAAAAAAAAGTATAGTAATGTTTAAGCAGTAAAACGCTTTGGGGCCTTCAGGCCCAAAAATTGTGTCCAGGGAATTTTAACATCAATTCACTGTGAAACTGTCAACCGTAGAGAAAAAAATCTTTCTTGAAAGAGAAGTGCCTATCTCTTCTTAACCTAGCTGATTTCACCATAAAAACAACTACTTGGTTTGGTCTTGAACAATTGTGTCCTACTAACTTCAACATCAATTTACCCTGAAACTATCAATCGTAGAGAAAAAATTACAAGAGTAAAAAGCGTTTATCTTGTCTTAACCTTGCCAATTACGAATTTTAATTTTAATTTACTCCGCAATTTTTTTTAAAGAAATAAAACGCCTTTGGGCCCCCGAGGGCCCCATTAAAATTTTTGTGTAAAAATAATAAAAGCATCGTAGAAATCATTTCTAAATGGTATTCAATAAAAATATCAAACAATCAAATGATATTTTTATATTTTTAATATTTTTCAGTACATTGAAAACACATTTCTACTTATATCTTTCAAATTAAAACAAATATAAAAAAAAAATTGCAAACACTTTCGACTTATATTGACGCAAAGAACACATTGGCATTACTAAAACAATTTAATAAAGGAAAATAAACTGGGGCCCTAAACATCTTGAAAAAGGTGGTTGTAGCAACTCTCAGTAGCTCCAACAGTGGGTTTTTACTTTTTTTGCACCCGAATTTCCGACCTCTGGTCATAATGAAAGTAGCTGGCCTCGCGCTTTGCATGGAATCGAACCAGCTTCCGACGCGGATGCAGTTATGCGAGCTCGCGTAATCTGAGCTCAATGGTATGCGACAACCCATGTAGTGTACCCATGGACATATTTAAAAATATTATAAAACATTATCTTGCATCATTCTTAAAGCCACTCATCTGAAGGCACATTCCAAAAACATCGAAGCTCTATAATTGTGATTATTTTAACGCACTTTTCACACAATTACAAAATGGACACAGCCGTTAAATTAAAAAATAAATAGGTCAATGCAATTTTAAGTTTAAATACTTAACTGTAAAGATTTGTATGTACCAGGCCACTCAGAAAGTATTGCGATAAATAGTTTTTATATATGGCAGACTGGCCGGTTAGAATCTTTTTTGAAAATATGATTACTTGTAAGTAAAAATATGTGTGTTCTATTTTCAAAATTTCTTGGATCTGCGCCGGGAACATTTTAGAGCTATGATTTTTTACGATTTCAAGTGTCGCCTGAAACCGGATGAATCGTTCGATAGACTTCAAATGGCATTTATGGATGAAAGCCCCTCTAAGGCAACCGTGTAGCGTTGGTATAACGAATTTAGGCGCGGTCGACCAACCTTTGGGGATGAAGTAAGAAGCGGTCGCCCTTTGACGGCTATTACGGAAGAAAACGTGCTAGCAGTGAAAAATTTTATCCAAGATAATAGGCGAATTACATATCAGGAGATTCAACACATATTAAAGATTGGATCGGGAAGCGTTCACGAGATTCTACACGGGCATCTTCGCGTGAGGAGGATAGTATCGCGCTGGGTGCCGCACTACCTCACCGACGCTCAGAAGCAGGCCCGGATGGAATGGTGCCGTGATATGCTGAACAAAGTTGAAGCAGGTTCGTCTCGGCGTGTTTACGACATCGTAACAGGTGATGAGTCCTGGATTTATCAATACGATCCAGAAACCAAGCGCCATTCGACAGTTTGGGTGTTTCAAAATGAACCAACGCCTACCAAAGTGAAGCGATCTCGAAGAGGGGGGAAGATTTTGATCGCCAGCTTTTTTAATTTGACTGGCCACTTGGCCTCAATTCCCTTACGAGATCAAAGAAGCATTAACGCCGAATGGTATACTACCAAATGTTTACCAGAAGTTTTTTTCTGTTGTGAGCAACAAGCGACCAAACACAGGGCTCCGCGGACTACTGCTCCACCACGACTATGCGCCTGCACACACCGCGCTCAAAACGAGGGACTTCCTGGACAGCACACCAGTCAAACTCCTGGGTCACCCTCCTTACAGCCCTGATCTAGCACCGTGTGACTTCTTTTTATTTCCAAAAATAAAAAATCAGCTCAAGGGGATACAATTTTCGTCGCCGGAAGATGCGCTGGCTGCGTTCGAGCAGGCTGTAAACGAGGTGTCTACGGCAAACTGGAAAAAGTGTTTTGAAAACTGGTTCAGACGCATGAATCTTTGTATAGAGGCTGGTGGAGAGTACTTTGAAAAGATTTAATAAAATCATTTTTTTTTAGTGTCGCAAATCTTTCTGAGTGTCCCACGTAATGAAAAAAAAACTAATTTATTCATAGAATATGTCAATTTGTTTTTTTTTTTTTTTGTATGATTATTTTAAATTGATCCTGACACTTCTTTAAATACGGTCTACCTACCAGGTAGAACATAATAATAATAGGTATAACGTTATCTTCCATGCTGGACTGGGAGAGATAGAAAAACGTAGAATGTTTCAGCTGCCCTTCCTAACGGGCATTCTGTAGAAGTCAGCAAAAGGGACTCGAGGGTTACAGTGTTTTGTAATTTAGGCGATGGGCTGACAACCTGTCGCTATTGCAATACTCATAAATCTAAAATTGCCCCAATTTTTTTCAGACGTGGCGATAGCGCCTTTTACGAGGCGTTTAACGCTCTGCCTACCCCGTAAGGGATAAAGGCGTGATTTTATGTATGTACGTATCTATAAAGTTATTCTGAAAACTACTATTTTGAAATAAGTGCAAATAATTTAAGGGCGTGTTCTATTCATGAAACTGAACAACGTTTCGTAGTAAGTCACTCGTAACCGACGCATCTCATCTCTACGACTCTACGTACGTATATTTGACCAGCGTCATATTAGTTTGAGTATTATTTTATGAGCTAACTGTACATCAATATTTGCAGCCATTCCATATAATTATCACGTTAAGGCTTCAACTTAAAAAAAAAGTAAAATACAGTGTGCCCAGAATCGAAGCCCATATATTTTTTTTAAGATCATAATGATGAACGTCATTGAGCCCGATGGTGTAGTGGATAGGGCCGCTGCTTCCTTAGTGGGAGGTCGTAGTTCGAATTCCATCACGTACAAATGTGTTTTTCGTTTTTGTTTTTGTTTCAAATGAAACATGTACTGTATTCGGCGCTTTTTCCATGCTTCAAAAGGCACGTTAAGCCCTTGGTCCCGGTTAATATTATTTAATACCGCAGATATTAGTCTTTAACCGATGTCAGAGGCCAGTACTGCTTGAAAACTCTGACCTAATCCAGGATTGGGTCCGGTTTCCCTTCTGGGTTACAGAAATCAGATGGCAGTCGCTCTGTGTAAAAACCAGTACCCTCGTTCAAACACCTAGATTAGGTAGCTAACCTCGAGAGATACGGGATAAGGCTATGAAGATGAACTACATTATCCTAGAGATGTGCTAACTTGTGTTATGTAGGTCGTCTTTTTGTTCGGTTCTATTATTATGTTTTGCAATACTACACTGCTTAACACAATAAAACATAATACTGTATTATATTATCACAAAGTTAATTGCTTCTTTAAAACTAGTTTTCACATATGAAAGATATCAACGCGGGCTTGCAAAGTTTTAATTATTATCAACCAGTGTTATATTGTTACCAACGACAAAAGCTCATTTTATTAAATTACGAATTGTGGTTCTATATCAAACAAATACGAGTAAGATACAATGTCATATCGTCATTTGATCTTCTTCTATCGAAATTATTTAATAACAGTTAATAGCGTACATCATAATGGAATAATATTTTAAAATGTAAATCTACTACATTACATATTATGGTTGCATCTATGCTGGCCTGGGAGCGAGAAAAAAACATAGAATGTGGCAGCTGTATTTACTCCCGGGCACACTGTAAAAACCAGCTAAGGGATCCGAGGGTTTCAGTATATTGCAATTTAGGCGATGGGCTGATAACCTGTCACTATAGTAACATACCTACAAAAATCCATCTTAAATAACCCTCAAAACTTTGTCAGACGTGGCGGAACGACCTTTGTTTAGGTCGTTTACGCTCTGCCTACCCCATTAGGGATAAAGGCGTGATTATATGTATGTTTATATTATGCGCTGTTATTGGGTGAGCTTAAGGAATGTTAAGAAATTATATCATGCATTGTAATATTGAAATTATTACCTTTATTTTTTATTCAAATAAATAATAAAGGTAATAATTTCAATATTACAATGCATGATATCATTTCTTAACATTTATAGTATTATATGCTAAAAGCTAATGTGCTAAAAACTGATGGCGCCACTGTCGCAGCTCTTAAACCACCTTAACAGTTTTAAATTAATTGTGCCCGAAACACAATCATTTTCATTAATATTTTACGTTTAGTGACAACCGCAACTAATTGTGTAAAAAAGTGGCCGCTTTTAGCACATTAGCTTTTAGCATATAATACATAGCTTCTATGCTTAGTGTGAATAATTATTTTATGGATTATAAAATAGAGAATTAGTTGCAATTCATGAAAATGTTTGTATTTTAGACACAATTAATTTGTTACTATTGAGGGTGCCACCTATGCTTTGCCACCACAAAAAGGCAAGAGAATGATCAAAAATAAATAGAGTCGCAATAAAAGCTGAGACAGTATTTTTTTTGTAGTATATAAATGGCGTGCCTCTATTTTAGACTGTTGCACTTAACGTGAGTTGAAATGTTTACTTTTATCTTATGGAACTGAAAGTGCTAGTTGCACTAGATTTGCTTTCTTTTTAACACATTCTCTGGATGCAATGAAAAAAAATTGAGAATATAAATATCTTTTTCAACATTGATGGTACCGACTCAACTGAATCTTGATTATAATCGTTGCCGTCCCTTTCTGTTCTTTCATGATAAAAAATTACAGGAAACGATTTTAGTCAATATTTAGTGATTTTTGTGCCCATACGAATTTCCCCCAATGTATTCTAGAAATAACTCGGTTTTTTTTTTTTATAACTTCCAATAAAAATTGAATGTACCTATGTAGAGTAGATGTAGAAACAACAGGGGAAGAAATAATACAAAATAATTATAAAATATATTTAATTAATCTTTCATATTAAAAAATAATAAATATTTGACATTGTATATCATAAAATTGTATAACCTATCGAATCCTCAATCGCTGTAGTCTTTTTTACCAGTAAGAAGCGTAAACTGAAGGGGCGAAGACGGAGCGGGCTTCAACCACTGCGGGAGCGACCACGTGTTCGGAGACGACTGCTGGGGTGTGCTCCACGTCTACCCTTGACTGGTGAGAGACGGCAGACCCGCCGACGTATGTGGTAGCGGCCGGGGCGTACACAGCACGGGCGTACACAGGCTCGGCAATGACTGGAGCAGAGGCGACTACAGCTGGAGACGAGCGTATGTCTACACGGGATTGATGAGACACGGCAGCAGGTGCGGCGTAGACAGTCGCAGCAGGAGCGGCGTAAACAGAAGGAAGCACGGCCCGGGCCTCCACAATCGGCTCAGCGTACACTGGAGCAGCAGCTACGTAAGCCGGAGAACTGTGCACATCCACTCTTGACTGATGAGATACCGCAGCAGGCACTGAGTAAGCCACCGCATGGCCAATAGATCTCTTCTCCACATGAGGAGCGGCCAAAGCCCCGCAGACTACAGCGAACAACACCACCAACGAATTCATATTTGTATATATTTCGAGGTCTGTGTTGGGATTCGTAGGAAGATCACTTCAAACCAAGCGGTCGACTGATGCCCAAATAAAATTCGCCGCACTATTTATACTGATGATAGAATCTAACGACAGATGGGCGTTGAGGAGTAATCTGTCAAACTTACCGTCCTTGCTGCCGAAATCTGTTGTTAAAAGGTCGTAGTACTACAGGAGTTGTACACTGCCGGTAGCTAATGGATGCTTGGCATTTGACGGCTGTAGGAGTTGACGACATCGGACTACCAACGCGCAAAAAGCTCATTACGCATTGTGATCTAGAAACATTTACGTCGCCGTCGCCAAGGGCAAGCAGGCACTTGCATCCGGTTGATATCCGCTAGTTACCGCGAGTACCTCATCACAGGTACTTGTAAAAAGCAATCAATTTGTCTACTAATTTGTTATTTACAATTTGCATATCAAGTTTGGCGAGTATAGCATTAAAGCTAATTTTACAGTGGTAATCAAATAAAATTGAGCTCATTAGAATCCCTTTAGATAAATCAGCTAAGAAGGCGGAATATATTAAAATTTGCAAATCAAACAAGTACATGTTACTTGAATATGTACGTACGTACAGTCCCTTAGAAACCGGTCGCTGTCGCTCCGTTTCCGTGAAGGCGCCCACGTTAACGTAAACCGTAACGCGGCACTTTAATTTCCGGTTGACAGTTACAAATATCTATTTTCGTTGAAAATCTAGCCACTTGCGTCTGGTGCAACTTATTTTCTAAAGTTTTTTTGGCACAGTCTTTTCTAGGCACCAAAGGGGTAACATTTTGTATGGAATATAACATAATGTGAATGGCGACTGAATGGGGACTCTTATTTTTCTCATCACTGTCGCAGCGCATAATCTAACCTAAACCATTCGATTCTGCACATAAAATCAAAAATATCCTTTGTGATTTTTGGAGTAAACGTCACACTGGGCTCGATTCTAGATACCACCGGCAAAGTTTTTAATTAAAATCTATCTGTCACTTTTAAATACATAAAATTAGTCTATATGGCATATGTACTTCATGATTTTAATTTTTTTCCACTATATTTTGAAGTGCTTGTTTCCCCAGTATTTCTGTCAATTTTATCCGCCATATTATATGACGGCGGATAAAAATGACAGATGACAGATGACCGAAGAAAATAGATCTCCAGTCCTTTTCCAATGTTTTTAGTCTGAAAGTGACATATAGATTTTAAGTTTAGTTTTAGCCGGCAAATCTAGAATCGAGCCCATTACCAAGATAAATACATATCATGATATCGGGATTTCGTAAAATCTATCTTAAAATGAAAATATTTCAGTCATGTGACAGTTTAAAAAAAACCCTTTAAACAAAATGTTTAAATAGATTTTAGAAATAACATAATTGATACTAAAACAAATATCAGTCTCTATGATCATGCAATTATCAGTAGATTAAGCCAGTTTGCATATATTTATTTTATAAAAGGTACATAAGTTAGATATACATACATACATATAATTACGCCTTTATCCCTAATAGGGTAGGCAGAGCGTAAACGAACTAAAGAAAGGTCGTTCCGCCACGTCTGACAAAGTATTGAGGGTTATTTCAGATAGCTTGTAGGTTATTGTTGTAGGGACAGGTTGACCATCGGATCCCTTAGCTGATTTTTACAGCATGCCCAAAAGGCAAGCAGCTGGCATATTCTATGATTTTCTCTCGCTTCCAGGCCAGCATGGTTATTTTTGTTTATATTTTTATTCAAACAATAAAAAAAATACTAATACTACTTAAATATAATATAAACATAGTAAAACACAATTAGAATCTAATTCCCAATAACTACTGTTAGAGATACAACTTCTGGAATAATCAGTTTAATATTTACATATCTCTACCTAATCACTACATAGTATAAAACAAAGTAGCTTTCTCTGTTCCCATTTCCCTATGTATGCATAAATCTTTAAAACTACGCAACAGATTTTGATGCGATTTCTTTTAATAAATAGAGTGATTCAAGAGGAACGTTTATATGTATAATACATGCATAATATAGAAGAGAAACTCTGATAAATTCCGTGCGAAGCCGGGGCGGGTCGCTAGTACTCTATATAATAAAATATCTGCAACAAACAATAGCCAAGCACCTTTTGAATTTGTAATTTAATAATAGATAGGTATTGTGAATTAACCTAGTGAAAAGTTTTGATTGAAGATTGATAAAGGTGTCACAATAAATAATTAATAATTAATTTATAGATCAAAGATAAACTGTACAAATATCTATTTATTAACTATAAGCTGGACATAATAAAATTAACCTAGATTTTTAGTCTAGAATTTGTGAACTGTGATGTCACCCTGTGAAACGGGTACTTTTATGGGCTCGTTTCACTTTTTTTAGGAAAATCTCCTTATCAATTTTCAAATCAGATAATTATGGCTCGTATTTATGAAGCGATATCAAACTTGAGAGCAATAATAAGTATGGATTTGATAGGCCAGTTTGTACTGAAATGACATTTCTGATACAAACTCAAACTCGCTGTCACTCATGAGAGCTGATTATAAATACGCCCCGTATCACTCAGTATTGAATAACAATAATAATAGCTTATTAAGATAATTTTGCAAAATAGTCAGTAAATTTTCATCTCGTAAATATAATAATAATAATACATTATAAGTTTTAACCACGGTATTATATTATATATTATTAAAATTTCTTACCTTTACTTTTGAAGAATGTGCCTATTACTGTTACTAATTTTATTTTTCTTTTTTCTAAGTTTGCTCATAAATAAACGCTATATGTGCCTAATATTGTTGCTATTAAAATATATATTACAAAGATTTGTCAAATTGTAGTTTAAGTTGTTCTGTGCTATTTATCCTCTTCTGTACACTTGACGTAAGGTTGACTTAAAAACAGCCAAGCTGTGTCCACACCTTTTTCCACTTCTGCTAAATATCTATATGCCTACCTGTCCTGTTTGCTGTTATTCTTGATTGTGTGTTTTTATTTTTTGTAATGTGTTTTGTGGAAATAAACTGATTTGTATTTGTATAATCCTGGAAATATCTCAAATAAAATTTATTCAAAAAAGTTTGATAAAAGTAAAACTTCAGTTTTAGATCTCACTGTTCTAGCCCACAAAACAAACTTTATTAAATGCGCCATCTGTGCAACAGCAAGAGAACTAAAATGGGTACTACGGCTTGCTACAGCGTTGAGAGAATGTAGAGCGTAGTAGATATACGACAACGAGAGGCTTCGTACCGTAGTTCATCGCTATACGTAGTTTCTTGGTGATATCATAGATGCCGCTACTTAGAATATGAATTATGATGCAGCGAAGTGAGTACCTGATATAATAAACAAAATGTCTGACTACCCTGTTAGCTTGTCTGTCCCTTTAGTCAGTTTAAAAAAAAACATCTAAATCCTATGAGAATCTGACATCTGAAAGATACTTAGTTGCAACAGGAAAGCGCACAAAATCGGTCTATTATTTTATGTTCTTAGATCGGATGTCAAATAAATAGGTAATAGTTGGAGTACCAGGTATAATATGTAAAATAACAATGACAATATGTCAATTTAGGCGATGGGCTAACAACCTGTCACTACAGCAATATACCTTCAAGTCTATCTATACAAAAAAATAATCTCTAGAAGTGACTGTACATTGAATATTTTTCCAAAAAAATAATTGCTGCAGGCATTATTAACGATATAAAGACCAAATCGATTTTTTTAGAAATTTTGTCTCTCTGTCTGTATGTTACCACATCACGCCAAAACTACTCAACCGAATTCAATGGTACATTTATGATTCAACTCAGTGTTACCCCTTAGGTTGCAACTTAGGATACCTAAAATCACGCCACCTCACTTAGGGGTAGGCAGGAAATTCGAATTTGGCTGTTTTTGAACCCATTTCGATCAAACTTTTTTTATTCGACTGATTACATAATTCTAATTCTAGAAAAAAAACATAGGATACAAATAATCACGCCACCCGATTTGATGGTTTTTTTAATTCTGCTGAATGTTACCTCACCTAAAACTTTATAGTTATACGTAAAAAACCACGCCACCTGACTTAGGGAGTAAGCAGAAAATTGAATCGTGTTTTTTTTTTAATCTCTTTAGATTACAGTAAGTCTCATTACGCACACAAGTATCGTGTTATAAATAAATAAGAGTAAAGAGATTAAAACGTTCATTGATACGATGGACAACCAGACCCCGACAGCCTTTGGCGCAGTAAATTTAGCTAGGTTAGGTTAGGTAAGTTTACAAACGTTAAATTTACGTCTAATAAAAAAAACAAGTTAGCATGAAAATAAACAAGTTAAAAGTTACACATGGGAATTACCACGACATTCGAAAAAAAAGTTTTTTTTGTTTTTATAAAATATATCTTAAACATTCAATAATCAGATGGATTCAACATACAATTAATTATGATTTGTATATAGTTGATTGGTCTCAAAACAAAAAACAATTATATAAAAAAACATTAACACAAATTCCTTTCACATTTTAGTTAGTTACTTTATACATCATAACTTCATAAGTTAACTTTTTGTCTATTATAAGAACGTAAGTTGTAAATAATCTTAAATATTCAATAGTTAATGACAAATTCAACGAAAAAATTGTATCATGCATGATTTGTATTAAATAATGTTTACGGAAACAGGACCAAAGAATATATAGTTCCTACTATCTTTAATAAGTTACCAACCGAATTTAAAAGCTTGGAATGTTCTAAAAACTTACTTAAGCAGAAGATTAAAGGCCATTTATTATGTACAACAATAGAGTAAGTAATTCGTATATATTTGAATTATTATTCTGAAGGGAACTATATTACTACAGTATTACTTTAAACTAATTCGATAACCTTATTTAAGTGTTCGGAATAATAATTAAAAACGTAATGAAAAACTTTAAATTAGCTGATATTATTAGTTTTTTTTTAGTAATGATACAATTAACATAGTATTTTTTTGGTTTATTGCGCGCAGTAACTGTGGACCTCCCGATAAACTTCTTTGAAGTTTGGGAGATTATTAAATAATTTATGCCATGTAATTTTGTGTAACAAACAATAAAAATAAAAATAAAGTGATAATTGATCCCAAAACAAAAAGAAATAGAAACAAAGAAACAACCATTAGGTAACAACTCCTTCCATATTTAAGTAGACAGGTATATAGAATACCTACTATAATGTACTAAGCTCGCATAGGTGTAACGTAAGACTGTATTCTTTACCAATTACGTAATATTTAAAACAAAAAAATACATCGCTGTTTAAAATCACAACCACCACGCGTACGGAGTCGCGGGCACAGCTAGTCTTAAACAACCCTGAAAACTTTGTCAGTCGTGGCGGAACGAGTTTTGTTTAGGTCGTTTACGCTCTGTCTACCTCATTATGGATAAAGGCGTGATTATATGTATGTATGTATGTAATATGTCAGAGGTAAAATAACACTATGAACTCTTATGTCTGTAGAATAAATTTGACAGTTGGCAAACCCGACTTCACTCGTTAGTCGAACTGTAGTTAAATTACCCGTACTAACTCTGGTACTAACCAGGGTTGCAGAACAGTGCCCCTGCTTTCTCCGGAGACGGATGTGACGTCACGACACGGCCTAGCGACTGCGAATTTCCATCTGCCGCGATCTAATGTAACTATTGTAAGAATTACGGGCTATTACGGCAACGGCAAAACAATGCACTGCTGTTAAGCTGACGGTCTCGGTCGGTGTTTTTGATAGCGCTACTCATGTCAGAGGCTTATTGGACTATTTATAAACTTCAATGAATACTCTAAGGCCCGTAATTATAAACCGCACTTGAGACTGACGGCTAGTTTGAGTTCGTACCAGAAACGTCATTTCAGTTCAATGTGGCCAGTCAAATCCATACTTAATATTGCTCTCAATCTTGAGATTGCTTTGTAAATACAAGCCTAAAACCCACTGAAGTTATTCAGCCCGCATTTTCCTAACAAAACTAAGATGAAAAAGTGTCAAATTGACTAAAATGCAATATTGTGTTGCCCATGCGAGGAATGGGAATCAACCCTACGATCTATGGATCGGGAGCCCTGGTTACAGATTCCTAGATCACGGAGCCAATTCAACATTCCAAGATGTTAAGTAACAACAACAAAAGATCGCGTAATCAAGAACCTTCAGGTTTCTCGGTAGGGAAAACGTAATAAAACACGTAGGCAAAACCCAACGTCCAGATTGCATTCGGCAGGGTCCTTGGAGGAGCGCACTTCGACAAAGCCCCTCACCACCCTAACCCTCTTGTAGTTAGCGCTTCTAACTACGTTCCCCAACCTGCGACTCGTTACAAACGAAGACCTAGGCATGTCCTTACCGACGGCGATGACCAAATTACTCTTGCGTTTAATGCTGCCAATATTAGTCGAGCCACACTCTGCATAAGCTCTTCCAGCTACCGCGCACCCCGCCGGCGGGGTCGCGGAGGTCCCTCCTTTGCTCCTCACTTTGGGGTTTACCGGCACGTACCGGGCAGATTCTCTCCGATAAGGAGTCCCCAAGGCAACGCCATAAGCCGAGGTTCGAGCCCTAGTGGGCGCCCTTAGGCAGTTGCCATTTCATTAAGGGTGTAGATTACGTGTAGCAACTCCCCGCCTTAGCCCGGTGACGCATTATATACACTTTGTAGTATTTTGCAAACAGGTCCATTCAAAAAAAAAAAGGAGGAGCGCACTGAAACCCACAGTTGTGATTAACCGAGGGAAAACAATTCATTCCTATGGAAGAAACGATTTCACGGCGTCAACAACGCCCTCAGTGCTAACAGCGCCCAAGCCGCCCACGGGGCCAACAGCTCCAAAACCGCCCACGGGGCCAACAGCGCCCAAGACGCAAACAGCATCCACAGCACTAATAGCGCCCACGGCGCCCACAGCGTTAACAGCGCTCACAGCGCCAACAGCGTCCATGGCGCCAACAGGTTTATTAGTCGTTTCATTTGCATCGCCAAATTTCTCCGCCGATCTTTCTATTTTTGACCATTGCACTTTTTGTTTTCCTCAGGTGAATCAATCATAACCAAAAAATCTTATCCTATATATTCAACCACGAAAACATTACACAACCTTCAAGTTTCTCGGTAGGGAAAACGTAATAAAACGCGTAGGTAAAACCCAACGTCCAGATTGCATTGGGCAGGGTCCTTGGAGGAGCGCAGGGAAGCCCACAGTTGCGAGTCACCGAATCTGGGTCATCGAAGTGATTAGCACAGCGAAGGAGATGAGTCGACTTCAGGATAAAAATAACATTTGTTACATTTGAATGAAGAGAGCAATAGCCAGGCGTTTAAAATTTAGTGTTGATCCATCTTATCCTAGAGACCTAGATACAGTTACTCTTATCTTGAACTGTTGTTTGGCTGCTTTTGGCTCCAGCATAGTCTAATGACTAACTAATAAGGTATCTGATTGTAACGAACATACCACTACATACACGTAACGAACATACACTTTTACAAATGGTTGTTGCCAACATTCTTCCAAGCATAGGTAGAATCCAAATACTTCGTATCTTGTCCCGGGCAGTTAAAGCAAAAGCTTTCATCGTATTGTAAATGTTCTTCTTCTTTCACTTAAGAGCTAGGCTCTTGTCGGTGGAGCAACTTTCATTTTTGTCGATCATTGGCCAGTTCTTTGATATCCTGTAAATGTTAAGAAAACATAATTTCACCCATACAAAATTTGTTAGATATTGTGATAAAACTACTTTCATTACGCCGTTGAATCTCTGTACTAATTAATATAAAGAGCAACTCCATTCATTTCTGTGTGCCGCTTGAATCGCGTGACCTCCGACTGCAATAGCGCGCAGTTCGGGAATCCCGCCACCAAACTTGCAACACGCGTACGCAGTAACCAGCAACGTGCCAAAACGATGTTTATTGTTGTTGTTTATTCATACGAGTATTCATGACTTACATGAATAGCCATAAGATACACGTAAACTAGAGTCAATGATACGAGAGGTAAATCTTTTAACCAAAATCGGAAAGGATTTTATATGATAGACCCGATTGATAAAAAAAATGATTACATATTTATTAACATTTATTAACTAAAAACCAATTTTATGATTTCTTATTTCGAGTAGAATGTGATATGAACATTAATTAACTTAAAACCAACTTTAGAATTTTCTAATTTCTTATTTTTTGAACTTTAGAATTTCATTATCTTCATTCTAAAGTAGCTAATCTCCGGCAGCAGGCATCCATGGCGTTTCGATTTTTACCCATATCACCAACCTCTATGTAAGGCGTCTCCCATACATTCTTCATTAGGACATCACACTGGTCACTGACCGGAAATTACGCAAGAGATCGTCAGATATTCCGTTGCTCCCAGCAGGCCACGGGGACAGTAGATATAACAAACAGTAAGGCTTCTTCATATAAGTAACTAAAACCGGTATAATATCCTCCCTACCTTAAATCTCGGTTGGCACAGGTTCGCAAAGAAACCGAAAACCGTATGTCTCAGCGAATAGTCTACAAAGGTGCCTGTAAGTGCTCTTCAGTGGTATGTATGAAGACTTTTTACTATTCTTTACTTATACTGTACCACTGGCTAGTCGGGCTAAGCAGAAAAAATGTAAACATCAGCGCTGGTTATGTCATACCTAGTATAGGTACTACACAACTCAGCACTTCGTCGGAGCATGACTTTGAAGAATCCGTGCCAATGGACAGATAAAAGAACTACTAATTTGAGGTCTTAATTTCGAGTGGGGTTTGTAGTCAATTATTGGGAAACGTAGATATTAATTGCAATCTTTTGATAGTTGTTTTTGAAAGTCTTTTTAGTTTTAAGTGATTAATTCGGTAAGTAAACCTAGGTAATTCTTCCATGTTGGCCTGGGAGCGAGAGAAAAACATAGAATGTGCCAAACCGCTTTTCCTCCCTGGCATGCTGTAAAAACCAATTAAGGAATTCGAGGGTTTCAGTATATAATTTAGGCGATGGGCTGATAACCTGTCAATACAGCAATTTACCTACAAATCTGTCTTAAATATCCCTCAAAACATTGTCAAACGCGGCGGAACGACCTATCCCATTAGGGATAAATATGTGATTGTATGTATGTATATGAACGTAGGTTTAAAAATTCGGAGTTAAAAGAACTCTCACGCCGCCGCCTAGCGCCTGTACAACTTGGTAACGTTGGTAACGTGGGCAGGTAGTTACTACAGAGTATCACTATTATTATAGATTTCCATTTTACTACAAAATTAACTACTGCACTAACTGCCTCCGTGGTCTAGTGGCTAGAGCCATGGGCTTACGATCAGGAGGCCCTGAGTTTGATTCCCAGGGGGACACAAAGTTGATATTTGACAATTTATCACTTTTGTAAGTTTCCATGCTGGACTGGGAGCGACAGAAGAACGTAGAATGTGCCAGCTGCATCTCCTCCCGGGCATGCTGTAAAAACCAGCTAAGGGATTCGAGGGTATATTGTAAATTAGGCGTTGGGCTGACAACCTGTCACTACAGCAATATCCAGTTCTATCTTAAACAACCCTCAAAACTTGTCAGACGTGGCGGAACGACCTTTGTTTGGGTTGTTCACGCTCTGCCTAACCCATTAGGGATACAGGCGTGATAGTTTTTTTTTTTTTTTTTTTTTATATATAGGCGAGCATTTGTCCGCCATCTCACCTGGTGGAAAGTGACGATGCGGACTATGTTGAAGCATACTCACCTATGTAGTGCCTATTCACTCTCGCCTTGAAAAGGACCAGGTTATATTGTTCCGGAAACAGATCCGCCGGCAGGGAGTTCCACTCCTTAGCCGTTCGCATTATGAATGTGGAAGCGAACCGCTTCGTGCGAATTTGTGGTATATCCACGACATAAGGGTGGAACCCCTGTCCACGCCTCGTGCTCCGGAGATGGAAAGGGGAGGGGGGTATAAGGTCATGAAGTGCTAACGCGCACTCCCCGAAATGTATCCTGTAAAATACCGACATGCACGCCACTCTGCGACGGTGCTCAAGGTTCTGTAGTTTTGCCTCAACCAGTGCTGAGTCTCCAATGAGCTTCTTAGCACGTTTCTCGATTGAGTCTAAGGCAGCCAGCTGGTATTTAGCTGAACCGTCCCAAAGGTGGCAGCAGTACTCCATACACGATACAGTATAGTACGTATCACTTTGTAAGGTTTTCCCCAGTTTGGGTAGGACATTGCAGGCAGTATCACCTGATTGTCCGAAAAGAAGGATTCCGTGCTTCGGAGGGCACGTTAAGCCGTCGGTCCCGGTCGCTGTCTTTGATAGTGGTCGTTACTCAAAACCATGTCTGAGGCCTAATAGCTGTGCTACTAGGCGGTTTGAAAACTCTGACAGCAGGGTTCATCGGGTCGTTGTTCGACTCGAGAATCCACTCGCTAAGAACTTCTTCTTCTTTCTCGCGAACAATTACTGCACTGCACAATTTTATGATGAAACAATACAAACCATCGAGCCTTAGAGCCGGGATCAACGAACTCTGCGTCTATGTACTCGCCTGTTTCACTGCAGCCAACCAACACAACCAGCCAACGAACCTGAAAGTCTACCATTAGTTTTCTACTTGTCGTTTATGTATAGGAAATCATTACAACCTTTATGATTATAAGAAGATATTGGTAAATAACCCACTGCACTTTCTTGCAAATTCTCGTAAAACTTTATCACAAGTAACTATGTTTTATTTTATTAGAAATGGGTTTGCTCCAGATAAAATAAAGTATTATTAGTATTCTCTGCTATGACTATCATAATAAAAACTACTCACTGATCTAGGTTACTAGACCAAAGATATTTTTCTACGTATGTGATGTAATCCTAATAGCGGAATATAACAAAGTTCCGAATCAATATTTATAAGATGACTCATCATCAGAGTGTGAGACATTCAAAGCTGTAAATTTCTGTCTTTCTCTCGAGGAAACTTAGATCATTTTTAGTTATCGTCTGACTGAACGCAAAAGTATACAAGTTTCTTATTGTATAGAGCTAACCAATGAAGTCTACGTAAAGCTACGTAGAATGTTTAAATTTTTTGGGTCACTTTGATATGAGATGCTACGGGAAAATGTAGAGTCTCAAGATATCTCAAGAACGTACCCTTATTTTAGTCCTGTTTCCCCTAGATTAGGTAGCCGACCCTGTAAGATACGGGATAAGGGTAGGGAGATGAGTTACATTAAAATATGTCGGAGCGTGTTATTATCAGTTGCAGATTGTCGTTGGACAACGAAATATAGAGATTTTGAGAATATTGTACTCCATATCTAGCTAATATATAGCGTATCTTTAAAATTATCACTTCTGTAGGTCTGCTGTAAGAAATTTATTTTAGAAATAAGCAGTGCCTGTTGTGTCTTTGTTTTTTTATGTCCTGTGTTTATGATGTTTTTTTGTGTACAATAAATTGTTAAATAAATAGCTCCAGATATAGCCTAAAATACTAAGCGATCAATCCCTCGAACCGCCCCTCTAAGGCAATAGTTCAGCGAACTCTTACGCAAGGCTGCTCGCTGCTGCTGCGTCATACATTGCGCTGCACAGGTCTGGCTGCGCTGGAAACCCCGCTTGTGCAAGCCAATAAGCGACTGCGCCCGCGCACGCGCCAGCTTACTTGCTAATGTTACTTACTTACCCACAAACTAGAAACTACAAGAAACTTCAGTATTATATGCTACTCCACATTTTCAGTACAAAATCGATAAGAAATATATCTAGAGAATGGGAGGAAATATTGAGGGTGCATTAAATATCATTCACTCCGATCGACTACTAAGAAAAATATCCTCCATTCATCATAATAGGTACGAGTATGATCGAAAGATATTGGAAGCTTTTACTTAAACCGTAAAGTTTAATATTCTTTTCGATCAAAAGCAAAGAAAGAAGTAGCAAAGTGCTTGCTCTATCTAAGAGTTTATCTGTCTGTGGTCAGGTTATACCGATCCTGGCTTGCGAAAACAATTGCCAAAATGTGGGACAATAGATACCTACAGCGCATTCTTATGTGGGACGCAATATGTTTTGGATGCAATGTATGTTGTTGTTGTTACCTTGGATTTTCTGTAAGTTTTAGCATATAGTATAAAAATACAATGCAAATGCGAATTTACACGCGGTCAGCGCATGCGTTGTGAACACGAGTGAACATAAGTACTTTTCTTATAAAGTGGTGCGTTCCTTAATCATAAACATAATAAATGACAGCTCTTATCATCAACGGCCATTAAATAAATAGAGTATGAGAAAAAATACGTTGATTCTCGCGGCATAATTCTAATTCTTAGTAGCGCTGTCACTTTCTTAACTTTAATGTAAAAACAGGATAGTAAATAAATACATGACTTTGACATTTCTAATCTGACACAAGACTGCATATTTGACGTCAAATAAGAGCATGCTCTATGCTCAGTTCTTATTTGACATTCCTCATTTTACGTAAGACGTTAAATAAGAACTGAGCATATAGCATGCTCTCTTATTTTATTTACGTCATTCGTTAAATGAGGAATGTCAAAGTCATGTGTTTATGTGCTATCCTGTTCTTATGTCAAAGCTAAGAAAGCGCCAGCGCGCCAACTGTATACATTATAAATTACAATGAAACGATTACGAGAAAACTGAGATGAGACCACAATCTCAACTAACCCGTAGAGGATAGATATATATAGTTAATTTAAAACATTCGTACAGTTACCCACCACATACATACATACAAAAATACACCCTTAAAAAGATAAACAGCACAAAATTATATTCCGTAGTCTATTGCTACCAAGTCACGCGTTGATGTCTTTTGTACGGACTCGGCGCCACGTGACTCACGCATGATTAACTTGCTGCCAAATTCGACCTAGTTTAATAAAATAAAAGTATACTACATACATATAATCACGCCTTTATCCCTAATGGGGTAGGCAGAACGTAAACAACCTAAACAAAGGTCGATCCGTCACGTCTGACAAAGTTATGAGGGTCATTTAAGATAGATCTGTAGTATATTGCTGTAGTGACAGGGATGGGCTGACCCCATCGCCTAAATTGCAATATACTGAAACCCTCGGATCTCTTAGCTGGTTTTTACAGCATGCCCGGGAGGAAATGCAGCTGGCACATTCTATGTTTTTCTCTCGCTCCCAGGCCAGCATGGAAGAAATATACTACATGGATGATATAGTAATAATACGAATTCTACAACACAAGTCTAAAATTTAAATAAAACAACCAAGTATTCGACTCTGCAAAAACTCATTATAATATTTATAGTATTCAATTCCAACTCAGTTTTAGAATATAGGTAAACAAAGTTGCATGTCTTTTTATTCAAAAACATATTGCATAAATGAATGATAGGTGTTGGAAAATTACTTACATTACTAAAACTATCGTTTCATTATGTTGTCATATCTATAGAGCCTTTCATTGAATTTTTAAGTTAATTCATAATATTTTCTGCTTCTTCTTCCATCGTATACCTATGTGGAGTAAACGAACAATCTGAGACCCCAGATTTCAGACACAGTTTGAGTAACAGTCTTCATCAGGGATCATGTAAAGTATCTTCCAACCAAAACACGGTATCTCAAGCACATATTAGACAGTATATATGTCCTACATCTCAAGACAGGTAGTCAAGGGATTCAGCTTGTATTGTCATAAATCAAACTGGGAACTATCAAATCTTTATAATGAGAGTACGTAACCAAAATACGTCGAATAGAAATCAAACCCAGAATCTTCTTAGCGTGTCGATGGAACACGAGAAATTATATCGTAGAGGCCCAGAAATCAGCCACTTGTATTACGGATTGACTGCCGTCTATTAAATCCGCTGGCGTGCATATATAGGCCCGTATTTATAAACAGCACTTGAGAGTGACAGTGAGTTTGAGTTCATATCGACGGTCCCTACGTACAACGACTTAAGTACCACATAAGTCATTTGCACTTTTTTATTTAGGGACCACCGGTTCATCATATTCTTTCGTTTGGCTAAAACAATAAAGTCTGAAACATTTAATTTCAGCTGAAAATGGACAATAAACATTTCCCTTAACTACAAACTCCAACGTAAAATGACATCAGTGGTAGTTATGTTGAAATACGTCGGAATGGTAGCTCGGCCCCAGCTACCTTCCCCCCTTAACTGGTACTTAGGGGCCAGTTGCGCTCGCGCCCCTGTTAGTGACGGTCCCTTTATATTTTGCGGCCCAAATGCCTTGTTAACTTACGAAATCATGCCTAGAAACAACAATATAATGTTATTAGGAAACACGGTAAGTATTTTGCATGGTATTCTATTTAAATATAAATTTAGAGTCACATTTAATAGAGTTTTACTTTTCCCACGTAATTAATCAAATCTGGTAGTTAAGGTTTTGTACGTGGGATTTCTTGAATATAATATTACCTATGTGTTACATAGATAATTTTACGTCGGAAAGTAAAATTAGGTCTTTTAATCAACTACCTTTTAAGTAATTTTACTACGGAAATGCTGTAAAATTTTAATACGTAACTTCCATGTAAGTTATTTTACGTTACCAATGTACATAAATATATAGCCACACCTTACTTCCTTCTGGGGCAGGTAGAGCATTAACTGCCTAATAAAAGGCATTTTCGCCACATCTGAGAAAATTCTGAGGGTAATTTTAGAAAGTGCACGTGTATTAGCTAAAGTAACAGGTTTTATTTTTTTAACTACTACTGGTTTCTATGATCAATAACGAACTGCACTGTCTGATTTTGATTACAGTATCAACTGCTAAACTACTGTAGTTCCCCAGCGCAAGGTTTCATTGAAACAATACCGTCCACCCCAAAGCAGTATTTCGTAAGGGATGTTTTAAAATACATGCTTATGATAATAAAATTTCATAAGTCTACTTACTTTATTACACCTACATAAATAAATATCCTACTTCATCATCATAGGCCTTTACGTCTATGTCAGACGATTTAAACAGCGACTGGGATGCATCATTTCTGATGGCTGTATAAGCCAATACGAGAGCGGCAGATTCTACTACACACAGGACAGGGAAACGTTGCGCTGTTGTTATTATCGACGTTAGTTTGGTGTTTCTTGTTTCTCCTGTCCGATAAAAGTCCGAACCACGCGTCATCATGATATTTCGGGCCATCTTTGACGCTCTAACGCCATGGTCTCTGTTCTCGGCTAGTTTTTTTCCAACTATGGTGGCTAATATTGAAAGCGGCCATATCGCGCTTGGCACAGTCTTTGAAACGCAGTAAAGGCCTGCCAACATCCCTTTTTGCATTCGCATCTGCGCCAAGCATGATTTGCCGTGAAATTCGAGTAGGTTCCATCCGATGCACATGCCGCAACCAACGCAACAATCACTGTTTAAGCATGGCGGTGAGGCTGAATAGCTGTGCTATTTCAAGAACCCTCTCGTTGGTTACTCTATCCTTCCAACTTTTAACCAGAATGTTACGTAGGCAGCGCATATAAAAAGTTTTGAACTGACGTTCTTGCTTCGCATAGGATGTCCACATTTCAGCTCCGTACAAGAGTACGCTCAAGACGCAAGCCTGGAATACCAACATCTTGGTCTTAGTAGTTAGATTTTTGTTAGTCCAAACTCTTGTACTGAGCCATCCAAACGTAGTCGCCGCTATCCCGATTCGATTGTTGATCTCTATTTCTAGGGATAGATTGTTCGAGATAGTCGACCCCAGGTAGCAGAACTTATCAACCACTCGTAGGCTCGTGCTGTCCAGCATTATTGCCGGTATTTCTCCACTTCCTTGCGCTAGAAACACAGTTTTTTGGAGGTTTATGGACATGGAAAAGAGAGTACAGGCTCGGGAAAATTTGTCCATTATTGTCTGGAGCTCGAGAACTGAGTTTGTCACGAAAGCTGCATCATAGGCAAATAACAAAAATTCGTCGAAAATATTATCTTCACGCTTATGTTTCGCTTGAAGCAGTGTAATGTTATAAAGCTTTCCGTCAACTCTTGTATGGAGTTGGATACCCTGTTGGTTGTCGCTGAAAGCAGTTTTTAAGAAAAGCGAAAAGATTATACCAAACAGGGTAGGAGTCAAGACACAGCCCTGACGTACACATTTTGAAATTATCTGATGTTTGACCGTCGAAGTATGTCATCGTGAAAGGATTTAATGAGGCTTAAGAGTTTTGCGGGACACCCAATGCATTCTAGTACAGTATATAGACCTTCCCTGCTGATAGTATCGAAGGCCTTATTTAAGTCAACAAACGCCACTTCTCCTGTAGTTGGCGGAGGGAGAAAATCATATCCACTGTGGAACGCAGGGGACGGAAGCCACACTGTGCCTCAGGATATACGCGATTTGCAAGTTTTTGGGGTTTTCCTAAGATGACACCTCCAAATAACTTGCCGACTATGCTCTAAACGGAAATGCCACGGTAGGAGTTACAACTGCCGCGATCCCCTTTCCCTTTTTATAATGTGACGATATTAGCGTCGCGCATATCCTACGGCACATATCCAGCTTCCAAGCATTTACACAGCAGATTGTGCAGAATAGGTGACATTCACTTAAGTTTTATAATCTCCGCTTGGGTACCGTCGCTACCAGGACTCTTATCGCGCTTGAACTGCTTGACCGCAATATGGTACTCCCTTACAGTAGGTAAATCATCTAAATGTCTCCAAATTGCCAGTTTTATGCCTGAGTACACACCACTGAAATTTCCTTGGTCTGCACACGCTTGTATATTGCGACAAATATTGGTCCACAGCCACATTTGCGAAGTATCGTGTGGTACTCTGAAGAGCTGCTTTCGAGTTTGTAAGTTCTTTACGCGTTTTCGGACTAACGTTCAAGCGGTGTGCACGTGCAGCTTCTCGTTTTGAGTCAAGCAAGGGTGAGAGTTGCTCTTTATTTTCAGAAAACCAATCTTTTGATTTAGTTCGCTGGTATCCAAAAGTCTTGGCAGCTGTTTCTGTAAGTTTTCGGGGTATCATTTCGGATATTTCCTTTTCCTGAATGGTATTTAGATCAATGTTCCCTTAGTCGCCTATCTATATCCTACTTACTTACACACTTATTATGATAGTTCCTTTGTTTTTAGCACAACCTGCCAAAAGTAAGCAACCTGACAGGAACCACTTAACGAAGAGTTTAGCCGTAGCTGAAATTCACCAGCCACCACCAGAATTAATTCCTGAAAAGACTGTAGTTTTTATAACGTTTTTCTTTCAGTTAGAATAATTTGCAATGTTGAGGAGCATAATTTTAGAAGTCCTTTTTCTGTTTTGTATGATTAGGTTGTTATATTATAAGAAAAAGCAACTGATCTCTAAAAATATAATAATAATAAAAATAATAAATTTCTTTATTTGTAACATGTACAAAGTCTTACAATCAATAGTAACCCTGAAGCCTGTGGTAGTATACACTGTGTTACAGACTAAGAAGTAGAAAAGACTAAAAAGTATCTTAAGGCTGATTTTCAATAAATAAAAATAATCTCATAATCATATGATCTTTTTTAGTACACTTTTTGGGATTGTTTAAACTTCTAACAGTTAAAATCATCGGCAATGTTGAGGAGCATAATTTTAGAAGTTTTTTGTTATCTGTTGATCTCGATAATAACATGAGCTTGATTATCAATAAAAGGAAAATAATTATATGTTAATTTGTACTGATTTAATTACATAATAAAAATACAAGAGTTGACCAAACATTTTTAGTATAGCATTTACCACACTTATACAAATGAACAATCCCGTATGTGTCCAATACCCCCCACGTAGAACTTTATATGTAACAGATGCATCTCTCACCATCGTTGTGACACCCACGTAAAAAACCCCAAGTACCACTTAAGCTATCCGTAATAGGAACGGTTCCGACGTACATGTAAGTATGTGCCTGATTATATACAAATACACAATATTTTTGTGTAATTGTCTGTTATTCATATAAATAACAATAATTAGAACCTATGTGCAAAATTTCATAACTATGTGACTTAAAGAACCAGAGATATTCTAACTTGAACCTTTAAAGTGCTCTCCTGTAAAATTTGGAAAAACCAGTTACGTTGTTTTACGTAGGGACCGTCGATATCAGACATGTAATTTAAGCACAAACTGTCCTGTCAAATCCATACTTAATATCGCTCTCATTCTTAAACCGCTTTATAAATACGAGCCCTAGAATCAAATCGAGAGTCAGAGGAGGCTTCGATCACAACACAAACCGACAGAGGAAGTAGGTACTATTCATCTACTCAACTCACCATGTGCAACAAAAACAAAACGAGCGAGCTGCCCTCAAAACCAATAGCAAGATTGTTTACAAATGCAAATGCGATTAAGTATGCCGTTTATCCTTAGGAGGATTAATGACCTCAGGGAAAGCGCCATATTGTCCTATTATGGTACGATACACACGACCAGTGTGGCACAGTCTTGTTAGATAACAATGAGGGCAATTTGGCGTTGCAAATGACACGACTTAATTTCTTCTTCTATCGTGTGGGTAACGAGTCAATCGACCCGATGAACCCTCGTGTCAGTACACATAGCACAGCTACAAGTAATAGGCCTCTGCCATGGTTGTTGTAACGGCCACTATCTAAGACAGCGACCGGGACCACCGACTTAACGTGCCCTCCGAAAGCACGGAATCTTTTTTCTTCCAGGCTATCGGGTGATTCGGCCCGCATCGTCCTAACCAAACTGGGAAATATTCACAAAGTGATAAATTGACAAAAGTCAACTTTGTGTTCTCCGTCTGGGATTCGAACCCTCCGGATCGTGAGCCCATGGCTCTGACCACTAGACCACGGAAGCAGTTACGACTTAACTAATACAACTCCTTACCAGTCATAATCTATCATGATACAATAGACAGGGACGGCAATAAAGACAACTTTACAAAATTTTAACTAATAGAGTTTTAGTTGAGTCTTGTGTGAATCTCAACTAATAGATATTTAGTTAGGTCGTGTTCTTTCCGAATTGTTCTCTATGTGTCGCAAATACTGCATCACATAATAACAGGAGTTGGTATCTGAGGTAATACGAACCTGATTTGGGTGTTGTTTAGTAAAGATGATGATACTGTTGAGACATAGTCATTTCAGACACCGTAGGACAAAGGACGTTCTTAATTTGAATTATCTCTTGGGGGTGGGATGGGATCTACCTCCTAGTGATCCACCCCTGGCAATGGCAACAGAGGCTCTCCTGTGAATAAATCCGGCTGAACGATCCCAACAAAGCGATGGAAGGCTCCGCTCGCAACCACCCTCTCACCGGAGTCCGGCGCCAAACAGCTTGCTGTGGTCCCTCAGTGCGTGAGATTGTAAGTGCAATAACATGCATTTTCTGGGCGAGCTCGCTCCATCGTCAACTCTGTCACGGTCATTCCTGATCTAGTGACTTGAGTCAAGAGCAAACCCATTTCTTATTAAAAATAATCTCTTGCACAAAGATTTGGAAAAAGATTAAGTATTTTTATATTTACTATTTTTTTAAGAACTGCAAGCAGAAGGCTGCTGGGTAAGCCACGTCTCCCGTATGCACCTAAATCAGTGAGCAAAATCAACAATAGATCGGGACCCACAAGAACTTCGGCCGAGACCTAGAGGAAGACCTAAAATAAAATAGCGGGATGACTAAACAGAATTTGATTCGAATTTCGAAGTGGTCAGAATTCTGGAACACAAGGGGGAGGCCTTTGTCCAGTAGTGGGACAGTGTAAGGAAAAAAATACTAGGAGACATATTGTATTGTAAATAATAGCTGCCTACTTTACTAATCAATTAACTGGTTGATAATTCAAAGTATTAGTTACTATTAAACTTTGAATCTACTTGAACCGGCAGCGCTCTTTCAAAATCTACAATAATTCCAAATAGAATCAGTATTAAAGAAAAGTCGTCACTTCTGCTAATTTTAGATAAATTAACATCATGGCCAAATCTGAGGCAAAACGTAAAAACCTTAAGGTCCGGGAGTTCCGTGAGGGCGACCTCTAGACAATATTGCCTAACGTCTACTAGGAACTTAGTATGAATGAAACGAGGGTTGATCAATCGGTCCCGCAGACGACGTCATTACCATTACCATGATATCCTCTTGCTGTAGGCTATCGCTGCTCTGTCGCTGTTTATCTTATAAAATAATGCCCGAATGTGATCCGCTGTCGATTAACGGCGTACGGTGGTAGGAGGCTGCGCCAAGCGTCTTACAAAATCGGAGCGCATGCATCTTTGCTTCGCTCGAACTATAAAGAGTAGTGGTGGTCTATGCTGATGGCATTCAGACGCAAACAGTGCGCCGGTGAAGTGGTGAACCAACAAACCCATTAGTGATAAATAAAGGATTTGCAAACAACGTAAGTGTTTATTAATAAGTGTTTTGTGTGAAGTGATCTCGTTGGACAATCTAAAAAACACGGTAAAAGTGATCTTTGTATGTAAATTAAATTCATACACAGTTCAGGACTTTTCAGAAAAAAACAATATCTCGTCGTCTTTTCAAAATGATATAAAACAATAACTTCAAAAAAATATGGTCCAATATATTAGAACTACGACACTAATACGTGAGACAGGGCAGCAATCAATTTTATTTTTACTCTTAACTCTACAATTTAAGTCTTAATTTAATTCTTTCAATACCTGATAGTCTGGTTCAAATTGCAAGTAGCCGGCCTATTTTGTACTTCATGTGTTTTCAAAACCTAATTAATATTTCTTGGATAGTAGGTATTTTTATGTAAAATCAAATACAGAAGTAGACAATCCTGACTAGTTGTAAAATGACAAATCACATTTAATTCAATCTAAAAATGCATCAAGTCATAATTAAGTCTAAGCAATCTCCTGCACATTGCGTTTACGTATTAAGTTTAATTAAGTAAAGTGCGCTAAGTTGATCCTCCGAGCTGACTTTCACTCTCAGCAGCCGAGCGGAAAGAGAGTGCTCGCCAATCCAAGACTCCGTAACTATATTACAGGACTGTTTACGTCATATTGTATAATATTATGCATTATTACTTAATTTAGCTTTCGTACTGCACTGCTGGGGAAAAAAAAGTAGAGTGTATCTAGCCCGTTTTTAAGTACCTACTGAAAAACCCTCAGGATTTCGATTAGGATGATATAAAACATCTATCTCAAAATGCCCTTAAAATTTTACATACATGCTACAACAGGTTTTTTCTGCTCCTGCGCGTTTAAATGCACCATTAGCATTACATATCTTAACATCAGAAAGAAAGTGCACTGACCCCTAAACTTTCAATACGACTGCACTCGCTAAGTAAAAGGAAACGCGTTTTTCTTTCACATGCTTTCGTTATTGTTGTGAACCACTCGGCGAAACTATAAACAGAAAGAAATCTCAATTTCGATCTCCATTATTACACACATAACAATAGATGGAGTGATTTACATACGAGCGAGGTAATAAGCTTGATTCCGCTGATACGTAACAAGACGAGATAAACATTTAGGAAGTTGCGCAACACTGTAACTCGTATTAAGTGTTACGTGATGACGCATCATGCCGTGTCTTGACTGCTGATGGCGCCGGCTTCGGCCGACACTGACACCAATTGCTACTTTCTTTCACAACATAAACAAAAGGTGACACCAATTCGTTTAACAACAAACAGCAATCATTCTACCTGACAGCTGAAGTAAAGTTAGTTTCCGTAATTTTACCCTAACCACTTCCAATATTCCGTGACATTTGAATGGGTAAATTATAGTGTTAAACCTATTATTTAATGCTTGGGTACGAGTCGTCATACGTAACTGCAGTTGGTCGTTTATTACTACCGAGACTTGAGAGTGCTTTCTCAGCCCACTCCTGCGCAGAGTCGCAGCGCAGCGCAGCGCCGAGCACTGACATTATGAAACTTATGTAACCCCGCTGCCCGCGAAAGTAAAAGCGATTCTCCGCCTACTAGGGTTTCGAAACGACTTGCCAATAAGGATCAAATCACAGCCAGTTATATCATGTTACGCTACCTTTGTTTTGCGTCCTCATTTTAAAGTGTGCTTGTTTATCTTGTTACAGACGATGCGGTGGTTCACAGTTAATATTTCAATATTATTATTAGTAATAGTAGGCACATCAGCTGATTGGTCTTGGGGTGGAGACAAGAGCGATGCAACTGAAGAAAAGGATGTAGAACAAAAACAGACTGAATTACTTGAAGGTGAAGAGGAAACGCCTGTAGCGCAAAAGAAGAGTTTTGAATCTAATGGGACTGTTTTTGATGACATCGTAGACGAGCTAGTAAGCCAGAAACAAGGCAGAAGTTTGGGAGGGTTCAACGATGAAGTGTATAGCGACCCGACTATCAAAGAAGCCTTAGATGCCGGAGACGACCTGGAGGCTAGAAACCTGATCAAAGAGCGACTTTGCAACTTGGGTCTTGTCCAGGTAAGACATGAAGACATAAATAATACAATCCAAAAGCATTATATTGTAAATATATCAAAGTAAGTTAAAATGAGCACGTATTAAAACTTTTACTCTTTCTAATTTCAGTGTGACGACGAGGAACCGCAAGAGAAACGCTACTTATCTCCCGATGAACTTATCTATGCACAGCCTGTTGACATCAAACCTATTGGTAAACCGATTGCATCGATCCCAGTTAGAGGACCACCCAGGGCTTACGGACCCGCCAAACCTGTATACTCTTCACGTCCTCACCCCACGAAGATGCAGCCACCGAAGAGAGTAGGATATGGCGGTAACTACGGAAGCAGCTACGGTGCAAGCCATGGAAGCCAGGGAAGCAACTTTGCAGGCAACCGTCCAGGTTTCTCTGATAAATACGGCGTCGCTAACAACAACTTCCAGTTCTCGCAGTCACAGAGCAACTCCCTATATGGAGGACAAGACAACAACTATGTAACAAGACCACCCAGTTATGCGGGTGACAGCCCTTACACTTTTGAAAGCTCAAAGCCCAGTTACAACAAGGTCCCGCCTACTCAATCTGGTACCAAACAGGAAGTCGTGCAGCAACATGTACACCACCACTACGTGCACAGTGATGACAACAAAGACCCTAAAGTTATCATCAAACCCGTGGCTATACCAGTCGGTTCAGTTGGACACCTTGGATCACAGAATCTTGCTCAACAATCGCACTCAGAGGGCGTCATCACTGCCTCAGGATTTGATTACGGCGGTTTCAAACCCATGAATGCTGGATATAATATAGACAACCCTGAGACAATTTACGGCTCTCAGTCTCAGTCAGTCTACAACCAAAATAGTCTTCTATCACAGAACCTGCCAAAACCATACCCAGGCAACAACTTTGATGACCAGAAATACGGAAACTCATTGGGTGGTTTTAACGGTCAAAGCTCGCAATTCTATAAGAAGGAATTACATGTTGGTGGTGGTTCTGCTAATAACCTGTACAACCAAGGACCTGCCTCTTTCGGACAGAGTAACAGTTACCAAGACAATTACCATGAAGCTAAGGCTCAAGGATTTGAATGCGTGTGTGTTAACTACGACCAATGCCCGAACGAAGAAATCATTGGCCGCAGAGATGACTTGTACTTGCCCATCGACCCTCGTAACAAAGGTGATATCGCAGCTCTCACTGAGGAACAATTAGATAACCTAAACAAGACCGAAACTGTCGAATCATCTTCAGAGAAAAATGCTACGGATACTGAAACTAAGAAGATCAGTAAACGCGAAGTTAAGCAAGAAACTAAAGCTACTGAAAAGTCGGACGATGAAGCCACTAAAGAAGCCGAACCGGTAAGTTGAACTGACAGCTCATAACCAATCGAACTAACTTTAGAATTCGATATGTAATCATTGCAGAATAATTGTTCCTGACACGATATATTCCATCTCATTCCTGAAAATCCTTACAAAGACATTCCTCACATTCATTATGCCATCAACCAACATAAGACTGGGGTAACCATTGTTACAATCAGACTGTATGGTAATATTAAAATTCCATATGAGTCTGATCGTAACAGCTTACAAAAGAATGACTAAACAATGGGCACTGACGTAAACCTAACACTACATTAAAGATTCATTTAATCACATAAGTGAATGTCACTGCAGCGCCTTCTTGGACTGGCCGGCTACGGCGGCTATGGCGGCAATGGCAATGGCAACAAAAAAGTGCAGCCCACGTTTGGTGTCTCTTTTGGGTTGCCCCAGCCTTCCCACGGTGGCTATCCCGTTAATCCCTTTCACGAGAATCCTATACACAATCCGTACGGCCCTGCTCTTAACGGAGGTGGTCTCAACTTAGGCCTTATATCAGTAAACCCTCTTCTATCTGTACAAGTAACCAAAAACGACTACGGAGAAAAGGTGGTTAAACCCTTAATCAATCTCCATGTAACTCCGAACGAACATGTCGTTAATAAGCTTGGTCATTTATTCCATGAGAAGAAACACTATCTTTTACACGAACACTATCATCACTACAAACCACATGGCTACGGCCATCACCATTACGAAAAGCCAATTATACATCCAATTCATCCCCACCCTCCACCACCACCACATTATCCTCCACCGCATTTCCCTCCTCCTCATTATGGGCCTCCTGTATATTCTCCTCATTTTAATCACTACGAACCAAGCCATTTCAAGACGCACCCAGTGCAACCGTACCATGCACCTGAAACGGCTCCAGGTACCGATGATTATTACGATGGCGATGACCAAGGGAATCAATATGAAAACCATAATGTCAATAATTACAATCCTCATTTAAATAATTTCGATGCTCATGGCATTAATAATGAGAATCAAATCAATTTTGGACATCAAGTTCATTACGATGATCCTGATATAATTAATCCATTCCAAGGCGGATTTGGGTTTGAAAGATCCGCCAATGTCACCGCAAATGATAAAAAGGATTATGCTAACCGATTTGCGTATTCCCGATCCCTGACCCTTCCCACTCCCAGTCCTGGGGCAAACCGGGGAGGCCAAACTATCCGGTTCCCTTCAAACAGAAGGAAGAGGGAGGTCGTAGAGAAACCTGTTACTGAAAATGTAGAGGAGGTAACCCTTCCCATGTTCTTTATGAAATTATTATAATTAACTTTCTTATTCTTATGAACGTTTGTTTCTTATTGCAGCGACAGTTCTACGGAGGTCGTCCTCAAGTGCAGCAATGCAGACAAAACCAAGTGTGTTGTCGTCGTCCCCTACGCCCTCAGGCTGGTAACAAAGGCCAGTGTGGAATCAGGCATTCGCAAGGCATCAACGGAAGAATCAAGACCCCATCGTATGTCGATGGTGACAGTGAATTCGGAGAGTACCCATGGCAAGCGGCCATTCTGAAGAAGGATCCCAAAGAATCTGTATACGTCTGCGGTGGAACCCTGATCGACGGACTACACATCATGACTGCTGCGCATTGCATTAAATCGTAAGTATACCAACAGAAATACATTTTAAGATTTCATCTTGTAAATTTTTATATTCCATCAAACAACTTTAGCAAAACAGAACTTTAACAACTTTTATTTCTTTTTTCAGACACAAGGCTTTCGAACTGAGAGTGCGTCTTGGCGAATGGGACGTAAACCACGATGTTGAATTCTATCCATACATCGAGAGAGACGTCGTCTCCGTGCATGTTCACCCTCTGTACTACGCCGGCACCCTGGACAATGACCTGGCTATCTTGAAACTGGAACACCCCGTCGAATGGACCAAATACCCACACATCAGCCCAGCTTGCTTACCCGACAAGTACACCGACTACGCTGGACAGAGGTGCTGGACTACCGGTTGGGGCAAGGACGCTTTCGGAGACTACGGAAAATACCAAAACATTCTCAAGGAAGTCGATGTGCCAGTGCTGCCGCACGGACAGTGTCAGCAGCAGTTGAGGCAGACGCGATTGGGGTACAACTATGAGTTGAACCAAGGTTTCTTGTGCGCGGGTGGTGAAGAAGGCAAGGACGCGTGCAAGGGCGACGGCGGCGGCCCGCTGGTGTGCGAACGCGGAGGCACCTGGCAGCTGGTCGGCGTGGTATCGTGGGGCATCGGCTGCGGACAGCCTGGCGTGCCCGGCGTCTACGTGAAAGTCGCTCACTATCTCGACTGGATCGCACAAGTCACTGGAAAGTTCTCCCCCTATTGAGAACCAGTTTACATATAACAATGTTTTCATGTCACAATAATTCCGAACCACGACTGATGGATGAATCTCCACTATTTAATGTTAGATAGTAGATATTTATTTTAAACTCTATTATTAATTTATTTTTAACTTTGGATGGTAATATCCAGAGAATACGAGTAAATGCATATTATGCAATTTTGTAATAAAAAATATTTTCATATAAAATAGTATGCTTATTTATTTTATTAACCCTCATAGGTTTTTATAGGATAGCCCTTTTAAAAATAGCGACATGAATCACAAATTCAAATCCTGGTGTGTCCAAAATCAACAACGTTCGCATTCACCAAAACAGATGAAAAACTATTTTTGTTATTGTGTTAAAGAAACCTCTTTTCCTTTATTATTTGAATATTTTCTTGATGTTTTTGCGGTATTGCGTAAAAATCTGTCAATTTAAAGTGACAACGTAGTGACAACAAACACGTACTATACAAAAAAAAACATTTTCTGCTATTAAATAAATCAATCTAAATCGTAAATCAACATAATCGTAGAGTTTTTACAAATATATATATTACCACTAACGTAATAATGGCAAAGGAGCCAAAAGGCAAAGTAGCTAAATCAAGAGCTGCCGAGGCGAGGGCTGCAGCAGCCGAGTTGAATGAGAACCTGGCTGCGTTCACCCTGCCTGAGAGCCTACCGTGCTCCGAGGTATGAACAGACAGAAAACCTTATTTAATCTACCGGGTGTAATGGACAGCGTACTGCAAACTGATAGGTGTTGCTCAGTCAACGAAACTGAACAACTTTTACCAGGAAATTCTATAAATGAAAAAAATGGTTTGCCTTCCCCATACGAATCGTCTGAGCGTGGCGATAATTTTCTAGGTGAAGTAATTTTTTTAATTCATTACCTACTTGAAAGAAATTCCTGTTGAAAGTTGTTCAGTTTTGTTGACTAAGCAAGCAACCTCTATCAGTTTGCAAGTAGCTGTGCCTTGCATCCCGTATTTTTTTGAATCACTCGAACTCCAATGCGCATACGAAATATTATCTTTCGCATGCAATTTTCATACAATTTCAATACTCAATATATTTATTTGCTTTCTTGTTGTACAAATAGGTCTTATGGTATAATATTATTTACCACGCGAATGTTGGTATTTGGTATGCGAATTAATTTCTAGTGGTTCAAAAGTACAGATTTAAATTAATTTCTAAACGAAACTTACAGGTATCGTTCCCTATCCTCATTCAAAGGAGTAACAAGGCGAACTGGAGAGCCATCTTACACGAGAGCGAGCACAAAATGCAAGAGATACGCGAATATGAAGAGAGCAAAGTAGAACCGCTTCCAAAGTCACCGTTTCAGAGTAAATATACATACATACATAAATCACGCCTTTATCCCTTGCGGCGTAAAACAACTCGGAAAATCCACTTTCGCCACATCTGACAAAAATTGTAATGTGTATTGCTGAAGTGACAGGTGGTCAGCCTATCGCCTAAATTACAATACACTAAACTCAATCGTTTATATAAATACAATACTCAATCGTTTATAATGTTTATATAATCGTCTATAACCCTCGAATACCTTTTGCTAACTTCTACAGCATGCACGGGATGAAGGGCAGCTGGAACATTCTATGTTTTTCTATCTCTCCCAGTCCAGCATTAAATATTCATTGAATTATTTCCTCAGATAAATCAGAATTAATTAATACAAAATCGGTAACCTACCTCTATCCCATCTCGCTCAAATCAGGCACATCTAAGTATAGTAGCAAATGTGAGTGAGGAATCGAATCAAACACCGAACGATGAACCCTGGTATCAGTTTTCAAATCATCTAGTATCAAAGCTAATAAGCCTCTGACATACCTACTTAGTTTGAGTAACGTGACAAAGACAGCAACGGGCAACAACGGCTTAACGTGCCTCCCGAAGCACGGAATATTTTTGCTTACAAACGATCAGGTGATTCAGCTTGCATTGTCCTAATCAAACTGGGGAAATGATAAATTAACAAATATAATTACAGTTCCCGCCGTGGGAATCGAACCCCACACAACCACCGGATCGGGATCCCATGGCTCAAACATCTAAACCACGGAAGCAGTTACAATAAAATTAACAAACACTTCAACAATACATTTTACAGATACAGAGTGTGAATATATCAAGAACGTTATATTCGTAAATCTACTACCAGCCCTGGAGGAGACCCTGAACAAGGCTAAGCTTTGGAACGCCTTTGTAAATCAACGGTGCTTCTTCAACGGCATCGATTGGATCGTACAGGTTCTAAACATAATAATGGTAGCCACTCGGCACGAACACGACTTAACTAAATCTCAACTTAAATGGTTTTCATCCCTTTCTGTTACCACATGACAGAAAACACAGGCCTTTTCCAACGCCGAATTGCTACCAATGTGCCTATTTGGGAAAAACAAAAATCAAAATTTTAAGTTACAGACTTGATTTTTATGCAATAGTCCTGCTTATTTATCAAATTAGAAATAAGAGATTTATAGCTGACCTAATAGTTTGATGCCTAAAATACGAATTTTCAGGGATTACACTATTTATAAAATATTTACATACATACACATAATCACGCCGTTATCCCTCATGGGGTAGGCAGAGCGTAAACGAACTGAACATAGGTCGTTCCGCCACGTCTGACAAAGTTTTGAGGGTTATTTAAGATCGATTTGTAGGTAGGTATATTGCTGTAGTGACTGGTTGTCAGCCCATCGCCTAAATTGCAATATACTGAAACCCTCGGATCCCTTAGCTGGTTTTTACAGCATGCCCGGGAGGAAATGCAGCAGTCACATTCTATGTTTTTCTTTCGCTCCCAGTTCAGAATGGAAGTATATTTATTCTCTGATAAAGCGGTAATCAGCTGCATATTTCATATTTTTATTTAAAAAAGTGCACCCTAATTATATTTTGGTAATTTTCTAGCTGTTATGGAACAATAACCCTCTCCACCCTGAACGCAAATTCATTAACTTACATCTGTTCAACATGCCTTGGGTTCGCCAGTACTTAGCTAAACAGTGAGTATCATCAGCTCACTCGCTAAGAAGAAGATCAGCTCATATCAAGAAGGGCTTGGTCATAACATAAATACATCCCCACAGAAGGGCATGAGCCTATCCTGAATAAGGGCGACCTCGACCTCATGGGTCCACAGTGGCGAGGGGTGCAATTTCATCGAGGGGAAGCCAAAGAAAATTAAAAAAAAAACAGTTCTTTATAGTTTCGACGTAATTCCGAATTTGGTGAAGGTGGAATTCTTGACAGGGAAGCCGACGCGAATCGGCTTGTATGGACCCTTCGCCACTCCCAGTATGGTTTGGTCGACTTCACATACAACTTCTAACTCGAAAAAACATACTTAGTTGTCAGTTTTCCGTCTAAATTGCAATACACCCAAAAAGGCGATTTTGGACTGCTCCATATTCAGTTCGTATCCGGATTGGCCTTCCTAGTAAATGTATGAAAGCTTGTGCACCCATACATATCCGTTTAATATGGAATTTTCACGGATACGAATCAGATACGAACCGAATACGGAGCAGTGCAAAACCGCCAGTCTCGTCTTCCTCTATTGATTCCTACAAAATGCCCGGGACGCGAAGCAGTTGGAACATTCTAAGTTTTTCTATTACCCCCAGTGCAGAATAGAAGAACATAAAATGAAAAATTTACGAAATCTTGTATCACCGTATTATTTGCAGCCCCCGACCGTACTATCCTAAATCTTGGTTGTGGACGGAAGACTACGCCGCCACGCTCATACAGAAGACCGTGCGTCAGTACTTCGTGCAGAGAGATGAGGAGGTTCAAGAGATGCGAGAATTCTGGAAGGTAAGGGCGACATCACTGGATTCTTATTCCTTATATTCTACCCAAGTCGTGGTTGTGGACGGAAAATGACGTAGTCTTCATTCGGATGACCGTACGACGCTACAGTACTTTTAGTTGTCATAGCTCGCACCACTTAGTGTTTTTGGTTAGTGGGCAGAAAAATTTGAGTGGCGACCATGAAATAGTACACGCAGCGTGTATAGCCTCCCCACAAGTTTGACCACCGACGATCTGGTGAAGGTTGCGGAATCTTCTGGATGCGGAACGCGCTCGACCAATCCCCGTAAAGATTCTTGCGAGAGGCCAACGACCTGCAGTCGACGTTTGTCGGCTTTACGAAGGGCTGTTCATTACAAGTTCTAAAGACCTCAGTCTCAGCCCTTCGTCTTCGTAATCAGGCAATATATAGAAACTGGTTCCTATTGTATAAACGCCCAAATATCCTACCCAAACAGCCTGGCCATTTCAATACAGCACAAGCACTAGGTATTGTTTTTGCACTGCGCAAAATGTCAGTGCCCAGACTATAACTGAAGAACCATAAATGGCGTGTTGGTAAACATGATTGTTTGTTTCAGAAACTAGAGATCGAGCGTCACATTCCCGATATGCAAACTAATCCGTATTTGTCCAAGAAATTCGCATCAGAACGTAACATTGGGCATCCGGACAAGCATGTCGAACATGAGAAGCATCCAGATGACAAACACAAACAACATGAAAAGCATGACAAACAGGAAAAACATTAATTTCCTATTATCTTGTCTTTGTTACTATTACTACTTCATTATTCCTAATTTATGTCATTATTAGATTATTAAAAAGATATTTGATATTGTGTAATAATTGTTTTATTCTAAGTAATTCTACTATGTACATAACAAGCAATATTTTTCATTTATTTTTGTACACAAACACAAATCCATCTATGGTCTATTTACTAAATTGAAAGCCGTCTTATTAGCCTCAGTATTACCTATGACCATTCTTTTCATTGATGTCTGTATTGTTATTCTAACTATTAAATAAAACACATTCAAACTTGGTTCTGTAAAGGTACTCCCTCATACAAGGATGGGCTGATGGGCTGGCCAAGTTTCATGGAGAACTGGACTGTTGGTTTCTCCCCTTCTTTGGCGATACGCTGCACTCGGTTTGGGCTGTGGTTGTAGCTCAGGGGCAGAACAAACTCTTTCATGATCTGAAATTTTGAAAAAAGAAATTGTAAAGTTTTTGTATTAACAAAATAACATTCATTTTCATACAATGCCTTTGAACAACCAAACAACACCTAGATTATAACTAAAAAAATCTAGCATCTTTTTGATTCCAGGGAAACTTAATTTAAATCCTTGAGGACCTGAACTCCACTACTCTGAAGGAATTTAGTTGTTTTAGTTTATTGGTTGAAATTAGTCTGTATAAATTTGAGTGAGAAGACTAACTAACAGAGGTTCTGCTAGTTACTGTAAGAAACAAGACTTAACTCTTTAAAAATTGTTTGACCAGCAGTTTGCCGGAATACCCATGGTTGAGGTGCCTGGATTAATAGCCAAGATCTACAAATAAGTGTAACATAAGTACAGTTTATACTTTTACATACCTCAAGACCCTTTCTCTCGTGATCTTTAACAATAAACTGCTTCATAAGTGGTGGCATCTCCACAGTTCTGGGCAAGATCGCTTCCGGATGATAATGTTCTTTAGCCGCTTCTAGTGATTCCAATAGTTTAGATTCTTCATTCTTCGGCACCAACTTATAGTCAGTTTTGTATGATGTTCTGTAGATTTCTGTCAGTTTTGGTAATTTGTGACCCCTAAATATCTTCTCCACCCACACACGCACCCTTCGTCTCTCCTGGAATGTTCATCAAATACATTAAAGTTAGTTTTCTTTCCTTTAAGTGACTATTGCTGCCTTGTGTGAAGTTGTGTGACTACAGTGCTGTATATACCTATAAATAGGGACGAGAGTCAGTTAGCCGGAAATTACGGTAAAATTTGTGCATGAACAAACATTATAACCTAAAAATGTGTTCACAATTCTAGCTCTCAGATTTAACTTTAAGATATAACTAAGAAATTTTATAAAATTGCTTACCTCGTCAGGACACGTCTCTACTTTCACAATTTTCATAAAACTTGGCTCGGGATAGCGCTCAAAAACCGAGCGGACAACAATTCTACCAACACCAAAGTTCTTTAAACTTCCTACTATTTCCCACAGAGATTTCCCATGGAAGTCGGTGGTTCTTCCTACGTACTTAATAACCTTAGCCGTCGCTTGAGCCATTATAAACTCAAATATTCAGAAATTCAGAAAAATACACAAACCAAACCACCCAACAAATTTTCGGGAAATATTGAAATGTCAAATGAAATGTCAAAAAACTCATGGGTCTCTCTACATTGGTGCGGTTTCAACTTGCGCTTTGGACATTGCTCGGTACACAGCTGTACACAGTCAGTAGGGTAGTCGGGTTTCATAGACATTTCCATTATTTATTTTGTGGTATTTTTTTTTGTTAGATGTACTTTAAAATACTCAATATGCATAAGATAGTAAAAAATATTGAATTTATGTGCAAATTGCTAACACATTTTTTTTTATTTTTTTTTTGTATGGAGTTGATACTAAAATCGGTGATAACTCAGCTGGCGCACATACATACATACATGTAAGCACGCCTTTATCCCTAATGGCGCACAATTACCCCTTATTTCCTGGTAGGTAATTTTTCTGTGTTATTTTTTTTACATACAACATAAATTTTAAATAATGCAGTTTATTATTTTAAAAAAAATTATTTTTTAACTTGTGTGTACCTAAATGTAACATGAAGCACCCAAAGCAAAGAAAAAATAAAAATTCTGCGACTGTAAAATAATCAAATCAATTAATTCAATTTGTGACTTCAAAATTGTTAGATTTTGATTGATTTACAATCCCAAATTTTCAAATATGTAAATGTCTATGAAACCCGATTTCCAGCTCATTGTGCGACACCAGACTGAAAAACGCGAGTTCAAAATGCACGGGTAATGCTACGACCACGACGTTGTACATCTTACAATTTCACGCATACAATCTAGCTCGTTTGCATAAATTGAAAATCTGATAGTGTAACGGGCGAGAACGAGCTTGCGAGAATGGCTCGAGATTTAAAAATGCAATGCTATGAAACAGTGCAATGAAATATGTTTATGTATTTTTTTCTTTCTCGTCTATTTCACTATGTCTGATCTTCGACATTGATCGATCCTGAGCCGGCGCTTCTTTGGTCTGTCTAGCTAGAGCCTTGGGTCAGTGGAGTCGAGTGAAGCATGCTTTTCCCACAGCCAGGGCCTGCAGCTTATATTATCATACCGACGCAGATAACTTTCTTGCAACATAGACTCTAAAGCTGCCACTCGTACTCTAAATCACGTAGTCGCCAGACATCTTCATGTTCGCTACGTGAAACTGCTGGACATGTCTTCTGAGTACAGGATAGATCTCGCTGCCGTACCGATAGTTGGACTGGTCGGGTGATGACCTGTACCAACCATACCCCTGGTATCCTGCGATCGCAAGGTACACCAGTTGCCTAAGTACTTCTCATTACTTTGCCCAAGCGAAGCAGCACTTACTGGGCTTGCACATCAAAAATCTTCTTCAGACTTAGATTATCATCATCATTTCAGCCCTTTATCAATGCATGCAGGGCATATGCTTAGGTACTCTTTCTTCTACCCACTGCAGGGTATAGGCCTAGGTGCCACGACTGCCTATCTTAGATTTTCAGACTAAGATATTTTTAATAATTTCGAATTGCATATTTTTAAAATGACTCTTCCTGCGGCGGCAAGACTATTCTTTAGTGTAATATATTAATAATAATAATGATACAAACGGCGGCGTCGGGAATTGACGACCCCACCGCCCACCACCTCGGTAGTGCATTCAGTCCCCGGAGGGGCAGCTTGTGTGGCGAGCTGATGGTGCGTGGCGACACCCCGGACCCCCAGCTCCGAGGGCCCGTATTAATTTGGCCCTGGCTTGCCTTCGTTGGCCGTCCAGGAGTGGAGTTCGCAAGAGCGGAACCTTTGCTCCAGGTTGGAAGTGTAAAATGTCAAAACGCCGAGGGCCTGCTGACTGGAACACCACGATCTGGCGCCCGCAGTCTCACCTCTCGACAACCTTAGACACTCACACGATGTTGCCTTCTTGTCGTTCCTTGCGTTCGGCCGTTTTAGGGGGCCCATTATAGAGAGTTGGCGAGTCACCGTCTGCCGAGAATATTGAGATTGAGACATTTAATTTGGCAGGCGTCCCATAGTCTCGATCAATATCAGAGCAACCGGTCCAGCTAAATCCATCCCCATAGACCTAGTTATCTTACCATTATCTGCAATAGTCCTTGCATAAAGCGGGTGCCTGGCTCTGGTTGTATTTCTATAGTGCAAGCAGAGCGAGTATCCGCATGATGTATGTGGATACTCGCTCGTTTTTTTCTCGCTATGTGGAAGCGAGAAAAAAACATAGAATGTGCCACCTGCATTTCCTCCCGCAGCAAAGTGATCGAAGGGTTTCTGTGTATTGTAATTTAAGCGATGGGCTGACAACCTGTCAATACAGCAATATACCTGCAAATCTATTTTAAATAACCCTCAAAACTTTATGACTTGGCGAAACGACCTTTGTTTGTTCGTACTACGCTCTGCCTACCCCATTAGGGATAAAGGCATCATTATATGTATGTCCAATTCAATTCAATACTTCACTACATAGTATAAAACAAAGTCGCTTTCTCTGTCCCTATACTACGCCCTACGCAACGGATTTTGATGCGGTTTCTTTTAATGGATAGAGTGATTCAAGAGGAAGGTTTATATGTATAATACATGCATAATATAGTAGAGAAACACTGATAATTTCCGTGCGAAGCCGGGGCGGGTCGCTAGTTATTAATAAAATAATAATTTACACGACACATAATGAATTTTACTTATAACTTAATTACAAATTTTGTTTTAGAATTAGTCATGTCATGTCATTTTAAAATACAAGATAGTTAATTTAATTTATATTATTTTATCTATATTGTCAGGCCTGGCCAAAACAAAGTAATTTCAAAAATTCATTTACTGTAAAAAGTGCATCAGCAATTAGTTTTTGTTTTAACTTTTTAACAAATGACCCAAACGTAGGAGTGTCCAGTATATCCTTCGGGATTTTGTAATATATTTTAGGTCCAATTGTATTCAGGAACTTTCTAGATTTAGCTAGTCTAGCCGACGGTTGTTGAAGATCATTTCGGTGTCGCGTGTTGTAGTATCTATGTATTAGGTACCTAATAACAGGTGTAAGGGACAGCGTCCCGCAAACTGATAGGGATTGCTCAGTCAACGACACTGAACTACTATCAGTAGGTTTATTTTTTTTTCAGGAAGAGAACAAATAAATTGATTTTTCCATACAAATTGTCTGACCGAGGTAAACATTTTGTGTGGAAAAGCCATTTTTTTCTCTTCCTAAAAGAATTTCCTGGTAGAAGTTGTTCAGTGTCGTTGACTGAGCAACGCCTATCAGTTTGCGGGACGCTGTCCCTGACCCCCGGTATATTAAGTAGGTAGGTTCACTTTTAAACTGTTAGGTATATGAATTTTTGATAATAGACCCCATAATAATTTTGGTTAAGTCTATTTAGGTATTTCGTTTCATTGTGCTTAATTAATGTTGTTTTCCGGTCCTGAATAATAATCATTTATGGAATTAATTCTTTGTTAATTATTATTAATAGGTATTATTTATGGTGAGGAAATAAAACGTAAACTTATTAAAAAATCAACTTCAATTTATTTTCAATTTTTTACTTTGTTACCGTTATGGATTTACGCAATACAAATGTTGTAAAATATAATTAAAATAGTTAACAGTTATTAAATTTTAAATGCAATGGAGAAGGAGTAGTCCAATCAATCAGTTTCATTGTCTAAATTATACAATAATATTGAATTAATTAACACAAACAGTTTCCATGTTTAAAGTTACACAATTACGTAAAATCCTTAAACTTTTGACTACTTGCTGCTTTTGCAAATTGAACTATGGATTTGATCCGTTAATGAACCTAAAGTTTTTTACTCCAGGCAAGTTAGGCATTTGAAATCCTATTTTAGTCTGGAAATTACAATAAACATCTTTATAAAAATCGCAATCCTCATGCAATAATATCAAAATGCCACGACATTGAATATTCCTTACGGCAGCGCAAAATTATCGCCCGAAATTAACACAAACATGAAAACACAAATCGAATTAGATTACAATGTCCTTTAAGCAATCCAAATTATTCTAATTTCAAATTAACAATATGAGAATAACCGTTTGGGTAATTTAACAAAGCTTTCCTTTAGTCATAGGTACTCATTATAGTCACCTTTGGTGGTGTTATCCGTATACTTTTGCTAAGTTATTATAGTGCACTTGTAAGATGCACGGTAGAGAAGCAGCTGGGGCGGAGCGCCGGGGGCGCAGCCTCCAGGCCCGGCACGGAGCCCGGCCTCGCCCTGAACATTATACTAACTATTCTAAGGCTACATCTCGACGTACCAACACCGATACAAACGAGTGAATTGGAAACGTGCCGATCGTATTTCCCTACTTTTATAACTGTACAGCAGTCGCATTCCGTTGGCAAATTAATTAAAATTAAAATAAATAATATTAATTTAGCTATAAATTGCCTAGTACCAACCGGAATGGGCTTTGTGAACACGCGGGTGGTGAATAACAAGTCCATTCTTACAACAGGCCCGTACACGTTAACGTTACGGCCCACGATTACACATTACACTATATCTAAGCGATCGCAATAATAATAATTTAAGACAAATATTTACACATCATCGCCATTATCGATATTTAAATAAGAACTTAAATTAGAATAATAATTTAACGTAGTGTGGACATACTAATAGGAATCAGTCATCAGCTTCGTCAGCGATCGATCGGTTAGGAGTCGTCGTCGTTCGCCCTCGCGGCGGCTGGCGGGCTGCCTCGCGGCGCGGCGCGCTAACATATGTGGCGCCGCCGAGCGTCTGCCGACCGCCCAGCGCCTGCTAGCCTGCCGGGGCGCGGCTGCCGACTGCGCCGACTCGCCTCTTCACACCAAGTCGCTCATCATCGCATAAGCTTTCTGGCGGATGGTTCCGTGAAAATGAAGGCTAGTAATATCCTAATGTGCACTCGCCGTGCGGGAGCGGGGTGCGGGCGCGCGGCCCTTGGCGCGACTCGGGGCGGCGGCCGCGCCCGAGCTAAGTCGTATCCCGCCCGTACGAGCCGATGCGCACCTCGTCTATCACGCGCGCCCACTCTAGCGCGTACGCGTCGGGGTCTTCGAGGTAGTAGGTGCGGTTGGGCTGTAACAACAGAAACAACTGTAAGTTACATACATACATACATATAATCACGCCTTTATGGGGTAGGCAGAGCGAAAATGACCTAAACAAAGGTCGTTCCGCCGCGTCTGACAAAGTTTTGAGGGTTATTTAAGATAGATTTGTAGGTATATTGCTGTAGTGACAGGTTGTCAGCCCATCGCCTAAATTACAATATACTGAAACCCTCGGGTCCCTTAGCTGGTTTTTACAGCATGCCCGGGAGGATATGCAGTTGACACATTCTATGTTTTTCTCTCGCTCCCAGGCCAGCATGGAATGAACTGTAAGTTAACATGTCAATAACAAAACTTGCTAATTTTAGAACGCTCAACATTGCTTCTATGCCGATTCGTTCAACAAAACTCAACTTACCGTGTGCACTAAAAATATTCTAAAGTTTTTGGCTTCAACGCGGAGCTCTGGCGACCAAGGAATCTCGCCCTTGAGGACCATGTTGACGGGGTCGACGTAGAACAAGCGGGGTCCAGTGGTCAGCAGCAACATGCGACGCCGGGCGAACAAGCCCTTTCTCTTGTCCACTTGTCCCTGCTTCAAGATCAACTCCCCGTCGACGAACTGGTGGTATTTATTGTCACGCGCCTGAATCTCGAGACGACGACGCTTCTCCTCCGGACTGATGTCCAGAATGCCTGAGAAAGAAGAATGATAACATGAGTTACACTGATTAAGAACTTCCTATTATACACAGATGTGTGTTTCTTCCATGCTGGACTGGGAGCGAAAGAAAAACGTGCCAGCTGCATGTCCTCCCGGGCATGCTGTAAAAACCAGCTAAGGGGTCCGAGGGTTTCAGTATATTGCAATTTAGGCGATAGGCTGACAACCTGTCACTACAGCAATATACCTACAAATCTATCTTAAATGACCCTCAAAACTTTGTCAGACGTGGCGGAACGACCTTTGTTTAGGTCGTTTTCGCTCTGCCTACCCCATTAGGGATAAGGGCGTGATTATATGTATGTATGTGTATAACAGGCGTACTGGCACAGCTGTTCGTATAAGGCTGTCATTAATAAAGCTGTGCCGGACGTGGCGAGTCATTCATGCAGGCGCAGGCGGAGAGCGCGCGCCGGATGATGACGTCATCTTACTATAGGACACTAAACCAAGAACGGAGGACGTCCGTTCCGAATGTGCATAGCGGCGAGCGATGACGCAGCACTGCGCATGCGATGCACCATACATACATACATACATAGATATAGTCACGCCTGCATCCCTTACGGGGTAGGCAGAGCGATAAACGCCTCGTAAAAGGTGCTTCGTCTGACAATAATTTAGGGCAATTTTCGATTGTAATTTGTATTGCTATAGTGACAGGTTGTCAGCCCATCGCCTAAATTACAATACACTGTAACCCTCGAGTCCCTTTTGCTGACTTCTACAGCATGCCCGGGAGGAAGGGCAGCCGGAACATTCTATGTTTTTCTATCTCTCTCAGTTCAGCATGAAAGAAACATACACATGCACCATACACATGTGCAATGATCACGTTACAATATCAGTACAAGGCGAGACGTTTAATTCAAATTGCTATTATTATTATTAATCTCCAACAAACTGTAACTTTCCAGTTATAAGTGAAGGAACCGTAAAAACGTAAAATTATTGGACTTGGTTCTGTTATGAAACGAGATGCGTATGAATTGCGAAGAATTTAGGTCATGGACGATCCAGTTGCCTCTTACTCGTCGCTTCACTGCACTCGCCTCTTTGTAATTGTCCACATCAACTATGCAATGCACAGCGGCCGCACCGGTAATTAAGATATGCGCTTATTTTATAAAACATAAGCAGCTGAGCTCAATTGTTTACATTTTTACGTTCTTCAACTTGAGGTACGGTTAATTGTTACAACCTAACAATGATGTTTGAAATGCCTCTTTAAACAGCATTGAAATGGCATCCGGATGAGACACAATAGAAAAAAGTTAAATAATTACCTTTGGAGGTGGAGAGATCGAATTCCCAGAGACGGACGAGCTGGTTGTTTCCCAAGCCGGGCTCGAGGTGGTCGGGCACGGTATACTCCTCTTCAAAGGATCCACCAGGCAGGTAGGGGCTGATCTTCGGCGGGGTCTGGTTCCATACGTTGTCCCAGTCGATTCCCTCGAAGAATGGGTGGCTGCGAATGCTTTCATATGTTTCTCCCTTGTCGTTTGCTCCCAATCTCTGCGAGTGGTCCAAGACCAAAAGTTTTTCTACTAAATCTTTGGCGTCTGCGGGGAAGCCTTCAGGGAACTCGTAGTCCATTTTGAAAATTTTCTGGAAGGTAAGGAAGTCTCCAGGCGCGCGGAAAGGGGGCAGGCCGGAGATCATCTGGTAGATGATGCAGCCGAGCGCCCACAAGTCGGAGGCGCGCGTGTCCACGTGGTTGTGGAGCAGCTCGGGGCTGACATACTGCGCAGTACCCACAAAACTGACCTTCCTTGAACGATCATTGTTCGAGTCGTCATTTTCCTCCACAGACTTCATCACGGGCGACCGAATCTCTTTGGGGTCAAGGATCTTGGCCGTTCCGAAATCGGCGATTTGCAAATGCATATTTTCATCTAGTAAAATGTTTTCCGGTTTTAAATCGCGGTGGATAATTCCTTTAGCGTGCATCTTTTCTAATGCCAACAATAGCTCGGCGGCGTAAAATTTTGCTACATGTGTCTCGAAGGAGCCAACTTCATTAATATAAGGCAACAGTTCACCGTTCTTCGCGTACGACAGAACAAAGTATAACCTTTCGTCGTCTTGGAACGTACAATAGAGCTTTACAAAGCCGTGCGGAACATTGAACAGCATGTTTAAAGCATCTTTTTCCCGCTTTATGTATTCGCTCTTCTTTGTTCTGATGATATGGATTTTTTCGCAAACTTTAACTGGAAAAGAAAAAAGTATGATTGTAGAACACCTACTAGACATAGCATCTATCTAATAATTCAATTAGTACAGTATTATTGTGTTGTGACATCATGGAACTGGAAGCTATTGGATGGTGGGCACGAGTGGGCAATGATTGTGACATATTTTGATGGCTACTAAGGATAGTAACGTGTTATAAATCTAGTGAGTATTTGTGTATGATACTTACTTGCATATTCTTTTCCTGTGTGGATGTCTTTGGCGAGGAAGACTGTACTGTAACAGCCTTCGCCAATGAGTTTGCCAAAGATGTAGTCCTTGGCAGATCTTCTGTGAGGCTTGTTGGCCAGACTGGGGGTGGAGGCGGGCGTGGGCGCCGGCGCGGGCGCAGCGGGCGCTGGGGTTGCTGCCATCTTCACTGGAGATTCGACCACGGTTTCGGCCGCCGCGATGGGAGCACGAATTTCACTGGTCGCACGGCTAGTCTGTAACAATATAAACAATCCGTGAGCGACGCCGACGTTTAAACTGGTTAAGAGACTGCGAAATGTTACGGACTTTGAATGGGTAGAGCGTGCGACGGCGCGTCGACGCGCACGGAGCGCGCGCACTTGTTTATCGTGCTTGTCGGCGGCGGCGGCGGCGCGGGCGCACGGCGATGGTGCGCCTCGGCGCGGTCGGCGCGGTGGGGGCCACGAGGCAACGCGCCGTCTGCCGCGTCTTAGAAATTAGGTGACCACTACCTATTCAAATATGCGATCGCTGCTGGCTCCAATCAGGTTTTAAAGTTGATTTAGAGGTGAAATCACCAATTCAAGCAGTTGGTTGGTTAGTTATGTCACTCCAATGAGATTCTGGATTCTTTGAGTTATGTGTGAATCTTAACATATTCTTGAAAGGACGTTCACAATAATGACATAACAGAAAAGCATGACAAGTACATTTTGTGACCGACTACTACGTTCAAAAATCTGAATTGATTTACACGTGCTACGACGCAAAAAAAAATTGCAATATCGATATTCGAAAACAGTAAAAAATTACACGCGCAACAACAATCGTCACTAGAATGCTGACAGTAGAAAGTGTGCAAGCCAAATATCGGATAGTGCCGCCACCCGCCACGTTCACTGGCCTCACCTACAGTTCGATGATCCAATTTCTGGAGTTCGCAGCACAACTTTTTTGTCCATTTTCTTACGGAGGCGTCTGACAAAAAATGCCGTTTCCATTCAACAACGTGAGCCAGGCCAGAAAGAGAGCGCTAACAATCGCAATTCTCACTCTTTCTAACGACTTCCACCACCGCTCCGTCTCGTGGTTAACGGTTAATTTGCCAAAAACAAACTTAATGAAAAGCAAATGAAAGTATGGTATGGAGTACCGTTACAATATTCGCGATGAATGTTGTTGTTGTAAACTTTCTTCTTCCGCTCTTCATATTCATAACGTTGATAGAAATCGTTTAAGAGATGTTCCCAAGGAAAGACCACAAGTTGTGATGTGGAGTAACGCGGTGGGTGCAGGCTATAATTACTACCAGGTCACAGCTAATTACGTATGTACATCTGAAATAAACACTGCAAGACGAGACGACGTACGACACTGTGACGAATTTACAACTGTCTCGACAGCAGCGACGTAAACTTTTATATTTGACCCATTTCAATATAACCCCAGACTCCTGATCAGAGCTGAGCAGGTAGACGACCCATGTATGATATACAACGCTTAGTTTGCAAACGTATAAACTGCGCTAGTCGTTCTCAGAATTGATCGTCCTGCCATTTATTATTTGCAGACATCTTCTAAGAAGTGCTAACAAAGCGATGATTTTTTCATAGGCGGTTCGAACCGGGAAGAGAACAATTAGCAAGACATGGGAACAGCGAGTGTGGTCCAAAGGAATGGCGCATGAGTCACTAATAAAGTGAGCTAGTGAACGCAGGTCGCAAGTGGGTCTCGCATTCCGCGGCGGGGCGGCGTGGCGCGGCGCACACCGCCGCAACGGTACTCGGAGCGCATTCCCACCGCAACGCATTCCGCCGCCGCGCGCACGCCTCACGCCGCCGTCCCCGACCTCGATCCCCACCTCTTCATGCACCTACTACTAAAAACACATTCATCAACCAATTTTTGTTTCACAAACGACACGCCGTCGACAGTTAATGCGCTCCGAGTGGCTGGACAGCTTTGAAAGTACCGACATAACTGCACTCGTTAACCTCCGTTTTGTAGCAATTGAGTTGAAAGTCTGAGCATGATGAAGAATTCAATTCATGCAATTCTTGATTCGGAGCCGTTGGAATTGTGGGAAACGACATTAAACGATTGAATGCCCTCAATGTTGTTGGATCCTTTGATGTTGAACATTTCAACGATCAGAAAGCGGATATTAGGAATTGCGTAACTAACGTTGCGCAAGAGATAAGTTCATTGAAATAAATTCAAACGACCGTTTTTAGAGACATGTACGTCACGTTACTGGATACTATTGATGTTAGGAGACAGAGGTTGTTGCAGCGGCCGCCGCCGCACCGGCCTTGTGCCAAATAACTCGCGCGGATGTAGAACGCCACAACGCCACTCAACTTTATCCGCCACGCAATGCATCCGGCTACACCTTTGCAATGTTTACAACAGCCAGTACATACTATTTGACGTCACACTAAATAACTACAATGTTTCTTGATGAATCTGGTTTTTGATTAAGGTATAATTTCGTTACATCATATTGTATGTTAAAATAGGATAGGTCAGTCCAGTCATAAGATAAGTGCTTTGTTTGTGTCTTCATCGCAGTGATCGTTTCGACGAATGCAATTTGTGTAAATAACATCAGTTGGTAGTTGTAGTCGCCTTATCAACAAGTACTCACAAAGAAACATTCATTTTCAAGCAACCTGCGACTGAATGACCTTTCGTTTCATTAATATTGTAATCAGCTCCGTCTCAAAACAAGAAGTTTTATCTGTACGTTGGACTTGTTTTCGAGTCGCCATGTTAGTTTTATTTATAAACATGTTACAAAAAACAAGTGTGAGATAAGCATGAGGATCCGAGGAGAAAGCTGCAGTCGGCAATATTGATGAAAGTTCCATGTCATTTACTTGGAAGTGCTATCAGTGCTTTTCCATTAAACATAACGAATGGGTTTCCACGAGTATCTAGAGGTTCTACAGATAAGGAATGTGGGTGTACGCCTCTATTGCAGGGCATTACGCCATCGCATCGCTGCTGTAGTGACGTACCAACGAACACACAGTTAGCGTGTTAGACGTCAACAACAAAATATGTACAAGGAGCAAAGTGTAACTGTGTGTTACCTAATAATGTTTATCTTGAAGATAATGTTATCCTCTACAACGATTTCATTCAACTTTCATTTGGGTTAGGACTTCTTTGTTTCGTTTTCTTTTGCTTTGCGTTTGCCATTTTATATTTTCGCTAGTTTAATGTTTCACTTTTTCAGATTATATTTCTGTACAAAAATTTCACGCTCTGTGTTATTTTTATCTCCTCTGAGACAAACCGCATAATACCTGTTCTCGTTCCCACGAACAACTATTCTTCACTATCAAAATATTATCATACAAATGTGGTTTTGAGAACTTTTGTGTGGGTGATTTTAGTATAAATAAATGTGGGTATAGTGACCAGACACGTGCAAAAAAGACACAATATTGATGTGACCAATGAACTTTTAAAACCCACAAATACTGGTTTTGGCAGCATAACTTATCAGCGGTGACATATTTGGCATTTACGATGTTCTCACACAGGTATTTGAGAGTGACAGCAAGGACATGAATGTACATTTCTGGAATCTCATAGTAGTTGAATCTCGGAATGTGCAACCTTCGTAGCATCGGCAGAGTTGAAGGAAACTATAATTTTATAGTGGGTCATTACAAGCGGATGGATGAATGCGGCTCGGCTCCGTTCGCAGTAGTAAACAAGGTGGTCACGCCGACGACGCGTGAACAAACAAGTGCCGTGTCCGCAGCGCAGCGAGTGCTGGCTGTTTGTTTGCATCATACGCTCGGCGCTCGCGGGCCTGACTCGCCGTCGCTACTCCGCCACTGCGCCACTCGCGGTGCCGTCACCAGGAAAAACACAGCGAAAGTGTGCAATCACTGCGCTATGCAGCGAAAGTTTACCAATAACGCTGCACATGCCAGCCGAATCGCAGACACTCTGCCCTCCTTCACATTATCAATAACATCCCCTCTCTCGGTTTTGTTGTTGTTGCAACTGCACTTTGGAACCAAATTGAACTCCGACCAGAATTCGAACAAAAAGTTGATCTATCAGATGACTCAAATTAATTATTAAGAAACAGAATTGTTTAAATTCTGTTCTACTGATAATTTAGACGACAAGCAAACACAAATTGAAGAAATAAGATACAATATTTATTTCAAAAGTTTCAAACACAAAAACAATACTACAATTAGAAAAGAACCGATTTAAAACACATATTTAATGATAGTTTATTTGTATGTGACACACTTGTAAGTTCTCACCCTTTCACTAACAGAAAGTCTATCGACAAATTTAATGGTAAACATTCTCCGGAACATAACAACAACATAATAAATTACAGCAAAATCAAAAGATGAAAATATATAATGACTGTAATGTATTGTTTAATAAATAAATCGATGCTCTTTCAAAGTCAAACCTATTTATTAGTGGAGCAGACACAAACAAGTGGGTACATACATAAAAGCAGACGCGCGCCGAGTCGTTGACCTTACCTTAGATTTGGGTGAGGGCTGTTTCCCGCGCTTCGTCGAGCTCACGCCTAGTAGTCGTAGAATCCTGTTAGCTGCCTCAAGAAGAGTTGCACTGCCCCTCGATCCTCGTTTCACTCTGATGGTCAATCCACTCATTTCGACCCGTCGCACAACTTGGTGTTTTACCGTTTTATTAGAGTTCTAAACGGTTAAAAACACAATCACAGTTCATTAATTTTATTTAGTCAGTCTTAAGAAACCGTTAAAACCACGAGATAATTGAAGTAAACACAAAATTAATTTACTAGGAATGCAGAATACTAAGAGAAATAACAAATAAACAAACGTAGTTTGAATTTCACTAGCGGTAGCACGTACGTCCGATCGGTTGAACGGCGCGTTGCGGACTGAGCAGGCGAGCGATTTGAATTTGAACGAACACAGCGAGTGGAGCGTTCGCCTACTTGCCGCAACAACGTCCTCCGCTCCGCGCTAGACGGAATAATCGCATGCTACGTATACAGCGCTACTTGGGTATATAGACACAGTAGTATAGAGTTGTGGGTATGGCGCCCCCTGTGCCGCGCCACCCTCTTCACCTAGCCTCCTGTTGTAGGACGATGCATCAGATCTGCTCACCCCACTTCTCCCAGTTTGCCACCCGCATTACTACGTCGCGTGCTGCACTTTGATTTAATTTAATTTAAATTTCCAAAATGATTAAAACCATCATTAAGTCTTTCATTGAGACTTTATTGATTATAAAAATCTTCCTCATTTTTCTCATCAAAAGCATCATAGAGCATAACAACATCATCATCATTACAGTTGTTTACTTTTTCTTTTATATCAATGTATGAGTGCTCGTCCTCGTTATCTTCCGTGTTGTTTATTAGGTACCAAGATGTTTGCTTTGCTGATACCGTAAATGTGAGAGATATTATCATGCACCCACGTGACTGTGTTTTGGAAGTTGAGTCGGGGTCGCTTGGCTCGGCGTGGCGGGCGGCGGGAAGGGGGCGGCATGGGGCGCGGGCGGCGAGGCGAGCGCGGGAAACGGGAACAAAATCAATATCAAGATGTGCAAGGCGACGCGGGCCGGGCTGCACAGGCGGATATTATGCATTTGCCATCGCCCCCATGCCACCTTACGCTATGACGTCCGCGTTTGTGCCACGTGTTTGCAGCACAACAAGCAAATTGCTGTTTGAAATCAGTAGTTTTATTTATTGATGGTTTTTCTGCATCAACGTTTCGACTTCAACTACGGCTTAGCTACGTCCGCAATAGGACCACGTGGTTTTGAGGCGGAATGCATGTTCCTTGGTCTCTCATATCAGTCTCACGATTTCAAATACAAAGTTATAATGAAATAAAAACAGTTAATTTTTGAACGATCCTTTTAATATTATTCAGTATTCACCCTAAATTTAAGGACTTACACCATTTTGTATACGTTTTGTGTTGTTATTGATCTACGAGTAGGGACCACGTGGTTGCTGCGTTAATTTTATTGCGCAACCCTATCTCCAACTACCTAACTAGGTGTTAAGATTACAATGTTTAATTTTGTTCGCAAATTGTCTTCCATACTGGACTGGGAGAGAAAGAAAAACATAGAATGTTCCAGTTGCCCTTCCTCCCGGGCATGCTGTAGAAGTCAGCAAAAGGGTTTCGAGGGTTACAGTGTATTGTAATGTAGGCGATGGGCTGACAACCTGTCACTACAGCAATACACATTACAATCTAAAATTGCCCTCAATTTATGTCAGTCGTGGCGAAAGCGCCTTTTAGGAGGCGTTTTACGCTCTGCCTACCCCGTAAGGGATAAAGGCGTGATTTTATGTATGTATGTATGTATGCAAATTGGCAATTACTACAGTTTAGGCACCAAATGACATTCGATACAGTTGAGTTTCGATTATGTTTCTAGACTACTATTGCTACCTAGGTAACCGCGGAACGTATTTTTTTTATGGTATAATAACTGGTTAACTACTTTACGGAGTGAAGGATTTAGTGCACTATTTATACGGCAGTAATTTTTCATAAGGTCGTAAACAAGGAAGCTCGTGCAGCGGCCATTGCCTTTTGCCAATGCCACCGAGTGGATGCACCTTACATGCGCACTCAATATCCATGTGTACATGTTTACAAGTTTTACTACACACAACACTGTTGCCAACGACTGCATAGTAAATCAATCTTGCAAATAGTTCCGCAAACAAAAGATGCTTCTATTTCAACGTATTATTCAAATTTCACTTCAAAAATGGAAGACTCCAGGCGCACAATAAAAGCCAAAAGAGAGCAAGTTAAACCAAAGCCGCCGACCATTGTCCTGGAGTGCTTTTAAAAATAGAATCTGATCTATATATATATAGATCTGAGCAGCCGTTATGCACCGATTTGTGAGGATGCTTGCTCGGGACGGCGGCGCGGGCGCATCAAGAATGTAAATGTGGTAAATGCATACGGGCAGTGCAGGGTAACGACCACATAGACATTTGTTACAGCACTCCTACGTCATACACCGCCGTCGCTTCCGATTGTGGTAATGTTAGATTTAGAACTGTGTTCTATTTTCGGCGCTTTTGTCTGCTCCGGAAATAGTTAAATAATTATCCATTTAATTTTGAAATACGGCCTGTCACGAGAAGAGCACGGCTTGTGTTGTGTTATGTTAAAGAATGTATTTTAAGTCGTTTAAAGCTTTGAAAAAGATACTGCATGAGTTGCACTGCATAAATAATACCAAACTACATACGCAGTTTCACTTCATCCATATCTCCAGGAACCATTTGACTGATTGATGTATCAATGCAGTCAACGTCTTGTCCTTTAAGACCGTAGAATAACACAACAATGCAGGCTGCAGACAAAAATGTCTTCGTACATCTTAAAGACGTTTTTTTGGAAGGCTAGCGGTATTTAGTTTGGATTTTTGGCGGGACGCAGCTGTCGCGTCACGTGCCTGCAGCGAGGATCGAGACGCACGTGCGCTCCGCACATGTCCCTACAACTCGACCACAATACTCACAACCTTTACACCTTCAATACCTCTATCATGCATTCCGCAGATTAGACGTATAAGTTATTCAATATGGATAATTCTTTGTGCAACAATCTTGATGTAATTCAAATGTAATGTACGTCTAATTACATATCTCGCATCATGTTTTATAGCAGTCGTGGCTACTACGACTTCGTTATTGATCTTATTTGTTTGTTTATATTTCTAATCTTAAATATCTTTATCGTCCTTTACTTTATCACCCTCCTGAATTCTTATCATTAATTTAAGATTATCAGCGATGAAATGTTTAAAATAGACTGGAGAAAGCAAAACAATTCTGATAAACATATGCACCGTATTTATCATACGCATTAAATAATACAATTTCTTTCAAATCTTTGTTATGATTGTCGGGCGCGAAATTTATTGTCCATCCATACATTCAAAGAGTTCCCTTCCGTAGGGCATCTGGATTTTCTGGTTTACTGGAGAAAGTGAGCGTCTCAAGATATGTTATGTATGTATATTTACTAAAGGTAAGATATACACAGACGGTGCGTACACATAAAGCCAGGTGTTGGATGCGTTTTTTGCCTACGGGGCAAAGGCACCAACCGCACCAACCCCTAGTGAGGCTTCGAGCTCCGTTTCAAAACAAAATAAAAGCTGCATCGAGCATTGAACCCAACACCTGGCAATGTTTTTATGTGGTACGGACTTTGAACGGGGAGTGACGGCAGTAAACTATTCCCAACGACTCTACAATATAACACAAATCAATATTTGGAGAGTAATTTTTTTTTTTTATTTATTTATTTATATATGGTACTAATTCACAAGGAACTTAATAAATTGAGGCATACCCAATTGTTTGTTTTTACAAATATGCCAAGCATATAAGAAAGATAAAAATGAAATATTTTGGATAAAATATATATTCAGTAACAAAGAAGCTAGAGTTGAAATAATACCAAATAAAGACACCGAAAGAGGCACATAAGGCACATGTAATAAACCAAAACAATCCTACGATAAAAGTTTTGATGTTAATAAGTTACCAGTTCAAGTAAAACCAGATACTTCCATGGACCTATCCAACATGATACAGATTGTACAATCAAGTACAAGAATATTTACGCAACAGTCGAAACACAAGTCGAAATAATTTGTAAATATTCAATGTTTAAAGTATTTACAGGTGACCGTGATATTAATTTCAAGATAACACTCCTGATTCACGTGAAGATTTATCATGTTTTTACACAACAACTGTTTGATAACAACGAACATATTGCAGGGTTGCCGACGATGAGTGTAAATATCTGCATAATCGTTTTGAATTATCTAAGCGTAATATATATTTTTTTATTTTTGTAACATGATGTAGATAAAAATACTGAAGAAGAATTTTGTTGTGAAAGATCAGAACGCCAGTAATCAAAACAAAGGGTAATTTCGCGGCCCTGATTGCAAAAGGTATTTGATAAGCAAATAGTTGACACCCAACTCCGTATGCTCATATCATAAGTACTACCTACGGCGTCATGGCGCCGCCTTGCCGCCGCACTATCAAACAATATCACTTATCAATTGCCGAAACTCAAGATAATCTCGTCTACAAATGAAAATATTTGTAAAATTCGCAGAACAATAAAAGTGTCGACGGAATTGAAAAAAGCTGCCATCATTGTTTACTATCACAATTGACTGTTGATAAGAATCGTCGAAACAAAAGTTGAAGTGAATGTAGTTATATGAAACGTAATAAAAAGTGAGAAACTTTTGTGTGTCATTCTGAGATAGATGCTATTCATGATCCCAAGTTAAAGGAAGGAAACAAAAAAGGGAGCAGGAGGCATTTTGACAATAGGGCAGAAGACAATCGAGTCGAGGTAGAGGTAGCTAGAGCGGCAGATGTTGATCCCACGCCGCCGCGCAGCAGGCTTAACTAGCAACAGGTGTGTCATCCATACTGCCTGTCTCACGGAATACTCCAATAATAGTCCTCGCCGAAGTAAATTATTACACGATTCCATAATAATAAAGTTTATGTACATTTTAATTAGCATCTTGACTCTTGACTTGGTAGAAATCAATACTTTTTATATTCAAAGCCAGCACGAAGAATTTACTTAGCTACGTACCTGTTATACAAGGTGGCGCAAAAGAAGTCATCCGATGTTGTTTGGCTCTCATTTTTTTTCTAAATGAAAAACTTCGAATCTGTTTTTTGATTATATTTATTTGCACCTTTAGAATTTTACTGGTCAAGTCGAGAAGATGATATCGGCCAAATGGGCGCCGTTACAATTGATTGCCATACGGGCTCGTTTTATGGCATTTTTCATCACTTCGGCGAGAACTTCGGGCGACAGATTCTCGCACTCGTGTCGAATGTTGTCTTTGAGGGCTTCCAAGGTCTCAGGCTTGTTGACGTAAACACGAGACTTCAAAAAACCCCATAAAAAGAAGTCCGGGACCGTTAAATCGGGCGATCTGGCCGGCCAGTGCAAATCGCCAAAACGAGAGATTAGGCGACCCGGAAATGCCGCCTTCAGAATGTCGGTTGTGGCTCGTGCAGTGTGCGCCGTTGCCCCGTCCTGTTGGAACCACATGTCCTCCAGTCCCAATTCGTCCAATTGCGGCAGAAAAAATTCGGTCAACATGGCCCTATAGCGCGCACCGTCCACTGTTGTCGTTTGACCCGCGGCGTTCTCGAAAAAAAATGGCCCGATGACTCCTCCAGCGTGAACAGCGCACCACGCAGTCACTTTGAGCGGGTGTAACGGCTCCTCGTGCATCACTCGTGGATTCTCGGTGCCCCAGAAGCGATAATTTTGCCGATTCACGTAACCGCTGAGGTGGAAATGAGCCTCATCGCTCATGATGATTTTGGTCGAAAAATTGTCCAATTCTTCCTCGAGATTGAGGATGGCTTGGGCGTAGGTTACGCGCGTTTGGCGGTCGGCAGGCAGCAGCTGATGCACGGTCTGGACTTTGTAAGGAAACATCTTCAAGTCTCGCACCAAAATTCGCTGCAAGGACCGCCGGCTGAGGCCCAATTGCGTGGCACGTCGTCTGGTCGATGTTTCGGGGCTCACTTCAACGTCCTCGGCTACAGCGGCGATATTCTCGGCAGAACGGGCGCTCCGGGGCCGGCCACTCTTAGCAACGTCTCGTGTGGTCCCATACTCTTCAAGGTTGGTGGCTAAACGTCGCAGTGTTTGCGCAGTCGGTGTCGGACGGCCGGGGAATCGGCGACGGAATTCGCGCTGCGCCAACACCACAGACGAATTGTTACTCAAAAAAATAGACACGATTTTTCCGCGTTCTTGGGGAGTGTATCGCTCCATGGCTTGTTCACTTGTATTCTGCATCTGTCTAGTCCACAAATGTCAAAACAGATTTGACATTGGCGGCCATTTGCAAAAATGAGAGCATCTTCCAATAGGGTGATTTCTTTTGCGCCACCTTGTATAAGCACTTAGAAACAGTGTTTTTTTTATTGTACACGAGTCACTGTCATTGAACTTCTAATGAATAACAATGTATTATGTTGCATTTTATGATCGTACGCTGCACTTACACAACAATGTACGATTTACCTACTTGGCACGTGTAAGCCCGTCCTTGCTCCAGCTAAATCGTTTGGAACAACCGGGATATCAAAGACATGAGATTTTTTTTATCAGAAATGGTAATAGTAAAATTTTATCCTCTAGTACACGCGAAATATCATCCAAATACACAACAAGTATCCTAGCACTATGTGAAGTACATTATTAAATAGATCTGGAAAAAAGCCGATGCAGGTCCGAATAATTCAGTGTAAGATGAACCTTTGCAGATAGCAACTGAAGACTATGTCTAAGAAACAGCTTGCTTGCCCAGCCTGCAACCGTGCGCACCTGTCTGGTAGAACAAACCACGTATTTGACGCGCCGCGTGCAAAATCCAGCTATGATAATATTATGCTGATTGCTAAATAAATACAGACAGTCTGTAGTGTAATGTAACTCCAATTTTTTATGACAATTAAATATCAAACGTGCAATTCAAGCACTTCCGCAAGTATAACGCGGACAAATAAGACATCCTCCTCGATGTAAGGAGGTGCCTCGTTGTGCGTATCAAACTGGATCTATTCGTGTAGTAGTAGTATAGTTATTGACAGTCTTGAGGCGCTTAGCGAAGGTTGTCGACGCTGCGAAAATGTCTTGGCCGCGGCCTTGAGCCGGTCCTTTGACCTGGCTGGAAGCAGTATCCGCCGCCTGCGCGCCACCTGCCTCAGTGCCCCTCGCACGTTCCACGTTCAAATCCTCAACGGCTGTAGGTATAATAACCATAACAAAGCTATCTTTCAACTTTTAATTAAAGTTTACCTAGCCGACATTCTTGCTAGCAATTAAAATAGTTTTCAGTGTTACTGATACTGCTAAGTATATCTTTTAATTGCTTTATGGGTAGTGAATAGAACAAAAAAGCAAACGTAATTAGCGATTGTAATCAGTCTGTAGTATTGCTATTTATACCAAACAAACTACTGTTAGAAAAAAGATGTGCAGATAAGATACAGCAGGTAACGTTGAGGAAAAAGTAAACAATGCCAACTCAGTAGATTGGTTCTTAGTTATAATTTCTTTGATTCTCGGTAAGATCGGCAGAGCACAACGGTCGTTGTCCTTAAGGTACTCAACCTTAAATACCACGACATAAATAACTAACTACCTGCCAGACGGTAAAAAAATAATAGTAAAGTTAATGGATTTCTCGTGGAGCACCAACAACAAAAGATTTACTTCCTGGATCAGGTATAGCAACATTACATGTCAAGAGATTGAAACAACGTTATTGACTATTTATAAATAATTGTAATTATAATCCTCCCTGCTGGCCTGCGAGCGAGAGAAAAACATAGAATGTGCCTGCTGCAGTTCCTTCCGGGCATGCTGGAAAAAACAGCTAAGGGATCCGAGGGTTTTATACATACATATAATCACGCCTTTATCGCTAATGGGATAGGAAGAGCGGTCCGAGGGTTTCACTATATTACAATTTAGGTGATGGGCTGTCACCACAGCAATATATCTACAAATTTCTATTTTTCTTCCATGCTGGCCTGGGAGCGAGAAAAACATAAAATGTGCCAGCTGCATTTCCTCCCGGGTGCTGTAAAATGCTGTAAAAACCAGCTAAAGGATCCGAAGGTTTCAGTATATTGCTGCCTCCGTGGTCTAGTGGCTAGTGCCATGGACTCCTGATCCGGAGGTCCTGGGTGGTTCGATTCCCAGGTGATTCAGCCTGCAATGTTAGGACATTCATTCATTTGCTTCGGAGGGCACGTTAAGCCGTCGGTCCCAGTCGCTGTATTTGATAGTGGTCGTTACTCAAACCATGTCAGAGGCCTGAGAGTTGTGCTACTAGGCGGTTTAAAAACTCTGACACCAGGGTTCATCGAGTCGATAGACTCGATAGCTCGATACCCACTCGACAGAAGAAGTATATTGCAATTTAGGCGAGAAATTTGCCTACAAATATATCTTAAATAACCCTCAAAACTTTGTCAGACATGGCGGAACGACCTTTGTTTAGGTCGTTTACGCTCTGCCTACCCCATTAAGGATAAAGGCGTGACTATATGTATGTATCTTAAATAACCCTCAAAACTTTGTCAGACGTGGCGGAACGACCATTGTTTACGTCGTTTACGCTCTGCCTACCTAATTAGGGATAAAGGCGTGATTATGGGTACGTATGTATAAAAGATTGTCAATCCTGAGATTATGTGGCAATTTCCTCAATTATTTTTGAAATAATACTTAATTACCAAATAACAATACATTGAGTAAACTGCTATTGTAAGCTTTCAATATGTAAGCAATATTTTTCCTTTTTACTTCAATATCTGCGGTTGGGAATTTCATATTGTTGTTTTGGTAACACAAACAAGTTGACATCCGCTATTAATATAGCAAATCGACGATGTTACTCAACCGGGTTTTTATTATTTTGATAAATGACTGATCACATTTTGAATACATTACGCTCGTGATTCGCGTATGGTTCGTTGACCGATGATTAATATCCAAGGGCTTTTGACTGTCTGTAGCTACCTTTCTGATAACCTTCAATTCTTGGCCCCTGAGTAAGGTGTTTTTTTTCTGTTTGTACTTAACCGACGGATGTGGAGTACGATGACACTCGCCTTCAATAAATAAAGACCAAGTAGTGCAAATAAAGTTGTAGAATCTTGGCGCCAATAAATGTCAATCAGCGATGGGCGGGTTGCGAAATAAACGCAAACACTCCAGCACTCCCCATACAAAACAATTTATTTTATTACTTTGCATGCTCCATCGTAATTGATGTTACTTTATTGAGTCTACCTTTTTGTCAATGCATTATGCAGGGCTCTGTTAGTTGATATTCGAGTGGGGCGATAGGAAATAGTCGATTAAAACGTCGGTAATGTGATCCTTAGTTGTAGCTATTAGGTGAAACTTCCTGCCACCACGAATTTAAAAGGCTTCTTTCCGCTTAATTTGTCTCAAACAAGCAAGAAAGCCAGCTAGCTTCATGCCTACCAAAATGTAGAGTTGACTAGAATTGAAATTAAAAAGTAAAATATCCTAAAGTTGCAAACAACTCGTAATCATTTCGGCGTAAACAGATGCCATACAAATATTTTTGAAGTAGAAAGCAAGTGTTGTTTACTTAGTGTTAAACGATGTTTTCGTTGTAAGTGTAGAACAAAAGCAGTCACTTGAATGGCACGCGGGGACGCGGGCAGAAAGCCACCCACAGACAATATTATCGATAAAATAATGGCCAGAGCCACGATGTCTCATCGGAAAACAATTAACGCGTTATAAACAATTTGTTGTTGCGTTGTTGTTAGGGTCAGAGAATAGGAATTTTGATTACTAGAGCCATCACATTTTTTGTCAACTCACTGCTGGTATTTTTTCTATGTCGCCACAATTTTCATCATGATGTCGTAATAAAACAAGTTTAGGAGCAAATGCTTTATTCAATGGTGAGGTTGAAGAATTTTATGAGTAGGATGACACTTTAAATGAAGAATATAAGTCTGATAGTGTTGCACCAGATTTTCCTCCTACTTTTTATGAATTGAAGTCCCATTGAAATTGGGATTATCAGGGATAGAAACGAAAGGCTCCGATAAGGTTCTAATCACTATCTTCCACCGATTTTTTGGCATATCTTCAACCTCAACCAAGATCTGTCGTAGCTTTGGACCTGATCATCTTGCCAACAGAAAAATGTAAATGAAAAATACGTTTATTTGATTTTAGAACCACATTACATTATTCCTTACATCTGCCAAACTTATTTAAAGTTTGTCGGCAGCAATAAATACTCCTATTTAGTTAGGCTCTAAACAAGTAATATGTAATAAGTAGGTACTTACAAAATAAGCTAAACTAAGATAAGTTATGTATGTAAATATTATGTAATAAGTAATTAATGTAAACGAAACAGACACAATTTCACACTTACACAGTACTTGTATGTCAATCTTTGCATAGATTTAGGCATATTTTTTCTAGTAGTTGTTTTTTAAATTTTATTTTTAAATTAACCTTTTGTTTTACAATACTTAATTTTTGTCGATAAATCATTCATAAATTTAGTGGCTAGGTATTTTGTACATCTTTGGCCAAAATAATTATTAAATTTATGCATAACAAAAATTCTTTTTACTGTTTTCTTTGTTTCCTAACTTTATGTTTTTTAAACATTATAAGATTAATATTTAATAAGATTTGCAGTTAGGTACTGTTTTCCCGCATAAGATTTTTTATCAGGATTTTCATGTGTCATGTCAACCTCTATAACACTTGCGAAGCGTTTAACTTGGTTCATGGCCAGGTGGCATTTCCAATAAAATTTCCTTAAAATTTTACACCAACCAAAGGTTGTTTTTCTCATTTACGTCTCACATGACATGACTCACGTGAACCTCTTATGTTTAAGTGCTAATCAGCCATAATCCTTCTGTTTATGATGTAGACACATCACAATGTGTCTACAATGAAAGTTTCATTTTCCTTAAGGATACAATAACAAGTATTGACGTTAATAACTCTATTTGTTGAGCAAACATAATTAGAAATTATTTAATGAGTCAGAAAACCAATATCAATCTTGTTGTGACCACAAAATATGTAAACAACAGCATTAAACATTTTGTAACCAGTAAATAGTTGGAGCAATATTTCATTCATCGGTCTGACTGATAGAGATAGTCTACGACAAAATTTAGTGGACGATATATCTTCCATCTAACAACAAAGCACGCGAGGTACTTAGAACACGAAGAGCTATTGGCGGGTTTCTATTTTATCCTTCGTAAGTTAAAAATATATCGGGATGCTATAAAACTGGTTTAGTGGCGGGTGTATTGTGGGCGACTACGACGCCAACGCAACTGCACGCACATGGTATTCGAGCAAGCGGAATGCCTCCGAACCACCTATACTATGCTCTACTCAGTTCCCTCGCGTCTAGACATCCATCGCATGGGGCTGAGCAAATGCAATCTTAGCGCCATTTCCTAAGATCCCCATTTCTTCGAGGGCGGCCCTACTTTAAAGCGCAATAAAAACAGGCCTGCTGTCCTCGGGAAAGTGCATTGATCTCGAGGCGCGTCCTTCTGCAGCACAAAAATCGCTGCACGTGACGTGGGCGTCTCTTTCCGATACGAACGCAGGAAGCGGGAGCGAGTGGGATGCAAGAAACGTAGTAGGCAGGATGCGCGTGGCGGGCCTCGGCCAATACACCCAAGCGGGCGCAATGAACGGCGCGGCCATTAACGTGGAAGTACCACGCTACGTTTTGGCGCCAACAGACCCGTATATGGAAGTTGCCGCATTAGTAGGTAAGGTAAGTGTACACCACAGTCCATCTTCCTTGATAAAGTCAATATTACAAGCATCTAAGTAAAGCTCACATGCAATGTATTCTTACGTAGACTCTTCTTCAACGACAGTTTTTACGATTACAACAACGATCTTGATAAAAAAAATTATGATAAGTAGCTCCGTTCTGCATATCAACAAGGGTGGATTTCTGAGTAAAGCTTGTTTTATGGCGCCGCAGCGCAACAAAACAGTGGGTGAATTACATATGGATATGCAATTTATTTGCCGTTTCCTGATAATTCCGACCGTCTCGTCTGGGGGCTAAAGTTGTGACCCGACACGAGGGGAGCGGCCACCCTCGTGCACCCTGTCTGACCGAGATCGTATCTAACTATCACACCCAATATCATGATTCGAGCGAGACGACATAAATCGTAAATCACGGTTTTATATCCAAACATTTCCATGGAAATGCGCTCTCATAATATGGGTATATAACATGAAATGAAAGATTTAAATGTAAAGACTGTCGTCACACATAAATAATTTAAAACAAGGAAGAAAGCAAGTCCGAATAAATTAAAACTTGAAGAATAGGAAAGCAGAAAACGGAAACAACAAATAGCTGAACGAGTTTCGCGCCAAAAGCTCGCGCACTCCAACATGGCGGCAACCACGTGTTCGCTTAGTTTCAACGACCACGCGGTGGTTTCGGTAACTGTAGAACGAGGGAACCGAAAGTTTGTTTACAAATAACCTGCCTATGTCATTGACAATTTGTGGCGCATATACCCATGACGAGCCGATAACATTAACATTGGTACAATAAAATTTACTGCGGCAGCTTTAAGTGCAATTCATTTCGATTCTACCGATTAGATATCTGTACATGACTACTCAGGTGATATATGGAATTTAATTACTATTGTTAATGAAATAATTAATAATAAGCTTTTAACTGAATCAAAAGCTAAGGATTTAGAAAAGGAAAAGATACACAATCATCTAACTAAAATTCTCAAAACCACATTTCTGCAAATCCTTTGAACAATGAATGCTTCTTTGAAAACGCCGTTCACAACTCATGCAGAAAAATAAGTCGGCATGTTTCAAAGTACGAAATAATAAATAAGGTTTAAATAAAAAGACAAGGGAGGTAGAGGTCTGGTCCGTTTATGTGTGAGTGCGAATTCCACGAAGGATGTGATGCCGGCCATGCGATCAGCGGTCAACTCGGTTCGACCGACTCGCTATGGCAAAACTGACCGTTGCGTTTGAAATAGCAGGCAAAATTTCTCAGCATGATACGCATTCTTCACGCAAAAGGAATGTGCGGTCATAAAGAATGTGAGTAAATGGAAAGTCAACGCATTAAGCAATTCATAGTATGAAAGTTAAACCCAGAAAGAAACATAAAAGTGAAAAAGATTTTAAAGTGTTGAATGACATTGCTATTACCAGTGAACTTTTCATCACCAAAGACGTGCTGTATTTCATATTTTGTAATTCTAAGACGTATTTTAACAGTATTGCGATACCGAAACCCGATGCGATCGAACTTCAAAGTCTTTTCAAGTAAAATAATGCGATCACGCGAAAAAATCAACAATTCGGAGCGTCTGGCCGTTGAACCGGAGCGAGCGCAGCGGCAAAAAGCTTGATACACTTCTAATTGGAATACCTTCGAGATACCACTCGTTAACGTTGATCAGGTTCGCTTTTTGGGCTTTGCGAATGCCCGCCCAAGCTGCCAGGTCTTACACACACAATACAACAAAAACAAAACTACCGACATTCCTTACGGAATGGACTTTTAACTTACGCCTTTCCTCGGTTTAGCCGCTTCACTTCAAATATCTAAATTAGAAATAAAAGGTTTCCTGACTTGTCTTCAGAATTTGATTAATTTTAGCATAAGAAATTTATTAAAATCACTTTTTCTACCACGCACGATCCTTTTGTAGCAATTTCTAAAGTAAAGAAAACCAGGTTCAACGTGTCGATCGTGGAAAATGGGCAGATACATTGACCTTGAGCTCCTCTGTGGAAAACGCAAAATTGCGCGCAATTTTTGGAGGTCCATGACCCATGGGTTCGTAGAACTGCGCATGACAGGTAACTTAGTTATTGCACAACTACGTTTAATTTTAAAACAAACTTAAGTGTAGTTTGCTAAATATCTACATAAAATCACGTCTTTATCCCTAATGGGGTAGGCAGAGCGTAAACTACCTAAACAAAGGTTTTTCGCCACATCTGACAAAGTTTTGAGGGTTATTTAAGATAGATTAGCAGGTATTTTGCTGTAGTGACAGGTTGTCAGCCCATCGCCTAAATTGCAATATACAGAAACCCTCGGATCCCTTAGCTGGTTTCTACAGCATGCTTAGGAAATGCAACTGGCACATTCAATGTTTTTCTCTCGTTCTCAGTCCAGCATGAAAGATAAATATCTAAAGCTAAATATCTATAAATATTAATTTAATTTTAATTCTTCCATGCTGGCCTGGAAGCGTGAGAAAAACATAGAAAGTGCCAGCTGCTTTCCCTTCCGGGCATGCTGTAAAAACCAGCTAAGGGATCCGAGGGTTTCCGTATACTGTAGTTTAGACGATGGGCTGACAACCTGTCACTACAGCGATATACCTAGGATCTATCTTAAATAACCCTCAAAACTATGTCAGACGAGGCGGAACGACCTTTGGGTCGTTTACGATCTGCCTACCCCATTGGGAATGTAGGCGTGATTATATGTATGTATGTATTAATTTAATTTAATATCGTTAAGAGCTAAGGCCTTTGATTGTGATATTTGTGAGTAATTTACTCGTAATAACTCTCATCATACCGCTTTCCTGTAAGTATCAGAAGAGCTTTGTTTTCTAAAGCAATTTTCACCACCTCTATCTACTCTACATTGCCAGCCAGTTGTTTCAAGTTGTTTTTTTTTTCTGGCGCAAGCTGTCATGTCATGTGCCTGCCTACGCCGCGTACATTTGGCGCCAAAACCGCACGTCGCTGACCCACGCACGTTGTTGCCACAACAGAAAAGTGTGGAACAGTCACGAGGTTTTCTCAAACAATGGTAAACAATTTTCGTTGTAGCCAGGCCGGAAGTTGCGATGACATATCTCGGATGCTTTTGGTAGCCACAATAAAATTTTACGGAGATTCAAAATGTTAGATTTTATTGCCTCGATTGATGTGATTTGATGTCGTTTTGTGTCTCCGTATCAACACTGATTTGTAACATATTTTGACGATGTATTTTGATGATGTTTGCTTACTTCAAGCTTCCAGAAGAGTCATAATGATTTTAACACCAGTATGTGGAATTGTGGTTATATGTGTAAAACATAATAGTTAAGCTAGATCAGAACCGTAGCAAGAGGTTGTTGGGTGAATCAAGCTTAGAGAATGTGAGTCAGTGTTGGTGTGGGGACGCGGTCGTTCGCCGTCGCGGCTGCATGTTCGCAAGACGGCGGCATTCCGGACATTCCGCATCTCCGCCACTCCTGTCCGCCGGCAACACATCGTTGACATTTGTATTCACTAGATTCCCGATCAAGCGTAGCGGCGGAGGAAAACACACACACATGGACGGTTTTCAATAGCACACTCGTGTACAAGTCGGCTTCGATAGCGTATTGATATTATTTTCTTTTACTCCCATCCGCCGACGTCCCATCGCAGCGTGCTGCCTCCGGAAGAATGCCACCATATCCGGCTGTTGAACTTCTCACTTAATTCCTTTGGTTGACTTACAACCTCGTTATTAGTTTAGTCTTGAGTTTACAACCCGGATTATTAGATCGTGTAATGTCAGTACAGCGTGTAGTTGACAACATTGAATCAAATGGACTTTGTCGCTAGCTGTATTTGTTTACATATATTTTCTTACCTAAAATTTCCACTGCGATTATTCAGTCATTTATCTTCTGATCATCTGCGCATGTTTAATTTCTGTCCACCTTTGGGTGCGGCGCAATTATAGTAGAGATAATCGTATAGGTAGCGTGTGTAAATGGCTGGCGTCCATATTTAATCTGTAGTTGATATCTCTCTCCTTCTATAAATGGGTGTGCAAGGACACGCAGGAGCTCGTTGGGCAGAGATGCGTCATCGGCGAGATGTTCAGGTTATAGACCCAGTCATTCACCCGCCCGCTTGGGGCACTCGCATCGCCGCAACATCAAAACAGGAATGTACGAGTACGGTCAACGTAATTATGCATTTGAAAACAGATACGCACCTTTCCCGTCAAGATAACCTGTTCGTGGATGTCTCGGCGGTGTACCGAAACTCTTGGAACTTTTGTTCTTGAGAAACAGGCGTACTCTCTTTTCACATTTCGAACACAATAGGTGATACTTTGCGTGGGGAACATCAATCATCCTTGTTCAAGTACTTAAGTTACAAGTTGGTGATGTGAACAAAGTAGGTAGTCACTCACAAGGTGAAATTTTCACACACAAAGTGATTCAGAGGCACGTCGCGTATCTGTATGTAACAAGCAAGAGCTTTCCATTACCGTTAGAGGCCATTAGGAGACACCGTGTGACTAAGCTTTTGGTAGAAACTTATCTACTTACAGACAGCACTCAAGACATTAACTGTACCTATCTTAAGATGACACTCAAGGTGCTGTTGCTTTTTGAAGTGAGATAAATTGCGGGGCTGCAACAATAGCTTTTACGAAAGTTGAAAAGCTACCATCAAGTAACTAAATTGGCCTAATAAGAATCGGAATTTGAACCAGTTTATCGTTTCTATTAGCGGCTTGGGGATTCCATAACATCGCATTGGATTGTTTGTATGCGCTATTAGAGGCTGTAATGGGGAAGTATTGGAGGCGTCGAGCTCGAGCCGTGTAAGGCGTACTATTATACCGAGTGTAAAAATAAATTCTGACCATAATTTAGGTAGACCATGTTAGGAAATAAGTTTCCCTAGGGAACATAGCTCAAAATATGAATTAAAAATATTTAGTCCTCCCATCTCGGCCTTCGCAAATGGTGTAAGCGGCTCGAGTCATTTTATACGTATGGCATATTTTTTTGGACCTATGTTTCCTTGGGGAAGTTGTTCAATTAATGGGTAGGTTCACATTCCCACCTTAAAGTTTGGTCAGCTAATTTCTTTACACCCGGTATATTCTGTGGTAAGGCGTCGTGGGGCGTGGGTGGTCGGAGGTGAGTCACCGGGCTGCGCGGGCGCACACGGCGGCGCATTGTTCGCGTTGCGCGCCCATTCACGACCCTGGCGCCTTCCCACTGCATGCACTTATTGGGCAACGACAAACCCATCAGACTGGTTGCTTTATGCAGGCCGATGATCTAATAAGTACGGATTGAAAGTACCAAGTGAGAGAGCTATAAACTGAACGATTATACACAGTCAGTCTGTAATGCCTATCTCAGTGGAATCTTAAGTGGAACCAATCGCAATTTAATTTTGTATTCTGGTGACATAAGGAAGAAAATATCTGAAAAGAAAAAATAGCTTGTCGGTGGGGACGATGAGATATGAGCTGATGATGCCTCATGTGAGATTCATTGATATATTTACAATAGAGGATGCTACAGTCTTAAAGAAACATCAGTACCGCTCTTGTCGACGGATAATCAGCCATTCTTCTGTAACTCATCATCATCATCTCCCTAGCCTTATCCCGTATCTCACGCGGTCGGCTACCTAATGTAGGTGATTGAACGAGGGTTCTGGTATTTACACAGAGCGACTGCCATCTGACCTCCGCAACCCTGCCTCTTCTGTAACTAATATGAAACCGAAAATAGAATCTAATAAGATTCCCACGAAATTAAGTTGTTTCAAGAAACATCTAACAAAAAACATACTAACACCACCGACAAAAAAACCTAGAAACGTTGTTATTAAAATCGAAATCTTGAATGCAGACGGGCCTGTGAAACAAAACCCATGTTTTTTATGAACGGCGGCGGCGGTCGTCCGTCTGACCGTTTGACCTATAAAGCGATTACCTCCCGCCCTATGGCTGTCCCACTACCAGAACGCGGGTGAATCGTTCAATATGCAAATCAAGCTATCGGCTGCACGTGTGCCAGGAATCTTTATGGAATAGGTGCGTCACGAATTGTTAATAGGCGTTGGACAAATGATTCTTCTTTTATCTGGATTGTGATTTTTGGATGTTGATCTAATCTAGACTATGTTTTCCGCCGGGAAAAAACTTCTCACTCTTCATTGATCTCGCACAATCTTTGGCAACCATTAACATTAAGCAATCCTCATGATATGAATCCAGGTTGTCTCGCGAACTTTTTCTTTTTCTAATCAAGATTGCCTGTCAGGAGAACCCATCCCATTGGGTGACCAGACAAAATTTGCCCATCGCTCTGAGAACATGAAGTTAAAGAGTCCAACCCAGATCCACTTCAACTTCGCTGTCTTTGTAACCACATCTTCTAAAACGGTGATAATGCCAAAGCAGTAAAAAACTACAGTGCAAATGATACGCCGATCACCTATTTAGATTACGCGGTGCTCTTCAAAAACTTTTCTAGTATGAAAAGTCTGGCAGAATGTCGTCTGGTTATAAATTAGGTGAAGTTTATTGTCCTGTGTCTCATCTCGTCCGCACATTCGCACATCCAGGCCTTATTGTATTTTTTTGCTTTTTTAGGTCTCCGTCGATTTATCCTATCATAGGGAACCCATTGGGCCACTGTGCCCATCGCTTTTGGTCTATGAGGCAAAAATTTTCAACCCAGTCCAACTTCGTTTATACCCAGATCCTTTATACCTACGTTAGAAACACTGATAAGTATTCAGTGCAAACATCACGACGATCACCTATTTAGATAGCGCGGTGCTGTTCAAAAACTTTTCTAATTTGAAAAGTCTGGCATTCTGTCGTCTGGTTATAAATTAGGTGGAGTTTATTGTCCCGTGTCTCATCTCGTCTGCACATTCGCGTCAGACGATGAGACACCTCGCAGACGGTTTATTTTGGCCATTCAACGACACTACACTATAAGTACCTATAATATCGGCCATAACGTCGTCTGGACAAATATAGCGAGCGGATTTTACGGTACTGTCTAGAGTTTACTCGATTTACTTTACTGTTATGTATGTCTTTATTACTTGCCAATAAAATAAATGTCTGGATAGTTACATAACAGATTGATTGATAGCTGTTTAGCTTTGCATTTGAGTGCCGTCTTGTCCTATACCCGTGGGTACAACAAGCAAGGTAAAGTTCTCTAAAAGTTATTGTGTACAACTATTAAAAACAAAGTGTCTACTAGTGATGAATACTGAAAGTTTGTCAATGATTTCTAAACTGTATGCAATGAAAGTTCCTGATTTCTAAGGTTGTTGAAGGAATAAACGCTTCGACTGTTCATAAAAAAGGTCCCAGCACTTAACACCCCACTGAGGTCGGGTAAAAGGAGCAATTGCCGTACGATTTTCATTTGTACTTTATAGGGCACGGCGGCAACAATCGCGTCTGGGACGAGATGGTTGTACTGAGGCGAGGGCGAGGTCAAGAGGGGTGTCTGGAGCTGGGGTTGCCATCTACGGACCTGATCGTCTAGACATTTAATCAGTTAATGTGATCTTTCTGCCCGGATTTGTTGCCAGATAAAGCTGAAATCTAATTAACAAACACTGGGTTTTTTCGTTTTATAATTTAAAAGACAAGACCTACATACTCGTATAGTTACATTTTGTTTAACTGGTGACAAGAATTTTCAACAAACCAGCACATGCTCTGAATCGAATTTAGGTTGGCAGAAAGCAAGGACGATTTCATTACAGCGTTAACCAAAAAACTTTTTGGATCTGGCAATACTAAAGTTCAGAATACGCGCTAACGCTTTCTGCGCGCCCTCTGGCGTTTCAATCCGTACGGTGGATGAACTGCGTCTGTCAATCCCAGATGTAATAAGTTTCACCTCTCCGAAGGCTCTTGGCCTCTCGTTTTGGCCGTAGCTAGTTCAAGGGTAATCGTTCACAGAAATATCTTTATGATTCTAGATAAATTTTTCATCCATCTTATTTCAAGCATACACATTAAAATTTCAGTATTTTGTTAAAACTTGCTCTCATAAAGGAAATATAGAAGGTACTCTGTGGCAGAAAAAGCCTCCAAAACGAAAAAAAAAACCAGACATGTTTTAGGCATTAGTGCAGACACATTCCAGCAGGAAACTTATGGTGAAAAGTGTAAAAGCCTGCAGTGCTAGGCGTGCCGTATAAAATAATGTGCTCTTTCCGCAAACTCTTCGCACCTACTCCAAAAGTACTTTTATGAATTCAAGGAACAACAATTTGCATACGATGGAGAGACTACTTGGATTTCTATAATGTTAATTTTCATCATGGAAAGTGAAGTGACAGACATACATTATTCGATTGTAATTACAGCTTCATTACGATTCAGTGCGAATTTATTTCCAGAAGAGACCAAGGAAAACTCATAAGAAAAGTTCTTCCCATTTCCGCATCTGTGCGGATTCTTACACGATTTTCCTCTCAAAATACTCAGCGAATGTTTACCAAACCGAAACGTCGGCAAAAAGGCTATTGTATTACTATGTTTAAGAAAACATTAGGCTGTGTTGATACAATATGTTTATTGTCTCGATGCACCATATACTTTATCTGGGATCGTGTAGGGTTTAGGGGAGCGTGGGTGCGTGCGTTCACCCGGCCGGGGGCGCTGCCCCAAGCCCTTGCTAAATACTTTAATTTCGCCCTTACCCCTGCCTCCTCGTCCTCAGCCCTTACGTCTGGTGGCTGGCGAGACGCGCCGTCTGACATACACCACCTGCCCTCGATTAAACTTGCAAAAAAACTTGTGCACGAGGGCTGCATTAAGGGCAGATAAATTACGTTACGGCTGCGCACTGATTTATTTCAAAAGAAGTTAAGATTTAGGCGATATTATACGCGTAGCGAGTAGGGGGAGCCTTCTCTACATAAAAAATCTTTTGGATCATCCTATATTATAAATTTTCCATGAACTTGTTTATTTCTTAATTTTTATGGGAAGTAGCTCTCGTGTAATCTCGTGTACAATTTTGTTTGAAGTAGAAATTAAATTGACTGTTACGCTTATATTCAGCATCAAAGTCAAACGTAAACACCGATTATTTTGCATTCGCGGGTGTTTCAAAAACATAGGATTCGCTAAATTATTTTATTTCATTCAAAATATACGCATAAATGATTAGACCCATAAAACTCCAGTGGTATTCAAATGAGCACATAAAACTTGTTTATTCTCATAAATTCACTAAAAGGTGTTGCCACCACATTATGTGCGACCCTCGCTGATTCAAGTACATTTTTTGCGCGGCTAACAGCTAGTGAGCATATAAACGTTAACAAAAATCTTAACGAGGTATATAATGGTGTAATAAAGCAATAAAATTCAAAGCATGAAGCAATTATTCCACCCTATGCCGGCGTGACATCCGTTTATTTCGGCGGCTCTGGACGGGGGCTGGTATGGAAGGCTGGTACAGACTACAGATAATTATGAGGATCGTGGATCGGTCGCCAGTCGGCGGAATATTGCGAGATTTACGCCTCCCGCACACGAAACGACGCCAATGTACGCGACCCGACTACCATCACGGAAATATATGCGACACGGCCTGTGAAAGCCGCTGATAATGGAACAAATTTTGAACGAATGCCGATATAAGATGAAATTTCTCCTCTAAGGGAACAGAGTGATAATGTTATGCTGAAGAATTCTCTCATTTTATCAAGGAATCAATTTGAATTAAAAACAAAACCAATTAAAGTTAAGAAAAAGTTTATCGCGGCGTAGGTACTACGTGCATCTTAATCATAGAATGGTGGGAAAATGCAAGAATAAAAACAAACATCCGTACATTTTCCTTCCTCTACATTTGAATACTTCGCAAAACAACTCAAGTATATACTTATTTATAGCGTACAGTAAAAACATCCTCATCCTTGTGGTTTATTCTCGGTCCCTAATGGTTTCTTCTTTGCAAAGTTTGATTGAATTAAGCACCGGCTCGAGCAAAAAAAGATGCCCCATATTGTTCGGTCGCAGACGGTATTGAATTACCGTAGAGAATAAAAGATATGATTTATTTACAAAACCAGTAGATCGAGCATAGAGGTCGTTCGTCGCGCGCCTCGCCGCCTCGCCGTCTGCTCACCTTGGCCAGACCCACCTCGGCAGTACATCCGGCGGTGTATCTTAAGTGATTTATATTTAAATATGCATCTTGGGGCAGCTCATTACTTTCACTCGGCATCCACATCAATATAGCTTAAACAAGTTTTTAGAATGCGCCGCGTGTGAAAACGTGAGATATTTTCAAACTCTCGTAGGGTCAGCAGCCGGACCCGTATTTATCAATTGAGGAGGACCACGCCCTCGCCTCGGACCATACGGGCTATCAGATGCAATTACGTATAATACCCAGCTTTGATTTTCAATAAACTCACCCACATGTAGTATTACTGTAAATGGAAACTAATTAAAGTTCATAACGGGATAAACATTGAATGAGTTGGTAACTTTTACTCGTTCCCACACTGGCGAGTATTGGCGCGCTTTTTACGGCGGCGGTGCATGAGTCGAGAGTACTATTATTTTAGCGTAGTAAACTGAGCGCACGTGTATGGTGATAAGAGTGCAGGTACGTAGCAGTAGGTGTAGTATATGTTCATAAAAAATCGATTATCCTTTGTTCTCGGTGGCACGCTCTTTGAAGATTGCATAAAGACTAGTAGCCGTTGGAGGTGGAGGTGGTAATGAAATCGACTCGTGCTACTCTTACACGTGGTGCATGCTACGCTGCACTTCTTATCGGGAAACTTGCAGTGTTGTGTGAACACGAAAACCAATGAATTTTTCCATTATCGTTATGAGCTCGAACGAAAACTAGGAGAAAACTGTGCGACACGCACACGAGTAAGCGGTCATTCAATATTAACGAATGCCGCGCTTTTATGTTTGAAAATAAATCTTAGTTGTAGTTTAGGTTCTACTATAATTTAATTGGTTTTAAAGCTGACGACGGGTCGTTACTTGTGGAACTGAATAACATTCGCATAGGAAAATTTGTCGATAAATCGTCTATATATTTAAAAACATATTATGTAATTGCGCCCCTAGATATTAGAGCCACTTGTATGAGAGGACCAAATAATGAAAGCTGTCAATTTTCATGTGTCATAAGAATAACATTTGTCGAAGATGCATATTCTTGTTCTATTTATACATATTGCTATCGCAACAAAATCGACACGCAAAAATGTAACCTGTCTATACAGGATGTTAATTTAATTGCGTGCCATAGTTTAGGTGTGTTCCGGTAACGTAAAAAACAATAGTCGGTATTTATTATGATTCCAAGAGCTGCATCTGGCTCCACAGCTATAACCGAACCCGCGCAAGTCACTATAACTGGTGGATAGCGACTCTAGGGTCGCGCGGGATTGGTTTTCGCCTTATCGCGCGTTACGCGGGATCGGTTTTAGCTCAGCGGCCTAACGCTGCTTTGGATATCATAATGATATTATTACAAATACCTACCGACTTCTGTATTTTTTTATAGGCTCTTTTTACGTTACTGAAACAGCCCCTAAGCTATGGCACGCAATTAAATTAACATCCTTTATAAACAAATCAGCAATTTTGTGGCACGTGGTGGCGACGACTCATCTCAAATTAGTTCAAGTATTTGATTGTGGTTGTGATGACACGACATTAATACGAAAATTGAGTTCGTCACACGGACTTCGACCCCGGCGCCTGCGCCGACGACGCAATAAACAACAACGGTGCTATTCGGTCGTAGATACAACTTCACTTATTTAAGTTACGTTTTTAAAATTTGATAAAATTAGACACAAATACAATAGTCAAAGTGACATTAACGCCTAACTTTACGCCAAATAAGATGGCATGCTAGACGGTGTTGACTAATTTAAGCACTGTATGAGAACATCAGTTCGACAGACTAAAATCGGCTGTTGATTTTCTGTATATATATTTATTTCAATTTTAGGTAGTTAATATTAAGTAGTATCTCCGACGGAATCGGCACCATTATCGCAACATATTGACACACTGCGTTTGATGTTTTATTATTGATCGACAGTCAAGTGGATATCGTATCGAATATGGAATCTCTGCGTATTTATCAGTTTGCACATCACTTAGCAAATACTCTACCGCTTCATAATTAAACCGTAGATTAAACTGTGGGGTAGGTTTAGTATATCTCGGTAATATTTATCTACCCTAACATTACTCTAAAACATAATAATAATTTGATATATATATTTCAGTGTCCAAGCCCTACATTACATGACATTAATTTTACAGTTTACATTTTATAATATTGACCCCACTTTAATAATTACGTGGACATGTTCACAATAACGGTTATTTGAAAATAAGTTCATAACTGAAATAGACAAAGCCAATTTACTTCAAAAGGTTACTGGGTCTCTAATACTCGCTATTAAAGTTAAAAACTATTATGAAGGAAGTATATCAGTCGCACTCACTTGCCCTTTGCGGCTAATAGATTAGGTTTCACTTAATATTCTGTGTTAATAGGAAACCGTACAAATTTATTATTTACGCGGCATGGGATTTTTATTTTACGCTCTGTTACATGTATGTAACGCGATACATGCGAGGAAATATAGAAACCTTTGTAAATAAACTGTACATCTAAGTAGTTTGTTTTGAATGAACGATGTATTTCTTCCATGCTGGACTGGGATCTAGAGAAAAACATAGAATGTGCCCGCTGTATTTCCTCCCGGGCATGCTGTAAAAACCAGCTAAGGGATCCGAGAGTTTTTAATATATTGCAATTTAGGCGCTGGGCTGACAACCTGTCACTACAGCAATATACCTACAGATCTATCTTAAATAACCCTCAAAACTTTGTCAGACATGGCGAAAATACTTTTTTTAGGTTGTTTACGTCTCACTTCCTACCTCATTAGGCATAAAGACGTGATTACATGTATATATTTAGGTTTTGATGGAAATTTGCAGGAACTATGAAACCCACTGAATAATGATCAGTTTTCAGTTTCAGGAATATCTAAATATACCCAAAATAATTGAGATAACCGTATCGTAAAGATTTGCAAATAGATATAATAAAGATGTAGAGTTAGTAATACTCAGTAGCGAAAAGGAATATTAATTACTGGCGATTTGATAAAATAAAAACTTCTCACATGATAATAATAAGCAATCACTGTTCTCATTTTTAAGAAAGCATGTTTTTTTATACCTCAAATATATCTTAAATAACCCTCAAAACTTTGTCAGACGTGGCGGAACGACCTTTGTTTTGGTCGTTTACGCTCTGCCTACCCCATTAGGGATAAAGGCGTGATTATATGTATGTATGTTTTCATCATAAAATAAATATTTGTTTGTTTGCTTCCTGCTGGGACTGGGAGGCGTTCATTTCGCGGAATGGAAAACAGATCAGCGGGGCGGGCCGTCTGTCTGCTTTATTTATATTTTCATTGAGTCGCCGCCCACCGTCCCACGATGCAACTTGACACGCCACCGGGGAAACTGCTCCACGCTTTCAAACTTTCCACTATATTCCACAAACTTCAATAACGACGCTCTCATATTTCTTTAAACAAATCTGCAGCACTTGTACGAGGAAATAGAATTATCCGGTAAGAAATGTTGCGGATTGAGAATTGCTGACTTCCATGCTGGACTGGAATATAAAAATCAGCTAAAGGATTCGAGGGTTTATATATATTCTTTATTGCAATAAAATACAAAAAATGAAGATTACAGAAAGGTATGAAACTTATCTCTATGAAGAGATTTCTTCCAGCTAACCAACTGGCAGTTGAGAGAATGAGAAACATTTTAAGGGCAAGACAAATACAATGCAATGTAAACTAAAAATTACTCAAAAATACATGAAGGAGAACTATTAAACGTAAAAATTATAAATCAATAAGATTAAATCAAATAATATATACATATCTAATACTTATATATCGTATATATATACGTACATGCATAATATATACATAAACTACAATACATAAATACATACAGGGTTTCAGTGTATTAAAAGGCTATGGGCTGATAACGCGTCACTATAGCAATAATTATCATCTGTAATGAAATTATAATAATGACCCCGTTAGGGATAAAGGTGTGATTGAAATGTTGCGGATATTTTGACACAGCGTGCAGTGAGCGACAAACCGGAAAAGGAAATAATACGGGCACGCGTCCCTCGGGAAATTCAACCGTATTAATTTAATACTAAGCCTGTCGTCCAAACATATTATGGCCCTTTCCGCCGGATTTAGATTCGCTACGTACGAACGAGCGGCTCCGCGAAATGACCAGCGCGTGTTGAGAACTTCATCTCCATCACGGTTTACGACTTATGATTTACGAATATGATATCCACCGCCTACATGCGGATACGCACCGAAAACACATTTCACTGCTGGAACATAATTACGTTTATTCGACGAGTAGGTATGTGTCAAGTCTAGATAATATTTCTCGACTACGTAAGGCTTCCTAAGCATATGAGCTGACCTTCAGAACACTAGGATTCAACTTATTACTCACAGTACACGTAAAGCTTGTTTACGGCCGGCAGCAATCAGTGTGATCTCATCGCTGATGTGTGTTTAAATGCATTTCCTGCACGATCATCCAAGTGTTTAAACTATTCTTTTGTGTCTAAGCAATGGAATGCAAAACAAGTAAGAATACGATCGTCGCGACGTCCTATTGTTGGCTCGTCTGGCGTCGTTGATGCACCGTCGGTCGGTAGCCGCCGCCAGCCGCCGCTTGCGTTGCACGACAGTCGACAGGCTCAAGTTGCGTCTAAATGCGGACGCAACGTCGCAAACAGAAATAAACGCAAACAAATAGCTCTCAAATATATCTTACAAACTGTCTACTACAAGCTTCTCATTGTAACAGACACCTACACGTTTGTATACTTCACACTTCACAATCCAGTTTCTTTCGCCGTATTTTACGATGATCATTCGAAATCTTTTCATACGAACACGCTGGACAAAGAGTTTGAACTATGAGCATTTTCTTTCAGTGAAAACTAGACCATCGATAAAAGATCTTCCGGCAGGAAATGACGCTGGACCGGACGGAAGTGATCGCACAGTTATGTTGAAAGAAACCATTGTGTACGTAGCTGGGATTTTCTTTCTTTATAGACTATTCTTATTTTAAACTTTTAATGAATCACTTCCTAAACAGAAAAATGTGAGATTCCGATCGTAGGAGACGACACATGGGTAAATATGATTATACCACAGAGTAACTATAATAATATTATACTTAGAGTAGGTATATAATTTCAGTTAAATTATTATTATTATTTTTTGGATGAGGTTTTAACCTCGGCACTGTTTAGAACCTAATAAATAAATTAATCACTATGTAGTGCACAAACACAGTAACAACTTTGGTTCCTTTTTCAGTTTTTTTTTTTTTAGATACAATGAGTTTATCCCTGCGTATTTTTTGCTAACGAGTACTTAAAATTGTAAACTTCAATGTTATTGTATAATGAAGGAAACTCTAGGTTTGTAAGAAAACATATTCTTTATTTTTATATTGTTATTAAAAACTGTATGTTTTCTAAATAAAGAGAAAAAAAAATAGATTTGATAAGAGACGTTTCAGCCTTAGGGCGGAAAAGTGCAAGAAATCATGGTGAAAGTAAAAGCGCGTGGTGTGTTGTAAGTAAGACAAATCGTCGGGGAACGGCGACGAGCAAGTTGCGCGCCGCTAGATTGATCACCCCATCTGTCTCCAGTAGAATTTATCTGAATGCATCGGACTATCACACTACACGGATAGAATTTGTACAGCAAGTAATAGGAATTATATACACAATTCATATAAAAAAGTGGAAAAAATCAAGGCGAAAGTAAATGCGATTAGTGACATTGGTTGCCCCATCTGTCTCCAGTAGAATTTATCTGAATGCATCGGACTATCTCACTACACGGTTACATTTGTACAGCAAGGGACAGGACCTATGAACCCGGTTCGTATAAAGAAATGCAAGAAATATCAGCGAAAGCAAACGCGTGTGGTGTGTAAGTAAGACAAATCGTTAGGGTACGACGACGAGCAAGTTTCGCGTCGTGAGATTGATCTCCCCATCTGTCTCCAGACGAATTTATCTGATTGCATCGGACTATCTTACTACACGGATTACATTTGTAAAGCAAGGCATACAACTTATGAACACGACAGATATCATTTATTTATTCTAATTTGGCTTAAATTTTAGTATATCCCTCAACATATTTGTCAAATATTATGCAATGCAATTGAACAACATTGGCAAGATACCTTGACATTTATTTTTAGAATTCGCACACTCGCTTTTAAACTTTAAGACTGCAGCATAAACAAATAATATTTCGTGATTTGTATCCTTTAATATATATGACCTATGTTTAAAATAATCACTCAAGAGTGAGTATTTGTAAATGGGAAAAATGGTTAATGTGCTCTTCTTCTTCTTGTGATCATTTGGACTCTTTCAATAACCTGAACAGTCCTGGATATAGGCCACCGAAGCGGACGTAGGAACAGGAAAAAATTGTGATTGAGAAAGTATAAACCGTGTTATCGACAGCCAGGTCGATTTGCGCTGTGTGCCACAGTGTAATTAGGGTAATGTTTACCGTTGCGCCGCCAAGGCAGTGAATCACGATCACCTGCGTAGGCGCCGCAGCCAGCGCCGACCAAATCGGTCCTGTCAAGCCGACACGCCAGTTTTAACCTCACTCACCCTATAAATAAAACCTTCGAAACGGACAACGATGACGCCATCGAAAACTCGTGGAAAACACATCAAAGGACGTCACATGTTTTGTACAATGTACCGGCTTTGACGGAATAGTAAATAAAACCGACTATAGTTGCCGGTATGACGACCAAAAAAACAGTACCGAGATTTTCTTATGACAAGAATAAATAAACAACTCTTCGACTAGAACATTCTTGTGTGTCGACCAAATCTTTCGGTCTTGAGATCGATCTGCCAAATAACTCTTGTAAATAAATGATGTTATTAATAAATTTAATTACCGAACTCAAGTCATTACGACATGACCGCTGTAAACAAGTAATTTATTCCATGGTATAATTTCTTTCGAGTACCGTTAGCAATTTTTTCCCAAAAAAAATGCAGCGGCAGCTCTACTTTCTGCAGCGGAGTGAATGCAAACCTGTATCTCCTTATACGGTCTGGAATGCCGACAAAGGACCGCCAACTTTTACCAAATTGCACACGGCTAAAGTTCAGCGGAATATTACATATCACAGTCACCTGAGAAATCACACAACATCATAACTAGTTGACGTCATTAATACTATCAACGTATAAAAATAATTTTCATTGAGCGTCCCGCGATCAGCATAAAGTTACATCACCGGTATACGAAGAGAGCGTCATCTTGTGAGGTAGGTATGTAGCATAATTGAGTTGTGTAAGCCGTGTTAAACATACTACGTTTGTTGTGTGTGTACATGGACGATGGGCTTTGAGCTCGTGTCTCGTGACCAGCGCAGGCGCGGCGCCAAGGCGGCGTTGCAGCGGCGGCGGGCGGCGGCGCTGGGCCGCGGCCGGCGAGGTCGCGTCATCCATCCATCACCTCATCATCAGCTCTATGAATAGCTCGCCTAGTATTCCATCATACCTCGAATTCCGCTCACTGTAAACAATACCGTCATCTCAGCAAAAGCGCGATCACACACAATAATGTCTCATTCATCTGTTTAAAATGTTGGAGATGCAACCATGTGTGATGCGCGATAACCTATTATCTGAAGGTCATGTTTGTAAACACAACAGGACGGCCTCACATTCACGCACGCTCCGTGGTTTCATGATGAAAGGTCGTATTTAAATAACCGATAGCATAATCAGTCGTCTTGTTTGACACACATGCGTGTGATAAATGGGATATAGTGCCGAATGGGACATGTCGTTTTAGAGATGAAAGGGCCGGGCATGCTTGTGGCGAATGATCGGTGGCTGTCGAGTGATTATTTTTCCGTGGTAAGTTCGTGAATGGGATAAACAGTAAACACTAAATACGGAGCATTGCTCGGAGCGGAACGGAACAAACAACAAACATTCCGAGAATATTCCGCTGCACTGTGATTGTGACGTCACGTCACGTCGCAAACATCGCCGTCGCCAGTACCAACGACGGGCTCCTTGTATCTCTTCCTCGTCTCAAAACAACATTAAACTCATTATCTAATTTTAGATCTAGTGCAACTTGTTTACACTATAATTAATTATACTGTTATTATTTTAGACGATGACATTCATAGTTCCAGCTAGATTAAACACGCCTCTATTTAAATACACTCGAGATAGAAAACAACGTTGTATTTTCAGCCACAATGGAATAACAAGAAGGCAACGGAGCACACTATTAATAAAGAGGGAGTTGAATAATGTAGTGAAAAAATAACACCATTTGTATAATTTCGTGGCGACAACCCAATGACATAGCTATTTATTTCCTTCATTCACGACAGCGAAAGAAGCTACGTCTATTTACGTTATTAATAGAAAACATTAGTTTAGATTTAAGAGATCATTAACATTAGGTAGAAGATTTTCTACTTAGAATAATTATTAGTAAACAATAACAGTTTAATAGTGTTTATTAGTTTCAGACACGTAGTCTCCTAATAATAAAAAAAAAAACAATATATGGTAGAGAGGATTGATGAGATGAATTGTTAAACTATAAAGCAAATTTAATAATCAAAAGTAACTGAAAATAGGATGAAAGTATTTTATAGTTTGCATGGTTAACATTTTTTCGTATAAATATGATGATGAATGAAGTTTTTAATTATGAGTGGAATGGTTTACGTTAGGCTTAGGATCGCTATAGGTAGACAAGTATAAAAATGATATAAACAGTACAGAATTGTAATAAACTTTAGTCAGCCGGTTAGATTTGAATTTCGTTTTTTTTTTGCCATGTCCCACGTGACATGCGCGTGAGCGTATTTGGGGCGGCGTTTTTACTGGACAATGTCAGTAACCGCGGCGGTCACTCACCGGCGAGCTTAGTGGCCCCAAGGTCCAAGTAAAATATATGGGGTTTATGTGAACGTTTCCAGACCACATGCTGGACTGGAAGTGAAACAAAACAAGTTTCCAGCTGCCCTTCCTCCCGTGTATGCTGTAGAAGTCAGCTTAAGGGATTCGAGGGTTGACATGGGCTGACATGACAACCTGTCATTACAGCGATACACATCACCTATAATCTAAAATGGCCCACAATTTTTGTCAGACATGGCGATGGCGTCTTTTACGAGGCGTTTAAAGGTCTGCCTGCCCTGTAAGAGATAAAGGTGACTTAATGTATGTACGTAAATGTCAGTAATCGCGTCGGTCACTCACCGGCGAGCTTAGTGGCCCCAAGGTCTGGGCAAATATGGGTTTTATGTGAACGATTACAGACTACTTTGCTCACACACGAGACTTTGGCCTCAGTGGCCTTCAACGCAGCCGGGGCCCATATAAACCGGCCAAATTTAATTCGGCAAAAACTCCACGAGAATGGCTTTAAATTAGTAACGCGAGTCATACACCTCGCCTATAAATTAGGAATTACGATTTTGATACTTCCAGTTGGCTTCTTATCATCACAATCCCATTCATAAAATAATGTTAAGTAATATAGTAAAATAAGGAATGACGAACAATAACATATTGGCAATAATTTATTATCAACACTAATTAAAAAAGATTGTCATTGTGATTATAATTAACAACAAGTTTATGTTACTTAATGTCTAACGCAAAAATGTTCTCAAACGTGTTTTAGTTCACTTATCATTATCAATGTTTTAATGTGACTACACAATACCAAAAGTAATTAAAATGAAGTCAATAAACAACAGACAGTGGTTCCCAAAAGGTGTAGACACCACTTGCTAGGAATGCCAATTTAGTTCGCAAAAATTAGAATTAATTCTCTCAAAAACCTGTCAATATTTTTCACGCTTAAAAAAAATTAACAACTTCGACAGTATTGTGAAAATATGTTTCAAAGCTTGATGTTGTCATCTTTAACTATTTTTCATTAGCTGATTGAATGTCATGAGTTCGATCCCCGTACAACACAAATATAAGTTAAAATATTTCCAAATGTTTGTTATGTCTAGACGATTTTTCTGTATGATATGTTTGTATTATATCAGCTATCTATTTCCCATTGCACAAAATTAGATGAGGATGAGGTTGTTTGAATATGTCCAGACAATGTTTGTGTATTTTTTTTATGTGCACTGTGCACCTCGACACACAGTTTGAGAAAGACTGTAAGAACAAGTATCTAAATTGTCAACCAATTTGTTTTTATGTGTAATTATCTTAAGGTTAAGTTACAAGTGATAAGGATGGTTGAAACCATTCACATTGACGAAAACATTTACTTAATAAATGTATTATACAATTGACGTATTGAATGAGGGATTCTTTGAATTTCAAATAAGTCTACCAGTACCGTTCATTGATTGATATAAGCTTTCCAAAAATGTTTTGCATCTTATTTCTTTGTTTAAAGATTCGTCTGCGTCATCCGCTGGAATAACACATGAGCTTTGAAAGCAGGAAAATAAAAGTAAGAAAAAACGCATCTGCAATGAAACCGCGGGGCCGAAAGCTAGTAATTTAATACGGAGTGTAAGGGACAACGTCCCGCAAACTGATAGGGGTTGCTCAGTCAACGAAACTGAACAACTATCACCTGATTTCTTTTTTCAGGAAGTGAAAAAATATACGTTGGTTTTCTATACAAATTTTCTGACAGTGCGACGTAGATTATTCTCATTATAGTATCTCTGTGTCTTAAACCGTTTTTTGTCGATGACCTTTTTATCAAATAGTTTAGGGAATGGTTCGAACTCGTTCAATATGAATAAAAACCGCTGTAATCCGATTTTTAAGTAGTCCTTCATCATGATTCATACTCCACAACTCGGCTCTGCATTCCAATGGGCTTAATGGACAATGTTCTTTAAGTTGTAGTTGACTACACAAACATTTGTAAGACAGATTAACAGAAAAGTGAGTCAGATAGATACCCAGACAGGATAACATTCCTACATGTGGTTCCTAAGTTCCTATAGATTCCATTCTGTGAAAAAATAACACATCCGGCCACGAATCACTGAATATGATAATTTCAATTCTAAGTAAAATTTGTAATAATTAGAAAAAACTGACGGGATCGAACGTTAGGTAAAAACTACTCCCATGGGAAAATCTTTATAGCCGCGGGTAATATAGTACGTGTCAGAGTTGGAACCATGTTTCTTCCATGCTGGACTGGGAGAGATAGAAAAACATAGAATGTTTCAGCTACCCTTCCTCCCGGGCATGCTGTAGAAGACAGAAAAAGGGACTCGAGGGTTACAGTGTATTGTAATTTAGGCGATGGGCTGACAACCTGTCACTACACATTAGCAATACACATTACAATCTAAAATTGCCCTCAATTTTTGTCAGACGCGGCGAAAGCGCCTTTTACGAGGCGTTTATTGCTCTGCCTACCCCGTAAGGGATAAAGGCGTGATTTTATGTATGTATGTATGCAGAGTTGGAACAACTAATTGCCCAATTCTCAAAGCTAGATAAATTCTTAAATTTTTACGAGCTTGATAATTATATTATTGTGCGTCCAAAAAATGGCAGTCAACATTTTGTGCATAGTTCAATTTAAAATGCGACTTGATGATATTTATCTCATTGATAGGGAAGCCTTCTGAAACCATTCCTTAAATCAAAGATGACCTCTTGGGCTGGGCGTAATTTGATCTCTAAGCGAAATTTTCGACTTCAATAATTGGCTGGTTTAAGCTGTTCAGTAAGGATACACGTGATTTACGAATGCAAACCTCATAATACATAATAGTACATAAGTAACATGTAGTAATCATGACGTACAATCACGTGTCACGTGCCTAGAGCGGCGCCAAACGATTCAAGATGTGCTTATGTGATTATGCGTCCAAAAATGGCAGTCGACATTTTGCGCATAGTTCAAATTGAAATGCTACTTGATGATAAGTATCTAGTATCTTAAAAGCAATAAATTTATTAACAAAAAAAACTTGATTATATTAGTTTATCTAGTGATATTTTGAACACTAGCGAAGATTGGAGCTCCTTAATACATAATCAATAAGAGTGTTTATTTGTGTATCTGTCTGTATGTGCCAGTGATACAGTCGTTTTGCGTAAAATAGGTTTCTTTTTCTAACATGTACAACTTTCAAAAGTTAAAATATTCTGATGTATATGATGCATATCATATTGACATATATTTTTATAAATAGTTTTCATAATAATACTAGAAGTATTATTGGTAATGAACCTCGACGTGACAAAAGCCAGACAGAACCTACCACATGTTTTTTCAATGCAAAAGACGTCAGAGCAGCGTTAAATATTGACACCGACCCGACCATTGTGCGGCATTTTTAGTGTTCCGTAGTCGACTGGAAACCCCTATTATAAGTATACTAGCGACCCGCCCCGGCTTCGCACGGAAATCGTCAGTGTTTTTCTACTATATTTTGCATGTATTATACATATAAACCTTCCTCTTGAATCACTCTATCCATTAAAAGAAATCGCATCAAAATCCGTTGCGTAGTTTAAAAGATTTAAGCATACATAGGGATATAGGGACAGAGAAAGCGACTTTGTTCTATACTATGTAGTGATCTATACCGGATGTAAGGGACAGCGTAACACAAACGCAGAAATTATTTTCATTTTATGAAAGAATTTCCTGGTGAAAGTTATTTTGACTCGTTGACTGAGAAACCCCTATCAGTTTACGTTAAGATGTCTCTTACGGTCATATCGTACGGTCTGAATTTAAAACAAACCTGAAATATTCTTAAAAGATGGATACTTATGACGCGAAATCTAATAGACACTAAATAAGTTTAATTATCATGCTGAAATTTATACTAATAGCTGTCATGTAAAGTTAAGGAACGTGAAGATTGTTTTTCTGCAGCAATACATGACCTGCAGAACCTTCTAGTAATGATTTAACAATAATATCCTCAATTTTGTAGGAAAAACATCGCCATAATAATTTGTTTACTTGACTGTCTGTAGTAATCAGAGTATTATTATAAGAAATCACAACTTATTATATATAGGAAGTAGGTATGCTAATAATTCCTATTTTTTTTACCATAATATGACCATCACCATAAGCATAATTCACCTCGTCTATGATTTTTGTACATTTCTGTAGAAATTATAGGACAGTAGGTATAATCAATTAATCATAGGTTAGTATAAAAATACAAACAGAAACAAAATTTGCCAAGAAGTGTAACAATATAAACTTACTTTACTATTATTGTAGAAGTATGAATTTAAAAGTACAGGAATCTGTCACAAATAACCACAAGATGAATACGAAAACAATGTACAGTTGACCTTCGATATTAAAACATCTTAAACCAAAAATAATCATCATTAGTGTTTGTAACCGTCTTCTTACTGATTGAAACAGCAGTTAGCTAAAGGTGGTAATTATAGGAATTCTCAACACAATATTTACGACTTTGCGGAAAAGATAAGGACCTAAAATTTCCGTCATAATAGATCCAATATCCCAAACTGTGAATGTTCATCTGAACAGACATTGGGCTCGAGTCTACATACCACCAGCTAAAATCTGTCTGTCACTTTCAAAATAATAAATTTGAAAAAGGACAGGACATTTATAAACTATAATTTTACACTTTGCCCGCTAGATTTTGACACGATTTTTGCACGTTTCCCCAATATTTCTGTAAATTTTATCAAAAAATGACATATAACGCATAAAACCACCGAATATAAATCAAAAACCGGAGAGAATAGATCGCCTGTCCTTTTCCAATGTGTTTAGTCAGAAAGTGACAAATAGATTTTAATTTTAGTTTAAGCCGGTAAATGTAGAAATCGAGCCCAATGCCATATCTTATGGAATGTAGATAGTGCCCCAAGACCTGCGCTCCAGAGTATCTATTACAATGCTACGGATAATGCTGTTTCCGTGGCACAGTACGTCAAAATAGGTCAAAATCAACTTGACCATCGACACGACGACAGTAGAAGAAAAATTAAGATAAAGCGGCGGTGGCCGCAGCCAGTCAGATTTACGTGTAAGGATAAAATTCAAAATTCTTTATTGCAGTTTACAGGTACAATAGTAAGGTGTTATGGGCGAAAATATATAAGTTCCACTGAAAACTTGCTAATATCAGCATGCAATACAAACATTTTACAAAATTATATTCGACATGTCAACAAACTTTATAAATATCTTAAGATATTCAGATACGTAAACATTTTTTTCTCTATGTGAAGCTACGATGATTCGAAAACCTTTGCAAAGTAACTACCACTAAGGAACAAATACTATGTATAATACTTTGAACCGGAGCAAGCGTCATTTGTTGTTTAATCTATTTACATGCGCATTGCGCATTGTACACAACATCTGGGGGATAGCTTTCCGTTATTGTCAGCTTTATATAGGTAGAATTACTCTGTGAAGATAACCGAGCGAACTTTTAAGTTTGGCGAGTAGATATTAGTTATAAAAATGTCCTTACTTACCTTTAGTTTAATAAATAAAATAAAATATATATATAATTTTACCTATTTACAAATCGGAACGTACTTACTTTCGCGTGATATTGTGCAATTTCTTTAATTTCTCCCCTTATGATGTTGCGTTTATCTAGCTAGATGAAACCAGAAGTAAATACATGTTTGTTTATTTACTTTAACTACCACCTTTAACATAGAAAGCTTAGGACGCATGTATCGCATCGCATTATCCTTTGAACCGAAACGTACGTAAACACGTCGGCCATTGTTAATATGTAACATCTATTTACATAAAGAAAAAATATAATAAATTACGAAAATATCCGACAACTTGTTATTCTAACTTTTGCAGATATCCAACAATATGTTAATTTGTTAAACAAATTGCTTGTACCAAATTTATATGCTTTGCTTGGTTAAAAAATAAAACCTACAGATTCTACATTGTTTAGTTAGTAAGACAGAACCTGATTTTGCATATTTTTCGATAGGAATAGTCAGACTGAAAATATGGAATACCTATTTAAAGATAATTTTCAACAGCAACAAGTACAATCGATACTTGTTCTTTTATAATAAAATAAAATTAAGTATATTTTGAGCACTACTAGTTGAAACAGACTTTATTTATGATTTCAAAATAAAAACTAAGTATATCCATCAATGCGCAAGCGCAACTCAATGATAATACTTTGAACCGGGTGCGCACGCGTCGCTTGTTGATTCCTAACATATCAATCTACGTAAATAACATATTCGTAGTGTATTTCCATTCCGGCGCCTCCTCAATGGGTAAATAGGTTCATTGACCCCGACCTTGGCGCCGTCTACGCAAATGTGTATTGTCTTCGGCATTACGCGTAAATAATAATTGTGTAACGCAATTAATTAACAGAAATGGCGGACAAATAGGTGATGATATGACTTATCGGTTTCAGTTGTATTCTGTTGTAAAGAATAATAATTCAGCACAACAGATTAATTAGAATTTAATTTAATTGTTTTCCAACTGCTCTTTCACGCGGAAAAGTAACAAAATTCTATATAAAATTTAATGTTGTTAGAATTGTGAAATAATTTCGTTTATAATTTTCGTTAATAATATAATTTTGTTTTATGACTTGAAACGAAACACGAAGCTGTGATCAAAAACCTTTGAAGAAATATAACTAAACCTACGCAACAACATTTAATTAGATACTAGGAAAACTGTTCAGAAAACGATCTCTTTGAACTTGAGGTAGTTAAATATTGATTGAGGACAAAACGTTACGCCAATCGGAAATGTGGGTTTCTGGAACTCTCAACTAGTGTTTGTAAACAACTACGAAATATACTGGGTATAATAAAACAAAATAAGAGATAATCCTCTAAGAATATGGAGGTATTTCCTCATAGAACCAAACAACATACAAAATTTACCACTTCCTGAATAGAACCCGTATTTGCATACATACATACATAAAATCACGCCTTTATCCCTTACGGGGTAGGCAGAGCGTAAAACGCCTCCTAAAAGGCGCTTTCGCCACGTCTGACATAAATTGAGGGCAATTTTAGATTGTAATGTGTATTGCTGTAGTGACAGGTTGTCAGCCCATCGCCTAAATTAAAATACACTGTAACCCTCGAATCCCTTTTGCTGTCTTTTACAGCATGCCCGGGAGGAAGGGCAACTGGAACATTCTATGTTTTTCTTTCTCTCCCAGTCCAGTATGGAAGAAGTCCGTATTTGATTTGTACGATACTCACTAAAAATGAAAAGGTGACGATATTTTGAAAGTATTCTTATTTTCTGTCCCTCAAATATATCATACCTTACAACGTAGAATTAACCTACAATAATTTACAACGACGTAGAAATTAAGTGTAAAATAACTCCATGGCATCCTGATGGCTTGTACACAAAGTAAAACGAATTGTACTTGTAAATTGCAGTTTTAGCCAAAATCATTCTGCGACTGTCAACTTGATCTCCTGACCTCCTGACTGTACCTACTCATAATGTACAAGACCAGAGTTCGGGTGGGTGTTCAATCGTAGTTCGGAAATACATATTTTGCGCAACGTGTGTCGGTCGGTTTATAGGTCGGTCGAGTGTCGGAGGCTAGGCCGTGGGCCCGGGCGGAGACAATGCTATAACTAGGGTGACAATGATGGTCAGGGTCACAATGGAGATAATTTTATTACTAACGACTTAATTACTGATAAATCAAAATTGTAATTATAAAGTGCTCAACAAATTTTGTGGTGAGGAAATAAATATCTTTTTTATTTTATTTTATTAAGTTTTTAAGTGGAAATAGAGTATTTTCCCGAAGTAAATAGTAGTCTTCATTACTGCTGGTGTAGCTATCTAAAATAATTTTGCGTTTATTTATATCACTATTTAACGCAACTAAAAATTCGATCGTTATAACGTCGCATTGTTTCAGATACGCTTCAGCGCCAAATGTGTTTATAAAATGGTGTTTGGAATTTTCTTATCTGGACGAAATGATGAATTGATGATCAAAATACACCTCCTTATTTAGAAATATTTTAAAAAAGGATTTTAAAACTGTGCTTTGGAAAGCTAATAATATCTATTATAATTCCCAGTGTCAGATTGTTATGGTAACCCTAAGTTACGTGGGAACGCACACTGCCTACAGGGTTTCCCACGCGAAGCTGCGCTCGCGCCTCGCCCCGGGTCCGGAAATTAAACGATATGTTCCTCAATCCGTCCTAGAAAATGTATGTCACCATTAAAACAGAAGCTAGTGATATCCCAGCGTCCTCGAAGTTTCAGGTAGTGATGGTAACCCTAAGTTACGTGGGAACGCACATTGCCTACAGGGCTTCCCACGCGACGTTGCGCTGGCGCCTCGCCTCGGGCCCGGAAATCGAACGATATTTTCCTCCCGCCCTAGAAGATGCATGTTCCCGTTTATGCAGATACACACCCGTAATATCTATTGCCGAGTGTGTAGAAAAAGGAAATAAAGGGTATTTTTTTTAATGAGCAGTAGCATTCCCTTCTTCTGTCGAGTGGGTATCGAGTCTATCGACCCGATGAACCCTGGTGTCAGAGTTTTTAAACCGCCTAGTAGCACAACTATCAGGCCTCTGACATGGTTCGAGTAACGACCACTATCAAAGACAGCGACCGGGATCGACGGCTTAACGTGCCCTCCGAAGCACGAAATCTTCTATAGCATTCCCTGATATAAAATATCTGTACTGCGCCCACTAAGAAGTGGGGTGAGAGCTATGCCCTGCTGGGGAATTAGGCTGTGGCTGACAAATACACACAAACAACCTATTTATTTCAGTATATTCCAAATATTTTTCAGCCGAATACAAGTGAAATTAAAGGTATAACAGCAGCTAATTTTAATGGAAAGAAAAACATACGTTTAAGTGTTTTTGAACCTTTTAATTGGTTTTTTATTGGTAGTTCCTCTGACCGCATTAGTTTCTTTACCTTGTGATACCATAAAAAGTCATCAACATAGTGTGTCAACAACTTTATAGTGTAACTGCAATGACGTGTGACGTGTATCGGTTAAGCCCCGGTAATGGAGCCAGGCGATAATACGCTGGCGGAAATAACGGTCATTAGAGAAATAAAACGGTTACCGATTGGCACCCGATAAATATTTAAACACGACTAAGTATCTTCCTGTTTTTGTTTTTATAAAATGGGATTTAAACTTTCTACAAGGTATTCAACCTTCAAGGTTTTGGGGGAACATAGAAGGCTCTTGCACTAGCGTATGCTGAAGACCAGTAAAAGTGGAGTAGATGAAGCCGAAATGCGCACTACCCCAGCAAAGTCAAAGTCAAATTATTTATTTCGTAATAGATCCCTAACAACACTTTTAGAAAGTCACAAGCGGTATATCTACGAGGGGTGGCTGATAAGTAATCTACCTAACTATGAAAGAAAAGACTTTGATGGCTAGTTTATTTTTTATTTTTCTATATAGTCTCCTGCAAGTGAAATACACTTATGACATTTGCAAATAAGTGACATCATGCCGTTATAATAGTAATTTTTATTTTGCTCGTCAAAATGGTCAGTCACAGCCTCTTTCATTTCTTCGTCCGTCGAAAATCTGCGACACTTCAATTTTTTCTTTAAATCTTTGAATAAGAAATAGTCACAGGGAGCCAGATCTAGACTATAAGGTGGATGGTTAATTTCTGTGAAACCGTTTTTGCTCAGGGCTGACCTCGCCGTTAAGGCTGTGTGTACAGGAGCATTGTCTTGTAAAATCAGAACACCTTTGCTGAGTTTGCCTCTCCGCTTTTCTTTGATTTGTTCACGAAGCTGGTCAAGCAAGTTTGCATAATATTCAGCATTAATTGTTGTATTTTTAGGCAAATAATCTATCATCAAAATCCCTTCGACATCCCAAAATACGATGGCCATTAGTTTTCCAGCCGACGGCCGTACCTTGAACTTCCTTGGCGGCTTTTCTCCTTTAAATTTCCATTGCATTGACTCTTGTTTGCTTTCCGGATCCCACTGGCGAATCCAAGTTTCATCATAGGTCACAATTCGAGAGATAGTCTCTTCTTCTTTACCTTTGACCAGGTCTAGAAATGCCTGACAACATTCTACTCGCCTTTGTTTGTCAAAGGGTGTCAACATTCTAGGGACCCAACGCGCGCTCACCTTGGACATGCCCAAATGTTCGTGAATAATTTCATGAACTCGTTCCTTGCTAATGCCCACATCTCTGGCTATCTCCCACTGCTTGATTCGCCGATCTGCAAGAATCAGGTTCTTCACCTTTTCAACATTATCTGCGGTAACAGCAGAAATAGGTCTTCCACTACGTGTGTCGTCTTGCAGGCTCCCACGGCCATGTTTAAATTGCTTCGACCAAAACTTTATGACGAATTCAGAAGGACTTGAATCACCAAACACCTTTATCATGCGCTCTCTGATCTGCGTAGGCGTATTTCCTTCTTTACTTAGGAATTTAATCACTGCTCGATGCTCAAATTTCATCATTTTGCAATTTTCTTTCGACATGGTGAAATCAAAGCCGCGCCAAAAAAACAAAAGCAAGCGAAAAACAATAAGCGTCATAATTTTGAAAAAGGAATAAATATAGAATATGATTTTGCAATGGCCAGTTCGATTTTCAAAACTTTCTTTAACAAAGTAGATTTTATATCAGCCGCCCCTCGTATGTCACAAAATTAAATATATCAAAATGAAGAAGAAGCAGGAGAAACTTGCACTTTGTGCCCCCTTCGTTATGTCTTACTCTCACTTTTGGCAAGCATTAGACCAGGATATCGCTAGTTAGAAGAAGAATCAAATTAAATGAAACAATATTTATTGTAATTTAAAATATGTCTGCTCCAGTCCAGATATTCTTGAGCGTATCACATAATTTCTAACATGAAAAATTTGATCTCATAAAATTCTGCAGAAATTATAATAAATAAGACGGTCCTCACACGGATTAGCGCAGTCTAGAATTCAGATTATTCTCAGCGCATCGGCAAGCAGACCGCATAGCCAGAATATCATTTTCACGCGATACGTAAAGATATGTTTACAAGAAGTATCATATTTCTTACATGCTGGACTGGGAGAGAGAAAAACGTAGAAAGTGCCAGCTGCAATTCCTCCCGGGCATGCTGTAAAAACCAGCTAAGGGTTTCTGTGTATTGCAATTTAGGCGATGGGCTGACAACCTGTCACTACAGCAATATTCCGACAAATCTATCTTACAAAACCCTCAAAACTTTGTCAGACGTGGCGGAATGATCTTTGTTTAGGTCGTTTCCGCTCTGCCTACCCCATTAAGGATAAAGGCGTGATTATATGTAAGTATCATATCGCGGCGTGGTAGCGGGTGCAGGCAAGCGGAATCCGACTGTTAGACCGCAATAGTGCGGAACTAACGAGCCGGCCGCGCTAGTACTAGTATACAGGGTGTTAATTTGTTTGAGTGTTATAGCTTAGGCGTATCTCAGTAGCGGTAAACGAGAACATATAAAATATTTTAAAAAAAATCTACTCAAAATATTACTTAAATGTTTGGTTTCCCCATACAAATTCTCTGATATGATCAAAATCATAATTTTGTATAGGGTAGTTCATATGTTTTGGTAACGAAAATTATACAATATTTTAAAATATGCTCCTATATCGTTATCGAAACATCCGCTAAACTATGACACGCAATTTATAAGACTCTGTATTCTGTGCCGGCCGCCTTACATCGAAGGGTCATCAGCACCACAGACGACTAATAAGAAACGCCTCGGTACCCGCGTGTAACAACCGCGAGCTTGCCAGTCCAACCGATTTTGAGATCACCCTACCATACTACACAATCGTAATAACAGACTCGTGAAATAATAAGAAGAGATTTGACGAAAGGTTTTCACTTCCAAACTTACTTTCTTCTCTGTTTCTGCTATTTGCGATCGGTTTCAAAACCATGAGCAAATCAGTTGGTAAAATCATGGCGTTTGGCACGAAAGCCCAACTGCTTATCTCTTCTCTTGGTTATGCTAAGTCAATCGCTTATTGTAGGCGTCAGATTATAGGTAATTATCCAAACTTTCTAAAATTTAAAAATACTTTACTTTCAAGCTCAATGTCTAAGGCCCTACATCACGCGACAGACCGAAGAACCGCTGGCTAGGCGTCGTGAATGAAGAATGATCTTTGATCGGATGCCGAAGACCGGGAAAAGTGAAATATAAAAAGCCGGAAAGCGACCCCAGTATTAGGCTGGGAAAATGCTACAGCAGAAGAAGAAGACTCTACCTTATAGCGGACAAGGAGTGGATGAAAACGGCTGAAGACCAGCTGTAGGCTAAAACTCTAATTACGATGGATAACTCTAGCTTGAAATAGCCGTTGCAACAAATAAGAGGTAATTAAACCTTATAAGTACGAGTATGTGGAAAGCGAGTATTCTGTGGTTGTAAACATTCCCAGGAAAAAATAAATGTTAATAACAGGGACGTCAAACGACTCTAATTTATACTCATTCAATGTAAACAAACAAAATCAGGGCAACATAACGCAAATCCCGCGTGACGCACGTCCTAACACGAATGGTCACACAAAATGAGCAACCTTCATCGTAGCTATTAGTCGTAATAAGGACAAGCCAATTTCAACGGTCGAAACAGTACAAACAATGTCAAAGCGGCTCCTAACGCCACTAAGCTAGTAGTCCAGTAAATTTAGTAATAGCTGTCACATTAAAGATGGTGTTTGATTAATGTGACAGCTGTTAAGACAGAAAAAAGAAACAAAAAAGAACTTTAATAATAAATATCAGACCCACCTTGGTGATGCTGAAGTATCTCATATTTAATGTTTAGAACATACCTGTAACAAAAAATGCCTTATGAAATATACAATTATTATTGTAGACTATCGCTAAAAATATGTAAGTTCACATAAATTTAAAAAATCTGCACCCATGACGAATTTTATGGCTAAGAACCACCCCTGAACCACATCCGTCAATTAAAAAAAAAACGCATCAAAAGCGGTCCATATTAAGAAAAATGGCAACAGACATACACACAACCTCTCAGGGCAAAAGCATATACCGCCTCCTCCAATAGCTATGCAAGAAGTTGGATATTTTTGTTTTATTGATTTGATAAATTATAAAATATTTATGGGACATAGTTCTACAACAGTTTTAATTAATTGTTATATTCCGTATTATTCCTTAGAGTACGATTAATTAATACTATTCTTCCATGCTGGACTGGGAGAGATAGAAAAACATAGAATGTTCCAGCTGCCCTTCCTCCCGGGCATGCTGTAGAAGTCAGCAAAAGGGACTCGAGGGTTACAGTGTATTGTAATTTAGGCGATGGGCTGACAACCTGTCACTAAAGCAATACATATTACAATCTAAAATTGCCCTCAATTTTTGTCAGACGTGGCGAAAGCGCCTTTTACGAGGCGTTAAACGCTCTGCCTACCCCGTAAGGGATGAGGGCGTGATTTATGTATGTATGTATGTATGTACGATTAATGCAACACTCTCCACACAAACACTGCTAGATTTACTGGACTAAACTAGCCTAGCCAAATATGTGGCTTCCTCTATAGGTCGCGTGACAGAACGCATGACCAGTGCAATGCGCTTGCTTAATGACATGATTCATGTGACGACCTACGAGTATGTTTACAGCACATGAATTAGATAACGTGCGACAGTGTACAACAATTGCACAATGGCAGATGCGAATCAAGATGTACTTGTGTTTTTTTCATTGTGAGTTATTTTAAGAGTAACCTGTTACTGCTGAGTAGAACGAAATACATTTACATGTCAGAAAATAATAAGATGCAGCCTGCGTCTATACTGGGAACCACCTCATGTACTGATAAATTTCCTATGTTCTTCGTGGCAAATGAATCTTCGCACTAAGCAAGAACCCTTGGTTTTGGTTCGATAGAACCATACATACGAGGGGCGGCTGATATAAAATCTACTTTGTTAAAGAAAGTTTTGAAAATCGAACTGGCCATTGCAAAATCATATTCTATATTTACTCCTTTTTCAAAATTATGACGCTTATTTTTATTCGCTTGCTTTTGTTTTTTTGGCGCGGCTTTGATTTCACCATGTCGAAAGAAAATTGCAAAATGATGAAATTTGAGCATCGAGCAGTGATTAAATTCCTAAGTAAAGAAGGAAATACGCCTACGCAGATCAGAGAGCGCATGTAAGGGGTGTTTGGTGATTCAAGTCCTTCTGAATTCGTCATAAAGTTTTGGTGGAAGCAATTTAAACATGGCCGTGAGAGCCTGGAAGACGACACACGTAGTGGAAGGCCAATTTCTGCTGTTACCGCAGATAATGTTGAAAAGGTGAAGAACCTGATTCTTGCAGATCGGCGAATCAAGCAGTGGAAGATAGCCAGAGATGTGGGCATTAGCAAGGAACGAGTTCATGAAATTATTCACGAACATTTGGGCATGTCCAAGGTGAGTGCGCGTTGGGTCCCTAGAATGTTGACGCCCTTTGACAAACAAAGGCGAGTAGAATGTTGTCAGGCATTTCTAGACCTGGTCAAAGGTAAAGAAGAAGAGACTATCTCTCGAATTGTGACCTGTGATGAAACTTGGATTCGCCAGTGGGATCCGGCAAGCAAACAAGAGTCAATGCAATGGAAATTTAAAGGAGAAAAGCCGCCAAGGAAGTTCAAGGTTCGGCCGTCGGCTGGAAAACTAATGGCCACCGTATTTTGGGATGTCGAAGGGATTTTGATGATAGATTATTTGCCTAAAAATACAACAATGAATGCTGAATATTATGCAAACTTGCTTGACCAGCTTCGTAAACAAATCAAAGAAAAGCGGAGAGGCAAACTCAGCAAAGGTGTTCTGATTTTACAAGACAATGCTCCTGTACACACAGCCTTAACGGCGAGGTCAGCCCTGAGCAAAAACGGCTTCACAGAAATTAACCATCCACCTTATAGTCCAGATCTGGCTCCCTGTGACTATTTCTTATTCAAAGATTTAAAGAAAAAATTGAGGGGTCGCAGATTTTCGACGGACGAAGAAATGAAAGAGGCTGTGACTGACCATTTTGACGAGCAAAATAAAAATTACTATTATAACGGCATGATGTCACTTATTTGCAAATGTCATAAGTGTATTTCACTTGCAGGAGACTATATAGAAAAATAAAAAATAAACTAGCCATCAAAGTCTTTTCTTTCATAGTTAGGTAGATTACTTATCAGCCACCCCTCGTACATACATACATAACGTCACGCCTCTTTCCCAAAGGGGTAGGCAGAGAGAACCACCACGGATATAATTAGTTATTATACCGGGTGTAAGGGCAGCCCCCGCAAACTAATAGAGGTTTGCTCAGTCAACGGAACTGATCAACTTACACCGGGAAATTCTTACAGGAGATAAAAAGAATTTGACCTTCCCATATAAACTGACCACCTCGATCAGATAATTTGTAAGGAAAATAATTTATTTTTCACTTCCTGAAAAGAAAACCTGATGATAGTTGTTCAGTTTCGTTGACTGTACAACCCCTATCAGTGTGCGGGACGCTGTCCCTTACACCCCATATACGTACTTTTATTCAGCGCCTGCTTGGGTTAGGTACCCAATAAATTATTATTATTATTGAATTCTTTATTGTTTAAAGAATTAAACATAAAAGTTAACTTAAAAATTTGAATAATAGGAGAGCTTATCTCTATAAGAGATCTTTTCAAGCCAACCTAATGAATGAGGATGAAAGAAGGAAAAATCACGGGAACAGATAATATAAATGTAATAACGTTAATAATTATAGTAATACTAATACACATATAATTCAATAAAATAAACTAATACATAACAATATCAATATGATATATAATTAAATGGTATAAAAGATATTTTAATGAATCTAAATATATAAATGTCGAACAGAGTTTATAAAATGCTTTTTCAGTCTCTTCTTATAAGTGAAACTCGAGGGACTCTCTTGTAGAGTTTTAGGTAATTTATTTCAAAGTTGGATGGCTCTTACAGTGAAAGAATTAAAAAAGAATTCAAATTACCCATGGTATAATAATATAGCGGATTAAAATCATAAAATACTTACTTCCATGCTGGACTGGGAGAGATAGAAAAACATAGAATGTTCCAGCTGCCCTTCCTCCCGGGCATGCTGTTGAAGTCAGCAAAAGGGACTCGAGGGTTACAGTGTATTGTAATTTAGGCGATGGGCTGGCAACCTGTCACTATAGCAATACATATTACAATCTAAAATTGCCCTCAATTTTTGTCAGTCGTGGCGAAAGCGCCTTTTACGAGGCGTTAAACGCTCTGCCTACCCCGTAAGGGATAAAGGCGTGATTTATGAATGTATGTATGTATGTAAAATCATGAAATCGTTCAGGTTCTTGTGTTATTTTAAACAAATAAGACCGAACATGCTACACTGGCATTACGGATGTTTTGCTTATACTTTGTATGGATGTGTGACCCAGGCTGTATTAAAAGAAATACAATGGCGCTGATCTGCAAGTCATGTGTTTTGGAGGCCGTCCACTGCCGCATCGTGTTTTTGTTTTGTTTTGCTTGTTTTATAAGGTCAAACCTTTTGTAATCATGTTTGTTTGTAAAGACTACCCGGTTTTGTGTACAGTTGTTTTGATGTTCACAAAAACTGAAGCTGTTTGTTGATTGCCGTCATTATGCAACGGTTGTAAAATTTGGCGGTTTAAAGTTTTAAACGTTTTGTGGCTTATTTATGTCCTGAATTTGACTTTGAACATGACATACATAAAATCACGCCTTTGTCCCTAATGGGGTAGGCAGAGCGTAAACGACCTAAACAAAGGTCGTTTCGCTACGTCTGACAAAGTTTTGAGGGTTATTTAGATAGATTTTGTAGGTATATTGCTGTAGTGACCGGTTGTCAGCCCATCGCCTAAACTGCAATATACAGATCGGATCGGATATCTTAGCTGGTTTTTACAGCAAACCTGGCAGGACATGCAGCTGGCAAATTCTATGTTTTTCTTTCGCTCTCAGTCCAGCATGGAAGTAGGACTATGAGGCTAATGAAAATTGCTATAGTAATGAGATATCTATACATTGGTCTGCTGTATTCTTCGTCGATGCCTTTTCCTAAGAGATGCGATAGTAGGTCTACCCTAAGGAGGACTCTACCAGAATCAAGGTTATGCGATTAAGAGCCATGGACACTGAAACCCGCAGAGAAAGTAAGTAAAAACACTTTATTGTACACAAAAAACAAGAAACACAAAAATAAACTTAAATTAATGTGCACAAAGGCGGTCTTATCGCTGGAAGCGATCTCTTCCAGACAACCTTTGGGTAGAGGAGAATGAGCAGAGCTTTGGGCAGAGTTGTTTTAGTTACCAGCTGTATTCTATAAGTTAATCTCATCGTATCAGTTAATCTCGTCGTTCTTCCATGCTGGATTGGGAGGTGAAGGAAAAACAGAATGTGCTAGCTGCATTTCCTTCCGAGCATGCTATAAATAAAAAGCAAAGCTAAGGGATCCAAACGTTTCAGTATATTGGAATTTTAGGCGATGGGTTGACAACCTGTCACTACAGGAATATATATAAACTACAAATATATCTAAAATAACCCTCAAAACTTTGTCAGACGTGGCGGAACGACCTTTGTTTAGATAGTTTACGCTATGCCTACCCTATTAGGGATAAAGGCGTGACTGTATGTATGTACGTAATCTCGACGTAATTTATTCAGCACTTGTTTTTTTACGAACATGGTCGGATACTGTTATGTATATGTAACGTAACACGGCCAACACGGGTCACCGTTTCATAGATACAACATTAAATTCAATTTTTACTCTAGTTCAGTCGGATTCAAAACAAAATGCTAATATCACTATATCCCTATGTATTCTCACATCTTTTAAATTACGCAACGGATTTTGATGCGCTTTTAATGGATAGAGTGGTTCAAGAGGAAGGTTTATATGTATAATACATGCATATTATAGTAGAGAAACACTGATGATTTCCGTGCGAAGCCGGGGCGGGTCGCTACTAATTGAATAAATACGGTTAGGTTGACTCCAAAAATAAATCCACACATATAATACCAAATTCACATCTGTGGTAAATTGTATCCTCATTTCTATTTTCGACGATAGTAATAAATTATTTTATAAAATACGTCAAGCAAAGATAACTAATAGAAAAAAATAGATATTAAACATAACGCAATTTGTTAGCTGGTATCTAAAGGAATTTAAAGAAACTCCCAAATCCCCAATCAATCTCTAATCTTTTAATTCGTAATTAATAACAAAACGAGTTTTAATATGGACATTATGTTTCATCCATCATTTTCGACACGTTCCAATGGGATTTCCCTTTGGAGTAAATTTTTCTGAGTCTTGGGATTTCCAACGGGAGAATGTGCCTTCCATGCTGGACTGAGAGCGAGAGAAAAACATAGAATGTGGCAGCTGCATTTCCTCCCGGGCATTCTGTAAAAAACAGTTAAGAGATCCGAGGGTTTCAATATATTGTAATTTAGGCGATGGGCTGAAAACTTATCACTACAGCAATATGCCTACAAATCTATCTTAAATAACCCTCAATACCCTCAGACGTAGCGGAACGAACTTTGTATAGGTCGTTTACGCTCTGTCTACCCCATTATATATGTAGAATGTGTGTTATTCCGAAGAGAAAATAAAAAACAAGGTTCATCGACTTGTTCTAAATTGCAAGCATAATACAGCTATTATGATTGAAATTTAAAATTGCACTGATGACGGATTGAATCTCGCGAAAAATATAAAGCTTTTATTATTTAATTTAATTTTCAAAAAACATCATTTATTTACAGCAGCGTACAAAGAGCTTCAGTATTCATAACCAGTTTAGCCCCGGGCGCCAGACAAGCGTTAACTTTAAAAGAAACACATTCGAATACTTTATGTCTAGGGTGCATTACTTCCAAATGTTGTAAGGGTCATGGCCCGTCTAGACAGAGTCGTAGCCCTGATCTAGCTACGAGCTACGAACTACGAGCTACGGGCTACGAGTTGAGTACTACGGTGGTCTAGACGTCTACGAAATTTACAATTTCACACGCGAATAGTCTGTCTGGTATTCAGATTACAAATAGTAAGAGTGTCTGTTGTTTGTTATAACTTTTAGAACCATGATTTTACAAGCATACAAATTCGTTGTATTTATAAACATATTTTTCCTGTGAAAAGAAATAAAACATGACCATAAATAGACTTTAGTCATATTTAGAACTACAAATGTTTTTATAGTCACACTTGTATATTTACTCTTATCACGGGTATTGAATTTGAATGTGGACGGATATGTTAGGAGAGGACGACCAAAGAAAAGATGGATGGACTGCGTGAAAGATGATATGTTTAAAACAGGTGTGAGTGTTGAACTGACGGCTGACAGGGATGAATGGAAGAAGAAAACGTACTGCGCCGACCACAAGTAAATGGGATAAGGACAAGCGAATGATGATGACCATGTTATTGAAAATTTAATTTTAGAAACCCACAGAATAGGGATAAAAAAAAAAACGTCGCGTTTCAAAGTTTGCGTTAAATTTGGAATATTTACCACACAGTTGGTAAACCGCACTGCAAAGCCCATGATAAACCACATTGATAAACAAATTAAATAGACCTTATATGAATTGTTTTCCAGTTTGTTTAACAATTGAATTCTTATAAATCACTACATAGGATAAAACAAAGTCACTTTCTTTGTCCCTGTATTCCTATGTATGCTTAGATCTTTAAATCTTCGTAACGGATTTTAATGCGGTTTCTTTTAATGGATAGAGTGTTTCAAGAGGAAGGTTTATATGTATAATACATGCATAATATAGTAGAGAACTACTGATGATTTCCGTGCGAAGCCGGGGCGGGTAGCTAGTATTATACATGTGAAAGTAATTCTGATTGTCTATCTGTTTTTTTTTATGCACAAACGGCTGAACGGATTTGAACGAAATTCGGCAGGATGATTGATTGTATCGTAGAAATAGGTTTCCTTTTTACCGCGGGAAATTACCTCAATATCGCGGGAAAACTCGTATTGTCACGAGTGAAGCCGGTAAGCTCGGTAGTAGTAGGTACTTCATAATAGTGTCAATTCTCAAGACATTATACTCATTCTTAGTAGCGTTGTCACTTTCGTAACTTTGATGTAAGAACAGAATAGCAAATAAACACGTGACTTTGACATTCCTAATTTGACGTAAAGACGCTATAAATAAAAAATATGCATAGAGCTTGCTCTCTTATTTTAGGTTAAATAAGCAGTCTTGCGTCAGATTAGGAATGTTAAAGTCATATATTTATTTGCTATCCTGTTCATATGTCAAAGTTACGAAAGTGACAGCGCTACTAAGAATTAGAATTAGTATTATGTCGCGAGAATTGACGCTAATGAATGTTATGTTGTATGATACATACATACATATAACATACATACATACATATAATCACGCCTTTATCTTCTTATGGGGTAGGCAGAGCGTAAACGACCTAAGCAAATGTCGTTCCGCCACGTCTGACAAAGTTTTGAGAGTTGTTTTAGATATATTTGTAGGTATATTGCTGTAGTGATAGGTTGTCAGTCATCGCCTAAATTACAATATACTGAAACCCTCGGATCCCTAAGCTGGTTTTTACAGCATGCCCGGGAGGAAAAGCAGCTGGCACATTCTATGTTTTTCTCTTCTCGCTCCCAGGCTACCGTAGCAAAATATGTAAAAAGGAAGTAATATTTTCATACATTATTTGCAATTGCAATATATTATTTTCAATATCACTACATAGTATAGAGCTTTCTCTGTCCCTATGTATGCTTAAATCTTTAAAACTACGCAACGGATTTTGATGCGGTTTCTTTTAATGGATACAGTGATTCAAGAGGAAGGTTTATATGTATAATACATGCATAATATAGTAAAGAAACACTGATGATTTCCGTGCGAAGCCGGGGCGGGTCGCTAGTTATATTATATGTATTATTAGTCTAAGCACAAATTATTGCTATTAGTAATGAAACCACAAATAACATCACTATGCTTTCTATAAACATTGTAGGCAAACAAAGTTATTATTTTTATTTTCTTGCAAACATTTTAATTTATAATTATGAAAACAATCGCAGCAATATAATGAGTCACGCAAATATCTCTCAGGGGTAGGCAGACCGTCAATAGCTTAGTTATGGTTAAAAGTGTAGAGACTAACTTTAAAAAGGAATATCATTATAGGTTCTAAGTACATTCTCTAAATTGAAACAAGTAGAATTACATTGAAATTACAAGTCATCCCAAAACACAATACGGCGTTTACAGTAATACCGGGAAAAGATGCAGAATTTTTATCGCTCTCAGTACAGTCAGCATCCCCGGACCAGGAGGACAATTACTTTGTGTTGTTGTTTCTAGTTTGGTTAGGACATTACAGGCTGATTGTCTGAAAACTAAGATGACCCATGCTGTCGGTTGGATTCCTCACTTGTCGTGTCAGTCAATCTGTCCCATCAGAATAAGAGTGAAGAAATAGAGAGTGCACCTGTGTGTAGCGCTAACACTTGGGCACTAAAACTAGTCCTGCGCAGTTGGCTGATCTCTAGGAGATTGGCCGCCATCACCGTAAATCGGTGGGAGGACTATTTTAAGTCTCAGTTCAGAAGCACTATAGTCAGCATAGGTAAATATAACAATAATAATGTTTGTTGCTTAAGTAAGTAGGTTACTTAGCCATTAGCGGGTTACTCTTCCATGCTAGACTGGGAGCGAGAGAAAAAACATAGAATGCGCCAGCTGAATTTCCTCCCGGGCATGCTGTAAAAAACAGCTAAGGGATCCGAGGGTTTCTGTATATTGCAATTTAGGCGATGGGCTGACAACCTGTCACTACAGCAACATACCTACAAATCTATATTAATTAACCCTCAAAACTTTGTCAGACGTGGCGGAACGTCCTTTGTTTAGGTCGTTTACGGTCTGCCTACCAGTAGGGATAAAGGCGTGATTATATGTATGCATGTATATATGTTACTTAGCCTCTGGTTGGGAAATCCCGCGCACGCCAATACGATCAAAACAATCAGCTAATCAATAACAGTACGAAGTTCGAGGGCTGTACACACAGACAATAACAGTTCTCGAAATTATAATAGTGTTTTAACGCTACTGATAATCTATTTCGGTGAATTTTCTGTTTGGTTAACGAAACAGTAAAATACACGATATAGTAAAACACACACACACACACACACACACACACAGGCTTTGCTTCAAATTGAGTTTAAAAACGTTATCACAATCCTAAATAAATATAACTTTTTCTGGGAAGAGTGGGAAGTCCCTTTTGAAATTAGTGAAGTCCCGTTAAGGCGCCAAATTTTGACTTTTTCGGTGTAAGTTGGCAAAAATGAGTAAGACAATTTTTCGCTGTATTAATTGATTTTTATTCGTAAAAAGAGAAATAAATGATACACCACAAAACTACATAATAATTACGTTAAAGAATTTTTCTTTTCTATATTTTTTCACCAATTCATTATAAAAATTGGCTTTATGGTTTAAATTTTGTTTTCAACATTTTATTTTCATAATAATCAGATTAATTAGGCCGACAATTATACTACTTTTCTGTTTATGCAATTTGTAATTTCCGTGCTTTTGTGCAATAAAGTATATTGTATTGTATTAATTTTATTTAAATGCCTATTTTTCTGAATCAATTCGATTCAGATTTCGATTCTAATGCACTGTTAGAGTGGGTCAGGTCAGGTCTATTACACGCCTTAAATACGCAACTAACTGTACAATACAATCGGTTCCATTATTTAATTTTAGTCAAGTCAAACAGGAAGTGATATCAAAACAGACGGAAGTGGCGTACACTGGCAGCATAGTTTCGGATCCATCCTAGACGCTTAATCAGCTGTCTGTGATCGTTTTCATTCATATTTAAATACAGGATGCGATACCAAATCAGTAGGAATAGGAAGCGCCATTGTTTTGTTAAGCAGCATAGTTTTGAACTGTCTACACATGCTTCTATGATATACTGCGATCGATAAAAGGCCTTAAAATACGGAGTGTAAGGGACAGCGTACCGCAAACTGAGAGGGGTTGCTCAGTCAACGAAACTGAACAACTATCAGCAGGATTTTTTATCAGGAAATGAAAAAAATATATTTGCTTTTCTATTCAAAAAGAGGTGATATTTTTGTATGGGTAGGTCAAATTTTATTTTCAACTCATGATAATAAATCTTGGTGTAAGGTGTTCAGATTCATTGACTGTGCAACCCCTATCAGTTTGCGGGACACTGTCACTTGCACCCGGTACATGTTCTATACATACAATTAAGGCGATGGGCTGATAATAAATAACCTACTACTTTAGACGACCCTTAAACTTTTCGAAAACGCCATTTCCTGAGGCTGTTGACATTCTCCCTACCCTGTAAGGAATGCGTGATTATATGTATGTAAGGTATGTAATCATCCATGCTGGACTGGGAGCGATAGAAAAACATAGAATACGCCGGCTGCATCTCCTCCCGGGCATGCTGTAAAAACCAGCTAAGGGATTCGACGGTTTCAACGTATTGTAATTTAGGCGTCACTACAGTACTACATACCTAAGATCTATCTGAAATAACCCTCAATACTTGTCAGTCATGGCGCAACAACCTTTGTTTGAGTCGTTGACGCTCTGCCTACCCCATTTAGGTATCCAACAGTATTCTAGGCCGGGCACGCCGCGTGTCGGAATGCGAGGGCGTAGATAACCGACCGATTGCAGATAAGGTTTAGCGAAGACAAAACATCCTGTTTTACGTCACAATGTTAATAATAGATGCAATAATAATAGATTTCTCTTCAAAGTGGAGTTGCAATTTGAGGATAAGATGATCTATAATTAGTTCTACCTGCGGCAACTATTATACTCTGCGACAGTCTGCGAACTTAGTTGTACTGGTACCTTCTAAAATTACTGCACTACATAGTATAAAACAAAGTCGCTTTCTCTGTCCCTATATCCTTATGTATGCATAAATCTTTAAAACTACGCAACGGATTTTGATGCGGTTTCTTTTTATGGATAGAGTGATTCAAGAAGAAGGTTTATATGCATAATATAGTAGAGAAACACTGACAATTTCCATGCGAAGCCGGGGCGGGTCGCTAGTTAAGAATAAAATAATCGTAAGTTCAATTTGTATCTACCGAATTGTGGTAAATTATGTATCAGCATATGTATTGATTTTAACGATTTTTTACAACCGGTAACCTCTTTGGATAACTTATAGTTACTACATCCAATATTCTAAACAATCTGATTTACGTCATTTGGGGTTATTTTTTAAATTCTAATCAAGAAATTAAACAAAACAGTTACGTTACTTACAATATTATTGACCAAGAAATAGGTATTTCGAATCTCTATCTAAAACAATAATAACAGTGAAACAATTTATCTATTAAATCGACCTTCCGAGAAATATTTTTGTATTATATAAATATGAAGATAAGGATTTTTTGTACAAATATTTTATAAATCTGAAAGTTTGGTGAATTGTATGTTACAGATGTACACACATAAAATCGTACAAATTTATATTTTTAAAGAACAATAATTAGAGAAGGGTGCTTGCTAAAACGTCTAAGTTATTTCATATAAATAAAGCTGGACCACTTCACACAAAACAACTTTGGTCATTGTTCCCATCTGTTTCAAAAACTTCCAGTTGTATTTCTTCGCAGTACGAAACAAGGGGGCTTCCTAAGAGGGTTTATCCCTAAAAGTAGTGCCAATTTATTGAATGTTCTTATAAGGACTTTAATTAATGCCAAATGTTATTCAGATTAAATAGCACTTCCTCTATTTATAGAATGCTATTTTGCCGAAAATTAAATGCCAAATGCGTATTTTTTGCTATAAATCTGGCGCCAGTGTAGCGGAAACTCGACGCAGAAATAACGATACCGTTCGAAATACAAATCGTGTACACTGAATGTGCAAGACATGACAATTCGTTTCCACGAAGCGTGTCGCACAAATAATAAACAAGAGCTTGTTTATAACTCCATAAAAGTGGGGTAACGAACTGAAAAAGAAAAACAAGTGCGAATATTTCCGCGGCGGCGGCGGCGGCGGCGGCGGCGGCGGCGGCGGCGGCGGCGGCGGCGGCACACGGGAAAGGAACTGTAATGATCTAATGAAATACGCATTACTTTTATTAGGTGCTTACGAAAATGAATAACGGTAGCGGCTCAGTGGCCCCGTGAATCTGCAACGGTGTTTGTTTGTTTACGATGAGAAACGAGGGCACCTTTCTTTTTGCAAGTCGTGACTAAGTGAAGTTGGCAAAACAACTTGCGTCATCCACCAGCGCGGTTTCGGCAATAGTCGAGAAGGTTCTAGCTACACGTATCTAAACTAATTTTAAGTCATTCTTCACTTTCATAGATTTGCAAAAGCAAAATCTATAGCTGACCTTGCGGCTAACAGAATGACGGTGACGCCTAAAGTTAAGAAAAAACATCTGTGAAGATTTTACTATTACAAAAATATCCAAACAAACATTGGACCGTATTTATAGATGATGCATACCGTTAAAACCACTATGTTTTTACGTGTTCGTTATCGTAATTCCCCATTGTATGACGGAAGATAACCTTTTGTAAACAAATCACGCAATGAGTGTCAAGCCAATTATCTTTGTATTACATACACTAGTGATGTGGCAACTTTAAATCAATAAATATTACTTTTATGAGTATTTGTCATAAATATTAGCTAGGCACTTTTATGAGCAAGTATTTGTATTTAAAGATAAAATAAAAAAGTCTAGGAAATTCATATCGCAACACGACCGTCATTATTTACCTGAGAATGATTCGTCGAAATATGCGTTCACGAGCAGACCAACAAGTTTTACCTTAAGGAAAAAGTTTTGGCATCTGTTTAAAACTTAGAATCGCAAAAAGTTTATGGACTAAAGGTTATATTTGTAAGGCTTCGCAAATTGTATTGTGCCGTCTGTAAATTTAGTTGTTTTTATGACGCTACATACAGCTTTCAACTTAGTATAATGGTTTAGATTTTTTGTTCTTAAATAAATATTTTTCTTAAATATTTTTTAGATTTTTTAAAAATATTGAATTTTATTATGTGTCATAACTTGTAAAATGTATATTTTTACCAATAAACATCTGAATCTGATTTAGAAATAAACAGCACACGTATGTATCAAATGGCTGAACATCTTTTGATAAACAGGTAATGTACCTAGATAAACTATCTACCTCTATTACTGGCGCAATATTGTGCAAATGCCATGGTGTTTTCACACTATCTATTTTCCTACGAATGCAGATAACCTCGTTTTCGCAATTGACGTAAATAGGGCTTTATCACGCGGGGACAGTAACAGTACTTTATGGGATTTGTATTTTACTACTGACATAACAATCATGCTTTATGGGAATCGACTCTATCTGCCTACTTGACGGACCGAGAACTAAATTATTAGGAACGATAGGCATCGTCTGGGCGCTGGCGTGTGCCAGCCAGATCATGTTTTGGTAGTCACTGGTTCAAAATTGTGACGTATTTTCTCTTGCGTAGAATTTCACTGTGAATAAGACTAGCTATTACATACACAATCACGCCTTTATCCCGAATGGGGTAGGCAGAGCGTAAACTACCAAAGAAAATGTCGTTTCGCCACGTCCGACAAGTTTTGAGGGCATTTGTAGACTGAAATGTGTATCGATATAGTGACAGGTTGTCAGCCCATTGCCTAAATTGCAATACATTGAAACCCTCGAATCCCTTAGATGTTTTTTACAGCATGCCCGGGAGGAAATGCAGCTGGCACATTCTATGTTTTTCTCACACTCCCAGACCAGCATGGAAGTAACTATTATAATAAGTAAAGTAGCTATTATAATATTAATATAATATACAGAAGTTAGCGAGGAGACTACGACGAAAACATATCAATTTTAATTATTGCCCGCCAAAATTTGATCTCCTGACCCTGGAAATCGTCCTTCAGATATCACTTACAGAAAACTGAAACGGAACGCCATGGGCGTTCTATTATCAGATGAAACAAAATAATAAACATTCACATTATTTTATCTTTCAAGATAGATACATACATACATAAAATCACGCCTTTATCCCTTACGGGGTAGGCAGAGCGTTAAACGCCTCTTAGAAGGCGCTTTCGCCACGTCTGACAAAAATTGAGGGCAATTTTAGATTAAAATGTGTATTGCTATAGTGTCAGGATGTCAGCCCATCGCCTAAATTACAATACACTGTAACCCTCGAGTCCCTTTTGCTGACTTTTACAGCATGTCCTGGAGGATGGGCAGCTGGAACATGCAATGTTTTTCTATCTCTCCCAGTCCAGCATGGATAGAAGATAGATAATTTCCTTCTAGGATTGCAAATTGTCTTGCCAATGTCGAATGACACTTCGATAGTTCTGCTAAACTATAAATAAATTAAAATGAGTCACGAGTATCGGTAAGGCTATTTAAAGGCTTTTACGGAATAAATAATAGTATTAATAAATTTATCCATCGTACTAGAATCTAAAGTAGTAACTTTACTATTTTTGTCTTATTTGTTTACGTTTTATTGTGCCACTTCCGTTTGAGATACTTATGATAAACAATAAATATAATCTATCTAATAATAAACATATCGAGTCGTGTGTAGGTAGTCCCAAGAATTCTAAGTAAGAGAAGTGAAGAAGGTCAGACATCGTAAAACTAAGTAAAGAAAGAGTAAAGTCGGACGTGAGTGGGCGGGGTAACTGAAGTTGATTGCTACAAAAACAATAAAACCAACTTAAATTACACGACGTTATTATCAACCTGTAATTAACAGGTGGCCATGTAAACAATAACCAATGAAAGAAATAATTTGTTCAAATTGCAGGCTATCGACCATAGGCTCAGATAATAATTAATATTATTATCATTTTATCTGTGGTACGTTCTTCCATGCTGGACTGGGAGTGAGAGGAAAACATACAATGTGCCAGCTGCATTTCCGCCCGAGCATGCTGTAAAAACCAGCTAAGAGATCTGAGGGTTTCAGTATATTGTAATTTAGTCGACGGGCTGACAACATGTCCCTATAGGATATACAGATTTATCTGGAATAACCCTCAAAACTTGTCAGACGTGGCGGAACGACCTTTTGTTTAGGTCGTTCACGCTCTGCCTACCCCATTAGGGATAAAGGCGTGATTATATGTTTGTATGTATATGTAGGTACGCTAGGGAGGGGTGATGGCGCCGGCGCTTACCGATTACCCATTGCACGTGTTATGACGATAAATGCTATACAATTACCTCCATTCTACGTATTTTGTGGAAAACGCGAATTGATATCATCGCTTCCGAGGAACTTCTATTACTTATCGATTTTATATTTTACCGACATGTAGCGGGAAAAGTTTGTTGAACAGGAAATGGATAAGTGGGGTTGGCTATTTTCGAACAGTTTAAATGTCTTCGTTATTTATTTACCAACATATCTATCTTTAACAACCCTCAATCTTTGTCGGACGTGGCAGATCAACCACAAAGGTTAGGTTAGGTCGTATACGCTCTGCCTACCCCATTAGAGATAAAGGCGTGATTATATGTAAGTATGTTATTTATTTATTTATGTGTCTCTATATATGCTGTGGGTTATTGTAATTTGAGGTTAGGGCTTTAGATGTGCTGTGGGCTTTAGTTGGTTCGATTTTCACCCGTTAAAACTCTAACACCAGGTTACAAGGATCGATAGAAGATGAAGAATTCTTTGACACAGATGTACATACATACATACATATAATCACGCCTTTATCCCTAATGGGGTCAGCAGAGCGTAAACGACCTAAACAAAGGTCGTTCCGCCACGTCTGACAAAGTTTTGAGGGTTATTTCAGATAGATTTGTTGGTATATTGCTCTAGTGACAGGTTGTCAGCCTATCGCCTAAATTGCAATATACTGAAACCCTCGGATCCCTAAGCTGGTTTTTACAGCATGCCCGGGAGGAAATGCAGCTGGCACATTCTATGGTTTTCTTTCGCTTCCAGTCCAAGATGGTCTGTGTCAACAGTTGTGGAGTCACCAATTATGATATCTTGGCAAATTAATATTTTTACGTGACGATTTTGTGTGCGAATTGGATCTTGGAACGGCACCTTTCTTAGAAATATCTAGGGCAGCTTAAACGGTCGCATGTTATTATTATTATTTAAGGCCTTTGCCGAGCAGTGGGACAATTTATAGGCTACTTAAAAAAAATGTTACTAAATTCTCGATTTCACTATCAATCAACTTTTACACTGTGGTCATTTCTACTTTCCTTTTACAAATCACGTAGGTATGTTTGTTGGTCGCTATCTGTGCTGACACCAATTAGCGGGAAAACATTCTACTTAGTACGTGTTATTACTTGGAATGAAAATCGAAAACATGTTTGTTCGGCTTTGTCACGATTTGCGGCATCGCATGTGATCAGTAAAATTAGCTGTAATAAACTATTTATCGGTTAGCCGGCGATGGGTTATTTGTCAACGTTTAGTTCCAGTAGTTTAGTGAATAATTTATCAAACCAGCCGGCGGCAGTGTAAATTAAGTAGTGTATTTTTTAACATCGTTTTAACAAACTACTAGTTTTCAGCTTAGTAAATACATACATACATATAATATCGTAACTACTAGTTTTCAGCTTAGTACATACATACATATAATCTCGCCTTTATCCCTAATGGGGTCGGCAGAGCATAAACGACCTAAACAAAGGTCGTCCCGCCACGTCTGACAAAGTTTTGTGGATCATTTAAGATAGATTTGTAGGTATATTGCTGTAGTGACAGCTCGTCAACCCATCGCCTAAATTACAATATACTGAAACCCTCGAATCTCTTAGCTGATTTTTACAGCATGCCCGGGAAGAAATGCAGCTGGCACATTCTATGTTTTTCTCTCGCTCCCAGGCCAGCATGGAAGTAAGTCAGCTCAGTTCAGCTTAGTTAGAAGGAATAACGTCGCATTTACGTGACCCAGACAGGCGACCTTATGCGGCCCAACCTTCAGCGTTGGCGGAACCGATTGAATGCCTACTGTCGGGTTATGTAAACCGAGTGGGTGCCCTAAGCCCGCCTCGGAGCCGCCTACGGCTCGTAGCTGGTGCATAGGCCACCCCCCGCCCCGCCACCCCGCTGCACCCTGCACCGCACTGCAGACCGACCTCTACCCTTTGCGCTTATCCGTGCTACGCTCCGCCTACGCCGCGCCCGCTCGTAGCACACAGCTACGCCTAACCTACTGACCTTTTTCGTGGACCCCCCGTTAAATGTCATGTGCGACTTGCGTTTCTAGTTTTAATTGCATAATGAAGCTTTGATTTGATTGTGTTACAACGTAAACAAACGCTACGTAACTTGTAGTAGCTGGCTTGTACGACCTTTACGTAAACGGATTACACTAACTACTTACTCAACGGGTTGTTAACATTTTACGTGAAGACATTTTTTAGTTGCTTGTTCAGAGGCTCATCACTATATATGTAGTATAAAACAAAGTCGCTTTCTCTGTCCCTATATCCCTATGTATGCATACATTTTTTAAACTATGCAACGGATTTTGATGCATGCCTCCTGAGCGGGAGGTCGTGGTCGTGGATCCCACCACGCACTAATGTGTTTTTCGGTTTTCGAATTTCATATGTACGTTTATTCGGCGCTTTTTCCGTGCTTCGGAAGGCACGTTAAGCCGTTGGTCCCGGTTAATATCGTTTAATACCGTAGATATTAGTCGTTAAGCCATATCAGAGGCCAGTTCTAAGCATTGGCGGCTTGAAAACTCTGACCTAATCTACCTATAGGATTGGGTCTGGTTTCCCTTTTGGGTTGCGGAGGTCAGATGGCAGTCGCTCTGTGTAAAAACCAGTACCCTCGTTCAATCCCCTAGATTAGGTAGCTGACCCTGTGAGATACGGGATAAGGCTAGGGAGATGATGAGTGATTCAAGAGGAAGGTTTATATGTATAATACGTGCATAATATAGTAAAGAAACACTGATAATTTCCGTGCTAACCGGGGCGGGTCGCTGGTATCGTATATAATTAATTTAATATGTTAGATTAAGTATAAAGGTGCAAAATAATGGAAGGAATATTTTTTTTACGTTTTAATATCGGCAGATGGTAACAAACACGTGAAAAGTGCGCAGTTTCCATCGAGAGGTCACGTGCGTACATCCACAAATGTCAATAAAAACTGTTAAAAAAGTTCACGAGAGTTTCATAGGTTTCGTATTAAAACAATTTTTCGGGGAAATTTTCTTTCTAGTTAATTTTCATTCTGATGTTTTGACTTTTCATTTAGACGGTTAATTTATTCAGCATGTTTCGGATTTTTGTAGGTTTCGTATGAAAAGGACTTTTTGGAGAGTTGTATTTTTTTTTTTCATTTTTATATTTGGACTCGATTTTAATTTATAAACATGAAAATCTTATTAAAAAGTACTCCCTACAAAATTTGGTTAGTTTAAAGATAACGAAAATCGCAACCTGTACGCTTCTCCAGTGCAAGTGTCCTTACTTACATCCGTGGGCGGGTTACACGAGCTTCAGTTTCAGCCTTTACACAGTTTACAACCTATAAAACCTACTCACAACGACCTACAACCTTTCCACGTTGAAGAGCATTACGAGCCATTAGATGACATGAATACGATGAATACTGCGAGTAATATAATAATACATACATATAATCACGCCTTTATCCCTAATGGGGTAGGCAGAGCGTAAACGACCTAAACAAAGGTCGTTCCGCCACGTCTGACATAGTTTTGAGGGTTATTTAAGATAGGATTCTAGGTATATTGCTGTAGTGACAGGTTGTCAGCCCATCGCCTAAATTACAATATACTGAAACCCTCGGATCCCTTAGCTGGATCTTACAGCATGCCCGGGAGGAAATGCAGCTGGCACATTCTATGTTTTTCTCTCGCTCCCAGGCCAGCATGGAAGTACTATAATAATAATAATACTAAACGACACCACCCTAAAAGGGAGATCTTTTTAATGAAAACAAAAAATATGATAATGGTTCAGAGATATGGTACATAATAATAATAAAAAGATTTATTGGAGACCATGTCCATATGTAACAATACTTCGAAAGTACAATTAAAAATGAAAATTAAAATTAAATAAGAGATAAGTTAAAACAACCACAACTTTGGAGCCTTACAAAATATTGCTCATAGCAAATAGCCAAAACCTAAACCCATTTATTTTTCACATTTAATTATATCACCAAGTATTTTTTTCATTATTATGAACATTGTTAAGACATAGTTGCAACACTAATATTACTTTTTGTTTCACAAATATTTGAATATTGATATGGAACTAGTTTAGTAGTAGACGAGAGAAACGGTATCTCTTACAAGATAACAGAAAAGTACATATACATACATATAATCACGCCTTTATTCCTAAGGGGGTAGGCGGAGCGCAAACGGCCCAAACAAAGGTCGCTCCGCCACGTCCGACAAAGCTTCGAGTCATTTAAGACAGATTTCTAGGTACATTGCTGTAGTGACAGGTAGTACATTGCTGTAGTAACTGTAGGTAACGAAAGCGTAAACGACCTAAACAAAGGTTGTTCCGCCACGTCTGACAATGTTTTGAGGGTTATTTAAGATAGATTTCGTATATTGCTGTAGTGACTGGTTGTCAGCCCATCGCCTAGATTGCAATATATTGAAACCCTCGGATCCCTTAGCTGGTTTTTACAGCATGCCCGGGAGGAAATGCAGCTGGCTCATTCTATGTTTTTCTCTTGCTCCCAGTCCAGCTTGGAAGATAGGAAAGGTAACAAGTCTTGAATTTTGAAGCATCCTATTAGTAGCGAGTTCTAGAACTTTCCTCCAACTATGACGTTGTTGCTAGCAATCTCAAGGCAAAGGTTGTTTTACTGCGTCATACCTATTGCACAATACGGAAATGTGTAGCTACAGCTAACTCTACAATTTTTGAAAATCTCCATAATGTTTCACTGCTTTTTCTTCCCCCTTTTCAAAGTAAATTGATTTGCCAGGAAACAATTACGAAATCGAATCTGTTTGCAGTCCTCGCAATACGTTCAATGCTACGGAGTCATGCTGTTTTTGGAATTATTTGTTCTAGATTCTTTGATTTACGTAGAAAAACTAGGAAACGTGACGATGGTGAAACCTCAATCAAAATCCTAAAACTTGCATTTCTTCACTTATGCTAGGACGGAATTCTAGGCCTCATTGTTCGAAGGCAGGACCAACCAACACTTAAGAGTACATTTTTCAGCCAGACCAATTCACTGGTCAGCTTGTGATATTACTTCTAAGGTTGACCGCTAGATGTATATTTTATACCACCACCACCCCAAACAAATCAACACGCATTTAATTTAATTTGTTATTTCGTTTCCGAGCTAACTCTGCATATTGACTTACATCGAATAGTAAGTTACATACATACATATAATCACGCCTTTATCCCTTATGGGGTAGGCAGAGCGTAAACAACCTAAGCAAAGGTCGTTCCGCCACGTCTGACAAAGTGTTGAGGGTTATTTAAGATAGATTTGTAGGTATATTGCTGTGGTGACAGGTTGTCAGCCTATCGCCTAAATTGCAATATACTGATACCCTCGGATCCCTTAGCTGGTTTTTACAGCATGCCCGGGAGGAAATGCAGCTGGCACATTCTATGTTTTTCTATAACTCCCAGTCCAGCATAGAATTATATAATAATAGTAAGTTGAACGTTCTTTATCATACAAAACAAATAATTTGGTACACCCATTGGCGACGTGGGCAGCGAATGCGACGTGTGCAAATAAAAATTTACAAGTGTTGTTATGAAATATTCGATTTTGTAGAAATTCCGTTTAAAAGCACTCAAGCAAAAAACAAAAGAAAAAATACAGGAAAACAGACCTTGATGGATACACAATAGATCAATTATTGAAAGAATAACCGTTTCTAATTCCGTTTAAAAAGATTTTTCTAAGAAATAAATTTGCTCTACCACCGCGTAAAATTCGTAACTTTTGCTCGATATTAAATAAAAATGACTAGCTTAACTTACCTAACCTAAGGTATTCTGTAATATCTCAACAAGATAATCTAAATTAAGACAAGAAGTCGGAGCGTTCATTTTACCTGGAACAAAAAAATATCTTTATTAAAACATTTTACTTTCATGAATCTTCATTTCGAGGGTAAATGATAAACAAAGCACAATCATATTATAAATGGTTACTCTTGTTTACATGGACGACTTTTTACCGCTGAAGAATAACCATGGATAATTGAATGGCGGGAAGCCAGTTGAAAACAAAATTATACAGTAAGTATAGAAAAACATAGAATTTCCGAGTCATGTAATGGTTTAATGGGTAAACTATTAATATGGCTCGTGCTATCTATGTAAATGGAGTTTACATCGTTCAGTAAACAAGAGTAAAGTGCAGTGTAATGTAAAATGGAGGGAGGTATGTGGGACGCGGGCGGCGATTTAGGGCACGTGCATACAAGTGTTCTAGAATCATATAGAACTATGAACTTTGTAACATTTTCAATCAATGATACTGTTCGCATAATAGAAGCTACCTTCTTCTTCTGTCGAGAGGGTTTTCGAGTCGATCAACCCGATGAACCTTGGTGTCAGAGCCACCTACAATTTACAGGACATATGCGCGTTTCGTGTAAGGTAAAGCAAAGCGCGTTGGCCGACATGAGGAGTTGAATCCCGTTGTTTTATGGATTTGTCTACACCTATGCGAAAAACATTGGCTACTGATGTGTAGAGACTTGAACCTGTCCTATTCTTCTTATCGAAAAATCTTAATCGGAATCCTATCAAAAGTAAAGATTTTTAGCGTTGAGTTATCGATACCAACGTTTTTTGTGGCCCGTAAACAGCATATTATATTATTATAATTACTTCCATGCTGGACTGGGAGCGAGAGAAAAACATAGAATGTGCCAGCTGCATTTCCTCCCGGGCATGCTGTAAAATCCAGCTAAGGGATCCGAGGGTTACAGTATATTGTAATTTAGGCGATGGGCTGACAACCTGTCACTACAGCAATATACCTAGAATTCTATCTTGAATAACCCTCAAAACTTTGTCAGACGTGGCGGGACACCTTTGTTTAGGTCGTATACGCTCTGCCTACCCTATTAGGGATACAGGCGTGAATATATGTATGTATGTATGTATGTAAACAGCATTTTCTTTTCAAGCTTTTAAACTGATATTGGAATCAACACAACTACTTATATAAATAATGTTTCATTGCCTTGAATTGCACGCACGATCTGCAAATCAGAAGCAGTTAGTAACTAGTATAATTAGTCCACGGAGGCAGTTAGTTACATATGTTTAATATTGCAATCTCTACGGCATAACTACCGTAACATTATATTTTATACCAACGTTACCATGCCGATTGAACTTATACATAAAGCGTTAAGATCGCCATGACAACCAAGCTGTAATAAAAAATTAAACAAGCATAAAAAATAAAATTGGATAGCTGACCGCGTAACTGCTTTCTACATAATATAATAAAATACAAAGTATATATACATATATATAGCCCGATGGTGTAGCGGATAGGGCCGCTGCCTCCTTTGCGGGGAAGTCGTGGTTCGAATCCCACCACGTACCAATGTGTTTTTCGGTTTTCGAATTTCATATGTACGTTTATTCGGTACTTTTTCCGTGCTTCGGAAGGCACGTTAAGCCGTTGGTCCCGGTTAATATCGTTTAACACCGTAGATATTAGTCGTTAAGCTATGTCAGAGGCCAGTGCTAAGCATTGGCGGCTTGAAAACTCTGTCCTAATCTAGGATTGGGTCTGGTTTCCCGTCTGGGTTGCGGAGGTCAGATGGCAGTCGCTCTGTGTAAATACCAGTACCCTCGTTCAATCCCCTAGATTAGGTAGCCGACCCCGTGAGATACGGGATAAAGCTAGGGAGATGATGATATACATATATATACAGTAAGTATCTAGTGTATATAGTAAGTATAGAACAACAATGAATACAGATAATACGCATTAGGTAAGCCGCTTAACCCATGGAGGTAATAAGTACTATCTTAACTTAACCTTAATATTATTATTTAATTTTTAGTCGCAACAACCAAAACAAATTACGTTTTCGAACTTCCACCAACCGTTGATAAGCTTCATTCATAAAAGACAATTAAGACGTATATAGGTATGTAGAAAAGGAAAAATCTTGTGTCTATAGTCCCCCTAAGGTAAATAGGACGTACCTAAGCGATCCACGTGCAAAAGATCTAACACGCTTAGAATCTATGCCCCCACGTGGAAACAGTTCAAACGGACAACCTCAGGTTAATAGACAACATAAACTTTTAGTTGTTTTAACCGCAATATGGCTTCGTACAGTTATGAAATATTATGATTATGAATCTCATAAAGAAACGAGCGTAAACTTAATCGAGCGTTAGCTTTGGCTTTGAAAATATTTAGACAAGAAATAGTTTGTTAAATACTCAGTGCATTATGAGCATACATACATACATAATCACGCCTATATCCGTATGGGATAGGCAGAGCGTAAAGGACCTAAACAAAGGTCGTTCTGCCACGTCTGACAAAGTTTTGAGGGTTATTTCAGACACATTTGTAGGTATATTGCCGTAGTGATAGGTTGTCAGCCCATAGCCTGAATTGCAATATACAGAAAAACTCGTATCCCTTAGCTGGTTTATACAGCATGCCCAGGAGGAAATGCAGCTGGCATATTTTATTCTATGCTTTTCTCTCGCTCCCAGTCCAGCATGGAAGAAATGATTATAAGCATTACGTTAGAAATATAGCTACTCTAGCGAATAATTATTACGTTTTGTAACGTCATAGGTTCATAGGAAGTAAAGCCTCAAAAGTAACTGCCTCCGTGGTCTAGTGGCCAGAGCCATGGGCTTACGATCCGGAGGTTCTGGGTTCGATTCCCAGGGGGGACATAAAGTTGATGTTTGTCAATTTATCACTTTGAGAAGTTTTCCTCAGTTTGGTTAGGACATTTGAGGCTGAATCACCTGATTGTCCAAAAAAAAAAAAATGATTCCGTGCTTCGGAGGGCACGTTAAGCCGTCAGTCCCGGTCGCTGTCATTGATAGTGGTCGTTACTCAAACCATGTCAGAGGCCCAATAGCTGTGCTACTAGGCGGTTTGAAAAACTCTGATACCAGGGTTCTTTGGGTCGTTGTTCGACTCGAGAATCCAATCGCTAAGAAGGAGAAGGAAGTAAAGAGAATTGAGATAGTAAAGATAAGTTGATTCAAGTGGTAAGTTATAGCTATGTCCAACGTGCAAGCTTTTGCGTAAATTTTAATTATAATCAGTTTAGCTATTATAATATAACACTTTTCATATAGATAATTCTGACATAATACAAGGTCCAGTCAATGTGGATTAAAATTATGAATGAAGGTAAAATTTCCTCCTAATGTTTGTTAAACTGTATCTGTTTTGACCTTCCACGTAACCATCTTAATGCAAATTTAAATCGGGGTTTTGTTATTTGTCCGTCAAAAGGTGCATGGCGTTATTTGGTGCATAATCATATCAGGAAGAGTCAGATAAACATGCCGAAGCATAAACAATACTTTGGTATTTATTACTGTAAAAGATAAGCAGGTAATGTATAGAACTGCTAACGACCAGGAAATTGAATTAAGTATTGATAAAAAGTATTGTATTCTTCCATGCTGGACTGGGAGCGAGAGAAAAACATAGAATGTGCCAGCTGCATTACCTCCCGGGCATGCTGTAAAAACCAGCTAAGGGATCTGAGGGTTTCAGTATATTGCAATTTAGGCGATGGGCTGACAACCTGTCACTACAGCAATATACTTACAAATCTATCTTAAATAACCCTCAAAACTTTGTCAAACGTGGCGGAACCTTTGTTTGGGTCGTTTACGCTCTGCCTACCCCATTAGGGATAAAGGCGTGATTATATGTATGTATAAAAAAATCACTCTGTTGTGTTTTGGAAATAAAAATATTTTGTATATGTATTTTTGTAGTAAGCCACGAAAGTGCAACGTAGTACGCTGCAAACGATTCAAGCTTTCTTGGAAAAGTACGAAGTAATGAATTTATTTTGGAATGTCATAGTTTTTAATCAGCTATCGAAACATTTATAAGCTGTACCTGTTGTGTCGTTATTCCTTGTGTATTGTCTTTCTCATGTTACTTGTGTACAATAAATAGTAAATAAATACATAAATAAATTTGTATCACACATGGCACAATCACAGAAACATCGACAGAACCTGTTTGCAACGGCTCTAAGTTTGCGGTTTAATAAAATTGATGATCACTTAGCTCTACCTATACATACATGCATATAGTCACGTCTTTATCCCTAATGGGGTACGCAGAGCGTAAACGACCTAAACAAAGATCATTCCGCCACGTCTGACAAAGTTTTGAGGGCTATTTATGATAGATTTGTAGGTACATTGCTGTAGTGATAGGTTGTCAGCCCATCGCCTAAATTGAAATATACTGAAACCCTCGGAACCCTAGCTTATTTTTTACAGCATGCCCGGGAGTAAATGCTGCTGGCACATTCTATGTTTTTCTCTCGCTCCCAGTCCGGCATGGAAGAACGTACCACAGATAAAATAATAATAATAGGGGACATGAATATAATTTTTTTTCTTTATCCATTAAATAAATTAACTAATACTAGGTGGATACTAAAGCAACTGGCGTGTGAAGCTAATTAGAAAGCCTAATTACTGCACGAAATGCCTAATTACCGTAATTCATAATGTAAATACGATCCATTTTTCATACTCCTATGTAGACATACGGAGTGTAAGAGACAGCGTCCTTCAAACTGATAGGGGTTACTCAGTCAACGAAACTGAACAACTATCACCAGGAAATTTTTTCAGTAAAATAAAATAATATTTTGTATAGAAAAAATATTTTCATCTCCTGATAGAATTTCCTGGTGATGGTTGGTCAGTTTCGTTGACTGAGCAACCCCTATCAGTTTGCGGAACGCTGTCCCTTACACCCGGTATTTTTCATGACGGTAGGTACTTACACACCCCTAGTGTATAAAATAATGTTTCTATTCAGTAATAATACGTATTAACTGCCTCCGTGGTGAAGTGGTCAGAGCCATGGGGGAAACACAAAGTTGGTATTTGTAAATTTATCACTTTGTGAGGTTTTCCCAGGTTTGCTTAGGATATTGCAGGCTGAATCACCTGATTGTACGAGAAAAAAAAGAATTCCGTGCTTTGGAGGGCACGTTAAGTCGTCGGTCCCGGTTGCTATCCTTGATAGTGGTCGTTACTAAAAAAACATGTCAGAGGCCTAATAGCTGTGCTACTAGGCGGTTTGAAGACTCTGACACCAGGGTTCATCGGGTCGTTGTTCGACTCGAAAATCCACTCGCTAAAAGGAATAGGCCTTGAAATATTATTTAAGCGCCAAGTGGTATAAAATGGAATAACTAGGTACAATGATGCAAAAAATACAGAAAATTACGAGTTTGTATCTTAGTCGATGTCTACACAAGATTAGATCAATTTTGGCGTCGTCCCTATCGATAAATTCAATGTTGTTTTCAGATAAAGATTTACAGGTGTATAATAGTAAATTGTAATGTAATTTCTTAAAGTTCAGACATTTTTTAGGTTCACGTTGATGCACTCAAATTATAATCAAATCATGCAGCATGCCTAGTGGAGGATCTAAAGCTAATTCACAATTATTACTATTCTAGATCAAGCTAGCAAATTCCTAAAGTTTCCAGTGATCCCTGACTTCTACAAATTCTTCTGTAAATTGACATCATCTATTTAATTTCATTATCACCATTAATTACTTATTTATTATAATCAGACATTTTAATGTAACTGTGATCGTATGATTGTAAATAAATTTTAGTGTACATGTATTTCAAACACAATATTATTGTTATTGAATAAATTGAATTGAATTGAATACAAACGTCAGTGTTAATATCTAAAATCCAACTTCCATGCTGGCCTGGGAGCGAGAGAAAAACGTAGAATGTGCCAGCTGCATTTCCTCCCGGTCATGCTGTAAAAACCAGCGAAGGGATACGAGGGTTTCAGTATATTGTAATTTAGGCATTGGGCTGACAACCTGTCACTGAGCAATATACCTTCAAATCTATTTTAAATAACCCTCAAAGCTTTGTCAGACGTGGCGAAAGACCTTTGTTTAGGTCGTTTACGCTCTGTGTACCCCATTAGGGATAAAGGCGTGACCATATGTATGTATGTATGTAATATCTCAAATTCTTATGTTTATAGAAAACATCTTCGTCACACATTTTCATCATACTTCCGATAAGAAAAGCTAAATATGGAAAAGGTTTCTAAAGTAATTTTACCCGCGTCACGTGAGGTACGTGCATTCATTCTTTATTATATTATTTTCCTGCGTCACGTATCCCTATGCAATAATTTTCATAATATTCCTTTTATCATTATCGTATCGGAATGCAACGGCTACGAACGCAAACAAGATAACCGGAGGCTTTTCTCTGAACTAGTGACGTCAATCGCAGCCGCCATTGTGATTGTAAAAATAGCCGGATGCCGCGTAATTCGATTGTACCTTTATCGATACTATTGCGAACAGACTTGAACGATTTCCGGTGAGTATGCTTAGTGTTTACTAACAAACTGTCAAGAAAACGTAAAGTATTATTGCTCGTAGCGGCCCTGCCTGTTATGACTAAATGTGCAGCATTATTTACTTAAGCCACAGAATATACCGGGTGTAATGGACAGCGTCCCGCAATCTGATAGGAGTTGCTCAGGCAACGACACTGAACAACTTCCACTAGGTTATATTCTCAGGAAGTAAAAAAAAATTGTCTTTGCCATACTAAATGTCCACCTCGCTCAGACAATCTGTATAGAAAAGCCATTTTTTTTACTTATTGAAAATAAAGAATCCCGGTCTTCTTATTTTAGCGAGTGGATTCTCAAGTCGAACAACGACCCGAAGAACCCTGGTGTCAAAATCCTGGTGGAAGTTGTTGAGTGTCGTTGACTGAGCAACCCCTATCAGTTTGCGGAACGCTGTCCTTTACACCCGGTATAACTTTAGCTACGTCGTACTGAGCAGTCTAAACTAAGATTCAGTACATAAGTAGATTTTAAATGAAATATTCATCAAGTGTAACGCTTTCTTGTACTCCAAAGGTTCTACGAAATATTGTATGTGTTCTAAATATAATAAGTATGTTTACATTCTCGATTCTTCTTCGATGCTGGACTGGAAGCGCAAGAAAAACAGAGAATGTGCCAGCTGCATTTTCTCCCGGGCATGCTGTAAAAACCAGCTAAGGGATCCGAGGGTTTCAGTATATTGCAATTTAGGCGATGAGCTGACCACCTGTCACTACAGCAATATACCTAGAAATCTGCCTTAAATAAGCCTCAAAACTTTGTCAGACGTGGCAAAACGACCTTAGTTCAGGTCGTTTATGCTCTACCGACCCCATTAGGGATATAGGCGTTATTATATGTATGTACATTTCTCGATCTCTACGATCGTAGAGTTTTGTCGTAATACCACAGCTACTTATGAGCGCGGCGGGTTTAGTTTTCTGTACTAATACTCTGTATGAGAGAACTGTGAATACAAAATTTAATGAATGTTTAGTTTGGATCATAGGCTGCAACTTTAGTTTACAGTTTTTGTAAAAATAGTTAGCCTGAAATCTAATCTATATCAAAACATATACTTAAAAGATACTACAATACATACATATAATCACGCCTTCATCCCTATCCCTAAACTACAATGCACCCTGTAAATACGTCCAGAGATTAGGTTGTTTGTTATTTGCCATCGCAGAACTGTTTCCAGTCGTTATTTCACTTTGTACAAAAAGTAAACAATGTAAGAAATCCACCCTGTAATTTCGTAAAGCGTGTAAGATTTTACGAGTGTTCGGTGCACGACCGTCCACGTGGTCCTCTCGCAGCTACACGTGTATCATAAATACCACAATTTACGGTACTACTTCGACTGAGTACTATAAAACCTACGATGCAATAATGCTAGTCGCAAAACTCGTAAAACGAATTCATGCTCGCACTATAAATAACAAGGTGACTAAAGACTTGAACGTGTTGGCATGTTAACTATCTTTTATACGATTAGCTGCGAAATTATAGAGGATTAAAAACGCTCAAGGAAGTAATGAATGGGAAAAGATTTCAGGTATTCATTAAACGTGTAGCGGAGACTAAAAACTAGGCTTACGCACGAGAAGCATAACATTATTAATTGCAGTATGCAGCTCGGGCCGGGGTCGGGGAGGCGCGACCCCACACAGGGGGTGGTTGAGGGGGGTTGTGGGGGGCGTTAGGGAGTACTACCGACGCGACAACGCTACGTCACTTACGGCGCCACGTGCGCGATCAATAGTGACGTCGTAGCTTGTGCGGAGGGCGAGGGTGGCCCGGCTCTGGCTGCGCGCGCATCCAGCGACCTACTTACGATTACGTTTCACGTAGCGTCGACGTAACACGATCGAACGCGGGCAAGACGGGCCCCGCGGCGCAGGCGCGCGCGAACTTGGCAGACGTCGTGCCTTGCAGCGTGTCCTAGATAGCAGCCTCGTTATGAACTGCATTCTACGTATTGCGCAACGTTGCAAAAAAACTACTACCTCGTAATTACCGTGCGACAGTCACATGGTTCTTTTACGATTCATTGTCGCATTTACTTAAGAAGGTTTCTCGCTACTCAATGATAAGCGCTGTGGGATTAATCTTTTATAAATAACATGAAAGAATCGTAACAGAAATAGGACACTTAGCTTAAATCTTCCTGCGTTTAGATTGTAATTGCTTTTTGCGTCCTATTTATTTTTATTAGAAAGAAAGAAAATTGATGTTACATTATATTTCATTCATATACTTCAGTCAATAAACCTACAACTAGAGCAAACAAATACTAGGAATCCATTAATAAACCGTAATTTCCTTGACCTGATTCGCGGCAAAGCCAAAAGGTATCTATTTTGTATTGCAACCCGATTCGGCATCTCTGTAAATAACCAGGGCATATATTCGCCGAGTAGTGGCCGAGTATTAGTGACAGTGTAGCGGCTAAGCGGCGAGTAGCGAGTAGCCGTGGCCTAGTTGTCAGTGGGTCGAATGCAGGTCGCTCGGTGCTCGCTGCTCGCTGCACCAACCTACAATCCTTTACATAACCTACACCACTCGACGTCAATCCTGGCATACTGCGCTCTAGATTACGATAAACTGATATGGCGCTACAACTAAGCTTGCAAGATAACAGCAGTATCGACCGAATCTTATCTTTGCACTCTTAAGACTTAAAATTTAAGACTCTTCAGTGTGCTTGTTTTTTGTTTATCATGTTGGTTCTAAAGTGTTATTGCAGCAGAATATAAAAAAAGTGCAACCCAAATATAAAATAAGGAAGTAAACTTCGACAGCATGAAAGCCTCAATATTATCAACTGAATTGAAGAAAACATGCAAAACAATTTGTGAGCCAAAAAGCATCTAGCCTACATAACTCTTGGCTCGCGTACTGCTGATGTAGCAGATCCATATCTGGCCTAGTTTGGCTAGAACCCAGACCCCAGTGCAAGCTGCATTGACCATGCAGCGCTGAGTTGCGTGCGCAAGCTACCTGGAGCTGGTACTACGGTGGTATGTTTGATCAATACGGGAGACCCAAACAGGCCGGGGCACGCTGCGAGTGACCTATTTAGAGCGACTTGAGCGATTTGCCTCCCGGTGCACAGCTACCTGCATGCAACTACTAATGGCCTGTTGAAACTATTGGTTTTTGGTTGAGGGAAAAGTAGACACGTTATTTGGTATACAATATGTTTGATCATTACGAGGGACTTGAACAGACCGGGGTACGGTGCGAGTGACCTGTTTAGAGCGATCTGGGCGACATGCCCAACATTACATGCCACTACTAATGGTCTATTGAAGCTATTTAGTTTTGGGAAAAGTACGTTACTCAGGTAAATACAGCTACTTTGTGTAGCGTAGTCTTGTCTATTGATGTAGCTAGTACGGTGGTATGTTTGATCAATACGAGAGACCCAAACAGACCGGGGTACGGTGCGAGTGACCTGTTTAGAGCGATCTGGGCGACATGCCCAACACTACATGCCACTACTAATGGTCTATTGAAGCTATTTAGTTTTGGGAAAAGTACGTTACTCAGGTAAATACAGCTACTTTGTGTAGCGTAGTCTTGTCTATTGATGTAGCTAGTACGGTGGTATGTTTGATCAATACGAGAGACCCAAACAGACCGGGGTACGGTGCGAGTGACCTATTTAGAGCGAGCTGGGCGGTATGCCCCCCGGTGCACAGCTACCCGCATGCAACTACTAATAATCTATTTACGGTATTTGATTTTTCTTCTAGGGAATGATTACTTTACTTCAGGTAAATACAGCTACTTTGTGTAGCGTAGTCTTGTCTATTGATGTAGCTAGTACGGTGGTATGTTTGATCAATACGAGAGACCCAAACAGACCGGGGTACGGTGCGAGTGACCGATTTAGAGCGAGCTGGGCGATATGCCCCCCGGAGCACAGCTACCCGCATGCAACTACTAATGACCTTTTGAATCTATTTGATTTTTCTTCTAGGGAATGATTACTTTACTTCAGGTAAATACAGCTACTTTGTGTAGCGTAGTCTTCTCTATTGATGTAGCTAGTACGGTGGTATGTTTGATCAATACGAGAGACCCAAACAGACCGGGGTACGGTGCGAGTGACCTATTTAGAGCGAGCTGGGCGATATGCCCCCTGGAGCACAGCTACCCGCATGCAACTACTAATGACCTTTTGAATCTATTTGATTTTTCAACTAGGGAATGATTACTTTACTTCAGGTAAATACAGCGACTTTATGTAGTCTAGTCTTGTCTATTGATGTAGCTGGTACGGTGGTATGTTTGATCAATACGAAAGACCCAAACAGACCGGGGTACGGTGCGAGTGACCTATTTAGAGCGACCTGGGCGATATGGCCCCCGGTGCAGAGTTACCCGCATGCAACTACTAATAACCTATTTAAGTTATTTGAATTTTCTTCTAGGGAATGAGTATTTTACTTCAGGTAAAACAGCGACTTTATGTACCGTAGTCTTGTCTATTGATGTAGCTGGTACGGTGGTATGTTTGATCAATACGAGAGATTCAAGCAGACCGGGGTACGGTACAAGTGACCTATTTAGAGCGAGCTGATCTACTTGCCCTCCGGTGCTTAGCTTCCCGCATGCAACTACTAATGGCCTATTGAAGCTAATTGATTTTGGTTTAGGGGAATATTTTACTTCAGATAAATTGATTGGTTTAAATAACTACCCCAGCCTTCATTAGTATTCATATGTAAAGCATTATTTTAGGATTATTTTTTGAAATAATATATTATTTTTAAAAGTACCTATGGAATATTGTATTGTAAATATAAGTGAAAAAGAAAGTAATTGTTGTTAGAATTTACGATTCATCAATTTCAAAATTCTCATCTGAAAACATGTAGTCAATATGTCTCGTAACTCAGGTACGACTACGACCTACAATGTTTTGTTTACGTAAACGTTGTTTTTCTTAAGATTTTCCTTAACCTTTAAAGGTCATACTGTGCCAAAAGTTTGTCTCGTGCATAACACAGTTTCTAGAAACACTGTGAACTTTCACGAGCAGAATGACTTTTTATTTGTACATTGTGAAATGTTTGTTAAACTGTTAAAAGTCAGTTAGGGTTTTCCCGTAACGGCTTTTAGCCGTGAGGAAAATCAATACACGATGCCCAGTATGTGTTTTCCGTGAAACCTATAAATAGTTATTGCGCAATAAAATAGCCCCATAGCATTTAACGGCATATAAATCCGGACAAATGTACGACTTAATAATATCAAAGCGAGAATGCATCCGAGCTGGTATGCGATGCGTTCAAAACCGTTGACAGAAATAGAGTGTACTTTGAGCGCGGCGAGCAAAGGTTGTCGTATTATTAACACACTCTAATTCGGGGGGACCCAAACAAACCATCGCAAGCAGGTGACCTACATTCCGGTGAGCGTCTGCGGCGGTGCGGCGCGGCGGCCGGGGCCGGCGGATGCGCCCGGCGGCGTGATTCATGCTGGCGCGGCGCCGCCTCGCCGGGCCCGCCGCACCAACGCCGCCCTGCGCCGGAGCGCCGCCCGCCTAAGCAAGCCGCGACGGCGTTGAACCACTTCAATTGCTCTGACACACGATATAACCCGTTGCATCACTGCACCGCGACTTCTTCTTCTTCTAACGTATAGGTTTCGAGTCGACCGACCCGACTGTACCAGGTGTATTACAAAATCACGCTTAAATATATGAGAGAGTCAAAGGTCTAATAAAACTCAACGTTGAGGGTAATTTATACGTCTTACTTTAGTAATAGTTTGTCAGCTATCGCCCAGCTACAATGTAATACATTGAAATCCTCGACCATCTCTACTGGTTTTTACCGCAACCTATGCCCGAAACGATAATCAGTTCAGTATTTTGTACAACTTATAGGACGCGGCAGTATCTCATTTATACTTGACATTACTAAAAAAAAGCAGATACAAATGAACTCGCAATGAGGAAAACCAATGTAAAAGGAAGATGCTGTTAGGTCCTGAGATGAGTCACAAGTTCAATGTTTTGATCCTTGTAAATAAACAAACACTTTACGAGATCGTAATCGACAATACTCAGAACAGAACCTTCAATCGATGGTGACTACATTTATGAGTAAAGCAAGAAGCAAAGTAACATTATACCCGTCAGAAAGGTCATGAACGTTTGCATTGAGTCAGACACTTGGATTACAAACAGATTGTCGTTAGTACTCGTACTTTATAAAAGAAAAAACCTGAAAGGAAACCGCAATACAACCTCCATTTACTACTGAGGGAATGTCCGTAGAGTACGTCGATTTTTTGTTCAGATAGTGACAGGGTACAGAAATAAACATTTGATAGGTATACACATGAAAGGATAAACATTATCTTGCATAGATAAGGTTTGCGGTGGCAATAGATGTAAGGATATTTCACTGCATATTTAGGATAGCTCTCTTATGGTGAAACGGCTAGTTGATTTGTAAGTACAATTTGGTAGATTGGAAGAAAACAGGAAAAGTAATTTAGCCGTGTGCTAAAGTAGGGAATGCAAAAATAGTGGTCAAGTAAAAATGTCAAATACTAGAGTGAAAAGAGGCATCCATATCTCAAAGAGTTATCCAAATGGAAAGTCTTGCTGTCGTGTTACATGTCTATATTAGTTTATGAGATTATGATTTTAGTACAACATCAGACGTCCGGTACGGCCGTGTGTAGTTCAGCTATCGCATCCCCCCAATCCTCATGACTGTTCGTCCAACATTACCCCAAGCCCCGATTGCCGCTTCTCAGAAAACGGCGCTGTTGCTTTGCATTTTGATGACCAATATCGATTCAGGTAACGCCCCGTGAACGAGGAAAATGGTAAAAAAGTTTTGTATTGTTATTAAGTGAACCGTTTAAATGGGTTGAGTTCATTCACTGACATTCACTTTTGCTTGTCAACAGGAAAGAATGACCAGAAAAATTGTTGGTAATCGTTAAATCACAGTAATATGGGAAACATGACAAGGAACCTATAAGCAGGTTCCTTGTCATGTTTCCCATATTACTGCCCAATGAAAATAAGAAATACCGTGAAATCTTACGCTCTACAGTCATCGGTATTTCCAGAGATGAAACATCAAAAGACTCACTCGAGTTCATTCATCCGTCAAGTTTTGGTCATCCAATCGCTAATGCATCTTCATAAAATCTATTTCAAACGGCATGAAGCCGGGTTTGTTCTACGTGGCGCCAGGAAGCGGAGCTCGTAAAACGGGTTCGTTCTCTGTTGACCCACTTTCGGGCGCAGCCGCATCGAAAGCGCATTTCACAATAGGTACGCCTTACGCCTCCCCCTGGCCCCGCGCCAGAAACTCCTAATACACTCGCCTATTATCTAATGCAAACCCTATTACTGCAAATAGAACCTGTCACAACAGATTTACGGATATCTAGATTCTCTCGGCATAAGCGTTTGTTACGCAAGGGCTAATAGTGCGCCTAACCGTTCCTGTAGATGATCTAAGCTGACAGACCGTTTTGTAATAACTGTGTTGCACGTATGACTTTCAATAGACTGATTAAAACAAACAATTGCAAATTGCCTCGCCTGCCAGCTGATCGAGAACAATCAAGATAGATGTACGGTATAGAGAGTAGGTTCAAACATGCAATTATCGTTGTACATAGTACACATACGTCTCATGTTTTCTTAGTCACGCCAAGCCAGACAGATGCCAGTTTGGTCACGAGACTGAGTCACGGTAGCTTCTACTGAATATGAACATATCAATATGTTTAGTTTCTAAGAAGATATGGTGATGCGACACGCTCTCAATCAAATTACGGCTAGATTAATGCGATCAAAACTAATACCTATACATCTAAACTACATATAGGTAAGGTAACTTCTGTTATATCATCGGCGGCAAATTCTTAGATAAAAATATAACAATCACTTTGCATTGCCGCACGTAATCATTAGCTACCGCTGTGTAACGATGACATTAAAATAACTATGTGAAAAATATTGTGAAACAACATAACAGAGCTATTTCCGAAAGGTTAAAAGGAGGATAATTTGCGTTGCCTAGTTTCGTTGTGCAGGTAGGTGAGTACTGAGTGGATGCAATGAAAAATGCAAGCCCGCGACCTTAGCCTCGTTGTGAGCGACACCGCGGCGGCGCCGGCGCAGCTCACCACTCGGCGCCAGCGTGAAGCCCGCCTAATGTTGCCAGGTTTAGCTATGGTCTAGATAGAGATTTATCTATTTCATACAAGACAAGCTAATGTTGCCAGGTTTAGCTATGGTCTAGATAGAGATTTATCTATTTCATACAAGACAAGCTAATGTTAGCCAGGTTTAGCTATGGTCTAGATAGAGATTTATCTATTTCATACAAGACAAGCTAATGTTGCCAGGTTTAGCTATGGTCTAGATAGAGATATTTATCTATTTCATACAAGACAAGCTAATGTTAGCCAGGTTTAGCTATGGTCTAGATAGAGATTTATCTATTTCATCAGGACAAGCTAATGTTGCCAGGTTTAGCTATGGTCTAGATAGAGATTTATCTATTTCATACAAGACAAGCTAATGTTGCCACCTTTAGCTATGATCTAGATAGAGAAGTATCTATTTCATACAAGATAAGCTAATGTTGCTAGGTTTAGCTATGGTCTAGATAGAGATGTATCTATTTCATACAAGACAAGCTAATGTTGCTAGGTTTAGCTATGGTCTAGATAGAGATGTATCTATTTCATACAAGACAAGCTAATGTTGCATGGTTTAGCTATTTTTCAGATAGAGATTTATCTATTTCATACAAGACAACTTAATGTTGCCCCCTTTAGCTATGATCTAGATAGAGATGTATCTATTTCATACAAGACAAGCTAATGTTAGCCAGGTTTATCTATGGTCTAGATAGAGATTTATCTATTTCATACAAGACAAGTTTATGTTGCCAGGTTTAGCTATGGTCTAGATAGAGATTTATCTATTTCATACAAGACAAGCTAATGTTGCCAGGTTTAGCTATGGTCTAGATAGAGATTTATCTATTTCATACAAGACAAGCTAATGTTGCTAGGTTTAGCTATGGTCTAGATAGAGATGTACCTATTTCATACAAGACAAGCTAATGTTGCATGGTTTAGCTATTTTTCAGATAGAGATTTATCTATTTCATACAAGACAACTTAATGTTGCCCCCTTTAGCTATGATCTAGATAGAGATGTATCTATTTTATACAAGACAAGCTAATGTTGCCAGGTTTAGCTATGATCTAGATAGAGATGTATCTATTTCATACAAGACAAGCTAATGTTGCCAGGTTTAGCTATGATCTAGATAGAGATGTATCTATTTCATACAAGGCAAGCTAATGTTAGCCAGGTTTAGCTATGGTCTAGATAGAGATTTATCTATTTCATACAAGACAAGCTAATGTTGCCAGGTTTATCTATGGTCTAATTAGAGATTTATCTATTTCATACAAGACAAGTTTATGTTGCCAGGTTTAGCTATGGTCTAGATAGAGATTTATCTATTTCATACAAGACAAGCTAATGTTAGTCAGGTTTAGCTATGGTCTAGATAGAGATTTATCTATTTCATACAAGATAAGCTAATGTTGCCAGGTTTAGCTATGGTCTAGATAGAGATTTATCTATTTCATACAAGACAAGCTAATGTTAGTCAGGTTTAGCTATGGTCTAGATAGAGATTTATCTATTTCATACAAGATAAGCTAATGTTGCCAGGTTTAGCTCTGGTCTAGATAGAGATTTATCTATTTCATACAAGACAAGCTAATGTTAGTCAGGTTGAGCTATGGTCTATATAGAGATTTATCTATTTCATACAAGACAACTTAATGTTGCCCCCTTTAGCTATGATCTAGATAGAGATGTATCTATTTCATACAAGACAAGCTAATGTTAGCCAGGTTTATCTATGGTCTAGATAGAGATTTATCTATTTCATACAAGACAAGTTTATGTTGCCAGGTTTAGCTATGGTCTAGATAGAGATTTATCTATTTCATACAAGACAAGCTAATGTTGCCAGGTTTAGCTATGGTCTAGATAGAGATTTATCTATTTTATACAAGACAAGCTAATGTTGCTAGGTTTAGCTATGGTCTAGATAGAGATGTATCTATTTCATACAAGACAAGCTAATGTTGCATGGTTTAGCTATTTTTCAGATAGAGATTTATCTATTTCATACAAGACAAGCTAATGTTAGTCAGGTTTAGCTATGGTCTAGATAGAGATTTATCTATTTCATACAAGATAAGCTAATGTTGCCAGGTTTAGCTCTGGTCTAGATAGAGATTTATCTATTTCATACAAGACAAACTAATGTTAGTCAGGTTAAGCTATGGTCTAGATAGAGATTTATCTATTTCATACAAGACAAGCTAATGTTAGTCAGGTTTAGCTATGGTCTAGATAGAGATTTATCTATTTCATACAAGATAAGCTAATGTTGCCAGGTTTAGCTCTGGTCTAGATAGAGATTTATCTATTTCATACAAGACAAGCTAATGTTAGTCAGGTTGAGCTATGGTCTAGATAGAGATTTATCTATTTCATACAAGACAACTTAATGTTGCCCCCTTTAGCTATGATCTAGATAGAGATGTATCTATTTCATACAAGACAAGCTAATGTTAGCCAGGTTTATATATGGTCTAGATAGAGATTTATCTATTTCATACAAGACAAGTTTATGTTGCCAGGTTTAGCTATGGTCTAGATAGAGATTTATCTATTTCATACAAGACAAGCTAATGTTGCCAGGTTTAGCTATGGTCTAGATAGAGATTTATCTATTTCATACAAGACAAGCTAATGTTGCTAGGTTTAGCTATGGTCTAGATAGAGATGTATCTATTTCATACAAGACAAGCTAATGTTGCATGGTTTAGCTATTTTTCAGATAGAGATTTATCTATTTCATACAAGACAACTTAATGTTGCCCCCTTTAGCTATGATCTAGATAGAGATGTATCTATTTCATACAAGACAAGCTAATGTTGCCACGTTTAGCTATGGTCTAGATAGAGATGTATCTATTTCATACAAGACAAGCTAATGTTGCCAGGTTTAGCTATGATCTAGATAGAGATGTATCTATTTCATACAAGACAAGCTAATGTTAGCCAGGTTTAGCTATGGTCTAGATAGAGATTTATCTATTTCATACAAGACAAGCTAATGTTGCCAGGTTTATCTATGGTCTAATTAGAGATTTATCTATTTCATACAAGACAAGTTTATGTTGCCAGGTTTAGCTATGGTCTAGATAGAGATTTATCTATTTCATACAAGACAAGCTAATGTTAGTCAGGTTTAGCTATGGTCTAGATAGAGATTTATCTATTTCATACAAGATAAGCTAATGTTGCCAGGTTTAGCTATGGTCTAGATAGAGATTTATCTATTTCATACAAGACAAGCTAATGTTAGTCAGGTTTAGCTATGGTCTAGATAGAGATTTATCTATTTCATACAAGATAAGCTAATGTTGCCAGGTTTAGCTCTGGTCTAGATAGAGATTTATCTATTTCATACAAGACAAGCTAATGTTAGTCAGGTTTAGCTATGGTCTAGATAGAGATTTATCTATTTCATACAAGACAAGCTAATGTTAGTCAGGTTAAGCTATGGTCTAGATAGAGATTTATCTATTTCATACAAGATAAGCTAATGTTGCCAGGTTTAGCTCTGGTCTAGATAGAGATTTATCTATTTCATACAAGACAAGCTAATGTTAGTCAGGTTGAGCTATGGTCTAGATAGAGATTTATCTATTTCATACAAGATAAGCTAATGTTGCCAGGTTTAGCTATGGTCTAGATAGAGATTTATCTATTTCATACAAGATAAGCTAATGTTGCCAGGTTTAGCTATGGTCTAGATAGAGATTTATCTATTTCATACAAGATAAGCTAATGTTGCCAGGTTTAGCTATGGTCTAGATAGAGATTTATCTATTTCATACAAGATAAGCTAATGTTGCCAGGTTTAGCTATGGTCTAGATAGAGATTTATCTATTACATACAAGACAAGCTAATATTAAACTTGGTGAAGTAGAGCTGTGGTATGTTTTATTAGGCAAAACCATCACAAGTACCATATCATTCACAGGACGAGCGTTCACAGCCAAATGTAGGATTTTTTCCAAGAAACGCCTAAGAAAACGTATTTTAAATCGAATGGAAATCAGTCTAGGTTTTATTTTATTCTAAACAACTATTTATTTTATTTAATACATCGACTTATCTATTTCTTTTGGAAAATGATCTGGCGACATCGTTTGCGACGGCCAGCTCTAAGCTTGGGTGACACGGTTTCGTAACACCTAGCACAATTGACTTCACTTTACGGAGAACTACGAACAATGCCTGAGAATATTTTGAGGACAAATGTTAAATTATCACCTTTAAAACTTCAATGAGACAATCTGTATGGCTCATTAATTACTGTCATTACGTCCGTGAACTATGCCATGGATCTTTCAAGCCTTCAAGGTTTAAAAAACAACCTTACCCGGTGCAAGCAACAAACACATTAACTTTGTTTACTTCACGTTGTCGTGGCGGCATTGTATTTACAAATGATAATTATCAGTAATTATGTCTCATATTTAGTACGAATTCAAATTACAGTTCTTAACACACCTCCAAAGACATAAACAACTCATGAAAATGTCAACAAAATTAATGAAAACAAATTCGTCAAGTTACAATAATCGTAAACAAGAACAGCGCTCTGTAATTTATGTTTGAACTACAGGCCAAACAAATGTATCGAAATACATGAGTAGGTAGTGAAACCACGTGAATGACAGCCAACTGGCGACCTTGCCGCGGCCGTCCGGCTTTACCGACAACCAATACAATTCTATTTACACAACGCTGGAACTAAACACAAAGAATCGACTTCCACTGCCCAGCACTAAGAGTACTTCATCCACCTCGCATACCAATCAGGCAATGTAAATTAAACTATCCGTACAGAGCTGTGAACAACAACAGCAAGTGCTTGTAGAATCGTCTGCAAAGCAGACGTCAGCGCGGCTGAACAAAAACATACGGCACAACCTACAGCCTGCAATCAAGGTATAAACAGGAAACGTAATACCGCAAACCTTCGGTAAGGTTAATGTACAGACGTGCAAATTGCAAAAACATTTCATAATAATTCCAGCCCATACTATCACCTGATTAAACCATGGGTGTAAGGGACAGCGTCCTGCAAACTGATCAAGGTTGGTCAGTCAACGAAACTAAACAACAATCACCAGGAAATTCTATCAGGACCTGCAAAAAAAAAGACTTTCCCATACAAAATAACCACGTCGATCAGACAATTTGTAAGGAAAAGCAAAATCGTTCTTTTATTTCCTGAAAGAATTTGCTGGTGATGGTTGTTCAGATCCGTTCACAGAGCAACCACTATCAGTTTGTGGGACGCTGTCTCTTACACCCAGTAACAATTTTTAAAGACTTTTGCGTACTTTCTGTCGATGCCGTATAAAAGGTTACAATCCATTCATGATATAATTTAAGTTACTCGCAATCTGGGTCACTCGCTGTCCTGTATAACGATAATGACGCTTTGTAGCACGATCCACAATAACAAATCCTTGAGAAGAACAAACAGTGAATTTCCTAAGCGTAACAAACACACACACAGGTGTACCTCGTAACACTATCTACCCTGCGCCCGCGCAATTCCCTTCACATGTGACACCGCTATTGCGTCGTCAATGTTGCAAGGGATTTTTCCACTACTAAGGTCTACATACCAAGTCATTATCAACGTTAATTTTGGCGTTGAAATATCAACAAACAAAACAGATAACGCAGCTAGAAGGTAAACGAGAAATATGTTGGTAAAATGTTCTATGTTTACACGACTTCCCATGCGTACATGTTCACTTTATTTTATCAACTTGTAATTTAAATTCCTTTTAATTTACTGTATTATCTTTTAAGAATGCTGTTATTGGTACTTTTATCAGGATGTGTCCTAATATTTGTATTTTTTTATCATTATTGTAATATGTGTACTGTTGGTGATCGTAATTAATCACTACATATAAAACAAAGTCGCTTTCTCTGTCCCTATATCTCTATGTATGCATAAATCTTTAAAACTACGCAACGGATTTTGATGCGGTTTCTTTTAATGGATAGAGTGATTCAAGAGGAAGGGTTTATATGTATAATACATGCATAATATAGTCGAGAAACACTAATAATTTCCGTGCGAAGCCGGGGCGGGTCGCTAGTCAAATATAAATACATGTTCTGCTAACTACGAGTAGATTAGATCTACTCCATGCAGGGCTGGAATTTTATAGTCCTGAATGTAAGTATAAATAACAATTATAAAAACAAGTTCTTTGTCTTTTGAAAAACAGTAACGCGGAAACTAAAAATTGCCTATGTAATTACTATTTTTCAATGACTATTAAAATGCAATGCGGAAAACAATAAAAAACTTGCAAGTCTCAAAGGTTATAAAGACTTTGAACGTAGCAAATCACCATGACTAACATACTAACGATGAAACCAAAGTAGGCGACATGGAAATTCCATTATAAATTTTCTTCTATGTTATTCCCTTGGCAGTTAGAAGGTTGTATTAGACAATATAAAGGCCGCTGAAATTGATCCACCGATTCATGTTTAGGGGGTACGAAGGCCGTATTCTATTTATAATAGCCTCGCCAGCGTAAACTGCGCAAATATGACATTGCAGTTTTGATCCGGCCTTATACTACGCTTATAATGAACACGGGTGGGGGCGCTGTATGTTGGGAAAACTCTTAACAATATGGCGTTAGCAGCCACAGTTGGCCATCGGCCTGCAGCCAAAGACCTATCACGCAGTACAAGTAGATTATATTCTGAGGGTCACACGCATTTCGATTCTATGAAACGTAGTACAAGGAGTTTTTACTCTTAAGTTGACAGCCATGTTGGCGGCATTAGTTCCTTTTTTCGCCACTTTCATTATAACCGTGGTGGTACCATACACGAGCGCCCCAGTTCCTGATTAGAGCATTTTGATGAATAAGCGTTCGCCAATAACGCTAATAAATCAAAATGAAAGCTGAATATGTATAGGAACTTGTCTGTTTATAAACCCATCCTGGCATTAGTCAGCCCCTTGAAGCCATACTCGGTACAATGTACCTACGCACGTCAAATTAACTGATTCATAACTGTTTAGTAAACAAGGACAAGTCACCATCTTCTAGTTAGGCTTCAGTGAACGTACGGCTAGCCACAGACCTAGCTAATTATAGATTCCTTTTACGCACGTCAATGGAAGAATTTGTAGAATAAATATAAATGTTAGTTTCTTGGTTTCGGTTGGGAAACCAAAGGGTTTTCAGGGGTAGACAAACCGTAACATCAGCCATACACAATTTGAAATACCTCTTAATATTTTTCAAGCTGAGCGAAGCTGGCATTAGTATTTTTATTACCACTATCTACCTACGTGGTATATAGTGGTAATGTGACAACGATAGTACTATTAAAGTTAAACTCTTGGCTGATGGGCAATAACAGCTTGACATTTTAATATTCGATGCCGATTTTAAAATGTCAATAACTTTATAGCAATCAATCAAAAGTGAAAGTTGCTTGAGACTCCAATGATCTTCATGTACCAAATGGGTACATCGAATTGTCAGACAGTGATCTAATCGTAAACAGCCACTTGGCGTAAAAAAATAAAACTTAGACGATGACAAGTGAGTATGTACACTATGAAGCAAACAGCTATTTAAAGTATTTTTCGGAACTGAAGATTACGTAGCGTAAGCAATCGGTTTGTTGAACAGAATGACAAAATTACTAGCTCTTGAAAAAACGTGGCTTGTATTTGATTTCTCAGAATCACATTGACTGCGACTTCAAAGTAAACAAGCGTATAATTTATTTGAGCCAAGTCATTCTTGTACCGCAAGTTGAAAGAGAGAGCCGACCGTCTAGAGTACATGTTGCAATGGTTTGTTTTGCAAAAACATCGCCGCTGGCAAGGCTGTGGCGGTCCTCCTAGCCACACAGCCGGATGCTCGACGGTTATGAACATACCAATCTCTTATAGAGCTGTCTGTTTACTTATATTTTGACTGATTGTAATAAGCTTCGAGTATCAGACATTTAATATAACTACAACCTATTTCCCCTGACGTGACATAGGTGACAGATCCGTTTAAAGCTGTTGCACAAGACAGCGCGCAATATCTCAGCAATACAGGCCAGGGCCGAATTTAGGTGAGCGGGAGTTGTGAACTAGTTTCTAGGTCCGCATTATTGTTAATCTCGAATCTGACTGCGGGGAGTAGTTAAGCCGCCTAAGTAGCCATATCCGCTAGCTCATTAATACAAAGTTATGAGTAACAAGATAGTAATGCGGCTTTCCAGCAACGAGCCGTTGAAATTACGTGTTCTTCAGAACTGTTCTTCATAACGGCACAATGCCGGCGGAGAATTTGAATCAGTGGTCAACGATGCGGTACCAAACTAGTAAACAACTGGGATGAGGCTGTTTAGAAATATCCCCATTTCACATACAATCAACGCCAATATCTCTGTTATTAGTGGAAGTGACACCTGATCTTGTCTGATGGCCCATGGGAGCATTTTGGGAACGAGCAAGAATATTGGTAAAAAAAAAACCTAGAGCTTTCAATATTAACTCTAATAACATACCATGATCATTAAATGTACAAGTTAACCAATACTGTGACGTTTAATATCTATTAAAATGTAATATTACGGACCTGACATTATGTTACGTAATCATTATTAAGTAATATTTTACGACAAAAAACATGTAAAACAAGTAAATGTTTCTCGAATTTATTAGACTAAGAATTTGCATGCATTAAATTATCTTGTTTTAGCCATCATAGTTCAGGTAAAACAACACATTTTTTTCAAGTAAGCTTTATTATTTTGGATGCAGATTCGAAAAACATATTGGATCATCGTCCTCGTCTGAGCAGAGATTTGAAAAATATGATGAGTCATTGAATGAAATTGATTGGCTAATTCGAAGCATCGACTTAGAACTTATATACGTAAATTATGCTATCAGAAACTTTGGGATTTAAATGGCTTACATATTTTTCTAGGTCTAGGAAGTTTTATAAGATGATAGATAAGACACACGGTATTTCAGCAGAGACTTACACGTGTTATCTTATCAAATAGCTGTTTAAGAAATCTATCAACCTTCGCACCTTCTTCTGGTGTCGCGTCACAAATTGGGTTTCTTTTGCGTCGTAATTTATAACACGTTGTCGTGATATACGGGTATGGATGGAGGTTACGAAAATAGCAGTTGTCAGTAGAAATCCGGTGTTAGTACCTAGAAACCGATCACCTGTTTGCGGTAATAGTAGTCCTCCCAACCGATTTTCGGTAATGGCGGCCAATCTCCCAGAGATCTGCCAACTGAGCAGGGCTAATTTTTAGTGCTTGCGAAACACACAACTGCAGTCTCTATTCCTTCCATCTCTTTTTCTGATGGAGCGGACTGACTGCGACGACTAGAGAGAAATCAAGCGCAGGGCAGGACAGACTATTTACATGCCCATCTGATACTTTTCGTTCAATCCGGTGAACCCTGCAATGTCGTAACCAAACTAGAAACAACAACATAAAGTCATTGTCCCCTGCCGGGAATCGAACCCGGGACTTCGGGGTCGTGAGCCCATGGCTCAGACCACTAGACCACGGAGGCAGTCTGCGGTATTGTATGGAACGGTGAAGTAACGTTTCGCTGCCGTCAAAACAAATTGCGCAATGCGCTCGCATTCCGACAGCTGCGATGCCGCACTCTCTACCTGCGTTCCACTTAATTTTCACTCAAGACTGAGGTGAAAACAAATTACGTGTGCGACATTCCAAAATATTTGGTTTCCGTAAATGAAGTCTGACCTATTTGTAATCCAACATAAAAAATTAAAACTGATTGCAATAAAAATCACGTAGCCCATACTGTTATTGTATTGTTAGTAAATAAATAGCTGTTGTTGTTATTATGACTGCACCATTTCAAAACAAACGGGTCGCAAACACGACACGGCCGTTGCGTAACTTAGAAAGTTTGCAGAAACATCTAGAACAAACAAGATCTTTGCAACACGCGGCACTACCGTTTTGATTTAGTGGGGTTTTAAAAATATGAAATAGAAGGAAAATCTACGACTCAAAGTGTAATGAAAACCAGGATGAGTCGACTTTCCCGAACTAATTAATCTTGGTCCCACAAACGCAGATCATCGTGTGGCTAACGTAAACAAACATGTTATTTCCTCTGTTTTCGCGTTTAGGACGGATTTCGAAGAAATGCAATAACGTCCACTTTCATAGGCGTCGGTGAGCGAAATCCGTGTGCAGTGTGTACACATGACGAGGCCGGTGAGTGTCAGAATGTCACACGCAACGCAACCGGGCCACAGCCACATGTTGTTTGTAAACATGTTTCATTGAAGGCTGCCATAAGGCTGCCCACTCGTAGTTTCACCTCCGACAACTACAATAATGCCGTGTCTTTTATACTTTCTCTGTCCGACTACAAAAGACACACCCGCAGCTGTTTTACTCGTTCACGAAATTCCAGTTTCAACTGTCGCTGTTTGTGTCATAGTAAATTTTAAGACGCAATTCAATAGATAAGTAGGTGTTCTTTAGATTTGATGAGATGACCCACATTTCATAGGCCTACTTATTGGAATTGGGTTAAGATTGTTTATATTCGGCTGAACAAAAACGTTAATTGATCGCAATAGAAGTTTACCAACCAGGAGCTTCGTGTCTCATCCATATCCGTTTTAAAACATGGGAGTTACGCAAAGGAATGCACGCAAGTAACAAGCGATGAAAGTCAGCTGCACAAACGTGAATCACAGTGTTTACATCGCATTTTTAGAACGGCCGAGTTACCATACTAGGCAGCGTTTCTTACCTCGTTCCGCAATCGCGACCCGGTTACGCGTGTATAACGCCTTAACCTAGTTGCTGCCGCCCTTGGTGGCCATCTGCCAGTGACAGTATAGCGCCTGGACAAAACATAACGCAATCTATCATTGCTTTACCTTCAGCTTGCTTCAGCCAGAACGAAAGTGACATTTTTAATGGGTGCTGAAAGATTGTCCTGACTGTTTAATTACTTTACATAATGTTGTATCAAAACCTGGTGGAAGACATGTCAAAGCCGAACCCCTGTTGTGTGTAACAATCAACTCCCCTAGCGTTCACAGCATGACCTACAAACAACGGTGTTTTAGCTCTCCATTTTAGGTAGCAGACAACAGCTTAGCTGAGTGAGTTACATGAAACGGGCAGGGTATGACGTAGGCAGACTAGACAGGCAGACAAGGCATATCTAGATAATAAAGTGAGTAGGTAGGTAGGTGTGTCTGTGTACCTACCAAGCAACGTTACAATACGGTAGATTTGTTTTCAGTAGATGCTAAATTAGGTCTGGAGGTTAGGAATTTGACTCATTATTTAAAATGAGGATTAGAAATAACTAACATTCCAAGGCTCATCTATAAATTTACATACAAACTTTAACACGTTTTCGCTGGAACGACGAATATGTTCCTGACTACGCCCCTGTTTCCTACTGTTGAATTGGATAATCCATTTCAGGTCCTGCTATGATGAATTTATGCGATTTTTATACTAGAGTTTTGATTAAAATTATACAAACTTTGTCAGTAGGTAGGTACCTCTATGAAATTGATAAACAAATGACATTGACTCGACAAGATTAGATTCAAGGCCGTCTGGTCTAGTCGGATACCAACCAATTGATGAAAGTTTGGTTATGTGATCTCAAAATCTTATAAATGCACATTTTACATAGAAAATTAATCTAGATGTACACATTAACATAAATATTAAACGCCCGAGGACTGAAAGAGGAAATATTACATACCATAATCAGTTTTCAGCCATTGTCATTGACCACAACATAGTTTTCTGTTCCCAATTTTATCTCACTAATAACAGAATGGAAATTGATGTAATAACACAATATCTCTTTGTTCTTCATCCACGGATAACAAAAACGCGTGGCACTGTTACATTCACTTCACATTTGCAATTTTCCCCAAAAAAATAAAATTTTTATCACTATCAGACATTCAACTCAAGAACATGGAAACTGACATGTGAAGTAGCGCCATCTATGGGAAAGGCGCAGAATCGTCGAAAAGTCACATCCTTGTCAATTTTAACGAAAATATATAGATGGCGCTGCTCTGAATTTCTCATGAAGTTGGATTTTCCTATTGTCTTTTTGAACGTTTTTTTTGTCTTAGACGAGTTTGTTGGTTCCATAAATAAAAATCTTTTAAGGTGGTTAATAATTTCAAGGTGGTGCCAATGTGCTATCTTAACTTAGTAATTTATAACAGCAGCATGTCAGCTAGCTGTACAGCCATAGAAGCCTTCTAGAAGTCGTCGGTCGATATTTCTCCCATAGCGCAGTGTTGGTGACTTCTTCCAGATTTCGATCTAGGACAGGGAAGTTCCGACTTGATACTAGATGCGTGTTTGAGTTTGATGTTTTGACCAAATGTGTGTTGGAGTTGATGTTCTGGCCAGATGCGTCTTCGAGAATGATGTTCTGATCAGACGTGTGTTCAAGTTTGATTTTCTGTCCAGAAGTGTTTTCGAGTTTGACGTCTTGGCTTTTTATACAGATGTATCATTTGATATTTTGCCTAACGATACCCCTGTATCATTTGATGCATCATCTTGCTTATGATACATCTGTATTGTCCCTAATATTCTCTATCATCTATGATCTGTATTATTTGATATTCTGGCCAAATATTTGTTAGTTTGATGTTCCAGACGTGTTTCGGTTTCTTATTCTAGCCAGTGTGTTTCAGTTTCATATTCGAGGTTTTAGTCAATGTGTTCGAATTTATTATGTTCTGGCTTTGATAAATTTCAAGTTCTGGCCAGATGTGTATGAGTTTGATATTCTGGAGTTCGTTATTTTACTGGTTAGATGTGTTCCAGTTTGATATTCTGGCCAGATGTATGTTGGAATTTGATGATCTGGCCAGGTATGTGGTCCATTTTGATATTCTGGCCTTACGTTTGTTCGAGTTGGATATTCTGAAGAGAATAGAGATAGGAAAAATAGGAAAGGAGCAGTTTCGAGACAAAAACATCATTAATTAATTATACATTCATTTATTAATCGGAATTTAATACTGTATTACATAGAAGAAATGCACTTCTCAGAAACATTCAGAAGACCACCTCCCTTTGGGACAGTTTATTAGGAGCCTCTCTCCAATTTTCTTTGAATAACTATGTTGTTATATCGTAATAGAATTAATATGAATGAAGATCTGCATTGCCACATACTTAAAAATCTTATGTATATTTTTCACTTACAATTTCGAAAAATAATCTTAAATAGTAAAGCATGAAAGTACGATTGCCTATGAGATACTGTTCGAATAAATAAAATTTTGCAAATCAACAACAAATAAAAATATATCTTTATAAAGTCAAGTGTTCGTACTGTCGCTGCCACATAATTTGTCAACAACATTTTCCATCACATTGTAGGAAATGAGAAATCAATGTGTTCAAATAATTTAAAACGCGGTGACCACTTAGAAAGGCGTTTTGACACATATCCAACATAGTGAATACTCAATTTTTGAAATTAACTCAGCGTAAGAGAAGAATATTACCAATATAAAATACAGCCGTCTTACTTCACTCAGCCGAAGTGGGAACATGTATAAAATATTTTCAATAAGAAATAATCAGTCTTGTTTAGAGAAAACATTTTGTCAAAGGGCGCAAGTGGTGTGCACGCTTCGATATAAATATTATCACAATACAGTATGTCAGATATGGTGTCATCCCTTCTCTGGACGTATCTAGAATATAAATCGCCTGCTACGCTACTTAGTGTTATTATCACAGTTGTTTAGCAGAGGTGGGTGTAGTACTTTGTACACATAACACAGGAGCTACCTGCGACCCGTGTCGGGTGCTCGCCTGACGCCCTATTCGCACGCACTAGCCCGACCAGCAGACAGACACTACTTCACTCTACGAGTACCTGGGTACCGATTACCAACTACCGACGACTTCCAGGACAGGCTAGCTTCAGGAAATCATCTTTGAGATGAATTATGCTCATATACACATCTTTCATTGGCAGTCTTTCTCTTATTTTATAATGTACATAAATAACAAAGTATAAATCTCGCACTTTTATTATTGTTAAGCGAGACCCAGACTCGTTCACCCCTTATGACAATTACGAGACCCGTGTCTTTAACATCATATCTTCGGATGTGTTTCTATTACGGGAATAAGTAGATAATAACTTTACGTCCCTTTGAACTGGTTCAATTTCGTCACCTCATGGTAAACAGAAAACTAAATTGAGTAACAATAAATTATTAAATCTTACACCTATCATTATTACAATATCTGTGAACATATTGCGAGCACTGAGTCACAAACATTCATGAAATTCGTTCAAATAGTCAAAAAATATATTTTTGTCTAGTAAAACACATTCTTTTTGGATGTGTTCTTATGTATTAACAATTGACCAACGCAACGACAGGTTATAGTAATGAAATATCACAGATTTTTCCAAAATCTTTGGACTGTAATGGGCTTTCATATACGTTAACTGCATCAGTTTATAATTTTGTACCTATTGACTCCTATTTCAAGCCCTCGAACCCGTGTACGTAAAAAAAACTCCAGTAATAAAACTAGATGAAATCTGAATCACAAAATAAATTGAAAAACAAATATGAAGAAAATCACTTATTTTGCTAAGAAACGAAAGTAACCATTGTTCGATTATCTATCACGCTCCAAATACTAATCTTCCTAAGGTAAATGCATGTTATTTACATACTTTCTACATTTTCGAGATGGTGAAGTGTTTGATTGATATAGTGAGTGCTCCTATTCCAGCTGTCGTCTGGAGGCACACGCAAATCTATATTACACCTAGGCATAACATATTTAATATTCAAGTATGTAAGTATTATATCAAGATCTAATCTTTAATAAAAAATAACCTTGAATAAGTGACTTGAAATGTCATTGACATCACTTTACACAAGAAAAATATTCACAATTTATCTGGCAATACAGATTGTTATTACGAAGTATTTCAAAAGCATTACTTCAAAATGTTTATAAGTATTTACGCTAATACTAAGTTTCCTCACTTGTCCACTGGATAAGATCATTCATTAATAACAATAAAATAATTTATATAAAATATTTCTGATAACATTCTGTCACATTACTTTCCCTAAATTTCACTCATCTTCTAATGTTTCGTGCATTTCGTACATCATACAGACATTTTAAAAAGAAAAAACGAAAGGCACCCGGGATTACACAAGGGGTACCCACACCGACTACTCTAACAAATATAATGATTAAATTCTAAAGGTGGAACAGCAAGTTAGTGCTTTAAATGTCCACCGACACCATACATCTTAAATGATGATTGCACTCTGTTGGCCCACCTGTCCACACGTTTCTACAGCATAGTGAATTTTGACCACATGTAAATCTAATGCGGTGTTTATAAGCTCGGTTAAGCGATTATCACAATGCTTACACATTCATGGTTTTAAAATTCGGAATTCCTATGAACATGGCCAACAAAATGTAATCCCTTATATTGTAAAACTAACACACATATATTCATTAACGTTAATTCAAATCGATCTGAAAGAGAACTCACAAAACATTTTTTCGAACGTTACAAAAAATGCGCGACAAGGCTACTCTCAAAAATAAGTAACCGTCTCCTCGTCTTAAAAAAAAAAATACTTTCGCGAGGTCACGGAGCGACTCTCTATAGTCCTCGTTTTTACAATTTTGTAAACTTCCACATTCAGATCTAAAAAATATATATAATCTAATCAAAATAATAAAATCGAAAGTTATCATAAGAACAACTCAACACCTCGATTTTTATTCAATTATTAAAGGAATATGAAAAGACCCAAGTACGACACCGAAATCGCGTAAGGTTAGCGACAGAGATTATGCCAAGAATCGGAGAGGCGACTAAGAAAAGTTAAGGGTTGCAAACGCCCCGTTCGATACTTGAGGTCTGAGGGGTTCCGGGAACCGATTTACTGCTGCACCGGCGCCGCGTACAGCAGCGGGCCGGGCGGCAGGTGCGGGTAGGGCACGCCTGCGCCCACTGCCGCCTGGTAGCCGCAAGGACCGCCCCCGCCAACGCCGCCGCCGTAGAACTTGCCGCCTGTAACCAAACACGTCAGTTACATACTGCGCGAATACTGACCAACTCGTAATTTCACCAAGTTAAGATTTCAATAAAATGTGGTTATTTGCAAAATGTTCAAGATGCAGAAAGCTCAAAGTTGTTGAAGGTCCAAGTTGCAAAAGAAGTAAAAGAAGTTGTCGAATGTCAAAGGTACAAAAGGTCCCAGCAGATGGTGTTGTTGAAGGTGCAAGTTGCAAAAGAAGTAAAGGAAGTTGTCGAAGGTCAAAGGTACAAAAGGTCCCAGACTGAAGGTCAAAGGTGCACAAGATCGTAGTTGCAGAAGACCAAAGTAGTCGAAAGTCAAAGGTACAGAAGACAAAGTTGCAGAAAGTCCGAATTGCAGAACGTCCAAATTGCAAACCTCTAAGCTGCATCCAGTGCAAGTCTAAGCTGCAGAAAGGCCAAACTTGTCGAAAGGTCAAAGGCGCAGAAATCAATGTTGACAAAGGTCAAAGGTGCAAAGTCAAAAGGTCGGACAGTAGGTCCGAGTAGCAGAACTGCGGAAGTTGCAAAATATCAAGATCTGATCAATCCTATCCATCTCAGGTATATCCAATAGTGTACCGAAAAGACAAAATTGTAATCAAAACTTACCAAGCATATCCTGATGATGAGGATGCATCTGGGGGAAGTGCGGGGGAGTGGCGAAGTGGGGCGGAGGGGAGCCGAACGATGAACCGGATCCGGACTTGGTGCCGTTCTGGTTGTTGTTGCGGTATTGCTGTTGTCCGTTGTTGCGCGAGTCTGTAAATTACGTGATCATTAGTTTCAACTCTTTTTTTTTACTTGAGAGATGTTGCACAATTTGTTAGAAACTTACTGTTGTAAGTGCGTTGCTGGTATTGATTCTGGTTGTTGTATCCGTTTTGGTATCCGCTGTTGTATCCGCCCTGGTAGCTTCCCATAGATTCAAATACGTTAGGGCTGGGGAAGGGCACTGTCTTCTGGTAGTTGTTTTGTCTGTAGCCCTGGTTCTGGTTGTTGAAGCGCGGCGCTTGCGGGTTGGAGTTGCGGTTCTGGTATGAGTTCTGTTGGTCGTCGTTGCCGGTGACGCCGTTGGCCATCTTGTTGTTCCACTGGTTGCTCTGCTGGCGCGGCGAGCTTGATCCGCTGTTGTTTTCCTTGCGTTGTTGCCAGCGGTTGCGGCCTATAATCAAAAACAAACATCAAAAATATGGAAGAGTTATCTGAACTTCGTGACTTACCTGTAGACCTGTCTGGTTATGTTGTCACTGCTCCGGGGATCTATCGAAGGGAAAGCCAGCAAAGTTGTATGCATACCAGAGTTGCCGTTGTTGGTCCTGGCCATGTCGTTGAGCTTGGCGGGCGGGTTCTGTCCAGTTTCTCGGAGCACGGCCATCAGGCCCCGTGCCTGCCGGGAGTCACCGCTTGTGAAGTACGTGTACGCAGTTCCGGACTGCTGGCATCTTCCCGTGCGCCCTGGAGAAAAGATAATCAGGTAAGTCGTAATTATTAAAAAAGTTTTTTGAATCATTGAACTTAGTCTCAAAATTTACCAATTCTGTGGATGTAGTCCTCTGAAGAGTTAGGGTAGTCGTAGTTGACGACAAATTTGACATCTTCGACGTCGAGACCGCGAGCGGCTACGTCTGTGGCGATCAGGATAGTGGTGGCTCCGTTTCTGAACTCGGTAAGCACGGCGTCACGTTCCGGCTGCGACTTGTCACCGTGGATTGCGAGTGCCTTGTGTCCCATGCGGCGTACAGCGCGGGCAATGTCGTCAACCTAAAAATATACAATCAATTAGAAAAATATTCATAAAATAAAATTTTCTTATTTCAGAAGCGATTATAATTACATACCTTCTTCTTGGTCTCCACAAAGACAATGACTTTGTTGTCCCTTTCAGATGCAATCTCTTTCAATAAGTTAGTTAGTTTCATTTCCTTTTCATGTTCCTCACACATTTCAACAATCTGCTTGATGTTGTTGTTAGCAGACAGGTTCAGTGATCCAATGTTCACTTTGATGTAGTCATTCAAGAAGTCTTCAGCAAGAGCTTGAATTTCTTTAGGCCATGTAGCAGACCACATCAATACTTGACGGTCTGGACGAATCTGTTCAATGATCTTGCGAATCTGAGGTTCAAAGCCCATGTCCAGCATCCTGTCAGCTTCATCAAGGACCAAGTATGTGCAGCGGCGTAGGTTGGTAGTTCCACGCTCTAAGAAATCAATCAGTCTGCCAGGTGTAGCAATGACAATCTCAACTCCTCTTTCTAAATCTCTGGCCTGGGGCCCTTTGGGTGAACCTCCAAACAGACATGTGTTTCGGATGCAACCACGAGCACTGTAAGCTTGTGCAACTGACTGAATTTGTTGAGCTAGCTCCCGAGTAGGTGCAAGGATGAGAGCAATTGGGCCATCACCTCGCTGGATTCTTTGCTGGTGTACAATGTGAACAGCAGCTGGTAGCATGTATGCCACAGTCTTTCCTGATCCAGTTGAAGCAATGCCAACCATGTCTCTACCAGATAGGGCAATAGGCCATCCCTGGGCTTGGATACCAGTGGGCTCAGACCATCCCAGTTCCTTGATTGTGGCCATGATGTGATCAGGGAAGTTACCCTCATCAAAGACCTGGTTTGGTCGTGGAACATTGTTGCCACTGACAGTAATCTCCTTGGCTGCACGGAACATCTCAACTTCATCATCTGTCCGTGATTCAACATCAGCATGTGGCTTGTAGAAATCTTTCTGGATGGGTTCCAAATTGCCAATGTCCCACATGGGCTTCATGAGACTGTCACCAGGGTGCTTTGCCTTCTGACTTTGCTGTTTGCGTCCAAAGTCTGCTGATTTTGGGCCCATGTTGGATTGGAAAGGTTTTTTCTGTTGATAGTTCTGTGGACCGTTCATGCCATTCTGGTTGTTGTAAGTTTTAGGACCAAAGTTGTTTGGTTTATAGCCCTGTTGCTTAGGTCCGCCAAAATCATTCTTATTGGGGTTGTAGAACTGCATACTGCCTCCAGCATTTTCGCCATCGTAGTCATTCCTCTTTTGATTGTTGTAATTGTTTCTGGGTTTGTATTCTTTTGGGCCACCAAAATCATTTTGGTTTCCATCATTTTTGTTGAAGTCGTACCTCATTCCATTGTAGTCATTTCTGGGGCGAAAGTTGTTCTTGTTAGCAAAATTATTATTGTTCCTGGGTCCAAAGTTCTTTGGCCCCCCAAAATCGTGGAGGCCATTGAAGAAAGGGATTTTACCGAATTGTTCATTCCGGTCTGGGCGAGGCCTACAAGAGAAAGAGGTAGGTTAGCTTAATACGTGCGCCCACACCACAATGAACAAAATAGTTTGCTTTATATCCATTTGCGTATCGCTCATTGGGACAAACTATGTTTTTTTATAATAATGAAACCACGACAAGAGAAAGTAGGCGAAGTACCTACCTACCAACTTATAATTGGTACAATAGACAAACCTTGAGGCCTGTGATTTATTAAGTTTGGAAACGACCGAATCAACTTAAGATTATACCTAACAAAATGAAAAGAAATGAAAGAAAATCAATAAGTATAAAATAGGAGGGCGTTCAGTACTTATTGCGACCATATTATCAGCTGAGCATGAGGACCGAGGATTTCACAAAATGGCCGCGGTAAGCAACAAGACAGGACAATGATGAAATTGATTTTTGACGAAATATACAAAAGAGGAGTACAATCAATAGTGAAAATCATGCTTACATGGGGTGCTGATTATGGAATCCGTTGTACTGCATATTGTAGCCTTTATTTTCCAAAGGGGGTTCTGATTATCTTACGTGGTTCTAAACGCTTGAGTAGGTAAGAATCTGTAACACACATCCACCAAAACGACGTATAGCACTACAATTTTATTATATTCCAGCAATAAATTAATCACTTGTTACGTCGAAAATCAACTTACCTCTCAAAATTGAGAGAATTTGAAAATATTTGAGTTTTTCATTCACAGGAACCCCTCACAGACCCGGCGAACGAACAACTCGATAATGGCCGCCGGAAGTGGAAACTGGAAACGTTTGCACCTTTTTGTGCAATGTTGCCATAAAATCTAGACGAGTATTGATTTTCTAGAATCTACTAGGTAAAACAAAGGAAATGAAACGAAATATTAAAGAAAAGTCATTGAAAAAAATTTATGACTTTTATCAACACTTTGGAACGTCAATCCGGTGTATTATTTCAAAAATAATAAATAATTTTCTTTACATCTTTTTTACATGTGGCAGTAAAATTTAAATGTCAAATGTCATGTAAATATGCAATTTCCGTTTTGAACCGACGATGAGATTTGGTCTCTATTGCTATTTCACCTATCGATAGGTAAAAAGAAAGAGCAAGTGGAAGTTATTACGCAATCAATATTACTTTTCTCTGTTTTTTGCATGGAAAGAAAAGAGACAAATTAACAAGAGAAATCTAAATTCAGTTGTCTGTTTTCACATTTCATCAGAACAACAATTTTAGAAAGACAAGTTTCCCTGAATATTCTGAAAATATCAGGATTTAGACGTTTTAGGACTAATTTATTAAAACTTTTGTTTTAAGACTGTGTATAAAAATCAGCCAAATATTCCTGTCTACATAGTTAACCCGTCAACATTGGCAAAACATTCGCCTAACAAGTGTCTGGTTATTTTAGTTAGTGGTCCTTCTTTCCTTTAGGTAAGTCAGTGGAACCCACATAGTATTAAATTCATTTTAGACGTAACAGTTTAGCTTCTGGCGGGGCCTAGCTTTGAGCTCCCCCTACGCCTAAATTTTTTAATTTATTGTAAATTTAGCAAACTAGAAATTCCTTCTATTTGTTTCATGTTTAAGGATGTAACAAACAACACATACTGATAAAAATTAAATATAATGGTAACAAATATTTTACTGCATGCATCAGATGTAAAAATCTTACACTCCGCCCCAAACATGATTCTTCCATATTTATTGTAGATTTAAAATGGAGGAAGAAACAGAAATGGTCCTGAGAGATGCAGCTACAGATAACTTGTACCCAGCTCTCTTTCAATGTTTTGCTATCATCATATGCGGGTAAGTGATATGAGTTTTATATAATATTTATTGATAATCTCTCTTAGCCGTTACAAATATTTGTTAAAAGGTTATCACAGGTTCAGTGTTATGTAGGATGGCTTGTCTACATAACTTACTTTGGTCTCCCCCTATGCGGTTTTATGCTAGTATAGATAGCAGATGTAGAATACAATCATACTTTCTGTATTCTTTTTGCTGTATTGTATTTTTCAAATCCTTCATATTTTATTTTATAAAGTACCTACAATTTAATATCTGAAAATCTCTAAATGGAATGGAGTTTAAATCTTTGTAAAAATTTATAGAAATGGATTAGGAAAAATATGAAATAAAATAATTTACTAAAGCCTTATTTAATTTCTAGGTACATTGCTGGTCGTTTAAGTATTGTATCAACAACAGAATCAAAAGGGATTGCCACATTTGTGGGTACTTTTGCTCTTCCATCACTGATATTCCTATCACTGGCTAGACTAGACTTCAGCACTGTAAACTGGACTTTTCTACTTGCTATACTGCTGGCAAAAGGAATAGTTTTCTTTTCTGTGATAACTGTCACTCTGCTAGTCTCTAAACCCTTGAACTTAGCTAGAGCAGGTATATTTGCCATATTCTGCACACAAAGCAATGATTTCGCCTTGGGTTACCCTATAAGTAAGTATCAATTTTTTTTCTTTTCTCCTTCTGATCTACCTTTAATGAGACAAGATAGTTGAATGATATTTTCTTTCTTTCAGTTAATGCAATATATGAGAAAACCCATCCAGAATATGCTTTATATCTCTATCTCATGGCACCAATATCCCTAGCAATCTTGAACCCAGTGGCATTTGTTTTAATGGAGATCAGCAAGCAACAGGCCACAAGGCAGGCTTTGAATGAGGAGGAGAGAAAGAGAACTGTTTCGAAATTTAAACTAGTCAAACAAATTATGAAAGGAATTGTATACAATCCAGTTCTAGCCATGACTGTTTTAGGTATCATTGGAAATGTTTTATTCAAGCATCATCTTTCCATTTATATTGAAGGCCTTCTACAGGTTTGTTCAACTAATTTACATATTTGTAAGATAAGAGGTCTATGATACTTAACTTTATCTCATTGCCATATCACAAAACTGTATTGATGATGATCTGATTTTTTGTACAAATTAGTACCAATTTGTACCTGCATACTTTTATAATAAACTTTTTTTAGGTATTTGGTGATGCTTTCTCGGCATCAGCTCTATTTCTATTGGGTCTGCGAATGGTGGGACAAATACACAGATTAAAAGGACCAGCCCTGCTTTTACCATGTGTACTTATTATGGTCAAATTGTAAGTATCATAACTTTTCCTACGGATGAGTCATATCATGTTTATTATTTCTATAAAAACATGAAGTATGAACTCTCTTTGTGACTGAAGATGACTAATGCTATAAACAGCAAATATCCTTTGATTCTTCAGTTCAGTAATTTGAGATAGCCTTTAAATAACTTCATGTGTGTCATCAGTCATCACACCACTCATCTCATCAAATCAATTTAAAGTAGCCTGATGGAAGGGGAATAGGTACATACATACCTCTATTTATCCCTAATGGGGTAGGCAGAGCGTAAACGGCTCAAACAAAGGTCGTCCCGCCACGTCTGACAAAGTTTTGAGGGGTATTTATGATAGAATTCTAGGTATATTGCTGTAGTGACAGGGAATAGGTGAAATTGAGTAAAGTAATTTTGATGCAGATTGATTGATTTGAGATGCAAATGTAAGTTGTGTAGCCTTAATTGAATTGAAGTCATAGAAGCTGCATAGTGTTTATATTCACATATATAGCTAGTAAACCAATCAGATTAGGAGTTTTTTTTTATTTGGATGTAAATATTTTCAATTTTAGGATAGTTTTACCAGTAGTGATGAGAGAGTTCGTAAGCGCCCTGAAGCCAGGTTTTAACGACACGGAGACATCGTCCCTATCGACATATGCATTCTTGTATGGTACCATACCTACTGCGCCTGCTGTGTTCGTCTTCTCCAATTTATATCAACTAGAAATTGATCTGGTAAGTATTTACCATAACATTTATCTCAATCTGCTGGTACTAGTAAATTAGAAATATTTATATTGATTGTTCACCCTCACAAATATTGATTGGTAGATATAGCTCACTGCCATAAACCCACCTTTGCCTACTCTAATAAAAGGATTGTTTTTGTAACGGTAGGTATATTTTTTTATTGTGCGTAAACGAGTATATTTTTTTATTTGTAGTTATTATATAATGTGTAACACAGAAAAAAATGAGTGTGAAAAAAATTGTTTCAGATCCTAGAAGAGGTGAAAGCACTAATATACATTAATATTTTTGTATTGAATAAAAAAAGATCTAAAAATGCACGCTATTCTGCCCCCTCGGCAAATTACGGAAGGAAGATATAAAAAACAATACTTTCCCAAAATTTTATTTTTGCATCCTTTATACTGATGCTTTCGATGTTTTTATTATTGATGTTTTAAAATCGTCAGTGTATTTTTCTTCAGCATGATATTGATATCCTAAAGCTAATTTTGCTACTTTATCGTACAAGTGTTTGAATACGTTCATACCAATTAAATCTTTAACAATTATTTGTATTTTTCAGATGGCTTCATCTATGGTAATTTGCACATTCCTCTCGGCGCCCATGATGTATCTTTCTGCCCAAGTCATCTCATTGGTGAAAGACTATGAAGAACAGCTCAAGAAGTTTGGATTCGACTTGTCCATAGTAGCGTTGATCTGCGGGCTTTGGGTTCTTACTGTTTTCATTGTGACCAAAAAGTACAAACGGATGCCGCATAGACTGACGCTGTGCCTGTTGTCTTCGCAAGTAAGATTATATATATATATATACTAGCGACCCGCCCCGGCTTCGCACGGAAATCATCAGTGTTTCTCTACTATATTCTGCATGTATTATACATATAAACCTTCCTCTTGAATCACTCTATCCATTAAAAGAAACCGCATAAAAATCGACGATGGAGGGAGTTCACCCAGAAGATGCCTGTTATGGCACTGACAATCCCACGCACTAACGAAACACAGAAAGCTGTTTGGCGCAGGACTGCGGTGAGAGGGTCGCGAGCCAGGCGGCCCCTTGTGGAGCTTACCACCGCTTTGTAGGGATCGTTCAGCCGGATTTATCCACAGGAGAGCTTGTGTTGCCGTTGTCCGGGATGGACCACTAGGAGGTAGATCCCAACCCACCCCAAATATTTCGTGACTCTTCTCAAGAATACTAAATTAATTCATTATGATAATCAATTCAGTATGTTGTACTTTCATGGCTCCAAAACACGCGGTAAAGTGTCCAAGCCAAGCTCAAGCCAAACGAAGAGAACTGGCCGGCAGCACCGTGTGTATATTTACAGGAACCATTTGGAGCCACTTTTGACCCCTTCACTCAAAAACTACTAAACTTAAATACACCAAATTTGGTTTATATATTAAGATCCTCTAAATAAACAAGTACTCCAAATTTTATAAACATAGATCAAACGGTTATTTAAATATTAATTCTGATTTTTTTTTATTTTTATGACTGATTGACTGACTGACTGACATACATATCAAAAATCAATTAATCAAAAACCTAGTCAAAAACCCAATGATCTAGGAAGCTGATATTTGGAATCAAGATTGATTATAATGACAGAAAGTTAGAAAGTTTAAAAAAAGAATAAAAAAAATGGACCCCCTTCCATTCAAGTGAAAGGGGGGCATTTTTTTTATTTTTTAACTACTATATTGAGTGGGGTATCGATATACAGGTTTCATAAAATTAGATGGAGGTTTGTTTGAAAATAAGTGCATTAAATGGGTCCTTGTCGAGATATTTGCATTAAAAGTCGCCGTTCTTAAAAACAAAAAATAATCAAAAACCTAACCCACTTCCGAATAACCTAGGAAGCTGATATTTGGTATAAAGATTGGTTATAATGACGCAAGGTTAGAAATGTAAAAATTAAAATAAAAAATTGGACCCCCTCCCATACAAATGAAAGGGGGCATTTTTTATTTATTTTTTAACTACTATATTGAGCGGGGTAACGTTAGACAGGTCTTATAAAATAAGGTAAAGGTTTCTTTAAAAGAACATTCTTTTTTGTTTCTATGAGAAACCTCTACCTAATTGAAGTGGGTTAGGTTTTTGTACAAATCCAACTTAAATAACCCTCAAAACTTTGTCAGACGTGGCAGATCGACCTTTGCTTAGGTCGTTTACGCTCTGCCTACCCCATTAGAGATTAAGGCGTGATCGTATGTATGTATGTTAGGTTTTTCATATTTTTTTTGTTTTAAAGAAACATACATACATATAATCACGCCTTTATCCCTAATGGGGTAGGCAGAGCCTAAACGACATAAACGAAGGTCGTTCCGCCACGTCTGACAAAGTTTTGAGGGTTATTTAAGATAGATTTGTAGGTATATTGCTGTAGTGACAGGTTGTCAGCCTATCGCCTAAATTACAATATACTCAAACCCTCGGATCCCTTAGCTGGTTTTAAAGAACGGCTACTTTTAATGAGGTTTTAATGAGAGGTTTCTTTGAAGAAAGTTCTTTCAAAGAAACCTCTACCTAATTTTATAACTTGCCTTAAATGGGTCCTTCTCGAGATATTTGCATTTGAAGTCGCCGTTTTTAAAAACAAAATAATCAAAAACCTAACCCACTTTTAAATTACCCAGGGAGCTGATATTAAGAACGACAATTGATAATAATGACGCAAGGTTAAAATGTAAAAATAACAAAATAAAAAAAAAAAAATCCCCCTCCCATACAAGTGAAAGCGGGGTATTTTTTTATTTTTTAACTACTATATTGTGTGGGGTATTGTTTGACAGGTCCCATCAAATTAAGTAGAGGTTTCTTTGAAAGAAAGTGCCTTAAATGGGTCCTTCTTAAGATATTTGGATTTAAAGTCGCCGTTCTTAAAAACAAAATAAATAATCAAAAACCTAACTCACTTTGAAATGACCCAGGGAGCTGATACTTAGAACGACAATTGATTATAATGACTCAAGGTTAAAAATGTAAAAACAGAAGAAAAGAAAAATGTTCCCCCTCCCATACAAGTGAAAGGGTATTTTTTATTTTTTTTTACTATTATATTGAGTGAGGTATCGTTTGACAGGTCTTATAAAATTAAGTAGAAGTTTCCTTGAAAGAAAGTGCCCTAAATGGGTCCTTCTCGAGATATTTGCATTTAAAGTCGCCGTTCTTAAAAACAAGATAAATAATAAAAAACCTAACCCACTATCAGGAGTCCTAGAAAATAAAAATTTGGTACGCATATAGCTTATAATGATACCACAATGAAAACATAAAAAAGTAAAAAGACACTTATTTTTTGGACACCTTCCCATACAAGTGTTTTTTACCCTACAAAATTAAACTGGGGTGTCATCATGGGTGTCGTAGAAAATTTAAATTCAATATGAATATAAATTATAATTTACAATAGATTTTTTATAAAACATGAAGAATATGTAAGAATCAAACTATTTACTTACCTACAAAAAGTAATGATATCCCACCAAAAACATAAATGTAAAACTGAAAGCTCTCGCGGCCAAGCTCGTGGTCTTGGTGCGTGAATCGCACAAAAAGTTGTGAGATCTAAAAAGGGAGCTCCCTCTTTAGATCTCACAACTTTTTGTGCCATGAGCTTGGCTTTCACTTTTACAATTATGTTTTTGGTGGGATACAGTAATTTTTTCCAGATTCTGTTGGCTGCCAGTGTGATATGGGGTGGTCCACTAAAGACATACACGCCTTCTTGGCATGTGTTGCTGCAACAATCTTTACGGACATTTGCCATGTACTCCTGCTTACTTTGGACTTCTATGCTGTCTGTTGGAATCCTTATGTTGGAGGTAAGGTTTGTTTGTTAAAAAGTTACGGTAGATGAACTAGCGAGTAAGTGTCTATAGCGTCGTCACTTCGTCATGCAAAGCAAATGAAGAAGCTAAACTAAGAGGTAAAGGTGACCAGCGGCCGTGACATTAGAATAGTTGGTCCATTAATACAGTCCCCAAGAATTTATCGTAGGAATATTTGGCAGCTATTGAATCAACTCAACCGTAACTAGCCAGTCTAACCTTCACAGTTTGTGCTAGTTTTACTGGATGGCTTCGTGTCTAAATCGATAGAATATCTGTTTCAATATACCTACCTAAGCCACACCACAATACATCATAAAAGGTCGTAGTGACTTGTTGTATCTACAGCTCCTTATCATACATAAAATCACTCCTTTATCCCTAATGATGTTGGCAGAGCAAAAACGACCTTAACGAAGGTCGTTCCGCCACGTCTGACAAGTTTGAGGGTTATTACAGGGGATATAAGTATTATATGGCTATCACGGGTTATCAGCCCATCGCCTAAATTGCAATACACGAATCCCTCGAAGCTGGTTTTTACAGCATGCCCGGGAGGAGATGCAGCTGGCACATTCTGTTTTTCTATCACTCCCAGTCCAGCATGGAAGTAACATATCATTATCCTCCTTATCATATCATTCGTATTTGTTACAGAGTCGAGGCCCCTGTTTCGTAGTGACCCTATGGCCAGTTTTATGCTTCGTGGCGTGGGGTGCACCGGCGGTGATGGTGGGAGTACTGCTGGTGACGAAAGTGAGCGCGGGGGAGCTGGATTCCGATTGTATCGACGCTATCCGCCTGTGCCTGCTCGTATTCTGCCTCACTGGTGAGTTCTAGGACGTTCTGGGAAATAGACGTCCAGGGACTGGACTTTACGGGAAATGGATGTTCAGGGTTAAAGGAAATAGATTTAGTGAACTAGATATTTTATGCCTAAAGGGTTTATCTATAACATACATATAATCACGCCTTTATTCCTAATGTGGTAAGGAGAGCGTTACCGACCTAAACAAAGGTTATTCCGCCACGTCGACAATGTTTTGAGGGTTATTTAAGATAGTTGTAGGTATATTGCTGTCGTGACTGGTTGTCAGCCCAACGCCTAAATTGCAACATACTGAAACCCTCGGATCCCTTAGCTGTTTTTACAGCATGCCTAGGATGAAACGCAACTGGGTCATTCTATGTTTTTCTCTCGCTCCCAGTCCAGCATGGAAGTATTGCCTTATTGCTTAAAAAAAGGAATATACAGTTTAACTTAAAAATTAAGACAACAGCCGAGCTTATTTCTATAAGAGATCTCTTCCAGCCAACCTTATGGGGATAAAAGATTAGTAATAAAAAAGTTATAGAAAAGTTAGTATAATTTAATTACAAATTTATAGGATTATAGTAATACTAATACACACATATTACCACAGCACAGCACGGACACTCCTAACTATCATGTCATTTTGGTCACACATCGACAGACGGCATGTTGCACTTGGCGTGTGTTTGTGTGCGTGTTATAAGGGTTGACAAAATTTGTTATGCCGGTCATAATCATCACTTGATTAATCTGGTTCTTGATTAAACCAACGTTTTAAAGTAGTTCACTGTAACTGAATAGTTAGAATAGATTAGGTTGCATATTTCGTATGAATTTACTTACCGTCTCTCATCACTATGGAATCTAAAAAAGTTCCTATTGGAGTCATATCTTGTGGTAGAAAGACATCCGTACACGGAACAGTACCTAACCATCTTTGGAACACAAAACTTTCCGTTTTTCCGTTACACTGGGAAACATGCGCGCGCCATACCCGCTAAGCGTACGCTCAATATGGCCCATAATCCGGCGCGGAGTGTGACGTATGTCGGACTGGGGAAGGGAGGTGAATGTCCATTCTGTATGTAGTACTATTATATATTCTGTGACCATACTATAATAAACTAATACGTATAAATATGTTTGTATGATATAAAAATGATTAAATAAAATATAAATATATATATGTCATAGAAGAGTCATAATATGCTCTTTCAGTCTCTTCTACGGTATGATAAGGCGTTTAAGGAAATAGACTTAGTGAACCAGACATTTCGGTAATAAGACCTAAAGGGTTTAAGCAAGTGATTTTTTGTATATTAGTTTCTTACGGATGAACTCAAAAACTACTGGACCGATCAGGATTTTCTTTTACCAGTAGATGATGATGATGATAAAGTCCTGTTATCCCTCATCAGGGACATACCGCTCGAAGAAGGGATTTCCACTGCTCTCGACCTTGCGCGGTAACTTCTAGGTCTTCCCAGCCGAGACCAGTTGATGCGGCCTCTTTTTCGACTGAGCGCCTCCAGGTGGTACGTGGGCGGCCCGGTATTCGTATTCCATACGCTTGCCATGACAACCCTTGCTTGGATATATGGTTGTCTGGTTTCCGCAGCACATGTCCAATCCAGTGCCATTTTCTAAGAAGGATCTCCTTGTCTATGGGTTTTTGGTCAGTCAACTGCCACAGTCTTACGTTTGAAATGGTTCGTGGCCAGTAGATACCCAGTATGCGCCGCAAATATTTGTTTACGAACACCTGAAGTCTACCGGTTACTTCTTGCTTGACGAGCCAAGTCTCGCATCCGTACATGAGGACTGACTTGACATTGGAGTTTAATGCGTACGCCGAGTAATTATGGAAGACGTCCAAACAGGCTTACATACATACATAAAATCACGCTTTTATTCCTTACGGGGTAGGCAGAGCGCTAAACGCCTCGTAAAAGGCGCTTTCGCCACGTCTGACAAAAATTGAGGGTAATTTTAGATTGTAAAGTGTATTGCCATAGTGACAGGTTGTCAGCCCATCGCCTAATTTACAATACACTGTAACCCTCGAGTCCCTTTTGCTGACTTCTACAGCAAGCCCGGGAGGAAGGGCAGCTGGAACATTCAATGTTTTTCTATCTCTCCCAGTCCAGCATGGACGAAAAACAGGCTTCAGCTGCGCATATGCTGCTCTAGTTTTACTGATGCGCGCTTCTATATCTGCTTCTGCTCCCCTAGCGGGTCCACGACGCTGTAGGTAAAATACTGCACTTGTTCCACGACCTCACCGTTCACAGAAATAGGTGCTGCATCAGAGGTATTTAGGCGCATGTCTTTGGTCTTGCCACTGTTGAAGCGCAGACCTTTTTTGGCAGCAGCGTTTTCGAGGTCGTAGGTCTTGGATTGAAGGTGTTCACCGGATGTAGCGAGTAAACAAAGGTCATCTGCGAAGTCTATATCTTCAAGAGTCTTTCCATGCAAGCATGGTATTCCTGTCTCTCCTCTACTAGTCACTCTACGCATCACATCATCCAAGACTATCAAGAAAAGCAGTGGAGACAGCAGACAGCCCTGTTCACTCCGGCAGTGACTGTAATTGGATCGGTTAAATGCCTCTTATGCATCACTCGGCAAGAGGAACCCTCATAAAGGCACTTGATGATTTGTATAAGCTTTGCTGGTTGGTAGACCTCTTTGCTTTAGGACCATTTAACCCGATCAAAGCGAACCGCTTTTTCGAAGTCCACGAACAGAATATAGAGCTCGTTCCGTATTTCATTGCATTGTTCGAGGATCATACGCAGGATATTGATCTGGTCGGTGCAAGATCGCCCCTCGCTCGGAACCCATTATTTTCATCCCTTAGCGTACAGTGAACTGTTTTCGTTATTCTGTCCAGCAGGACTTTGCACAGGATCTTCGAGCAAACTGGCAGCAAGTTAATTCCTCTCCAATTCGAGCATTGGGACAAATCGCCTTTCTTGGGCAACTTGATGATAATGCCCTCTTTCCAGCTGTCAGGCACTTTTCTTGCTTCCCACACGGTGGTCATTAGGGGCATCAGTATTTCAGCCGTCACGTACGCGTTCGTCTTCAATGCTTCAATCGGAATGCCATCGTTACCAGAAGCTTTACCATTCTTTAGGCTGTTAATTGCACGTGAGATTTCAGCTTTGTCTGGAGGATCGAAATTGATGTCTAGGATATAATTTTCCGTGTCGACCTCGTCAACAATTTCTGCTTCGTCGTACAGCGTGTGGAATACCTCTGTGAAGTGCTCATGCCATCTTCGCAATTGTTCTTCCAGTGTAGGGAGAAGCTTTCCTGCCTTGTCTACTACTGGCCGCGTTGTCGGTGGTTTATTGCACAGCTCTCTTCCCGCTCGATATAGCTCCCTGGTGTTTCCAGCATAAGCCGGCACCTCAGCTCTTTCAGCAATCGATGCAGCTCGTACTCGCTTGTCTCTCTTGGCACTGCGCTTTACATCACTCTCACACAGAAAATATTCATAGGCTAGTATTTCTTTGGTGTTCTGGTTTTCTTCCGCATTAAGTTTATCTTTGATGGATTTCTGGTGCACTATTTTGTCCCATTTATCAGCGGATATCCATTCTTTCTTATCAGAGTTACTGTAGCCTAAGAACTTTTCACAGCATTTGCGAAGCGTGCCTTTAACAGCTTTCCACTGTTCTTCTACAGACCCTACTTCGACCCTTTGAGCGTGATATTGGTTGTGTAGATCTACGCTAAAGCTTTTCCTTGTGTCAGCATCCTGTAGATTGGATACATCGACACGCCGAGATAATGTGGTTGTCCTGCAGTGCACCTTTGCTATTTTCAGGCGGATTATTGCCTCTAAAGGGTGATGGTCACTGTTTACGTCAGCCCATCTTCGGTTGAGCACGTCGAGTAGCGAGTGACGCCATTTTCTGCTAATCATGACGTGATCAATTTGATTTTCAGTACGCCGGTCAGAGGAGACCCAGGAATCCTTGTGGCAACCTTTATGTGTAAATATCGATCCTCCAATTATCAAATCAAATTCACTACAGAAGTCCACCAGCATGTCTCCGTTTTCTGTTCTTGTACCAAGCGCATGTTCCCATGACTCTTGTGTTCCTGTTGTTGTCCCCTATCTGGGCGTTAAAGTCGCCCATGCTTATCACAATTTCGCCTTTTGGAATAGTTCGCATTTTTGAAGATAGTTGTTCATAAAAAGCTTCCTTTATATCTAGGTCTGCTAAATTGGTAGGAGCACTGTACAACAATGATATTCCGTACTTTAGACTTAAAGCGAGCTGTGATGATTCTATCTGATACCGGCTGCCATTCCAACAGACTATTACGGGCATTTCTGGAGAGCAGGATTCCCACACCGTACATGTGTTTTTCGGCCTGTCCTGAATATATCAAGGTGTAGTCTTCAATTTGCTGTTCCCCAAAGTTATTCCATCTGGCTTCAGAAATGCCAAGTATTTCCAAACGATAGTCTCGCATATATTTGACTACCTGATGTGCTCTACTTTCTTCACGCATCGTGCAAACATTTATTTTCGCGCGAAAGGTCATTTTTTGTATATCGTTCCGTGTATTTCTTCTTCGAGTTTCAGTAATAGCACAGAGTAACTATAATTCTACTTACAAGTAATAGTCTATTTTCAGATATACAGGTTATTAGCCCATAGTACCCTAGACGGCTAGTAGGGCTGCTACATTGAAGCGTGCCGCCACATTCGGTTTGTTCTCGAAGTGCCTTCTCCTATCGCCGTTTTTGGAGGCATTTAGAGCCAGGTGTATAGTTATCCCGCCATTGCTCGGTCGTCAGAGCCTCGTCCGTTGTCTGGGTGTACGCCACGCCGCCGCCAACCGGCGCGTGAAGGTGAGGTTGGCATTTGGGTCGGATAAGATGTTATGATCCGTTCCCCCTTACTCTCCACTGGACTTTTACCAGTAGAGACACCTTAAAATAGCCTATGCTTCTCCAGAAATTAACAGCTAACGCTTTCTTTATGAGTGTTTTAATAGCAAAGTAATTTTCTTTTAATATTTTTTATGGGTTTTTATAAGTAGGTACATTGAACTGATATGAATGAAATCTTTATCAAATACGTGACTGACAATATTAGGCATTATAATTAGTGTTGAAATCACGTGAATATAGTACTCTCGTCATTTTGATAAAACTTAACTTTATCTTAATTCTTATTGCTGGATTACTACGTATTTTTAACAATTAGGTATTAACATAAATTGTATTTGTTTCTTCCATGCTGGACTGGAAGCGGGAGAAAAGCATAGAATGTGCCAGCTGCACTTCCTCCCGGGCATGCTGTAAAAAACAACTAGGGGATCCAAAAGTTTCAGTATATTGCAATTTAGACAATGGGCTGACAACCTGTCATTACAGCAATATACCTACAAATCTATCTTAAATGGCCCTCCAATCGTTGTCAGATGTGGCGAAACGACCTTTGTTTACGTAGTTTGCTCTCTGCCTACCCCATTAGGGATAAAGGCGTGATTATATGTATGTATGTCTTTGTAAGTATATCAATCACTTTTGTTGTCCTTACCTGGCCTTATGTTTATTTTAGAATTTCATATCATCCGTTGAAGGTTATGAGGGCAACGCCCCTCTTTTTCCCTCAAAATGTGATAGAAAGGACTTGTATTGAACCGTTGAAATCTATCTGCCTAGCCTGTTATAGGCGAAACTTATTGACATGATTTACTTCATCGTTCAGTACTGGCTCCTTGTATTAAACCGTTTCTTAGATAGTAAAGGTAACTGTTAAGTTTTGTATTGTGTTTATGTAATTAATTATGGTTTGTTTTTATTATTGTTATATATATTCTATTTGAAGGAGCAAACTCTTTCACTTTAATTATGTTCTTAAGATAAACTGTATTTGTTGGTTATACGGAGCGGAAATGTTAAAGAAAAGTAATGTGGTCCGATTCCGTAGAGCGTTTATTGCACACTAAAAGTAAAAAGTATTGTTACATGTAAATTGCATATATTGCTAAATAAGCGTCCGTATGACGTAGGTAAAGCAAATACATATAAATTATAATAATGTCGAGTAGGCTCGTACATCCTGCCGACTTAAATAAAAGAAAACAAAACAATGTATATGAAAAAAACAAATAAATCTTCAAACAGGTGAAGTGGCTTTATCTACTCTCACGATGTCCTGATCGATATTCTCTTCTAAGTCAGCTCCGTAGTTTGTATTAGTGACGTCACGAACGGTTCTTAATGTCCTGTGTTGCATTTCTAGCATGCTTTTAGTCGGTATGTCAGTCGATTGTTGCGATGTTTTCTGACAAATCTTTCTGATTCTGAAACCTCCCCAGGCTCCAGCTGCCAGTAAGCAAACGGTCATAAAACCATACATGACGTAGTGATGAACGTCGTCAGCTGTAGTTTGTAGATTCAGATTTTCCTGCTGAGTTTCCACAACGTCAATGCTGTTTTTCAATGTTTGCAGTTGTTTGTCATGTGATTCAGGAATAATGTTCAGAGTGCTGATATTGCTGACAGATAGAAAACTGTTGATTCCCGATTCTGGGATATACATCTCATGCTCATCTAGATGTATCTCGCTGTGGAAGTAGTTGTGCGAGTGGATCATATGATATTTTCCTCGAAGCATGCACCCATCTGACAATGTGATAATGCCAGTGTTACGTAGTACTTGTGACGTAATGCCAGCTGGACAAAAAATGCGCGTAGTGCATTCCTCGCAACATGTAAACAGCCAGGAACCGCGGCTGTGTAATTGTACCCACTCATCTCTGCAATCCGATACTACTGTACGGCAACTTGACGGCGCCTTGTTGCTTATAATTTGCGCTTCGCAAATCGACTCTGTGTTCTTTATGTCGTAGATCGGAAGGTTTATATTGCAAAGCATTTGATGTTCATGGGCTTGCAGGCATGTTGATATATCATCTGCTGTAATTGGTATGATAAGATCCTTTCTTAAGTTGACCGCCAGATATGGTGTTGTAGGAACGACGCTTATCATATTTGATCCTTGTTGTTTGCGTATAGGTAGTGTACGGGATAGTTCATATTGATCAGCAGTGACAAGTGGTATCTTCAGTTCAAATAGTAAAAAGTCTTCTGTTAGTCTGACGTGCACTCTTGAAACTTTGTACATTAGACGAATGCACCCGTAACTGTTGACACACGGTAGAGATAATCCACTAGGCAGTTGTCCCGAAATGATATTCATTTGTGATTCGAACTCATCAGGTTTCAAAAGGTGAGCATCCACTCGCCCGTTCCGAACGTCGGTGACAAGTTCAAGTAACAGCTGTTGTACGTTACGTAAGTTCGAAACTATCATATTCGCAGCGAGGGCGGTCGCAGTAATGTACGCATTGTTTTGATAGTGTTGTTTCACTCGTTTTTCTGTCTCCATAAGGTGTTGATTTATAGAAGAAAACTGCTTGTTTAACACCTCTTCGTTTCTTTTCAATAGATTGTATGCGCCTTCTATAATCGATGTATGTTGTTTGTATAAGTTCAACAAGTGGTTTTCGTTATTTTGCAATTTTTTTATGTCGGAATTGTACTTATCAGCGAAGCGTTCGTCGAGTACGCCGAAAAGAGAATTAGCTATATATCCAACGCCGTCTATCAATCCTCGTTTTACACGCCGTCCATGTTCCGTTTGTAGTACTTCATTGTAGTGTCTCAGCTCATTTAGCTCGTGATGAAACTGAGATGCTATAGCTTGATATGCAACTTCCTGCTTGCAGAGACTATCGAGATGATTGACGTATTTTTCTATGTTGTTCAGACTTTTCCAATAAGTTGACATGTTGTAATAAACAACCATTTTCCAGTCATCTTGAATAATCTGCATATCAGATATTTTGTCGAAGTAAACAAACTTGCCATGGTCAAATGCAGTCACGTTAGCAATTTGCTGAGTGGACGGTGTTATGCATGCCATGATGAGTAAAATCGTGCTCAAATATTTGATGAACGTGGACTGTTTTGGTCTTTGTTGTCGGGGCTGTTGGTGCGGCTCATTTGATGTATCTGTCTGTTGATGGTCCGAGTTAGATTGTTGGTCGACTGGTAGGCGTAAAAGTTTTGTTATTGGCCTCTTCATAGTGCTCGCTTTTGTTTTTAATGTTACAACTCGCACCAGACCGTCGCTACCAGGATGGGTGTCTGTAACTCGACCCATAAGCCATTTTGCCGGTGGTAATTGATCGTCTTTTACCAAAACGACGTCGCCGATGTCGATGTTTTTTGTTTGTTTGTGCCATTTGCCTCGAACTTGCAGTGTCTGCAGGTAATCTTTGGACCACCTTTTCCAAAAATCTTTGAACATGTTTTCTGTCAATCGCCATCTTGTTGTTAAACTTGTGTTGTCAGCGTCTGAAGATAAAGGTGGTGCCAATACCGAGTCACCGATCAGAAAGTGGCCAGGTGTTAAGACGTTGATGTCATCGGTGTCATTTGTCAAAGCAACGAGTGGTCGTGAGTTGAGGCAGCCTTCTATCTGCACTAGCAATGTCGTGAACTCTTCGTAGGTTAACTTTTGTTCGCCAAGGACACGCTTGAGATGATGCTTCATACTCTTGACCGCAGCTTCCCATAATCCTCCAGCTGTCGGCCAGGCCGGGGCGTTAAAATGCCACTCGATACCTAATTGTGCTATTTCAGTAAGTAGATCATTGTTCATGAAATGCAGCAGGGCCTCTTGTTTTTCTTTGGCTAGTACTCTTGCTGCGCCTACGAAGTTCGTGCCGTTGTCACTGTAGATGTGTTTTGGCGTTCCACGGCGCGCGCAAAGGCGTTTTAGTGCAGCTAAGAATGTAGGTGTGCTTAGATCTGACACTAGTTCCAGATGGATAGCCTTTGTACATAGACAGATGAAGATGGCAATGTAAGCTTTCAATATTTTGATGCCTCTGCCCTTGTTTGCTTTCACTTCAACCATCCCACTAAAATCCACTCCCAGATGGGTAAAAGCACGAGATGGTGTAACACGGGCCTTTGGTAAATCTGCCATTTGTTGAGAGCTACTTTGTGTTTTGAAGCGTAGACACGTGACACACTTCACGAGGTGTTTTTTGACCGTCTTCATTCCACCAAGTATCCAATAGCTGTTGCGTAAGTAGGCAAGCGTAAGCCTGGCACCACCGTGAAGAGTTCTTTTGTGGGCCTGATCAATCAAAAGTTCCGTCAGCTTGTGGTTGTTGGGTATGATCATCGGATGTTTTTGAGATTGATCTAAATTTGCATGTGTCAGCCTCCCCTTAACACGAAGCAAGCCATCTTTATCCAAAAATGGACATAAGTTCAAAATTTTACTTGAAGTTCGCACGCTGTTGTGTTTTTGTAAATGTGCAATGTCTTCTTCAAAGTTATTATGTTGTATGTTCCGTATAATCATGTTTTGTGCGAACTCTATGTCAGCAGTTGTTAAATGCGAAGTTCGTTTGGCTTGTTGTTTGTCGCGTGTATTGTTTATGAATCGCATCACCCAACTTAATACTCGGGTTGCATGGGCCATAGAGCTATGCATCGCTAGAAATTCCTCAATAAATGTTGTTTTTATTTGTATTGCAGCAACTAGCTTTTTCTTCTTCTCCTCCTCTGTTGTAGTGAACGTACTCGTTGGTGGTAAGTTGTCATTTTTCAACCAAGATGGAGCTTCCCACCACAACGGATGATTTATTATGTGTGAGGGATGTAGACCTCGGCTCGCACAATCCGCTGGATTATCCTCCGACCTCACATGTCTCCAGCAGTTTGATTTCACGTTCTCCGTTATTTGGGTTACTCTGTTGGCGATATAAGTCTTCCAACGGCTGACGTCGCCCTGTAGCCATCCCAACACCACCATCGAGTCGGTCCATCCATGTATTGTGACTGTCTGTTCTTTCATTGTATCTATGACTTTTTTCATAAGTCTAGACAAAAGTAGTGCACCGCAAAGTTCTAATCGCGGAAGCGATGCTGGATTTTTCAAAGGCGCTAACTTTGTTTTAGCGGCTATTAGTCTGATTACAGGTTGACCCTTTTTGTCGGATGATTTGCAATAAATAACGCAGCCGTAAGCATTTTCCGACGCGTCGCAGAAACCGTGCACCTCAACTGGCTTTTGTATGTTGCCCATCCAGCGAGGTATTGTTATGCTGTGTATGCAATCGAGTTCTTGACGAAATTTTTCCCATTCCTGTTGTAATTGTTCTGGAAGAGGATCATCCCATCCCATTGATGTTGTCCAGGCTTGTTGGAAAATAAGTTTTGCTTTTAATGTAACAGGAGCAAGCCAGCCGAGTGGATCATATAACTTTGACATATCGGAAAGTAGTGTGCGCTTTGTCATGACGTCACGTTTGTTGCTGAGAGGCGTTTGTTTGAATGTAAACTGATCCGTATAGGGATTCCATGTGATACCCAATGTTTTGTTTGTTTCTGCTTGTTTGAAATCGATCATTTTCTGGCTTATAAGATCTTGAGGTAGGCTTTCTAGCAGAGATGGACTGTTACTAGCCCACTTGCGTAAATTAAATCCACCGCCTTTAAGTAGGTCAATCAGCTGTTGTTGTGCCTCTAATGCTTCCGAGATACTGTTGCTTCCGCCCAGTAAATCATCGACGTATAGTTGATTATTTAGAATATCTGCAGCAAGGGGGTAACGATGGCCATCATCCATGACTAGCTGCTTGATCGTGCGCATGCTCAGCCAAGGAGCTGCGATGGTGCCGTAAGTAATTGTGCACAGCAAGTAATCGGTAATCGGATCCGTGGCCGCTTCCCGCCATACAATCTTTTGCAGATGCTGGTCTTCTTCTTTTACAAGAATTTGTCTGAAGAATTTTTCTATGTCAGCTGTGTATACGTATTCGAAACCCCTCCAACGTAAAAGCAGGGATTGCAAATCTTGTTGTAAGTTGGGACCGCATTCCATTAATTGGTTTAGAGTACGGCCCGAAGAAGTTTTAGATGCTGCGTTGTATACTAATCGAGTCTGTGTTGTTGTTGATTCGGGTCTGTATACTCCATGATATGGTAAGTAGCAGCTGGGTTCCCGTGGTAGTGTACACTTTTTCATATGTCCCAACGCTATGTACTCATCAATGAAGTTTTTGTAGCCGTCAGCTAAAACTTTGTTCTTGGCCATGCGTTTTTCAAGTTGCTTGAATTGTGCTACTGCTTGCGGTTTGGATGCGCCTAACTCCTTTTCAAAGTTTGATTTCATTGGCAATTTTACTTCGTATCGCCCATTTTGAAGCCTTGTTGTTGTATTGACGTAAAGCGTTTCGCAGTACTGTTCGTCTTTTGTCATGTTCTTTGTTGGCTCGGAAATTTCTTCAGTCTCCCAAAACTGCGAAATTTCATCCAGGTTGTGAATTAATGCGTGACAATGGAATGTTTGCATATTGCCCATAAGCACCCAGCCCAGTTGTGTTTGTTGTGCCAGGGGCGTATTGGCAGGACCTCTCAATTGTCCGCTCATAGCTACTTCGGCGTAGACGCCTGCATCAAGTAGGATGTCAACTGGTCTCGATATGTTAAAATCAGGGTCTGCGAGCTTAATATGTTGTACGTGTGGCCAATCTTGTTCAAATGTGTAGTTTGGCAGGTTGTTGAGAACTTTTGGCATCACCAATGCGGTTGCGTAGAATTGGTAGTTGCCATCCACTGATTGGCAGTCAATTTGAACACTCCCATTGCTGTGGGTAGGTTTTTCAGACACGGCTCCTTTAACTGTTGCGTTTTCATGACATCTTTGTAGACCAAGTCTCTGTACTGTGCTTTCACTTATAAGATTCGCCTGCGAACCTGGATCTAGTAGACATCTTAGCAAAACATAAATGCCATCTGAAGCTCTTACTTTAAGTAGGACCGTCGAGACTAAAACCTCCTTAAGATTGCCTGACACGTGGTTCACATTTCTCGGCGAATATGTAGGTTTATTTCTAGATGTGTTCATGTTATTTGTACGTTGACCCGATGACGCCGAACTTCCAGTGTCACGTAACATATCGTGCAATGTAGTGTGGTGAGCTTCATTGCATACTCTACACCTTTTAATTGAATTGCATTGTTTTCCATTGTGCGAGTATAGACAATTTTTGCAAATGTTCAATTGTGTAAATGTCGACAACTTGGTTTCCGGTAACATGTCTTGAAATTGTTTGCAATGTATTAAAAGGTGGCCAGTTTTGCATACTGGGCAATTCCGCTCTATGTTGGCGTGATAAACTTTAGGTTGAAAACGCTTGTATTTGTCTGCGTTGTACTGAATGTCCCGCGCTGGCTGTAAGTGTGTGGACTCCCTTGTAAATGTAGGTTTAGGCATGATGGGGTTTACCGTCTGTTTCTTGTTAAGAGGTTCTAGAGCTGTAAACTTGTTTTCTAGAAAGCTCATAAGTTCATTGAAGTCTGGCAAATCCCTCGGCGCCTTTCGAGTTTCCATGTAGTCAGCGTAGGTACCGGAATCCAACTTCGTTGTAATAATGTGTACTACAATTGGATCCCACGTGGTCACGTCGATACCCAGGTTATGTATTGCATTTATTGTTTCCGTAGTGGTATCATATAACCGCTTGAGGTCGGCGGCATTTTGTTGCACCGTCGGTTGATTCATGAATGTTTGTATTTGCTTAGTAAAAAGCAACTGTAAATTGTTATACCGATGGGTGAGAATGTCCCAACAGGTATCGTAGTTTTCAGCCGACACGTGGAGATGTTGTACGATGCGCTCAGCTTCACCTCTAAGCTTCCCTTTCAAATGCTGCATTTTCTGGGCTTTTGTAATAGAGTTGTTGTTGTGAATAGCCTCACAGTAAAGGTCCATAAATGTTGGCCACTGTGTATAACTTCCAAAAAAAGTAGGTAATTCAATCTTAGGAACGGATTGGTACTGATGCGAAGTGGAGTTCAGCTTTAGATTTAACTCTCTTTTAGCCATTTCGAATATATCTTCATACTTGTTGTAGTCTTGTTCGTACTCAATATTCGAATCGATTAGAAGATTGTCAATTTCCCAGTGCGTGTCGTCAATCACCTTCCAACGGGCCTGTAATGTCTTCAGTTTGTCTTCCAGTTCCCATTTTTCGGTGATGTTGTTTATGTTAATGTTTCGCATTATTCTGGATAAAGCTCTAAAGTTGGTACGTTGAAGTTGTATCAGCTCGTCTGTCTTCGACATTCCGCCACGCTCCTCGGTTACCACGACGACAGGTTCGTAAGTTTCTAAAACTTGATGAATTCGATCGTATTGAGTTTTAAGTTTCTCATACGCGTTAGATGTAAAGTATTCACCTGTCTTGTTTTCAAACGTAGAAAGCTTTTCGTGGTTTACCTGGAAGTTACTCCACATGAATTGAAGTGAGTCTAATCGTTTTTCAGGTAGTCAGCAGTCTTCCGATCCTTGGAGTCCTTTTTGAAGTTGACTTCAATTTTGTTGATCGTTTCAGCTATAATCTGCTGGTGCTGAAGTAATGTTTCCACCTCCTTAACGTCCATGGCTGTAGTTGTTAGCTTGTAGTTGTTAGCTTGTAGTTGTTAGCTTGTAGTTGTTAGCTTGTAGTTGTTAGCTTGTAGTTGTTAGCTTGTAGTTGTTAGCTTGTAGTTGTTAGCTTGTAGTTGTTAGCTTGTAGTTGTTAGCTTGTAGTTGTTAGCTTGTAGTAGTTAGCTTGTAGTCAGAAACGCGTAATCGTAATTTCACTGCGGTATGTGCGATAATCCCTCTCAATCAGACTGGTGAGACCCGCTGGTGGGAGGCCAGTTGACCGATTCGCTACCGAAGCTCGATTTACAATCACACGTGTCACACTTCTATAACTCGCGGATCGCAAACTTATTGTGTCCTGTCCCAGTTGAGATCCGGCTCGAAGGACCATAAATGAAGGAGCAAACTCTTTCACTTTAATTATGTTCTTAAGATAAACTGTATTTGTTGGTTATACGGAGCGGAAATGTTAAAGAAAAGTAATGTGGTCCGATTCCGTAGAGCGTTTATTGCACACTAAAAGTAAAAAGTATTGTTACATGTAAATTGCATATATTGCTAAATAAGCGTCCGTATGACGTAGGTAAAGCAAATACATATAAATTATAATAATGTCGAGTAGGCTCGTACACTATTCTTTTGGGCATCACGTAGATTTCTTTAATCAATTATACTTCAAACAAGTAACGGATATATGTATTTTTTTTCTCTTCTCCAGTAACAACAGGCTGCTTAATCGTGTACATCCGGTTCCGGCGACGCACCGCCGTGTTCGCGTCGCTATCCGCCGACCTCGCGAGCCCGCCGCAGGAAACCTCCAGCCTCGTAGACAACGCCGAGCCCGTGTCTAATACACACTCACACGAGCATAATGGTGAGTAGCAACAGGCTGGCTGTGTACATTCGGTTCCGGCGTGTTCGCGTCGCTATCCGCCGACCTCGCCGGCGCGAGCTCGCCGGAGGAAACCGCCAGCCTCGTTGACAACGCCGAGCCCGTGTCTAATACACACTCACACAAGCAAGGTAAATTTCATCGGCTACATACAATCACGCTTGTATCGCGTACCGGGGAGGTAGAGTGCCAAAGGCCTCACAATAGGACGTTATAGCCAAGTCTGAAAAGGTTTCAGGGTTATTTTAGACAAACCGTACTTTTGCCATTCTTCCATGCTGGCCGGGGAGCGAGAGAAAAACATAGAATGTGCCAGCTGCATTACTTCCCGGGCATGCCGTAAAAATCAGCTAACGGATCCGAGGGTTTCAGTATATTGCAATTTAGACGATGGGCTGACAACCTGTCACTACAGCAATATACCTTCAAATCTATCTTAAATAACCCTCAAAACTGTGTCAGACGTGGCGGAATGTCCTTTGTTTAGGTCGTTTACGGTCTGCCTACCTCATTAGGGATAGAGGCGTGACTATATGTATGTATGTATGTATGTACTTTTGCCTAAACTACAATACACCAACCAACACCCTCATCTTCCTCTACTGGTTCCTACAGTACTCCCGAGAAGAGAAAAGCTGGAACATTTTATGTTTTGCTTTCGCTCCCAGCCCAGTATGGAAGAAACTCTTCTTTTGGATATCTATCCCATAACGTTACTGTTCAAATTTATTACTATATTTATTTCCCAAAAGGATATACTTATTCTCATACATTGTATAATTTCTAAATATAGTCTCAGTCTCATCGAGTCGTCGACATGCAAAGAAAAAGAAGAAGAAGGACATTATAGGTACTTGTTTTAATTCTGATATGCAGGGTTCGTTCGTCCGGTTTACATATCGTTTAAAGCGATTAGACCGCCTTTGCGCATAATTAGTTAATCGTAGAGGTTTTATCTATTAGCAATTCGTGTATAATTAAGTACTTGATTTGTACGAATTTTGAGGTGTAAATTAACCGAGTGTATTATTTGTTTTTTTTAGGTATCGATGAGCCAGGTAAACAAAACTAGAAAAGTAGATTTCCTATTATATCACCAGCACTGTAGTTCTCATCTACACATGTCATAAATTGTAATTCATAGGTAACACGATACGTCTACATACCATAATTTATTTTTGTGTGCTTCAAAATTTACTTCTGTTATGTCTGGTGCTTGGACGAATAATCCTCTGGACGCGTCACCAAACAAAAATGTATGAGAACTCGTTGAACCAAAACTAGGGGGGAGGGAGGTATGACAGATAATACCCGAACAGATTTAAAAACTACGCGCTTCCTAACATATTTGTTTATTATTGACACTTTTTAAATATTCGGGTTGTATGTCTTTTTTGATCGTGTCATAGATGGTGTTGTACCCTAGTCGATAATCGATAAAGAATGAATGTTGAGTGAATGATGTTTCCTGAATCATAGAAATATGAACACGTGTTTTTATTAAATTATTTTTGAAATAAAAGTAAAGTAAAATTTTCAAATCGATAAGGGATAAAGGCGTGATTTTATGTATGTATGTATGTATGTCAAATCGAACACTATTCATTGAATTTATACCATTATCGATCTATACACTAAGAAATCTCTAGAGGGGTCTTGTCTGTACTTTGAATATTTTCATGGAAACATTATTGCAATAGGCATTATAGCGATACCACCAACGCCTATATAATAAATTTTAAATATTTATCTGTCTATCTGTCTGTATCAACATGACGCCAAAACTACTGAATCGATTTCGATGGGAGTCTTTTTATTCAACTAAGTGACATTTGACTCAACAAAGGATACATATATCATACTGCCTTATTTAGGGGGTTGGCAGTTAATTGAATTTTAGTTGTATTTCCACCGATTTTGATGCATCTTCTTTTTTCATCTAAATATTTTGTAGACTCAAACATAGATTTCATCACGCTACACGTAGCTTAAGTTACGACTTGGGGAAATGAATAAATTGTATTTTGGGTTTTGACTTGGAACTAAATACACATATCTATTAAGCTACGTGGCTTCGATTTAAAAAATGTACCTATTCATTTACATACTATAATAATTAGTCCTCCCACCGATTTTCGGTGATGGCGGCCAATCTCCCAGGGATCGGCCAACTGCACAGGATCCGTTTTTTAGTGCCTAAGTGTTTGCACTACACACAGGTGCACTCTCTGTTCCTTCAATCTCTTATTCTGATGGGACAGATTGACTGACACGACCAGAGATAAATCAGGCACAGGACCAACTATCTACATGCCCATCCGACAGCATGGATCATCTTACTTTTCGGACAATCAGGTGATCAGCAATGCAATATCATAACCAAACTAACAACAATGCAAAGTCATTGTCCCCCGCCGGAAATCGAACCCGGGACCTCTGGGTCGAGAGCCCATGGCTCAGACTGCTAGACCACAGAGGCAGGAGCTTTTTAAACAAAGAACAGTATAACCAACATTGTTCATGACTACCACGCGTACTAAAAAGTAGGCATAATTAGTTGTAAATGAAAATAAAAAGTCACGCAACCACAGATGAAGCTTATACCAGTCAACAGATCACAAAATATTAGCGTTGTCCGTTCAAATGTTTATGTTTTTCTTAGACCTACGACATGCCGGCGACGATACAGTAAATAATTCCTATCGATATCGTTCATCGATTGTGTCACGTCTCTAGATTAACAAAAATGAATGAACGAATGGAAAAAATACAATTATAATCCGACTCATTAGAGAATGACAACATACTGGTTTACATGCATTCAGAACCCTGGATGTTTTATTGGGTCGTATTATTCACTCCTGTCACCGCGCATTTTATTCATTTTAGAAGAAAATAACAAGAAATATTGATCTAAAATACAATTGCATATGAAAAAAAATATTGCTGATTCGATTACTATAAGTTTTGCAAACAAAACAGCATATTTCACCATTTTCAAAGGTATTTTTCCTCCTCGAAATTTGAAGTCACACTGACGTTGGTAGTTTGTTTACTGTGTCCAAATTTCACACTATCGGTCTAGAGGGGTAAGGAGTAAAATGTCATAATTGCACGTCCAGAGGTTGTTTCGTCCAAGGTCTGGTGTCTGGCTATTAGCACAGAGTAACTATAACTATTAGTGTATTAGTATTAAATATCATTGCAACAGAACTATTTAATTGTATTGTACATTTCATTCTACATGTTATACGTTTGTCTTCTTGTTATTAATAACTTGCTTGTGTTTGTATACAGGTTGTATGAGACAGCGTCCCGTTAACTGATAGGGGTTGCTCAGTCAACGACACTGAACAAGTTCCACCAGGAAATTCTATCAGGGAGTGATAATAAAAATTAACTTTTCCATACAAAATGTCCACCTCAATCAGACAATTTGTATTGAAAAGCCAATTTTTATTTGTCAGTTTGCGGGACGCTGTCGCCTTACACCCGATATGTACGTGCAAAGACCTACAGAAAGTAGGCTAAACACACGTTTTTACTGATTTTGTTTTTCTTATGCTAACGAAGTATATACGTATGTAGCATTCGACATGTATGTAAACCTTAAAATGTCTCAATAATTGTCTATATGTTTTCCTCGATGGATTTGGTTGGATTGCGTGGCATTTCTATTCCGTTTTGTGCCAACAAAGTCTCAATATAGTCTTCATTCATTCAGGCTGCTACGGAACCATCACAGCCAGTCCGTCGCCGAGTAAAACCGCCGGCAATGGCTGCTGTTCCAACGACCCCAACTGTCTATCCGCGGTCAGCTCAAACAGCAATGACATTGAAGATATTGCTGAAAATAAGTAAGTATAAGTCCTCCAACTTAATATTCGTTGACAGCCAGCCAGCCAATTTAGTTTTAGTTTTAGGAGTAAATTGTTAAAGCCAATTGGCTAAGTGACGGGTGTTGTGACCAAAGTCCAACCGGACAAGTTTGGAACTCTGCAGATCGCTGAGAAAACTTCGATACCGCGTTTCAGAACTGTGTTACTTGAAGTGGCGCCATCAATCAGCTACATAGTCATCAAGTGTTGCTGTAACCCATAAGTGTACTCTACATTCCTTAGATCTCAAATTAATGGTGGACCGTATTACCAATATGACCTGACTGCGAGTAATAAGATGCAGGACCGACTATTTAGTCATCACTTTATTCATTGATCTCTCAGCTTTTGTCAAAATATTTAAATAGTACCCGGAAAGCATCTCTTTTGATACCCATACAAACCATAACAATTAGTTTATTATTATCTAATATTGCCACAGAGACTGCGCTTGCCCTCCGTCTCAGAAGCACCGCTGCAACGAACAAGGCACATGCCACTACTTGAACGAGCTAAAACGAGCGGCCAGCCAACTGGGCTTATTACCCCCTGAATACAGTCGAGGGCGGGGAGGGCAGCTGCTCAAACACACCGGCCTTATCATCGTGTACAGCTTGAGCATGTTCATTGTGAGTACAATACTGCTATAGATGTAGGAATCATTCGCATTGGGGGCACTTGGGGCACTGGGGGCACTGGACCCACTTGTGCCACCGGAGGTACTAGGGCGAGGAGGGCAGCTGCTCAAACACGCCGGCCTTATCATCGTGTACAGCTTGAGCATGTTCATTGTGAGTACAATACTGCTATAGATGTAGGAATCATTCGCATTGGGGGCACTTGGGGCACTGGGGGCACTGGATCCACTTGTGCCACCGGAGGTACTAGGGCGAGGAGGGCAGCTGCTCAGACACACCGGCCTTATCATCGTGTACAGCTTGAGCATGTTCATTGTGAGTACAATACTGCTAGAGATGTAGGAATCATTTGCATTGGGGGCACTTGGGGCACTGGGGGCACTGGACCCACTTGTGCCACCGGAGGTACTAGGGCGAGGAAGGCAGCTGCTCAAACACACCGGCCTTATCATCGTGTACGGCTTGAGCATGTTCATTGTGAGTACAATACTGCTAGAAATGTAGGAATCATTTGCATTTGGGAAACTTGGGGCACTGGGGGCACTGGACCCACTTGTGCCACTGGAGGTACTAGGGCGAGGAGGGCAGCTGCTCAAACACACCGGCCTTATCATCGTGTACAGCTTGAGCATGTTCATTGTGAGTACAATACTGCTATAGATGTAGGAATCATTCGCATTGGGGGCACTTGGGGCACTGGGGGCACTGGACCCACTTGTGCCACCGGAGGTACTAGGGCGAGGAGGGCAGCTGCTCAAACACACCGGCCTTATCATCGTGTACAGCTTGAGCATGTTCATTGTTAGTACAATACTGCTAGAGATGTAGGAATCGTTCGCATTGGGGGCACTTGGGGTACTGGGGGCACTGGACCCACTTTTGCCACCGGAGGTACTAGGGCGAGGAGGGCAGCTGCTCAAACACACCGGCCTTATCATCGTGTACAGCTTGAGCATGTTCATTGTGAGTACAATACTGCTAGAGATGTAGGAATCGTTTGCATTGGGGGCACTTGGGGCACTGGGGGCACTGGACCCACTTGTGCCACCGGAGGTACTAGGGCGAGGAAGGCAGCTGCTCAAACACACCAGCCTTATCATCGTGTACAGCTTGAGCATGTTCATTGTGAGTACAATACTGCTATAGATGTAGGAATCATTTGCATTGGGGGCACTGGGGGCACTGGACCCACTTGTGCCACCGGAGGTACTAGGGCGGGGCAGCTGCTCAAACACACCGGCCTTATCATCGTGTACAGATTGAGCATGTTCATTGTGATTACAATACTGCTATAGATGTAGGAATCATTTGCATTGGGGGCACTGGGGGCACTGGACCCACTTGTGCCACCGGAGGTACTAGGGCGGGGGGGGCAGCTGCTCAAACACACCGGCCTTATCATCGTGTACAGCTTGAGCATGTTCATTGTGAGTACAATACTGCTATAGATGTAGGAATCATTCGCATTGGGGGCACTTGGGGCACTGGGGGCACTGGACCCACTTGTGCCACCGGAGGTACTAGGGCGAGGAGGGCAGCTGCTCAAACACACCGGCCTTATCATCGTGTACAGCTTGAGCATGTTCATTGTGAGTACAATACTGCTATAGATGTAGGAATCATTCGCATTGGGGGCACTTGGGGCACTGGGGGCACTTGGGGCACTGGGGGCACTGGACCCACTTGTGCCACCGGAGGTACTAGGGCGAGGAGGGCAGCTGCTCAAACACACCGGCCTTATCATCGTGTACAGCTTGAGCATGTTCATTGTTAGTACAATACTGCTAGAGATGTAGGAATCGTTCGCATTGGGGGCACTTGGGGTACTGGGGGCACTGGACCCACTTTTGCCACCGGAGGTACTAGGGCGAGGAGGGCAGCTGCTCAAACACACCGGCCTTATCATCGTGTACAGCTTGAGCATGTTCATTGTGAGTACAATACTGCTATAGATGTAGGAATCATTCGCATTGGGGGCACTTGGGGCACTGGGGGCACTTGGGGCACTGGGGGCACTGGACCCACTTGTGCCACCGGAGGTACTAGGGCGAGGAGGGCAGCTGCTCAAACACACCGGCCTTATCATCGTGTACAGCTTGAGCATGTTCATTGTTAGTACAATACTGCTAGAGATGTAGGAATCGTTCGCATTGGGGGCACTTGGGGTACTGGGGGCACTGGACCCACTTTTGCCACCGGAGGTACTAGGGCGAGGAGGGCAGCTGCTCAAACACACCGGCCTTATCATCGTGTACAGCTTGAGCATGTTCATTGTGAGTACAATACTGCTAGAGATGTAGGAATCATTTGCATTGGGGGCACTTGGGGCACTGGGGGCACTGGACCCACTTGTGCCACCGGAGGTACTAGGGCGAGGAAGGCAGCTGCTCAAACACACCGGCCTTATCATCGTGTACAGCTTGAGCATGTTTATTGTGAGTACAATTCTGCTAGAGATGTAGGAATCATTCGCATTGGGGGCACTTGGGGCACTGGACCCACTTGTGCCACCGGAGGTACTAGGGAGGAAGGGCAGCTGCTCAAACACACCGGCCTTATAATCGTGTACAGCTTGAGCATGTTCATTGTGAGTACAATTCTGCTAGAGATGTAGGAATCATTCGCATTGGGGGCACTTGGGGCACTGGGGGCACTGGACCCACTTGTGCCACCGGAGGTACTAGGGCGAGGAGGGCAGCTGCTCAAACACACCGGCCTTATCATCGTGTACAGCTTGAGCATGTTCATTGTTAGTACAATACTGCTAGAGATGTAGGAATCGTTCGCATTGGAGGCACTTGGGGTACTGGGGGCACTGGACCCACTTTTGCCACCGGAGGTACTAGGGCGAGGAGGGCAGCTGCTCAAACACACCGGCCTTATCATCGTGTACAGCTTGAGCATGTTCATTGTGAGTACAATACTGCTAGAGATGTAGGAATCGTTTGCATTGGGGGCACTTGGGGCATTGGGGGCACTGGACCCACTTGTGCCACCGGAGGTACTAGGGCGAGGAAGGCAGCTGCTCAAACACACCAGCCTTATCATCGTGTACAGCTTGAGCATGTTCATTGTGAGTACAATACTGCTATAGATGTAGGAATCATTTGCATTGGGGGCACTGGGGGCACTGGACCCACTTGTGCCACCGGAGGTACTAGGGCGGGGCAGCTGCTCAAACACACCGGCCTTATCATCGTGTACAGATTGAGCATGTTCATTGTGATTACAATACTGCTATAGATGTAGGAATCATTTGCATTGGGGGCACTGGGGGCACTGGACCCACTTGTGCCACCGGAGGTACTAGGGCGGGGAGGGCAGCTGCTCAAACACACCGGCCTTATCATCGTGTACAGCTTGAGCATGTTCATTGTGAGTACAATACTGCTATAGATGTAGGAATCATTCGCATTGGGGGCACTTGGGGCACTGGGGGCACTGGACCCACTTGTGCCACCGGAGGTACTAGGGCGAGGAGGGCAGCTGCTCAAACACACCGGCCTTATCATCGTGTACAGCTTGAGCATGTTCATTGTGAGTACAATACTGCTATAGATGTAGGAATCATTCGCATTGGGGGCACTTGGGGCACTGGGGGCACTGGACCCACTTGTGCCACCGGAGGTACTAGGGCGAGGAGGGCAGCTGCTCAAACACACCGGCCTTATCATCGTGTACAGCTTGAGCATGTTCATTGTGAGTACAATACTGCTATAGATGTAGGAATCATTCGCATTGGGGGCACTTGGGGCACTGGGGGCACTGGACCCACTTGTGCCACCGGAGGTACTAGGGCGAGGAGGGCAGCTGCTCAAACACACCGGCCTTATCATCGTGTACAGCTTGAGCATGTTCATTGTTAGTACAATACTGCTAGAGATGTAGGAATCGTTCGCATTGGGGGCACTTGGGGTACTGGGGGCACTGGACCCACTTTTGCCACCGGAGGTACTAGGGCGAGGAGGGCAGCTGCTCAAACACACCGGCCTTATCATCGTGTACAGCTTGAGCATGTTCATTGTGAGTACAATACTGCTAGAGACGTAGGAATCATTTGCATTGGGGGCACTTGGGGCACTGGGGGCACTGGACCCACTTGTGCCACCGGAGGTACTAGGGCGAGGAAGGCAGCTGCTCAAACACACCGGCCTTATCATCGTGTACAGCTTGAGCATGTTTATTGTGAGTACAATTCTGCTAGAGATGTAGGAATCATTCGCATTGGGGGCACTTGGGGCACTGGACCCACTTGTGCCACCGGAGGTACTAGGGAGGAAGGGCAGCTGCTCAAACACACCGGCCTTATAATCGTGTACAGCTTGAGCATGTTCATTGTGAGTACAATTCTGCTAGAGATGTAGGAATCATTCGCATTGGGGGCACTTGGGGCACTGGACCCACTTGTGCCACCGGAGGTACTAGGGCGGGGAGGGCAGCTGCTCAAACACACCGGCCTTATCATCGTGTACAGCTTGACCATGTTCATTGTGAGTACAATACTGCTAGAGATGTAGGAATCATTCGCATTGGGGGCACTGGACCCACTTGTGCCACCGGAGGTACTAGGGAGGGAGGGCAGCTGCTCAAACACACCGGCCTTATCATCGTATACAGCTTGAGCATGTTCATTGTGAGTACAAAACTGTTAGAGATGTAGGAATCATTCGCATTGGGGGCACTTGGGGCACTGGGGGCACTGGACCCACTTGTGCCACCGGAGGTACTAGGGAGGGAGGGCAGCTGCTCAAACACACCGGCCTTATCATCGTGTACAGCTTGAGCATGTTCATTGTGAGTACAATACTGCTAGAGATGTAGGAATCATTCGCATTGGGGGCACTTGGGGCACTGGACCCACTTGTGCCACCGGAGGTACTAGGGAGGGAGGGCAGCTGCTCAAACACACCGGCCTTATAATCGTGTACAGCTTGAGCATGTTCATTGTGAGTACAATTCTGCTAGAGATGTAGGAATCATTCGCATTGGGGGCACTTGGGGCACTGGACCCACTTGTGCCACCGGAGGTACTAGGGCGGGGAGGGCAGCTGCTCAAACACACCGGCCTTATCATCGTGTACAGCTTGACCATGTTCATTGTGAGTATAATACTGCTAGAGATGTAGGAATCATTCGCATTGGGGGCACTGGACCCACTTGTGCCACCGGAGGTACTAGGGAGGGAGGGCAGCTGCTCAAACACACCGGCCTTATCATCGTATACAGCTTGAGCATGTTCATTGTGAGTACAAAACTGTTAGAGATGTAGGAATCATTCGCATTGGGGGCACTTGGGGCACTGGGGGCACTGGACCCACTTGTGCCACCGGAGGTACTAGGGAGGGAGGGCAGCTGCTCAAACACACCGGCCTTATCATCGTGTACAGCTTGAGCATGTTCATTGTGAGTACAATACTGCTAGAGATGTAGGAATCATTCGCATTGGGGGCACTTGGGGCACTGGGGGCACTGGACCCACTTGTGCCACCGGAGGTACTAGGGCGGGGAGGGCAGCTGCTCGAACATACCGGCCTTATCATCGTGAACAGCTTGATCATGTTCATTGTGAGTACAATACTAATGTAGGAATCATTTGCATTGGGTGCACTTGGGGAACTGGACCTATTTGGGGAACTGGGCGTACTGGACCCGCTTGTGCTGCTGGGGCACTGAGGGTACTTCGGGTTCTGGGGGCACTGGAAGCACTTGTGCCACTGGGGGCGCTGGAGTTTTAGGGGCTTTGGCCGCACTCGTGCCACTTGGTGTTTTGGGGGCACTGGTCGCACTTGTGCCACTGGGGCACTTGGTGTTTTGGGGGCACTGGACGCACTTATGCCCCTTACCGACGGCGATGACCAAATTACTCTTGCATTTTGTGCTGCCAATACTAGTCGAGCCACACTCAGTACAAGCTCTTCCAGCAACCGCGCAACGGTCCCTCCTTTGCTCCCCACTTTGGGGTTTACCGGCACGTACCGGGTAGATTCTCCAATAAGGAGTTCCCAAGGCAACGCCATAAGCCGAGGTTCGAGCCCTAGTGGGCGCCTTTAGGCAGTTGCCATTCCATTTAAGGGTGTAGATTGCGTGTAGCAACTCCCCGCCTTAGCCCGGTGACGCATTATATACACTTTGTAATATGGTGCAAACAGGTCCATTAAAAAAAAAAACACTTGCCACTGGGGTACTAAACTACTAAAAAAAAGGAACTTGAAATAACTCGTCTATTTCCTCTACAGGGTATAACATACACGACATGGAAAGTCCTCAAGAAGGACGAGAGCGGAACGTTCGTGGAGATCGAGTTCTTCGACATCGCAGCTAACTACGGACAGGCGCTGCTCATGTTCATAATGTTCGGGTTGGACCCTGAAGAGATCTTCATACCTGTTGTCAAGTTCATCAGGAGGAAATTGTAAGTGGATGTTAATACATACATACATAAATCACGCCTTTATCCCTCACGGGGTAGGCAGAGCGTTTAACGCCTCGTAAAAGGCGCTTTCGCCAGGTCTGACAAAAATTGAGGGCAATTTTAGATTGTAATATGTATTGCTATAGTGATAATATGTCAGTCCATCGCCTAAATTGCAATACACTGTAACCCTCAAGTCCCTTTTGCTGACTTCAACAGCATGCCCGGGAGGAAGGGCAGCTGGAACATTCTATGTTTTTCTATCTCTTCCAGTCCAGCATGGAAGTAACTAACATGGAAGTTACTTCCATGCTGGATTGGATGTTAATAATAATAAATAAATAAACCATTTTATTTCAGGCAATATTTACATTAGTAGTTGTTAAAAATATAAACATAGGCCCATAGAATATATACCTCACTGACCAACATACATACATACTATCACGCCTGTATCCCTAATGGGGTAGCCAGAGCGTCAACGAACCAAACAAAGGTCGTTCCGCCACGTCTGACAAGTTTTGAGAGTTAAGATAGAACTGAATATTGCTGTAGTGACAGGTTGTCAGCCCATCGCCTAAATTACAATATACCCTCGAATCCCTTAGCTGGTTTTTACAGCATGCCCGGGAGGAGACGCAGCTGGCACATTCTACGTTATTCTATCGCTCCTAGTCCAGCATGGACTAACATACATACATACATATAATCACGCCTTTATCCCTTATGGGGTAGGCAGAACGTAAACGACCTAAACAAAGGTCGTTCCGCCACGTCTGACAAAGTTTTGAGGGTTGTTTAAGATAGATTTGTAGGTATATTGCTGTAGTGACCGGTTGTCAGCCCATCGCCTAATTTGCAATATACAGAAACCCTCGGATACCTTACCTGGTTTTTACAGCATGAGCGGGAGGAAATGCACCTGGCACATTCTATGTTTTTCTCTTGCTCCCAGGCTAGCATGGAAGTAGTTTTACTTGTACTTTATTACTATTTATCACAAATAAGTATACCAATGTCAATATTATACTTCTAGGAGACCTAGTTTATCTATCCGCTTGTGTTACTGTATTATTGTAAAAGAAATGATTCTTACTTCCATGCTGGCCTGGGAGCGAGAGAAAAACATAGAATGTACCAGCTGCATTTCCTCCCGGGCATGCTGTAAAAACCAGTTAAGGGATCCGAGGGTTTCTGTATATTGCAATTTAGGCGACAGGCTGACAACCTATCACTACAGCAATATACCTACAAATATATCTTAAAAAACCCTCAAAACTTTGTCAGACGTGGCGGAACGACCTTTGTTTGGGTCGTTTACGCTCTGCCTACCCCATTAGGGACAAAGGCGTGATTATATGTATGTATGTAGAAATGATTCTTTTTCATGAAATTAAACAAATTTTTAAGATATATTATACGAATCTGTTCTCTGACTTTTCAGGCCAGACCCTTGTGAACTTATATGCCCATGTCCTTATCGCGGCGTATTTTGAAATGATGTGACTAATCATAGTAACTAACATAAAAAGTAAATAAATATAATAATTTTATTATGTAGGTAAAGTAAATATCAAAACATCTTAGAGTTGGTATATTATGTAGATCGATGTTTAGACTGAGCTGAGTGGTTGAACGTTCGTATACCTCATTCGTTATTAAGAGATAATTCCCGCCATATTAAAACGTCGATTTTGTAATTATCTCTTAAAAACGAATGGGATATAGTCAAGTCAACGTAACTTATTTGATCGTATTATCTTATGCAGGCGCTGTAGAAGTAGGCAAATCAACAGTAGTTTAGATTATAATTGGATCTAGTTTCCTACTAGTAGTCAATTTATAACAAACTGATCTTGTAAATTTGTTTCAATTCGCGCAATTTTTCGCGTTATGATTTCCTGCCTTTTATCTGTCCGTGGTAATACGCAAATAGCGTGCCGCCAAAGAAAAGAAAAAAAAACAGCAGCTTTTTATGAAATGTCAAAAACATAACATTTGTATGAAAACAGGGACGTGTGACGTCCTTGGTAAATACTTGACTACTCCAATCAATAACTTCTATATTTTTAATTGGATAATTAAAACCAAATGTGCATATTTATAGGAAATGATGAATGCGATGCACAATATATTTAGCCATCAGTATTAAGTAGAAACGTTTTGATTTGTTTTAGCTACCCAGTCAACACAACTATTTATATAGTTAAAAAAAAAGAAAAGTAAACGTAGTAGTAAAAATCGATACTAATAGTACTTTATTCAAAGCAAACAGGTTTTTGTTAGTTACGAGACTTCTTACTCACTTTTGTATTTATGACTAGCTTTCTGTCAGTGGTGTCACCCGCTGCTAAATAAGTTTTCTCGTGGGAATGATGTACTTTCCCGCGGTAAAAAGAAGCCTATCCCTAGCTTTCCAATGGTGAAAGAATTTTTGAAATCGGTCCAGTAGTTTATGGGTTTATTCGTTACAAACATACACACACACACACAAATATACAAATCTTTTCTCTTTATAATATAGTTATAGATTTGTTAAATTACTTTCCAGGCACGGAGCTGACACAATAATACTGCCACCGATTGAGGACCTGAGCTTCGAGACGAAACACGTTTGTGACCAGTTCATCACACATCACTTGGACCGCTGCAAGGAAGCTATCGCTAAGGACACCAGGTAAATACATCTGGCCTACTATTAACTATTACATACATACATATAATCACGCCTTTATCCCTAATGGGGTAGGCAGAGCGTAAACGACCTAAACAAAGGTCATTCCGCCACGTCTGACAAAGTTTTGAGGGTTGTTTAAGATATATTTGTAGGTACATTGCTGTAGTGACAGGTTGTCAGCCTATCGCCTAAACTGCAATATACAGAAACCCTTGGATCCCTTAGCTGGTTTTTACAGCATGCCCGGGAGGAAATTCAGTTGGCACATTCTTTGTTTTTCTCTCGCTCCCAGTCCAGCATGCAAGTAACTATTAACTATTTATTAATTTAATCTATATATTCTACTAATCAGGAAAAGTAAGATAGAATCTCAAAAGCTGATTTGATTGTAAGACTGCAATATAGAAAGTACACCTAAACTAGAACAGATATTTAAATTCATTCGTGTCTGTGTATATTACGATATACATTGCACATCAACATTGCTGTGCAATGTTTACCGCCGAGTACTGTACAGTTCCTAGACACTGCTTAGTGATTACATAGCGTCGTTACACGACCAAAACCTGCTATGTAACAAAATTTAATATTTTCGAGATCAATAAAAACTTAATACCTTTTTAGACTGTTGAGAATGTTGATATTTTTAAAATGTATGACCAGGATTAATTCCTTAATTTTCATTACAAGTAAAGTAACTAAATACGACATTTGTTTAGATCGACCACTTAAACTTTCAAAACGACCTTTGTTTGGGTCGTTTACGCTCTGCCTACCCCATTAGGGATAAAGGTGTAATTAAATTGGAAGATACTGCTACATTAGCAATAAGGCCGCCAATTGTACTACTTTTCATTTTAGCAATTTGTATTTTCTGTGTTTTTGTGCAATAAAGTATATTGTATTGTAAATTATATATATGTATGTACATCTCTAAAAATAAAAATTGGAAATCATCATGCACATAGCAGATTATTAAATGTTACACAGTAGGTTTTGGTCGCGTAACGACGATAAATAAGCAAGTTTTCCCAAAATGGTGCTCAAGACGCGTGGCTGGATCTGGTAGTATAGCAATCTGTCTTACATGCTGTTCAAGACATGTATCTGGAAGTATACCTATCTACTATATTATACTCTTCCATGCTGGACTGGGAGCGAGAGAAAAGCATAGAATGTGCCAGCTGCATTCCCTCCCGGGCATGCTGTAAAAATCAGCTAAGGGATCCGAGGGTTTCAGTATATTGCAATTTAGGCGATGGGCTGACAACCTGTCACTAACAGCAATATACGTACAAATCTATCTCAAATAACCCTCGGAACTTTGTCAGACGTGGCGAAACGACCTTTGTTTGGGTCGTTTGCGCTCTGCCTACCCCATTAGGAATAGAGGCATGACTATATGTATGTATACCTATCTGAAGACATGTATCTGGAAGTATAGCAATCTGTCCCCTCAGATGGCGCATGCGCGTGTACCCGCGCGTGTTCCGCGGCGCGTGCCTGGTGCGCTGGCTGCAGAGCTGCGGTCTGGCCAAGGACGAGCACGAAGCCGTGCTGTACGGCCGCCATCTGCTCGACGGCCGGCTCATAGCGCACATTAACAACAAACACCACTTCACCAATTCCCCGCTGCTGTATACCTTCAAGTAAAATCTCGTCTGTATTGTCTGTGGCGCAGCATGACCTTTAAGTAAATCTCGTCTGTATTGTCTGTGGCGTAGCAAGAATACCTTCAAGTAAATTTCGTCTGTATTGTCTGTGGCGTAGCAAGAATACCTTCAAGTAAATTTCGTCTGTATTGTCTGTGGCGTAGCAAGAATACCTTCAAGTAAAATCTCGTCTGTATTGTCTGTGGCGCAGCATGACCTTTAAGTAAATCTCGTCTGTATTGTCTGTGGCGTAGCAAGAATACCTTCAAGTAAATCTCGTCTGTATTGTCTGTGGCGTAGCAAGAATACCTTCAAGTAAAATCTCGTCTGTATTGTCTGTGGCGCGGCATGACCTTCAAGTAAATCTCGTCTGTATTGTCTGTGGCGTAGCATGATCTAATATCCGATTTATTATTTCTTAACAAGGATTAGAATCGCTCAAAGGATAAAATGTTTTTTCTTGCTTGATTCCCCCGAGTTTAACGTCTCGAAATTCTTTAGAAATTACTTTGTTGTTGAATAACCGGAAGAGGCTGTGTTCTACGATTTTCCTTCATATTTATTCTTGCCTTAGTTTAATTACCATCAACGCACATCCCTTTGTCAGTATTTGGTATTTAATATAACTCGATGCTTTTAGTACAATTTGTACGTTAGTATACGGGGTGTAACAGCGTTTCGCAAACTGATAGGGGTTGCTCAGTCAACGAAACTAAACAACTATCACCAGGATTGTTTTCAGGAAGTGAAAAAGAAAATTTTACTTTCCATACAAATGTTCTGATTATGGCGGTCATTTTGTATGGGAATGGGGTAAATTATTTTCATCTCCTGAAAGAATTTCTCGGTGTAAGTGGTTCAGTTTCGTTGACTGAGCAAACCCAGTATTATATTATTACTCCATGCTACAATTGACAGTGAAATTCGTATCTAGCCACGTCACGATCGCAATTCATGGATTTCCCGGTCGAATGTAATAATTCTGCGTCGTAAAAGAGCCTTTGAAAAAACATTTAGAAAACGTAATGATATAAAACTGACGACCAAATTAGTTAAATATGATATGTAGTACCTGATGTAGACATTTTATTTCCATGAGTATTTAATAACAAGTTTAAATTATAATGCAAGTGCTTTGCTCTTGTGAGCTTAGCTTATTTGGATCGGAACGGAATTCAACTCTGTTCGAGTAGCCGTTAGGCATGATCTCCGCAGAGTGGTTCTCCCCACAAGGGAGCCCTTTCCCACTTGTTCTGTCGATAATGCATTGTTAAGCATGCTGAAAAGCCTTGCATGTGATGTGTTAAATCATAATATTTATTAGTCATATAATCTCAAAGTCGTCAAAGCTCATGTATATACTATATTATATTTATATAGTAAAAAAAATGTTCGCAGTCATATCAAAGTGTAGAGTAAGAAATGCCAAACTGATACAGATCGTCTTGAAGGTGCTGAAAAAGGGTGTCGAAGAGGAACTCACTATTTTACATTATTATAGTTGCAAAAATACCTATTTACATCTGTATTTGATCTACCTGAGGAGTTACTTAATATTTTATCCACTATATAGAGTAGGTAGGTATAGCAAGATAAAAACTAATGTTTTTTCTGCAAAATTACTGCATACTTACTTTGAAATGTGTTTTTTGCTTACTGAGGGTTGGATTTCAGTCTGCCTAAAAATCTTCTAAGTCATATAATAAAAACATGACTGTATGATTATTTATTTTTAGGTACTGTTATTGTTTTTTATGCTTTAGCTAGCAGCTGTTACGTATTTATTATATAAAACAATTCTTGCAAAATGCGAGGTTATTTACAAGTTACAGGTGTAACGATTCAGGGCCTCGTTCTATTGTTATTCCACAAATATGTTTGCATTATGAGAGTAATTAAATACATATTGTAAACAAACAAGTTTTATTATTATAAAGGCATTTTCAGATATCATTCGACCTTCATAGTAAAAGGCTGTAAGGAAAAGAAAGTTATGTTGGTGGTAAGAATGGTAAACGAAAAGATATTTTACACACGAACTTATAGGTAGAATACAAACTTCATTGGAAATGCGCGAAATTGGGTTGTAGCCGCACTTGATGTGGTTTAAATTTGTAGCCAGCGTGGACGTTTATTTGTGCGGAGGTGTTCATGAATAGCAGAAAATAGCGGTTAACTGTTGCTTTTGCAATTGTCAAAATAACAAGCAAAAGCTGATCATAAAATGTTCGATTACGAAGATAGTTATTGAAACTAAGCAAAACTGAGAATTATTTCTTGAGACATATGATTCATAATGAGTAGACGTTGTATTTGACATTACACAGGTCGAAAAGATTCATTTTATAAATCGGTTCGGGTGTTCCTTGAAAATGATCTTTATTTTCATAGTAGAAAGGTCTGACCCTTATCTCCATAAGAATAGGTTACAGGAAATGAAAAGTTAGAGATTTTTCAAGAATTTTTCAAGAAATTTTCATGACAGCTGCCACTGATAATAGTAAATTTGACCGTGTCGTCATAGAAATAAGGTCTAAATTGAATTGAAGCTGTCGAATGCTGCTGAAAAATGAGAATGTTTTGAAATTTAAAACCGATTTGAAATAATGAGGACAGATGGACATTATGGTTTAAAATTAAGACGTGTGTCTTTGTTATAAGGATCAAATTGGACTAAAGGTGGCAAATTTCAGAAATAAAAACGAGAATAGCGGACAAATTCTGTTGATAGTTTAAATCGAACTTTATTTCTATGGTGAAAAGGCTGTGAATGGTTTGATTAAGCGAATTTTAGTAAAATGAATTTTTGAAAAGTGGATTTCATTAGTTTTTCAAGGAAATATTTGTGACAGCTGCAAACTTGAATCTTATGGACTATTAATATGGATGAAATTGGATTGACCGTAGGCCACATGAACAAAATACGGATTTGAATCGTAAAATTTAGACAGTTTTAGTTTAGGAAGACTGGAAGTGAACTTTGTCTTGTTGGTTGGAAGGTTGAAAATGGAAATTGACTAGATTCTTGGAAAAAATAGTATTAAAGCGGAACGGACGAGTGCTCGGGAGGCTTGATGTGTTAATCGTGCGTCAGTTCACACGTATTACTTCGTAAATTTTATTTCTTTTACGTGTTAATCGTTCATCAGTTCATACGTTTTACTTTGTTAATTTAGCTTTTTTTACGCGATTATCGTTCGTCAGTTCACACGTTATACTCGGTAAATTTGGGGTCTTATTTGTTTTGAGTTTGAAAGATTAACTTTAAATTCAGTTACGTTTTGTATTGAAGATTCTTTATGGTCATAATTCCGGGGAGGTGCTTTCGGGCGCACACTTGCAGCTGTTGCATTTGCGTGTTTCGGAGTGCATGTCTGGAGCTAGGGTCATATTGAATGGGAGATTCTTTTGACAGTATTCGTGTAAACCATGCTTTGGTCATTATACCTGTTCTCCGTACCCACTTCTCAGACCAGGAATTTTGGCTAAAGAACCTAGGAGATTGTATTGGTGCGTACGATCGGCTTGCCCCAAACGCAAGTTTTATGCGCCCAGGTATGGGATACTTAGCAAAACGGTGTAAGGAGTACCTAGAACCACCTCTAGCGAACTGTTCCGTCTCCAGCCCCGATACGGACGACTTACGACTGTTTGTTAAGGATTTCCTATCTGTCCCCCACACAACACACGCGATTATCGGCTTATCTCTTATCTTCGTCAAGCTGGTAATCATCCACACGGGTATAGGATGTAATAGGCACTCTAAATCGTGACAACCTCATCACGTACAATTTAGCAGAAATAGGGTTCTAGAAGTTTGAACTCAGGCTTTCTAGAGCATCCACATTACACTACACACCTCACAATTAATTAATAAATGTCGGGATCTAATCCCTAGCTTTGCATCTTCACAGTAGAAACAATTAGGATTAGACATAGTTAGACTATAGGATTACTTAGTTCGATTTTATATCTACTAGGGAGGGACCTTAGGCATCAAGTAGGGGTAGGTCTTATTAATAGATTCGTTAGGATTGTAGGGATATATTTATTTATAGTCTTAAAGTAAAATTTGCAATTAAATTAACTTCAAAACTGCTCTATTAAGTTTATAATACCTACTTTGTTACCATACCTGCTCCCAAGGCGTGACAGACGTGATTCATAGTAGTATACTTTGAGTAGGTACTGGTGAATTCAATTCTCAGGAACCCTATAGTAGATAGAGACTAGTTTAGAAGGGTCCTAAAGTTGATAATGATTTATAAAGAAACTAAATTTATGTAAGAAAGAATTACCTATTGAAAACAATTGGTTAAAGTTATCCTGTATTGAATATTAATCATAAATCTTTGATATATAGGAATACATCAACAATTACTTTGATCTGACATTGGTGTGCTGACTAATGATAAGATGTAGCAGTTGTTTGGCCATTTATTGAATAAAATATAATATTCTAGTAGAACGCTCAAAACAAAAAGGGTAACTACATTAATGGTTCAAATGATTTCTAATAAAAAATATATATCTGGCAGTATAATTGATTGTCATGATTGGGAAATTGTTGATAACAAATAAATAGTATCAATAGTTGGGATAAAGGATATTCTTAACTGGTTGTTCGAAAGGAAACTGATCCTATGTTGATAATGAAATTTGTTATTTCCTGATAAATTCAGTCAGAGAAAGAATTGTTTGGAAAAGTAAGACAAACTGAGTGACAAATTAATACAGAATGTTGCTTTGGATTAAGATTTTGTTCATGACTATAGACTGACAAGTTTTACCTATATTTTGGAAGTTCCAAATAAATTCACTATTAAGTTAAATTCAGAAAAAAGAGATTTCCAATACAGTTGGCTATTCTTAGAATCATGTTTGCAACACCTTTATTGTTAGAAACCTATATGAAACAATGCTGAGTATTAAGGAACAATACTCTATGTAGCTTTTGATATAAAATATATATTTATTTATACTATAAAGTCCTCTCAATTAGAATAGCAAAAAGAATGTTGAAATTTTTATTACATTAAATAAAGGTGGTAATTTAAATCAAGCATAGGAGCAAAGTATTGGAAATATGTGGTGGGCTTCTATCCAAAGTCAATGGTTGAAAGGAGACAGGGTACCTGATCTGTTGTAGGGCTAGAGGTTATAATAAAATACAAAACATCCTCATTATTGATTGGCAGATTGGGGCATAGTCAAACTAAATCAATACCTATGCAGCGTATGGCCGGAGCTGATCCTCTAAAAACCACAATAAAAATGTCTAAAGGTTTCTAAGCATTAGTATGTGACGCTATCTCAAAAATCTAGGACGGTATCTTAATTCAATAGCATATTCAATTACATTGGAACTGGTAGTATGTTCACAAACTCACTTCTGACTCTGAATGTAAATAAAGTAATATTTATAGAATAGCAACTCCTGGTACACATTTTTCTATTCAAACAAACCAGAAATAATAAACCAAAACCATGAAAGAATTTAATCCAAGCCGAATATTAAATTGAATACATAGGAATAATTTTATCAAATAATTGGTTTCCATAGTAGGTGTTCTTCCGTTGTTGTGTTTAGGCTCATATCCTCTTTCTGTATTAATATGCAGGAACAACTGAAATTAAAACACATAGTTAGGTAAGGTACATACTTTAAATTCTAGTAGAATGAGCTTAGGGTGATACTTTAGAAAAGGAATTTATGTTATAAACATTCAAACTAACTCAGTAACTATGAGCTAAATTAAATCATGTTTTACCGTTGGAATCCTGATGTGAACTTGTGATCAGACGTAGAAGCTTGTCCTTAAGTGCAGACCAGTCTGAGAGTTATTGCGTTGACTGCATTATTTGTAGGTTTCATAACTGAAAGATCTTTCTCAGCAGCGGCTGGGACTGTAAGGAAAGTCATTTGATTTTGTTATCTTTACTGTTGAATGTTATGGAGTGATTTAGGTATTTAAAACATTAGTGATAGCAATTTTGACTGGAACCTATTGTTTCTATTACTAGCCAAACAAAACTTACCTAGGAATCCTAGTTGTAACCGCAATTCTTGTGTTGGTAACAACAGTTTTGTTGAGGAACTTATGTTGACAGAATCTTCTGCAAATCTTCTAGTTTCAGGGTTTATCCTGGAATTGGTAATGATAGGTTAGATAAGAGACTTAAATTATGGTGGTAAGTATACATAATCTAACAAGTTTAGCAAAATAGTAGCAAGGAAAAGTTCATGTTTTGATCTGAAGTTATGATACTTGGAAAGTACTGCAGAAGTGTTCTTACCTGTTAAATTGGGAAGGGATTGAACTTGTGGAGATGAGAACTTGTTGGTAGAACCTTGGCGCAGCTTTTAGCCGCGTGCTTTTCCTTTTTATAGTGGATTTTGTATTTTTCATTGTAAAACTATGCCGCCAATTCGAATTAAGAAAATTACTTTTTAAATTTGTCAATGACAGTTTTGAGTTTAGGATTGGAAGATAGAATATTAATCCCTACGGGTTACGAAGTAGTTTTTGATTGTCGCGAAAGAAATATCTTAGCCTTATGTAAATCAATTCATAAATTTGACAATTTTACCGCTATAATAATCTGAAACATTTTTAGAGGAATTTATGATTAACAGGGTTGAAAAGTAAGTAAATATTTTTGATGTTTTATGTGAATCTGAAGGCTTAAAAATTAACGTTCCGTTTCAAGTTTAGATTTATTCCAGAGAAATTAGTTAAGTAGTTTGAGAAAGGAAGGAACGTAATCAACCTCTACTTAGTAGAAATAGGAAGGCTTATTGCCAAAATGTTTTATTCTGACGTTCGATGCATTGGATATTATCTTACCTTTTTAAGGACCAGGGTTACTTTCTTTCACTTCGTAGACGTAGACGTATCACTAAAGGCCATAGAAACGTGAGTTTCTTATTTTAATCAAAGTTTCTTATCTTCTTTAATTTTTCTTAATATATATCACAAAAAATAAAAGGGGGGGTTCGGTACACAGGTACAACAATCATTTCAAGTGTAGAATGATAGTCAAATAAAGACATTGTTTTAATTTTAATAGAATTAAAGTTAGCTGATCTCATCTTTTCTAAGCTGTGTGTTAATAATCATATTTTAAGGAGTGTACCTCCTATTAAAATTTTAATTTATTAAAATCATTACCAATGATGTTAACTTACATATTTAATTGTGTCGAAAGTTAAATGTTTTTCAACAATGTAGCTAGTATTTTTTAAATTATATTGTGATGTATTGGCTGTATTGCTTATTTACATGTGATCAAATATAAATTAAGTACACAAGTGTTATCACTTATAATTTATAATCTAATGATTATACATTAAGAATTGTATAAGACTAACATTAGCCTCATATGTATATTACATGTTGTAAATGTTATTGTATTTTGATTCAGCAAAATAAAAAAAGCTTAAAAAAAATGGAAGAATAAAGGTATTGTTGAATATTAATTTTGGTTTTATTGTTATGGGGATAATTTTGTCACATTGAACCCACCCTAGTTGGATACATATGGGATATGTCATTTCATAACTCATCACATCAATAAGAAGAAACAATACCAGCTCACTAACACTTACCTTACTGGTTATAAACCCTCCTATTACGGAGCAGGAAGTCCGCACTGCCCTTAAGGCGCTCAAGTCTAGGAAGGCTCCAGGACCTGACGGTATTACAAACCGTGTCCTCAAAATCCTCCCTGACCATCTCATTACCGTGATCACCCTCATCCTCAATGCCGCGATGACCAGCTGCACCTTTCCATCATCATGGAAGGAAGCCACAGTCATAGGCATCCACAAATCTAAAAAGCCTCGGGATCAGCCCTCCTCTTACCGGCCCATCAGCCTTCTCAATCCCCTCGGCAAACTCTACGAGCGGTTGATTTATCGCCGCCTTAGAGATTACGCCGAAAACAGTAGCCTCATTCCCCCCGAGCAATTCGGTTTCCGTTCCCAACATTGTTGTGTTCGACAGGTCCACCGTCTGGTGGAACATATCACGTCCAATTTTCATGAACGCAAACCCAAACCCACAGGAGCCGTCTTCCTTGATGTAGCGAAGGCATTCGACAAGGTCTGGCACAACGGTCTGGTGTACAAGCTATACCAGCTCGGTGTGCCGGATCGTCTCGTACGTATCGTACGTGACTTTTTGACGAACCGCAGCTTCCGTTACAGAATCGAAGGCGCCCTGTCCACCCCTCGCCCCATTAGAGCCGGAGTCCCTCAGGGCTCTGTGCTATCCCCCCTCCTCTTCACCCTCTATACCAGCGACCTTCCCAGTACGCCCCAGACGCAGCTCGCTCTGTTCGCAGACGACACTGCGATCTATGCCTCCTGTCGCAGACCCCAATTACTTGGCAGATACCTCCAGCGCGCCCTAGACTCCGTCGGGAGCTGGTTCCGCAAATGGAGGTTCGAAGTCAATCCCGAGAAGAGCACCGCCGTGCACTTTACTCGTGCCAGATTACGTCGTACCCTCCCAGCTGTAAAGCTGTACGGTCGACCCATCCCATGGTCCAAAGACGCCAAGTACTTGGGGGTTACTCTTGACTCCCAGCTTAACTTTGCGAAGCACATCAGGAGAGTCCGAAACCGCGCCAAATTTGTCATGGGCCGGCTCACCCCAATCATACGCAAACGCAGTAAACTCTCCCTTAGAAATAAGGTGAGGCTTTACACTACATGCGTTCGACCCATAATGACCTACGCCAGTGTGGCCTTCAGCCACACCTACCCCACTTATCTGAACACCCTCCAGGTAGTTCAAAACAGCTTCTTGCGGAGGGCAACCGGGGCCCCCTGGTACCTCCGCAATTCTGACATTCACATCGATCTCGATGTTCCGTCTCTCAAAGAGTTCATGAAGCAAGCGGCCATACGCTTCTTCGACAAAGCCCCTCACCACCCTAACCCTCTTGTAGTTAGCGCCTCTAACTACGTTCCCCAACCTGCGACTCGTTACAAACGAAGGCCTAGGCATGTCCTTACCGACGGCGATGACCAAATTACCCTTGCGTTTAATGCTGCCAATATTAGTCGAGCCACACTCTGCACAAGCTCTTCCAGCAACCGCGCACCCCGCCGGCGGGGTCGCGGAGGTCCCTCCTTTGCTCCCCACTTTGGGGTTTACCGGCACGTACCGGGCAGATTCTCTCCGATAAGGAGTCCCCAGGCAACGCCATAAGCCGAGGTTCGAGCCCTAGTGGGCGCCCTTAGGCAGTTGCCATTTCATTAAGGGTGTAGATTGCGTGTAGCAACTCCCCGCCTTAGCCCGGTGACGCATTATATACACTTTGTAGTATTTTGCAAACAGGTCCACTAAAAAAAAAAAAAAAAACTGGTTATAAAAATGTTCCCAATTTTTTTAAAGGTGAAGATACTAGCCAAGTGGCGCCTCTATTAGTAAAAAAAACATAATGCGCTAAAAACGCAGTGAATCGAAAAACTGGTCCAACAGTGACAGGAAGAAAAATTGGGAATTATGGCCACCAACAGCAATTTTTCCTCCTGTTACTATGTACTCAAGCAGGTATATATTTATTATTTATACTTTATTTGCTTCTTTACCTTTATTATTAGGATTTTTGTATATTTCGAGCTATGAATCGCTATTTTATAAGGATATGAATTATCTTAATTACTATAACTTGATTCTGTTAGACTGGTTTTTCAATTCTCTGCCTTTATAGTGAATTATGGTTTTATTACTAAGGGGGGCCACTTGGCTAGTGTCGTCAACATAACGTACTTATCTCAAATCTAAAAGAACACAATCAGATTTTCATAAAACTATTTTATTCATCATTTTCCATTTCTTCATTTTCTTCACCATCGTCAGGCTGTTCTGGCTGTTCCCACCATGTGAGCAATCCTAGACCGGGTTCATTGATTCCTCCTATTAATTTGTAAGGGGCTACTGTCTGGCCTGGGCATTCGGAGCCTGGAGGACCAGTTGGTAAACTTTCTTCAAATGCTTCACTTGTGACTCGAAACCTTATTGATTCACCTAAAAATACATGCAACAATTACTTACAGTAATTATAAGTTAGCATTTAGTTGGCTTGAGGAGATTTTCTATGACAAAAAGTTGCCTCTCCAACAGGGATAATTTAACTAATAATAATAATGGAATAATAGTAACAGCAGGTTGAATTTACCAGAATCCATAAATAAGTCATGTTTCTCTCCATCTTCCTTGGGATATTCCCACACCCAGGCTTGATCAGTTTCATCAAATCTTGACGGATGCTGGAGTGCGTTCACTGGTATTAATATATCATCGAAAAACCCTATTGTTACTGCAATTAGAAATTAAAATAAACAATTTATTACTGCAAACTTGTATGAATAAAAAAAACAGTATATCAATGCCAAGTACACTAACGTACCATGTACTCCTTCTCTGCTACAGCTTCTTATTTTTCCTATTAAGATCTCTTCCACTACAGGTCTGAATACAATGTACCGAAACTTAACTTCCGTGTGTGAGGAACCATCGCCAGGAAATATGTACGAGTGCCCGATATCTATTATATCAAATAAAGCTATGCATAAGCCAACATTTAGAACTACCTGCAACAAATAAAACCCTTAGAAACACAATTTAATTCCTGCAAAAACAATGTTAGAGGTTAGGTTTAGTATACCTTGTTTGCAAGTTTTCGATTTAGTAACGTCGTTATCGATTCTGTTAAACTTTGATGGAAATGGTCAGGAGTGACACGAATAACATCTTTCATTTCAGCTAAGACGAACATATTAAAGTTTAAATCGACTTTAAAACATTAATTATTTCAAAATGCACACACATTCGCGGTTCCCATTTTCACATTGTATTATGACATTTTATTTTTTAATTTAGAGCTTGGAATCTAGTTTCTTTCTTTTTAGTAGAATCGTATTTTATTTTTCAATGTCGCCAACATGACAAAAGGAAAAAAAGGAAATTGTCTAGACGGGATTTGTTCAAAAACCTTACGTTTTTTTCTACCGGAAGTGTACGATTGTTTGTCTCTGTTACACTCATTACAAATTATATAGCACCGTTCTTTACTCAGTATAAATTGGTGAGATTCATACAAAGCATGAAGATAGAGTTTGTTTGAACGCACTTATCATAGATGATAGAGGACATATATACTGTCTAATCTGTGGATGATAGACAATATCACTGAGCATATACATATAATCACTACGACAATATTAGGGACAAGCAAAGCACTTATCAAAAAGAAGCGCAAGGCAAGCAAACTGAATTATTTGTGTTATTTTTGTGAAATTACAACATAATTGTTTTTTAAAGAAATTACGAAGTTCTATACCCTTTAAAACCATCATTAAAGTGATGAAATTATCAAGTAAGTAATATAAAAAGTATAAGCAATTTTACCCGATCATCTTGGAGAGACGTGCTGCTTTAGATAAAGATTTTGATGATACTGTTTGCCTTCCTTTCTGGTGTATATCAGCTACAGACTGTGCAACTAACAAAGACATTCTGTGCAAATTGTGAAAATTATTTGTATTTAGAGTATACTCACGCTATAAACCTGGCTAACATAAGTACAATAAATTAGCTACAGCTAACCTTTATGTACATTGTACAGGTAACAGAAGAGACCGATCAAGGTCGCCGAACAGACTAGGCAATACCGGGCGTCGGCGAGACAGCGGCAAAAACCACGATGTAAAGGGTAACATCAACCCACCGCTACCTCCAGACATGCCAAGCAATAACATGATGAACCAACAGATGATGATGCCCAATATGATGATGAACCAGGGTAAGGACTTTGAGTAAGATACATATAATCACGCCTTTATCCTAATGGGATAGGCAGCGCGTTAACAACCTAAACAAAGATTCTTCCGCCATGTCTGACAAAGTTTTGAAGGTTATTTAAGATAGATTTGTAGTTATGTAGTGACCAGTTGTCAGCCCATCACCTAAATTGCTATATAGAGAAACACTCTGATCCCTTAGCTGGTTTTTACAGCATGCCTGGGAGGAAATGCAGCTCGCACATTCTATGTTTTTCGCTCTAGCTTCCAGGCCAGCATGGAGTTAATTGAGTAAAATTTCTAGTTTAATTAAAAAAATAAGGTTTATGCCAAGGTAGTTTAAAAACTCTGTCTTCAGAGTATATCAGGTCAATCAACTTGATACCCACACACCCATATATACTTACTAATACTATAAAGAGGAAAGATTTGTATTTTTGTGCGTATGTTTGTAGCGAATAAACTAAAAAACTACCAGACATTTAAAAAAAATCATTCACCATTAAGTATTCTGTGGGTGAAACTGCGGCATAAAAGGCTAGTTAATAAATAAAATAAAAAATAACAACAGAAAAAAAGAGTAAGACAAGCTAAAATAATATAAAAAATATTTTATCAGGTAACATGATGATGGGAGGCATGTACCCTAACATGATGATGCCAAATGCCATGATGGGTACAGGTATGATGCCCAATTCAGGGATGGACATGATGCAATCCATGCCCTCCACCGGCATGGATATGATGTCTCAGGGCTCTATGGATATGTCATCCATGGGAACCCAAGGCATGTCATCTTTGCCAGCATCAACAGTAACTCCTGCCTCCATGGACATGAACATGATGGGGGGAATGATGATGGACCCTTCAATGATGGGTAATATGGGCATGTACTCCAACATGGGAGGTGACATGTCAGTCGTGGATAAAAAGGAAATTATTTTGAAACATTGCAAGCTGACCCCTCCTGAACCTGGTTCTGCTGATCCTCCTCGTAGGGCTAAGCCTAATGGTTGCCGGACTATCTTTGTTGGTGGCTTACCTGACAGCATTAGAGAGAGTGTGGTCAGAGAAGTGTTTGAGAACTATGGCAGGATCCATATTTTGAGGCTGTCTACCAAAAACTTCTGCCACATCAGGTTTGACAGGGAAGCTTCTGTTGAAGCTGCTATGCAAATATCTGGATTCCGCCTGAAACTGCTCAACAAAGATAATAAAGAAGATGAGGAAGATACTAAAGCAAATGCTGGCTGGTTGCATGTTGATTATGCTTTGGTAAGTTCAAAGAGTTTTTAATATTTTGTATTAATTATTTTTATTTATTAATAGCCAAGCACCAGAATTGCTGATGAGGCTATATCCATAACTGGTTTGTGCGCTAATATTTTATTAAAGTACATTTTTTTTCACTTAAAAGTATTTTTCACTTATTATATTCTTGTATACGTATTAAATTTTGTTAATTATTAAAAACTTATTATTAATTAATTCATGTGTTAATTTGATGATGTATTAAAGTGTAGATTTTATTGTATAGAGCCGTGATGACCAAAATGAGTTTGAGCGACGCCAGAGACAGATGCAGCGTGCTCAAGAGCAGCAAATGCAGCAACTATCTGCTCAGCAACAGGCACTTACCCGCACCATGTACCGGCGGTCCCCATCACCCACGAGAGTGCAACCATTCTCCAATGCTTCAATGGCACAACTTATTGAAAAGATCAAAACTGAAGATCAATTTGGTAGCACTCTGCCTGTAAGTATTCTGACATTATCTTTAGTCAATAATGTTGTCCATAATGATAATTATTTATTTTATACATACATACATACATATGATCACGCAGGTTATTTATTGAATATACATTTGTAGGTATATTGCTGTAGTGACTGGTGGTCAACCCATCGCCTAAATTACAATATACTGAGACCCTCTGATCCCTTATTTATTTTATTACGTTATGTTTGACATTTACAGACGTTAGTTTCATGGCTGGAACGTGGAGAATGCTCAAAGAAGAACTCTACCCAATTCTACTCCATGATTCAAGCAACAAACTCGCACATTCGCAGATTATACAATGAGAAAGTGCAAGCTGAAGAAGAATTGCAAGAAACTAAAGAGAGAATTAAGAATCACATCCAAAGCATTATTGAACAACGTAAGTAGCTACACTTGTCACATCACTACACCAATGCGTCCTGAAAGGTATTAAAACAAAATGGTCTCACAGTTTCTTTGTAAGATCTCTTTGTCCCAACAAGAATGATTGATAGTGTTACCTGAAGGTAAGGTATAAAATGGTCAAAATTATCTGAAAAGATTTTACATAAAATAAAACATTGTATGTTTCATAGTCTGAAACATACAGAAGTTTTTGATTAAATGATCTATATTCCAAATTGAAATTGTGAAATATTTATCACATTTCTCATTTCAATTTGCGAATATAATTTACACATGAAATACTCATAAATCTCATAACTGGTCACTCCGTAACTCTCGTAACTGGTCACTCTAAATCTGATAACTGGTCACTCTGGTCTGGTCATGGTCAAACTACTCTGATTTTAAATCTGTAGTAATTCTCAGTCACGAAACGCAACTAAAAGCTGCCATGCCGTCTTCGAGAGTAGTTCAAAAGGCGTAGAACATGCTACAATCATTGAGGGTTCACTCTGTAAGTTAGCAAAATGTTTTGACAATGTTCTTTTCAGTTCAAGTTTTTTTAAAATTATTTTAAATGAGAACTATCAGATATAAATATTTAAAATGTGAACTAAACGGTTCATTGTCAGAATGTTTTAACTCCCTTGGCGTGCGATGATGATGATTCCACCCACGTCAGTCTCAAACGTCATCTCCGCGAATCGAGATCCAGGACACTCGCAGCAATCGCGCGATCTCAGCACACGGCGTTGCAACTCATAACTAAGTAAAATCTAGACTCGTCGCGCTCTTAACCGCAGTAACAGCCAACTAGAGAGACTGGGACGGCCGATCGTGATGTGCATCGGTATGTGCGGTCACACAGTGCTCTTAACATAATTATTTGTAAACCTCAGTCGAACAGGTGGCGAAAGTGTTTACCGCAGCTACCCACCAACGCGTCTGGGACCACTTTACCAAACCCCAAAGGAAGAACATCGAAACATGGCAGAAAATGAGTCAGGTAATCATTTCATGACAATCGAGAATATCTGGTAGCTTACGTTATTTATTAGGAATTAAGGAACAAAAACAAACATGGTAAGATGGTAAAAATCGAAGAAGACAGCAGTTACAGGTTTGTACCATAACATGATGCTGATAACCAAGTCAGCTAAGAATTACTTTTATATTTACTCCATCTTTATGTATTTTATTTACTAAATTATGCATCTGTGTAATGTAAAGCATATTGCCGCGCTAAATTCGGATAGATATATTTTATTCTCTTTTTTATTTCATATTTTCTCAATATTGTCTTTTTCTGAATATTAATTATCGCGGCATTATGGGAAATCGTAACGTAAGAAGCGCGACAATTATCTAATTACTGTGCATTTTTTCAGGAGTTCATTGCTCTGAAAGATGAGTTTAATGAGAAATTCTATAGTAGCGAGGATAATGACTACCACAACGGCTACAACTCCAAACCTCTGGAACTTAGCAGTGGCCCTGTCAACAGTGACGAATTTAATAAAATAAAGGTAACTAACTAATCCAGTAAATTACATGCTTTATTACTTACCTATACAATATATTGCCTAAAATGTAAACCAGCCCACTAGTTCAACTTTTTAGATTTTCCTGTACCGTAAGGATGCCTGGAAGAAATTGCTGCTTAGTAATAAGGCCGCCTATTTGTACTACTATTTGTTTCATTTAATTTTCTCTTGTGTCTTTTCTGTGCAATAAAGTATATTCTTATCTTATCTTTATGATATTTATGATTTGTCGTAAGGTAATAATGTATTTCCTTTGTAATTCCTAGCTTGAGAATGACAGTCTCAAATTCCAACTGGAGGCTTACAAGAATGAGATTGACGTCGTGAAAGCAGATGCGCTGAAGGAACTGGAGAAGTTCAAGGCTCAGTTCATCGCTCGCCAGGCATTGCAGGGAGCTGGATTCGAGAGCAAGGTAATGAAAAAAAAAACATAGTTTTAATTACATACATACATACATAAAATCACGCCTTTATCCCTTACGGGGTAGGCAGAGCGTAAAACGCCTCGTAACAGGCGCTTTCGCCACGTCTGACAAAAATTGAGGGCAAATTTTAGATTGTAATGATTTGTATTGCTGTAGTGACAGGTTGTCAGCCCATCGCCTAAATTACAATACACTGTAACCCTCGAATCCCTTTTGCTGATTTCTACAGCATGCCCGGGAGGAAGAGCAGCTGGAACATTCTATGTTTTTCTATCTCTCCCAGTCCAGCATGGAAGAAGAAATGTTTTAATTATACTAGCCTAAACTGCTGGGCAAGGTATCTCTTTCCTTTTTCCAGACTTCCAGATTTTTATGTTTTGAGATTGTCAAGTTTGTTCGCTACATTTAAATTGTTTATTCAACCTCGATAATGTTTATTCTGATTACCTCTACATTTCGCAATGGTTGCACGATACATGGTCACGAGTGGATTAAATGTCTGAGTCAGACTGTCTTCATCCAATCTTTTCCTAAAAAGCTACTTACATGTACATACATATAATCACGCCTTTATCCCTAATGGGGTAGGCAGAGCGTAAACGACCTAACGAAGGTCGTTCCGCTACGTGTAACAAATTTGGAGGGTTATTTAAGAGAGATTTGTATGTATATTGCTGTAAAAGCTAGTTATCAGTGTATAATATGAGCAATACTTTTCAGCCTCCCCTACCGTCGCCGTTGAATAAGCCCCCGCCGCCCCCACCCACTCCCGACGACATGAACAAGGTCACCATCAAAGAGACCATCGACGCTTCCTGCGGCGAGGCCAGGCTTATTGGAGTCATGTCCGCATTCCTACAGGTGAGATCTCTTACAGCCGACCTACCGTCGCCGGTGTAAGCCCGCCCACTCCCGACGACATGAACAAGGTCACCATCAAAGAGACCATCGACGCTTCCTGCGGCGAGGCCAGGCTTATTGGAGTCATGTCCGCATTCCTACAGGTGAGATCTCTTACAGCCGACCTACCGTCGCCGGTGTAAGCTCGCCCACTCCCGACGACATGAACAAGGTCACCATCAAAGAGACCATCGACGCTTCCTGCGGCGAGGCCAGGCTTATTGGAGTCATGTCCGCATTCCTACAGGTGAGATCTCTTACAGCCGACCTACCGTCGCCGGTGTAAGCCCGCCCACTCCCGACGACATGAACAAGGTCACCATCAAAGAGACCATCGACGCTTCCTGCGGCGAGGCCAGGCTTATTGGAGTCATGTCCGCATTCCTACAGGTGAGATCTCTTACAGCCGACCTACCGTCGCCGGTGGCTAAGAGTTGTGCTTCAAAGATTCCAGAGCGACAAAGGAACCTTTCTTTCCTAAACTATCTGTGTGGTTTAGTGGTCTGAGTTATACCTGAGGTCATCAATTCGATTCCCATAGGATGACACCGTTCCCAGTTTAGTTAGGACAATGCAGACTTTACTTCCATGCTGGATTACTTCCATGCTGGACTGGGAGAGATAGAAAAACATAGAATGTTCCAGCTGCCCTTCCTCCCGGGCATGCTGTAGAAGACAGCAAAAGGGACTCGAGGGTTACAGTGTATTGTAATTTAGGCGATGGGCTGACAACCTGTCACTATGGCAATACACATTACAATCTAAAATTACCCTCAATTATTGTCAGACGCGGCGAAAGCGCCTTTTACGAGGCGTTTAACGCTCTGCCTACCCCGTAAGGGATAAAGGCGTGATTTTATGTATGTATGTATGTATGTATGCAGACTGAATCACTTGATTAGTCAATCAATCAAGATGAATCATGAATGTGCCAAAGTCGAGATGATTTCGTCTTACGGAGGGCACGTTAGCACTTAGCGGTTTCCGTCTTTGTCAGTTCAGGGGTTACAAAATTGACCCAAATGAACCCAACAGACACCACATACACACGCACACAACAGAAGATGAATGAGTTTTAAGTTTTTCAAATTTCTTCTCCAACCGTCCAAATAGCATAGCAAGGAATCTTTCCAAGCAATGCAACAATAAAAAAATCCTTCAACTAATTACACACTGTGTACACACGCACACAACAGAAGATGAATGAGTTTTAAGTTATTCAAATTTCTTCTCCAACCGTCCAAATAGCATAGCAAGGAATCTTTCCAAGCAATGCAACAATAAAAAAATCCTTCAACTAATTACACACTGTGTACACACGCACACAACAGAAGATGAATGAGTTTTAAGTTTATCAAATTTCTTCTCCAACCGTCCAAAGAGCATAGCAAGGAATCTTTACAAGCAATGAAACAATAAAATATCCTTTAACTAATTCCGTCCTTTATTCCCAGGTGCACCCTCAAGGCGCGAGCCTCGACTACGTAGTATCGTACGTGCGCTGCTTGTTCCCGCTCACCACGCAAGCGGACGTCCACCACGTGCTACAGAAACACACGGACGTGTTCGCGCGCTCCACCACCGGCGTCGGCGCTAACATCGAACACCGCTGGACCTTCTACGGGTTCACCAAGCAGGACAAGGAGGAAACTAAGACGGAATAGAACGTAAGCGGGTTCGAAGTTGACCTTGACTTGACAAATTACGAAGTTGACCTTGACTTGACAAATTACGAAGTTGACCTTGACTTGACAAATTACGAAGTTGACCTTGACTTGACAAATTACGAAGTTGACCTTGACTTGACAAATTACGAAGTTGGCCTTGACTTGACAAATTACGAAGTTGACCTTGACTTGACATATTATGAAGTTGGCCTTGACTTGACAAATTACGAAGTTGACCTTGACTTGACAAATTACGAAGTTGGCCTTGACTTGACAAATTACGAAGTTGACCTTGACTTGACAAATGACGAAGTTGACCGTGACTTGACAAAATTCCTTCGTAGCTGATGGATGATAGATAAGCTATGTATACTATTTCCAAAAAAGAATAAGGGTAAACAAAGTTTCATAGCTTTTTATTAAATATTGCGGCTGCCCGGATCAAACAGTGCGACATATAGTTTTTGAATTCCCACTTACTAAGTTTCTAAAAGTGTTCTTAGGAATCTATTTGGAAATAAATTATTTGACTTTGACTTTCCCGGACGACCAGAAGACATAAAACTCTTGTCAGATAATCGAACTCTGACACAAATGAAGTATACCAGTAACCTAATGCCATACGATAAATAAATACAAAAATTCAAAAACTCTTTAAAAATAAATGATACGTTTTAGCAAATTAGTTAAATGACTAAAACATCTATTTCATTATGTGGCCATTTCTAATAGCTAAAACTTATTTTAGAAACAAAATCTTCGATTGAAAGACATGAAACTTTGTTTACCTTTATTCTAAATCTGATTTGGATATAGTATAGATTATGAATATGAAATATTACAAGAGTTTATATTCACGCTGCATATTCTGTATATTACAATTTTACATACGTTTTTTAGACGGAGGAATTTTGTTGAGATCCTTTATTGTAAGGAGCATTTTGATTTATCACGTTTCAGCCACGAAGGTACCAGTGCGGTATACCTCGTCTGAATATTATTGTTAAAAGTTTGGCAATGTGCCATTGAAATACTTGAATATCAATTCCATTTCCAATTGATCGAACTGATGTATTTAAATTTAAACTTAGATTTTAATGTGGACTTAGTATATTAATTTCTTTATCACAAATAGCTCTTTTATTTCTTAAAATCATTTTAGAACTTATCGTTATGCATAAATTGATAACATGATAACTTTTAAAGATCTCGAAAATTTTAAGAAAACAAATATAAATAAATAGGGGGGGGGGGGGGGGGGCGACATTTCCTCAAGACAATAACAATATGGAACATAAATAAACATGTTTATAAATTAGGTTTTACAAGTTTCAATAATTTATACCGGGTGTAAGGGACAACGTCCCGCAATCTGATTGGGGTCGCTCAGTCATCGAACTGAACAACTGTCACCGGGAATTTATTTCAGGAAACGAAAACAAAATTGACTTTCCCATACAAAATTACCACCTCGATCAGATAATTTGTATGGATTTGGATGGAAAAGTCAATTTTTATTTTTATTTCCTAAAAGAATTTCCTGGTGATAGTTGTTCAGTGTCATTGGCTGACCAGTTCAGTTAGTTCAGTCTATCAGTTTGCGGGACGCTGTCCCTTACACCCGGTAGACCCTTTTCTAGACTTTTTAGTCAAGCTATACTACTTCTATTACAATACTTCATAGACTACTAGGGCAACTATATAACTGCCACCGTGGTCTAGTGGCTAGTGCCTTGGACTCCCGATCCGGAGGTCCTGTGTTCGATTCCCAGGGGGGGAACACAAAGTTGTTATTTGAGAATATATCACATAGTTTTTTGGAACTGTTGATTAGAGGAGTTAGGACACGTGTTCCGAAAAGGTTAATTTTTCCCCAGTTTGGTTAGGACATTGCAGGCTGAATCACCTGATTGTCCGGAAATAAAAAGATTTTCGTGCTTCGGAGAGCACGTTAAGTCGTCGGTCCCGGTCGCTGTCTTTGATAGTGGTCATTACTCAAACCATGTCTGATAGTTGTGCTACTAGGCGGTTTAAAAACTGACATCTGGTCCATAGAATCGATACCCACTCGACAGAAGAAGAAGGGCAACTATTGGTGTTCTCCCTCCTCCTTTTGCTGAGCCAGCAAATCATTAACGATCTGGTTATAGTCTGCAGTGGCTTCTTCTAAATCTCTGTCATGACTTGCGGGGTCGTTGTCGTTCCCCTGGTCCATAGACTCGATACCCACTCGACAGAAGAAGAAGGGCAACTATTGGTGTTCTCCCTCCCCCTTTTGCTGAGCCAGCAAATCATTAACGATCTGGTTATAGTCTGCAGTGGCTTCTTCTAAATCTCTGTCATGACTTGCGGGGTCGTTGTCGTTCCCCTGTTGGTTGTGGTCGACTTGCCGCGCTCGCAGACGCAGCTCGCGAGCGCGCGCTTCTAAGATGCGCTCGCGTTTGTTCTCTCGTTCTAGGATCTGTGTACAAATATTATGGAATTCGGTAGTTTGAACATTATACCATGGACAAACAAAACAAGATTCGTCCTTGATAGATGTAGAAGGAATGAAAATCTATCTTAAATAACCCTCAAACCTTTGTCAGACGTGGCGCAAGACATTTGTTTAGGTCATTTACGCTCTGCCGACCCCATTAGGGATAAAGGCGTGACTATATGTATGTCATGTAGTTTATACTCACAAGTGTCAACAGCTGTTTATCGTTTTTATCAGCCGTGCCGAGGTTTTGAGATAGTTCAGCTAGATACACAGTTCCTTTACTGCTTCCACACGCCACTAAGGTACCCTGGAAACAAATATTTGAACTTATTAAATTATTCTAGTATGTTTTATTTTATCTATACGAAGTGTAAGGGACAGCGTCCCGCAAACTGATAGGAGTTGCTCAGTCAACTTCTAAAAATTGCTTTTCCATACAAATTGTCTGTTCGTAGTGGTAATTTTGTATGGGAAAGTATTTTTTTTTATTTATCTTCTGAAAGAGTTTCCTGGTGAATGTTGTTCAGTTTCGTTGACTGAGCAACTCCTATTAGTTTTCGGGACGCTGTCCCTTACTCCGGTATGTTATGAGTTTGTTTTTTATGGTCGTTTCTTCTTCTGCCTAGCGTTTTATTTTTATTTTATTACTAATAGGAACACCAACATCAGTATTATTTTACATTCATGGATACAAACAAAACAAAAATACAATTCTAATTTGAGTGACGATTAGAGGTGTACACATCGTTCACTTCTTCTGTCGAGTGGGTATCGAGTCTATCGACCGGATGAACCCTGGTGTCAGAGTTTTTAAACCGCCTAGTAGCACAACTATCAGGCCTCTGACATGGTTTAAGTAACGTCCACTATCAAAGACAGCGACCGCGACCGACGGCTTAACGTGCCCTCCGAAGCACGAAATCTTTTTCTTTTTCGGACAATCAGGTGATTCAACCTGCAATGTTCTAACTGGGGAAAAATTCACAAAGTGATAAATTCTCAAATATCAACTTTGTGATTCCTCCCTGGGAATCGAACCCAGGACCTTCGGATCAGGAGTCCATGGCACTAGCCACTAGACCATGGAGGCAGTCGTTCTCTACAACATTACAGCGTTTACACACACAGCGTTTTCCCGGCCTAGTGCTGTTGTCCGCTTTCCATCTTCATCTACTTCACTTTGCCCGGTCTTCGGCTACTAATTTCAGTTATACTATTAATACCATAAATGAGAGCCCGATGGTGGAGCGGATAGGGCCGCTGCCTCCTGAGCGGGAGGTCGTGGTTCGAATCCCACCACGTACCAATGTGTTTTTCGGTTTTCGGATTTCATAATATGTACGTTTATTCGGCGCTTTTTCCGTGCTTCGGAAGGCACGTTCAGCCGTTGATCCCGGTTAATATCTTATAATACCGTAGATATTAGTCGTTAAGCCATATCAGAGGCCAGTGCTAAGCATTGGTGGCTTGAAAACTCTGACCTAATCTAGGATTGGGTCTAGTTTCCCTTCTGGGTTGCGGAGGTCAGATGGCAGTCGCTCTGTGTAAAAACTAGTACCTTCGTTCAATCCCTTAGATTAGGTAGCCGACCCCGTAAGATACGGGATAAGGCTAGGGACATGATATTAATACCATAAATAATTACTTCCAAATCTGCCATGACCCGAGCCAGCGAAGTAAGTAAGTAAGTAAGTAAGTAAATCTGTCATGAATAATGTGGGACTTACTCCTTCATGAGGTCGCAACCGAAGTAAAGGTTCGTCACAAAGCTGTGCAGTAACCACGGGTGCGTTCCGTCTTCGTAGCAAGTCCCAGCAAGATAGACATCCATCCCATTGGGTCACTAACATTAGAGAGAATCTGAAATATTTGGTATACATTTTTAAAAACAAATAAGTTGTTGTTTAGTCAACCAACGAATCTGAACATTTTTTACAGAATAATTGTTATAGAAAATTAAAAAACTTACTTCCATGCTGGACTGGGAGCGAGAGAAAAACATAGAATGTGCCTGCTGCATTTCCTCCCGGGCATGCTGTAAAAACCAGCTAAGGGATCCGAGGGTTTCTGTATATTGCAATTTAGGCGATAGGCTGACAACCTATCACTACATCAATATACCTACAAATCTATCATACATAACCCTCAAAACGTTGTCAGACGTGGCGGAACGACCTCTGTTTAGGTCGTTTACGCTCTGCCTATCCCATTAGGGATAAAGGCGTGATTACATGTATGTATGTAAAATTAAAAAATGATTTCCCTTCCCCATACAAATTGTCAGATCGATCAAAGTACTTGTCTATTTTTGAAGAAGAACCAGTCCCTACCTGATAGGATTCCAAGCTCCATCAGTAAGTTTGGTCCGATGGGAATAAGTCCACAATATGGACGACTCCCGACAGTCTTCGCTCCATACCCTGGCCGTCCAATCACCCACAGTGAGGAAGTTTTTCAGGAATGTTGGGTTTCTTTGCAGAGCGTATACTGGGCCCAAGTGTGCTTCATACTATGAACAAAAAAGACTCCATTTATTTTTAAGATTTTCGCTTGTTCATTTTTAACGGGATTACTACAACAGTCTACTCGTGACCATGGAGCAACTGCTTCGAAATATCGGGGTAATAATCTTGTTCAAAATAACTACTTAGTTAACTTTCGAAATATCGAGGTAACTATAAATATAATCGCGGTAATAATCTTGTTTAAAATAACTACTAAGTTAACCTTCGAAATATCGAGGTAACAATAAATATAATCGCGGTAATAATCTTGTTTAAAATAACTACTAAGTTAACCTTCGAAATATCGAGGTAACAATAAATATAATCGCAGTAATAATCTTGTTTAAAATAACTACTAAGTTAACCTTCGAAATATTGAGGTAACAATAAATATAATCGCGGTAATAATCTTGTTCAAAATAACTACTTAGTTGACTCCCATGTTTTTTTACGAAACCATCGTTAAAATGTTAAAATGACTGATCATCTTACCTTACTAGGTAGTTTTTCGACTGGATTCTTTCCCTTACGATTTCCTCCTATCACCAAACCGGTTTCAGTTCCAACCATGAATCTACAAACAAAAATATTGATTTTACCATAGTACAGATGGGGGCAAACTTATTGAAGGAATTTTAGGGATGTGGTGCGGGGTGCAACGGCGAGGGAACGGAATTCAACAATCAAACGCGCGAAGCCGCGCTACGTCCCGCTACATTATCAAGAAGATTGCCTCGATCTGTACAGGGGTTGATGGTGATATTTCCTTACCTAGTCGGTATTGTAGGTTCATATTCAAGAGCAGATATTCCGATTGCGTTATTTTCACTTGCCGTGTCAGTCGGTAGCTTTACTAGATCTATTATCATCGAGTCTGTTGGCTCATTCATGTTTCGTGTATCCCACCTTAAAACAAAATTAGCAGTAGGTGTAAGGGACAGCTTCTTACAAACTTATACCTATTGCTCAGTCAACGTCAAATTGAACAATTTTAATGAAGGATTTCTCCAGGAAATGAAAAAAATTGCATTCCCATATAAATTGTCTGATAGATGTGGTAATTTTGCGAGAAAACAAAAAATATTATAATTTCTTTCATTTTCTTCCATGCTGGACTGGGAGCGAGAGAAAAACATAGAATGTGCTGGCTGCATATCCTCCCGAGCATGCTGTAAAAACCAGCTAAGGGATCCGAGGGTTTCAGTATATTGTAATTTAGGCGATGGGCTGACAACCTGTCACTACTTATTTATTTATTCAATCACAACATAAGCAAGCAATATACCTACAAATTTATCTTGAATAACCCTCAAAACATTGTGAGACGTGGCGAAACGACCTTTGTTTAGGTTGTTTACTCTCTGCCTACCCCATTAGGGATAAAGGCGTGATTATATGTATGTATGTATTTCTTACTTCCATGCTGGACTGGGAGAGATAGAAAAACATAGAATGTTCCAGCTGCCCTTCCTCCCGGGCATGCTGTTGAAGTCAGCAAAAGGGACTCGAGGGTTACAGTGTATTGTAATTTAGGCGATGGGCTGACAACCTGTCACTATAGCAATACATATTACAATCTAAAATTGCCCTCAATTTTTGTCAGACGTGGCGAAGGCGCTTTTTCGAGGCGTTAAACGCTCTGCCTACCCCGTAAGGGATAAAGGCGTGATTTATGTATGTATGTATTTACTTTAAAAAATATTGTTACACCCTGTATGTTTTAATAATGCTTCGAAGTTCTTACCATTTCACTACACCATCAGGGGACGAAGAGAAGAATTCAGCCCCAGTTTTTGAATTGATGAAAAGGACATTGCGGACGAGATCCCTATGCGCCACGTGGGGTGGACAAATCCCGACCGGTTCGCCTCCCTTGCGCATATCCCACCAGCCCACCTGAATTCCACTCATAGATAACATTGTTTATTGCAAGAAAAAACTTAGTAAGGGATAGTTTCCCGCAAACTGATGGGGGTTGCTCTGCTCAGTCGACGAAACTAAACAACGGTCCCCGGGAAATTCCTTTAGAAAATTAACAAGATATTGGCTTTTCCAAACAAATTGTCCGAACGAGGTGCTCATTTTTTTATGGGAAAGTAATATATATTTTTAAAGAATTTCCTAGTGAAACTTGATCAGTTTCGTTCACTGAGCAACCCGACTGCCTCCGTGGTCTAGTGGCTAGTGCCATGGACTTCTGATCCGGAGGTCTTGGGTTCGATACCCAGAGGGGAAACACAAAGTTGATATTTGAGAATTTATCATTTTGTGATTTTTCCCCAGTTTGGTTAGGACATTGCAGGCTGAATCACCTGATTGTCCGAAAAAGAAAAAGATTTCGTGCTTCGGAGGGCACGTTAAGCCGTCGGTCCCGGCCGCTGTCTTCGATAGTTGTCGTTACTTAAACCATGTCAGAGGCCTGATAGTTGTGCCACTAGGCGGTTTAAAAACTCTGACACCAGGGTTCATCGGGTGGATAGACACGATACCCACTCGACAGAAGAAGACTGACCCTATCAGTTTGCGGAACGCTGTCCCTTACACCCCTATAGTAAATAGAAGAACTGTTATAAAATTTAATTTAGTAGGTTTACCTGTCCGTTCATCATGCCTCCAACAAGTATGTTTGGGTCTCGAGAGTTGTACTGCAAATCGAGCAATGGTTGTGGTGGTTTTATCACTAGCTCTGGAGCATTAGCATTCTCTGCGAAGAATACAGATTGATGACAAATCTTAATAAACTAACAGGATTCGGCTGCGATTCCATTGACACGGAGCTGGGCGGAGCGGCAAATTAATTGACCAATCAGAATGCTCGGAATCTGTTGTTTGTGATGTAGGAACATTTTGATTGACACAGGTCCTTGCCGCAGTCTTGCGACTTCTACTACCGTATTTTTACGTAGCTTATGCTTACCAATATCCCAGATATAGGAAAACTGCTGACTTCGAACAGTCTTTACAAGGTCGACATCGGCATGTGCAGAAGCCATCCTGGCTCCGCCATCAGCCTGCCAAGATATCGAGCGTATTGGCCGCCTGGCACCTGGCTCGCGGTATACATTCACAGTTTGACAACTGCTGCGTTCCACAGGGGGAATCGGAGGAATCTCGGCGTAGAAGATTTGGTACATGTCTATTGCGTTGTTCTGTAGGATGTTGTGTTCCATGCTCTACGACAAATATAAATCATTTAATCATACTCCACCAATACTTGCGTACATAAAACTTAGCACTAAGGCTTACATGTCCAAGGTTCATAATCGCGTGAATATAAGCGTCGTCTTTCTCGATTTTTCGACGATATCTTTGGCATGCCTCAGGGTCATTCATATTGATGTCTTTCGGCCAGCCACCTTCGATGTGGTTCATCCCGGAGGTGGTATATTCTGCTCTATAAAACGTCAACATATAAATATGAAGTCAGTGTAACATGGAATGAAAATTCTGCTTTTCTAGAAGTTGTTTCTTACCTTACAGAGTTGACCCAATGTTCTGAAAAACTCTTTGTGTTTTGTACGCCAAAATGTACGGGATTTCTCAATACGTAGTTCTTGTAAACAGCTGGGTTGGAAGGAATAGAGCATATCAGCTCAGTCTCTTTATCATCGAATAGAGTTTGTCTCCCGAATTCCTTTCTCTTTTTCGTATATTCATAAATGAGTTCATCTTTCTCCTTCTTCTCTGGTTTTGGATTTGTCGGTGGTACTGGAAGATCTAGTTTATCCATTTTTAAAAGCTCTAGAGAAATTCTAATATAATAAGAAATAGAACTGAAGGGGCTGACTACAACTGTTTGCACCGGTAATGTGCTCGGGTGGTAAGAGGTTTGATCAATACCGTCGCAATGTAACAAAAACGTTACGTGATTTAGATTCCGACAAACATCAAGACTTATAAAACCTATGGTTTATTTTCATTTAAGACAAGTTTATTTTGCACATTATGTAATTTAGTAGATTCTGTCCGATAAACAAATTTATTAATCAGGTCGTACTATTTATTTGTTAATCAATTATCAGTTTAAATGCCTTGTACAGTATCATAGAAAATGAGGCGTTTAATTACAACATTTTTAGAAAGTAACAATAAAACATTCAAGAAATTAAATTTAACAGGAGACTCGGTCAGTACAGTATCATAGAAAACAATGCGTTTAATTAACACATTTTTGGAAATCAACAATAAAACATTCAAGAAATTAAAATGATCAGGAAACTCGGTCAGTACAGCGGTATAGGGTCAGCAGGCGAGGCTCGTCGCAGAGTCAGCACGAGCAGCCTTGAAGACGCGCCCGCGAGCTTGCCACAACATTGCTCCAGTAGCAGCCTCCAGCGCACGCTCGCGCGCTCGTCAGCTGACATCGTTTTTAGTTGAGAAGCCTAAACAGTACATCAAATAGTCATTCCATTGCCGGCATACATATAATCACGCCTTCCCTAATGGGGTAGGCAAAGCGTAAACGACCTAAACACAGGTCGGTCCGCCACGTCTGACAAAGTTTTGAGGGTTATGTAAGATAGATTTGTAGGTATATTGCTGAAGTGACAGGTTATCAGCCTGTCGCCTAATTTACAATATACTGAAACCCTCGGATCCCTTAGCTGGTTTTTACAGCATGCCTGGGAGGAAATGCAGCTAGCACATTCTATTTTTTTCACTCGCTCCCAGGCCAGCATGGAAGACCCTTGCCGACTTGATCCTTATATCTAAGATATTCCACTTTGACGATACAATAGGACTTAGCTATAGCTGTCCGAAACTATGAGGTTGTTATACTTACGGAATATCCCAAAGTTTCTTCAAGGTTATTGTAGGGGAGACGTGCTGTCAGCTCTCCCGTGTGGTCAGCGAACCTTACTCTTAGTTCTTCACTGTTATCCCTGTTAGAGAGAAAAAAGCCTGTTTCGTTACCTAATCATAATTCATAATCTTTGATCTCATTTTATTGTTTAGTTTTAACTAGTTTATAGTTTAGTTAGTTTTAAATAGTTATAAGTGTTTAATATTACTTATGCAATCGCTTTGGGATTTCCTGTCATGGTTATGTACATACATACATACATATAATCACGCCTTTATCCCTAATGGGGTAGGCAGAGCGTAAACAACCTAAACAAACAAACACACGTCATGGTTGTGTAAATGTTTTGAAATAAATAAATAAATGTAAGAGAGACAAGTAGATATACCGGGTGTAAGGAACAGCGTCCCACAAACTGATAAGGGTTGTTCAGACTAAGATACTGAACAACTATCACCAAAAAATTCTTACAGGAGATGAAAAAAAATTATTGTACTTCCCATACAAAATGACCGCCTTGATCAGACAATTTACATGAAAAACCAAAAAAAAAATTACTTCCCAAAAAAAGAAACCTGCTGATAGTTGTAAAGTTCCGTTGACTGAGCAACCCAGATATCTGTCCAGTGCAAGGGCCAACAGTGAAACAATCCAGTCTTGTCGGGAGTCCATAGTGGATCGTCTGAACTCATCGCTAAGGGTGATATCCGAGTGGGGCGATGCCAATCTCGTCAAGTTCAACACATCCAAAACCCAGGCGTGTCTATTCTCGACAAAACGGAGTCCTTTTAACCTGGCTCCAACTTTCCGGGATGTATCCGTACCGATTTCTGACCATCTTGAGCTTCTTGGTATGAGCCTTACGTCCGACTTGAACTTTGGACGTTACATTGAGTCTCTGGCCACAACAGCTGCCAAAAAACTTGGTATCCTCTCGAAGGTGAGGCGATACTTCACACCGGGACAGCTATTGCAGTTGTACACAGCTCAAGTCCGATCGTGTATGGAGTACTGCTGCCACCTTTGGGACGGTTCAGCTAAATACCAGCTGGCTGCCTTAGACTCAATCGGGAAACGTGCTAAGAAGCTCATTGGAGACTCAGCACTGGTTGAGGCAAAACTTCAGAACCTTGAGCACCGTCGCAGAGTGGCGTGCATGTCGGTATTTTACAGGATACATTTCGGGGAGTGCGTGTTAGCACTTCATGACCTTATACCCCCCTCCCCTTTCCATCTCCGGAGCACGAGGCGTGGACAGGGGTTCCACCTTTATGTCGTGGATATACCACAAATTCGCACGAAGCGGTTCGCTTCCACATTCTTAATGCGAACGGCTAAGGAGTGGAACTCCCTGCCGGCGGATCTGTTTCCGGAACAATATAGCCTGGGCCTTTTCAAGGCGAGAGTGAATAGGCACTACATAGGTGAGTATGCTTCAACATAGTCCGCATCGTCACTTTCCACCAGGTGAGATGGCGGACAAATGCTCGCCTATATATATTTAAAAAAAAAAAAAAAAAAAAAAACCCCTATCAGTTTGCGGGACGCTGTCCCTTACACCCGTAGAGACCAGGTGCACTAACTTACGATGAGTTGACGAGGTCGTCCAAGTCTATGTGTGTGAGCAAAGCATGCAGAGAGGCGCAGAATGGCGCTCCAGAGGCAAGGCGATCTCTGATCTGCGCGACAGACGCCGCCGAAGCCCGTTCTCCGCTCCAAGCTGCCCAAGCCGCGGCTTCGCCACCGCCTATCAGAGTACAATACAATACAAAATTCTTTATTGCACAAAGAAACACATACAACAGAAATAAAAAGGAACAAACGTGACAGTACAATATACATACATACATATAATCACGCCTTTATCCCTAATGGGGTAGGCAGAGCGTAAACGACCTAAGCAAAGGTCGTTCCGCCACGTCTGACAAGTTTGAGGATTATTACAGATGATCATTACGTATATTGCTTTAGTGACAGGTTGTCAGCCCATCGCCTAAAATTGCAGTATACTATAACCCTCGAATCCATTATCTGGTTATTACAGCATGCTCTGGAGGTGATGCAGCTGGCACATTCTATGTTTTTCCATCACTCCCAGTCCAGCATGGAAGAAGTACAATATAGGCGGCCTTATTGCTAAAGCAGCAATTTCTACCAGGCAACCTTTGGGTATAGAAATTGTACAAGCAGAAAGCGGGATAGTGCATATTACTACATATAATACTTAGACAATATTTACACACTATAAAATAAATATTTTAATAAAAAAATATACTGATACATATCTTATGATAAACTAATACATAATATATGCTACATAAGATAGGATACTCTATGTTATATATCAGATAAATTGGTAGATAGAATATCACTACATATACTTACTTACTTAAATGATACTTATAAATAGATAATACTGATACTTATAGAGTAGTTAGTATTCATTTCAGAATTTGATGCATGTTTCTCATTTTGCTTTTCGTTTATAAGATTTCGCCACAACATGTTTTCATCTAATCAGATAATGAAACAAAGGGTTAATAATGCTGTTTTGTCTGACTTTTCATAGCTCGCCCAGCAGAATCACGCCGTCTTTATGGAAATAAGCTTAGGTACGTGTATTCGCCTGGTTTCGCACATACAGCCTTAAGGCCTCAGCGTCTGCCGTGTGCGGTTGGTGCGTGATGATGGACTTGGCACAGATCTGTGCTTTTACAGCTTTCCCGCGCCATGACACTCGCGCGTTCGCTATGAATAATACGCTCTCTAATGGACGCCAACCTTCGGCCCTGTATGGAATATTCCCCAGTAACTTACGTGTATTCGCCTGATTGCGCACATACAGCCTTAAGGCCTCAGCGTCTGCCGTGTGCGGTTGGTGCGTGATGATGGACTTGGCACAGATCTGTGCTTTTACAGCTTTCCCGCGCCATGACACTCGCGCGTCCGCTATGAATAATACGCTCTCTAATGGACGCTAACCTTCGGCCCTGTATGGAAAATTCCCCAGTAACTTACGTGTAATCGCCTGATTGCGCACATACAGCCTTAAGGCCTCCGCGTCTGCCATGTGCGGTAGGTGCGTAATGACGGACTTGGCACAGATCTGTGCTTTTACATATTACCCGCGCCATGGCACGCACGCATCTGCTTCGAACAACATGCTTCCCAGTCTTCGGCCTTGTATGTAATATACCAGTAACTTACGTGTATTCGCCTGGTTGCGCACATACAGCCTCAATGCTTCCGCGTCTGCCGTGTGCGGTTGGTGCGCGATAACGGACTTGACACAGATCTGTGCTTTTACGGCTTTTCCGCGCCATGACACTCGCGCGTCAGCAATGAATAATACACTCTCTAATGTACGCCAACCTTCGGCCCTGTATGGAATATTCCCCAGGAACTTACGTGTATTGGCCTGGTTGCGCACATACAGCCTCAAGGCCTCAGCGTCTGCCGTGTGCGGTTGGTGCGTGATGACGGACTTGGCACAGATCTGTGCTTTTACGGCTTTCCCACGCCATGACACTCGTGCGTCAGCAATGAATAATACGCTCTCTAATGGTCGCCAGTCTTCCGCCCTGTTTGAAATAAACACCAATCAAATAAGAAAAATCTCTTGTCAATAAAACCACCATCGGTATTTCATGCTACTTTGGGGGACCGGTAGGGCACCCTAAATTTGTTGTATCTGGTAAATCGCCACACTACTATACTTAAAGAATCTCTATTTTACTACTTTTCTGTTAAAAATATAATTCGTATCTACTTTTCTGATGTAAGCTATGGCAAACCTTTGAATGGAGTCGATATCGAACATATCTAAATCTAAAGACGCTGGAGTTGTGTTGTCAATTATTTCGATGGTGCGAACACTCATGTCTGCGCCTAAAACAGTTAAGAACAAAATTAATAATTTCTGTAAAATACTTATGAATTTGCAAAGGGTAGCTATAAAATTGATTTTTATGTTACCTGCTTTGGTCTTTATTGTTTTAGCTGGTTTCACAGTTTTGACGACCACCAAGAGATCCACGTACACGTTTTGTGTTTCTTCTGTATAGAAACAGAAAAGTTAGTTACAAGATAGCACAGAATGTTGAGCTTCAATGACCTAAGTTCAAAGCAGTGAATTTTCTAGGTGTGGGCGCGTCTGATAAAACCAATTTACACTTAATGATTTATTCATCATTCAAGTTTGTTAATTTTTTTTTTATTACAAGTTAATACGGAATGTTGTAATTAAAAGCTATAAATGGATTCATTCAGGTATTTCTGTTGTTAGAACAAGGAAACCGTATGATATGATAATAGGTTCAAACCCTACCTGTGACGAATTTAGGATTTACGTATTTCTCTTGTTTTTAAATAAAAAAATCTTCAATTTAGTCAAGTGAGTATAAGTAACCTGTAAGTTTAAGCACTTCAGCGAGGCCACAGTAGCCGGCTGCCGGTTTACTGGGGAGGTGAAGCAGAGGCAGAAACATGCTGAAGGAATCACCCGAGTGAATAGACACGTCAGACATTCCCTCGTTCAGCGACAGGTAGAATGGAGAGGTCACCTTGGAATATAGCGATTTTATTTATTTAGTAACTAAAAAAACACACATTACAAAAATATACTACAGGTACATTATGCATAAAATCAATGTGCACAAACAATCGTTGAGATCGACAAGATCGCCTCGCAGCGATAAGGCCGCCTCGATGCACATAAGACAGACTAGCGTATTAGGTATGAGAATAATAGGAACCTAAGTTTTAATAATAATGCAAAATAATACATACATACATATAATCACGCATTTATCCCTAATGGGGTAGCAGAGCGTAAACGACTTAAACAATCGTCTTTCCGCCACGTCTGAAAAAGTTTTGAGGGTTATTTCAGATAGATTTGTAGGTATATTGCTGTAGTGACAGGTTGTCAGCCTATCGCCTAAATTGCAATATACAGAAACCCTCGGATCCCTTAGCTGGTTTTAACAGCATGCCCAGGAGGAAATGCAGCTGGCATATTTTATGTTTTTCTCTAGCTCCCAGTCTAGCATGGAAGTACAATAATATATTGATCATAGAGTAAAAGAAAATGATTTACCTGAGGTCTGAAGTTTTCATTGCCGCTGTTTTTCGTGCAAATCTTAGGACACGACACCTCAACTGGAATAAAGTTTGTAAACTTGCTAAATACTTCTTGCTTCTTAAAGTAAATAAAAAGTAAACTGAGAAAGACTATGTTCATAGGCTTACCAACATCACCAACCAGAAATCTCTCATAGAAAGTGATAACGAAATATTCAGAACCCCAAACATCAACGTTAATCGTATCAACTTCTGAATCTCGTAATGTAAAGGAAGTAACTCCCCTGGAGTCTCCATTCTTTTTCTTCAATCCCACCGTTCTCGGGCTATTTTTTGCAATAACGATACCCACAATAAGTGCATTTTTCAAATTAATATTTAAATTGTTCAGTCGAACTTTTTGTACACCAGCCATTTTTATTCTAGCTTAGTTTGATCTTTGACCGCCAATTTCACCGGAAAATTGGTATGTAAACAAACTTCCGGTTTCGGAAATATTTCAAATTTGCCATAAGAAAAAGAAATAAACAAAGCAAGCATTGGGTAGTGATTTTTTTTTGTGTAAACTGTGACTAGAATCAGCCCTGTTTCCTGTCCACAGACTATACAAAAAAGTTCTTACACTTTCCTGCCTGCAGGACCTGATTAAATATACATTCATAGTGCACCACAGTTGTTATACTACAGTTGCTCATGTTAATCAGCAATGACAGGACATTATAAGAAAATGGCGCTAAAGCAACCAAGTTAAAGTTTTGCAAATTGAATTAATAATGTTTTATTACATACAATAGTGATGAATATCAGTATTGTGACAGTGCATAAGCCGAAGTTTTACTGAGAAGATTAATTTTACCGACATCTGCACGGGGCAGGAGTTTCTGAGCGACCAAAACAGACGCCGCCAAAACTTATGAACAACCACTTGAGCTAAATTTCCAACTTTTGCTCCAGAAGTCCTGGCAAGGCAGTGTATATAAGCAGTGAAATGTGCAAAAGATGTACTTTTCTCCGATACTACAACATTCAGAAGGATAATTCATTCTACTTTCTACCACTTTCTTAAATTTGAAAACCGATTACGAAGAAAACAATAACGAACTTTCAGACCTTATTTCAGTGCTTACTCTTTTTATGAACTATACTTAAAATATACGTAACAGTGGATTGGTTCTGTGATGTTAAATATTATTTTGAATTTTAAAGATTTTTGGACAGTTTTTTACGGTATTACGACGCAAAAAAGAAATTTTCTATAAATATTGTGACGAGTTATTTTGGTGCTATTAACGCCATCTGTTGCTGAGTAGCCGAAAACTCTTTTTATTGATTTGGATTGGAAAGATTTTCTAACACTATTAAGAACCTCTTTAAATATGGTACTACTATTGAACACTAGAGGGCTACACGTGAAATCGTCATCCAATGCGTTGATGTCGGTGAAGGTGAGACCTGAAGACCTGAGCACCATCATTGATGATGAAGCCTGCCGTCCTGCCTGCCAGTTACTGTCATACTTATCTGCGACCTGCGCCAAGTCTACGCCTACCATCTCAAATTAATTAATTCGCTTTCTCTTTACCGTTCAGCAGTTAATTTAGGTATATTATTAAGCTACGTAATATTTAAACTAGATTTCATTACTGTTTTAACTGTTCCACCCTAACCCTCTTGTAGTTAGCGCCTCTAACTACGTTCCCCAACCTGCGACTCGTTACAAACGAAGGCCTAGGCATGTCCTTACCGACGGCGATGACCAAATTACCCTTGCGATTAATGCTGCCAATATTAGTCGAGCCACACTCTGCACAAGCTCTTCCAGCAACCGCGCACCCCGCCGGCGGGGGCGCGGAGGTCCCTCCTTTGCTCCCCACTTTGGGGTTTACCGGCACGTACCGGGCAGATTCTCTCCGATAAGGAGTCCCCAGGCAACGCCATAAGCCGAGGTTCGAGCCCTAGTGGGCGCCCTTAGGCAGTTGCCATTTCATTAAGGGTGTAGATTGCGTGTAGCAACTCCCCGCCTTAGCCCGGTGACGCATTATATACACTTTGTAGTATTTTGCAAACAGGTCCATTCACAAAAAAAAAAAAAAAAGTTTTAACTGTTGTTTTTTTCATTTATAAAAATGATTTATTTTTCTTTTGAACAACTTTTTGTTATGTTGTTGACGTTGGCAAGTAATTTGTTATTCATTAAGTTCCCTGTACCTTGTTCTGAGCCTAATCAATTGAGTAGCGAACCTTGTTTCCCCTACCGTTGTGACGTATAAGCCCCTGCTTTACTGCCATTGGTGGGCACATTTGGCGGGAATACAGCTCCGGTAGAGGGCGCTTGCGCTGTGCGCGCGGCGCGCCGCACTCAACTTCCTCTCATTGGCGTTTGTTTCCCGACCCGTGCGGACGTATCGTGGAACGCTTGTAAAATTCAGTTTTCCTGAAATTTCTAGTGGATTTTTTGAAAATGAACCCATTTTCAAAGAAAAGTGTTCGAAAAATTCAATTCAAAGCCCCGCGTCATGTTTCGAGTTCCGATGAATATGACAGCTCTGCTGCCACGAGTTCAGAGGAGAAAGACCGGAAAAGGACCAGACGTCGCCGCAGATCCAGCCGGGAGCCGCAGGACAGTTCAAATCGGATGAGTAGACTTGAAAAATATATTTTAGATTTATCCAGTAAAGTTGATACCATTAATAAATCAGTTTTCAAGCTGCAAAATGAACGTTACAAAAATGCCAAGCGGAAGTCACGTGATGCTAGTTCCGGTGGATCAGTGTTATCTTTACATCCGGATAGTGATTTAGAAAGGGAATTTTCAAATCCCGAAAACGATTTTGAATTTAAAAATTTAGAAACGACGGTTAAAAATAAATTTTTAAAATCAACTGATGTTCATGTTGAAACTTTGAACAAACTTCAACATTTTGATTCACCGGATTGGTCGCAGGTTAGATATTCTGATGCTCAAAAGAACTATAATTCAGTACCTGGTTTTGTTGAGTTAGAGAGTAACGACTTGGCCAAACATTTGGACCGAAATCGTTCTCTGGCATTCTCGGAGCGTTCAATCGCAGCCGTCACTCACGGCTTGATAATTCAACATGAGGCCTTGCAGAAAGGCATTACATCACTAGTAAACTGGCTTATGCAGCATGACGAAGTTTCTCCCGTCTCAGGACAAGAGGTGTGCGATAAAGTGAACGAAATATTTGAGTTGGAATACAATAAAATTAATATCGATCTTTTACAAATGATTTGTGGGCGTCGTGCAGACTTAATTCAGCAACGACGTGATTTAATCCTGAACAATGTCAGAGACAAATATTTAAAGGAAAGTTTGCGAAAAATTCCTCCCACGTCTGAACATCTATTTAATGATCAAATGTTTTCAGATCTCATCTCTAAGCATGGTGGTATTTCTAAAGTATTCTTGAATGCTTCATACCGACAACCCGCGCAGGGTACTTCGAGCAAGCCGGCTCTTGCGCAAAGAGCCGCTGATCCCTCGACATCCAAAGCTTCTGAGACCATGCGCAATGGTCCTGGCCTGTATAAGTCTGCGCCCGCGCAGGGCCGCAAGAGACATGCAGCGGATGAGCCGTTTCGAGGATCACGCGGTACCAAGCGCCAGCGCCGTCAGCCTGCGCGAGGTAATCGCCGAGACTATTGACTACAAGCAGCACTTTCGAGCGGGGAGGATCAAACACAGGGTAAGTGTTTGGAGGAAGCTGGGAGCACCTATTTATATCTTACGCATTCTAAAAGGCGGTTATCGAATTCCTTTCGTAGAGAAACACCCATTAATTCGTCCATCCAGAATTTCGGCACGTTTTCATACAAAAGTTTCCAAAATAATGACATTTCAGATGAAAAATCTTTTAGATCAGGGTGTCATAGAAAAAGTAAAACTACCCTCAAGTCCAAGTTTTATTTCAACAATGTTTTTAACAATAAAGAAAGGAACTGGAAAACAGTCTTATCGCCCAATTTTCAATTTAAAATTGCTAAACGATTATGTTTCAATAGAAAAATTTCATTTAGTAAATATGTACAAAGTCCCAGACTTCCTCCAACCTCAAGACTGGTTGACGAAGGTAGACCTGTCGAATGCCTACTTTCATCTTCCAGTTGCCCCCGCTCATCGTCGCTTCCTTCGCATATCTTATGCAGGGATTACATGGCAAATGACTTCTCTTCCTTTTGGCTTGTCAAGTGCTCCAAAGGTGTTTGCTAAGCTGACGAACTGGATCGCGCAGATCCTGAGATCACAGGGTATTCGGTTCATCGTGTATCTCGACGATTTTTTAATTGCATCCCAATCAAGACGTCGGTTGATGGATCATACAGACCTGGTGGTCAGAACCCTTCAGAGTCTGGGTTGGGTTGTAAATTTCGGGAAATCAATCTTGATACCACAGCGCTCAATAGAGTACCTGGGCATCGTTTGGGACCCTTGGTCCAACGAAAAGCGTCTTCCAAACGACAAAATGCCTACCCCATTAGGGATAAAGGCGTGATTATATGTATGTATGTATGTAAACGACAAAATACTGTCATTAGAAAACAAAATTTATCGAACTTTGAATGCTCCAGCCTGGTCGCTCAAAGAAATTCAAAGAGTCCTGGGCCTATTAAACTTCGCAAGTTTTGTGGTTCCAAGGGGCCGTCTAAACTGCCGTGCCCTACAAAAGGTCTGCAACAGCCTGCTGAAATCCCAAGTATCAAAATTGCTTTTACTCCCGCAGAGTGCCATAGCAAATCTCTTGTGGTGGAGTCAAAACTTTTCGATCCCATCTCACCTGCACCTCCCAGCACCGAGGTACTTTCTCTCGACTGACGCATCCGGTTCATTCCGGATCACTACCACATAGTTCTGTCAGTGTTTCACATACCAGGGCGTTTCAATTACGTCGCAGATCGTTTGTCTCGGGCCAAGTCCTCGACAGAATGGCGCCTCGTTCACCAATTCACGTGGCAAGTATTCGAACTTTGGGGCATTCCGGAAATCGACCTGTTTGCCTCCAACGAAGCCCATGTAGTGGAGAGGTATGTATCACTCGACCAGAACGACCAGGAAGCGGAATTTTGCAACGCATTTTCTCGCCCATGGCATTATCGACTGGCTTGGGTGTTTCCACCCCCATGCCTGGTCCCCAGGGTCCTGACACACCTAAATCAAGCGACAGGTATTTTTATTATGGTCGTCCCAGTGTGGGAGAAAGTCTTCTGGCGTCCAGATCTTCAAGCCAGGGCTCTGGATCCCCCCGTACCTGTGAACAACCTCGAACAGGTTCTATTAGACACGCAGACGAATTGTGCCCCTCCACAAGTACACCAGTTGCATTTGGAGGTGTGGCGGATACAGGGTGGTCAACCTTGCTAGGTTCATGGAATGAGGCCCAAATTGACATTCTTAATAAAAGCTGGAGAAAATCCACTTTGTCCACTTACAAGCCCGCTTGGTTAAGATGGAGTAGATGGTGTAATGACAATAGCGTTGACTTATGTAACCCGTCTCCAGCTGAGCTTGCACGTTTCTTAACCGATTTGCATTTAAATCATAAGTTGTCATACAGTTCCATTTGTTTACACAAGTCTGTGGTGTCTACTTTTTGTAAACCTACACCAAATAACCCTTTGAGTTCTCATCTTATAGTCAGACAAACTCTTAAAGGAATTGCTTTGCAGAACCCACCTAAACGTAAATCCCCAATTTGGGACTTGAACATTCTGACAGGTTATTTATCGGCTAACGCTCCTATAAAAATGACTCTTTTTGAGATTTCCAAAAGAACTGCCATAATTCTTTTACTTTGTTCCGGTAGACGGGTTCACGATCTAACCCTATTGAGAATAGATGCACCTAACCTTATTTTTGAACAGGACTCCGTAGTGCTCTGGCCAGAGTTCGGTTCAAAAACAGACACAATATCCTATCGCCAGTCTGGGTGGCGTCTTTTACATTGCCAATCAAACCGAAATGTTGATCCGGTTTATTGGGTCAAAACATTAATCGAATGTTCCAGGGAGCGTGGAGGGGATATCAAGTCACTTGTACTGATGAAAAATGACTTGATGTCCCCTCTGCGCTCTCTGGAGCATTCGATTAATGTTTTCATCAGTACGTGTGGCGCAGTGAAACCAGCATCCCGTACCATTATTGGAGGCTGGGTGAAGACGGCGCTTCGTGAAGCTGGCGTGCATGCCAGTGCAGGCAGCGTGCGCGCAGCTGTTGCCTCCGCAAGCTGGCTTGACAACACTCCTGTGGATAAGATCCTCGCAAGGGGGAACTGGCAATCGGCCACTACCTTTCATCAATTTTACAAAAGAGAAGTTAATTCTTCAGTATCTGTGAGAAATCAATTATTGTCTCATTTCCAATCTATTTGATTAAATATTAATTAACGTATATAGTTGATTCAGTCTATTAATCAATGCTATTTTTGATAATTTACTTCATAATAATTATTATTTTTTGTATCTTGCACATTGGCGTTTTTCAATACAGCAGCGATACCAAACATCACTCAATTGATTAGGCTCAGAACAAGGTACAGGGAACTTAATATAGCAATTTTACCTGAAAATAAAATTGTTATTAAGTGTACTTACCTTGTTCTGAGCCTAAGTACATTCCTGCTGCTGTACATAATGTACCTACATAATTGAGTGCCAATGAGTGGAAGTCGAGTGCGGCGCGCCGCGCGCACAGCGCAAGCGCCCTCTACCGGAGCTGTATTCCCGCCAAATGTGCCCACCAATGGCAGTAAAGCAGGGGCTTATACGTCACAACGGTAGGGGAAACAAGGTTCGCTACTCAATTGATTAGGCTCAGAACAAGGTAAGTACACTTAATAACAATTTTATTTTCAGGTAAAATTGCTATATTTTAAATAAGTGTAGCTCAAGGATTTTGTATGGTGTCTGCAGATATTACTTTCATATATAATTAATTTAGTTTGGATTTTTCTTTATTAATTTTAATAATTAATTTGTTATTCCCTTGTTGTGGGCTACAGACTTCATATGTGTATGCAGATTTTATTAAGTTTATGGTTCATCTCTATTAATTTTATTTACTGTTAAATTGGAGGAAAATGTCACAACCAACACCTATAAATCCAGAGTCTCAAATGTTACATCAGCTTTCACAGCCACTCCCGCTATCACTAGATAATATGGAAAGATGTCCCCATTGTCCACAGCCAAAATTTACATACATACATACATATAATCACGCCTTTATCCCTAATGGGGTAGGCAGAGCGCAAACGACCTAAACAAAGGTCATTCCGCCACGTCTGACAAAGTTTTGAGGGTTATTGGAGATCAATTAGTAGGTATATTGGTGTAGTGACAGGTTGTCAGCCCATCGCCTAAAATGCAATATACTGAAATCCTCGGATCCCTTAGCTGATTTTTACAGCATGCACGGGAGGAAATGCAGCTGGCACATTCTATGTTTTGCTCTTGCTTCCAGGCCGGCATGGAAGAAATTTTCATGGCCAAAATTTTGCAAGGGAAAAAGAGGTTTAAAGTGCCATATCAGTAAATGCCATCGTGTAACCGTTTTCGGGGGAAGTGGGACAGTTCAGTCTCTGCCACCTTCATCTATAAAGCCTATACCACCACCACCGGAATTTGCAGACGAAACCGATACCCCTTTTTGGAAGGTGTTGGCGGAGTGTAAACACAGCTTACCGGTTGTTAAGAGAATCTCGCGAGGAGCTCGTAATGCCGTAGGAAAATCTTATAAAAAAGCGATTGACAAAGTGGTCACATCAAATGGTATTACCGATTGGCAGTTTCTTCTGACTTTTATTTACTGTGTGCTACATGTACCAAAGCAAACTGGAAATACTTTGTCTTTAACCCAAAGAATAAAGGACAATTGCAGCGTTCCTTCCCTTTCTGCAGCGTCTTCTTCGGTTGGAAATGTTTCCTCAAAAACGCCAAAAGGGGATAGAGACATATATAAAAAAATAGAGTCCAAGGTAGGTGAAGGTGATTTGCGAGGGGCAGCGAATTTACTTTTTTCTAGAGACACGATCGCTCCACACAATGCGGAAACAATTAGTGAGTTGATTTCAAAACATCCATCTCAGCTTTCGAGTCGATTACCAGACCCGCCCCAAATGTCAGCTGCGTCTCCTACCATTACTGCTGAGGATGTGTCCCAGGCCATAGCAAGTTTCAAAAGCGGTTCTGCAGCGGGTCTCGATGGTCTATCACCGCAGCATTTGAAGGATATGGTTAATGGCTTGTCAGGAGAGGCTGGCAAAGCTTTGTTGGAAAGTTTAGCTGCTTTGGTTAACCTGATGTTATCCGGAAAAATTCCTGCGGAAATATCTACTATTCTATATGGCGCAAATTTATGCGCTCTAAAGAAAAAAGATGGTGGCATCAGGCCCATTGCAGTAGGCTGTACTCTGCGCCGCATCACGTCAAAAATTTGCTGCAAACAGGTCTTACCTCAATTGTCTTCACATTTCCAGCCTATTCAGCTAGGGTTTGGCTCAAAGGGGGGGTGTGAGGCAGCTGTCCATTCAACGCGTTCGTTTCTGGAGACTAATAGCACGCAGGTTTTACTGAAAGTCGACGTGCAAAATGCCTTCAATTCGGTGGACCGGGGGGCGCTACTAAATGAAATAAAAGATAAATTGCCGACTTTGTATCCCTATCTTTGGCAATGTTACGGCACTCCATCCAAATTAATTTACAGGGATACTTGCATTGAATCGGCTGTGGGTTGCCAACAAGATGATCCTTTGGGACCAGCTATTTTCAGCCTTGCGATCCACCCGGTGATTACAAAATTAAAATCTAGTTTGAACTTATGGTACCTAGATGATGGGACACTTGGTGGTGACGCTAATATGGTCATGACAGATTTATCTGCCCTTCAGGCGGGTTTTGCTGAGATTGGTCTGGCATTAAATTTTACCAAATGCGAATTGTTCATAAATAACACATTGCCAGATCAGTTACAGCAAGAGATCACACACAATTTTAAAAAATGCGCTCCGGGTATTAAATTCTTGACTAAGGAGACAGCAACCCTTCTTGGTGCCCCGCTTTTGGAAGAAGCTTTTCCAAATTTTGTACAAAAACAAATGGATACATTTCAAGAATCTGCAGAACGTCTTTTTGAAATAAATGCACACATGGCTCTGCACATAATTAAGTATTGTCTATTTGTCCCGAAATTCATGTATGCCTTGCGCTGCTGTCATCTCTGGAGGTTCAAAGATCTGCTTCAACCCCTCGACGAACTTATTAGGTCATCACTTTCAAAAGTTTTAAACTGCTCCTTAACCGACAGGGCCTGGGACCAAGCCACTCTTCCAGTACGTTTTGGCGGTTTGGGAATAAGAAGAACAGCATCTGTGGCTTTGCCTGCTTATCTTTCGTCAGGTTTTGCTTGTGAGAAACTATTTCGTAAAATAATTAATCCAGCTTTGGGTTCGATTGAGGTTTCCCACCTGTCTGACGCAAGAAACGAATGGCAAGAATCCTGTCCCGATGACCTCCCAAAATCTGTCGACACACAAAAAGGATGGGACGAACCACTCTGCAAACGATCTAAAGACGTTTTGCTGAATGACTGCCAGGATTTAACAGACCGAGCACGTTTGCTAGCTGTATCCGAAAAAGAGTCAGGTTATTGGCTTCAAGATCTACCATCCCCATCTTTAGGCACTCTTTTGGACAACACTACGCTCTCTTTATCAGTCAGCCTACGTTTAGGAGTTAAAACAAATCAGCCCCACTTCTGTAACTGCGGCCAATCTGTAACCGAACTGGGACATCATGGCTTATCCTGTCAGAGGAGTGCGGGCCGGATATCACGCCATTCCTCCATGAATTATATCATTAAGAGAGCCCTCGGATCTGTCGGTGTTCCATCGGTCCTAGAACCAAACGGCATTGTGAGATCGGATGGAAAGAGACCCGATGGCATGACTCTAGTCCCTTGGAGTCAGGGGAAGTGTTTGGTGTGGGACGCCACATGCGTTGACACGCTGGCGCCGTCTCACGTCCATACGACTGCGAATTCCCCAGGTGCTGCAGCGGTGTCAGCTGAACAGGGTAAACGGAGAAAGTACCTGGACCTAGGTGACAGTTACATTTTCCTTCCAATTGCTTTGGAGACGATGGGTTCATGGGGCCCTAGCGCCCGTTCTTTTCTAAAAAGTATTTCAGCGCGCCTCATCGAAGCAACGTCAGACCAAAGAGCAGGCAGTTATTTTGCACAGCGTCTTAGTTTGGCTGTGCAACGTGGAAACGCTGCTAGCCTTCTGGGAACGTTGCCTCGATGCGGTGCCTTAGAAGATATATTTTATTTGTGAAATGTTTATTTTTATATTTTCATGGGTTTTAATAAAGTTTTGTTTATCTAAAAAAAAAAAACAGCAATGTATGCCAAATCAAATCGGGGCCTGCAGGCAGGGTAGTGTAAAACTGCTTATAACAGAACGAAATAATCGAATTGTCAATATCAACTGTCATGTCATTAGTGAGAGAAAACCGCGAATACAGTTTATTGCTGTTTCTCTAGTTAAATTGTTATTTCTGCGTATTTTATTACCTCCTGTTGACAGTGTTTAATTTAAATATGTTGTTCAAACCAGAATCTGGTAATTCTGCAAAGAAAGAAAGCGATTTTCAACCAGTTGAGATAGAAAGACAAATTGCGGATTACACCGACTGTTCAAACCGTTTTTATCAAGTTTCCCGTGACTTTTCAAAGCAATATGCTCATATTTACTCTGCAAGACTGAATACCTTCAGGAATATCCTCGGTCCAGTAATAAAAAAGAAGTGGTCTAACAAATACAAGATCTTGAAGCTATGTGAACTTCGAGAGAAGAATACTGATTGTATTATTATTGGAACGCTCTTTAAGCTTCAGGAATTAAAGCCTAGTATCCTGAAGGAACTGTCTGATCAGTTAGAAATAATACCTCAAGCAGCAAGGTTGGTATAAAGCTATTCTTTAAATTGTAACATAACCTATTCATGTTGTAACCCCATTCTCATTAAGATAATACATGTTTATTTTACAGGACACATTTTGTCCACGACTCAGACAGCTTGGTGCTGGAAGATGAGCTACAGAGGATCAAGCTTGTTGGTGATAGTATTGATGTACATCAAGTTGTAACTGGTGTGGTGTGTGCAATTTTAGGTAAGGCTTCCTCTTGCTATATAATATAACATTTGAAGTCACATTTAATCACTCAGTGTTATTTTATTTCTAAATTACTGTTGTAAACAAGAAAGCAAAGATTTAATGCTCGATTTGAACCTTAAATTCACCCTAGACTAAAAAATCCTTGCTAAGAAATATTTTGATAATTAATTATTACAGAATAATTTATCATATTTAATTTATTTTATGCTTTAGGAGCTGAAGAGGAAGATGGCATCTTCACAATCAAAGAAGTATGCTGGCCTGGGTGTAATATACAGAAACCATTACCCCAGGGTAGTGATAGGTAAATCTATGATTCTTATTACTTTAGTGCTTCGGAAGGCACGTTAAGCTATTGGTCCCGGTTATTATTGTTTAATACCGTAGATATTAGTTAAGCAAGAAGAGATTTGTTAAGAAAAGATGAATGGCTTTTCAAACTGCAGTATTACTAGCATTTTATTTATATTTTTCCACAGAAAAAGCAGCTTAAGTACTGGATAATTCAGCTGCCTCATGAACAACAGTTTATAAAATTGGTACTGTATAAGTACTATAATTATTGTTGTGCAGTTGTTGAAAAAGCTCAGTAAATTTAATTCACCCTGATATTGAAAACTGAGGGGGGATGAGCCCAATCGTGTAGTGGATAGGGCCGCTGCCTCCTGAGCTTGTGGTTCGAATCCCACCATGTACCAATGTGTTTTTTGATTTTCGAATTTTCATATGTACATTTATTCGGCGCTTTTTCCGTGCTTCGGAAGGCACGTTAAGCCATTGGTCCCGGTTAATATCGTTTAATACCATAGATATTAGTCGTTAATCTCTGACCTAATCTAGGATTGGATCCTAAGGCTGAAAGCACAGATCTGTGCCAAGTCCGTCATTACGCACCAAAACCACACGGCAGTCGCAGTGGCATTGAGGCTGTATGTGCGCAATGGTGGAGAGCCCGATGGTGTAGTGGATAGGGCCGCTGCCTCCTGAGCGGGGGGGTCGTGGTTCGAACCCCACCACATACCAATGTGTTTTTCGGTTTACGAATTTCATATGTACGTTTATTCGGTGCTATTTCCGTGCTTCGGAAGGCACGTTAAGCCGTTGGTCCCGGTTAATATCGTTTAATACCGTAGATATTAGTCGTTAAGCCATATCAGAGGCCAGTGCTAAGCATTGACGGCTTGAAAACTCTGCCCTAATCTAGGATTGGGTCTGGTTTCCCTTCTGGGTTGCGGAGGTCAGATGGCAGTCACTCTGTGTGAAAACCAGCAACCTCGTTCAATCCCCTGGATTAGGCAGCCGACCCCGTAAGATACGGGATAAGGCTAGGGAGATGATGATTGAGAACTGAATGGCTTACTTGTTTGTATTGTTGAAAGGAAGGTTAACTCTCGATGTTTCGAGCCTATACGAGGATCTACATTTACTGCATTGTCAATTTGGTATTTTACTGTTAAGATAATGTACGTTTATGTAAATAATAAATAAATAAATAAATCTTCATCAGGAGAAAAGAAAGTCACACTTCACCAAGTAAACCACCTTTCAATACAAACAAGTAAGCCGTTCAGTTTTCAATATGAATAACACTTGTTTATTGCTTAGTGTTTAAAACACACTGATACTAATACAAACCTTTACTTCCTACATTCAGGTATGTGGTGCTGATGTCAGGGCTGAATCTAGCTTCAAAGTCAGGAGATCACCTGTTTTCCCTACACCTGCTGCTGGAGTGGCTGGCTGGTATGACTGGCACTACAGAGTATCAACAGGAGCTGTCAAAGATTGTCAGGGTTATAGTAGCTGGTAAATACTTGCTTTATGATTTACTAGCGACCCGCCCCGGCTTCGCACGGGAATCATCAGTGTTTCTCTACTATATTATGCATGTAATATACATATAAACCTTCCTCTTGAATCACTCTATCCATTAAAAGCCGCATCAAAATCTATTGTGTAGTTTTAAAGATCTAAGCATAAATAGGGATATAGGGTCAGAGAAAGCGACTTTGTTTTATACTATGTAGTGATTAGTATTCTGCCCAGTATCACCTATGTGGCTTAATGAGATTTTCTGTAGAATTAAAAGTATATTTTCCAGCAGTCAAAATGTAGCCTTTGCAATTTCTGGTAAAGTAGACTATATAAATCCGAGTTATCATAGCTTTCTAATAAGGAAACACTAACAAACATAAACAGTAGTTTTATTTAAAATAATGAGGCCTGTAATAATAATCATAATCTACCTGTTACAGTGTATTTAAAATTAGTTTTGATTATGTGTTCTAGCCAGCTGAGAAATGAGAAAACCTATGAAATTGAGATACGTATAGTCACGCCTTCATCCCCATTGGGGCAGGCAGAGCGCAAACAACCCAAACATAGGTCATTCCACCACGTCTGACAAAGTTTTGAGGGTTATTAAAGTTAGATTTGTAGGTATATTGCTGTAGCGACAGGTTGTCAGCCCATCGCCTAAATTTCACAGCATTGCTCGGGAGGAAATGCAGCTGGCACATTCTATGTTTTTCTCTCGCTCCCAGTCCAGCATGGAGGAAATTGAGATAACTAATCATAAAACTGAAAGTTTTAATATTCTGTTAGACATAATAAAGTTATCATACTTCTATATCTTTTTAGATAATCAGTCACATACACTCTTCAAGAATGGCACATGGCACCCCGATACAGGGAATCCTAATGGGGGCTATGATTTGATTGTGATTCTGATCATGAAGAATTGTTTTTTTATAAATCAATTTTCTAACAAGGCTTTAGTCATCGAGTGACTATGCCAGCTTCCTTCATGGTATCCTTCAAATATAAGATAAATTTTTAAAGAGAAAGCTCAGGAAACGATACAATGCCACTGCATTGCTGGATAGCAGATCAGCCAACCAACTGTTAAATACATCACATTACGTTATTTACAAACATACCAGGTGTAAGGGACAGCGTTCCGGAAACTGATATGGGTTGCTCAGTGAACAATACTGAACAACCAAGAAATTCTTTCAGAGAGTAAATAAAAAATGGCTTTTCCATACAAAAAGTCCACCTTGATCAGACAATTTTTATGGAAAAGCAATTTTTCTATATTAAATCCTGAAAGAATTCCCAGGGAGAAATTGTTCAATGTCGTTGACTGAGCAACCCCTATCAGTTTGCATATATCATGGGTTTTTATATATCTTATCATCAGGTGGAGTATTTGCCAGTCATTCCAACGAGTACACGCTGAATGAAGCAGATGTCATAACTTCAGCAGCATCAGTGGATGCGTTCTCGGCTGCAGTGAGTTCGGTGGCACCGTTAGACTTGATGCCCGGCTGCAAGGACCCTACCGGAATCATGTTGCCTCAGAAACCATTCCACTATTGTAAGTTGAAGTACACTGATCTTTTGAACAATAGAGAACGTGCATATTACATATTTTCAGTTCCTGAACCTATTGTCTAAAAACATCTTAAATTATGAAAAGAACAGTGAAAACAGAAATAAAATTGATCAAAAAATCACTGAGATATACCGTGATAAAGATAGACTATCTATCTCTCTCTTCGAAACGACAATTTATATGGAATAAGTATGGCGCTCCTGTCTTATGACGTCACATGACAGTTCGGACCTCTCTTTTTAACTAACCACTTTAAGGCATTATAACTCTTAAACTAATGAATATTTTGCGAAAATTCATTCACATCCGTTCATCTATGGTGACAATAATTTTTACTAATAGTTTAAAAAAAATCATGAGTATTCCCTATTATGTTTTCGTGCCCTTCGCAGTAGAGACTGGGTTCTTGGGGTCAGGAGGCTAAATTGTTTGTTGCCGATCTCTCAGCGCGTCTTCGTGAGTCTTCAGGCGACCCCAGGTCTGGCAGCTACCTCGCACAAAGATTGAGCATTGCTATTCAAAGGGGGAATGCTGACAGACTATTTGGCACTTTACCTCATTCACATAGTTTTAATTTTCGATATTAACGTAGTTTTAATACTTAATGAATTGTATTATAATTTTGCAATTTTCTGATAATAAAAATGGTACTAAAGCACAAAATATAATAGTACTACATACAGAATGGACATTCACCTCCCTTCCCCTGTCCTACATACGTCACACTCCGCGCCGGATTGTGGGCCACATTGAGCGTACGCTTAGCGGGTATGGCGCGCGCATGTTTCCCAGTGTACAGAAATAATAAAGTTTTGTGTTCCAAAGATGGTTAAATACTGTTCTGTGTACGGATGTCTTTCTACCACAAGATATGACTCCAATAGAAACTTTTTTAGATTCTACAATGATGAGAGACAGAAAGTAAATTCATACAAAATATGCAACCTTATCTATTCTAACTATTAAGTTACAGTGAACTACTTTAAAACGTTGGTTTAATCAAGAATCAGATTAATCAAGTGATAATTATGACCGGTATAACAAATTTTGTTAACCCTTATAACACACACACACAAACACATGCCAGTGCAACATGCCGTCTGTCGATGTGGGACCAAAATTACATGATAGTTAGGAGTGTCCTAGCTGTGACTAAAGTATATTAAAAAATGTCATAATCTAATAATGATGCCGTATTTTAGTATTTTGTAAAATACTAGCTTTTTGACAGCGGTGTCACCCACTGCTTAAAAGGTTTTCCCGTGGGATTAATGCACTTTCTCGCGGCAAAAAGTCTATGTTACGCACGGTAAACGTAGCTTTCTAATAGTAAAAGAAGTTTTGAAATTGGTCCAGTAGTTTTGAGTGTATTTGTTACAAACATACATGCACACACACAAAAATACAAATATTTTCTACTAAAATGTGCCCGCGACTTCGTACGCACGGTTTGTATGGAAAACACGCAATGTCGAACATACTGAAAACGCTTCTCCGCGCCTAGGAGAGGGATCTGCCAACCCGCGCGCGGTAGCGTGTTTCGCATTGTCTGGAGGCCGATTCTCGTTTTAGCAGACATAATGTCGTAATCGACTTAATCTCTGTCATCAAATGTCTACCGACATGTCACGCAAAATCTCTATTGAAATTAAAAAGCCTATTCTCGAAAGTACCAGACATTAATGTCGTGCACTATCTTACAATTTACCATAGACAAATAAAATTCACTGTGAAATTACGTTCCGTTTTCTCGATTGTGTTGTTTTCATAATCGAGGAAAATATTTTGATAGTTTTGATAAAAGTTGTCTTGTAAATTATGCGTGTAAAGAAAAGACAGTTGACAGATGTCATCTTCTCTCAAAAAATGAATACCTATACCTAGCAGACATTGAGGTTATAATTTTACATCATACAGACCTTTGTTTTGAGATCAAATTCAGTCTTTTTATTTTGAACTGGTTCAATTATTCTCATCAAGTTTTGAGTTATTTCTTTGCTACGGCGAAAGTTTTTTTGGAACAATCGCTCCCGTTCTGAAAATGCATCCTTTCTATATTGGCATTGCCGACGAAGATGCAATGCAGCTGTTATTTCTGCCTCCTCCATCACATCATTTACGAAAGCTGCTATAAAATCGTCTATATCCATATTTTTCTTAATTTTCTTATTTTTTAACTCTGAATTTAGTTTACTTCACTCACTTTCACTTGTTAATTTTACATCTCAATTATCTTAAATGCACGTAAATAACCTCAAAATAGAAGAAATTATCTTAAATTTAATTAAATAACCTCAAAGCAGAAGGAGATGACATAACAAGTCGCACACGACATGTCATGTCGACTACAATGGACCATGCGTTGCATGTCGAATGCTAGCAATAGACATAAGTCTATCGTGAGATTTTGAGAATAAGCTATTATGTTTTCATGCGACATCCGCCATTTTTTTTCGACATATGTCGCATGCGACATTATCTCTATCGAACGAGAATCGGCCTCCTGATCTTTGTTTTTGTAAAGAAAACACGATTCTGCGCGCGAGCTAGCAGATCCCGCTCCTACGCGCGGAGAAGCGTTTTCAGTATGTTCGACACTGCGTGTTTTCCATACACACTGGGGTACTTATTCAATATTAGAATGGTTTGCGTAATTATTTCTAACCTAGGCTGGACACCAGATAATAAAAAAAAACTCACCCAAATAAAAAGTCCCTTTAAGATCGGTAAAAACGAGAGTAGAAGATTAGAGTAGAGTAGGGTCACGTGATTATTTGTATCGTAACTTTGAGTTTAAGTAATGCTCAGTAAAAAAAAAAGTTTCATCAAAATTGGTTAAAAACGACTCAAATTCAATTTTCTACCTGCCGCCTCCTAAGTCATGAGGCATGATTATTTGTTTCGTAACTTTCTAATTAAATAATGCTCAGTCGAATAAAAAAGTTCCATAAAAATCGGTTAAGAAACAGCCAAATTTCAATTTCCTGCCTACCCCCTAATTTAGGTAGCGTGATTTTAGGTATCCTAAGTTGCGACCCGGGTAACACACAGTTGAATAAAAAAAGTTCCATCGAAATCGGTTCAGTAGTTTTGGAGTGATGTGGTAACATACAGACAGACAGACAAAAAATCTAAAAAGAAAATCGTTTTGGTCTTCTTATCGTTAATAATGCCTGCTGCAATTATTTTTTTTGGAAAATTATTCAATGATACAGACACGACCCTTCTAGAGATTTATTATATGTATGGATTATAGTATAGCTTATATAGTCGTAAGTAAATAGTATTATTTAAATAATTGATTATTATAATGAGTCGTTTATTCATTTTCAGGTTTATTTCCAAAAGCAATTGAATACAAGTCATTCAACAGAGTTTCAAATCCATATGAATGTAATATTGGAGGTATTTATAAATTTTACATAATTTACAGCTATATTAGTTATTTTTAATAATAAAATACATGCAGTGCTTCCATGCTGGCTTGGGAGCGAGAGAAAAACATAGAATGTGCCTGCTGAATTTCCTCCCGGGCATGTTGTTAAAACCCAGTGAAGGGATCCGAGGGTTTCGGTGTTTTGCAATTTAGGCGATGGGCAGACAACCTGTCACTACAGCAATAAACCTACAAATCTATCTTAAATAACCCTCAAAACTTTGTCAGACGTGGCGGAACGACCTTTGTTTGGGTCGTTTACGTTCTGCCTACCCCATTAGGGATAAAGGCGTGATTATATGTATGTATGTATAAAATACATCACTGAACAGAGAGGTAACAGTCACAGTAATGTAGTTGTAGATAAATGCTTTCACTATACCTACTAATGACTAATTAGTAATAATTTATGTACTTACAATGTTTTATAGAACTGACTGAAGTACATTACTATACCTAGTATATTTCTAGTCGCTCTTATGAAAATACAGCTACTTTTTAGCCATGAATTCAAAAACTTTGGGAATAGTTACTATTTAAAAAAAAAATAGGAATTTAAAAAAGGTCCTATTCCTGTTTTACTTACATGCCGGCCTGGAATTTACATTTTCTCCCCGGAATGCTGTAAAAAGCAGCTAAGGGATCCGGGGGTTTCAGTATATTGTAATTTAGGCGATGGGCTGACAACCTGTCACTACATCAATATACCTGCAAATTTGTCTTAAATTTCTTCCATGCTGGACTGGGAGAGATAGAAAACCATAGAATGTTCCAGCTGCCCTTCCTCCCGGACATGCTGTTGAAGTCAGCAAAAGGGACTCGAGGGTTACAGTGTATTGTAATTTAGGCGATGGGTTGACAACCTGTCACTAAAGCAATACATATTACAAACTAAACTTGCTCTCAATTTTTGTCAGACGTGGCGAAAGCGCCTTTTACGAGGCGTTAAACGCTCTGCCTACCCCGTAAGGGATAAAGGCGTGATTTATGTATGTATGTATGTTGTCTTAAATTACCCTTAAAACTTTGTCAGGCGTGGCGGAACGACCTTTGTTGAGGTCGTTTACGCTCTGCCTACCCCATTAGGGATAGATGCGTGATTATATGTATGTATGTATTCCTTTTTTACAGGATTCCTATGCCTCGGCACTGCGGGAGAGCCAGTGAAAGACATAATGCGGTACAGCAAGCTGGACAACGAGATAGAGATCCTAAAGCGCAGCCTGCAGTGGCGCCACTTAGCGCCCACGTGCCCCGACACCGCGCCCTGCACGCCCTGCGTCCACACCGACCCCTTCACCATCTACGACTGCCCCGCCATCTACTTCAGCGGCAATTCTGATCAGTTTGCTACTGAAATGTATCAAGGTATACAATTTATACCGGGTGTAAGGGACAGCGTCCCACATACTGTTAGGGGTTGCTCAGTCAACGACACTGAACAGCTTCCACTAAGAAATTCTTTCAGGAAGTGAAAATAAATTTGGCTTTTCCATACAAATGTCCACCGCGATCAGATAATTTGTATGGAAAAGCCATTTTAATTTCCACTTCCTTAAAGATTTTCCTGAAAATTGGTTATTTTATACAAAAGTCCACCTCGATCAGACAACTTGTATGCAATCCATTTTCATTTTCACTTCCTGAAAGAATTTTCTGGTGGAAGTTGTTCAGTATCGTTGACTGAGCAACCCCTATCAGTTTGCGGGACGCTGTTCCTTACACCCCGTATTTAGTATTTCCGATTTTAAGCCACCGCCTACAGCTACACTAAGGTAAAGCTGCCTACACATAGGGCCGCGCGGCCTGCGCACGGCTCGTGGTTGCTTAGCGCTTGAAGTTAAGGTTGAGTTTCGTACGGGGTGCTCCTTTTTGCGGCATGTGCCGTCGTCAGTTCTGTCTGCGGCACGCGTGTAGCAGCTTAGTAATTAATTTGAAATGTGAATAATTGCCCAGGTTTTTTTTTCTAATTGATTCAACATCATCATAAATTTAAGAGCTTTGCTCTTGTCGGTGGAGTAATTGCCAACATCAGTCATCAGTCAGGTGCAAATCACGCGGGTAATGCGTGAAGCGCACTGTTGGACTGACCACCGGCTTGTTGTTACGAAGTTGCGACTCCGCCTCCGACGACCACGTAGATCCAAAGTTTTAAAGGCTGTGTCTCTCAACGTGGAAAGGCTGAAAGATCGCTAGGTTAGGAGTATGCTGAATCCCTGTCCGACAAACTGCCGCCAGCCAACGATAGGCAAAATGTCAATGAGGCCTGGAAGGTTTCGTCTTCTCGCATTTTGGAAGCCGCTTCGTTTACTTTAGGCGCTAAGAGCCGGCGTAACGAAGACTGGTTTGACGAGAATTGCGATGTTCTCAGAGCTACATTCGACAAACAACGAGACCTCTTGCGGCAATACAGACGGCGAGGTGGAAACAATGAGGTAGTCAAAGCGAGTGAACTCGAAATACGCAGGCTGTCTCGACAAATTAAAGAGAAGTGGTGGCGGGATAAAGCTTGTCGCATGCAGTGGCTCGCTGACACTAACCAGCTTGGGGAATTTACTGTGAGGTGCGTAAACTGACCGGTACGGGCAGTCGAGCAAAGCTACCTCTACGATCAATAGATGGTGAAAGTTGCTGACAAGCAAGCAAGACGTACTGTCTCGTTGGGCAGAACATTTCAATTCTTTACTCAACGTAGATCGTTCAGCTGATCACATGATGAACACATCAGTTTAGTGCCCCAACTTCCTCTAGTTAACGAGCTGGACGAGCCCCTGTCACGTGATGAGGTTGTCACTGCCAACAGACAGCGGAAAAACCAGCGGGCAGTTGGCATTGATCGTATACCGAGGGAGCTGCTAAAGTACGGCGGTAACGAGTTGCATGTTAATATTTGGCACCTGTTTGTTCGCGTGTGGTAGGAAGAGCGAGTCCCGGATGACTTTAAAGTGTCTCGTATTCAAGCTCTCTACAAGAAGAATAGTGACCGTTCTGACTGCAACTCCTACCGTGGTATTTCGACTCTCTTGTTAGTACCTGGAAAGACTTTTGCCAGAACGCTGCCAAACCGCTTAACTGATTTATCTGAAAAGATCCTGCCTGAGACCCAATTCGGCTTCCGACCAGACCGAGGAACCTGTGAAACTATATTTTCTGTGCGTCAACTACAGGAAAAAAGCAGAGAACAAGGTCATCATCATCTGTACCTCTGCTTTGTTGATCTGGTAAAGGCATTTGACAGTGTTCCTCGTGAAGCCTTATGGTAAGTGCTAGGTAAGCTGGGTTGCACGGAGAAGTTTGTGAGTCTTCTAAGACTCCTGCATGACGATATACAGTGCTGCGTCGCCCTAGACGGTGAACAGTCAGATTTCTTTCCCGTTACATGTGGGATGAAACAAGGATGCGTCTTAGCACCTACACTGTTCGCCTTATACTTTGCGGTAGTAGTCCGAGAAGTCTTGCAGACAGTTTCCGAGGGAGTCCGTATCCGCTTCCGCACTGATGGCCGTATTTTCAAGTTAGCCAGACTTAAGGTGCGCACTAAGGTATCACATGCATTGGTAACAGATATCATGTATGCTGATGACCTATGTTTCTTAGCGGAATGTCGGTATTTTACCAAGCTTGCTGCAAGTTCGGCTTGAAAATCAGTGTCAAAAAGATGGAGGTGATGTCTTAAGACTCACATGGTCACGAAACACTGGCCGTAAACCTTGGTGAAGACGTGCTAAAGCAGGTCGACAAATTTCGCTACCTGGGGAGCACTTTAACATCCAATTGTGACCTTGAGGCTAAGATCAACAGCAGGATCAGTGCTGCAGCTGCAGCATTTGGGAGGCTGAGTTCCAAGGTCTTCTGCTCACACGACCTTAAGTTGGCTACCAAAATTTCTGTATACATGGCGATTGTGCTGCCAAATTTTCTTTACTCTTCCGAAACGTGGTGCGTGTAGCGTCATCACATTCGTACCTTAGACCGTTTCCACCTTAAATGCCTACGCAAGATATTAAATATCAAATGGTCTGATCGGGTGCCAACTTTCTCTGGATTCAGCCTTCTCCTTAACTTCTCTATACAACGTGACCTCAATATTTTCTTTGATTTGGTCCATACAGGTTCTGCTAGGTCGGCCTCTTCCTCTTGTCCCTTCAATCTTTACTTCTAATATAGTCGACATATGAACCTAATAGGCTACTGTCTAATACGGTATGTGTAACGGCCACTATCAAAGACAGCAACCTGTACGGCTTCACATGCTATCCTCGAACAGAATCCTCTTTCTTATAGATGCTCTGGTGATTCAAGCAGTCCTAACATCTAACCAAACCAGGACAGAATCACACAAATGTATATTATACATACATATAATCACGCCTTTATACCTAATGGGGTAGGCAGAGCGTAAATGACCTAATCGAAGGTCGTTCTGCCACGTCTGTCAAACTTTTGAGGGTTATTTAAGATAGATTTGTAGGTATATATTGCTTCAGTGACAGGTTGTCAGCCCATCGCTTAAATTATTATGTACTGAAACCCTCGGATCCCTTAGCCCGGGAGGAAATGCAGCTGGCACATTCTATGTCTTTCGCTCCCAGGCCAGTATGAGGCGGCATGAATATTATAAATGAATAATAATTAATTAGTTTTTAATTAAATTGAAGTTTAATTTTATTGTTTCAGGCGAAGATGGTCAACGCGTGCGATTAGTTTGTATCCCCGACTTCTGCAATACGAAGACTGTTGCGCTCATCAACTTGGCGAACTTAGATTGTTACAGTATGGTGTTTGCGTAAAAAAGATTGTTTTGTCTGAATATTTTTGCTGAATTAAGATTTTCTAATTAAATACTTTTTACCTAAACTGCAGTTTTCTTTGTATTTAAGTAAATACCTGTACATTTAATTGAATTGTTCAGGGTTCATCGGGTCGATAGACCTGATACCCACTCGACAGAAGAAGAATTGAAATTGAATACATATTTACTGTACTATTTTACATTTCAAGAAACAATGAAATAAGCGATTATCGGTACCGGATAAGGATAAGAGAAGCAGCATTCATTCACGTCACGTTGAAGCGGAAAATACGAATAGCCAATGACCAATGGCGAAAAAGGCGCCATTCCACTTTTTCAAACATTTCCACGAAATGACGCAATATCTACTTTGATTCGCGTACAAGTTAGCGTTGCTGTGAATGATCATTTATTATGTTTTTAATATTCCAAATAAATCTAATCCTATACTACTTGAACATATTTTATTTCTAGTAATATAAAAGTATTTTCGGGAGCTTTATTCAATTTTTACGTTACATTTTGTACTCGTTAAATGTTGCAACCGTCAATGTATGTGTCGTGAAAATGTAAGCTGAAGTATGTAAGCTGCTACGCGAATTGAGTCTCTGCTGTGGTCCACTCTCGCCTCCCCCTTTCCCCTCCCCCTCCCCTTCCTATTACTCATCAATGGCTCAAAGTTGACAGACGTGTATATTGTTTTTTCCGTGCAATTATTGCCTTTACGATGGGTTTCTAGTTACCAAGTTTGCACACCCCGTGTGCCTACGCACATAACTACCAAAATGTTGTAAGTACAAAATTCATGGTTATTTCCGTAGTCGTAAAGTGGTGGGTTACCCATGGCGTTGCATTCCGTGTCTAGCTTTCACTCGTTGCATTGACTTGTCCGCAAGCGGTACAGCAGCGATTATCGTGATTACTGACGCCACCTCCAAGATGACGGAGTTAACGCATCAATTTAACCATACACTTGTTTATAGTCATGCAAATTATACATGTTATGCTTTATTGGTTACCTAGTTTATGCATTCACTGAGGTGAAATTATCGGCTCTATTGCATTAGAAATACTGTCTACGAACGCTCCTAATGTTTCTCAAACTGGTGCAGGTACGACGGACCCATGTTCATGAAGACATTTCCTAATATTATGCAAACCTTTTGTTGATACCTACTGTACTAGAGGTTTATTTATACCTAACTGAGTCATCAACAACATTCAACAAATTCATTCTTACTTGTTTTTCTTGTACCTTTTCTGCTTCTAAATAATAAGTCAATGACCAACTATCTACTATCCAACTTATTTGATAAAGAGATTATTCATATTTTTTGTTACTTTGATTATTATGTTGATAGCACTGTCAACTGTACCTGTCAACTGTTAATAAATAATGTCCAGTCATAATCATAACTATGCTGGACTGGAAGCGAGAGAAAAAACAAAGAATGTGCCAGCTGCATTTCCTCCCGTGCATGCTGTAAAAACCAGCTAAGGGATCCCAGGGTTTCAGTATATTGCAATTTAGGTGATGGGCTGACAACCTGTCACTACAGCAATATACCTACTAATGTGTCTTAAATAACTCAAAACTTTGTCAGATGTGATGGAACGACCTTTATTTAGATTGTTTAAGCTCTGCCTATCGCGTTAGTGATAAAGGCGTGATTATATGTATGTATAATCATAATAATATTCATAAACCCATTTGGATATAAAATTGTTCATAACATAATATATATGAATAATAAATATGATGATTTACATAGAAAAAAATATAAGACTTCGGCAACAGTGTATTTTGGCCTGGAGCACAAAATGGACACAAATACTCTGAACTATTTTTTACTATTCTTTACTGACCTATTTCTAAAGAGTTTATTTGAGGCCTAGAACTTTGATCATACAGTATCTATAATAGCCAACTTCACTTTTCCTGTTTGGTTTACTCAAAAAGTCAGCAGAGATAAGCTTTCTTCACATTTTTTTTGAACTTTTTATCTGTATTTTTTATTTTATCAAAATCATTATCTGCTATTTTTATCTTGTCTGGTAATTCTACTTTATTATCTTGTCTGTAACCAACCCTAAATTACATACATATTTATTTTTAGAATTTTGTGTTCTATTACTTCATTCAGTAGCAACTTATTGATAGATTTGTATGGCAATGGCAAGCACAGAGAAAGCTAACATTGCAAAATAGATATGAAGCAATAAATGCAATAGTTTAGTACCATTAGCCTTCTGGTCAGATGTTGACATTATTGTTTTGTAATTTGTATGTTATCCTTTATCTTATTCTAGTCAGGTTTTGTCTACGAATTTGTATTGCAGTTAATGAGAGCAAAATGTTAATAGCTTGCCATATTTTTATTTTTTAGATTTCTAGTCAAACTCAGAAGTTTATGTATTCAAGCATATATTACGTGGCTTTTTGAATGCACAAAGTTCTCTTAGAGGGTGAAAAAAGGAGGGCCCCCCCTCCTTGGTGGCATGGAGGGAAAGTCCCCCCTTTATAAATAATGTTAGGTATATTTGCTCTGTGGTATAGCCAGTAGACAATTAAACTAAAATGAGTTTTTTTTTAAGTATAAATTTAAGTTGAAGAAGAAGCTTATCAAGTGAAAAATAAAAAGAATGTCTCCTTATCCAACCTAACCTAAAATTATTACAATACAATACAATACAAAATTATTTATTGCACAAAGAAACACATACAACAGAAATAAAAAGGAACAAACGTGACAGTACAATATAGGCGGCCTTATTGCTAAAGCAGCAATTTCTACCAGGCAACCTTTGGGTATAGAAATTGTACAAGCAGAAAGCGGGATAGTGCATATTACTACATATAATGCTTAGACAATATTTACACACTATTAAATAAATATTTCAATAAAAACAAATATACTGATACATATCTTATGATAAACTAATACATAATATATGCTACATAAGATAGGATACTCTACGTTATATATCAGAGAAATTGGTAGATAGAATATCACTACATATACTTACTTAAATGATACTTATTGTGTTAGGATAAAGCTTAACTCGGCTTACTTTTGTTCCTCTTTTATTAAACTCAGGAAAATTTGTTCTCATTATTATTAATCTAGCTCTTTTACTGAAGTAATACACCTATAAATTGTTATTAGTGGTTATATGTTTTGTATAATCATTTAAAAAAAAACAAAAGTTTATAATTGGATTTATAAATAGGTAGCTTAGCTTGGTTTAAGTAATTTCAGTTTCTATTTTAAATATTTAGTCAGCCCTCCAGAAGCTCTTAAGATTCTGAATTTCATCATAGTAAGAAAGAAATCTACACACACACACACACACACACACAAATCACGCCTTTATCCCTTACGGGGTAGGCAGAGCGTTTAACGCCTCGTAAAAGGCATTTTCGCCACGTCTGACAAGAATTGAGGGCAATTTTAGATTGTAATATGTATTGCTGTAATATAGTATTTACTTCTATAATTAGCGTAAATACTTCTGTGTTTAAAGAATGCGGGTGTAGAGACCCCACTGAAATCTCGATGTCAATTAAATACGATCACGTCTGGGCCGCGTGTTCGGTCCAAGGTCATTGAACTGATCAGAATCAAGCATGTTTCTTCCGAATGATACCTACAAGCAGAAAAATGCGTGCGTATGACAAATCAAATCGAGTGGGTAAACCCTAATCACTGATAAAGTAAAAGATACCTTTAGTCGCCATTGCATATTCTTACTATTTACTTCCATGTTGGGTTGGGAGCATGCAAAATGTGCCAGTAGAATGTGCCAGTTGCATTTCCTTCCGGGCATGCTGTAAAACCAGCTAAGAGATCCGAGGGTTTTAGTGTATTGTAATTTAGGCGATCGGCTGACAACCTGTCACTACAGCAATATACCTACAAATTTATCTTAAATATCCCTTAAAATTTTGTCAGACGTGGCGGGTCGACCTTTGTTTAGATCGTTTACGCTCTGCTTACCCCATGTATGCATATTCTCGTCTCGAAAGCCCCCATGTAGTTCTCAAACAGCAAGTTCCACGATACGAACAGATATTCTCCATCTTCTTTCCTAAGATGTTCATAAGATCGTAAGCAGCAGCGGGCTAAGTTTGGATGAGATCGGCTGAAGACCGAGCTCAGTGGCGAGCCATGGGATCAGCAGTGGCACAGAATATATAATACTGCATAGCAGTGGACTAACACAGGTTGATTGATGATTATGAGAGCGATATTGTATACAGGCTGTTAAATTAATTGCGTGCTATAGCTTAGGGGGTGTTTCAGTAACGTAAAAAGGCCCTGTAAAAAGTATTAAATAAAATAAAATGCAAAAAATTATAAGTACAACTCTGTAGGTATTTATAATAATTCTCAGAGCTGCGTCTGGTCGCACCGCTATAACCGATCCCGCGTAACGCAAGATAAGGCGAGAACCAATTCCGCGCGACGCGCGAGTCTATCGCTGCGGCTAGATGCAGCTCTTGGAATCATAATCAATACCGACTATTGTTTTTTTATTTTTTGAGTTGGATTTTTGTTAATATTTTTCGGGCTTCTTTTACGTTACTGAAACACCACTTAAGTTACGGCACGCAATTAAATTAACACTCTGTATTTTCGCTTCGTTATAGGAATGCCGAGACTTCTTTTCATCTTCGTGTTTTGCGTCTTCCTGTTCTTCGGCTGTTTTCTGGCGAAAGACCTGCGGATAAAACATGCATTTTTTCTTTAAGTGTGTAACATATTTTTTTTCTGTTTCAGTGCCACCATGGCGCCCTCACCGGACATCCCTGTCCAACGACAACAAATATCAAAACCAACGGCCCTCGACATCTCCGGACTCGTACTTATTTCTCTGGTAAGTTTCTGCAATGCTTATCCCACTTTCTCAGAATAACCTTACGTAGTCTACGGAGCACAGACTATGGGTAGGTACACGCCGCTCTCGTTACCGATCTCTCTTTCACTCAAGTAGAAAAGAAAGAGAGAGATTGATAGCGTATTACGAAGAGATGATTAACTTCAAACTGCAGTTTTACAAACCGGCATGGTAGGTTTTTTTTGAGCCTTAACCAGACTGATCGCCAAAAAACCTACCCTGCCGGTTTGTAAGACTGCAATACACAATACGCACTAAACCTTACTGGTATATCCTGATGAATAATGAATACCAATAAAATAGTAGGAACATATTTCGAAGATCAAAAAATTCGTGTTCTTTAAAACATGCATATGATACGCACAACCGAACTAAAATAAAAAAATAGGTGCACTGATCTTTAGTCATAGAAGAGCTCCTTTTTATTCTTCTTCTGTCGAGTGGATATCGAGTCTATGGACTCGATGAACCCTGGTGTCTGAGTTTTTAAACCGCCTAGTAGCACAACTATCAGGCCTCTGACATGGTTTTGTGTAACAACCACTATCAAAGACAGCGACCGGGACCGACGGCTTAACGTGCCCTCCGAAGCACGAAATCTTTTTCTTTTCGGACAATCAGATTCAGCCTGCAATGTCCTACCCAAACTGGGGAAAAATTCACAAAGTGATAAATTCTCAAATATCTACTTTGTGTTTTCCCCCCTAGGAATCGAACCCAGGACCTCCGGATCTGGAGTCCATCGCACTAGCCACTAGACCACGGAGGCAGTTAATAAAATTTTCCTCCTTTTTATAAAATCCTAGAAATTTAGAAATTAATATCCTGGAAAAGTCAATTTAATAGACCGTTGACTGTATGCATATTCTATAAGAGAAAACAACATGACTGCAAGTAAATACATGCATGCTGTCACTGCACAAATGCATTTTTTTGTTATTTAATTTTAACATAAGTTCAGAATACGATTTTAATAAGCTGTTGACGTTATGCATACCCCATATGTCAAAGAAGGCGTGACTGCATGGACATGCTTGTGTTCTGAGGCGTAGTACGCGAGATTTTATCATCGGTTTGGTTACGTCCGGGCTCATTCAACTTGAAAGGTGAAGGGGCTCTGTGATAAACTATGCGTTTATTTTAACGACTTTGTCTTCTACGCATCCAATTTCTATTTTATTAGAATGCCATGTACAACATAATAATTTGTAAATGTTGCTGTAAGCTCCCCAAATAAAATAAAATAAACATTTAAAATATTATTGCAATCGTGGTCTCAGATGTCCTGGTTTCGACTCCCTGCGTGTAACAACGACTTTTTTTGCTGGTTCTAGAATAGAATCTAGTATGATTAAAACACGATTGTCAATTCTTTTTTAACTTCCAAGCTTGACTGGGAGCGAGAGAAAAACATAGAATGTGCCAGCTGCATTTCCTCCCGGGCATGCTGTAAGAACCAGCTAAGGGATCTGAGGGTTTCAGTATATTGCAATTTAGGCGATGGGCTGACAACCTGTCACTACAGCGATATACTTACAAATCCATCTTGAATAACCCTCAAAACTTTGTCAGACGTAGCGGAACGACCTTTGTTTAGGTCGTTTACGCTCTGCCTACCCCATTAGGGATAAAGGAGTGATTATATGTATGTATGTATGTTTGGAAGGATATATAAAATGATAATGGACGGTCTGAGATGAATTTACTAGTTGCTTCTCTTCCCTTAAAGCCGGTAGAGAGTGTTGCATACCAATACTTGGAATGACAATCTGTCAGAGCGATGCTCAATTTTATCTAAGTTTCATCTAAAATTCGTCACATGTGTGGCAAATATGACGAAAGCGTGGTCTATGCATCATCACTACATAGTATAAAACAAAGTCGCTTTCTCTGTCCCTATATCCCTATGTATGCATAAATCTTTAAAACTACGCAACGGATTTTGATGCGGTTTCTTTTAATGGATAGAGTGATTCAAGAGGAAGGTTTATATGTAAAATACATGCAAAATGTAATAGAGAAACACTGATAATTTCCGTGCGAAGTCAGGGCGGGTCGCTAGTCTGGGTTAAACTTCTAACTAGCTAACATATATATTGCATCTTGTAATGGGAATCGAGCTATTTTGACATCATACAAATTTGACAATTTCCATCCGAACTAGCTAGAATTTCCTAAAAAAAATTAATGTTTCAGACGCTCTGTTGTTTCTCAAATTTTGTAAATAAATGGCCAAAAACTGTTATTTATCGAAAGCTAATATTCCAATGAATGTGTTTTCCAGAGTGCTGTACACCCAATTTCCCAGCATGAGTGCGAGCCAATGGGATTGGTCGCCGGCTTCGGCCGACGGCTTGCTCACTAATGAAGAGTGTTCTATGCTGCTCGATGTTGACATCTTTGATGATGGTACGTATCTTCAAACATAAACTGAGACGAAAGAACATAGTACATAGAATGAGTCCAGGTGGTAGTATGTGCAAAACAGTTATAAAATACCACGAAAATACCCCTGTCGTAGACTCTTCAGTCTGTTTACTACGTCCATTGTCAATCAACTTGTTAACTGACATTACCATATTCAGGTCTCAAAATACAGAAAATTTTAATATTTCTTAAAAAAATATTTACGTTTAGATTGATACATTCCTAAATGACTATAATTCATAGTCAATTTTGATAATTAGCATTAAAATTTACAGAAAAAAATATAGTAACTCAGTATACTATTTCGCTTTTTGTTAATTGCATTACTAAAAAGCCAATAAAAAGCGAAATAGTATACAGAGTTACGTTTTTTCTTTAGACAAATTTTAATTTTCTGTATTTTTAGACCTAAGACCAAGTCCCGGTAATGTCGGTTAAATAGTTGACTATCACGGTATAAATACTTTTAATAGTGTGTTTCATTATTCGATCGACGTCTAAGATGAGCTTTTGACCGATCTTCCCCATGGGTAAAATGTTATGTTCATCTTAACAAGGAAATACATACACTTTATAAATCTGTAGAAGTAAGGGCCGTATTTGTAATCAGCTCTCATGAGTGACAGCGAGTATGAGTTCGTATCAGAAATGTCATTCCAGTACAAACTGGCCTGTCAAATCCATACTTAATATTGCTCTCAAGTTTGAGATCGCTTCATAAATACGAGCATAAGTAACTTTTAACCATTCCTTATTTGAGATACCTTTTTTGACTCAACCTAAGAATAAGTTGTTATTTTAGCAGGTTTTCCCTATTATACTCTTATCGCGGCACTCTTCAAATTAAATGTTATCATAATCGGATTATAAAAGTGACAGCAGAAAAATGATACGCTACTTAATTGTTAGATCATTGCTAATCGTTTCTATAATTGGATAAGTGTGTTGCTACGTGGATTCTCGAATGACCAGACAGAAATGAATCAGCAAATAATAGTTTGTTATTATGACGCGAATTTGTTATTATTATTTAGACTCATTCCGTAACAAAAATAACGTGTGCTCTGTAGAACCGCACCCAAAAGAATTGTACGCTTTATGCACAATAATTTACTAACAATTTTATAAGAAATACACTGGTTGTTACCGATCTATGGGATCCGAGGTTTTCTGTATATTGCAACTTAGGCGATGGGCTGACAACTTGTCACTACAACAATATGCCTACAAATCTATCTAAATAACCCTCAAAACATTGTCAGACGTGGCGGAACAACCTTTGTTTAGCTCATTTACGCTCTGCCTACCCCATTAGGGATAAAGGCGTGATTATATGTATGTATGTATGTATGTTACCGATTTACAGGCAAAAATTTATGGCCGGGCTGGAACAGTCCAGACATACGGGTGTGCTAATCAAATCAAAATCATACTTAAGGTTAGAACTCACTATGGCGTAGCTGCAGCTTCAGTGCTGCTTCAGTGCGGTACCTCTCATACATTTCCATACAAAGAATCATTTGTCGCGCAGTGTCGCGCCGCGCCGCCTCCGCTGCAGCTGCGTCCTAGTGCGGTCTAACCTTTAGGCCTATAGTAATATTTCCATCGACACGAAAAGAAGAACAAGCATCTTGTTTTTTTGAGGATTTTGTTTTAGAAGAAGCAATTTCTTCATAAAACTTTCGATAATCTAAAAATTTTAAATAGGAAAAATAGGCTTTTTTCCATGCTGGACTGGGTTCATCATTGGCCTCATACGTCTTTGACAGACGATTTAGTCAGTGTCTGAGACAAGACTGGGTTATATATTGCAATATAGGTGATGGACTGACAACCTGTCACTACAGCAATATACCTACAAATCCATCTTAAATAAATCAAAACTTTGTCAGACGAAGCGGAACGTCCTTTGTTTCGGTCGTTTACGCTTTGCCTACCCCATTAGGGATAAAGGCGATATTAAATGTATGTAAAAATAGGAAGATAGAAAGTGCCTGTAAAAAATCTTATAGCAAAAGTTGTAGTAACTGCAGGGTACTATTTGCTTGTGTTTTTTTCAATAATCAATGGAATTTATGTCTATTGGAGTGCAAGAAAAATGTTTTCAATTTATTAATAATAATAAAATAATAAAAGCCTTAATTTAAAATTACTATAAGAATTGTTACATTGTGTGATCTATAAAACAATTGAACTTATTTTTTTAAAAGAACTACATGCCATCCATCAGTTACAATAATAAAATACAATCATGTTTAGTAATTAAAGATTAGTAAAACCATAATTTCATTAAAAAAATAAAACAATCATTAGTAATTACATTGCATTAAAAATATTACGGACAATCAATTGAGACTATATATATTATTTTAATATAAGGCCTCCTTTTTTATGAAAAAAAGGGGAATTTATTAATATTTAGCCAGAAATGTTTTTCGGATAACGCCTATTATCCACACATTCTTTCATGCTGGACTGGGAGCGAGAGAAAAACATAGTATGTGCCAGCTGCATTTTTTCCCGGGCAAGCTGTAAAAACCAGCTAAGGTATCCGAGGGTCTCTGTACTTTGCAATTTAGGCGATGGGCTGACAACCTGTTACTAAATGCAATTTACCTACAAATCATAACCCTCAAAACGGTCAGGCGTTGCGGAACGATCTTTGTTTAGGTCGTTTACGCTGTGCCTACCGCATTAGAGATAAAGGCGTGATTATATGTATGTACTTACACAGAAGGTATTTTAGTTAGTTTTCAAATGTTATTTACTCTAAAATTTATTTGAGGTGTGGTGGGTTAAATGATAATCTTTGACCTTTTTCGCCGAAGTATAAGATTCAAATAGTACGATTTTAATTAATTGGCTAACCTTGGCTAATGTTTTAAAAATAAATACTGAGAATGTAATTTTGATATGGTGGAAGAACAATTGTAAGTGCAGTTTTATTCTTTTACTTAAAATTTTATTTGCCGAAACTTGAAATAGATGATTTAATTTTAATTTTAATAGTTCATACATTGATATGAGCAAGTTTTCCTACGTTGCATTGACATTTTTCTTACACGCAACCCACATAACAAACATCTGTTTTAATTTTATACATTTGGTAGAGCTTAATAGAGACTTTGAGAGCTATGATTGGCAATACACATACCACCAACCTCACCAATTTTTTCCATGGAATTAGTTATAATGATAACTGATTTGCTTACTTGTTTGTATTGAAAGGAGGGTTAGCCCTCGTATAGAATCGAAACGTCGAGGGCTACCTTCCTTTCAATACAAACAAGTTAGCCGATAAGTTTTCATTATGAGTAATACTTGTTTTTGTACATTCATGCTTACATATAATCACGCCTTTATCCCTAATGAGGTAGGAAGAGCGTAAACAACCTAAACAAAGGTTCGCCACATCTGACAAAGTTTTGAGGATTATTTACGATATATTTGTAGGTACATATATTGCTTTAGTGGCAGGTTGTCAGCCCATCGCCTAAATTGCAATATACAGAAACCCTCGGATCCCTTAGCTGGTTTCTACAGCATGCCCGGGAGGAAATGCAGCTGGCACATAGTATGTTTTTGTCTCGCTCCCAGGCCAGCATGGAAAGATCTTCAAGATCTTGTTTATCGTTTAGTGTTAAAATAGAATTAGTTATTTCTAATTATGACAAAAATTTGTGCCGAAATTGTACCAAGTAGTGCCACTGCGGAAAAAGTAATGGCTAAGATAATGCACGTGTATTCGTAGGGGGCTATATCTAGGTACCTTATCTGTATGCTTATTATAATTAGTCTGGTCTGTGCCAGTGGTCACTTTTATCGTGTCAACACCCCCCACGATCTCGCTGCGTGATTCGGTCCGAACTTTCTTTTTCATTTTCGAACTATTTGACATGCTGGACTGGGAGAGATAGAAAAACATAGAATGTTCCAGCTGCCTTTCCTCCCGGGCATGCTGTAGAAGTCAGCAAAAGGGATTCGAGGGTTCCAGTGTATTGTAATTTAGGCGATGGGCTGACCTGTCACTATAGCAATACAAATCATTACAATCTAAAATTTGCCCTCAATTTTTGTCAGACGTGGCGAAAGCGCCTGTTACGAGGCGTTTTACGCTCTGCCTACAAAGGCTTACTATAAAGGCGTGATTTTATGTATGTTTGTATCTAGAGTGGAAGATTTCTATTGATTATGCATTTACTTTATCTATCAAAGTTGCTATGGCTGACTACTACTAAAAACATTTTCAGATAGTATCCCAAGTAATAGCTAAGATAACACGTGTATTCGTAGGGGGCTATATCTAGGTATTTTATCTGTAGCTACTATAATTAGGTCCAGTTTACACCGGGAAGCGACGCGACGCGGCGCGTAGCTGCTTCAAGATGCAACTTTTTGTACTACAAAGTAACAGGCTACACTGTGCGTGGATTTTTTAAGTTCTGTCCATGAAATGTCTATCTTTTTGTAGTAAATATAGAACTAGGTAGTAAAAAAAAATGCTGACCATGACTTAACTTTGAAATGTGAACCTACCCATTAAACTGAATAACTACTCCAAGGAAAATAGTTTGAAAATTAAAAAAGAAATGGTAAAAAATGACTCGAGGCGCTAACTCCATTTGTATGAGAGGGTCAAATTATTTATTCATATTTCGACATATGTTCTTCAGGGAATGTTGTTCAGTTTCATCGCTAACATCACACCCTAAAGTTTCACGCTTCCGAATCGCGTCGCGTCGCATCCCGGTGTGAAATTGACCCTCAGTGGCCTGTCGGTGTCAGTGGTCACTTTTATCGTCGCTTCAGAATCAACACCCCCCACGGTCTCGCATCGTGCTTCGGCTGATAACTAATTATAACGGCGAGTAAATTTTCCATCGGAGATTACATGTAACGACTAGCGGGACAGATTGTGTAAGGTTTCAGATCAGATACCTATACATACATACATACATACATATAATCACGCCTTTATCCCTAATGGGGTAGGCAGAGCGTAAACGATCAAAACAAAGGTCGTTCCGCCACGTCTGACAAAGTTTTGAGGGTTATTTAAGATATATTTGTAGGTATATTGCTGTAGTGACAGGTTGTCAGCCCATGGCCTAAATTGCAATATACTGAATCCCTCGGATCCCTTCACTGGTTTTTACAGCATACCCGGGAGGAAGTGCAGCTGGCACATTCTATGTTTTTCTCTCGCTCCCAGGCCAGCATGGAAGTTAGATACCTATACATGTAGAAATTTAGTAAGTAAGTGGGCTTGATTCTAGATTTGCCGGCTAAAACTAAAATTAAAATCTATTTGTCACTTTCAGACTAAAAGCATTGGAAAAGGACAAGAGATCTAGTCTCTCCGGTTTTTCATTTATAGTCGGTGCTTTTATGTTAATCTGTCAATTTTATCCGCCGTCATATGCTCGTCAAAATCTAGCGAACAAATTGTAAAACCATAGAGTATAAATTGCCTGTCCTTTTTCAATTTTATTATTTTTAAAGCGACAGATAAATTTTAATTTTCTTTTAGTAAGTAAGTAAATTGTTTATTTTACTGTAAAGATACATACATACATACATATAATCACGCCTTTATCCCTAATGGGGTAGGCAGAGCGTAAACGTCCAAAACAAAGGTCGTTTCGCCACGTCTGATAAAGTTTTGAGGGTTATTTAAGATAGATTTGTAGGTATATTGCTGTAGTGAAAGGTTGTCAGCCCATCGCCTAAATTACAATATACCGAAACCCTCGGATCCCTTAGCTGGTTTTTACAGCATGCCCGGGAGGAAAAGCAGCTGGCACATTCTATGTTTTCTCTCGATCCCAGGCCAGCATGGAAGTAACTGTAAAGATACATATTTAAAATTACAAACTTACCCTATTTTATAATATCTACACTCAAAATTGCAGCCACTCAGCATATGCTGTAGCACTAGGTACTACAGCCCTGGTCTTCCGAGGTACCTAATAAACAATACATTTCTGTATGTGACGGTGATATTGCATTGAATTAGTCACAGGTCGTACAAGGCATTCAGTCAGAATTATTACTTTGAGCTAAATATTTTTTGTCTGAGATAGATGGTAGCACCTATTCTACCTACTTATACAAACGTATACGTACGACTTGCTTGAATCCTCAGTTTGAATTTTGTTAGAAGAATTTGATTCATGTTAATTGGGAAAACATGTTTTCTATCATTTGCACTTCTGTACTATATGTACTTGCTTACTTAGTTGTAATAATCAGTTAGAAAGTTAACTGTTCTTTTACCTTTTAAAGATTTTTATATCTTGTCTATTTAACCGCTTCGAAATCCACACGACATGGAGAAGAACCTCTGATCCCTGGAATTATCCGCGTTAGATTAAATTTATTTTGGTTTGGATAAGAAATCAATATTGTTTAGTTTTTACCAATTAGTGGTACAATTAACGCGTCCGGAAAAGATAACAATGATCCGAATTAAGCTTTACAACAAAAAAGAACATTAATATTTTAATAACCAATAACTTCTTGTCAGAAATTGTAGGTGTTATTTTATTTTGTATTTCACCTGCCTATACATTTTTAATGTTGATATATTTTGTATCTCTAATTTTTTTTACAGTCAAAATTTTGTCAAAATAATAGAACATCATAATTAAATGAACTTGAAAATGGTTTTCAAAAGGGGCGTGTTTCTTGGCACGATCGTAAATTTTCTGGTGTGTTCTATCAAATTGCTAATGATATTTTGGAAGGAAATGAAATATTATCATAGAAATAATTAGGTATTTTATACTATTGCATATAATAAATAATAATAATAAAATTTATTAAACCAAATAGAAAAGTACAATTTGTTACAATCGGATTTTGAATTTTAAATAATTTGCACATGACATTAAACCCTGCTTCTTAAACTAGGTCAACCTGTATCTTAAGAAGCAGTGTTCATCCAGTTACATTGTAATTATAAAAAATTACACAAGTAGTGGTGCTGAGGTGATTTGGGGGTGATTTACTTTGATAGAACAAAGTTGAATACGTAAAAGATTATAAAAAATAATAATAATAAAAAAAATAACAATAAAAATGATATTTGACAATCAATAAAAGGATATGCTGTGTGTGTGTGTGTGTGTGTGTGTGTGTGTGTGTGTGTGTGTGTGTGTGTGTGTGTAATATAGGATGAGAAAACGCCGCTTATGTGCAAATAATTATATAAATCTTTTGTCTTGATAAGTAAGATTCAATATTTCCATGCCATGCTGTTTTTGAATGATTTCTATTAACTATAAATAGTCGCGAGAGTTATTTATATACGTACTGTAATTATAATTACTGAAGACTGTAGGTTCTGTATAGCGAGTCTTAATAGTAAAATAAATTTACTTATGATTGGTTAACAGCGGCAAATTTAGATGAGACTCTTGTGATGTGATGTTTCGATTTTCAAAAATGGAAATCTATGGTATTTTTCCCATTTTATCACCATTATCTTATGAAGATAATCGGGGAGTTGTACGAGTAAATAATTAACTTTACTTTTGTAATGTAATGAAAGAAAGGCTCCCATTTTGTTTATTGAACTAAATTAATAAACAGATACTCTATCCTGACAGGATGGTAAAATAAACAATCATTAGGTGGTTGGTTTACTGATCATTAGTAATGATTTATTTATTTATGATGATTGCAACATAAAGCCTTACAATCGTTTAACTAGTATTAGTTATTTATTAAGGCGTATATTTCTGGCTAAAAAGGGTTCTTTTGTCTTTAATCGACAAAATGTTTAAATACAGTTGTATTTTAGTTTGTAATGTAAATGGTCAAACTTTCGCTGAATATGTACGTACATACATACATACATATAATCACGCCTTTATCCCTAATGGGGTAGGTAGAGCGTTAACGACCTAAACAAACATACGTACACTTATCAATATTATTTTAGTTACAGTTGGCTTAATGGTAAAGACTTAATTTGGGGTTACATAACTGATTGCTAATCTCATAAATTAAGTATACGCGCACATCATTTATCTGAAGCCCGTTTTCAAGAGCAAATAAGATGTATACTGGTTGACTGGTTGCTATGTCGCCCGCGTGGGTGTGTCTTGATAATCACTCAGCGGTCGAGTGACTTGACTACGAACCAATAAGTTTTGATACGGGATCACGTCATATAAAAGGTTCCTATTAAAAACATGTTTTTATATAACAAATTGTGGATCGAGCATATGGCTGTTTTCCACTACTTATCTTGTATCCAATGAAAATATAGATGTTTTGACAACTCAGTTTATAACAAGTTGTTTTCCAGTCTATCCCTATTGATTTATATCGGAAAATATGAGTCAACATCATTTTATAGCAGAAATTTATAGTGGAATAAAATGAGGAAATATTTATAAAAATAATAATTATATTTTTGGGTATACGTAAAACTAAATAAAATTTAATTTGGGTTTTCTTGCTGAACATAAAGAAGGGGGTCATAATAATCATAAAGCATGATATGTTTATTATGCGTTATTTCTAAATCTATAGTTTTTTTATTACTTTCTTTTATTATAATACGTAGTTAAATTGCTATCGCTTATAAAAGTAAGAGTAACAAATAAGTAATAACAAGTGGGGTTGTTTTTATAACGAGAGGTTATTTTCGCGTCCTTATCGGCAAGATTTAAAGCATCGAGCCTCTGGGCGTTGCTTTGACGTAATATCGCCCGATAGATATCGTCCACATATATATTGACGATCCCAGCTTCCCCGGCGTATTTTGTCCACTACTTATCTAAGCTTATTACCTTGAAGCTCTTCGAATACTTCGCACGAGATTCGCGCTACAGTAAATCGATTTATTCGGAGACTTATTGGATTAAAGTGGAATTTATTTGTTGATTACAAGATGTGTTGTTATCAAAATACTGCTGGAGGCATGTGTGACCTGTGCAGGGAGTTCCAGTTTTCACTTCTACAAAGTAAGATAGTTTTAATCAGTCGATGAAATGTTACTTTATCGGATCCTTTATTTATAAAGATAAAGCCTTAAATCGATAAACGTCATTATTATTAGTAAATAGTTTATTAACATAATTATAAATAAAATAGAAATATAATCAAATAACTATTTATAATTAGTGATGTACGGTTTGGAAAAGCGAATTGTAATAATCAAACGAAATTAAAATAGTTTTCTTCTCACTGCACTCCTTAAAAATAATAATACTAGGAATTAAGAGTCATGCAATAAGCATTTCTTTGGGATGAAGATAAACTCATACTGATATCGAAATTTCCCGATCTCCAAATTGAGTTGAACATGAACAATGTGTTTCGATTAGTTAGTTAGTTCAACAGAATTTGCGTCTTTAAACATAGTTCTAACTGTAACTCATTGTCCACAGATCTGCTTAAGTCCTTCCCCACCGCTGCTGCAAAGATCGAGCCGAGCAAGTATTGTTCAGACGACCTCACCTCAAGTCTGTACCCGCCATCACCGCCTGAGATCAAACCCAACCGCGCGGAGCTCGCTAACGATCTTCTGCAGCAGATTGAGACCTCATGCAAACAAGGTAAGCGAAATAAGCGAACCGTCATAGAACCTAGAGACATCAAGCAAACAGGGTAAGCGAAATAAGCGTCATAGAACCTAGATATATCAAGCAAACAGGATAAGCGAAATAAGCGTCATAGAACCTAGATAATAATATATCATGGAAAGGTAAGCGAAATAAGTGAACCGACATAGAAATATCTGGTGCCTTGCTAACATTCACCTTCGATATCCTAGAGACATCAAGCAAAAAGGCTAAGCAAAATAAGCGAACCGCTATAGAAACAGTTGAACCACGCTAGCTAACATTCACCCCAAGTCGGTATCTGTACCCGCAATCAGAGCAGATTGAGACCTAATGCCAACAATTGAAGCGAAATAAGCAAACCCTCATATAATATAGATACGCCATGTTACATGTAAACAGGGTAAGCGAAAAAAGCGTCATCAATAAGCTAATATATATCATGCAAACAATACAAGCTAAATAAGCGTACCGTCATAGAAATAGCAGAACCCAAACTTTAAAATCTCAACTCTGTACCCGGCGTCGCCGCCTGAGATCAAACCCAGGCGCGCGGAGCTTACCTTCGGTAGCAGATTGAGATGCAAACAAAGGAAGCAATAAACAGCTGATGCACGCCATACTTGGTAACATTCTGGGACGTAGCTTTAACATTAAATTGAGACATCGAGCGAATACTATACCGGGTGTAAGGGACAGTGTCCCGCAAACTGATAGGGGTTCAACTTTTTCTATTACAATTGACATAATACCAGGTGTAAGGAACAGCGTCCCGCAAACTGATAGGGGTTGCTCAGTCAACGACACTGAACAACTTCCACTAAGACATCCTTTCAGGAAGCGAAAATAAAAATTGGCTTAACCATACAAAATGTCCATCAGACAATTTTTACGAAAAAGTTTTTTTTCTAATTCCTGAAAGAATTTCCTGGTTGAAGTTGTTCAGTGTCGTAGACTAAGCAGCCCCTATCAGTTCGCAGGACGCTGTCCCTTACACCTGGTATTATGTCAATCGTATTAGAAAAAGTTGAACCACGCCATGCTATATTTTGCGAATATTATGAGAAGAATTCGAAGTCAAGTTTTTAGCAGCAGGTACGAAAACCGACATAGAAATAGCTAAAAGACGTGAAACTTGCTAACATTATATGGGTCGAAATACCTACTTATTTAGTATAAAAAGACAAGTCATACAACCAAAGTAAGGGTCGAGCCTCTGGTAGGCAATGTACCTTATGTAGGAAAAACTATATAACGCATTATATACTAGAGTCCGCTGCTGGACCTATCTCAATACGTAGAGAGCAACGTTTTTTTTCATAAAATCTACACAAAAAATATAGGGCGTGCTTTGTGGATTACAAGAAACTTTCTAGTAGTAAAAAATACTGCGATTTTTGTTTTTGGATTAAGAACGTTCTGAGTAGCAAAGTAGGGAGCAATATTATATACTGGATATAGACATCAAAATAAAAAAGCATTTTATTCGGTACCATAGATATTACAATTAGACAACTTAAAAACAAAATATATAACAAAATCAATCAAATACAAATAATAAGTCAACTTAAAAACTAAACGAAAAGCCCGCCCTGGGTCATTCCCGGTGCAAAGGTGCCCATTACGCTCGCTGCGTTACCACGCTGAACTGTTATAGACAGCCTTTGCAGCAGAAACGCCCCAGCGCGGTTGTCGCAATCTCTCTCCTGAAGGCGGCGTCCAATTTCCCTAAGGATTGACATCCCTTCCGATGCCCAACAACCCAAAGTCTCCACTGCCAGGGGGACAAAGTAATACATACATACATACATATAATCACGCCTTTATCCCTAACGGGGTAGGCAGAGCGTAAACGACCTAAACAAAGGTCGTTCCGCCACGTCTGACAAAGTTAAGAAGGTTATTTATGATACATTTGTATGTATATTGCTGTAGTGACAGGTTGTCAGCCCATCGCCTAAAATGCAACATACTGAAACCCTCGGATCCCCTAGCTGGTTTTTACAGCATGCCCGGGAGGAAATTCAGCTGGCACATTCTATGTTTTTCTCTCGCTCCCAGTCCAGTGTGGAAGAAATATTGTAACAAAGTAATATTGGCATCAAAGACATGACATCAAAATAATTCCTTATTCGGTGGCATCCGTTAATCATATCTGTTGATATAATAAGCGACACGCTGGATACTAATGACGTACTTTGAAATACTTAGGCAAATATTTGTTTGACCTTTATTTATTAGCGAGATAACCCCTAGAAGTGACGCCCTTTCAGCAGTGGCCAATGGTTATTTTATACGAATTTTGATTTTATTTAATACGAACGTTGTAGATTTTTTTTAGAATAGAAATATAATGAAATTTATTATACCGGGTGTAAGGGACAGCGTCCTGCAAACTGATAGTGGTTGCTCAGTCAACGATACTGAACAACATTCACCAGGAAATTCTTTGATGATGAAAAGAAAAGACTTTCCCATACAAAATGACCACCTCGATCAGACAGTTTGTATGGAAAATCATTTTTTTTTCTTATTTCCTGGTAGAATTTCCTGGTGATAGTTGTTCAGTTTCGCTAACTGAGCAATCCCTATCAGCTTGCGGGACGCTGTCCCGTATACGGCGACATCTATCGGCAAACTGCTAAAGCTTGCTCAGTCACCGAACCAAACTGAACAAACATAAAAAATATAAATAGATACTGGAAGAATTTGTTGAAGGTTTTTTAGTTTCGTTTACTGAACAACCCCTATCAGTTTGCAGGAAGCTGTCCCTTACACTATGTATACTACGTACACCTACAAGAAATATATTCTATATTCAAAAGAAAGTTTCAATGTTTAAATGTTAATGGCATTTTAATGTAACCATTTTTATATCCAGCCAGTAGTTTCCTTACCAATCATCGGTTTGTAAACATGTAATTTTCTGATCAAACTGATATAGATTATAACTTGGTCATTGTGATTTGCATTTTATTATTACTGACGAAACTTAGATTGTATCCTGAGCTTGGAATGGGCTTACCTCAAAATATCAAAGTTTTCATTTATTTTCACAAAATTCTTACTATTTACTTGACTAGTTTTTGTCCTATCGCATTTTATGTCATAATATGTTTTATGGCATTATCACCATGATTCGTCAATTTGTATGTGCGTTCAGTTGATACTTTTCGCGATAATACGTGGTGCCAGGTCACTAGTCACATCAATACATACTTACAATGCTTTAACCATCATCATCATCTCCCTAGCCTTATCCTGTATCTCACGGGGTTTGCTACCTAATCTAGGGGATTGAACGAGGGTACTGGTTTTTACACAGAGCGACTGCCATCTGACCTCCGCAACCCAGAAGGTAAACCAGACCCAATCCTAGATTAGGTCAGAGTTTTTCAAGCCGCCAATGCTTAGCGTTTTCCTCTGTCATGGCTAAACGACTAATATATATGGTATTAAACGATATTAACCGGGACCAACGGCTTAACGTGCCTTCCGAAGCACGGAAAAAGCGCCGAATAAACGTACATATGAAATTCGAAAACCGAAAAACACATTGGTACGTGGTGGGATTCCAACCACGTCCTCCCGCTCAGGAGGCAGCGGCCCTATCCACTACACCATCGGGCTCTATACTTACAATGCTTTAACCATTGTCATATAATTCGAAAAATCTAGATATGAATCCAAGAAATAGCCAGCAATGTTCTTATGCTAGCTCGTCTATTTAGCTTAACCGGTATGGCTATTTCTTATAGTCCGTGGAGAGACCCATATCCAGTGCAACACATTTTACCTGTATTTGTGATATACTTTTACGAGTCTCATAACGAGATTTCAATGCTAAAATATTAATGACATGAGACAGATTTTATCTGCGTTAACACGTGTCATATTTATTTGAAGCGCTGTTGTTTCTTCTTAGGCCCGTTACGTAGCCTTATCCCTCATAATCTTAATTATCAGATATTCTTTAGACTTACATACAAACATATAATCACGCCTTTATCCCTAATGGGGTAGGCAGAGAGTAAACGACCTAAACAAAGGTCGTTCCGCACGTCTGACAAAGTTTTGAGGCTAATTTAAGATAGATTTGTAGGTATATTGCTGTAGTGGCAAGATGTACGCCCATCGCCTAAATTGCAACATACTGAAACCCTCGAATCCCTTAACTAGTTTTTACAGCATGCCCTAGAGGAAATGCAGCTGGCACATTCTATGTTTTTCTCTCGCTCCCAGTCCAGCATGATTTAGACTTTCTAGTGTATATCTAGTGGGCTTGGCTTGGATATTATCTGCCAGTCAACCCATTCAATTATTTAGTACATACTACTTATCTGAACTTCCCCTTACGTTACTCGGACACACCTCTGATCGTGATCTGTCGCATGATGTTTGCGTGATGTGATATGGTATATCGGGTTTATCGCATCACTAATTAAGTATAAGTAGGATGGGTCAACACCAATATTAAGTAAATAACCTTTAATTGGCTCAATACTCGTTCGAGCTAATTATTTTGTCTAGACTTTAACGACCAAGAACCAATGTCATGCGAGCAATGACTAAATCCTCAAGTTTAAGCTAAATAAAAGCAGAGTAGTAGATTATTTAGAATATTCTAGTCTAATTTACTGTTTTCTTATTTTTCCGCGGAAATTTCTCAAGTCTGATTTTAGAATACAAACTACCTACCTCCTTATACAGTAATCTATCATTATTGTGAGATATCGTCTATCTTTTAGGTTTTTGTTCGCTTTTTTGCTTGCATACTTACCGCATTGAGTTATTTCCGTCCTGGAAAATTCTAGATTGGTCTTATGGTTTCGCAGAGAAGTCGAAAGAAAAAATGCCCTACTTTCGCGTTATAATTACAGAGTCGCTACTTATGGCTTAAAAATAAACCTACCACCTACGAGAGCAAATACCTGTAAACAAAGTTTACGATTATGCTCCAAGGTTTCCGTCGTTCCGAACTGGATCGGAGTGAAAGTCACCAGAGACAAGTTTTGTATCAAAGTTGTGTTAAAATGGTGAAATGAGTACCTACTTAACTTTACTGTTGGATATAAATATGCCATACAACTTACGCAATTGTTATTTTTAGCCACTCTACGGACTCTGAAGAAATTAGTCTATGTGACAGTCCACGGGAAAACGTACCTTACGGAGGGTTTTAGTATAAAGATAATCTTTATTATTGGAATAGCTTATGAGTTGCAGATAACAGGGATATACATAACTCGAAACCCTCCATAAGGTACCTTTGCACGTAGGAACGTCATATTATTTATTACATACATACATATAATCACACCTTTATCCCTAATGGGCGTAGGCAGAACGTAAACGACCTAAACAAGGGTCTTTCCGCCACGTCTAACAAAGACCCTCAAATGGTTATTTGAGATAGATTTGTAGGTATATTACTGTAGTGATAGGTTGTCAGCCCATCGCCTAAATTGCAATATACTGAAACCCTCGGATCCCTTAGCTGGTTTTTACAGCATGCCCGGGAGGAAATGCAGCTGGCACATTTTATATTTTTCTCTCGTTCCCAGTAGTCCAGCACGGAAGAAACTATTATTTATTGATTGTTAATATATGGAAAAGTTACTTAACATTCCAGTTGAAAGTATTCTAATAATTCAGAATCTATAATGGGGACATTATAGAAAGAGATCGGCCCTACAAGGCTAATATTACGATTTGTATTCATTCAATTACGTTCATCACGATGCTGGAACGTCTTCCATTTATTTAAATTGAAACGTCATCGCTGTACAATGCCATGCGCTATAATGTGCTTGCATGTGTGTAAGAGATGACGACAAGAACGATGGCGTGTTGAAATGTTCGCCAGCATAATCACTGCGACGCATCACAACACACGTGTAGTGGTGGGTGTGTCATCTCATCTTACAAACAGCATCGTACAGCGCTTTAAGATAATTCGAATGTATATCTATCGGCTCGCTTGAAGAGTAGCGCCTAATAAATCGTGTCTATCAATTTTGTTTCAGAGGTATTTGCTCTTATAAATGTTCATATAGTGTGACAACTGAAAACGGCATACCAGCTAAAATTGCTTCGATATTTCAGCAATAGCTTAGCTGTTAGCATTAGCTAACCTTTCAACTTATAAGATGGCACGGACAGCTTTTAATTTTATTAATTTACAACTTGTGACGTTAATACTACTTAACTTAATTACACTTAATGCTAACAAACAGACAACCAAAATATCTGATAAGATATTGAAATAGTTCTTAGAATTTGAAACTTTAAATAATCAGTTATTTCATGATTAAAATATGAATTAGCTTTCTAGGTTTAATTTTACTACAAAATAATAATTCAAATTGGGGTTATTTGGTACTCGAATATAAATAATTCATTAAGAATTTTATAACCTGGCTTTTGTGATCATTATCTTTTGATTTTGATCGTATCTTTTAACTTTTTGTTAATAATACCTACAATTAATAACTTAATTATTTCACGTGAGCAGAGGTAAAATCTTAGCCGTATCCGTTTGTTATCTGATGTGTCTGGCTGGTACTACAGATCATTTTACGAACTCGATAGACTCAAAAATTTTCTTTGTTGATGTAGGGATGTAGTCTGTTTTATAACATTAATATTTTTCGATGCTATACTACTTTTTTCTTTAGTTTTGTACTCTTCAATGGACGTAAATGAGTTGTTGTGTCTTCTTGGAATAGGCGTATCAATTTTCAATTCACCGTGAGAACGCAAAGCAACCAGTTACACATTTCAAACAAGAGGCGGGCCCGCTATCTGATTGGTTGTAAATAAACTTGAAAGTTTCCACTCCACATTGCCACACGGGTGAAGCCGTCAGGGCAATATTTTTCCTTCGCTTTGATAAATAAGGCCTCTCGGGATAATTAACTGTATTTTTTCATTGTTATCAGAAGGTTTTATCGGTTTCAAATAATTAGTAGGCATCGCTACTATTTGGTCATTGATATGATTAAAACATTTCTTTGCTTCGTGCTGTCGGGTTTAGACAAACATCCTTCTTGATCTAATTATTTAAAGTCTATTAAAAAAAAAAAAAAAAAAATTGTTGCTTAAAGCAACCTTAAGTTTTTAAATTAACTTTATAAATAGGTCAAGATTGCAATTAAAATATAAATTGAACCTTTCATCAGCGATTTAAAACCTTGTGTAGGTAACTCAAGTAAGAAAGTAAACAAACCCCTACCATAAAACCTTTTTGATCTGAACAGTTGCATAAATTCAATATCGAAACTGACTCGTACTGGATGTAAAGAAAACATTGAATAATTGACCACGATCATCACGGTTCAATGCTACTTTTTAGAAACAATTCGGAAATTGTTAGTGTTGGCGTCTCGGGTCTTAGAATTCTTAGTGTTTGTCTTTTCCTTCACGGTCACGGTCTTCGTATACGTAACCAATTCGTTCTATTAAATATTATTCGAATAACTTTTCAAATTAGTTTTTTTTACAATATTTTCGAAAAGGGTTTCGCATCCATAGAACCCATTTATCTAGAAACGTGTGCGTACAGTTACGTCAGCAAAGGGCTTGGATGTTTATTAGCCACTTGTTCGTATCTGCCTTTCATTTTCCTCGTATCATGTGCAACAGGGCGTCGGGCGTCGAGATGAAACGAGATTGCTCGCGTGGAGAGCGGCGCGGAGTGTGTTTATGTAGATGTAGCGGTGTAGCGGTGGTGGTGGGGTGAGCGCAGGTCCAGCTGCTACGTCATCTGCGCGCGCGCCAGTACCAACGTGTCCTCCGCCGCGACTGCCGTGCTCGTTTATAAATCTCGTTTACTCGCTCGTTTGTGACAATAAATTCCACCCATAAAGAACATCACGGGCGTTCGCGCTCGGCTCGCGACCTATGCCTGCCGCCGCCGATGCGCCTTCTGGACACCGTTAGAATGAAGTGCCAGTATCGCTGCATTTGGAACAAGGAGATTGTTTTCAACTCACAGAAACTTGTCAAGAGACGTTAGGTTTCCCGCCTACCCCTGGACGCTTCACGACGACCATTGCTGACCAAGAGGAATATACTTTCAATACAAATTCACTGCCTATATAATCGTATTAAAATTACTCTAGGACTGTATTGTAGAAGTATCTAAAACTTAAGAGACTTTTTTGTGAAAACCCGAAAGTGGTTTTGGAAGACTGGACGTCGTGATGGCGCTCGCAGATCTGTATGTCGGTACGTGTAGTATGTATGGTATTATGGTTTGTCCGGCGCCACCAGTTGACGTTGTTTGTTTTTATGTAAAGGTGTTCTGGCGTAAAGCTTTTCAAGGTCTGAATGCTCCAGTTCCTGCTCTTCAATCGACAAAGAAACATGTTATATTTTATTTATTTTTAGCATTAATATAAAACTTGTCCCTTGGTTTATTTTAATCAGCAGTCAAACGGTTGAGAAAACAAGTTAATATTGGTAGGTACTATGTAGAGAATTGGAGCGATATTACTGCGCAACAAACTTGTTATACAAACAATTTTATCTCCTCGTTTCCAATATACAAATCGATGTCAAAACATAATTTAAACATACTTCTTGCATAACAATACGAATTCTTAATTTTTCTGGCCCTTGTGACGTGTCTAATTGCCATTAAATGTTAAGATAATTCAATACGCAGTTGTATAAAACGTGGTTGCACGCAGAATCATATCGATAAGCGCAGTTTGCACGCATCAGCATAATATTATTCCGCATATTTAGCAGCTCGCGGTTGTTTAGGTTTGTTTCGTATTTATCATGCGCTGGCCGAGTGTTGTGGAATCCACGTGGCCAGTATTATGCACCCCAGCCTGTTTAGCCACTAGTGCGAGTATTGAGCGGTCAGCGAGTGTATTATCTGTTTGTTGAGGAACGACTTGACTTGAATATGATTAAATATAGAATCGTGTCCGCTTTCTACTTGTACCGCGTCTCACTGATAACCAGTTGGCGCACAAGCCGACCTCGGTCGCGCTCGCCCAATAATTAAAGCGACTTATTGGCCACTTGTTTCCATTCCACAGTATTGATACAGATATGACCTACCGATTTTCGAATGGAGGGCAATTTTTTTTTGTCACGAGCCCTGTTCGTGACAAGGTTTTTTTAAGCATACCTTAACATAAATATTTTGCTATTGACATTGTTCGAAGTACCTCTACATGGTTATACTTAATTAAAATTCTCACAAGTAAAAAAAAGCTTGATCACGCGTTGAGACGGTGATTACTACTGACGATATCACACTGCGAAAATATCAAATAGGTAAAAGTTAATAGGGGCATATTTGTATCAACCCAAATGCATGTGGGTCCAATAAAGATACGTATGCAAATTGAGCCACACGAGTGTGAAATTCTTCTATATTGTATAACAAAAGGCCCTAACGATATCAAATCACTTTTCGCCTCAAGCTGTACTTTACGTACAACGTGTTCAGAAATCCTGTTAAAAATTTAAACGGATTGCATAATATCGCATTGAAGTAAATAGTAACACACCTACTCAAAAAGGAGAGAATGCTTTCGAAACTGAACAAATCCGCAAAAAACAATCTGTAACATTTAAAAGCTAGTATGCGGGTTTCGACTTTACAGACCACAAGAAAGATACAACTACCTAGCTACTTTATACCCAGCAAGAAATCGATTAAAGCGCAATAAAAATCAGGGAAGCACACACATATTTTGTAACATCATTAGTAGTAGTGACGCACAAGAGTTATCTAGTTCTTTGTTGCGGGGCGCGGGCCACCGAACTCCTCGATTGGCGATTGGCGGGTTATCAGCGGGTCACGGCGCTGCAGTCCGCAGTAGACAAGTCTTTATATGAACGTGGACGAGGGCGCTGTATTTTATACATACAATAGCTTTCCGCCCCGCGGTTCAATAAGTATTCCCGTGGAAATGAGATATTTTCCCAAAGTAATAAGTGCCCAATGTCCGCCGTTCTCAGGATCCCATCTACAGTACTACCAAATTTCATCAACATCCGTGTAGCCGTTTAGGCGCGAAAGAGCGACCAACAGACAAGTAGTTACTTTCGCATTTATAATATTAGTAAGGATACATATAATCACGCCTTAATCACTTCTGGTGTAAGCAGAGCGTAATCAGCCTAAACAAAGATCATTAAAGTTTAGAGGGTTATTTACATGTTTTTTCAGATAGATAGAGATGGTATTGCTGTTGTCAGCCCATTGTCATAATTACAATACTGGAACCATCGAATCCCTTAGTTGATTTTTGCAGCATGCCCGGGAGGAGATGTAGCTGGCACATTCTATGTTTCTATCACTCCCAGTCCAGCGTTTTATGGAGAACTAAAAAATGCGTTGGCGGCGTTAGTTCCTTTTTTCGTCACGTTCATTTAAAGTTCAGTTGTAATAATGATGCTATTTACAACACGATCCAAAGTCAAACAGCCTTTATTCCCACACATAAAAATATGCATTTCTCTGCCGCGTTTAGATGAGCCACCAATCTCATCAATTAGAATCAATTGATTCTGAAAACGCTCCCTCCGACTCTACATTATTTGTAGAAGAGAATAATTTGTTTACGTCAAGATAAAATTCAGTTAGTTACTCGCTACTAAATAAATACTTTTGGCCTCATCAAATATTAACACAGATCAGTATTCTAGAATTTATCTATGTTCTTTATCGTTGTTTAATTATAGATATGCAAATTACCTTGCAATATTCTGATATTTATGCTACTCCGACATACATATAGGTGTTGTTTATAAATTATAATTGATATCATTTGTTACCAACTGCTTAGCATAAATATTTGTGAATATTAATAAATATGTGGTATTTTCCATTATAATTCCACGCGCAGTATTATAATGTTTTGATAATAGTCAAGGAAAAAGGGTTGGTTTTATCTTAATAGAAAGAGCGCTAACTATCGTAACCTACTAATTAATGGCGTTAAAGACCGTAATAATTACAGGACGATTAATTGGTCGTTGAGATAATTTCAGTACTACAAACTAGTAATGGTTATTCAATGTTCAATCGAATATCAAATGGCTGGAGTAATTACCGCTACCAGAGCCTCGGCTACTGACAATGAGAGAACAATGGCCGCCAGCCGCCGCCGCGTGCAACATGAGATAGTATTTCACCTCAGGGAACGAACCTTAAATATTACACAAAATGAATAAGCAATTTAATATACTGTAAATAAATTATTCATCTCCGTTTAACGGAAATTCGAACAAACCCGCAGCTTTACCAGTCTCGGAATAATATCCCGTTGATCTAGTTTAATTCTCAGCAATTCCGAAAGGAGGCTTTGTTACAAATTGTGATGGCGTCGGTTGTCAGATTAATCTTATACCCTACGTCCTACGTAAGAGAATTTTCTAGTTAACCGCTCAGTAGATATCAGTATACGAGATAGTAAAACAAACTGTGACCTCTACATTCTAATCGATATGAACGACCTCTGCCTAAGTTCTATCATAGCAATAAGAACTCCACATTGCATAAGAAAATTAAGAAATTTATTTATTTGGGACAGTGAATGACCGACCTCTTTTTGTATTTACAGAAAACGTCTTCCAGAACTGGCTGGAGGACAAGGTGGAACTCCCAATCTTCGAGAACATTCCGCACGAGCAGGAGCGCGGAGTAGCCGTCGTGCCCAACCTCGCGGCCTACGCCCCCGCGCCCCTCGCGCCCCTCGCCCCGCTCGCGGCCGTGCAGCAGCCGCCCACGGAGGAGCTGCTGCGCGAGTTCGAGACGGTGTACGGCGCCGTCGAGCTGACGCACCTGACGCCGCCGCAGTCGCCGCCCGGGCCCGCCACGCAGCTGCTGCTGTCGTACGCGCAGCAGGCGCAGTGCCCCGCGCAGGTGCCGCTCGCGCCGCTCACCGTCGCGCCCGAGCCGTGGCAGTGCGTGCCGCAGCACTACGACGGCGGCTACCAGGAGGTGGACGACATCCTCGCGCACCGCGCCGCCGAGCTCGCGTCGCCGTCGCCCTCGCCCTCGGGCGACAGCACCAGCTCCTCGCCTCCATCCTCGCCGCGCTCCTCGTGCACCGACGAGGAGTGGTCCGCCGGGGCCAGCTCCCGCGGCAAGCCGTACGCGCGCCACCCCGAGGACCGGCGCTCGCGCAAGAAGGAGCAGAACAAGAACGCGGCGACGCGCTACCGCCAGAAGAAGAAGGCGGAGGTAGAGGTGCTGCTGAGCGAGGAGCAGGCGCTGCGCGGCCAGCACGGCGAGCTGGGCGAGAAATGCGCCGACCTGCAGCGCGAGATCCGCTACCTGAAGGGGCTCATGCGCGATCTGTTCAAGGCTAAAGGCCTCATAAAGTAGTTCCATCCCTCGGCCGCCTCCAGCGAAAGAATAAGCTTCGAGCGACTCCGTGTCGCTCCCGTGAGTGCCGTTCCACAAGAAGTTAATGTAAGGCGTTTTATTTTGATGATTATCTCGTTTAGTCTATCGTTTAAGTTCGCTAGTTTTGTTTGTAACTCGAATAAGCAGATCACAATCATTTTGAGCAGCATTTCACTCAACATGTCATCAGTCGAGGGATCTTTTGTAACATCAGGCGCCAATCTTTCATCCTTCATCATCATCATCGTCATCATTTAGAGATAGGTCGCATTCGTATAAAACATGTGTGAAAATATGAATTAAATTTTATCCGAATCAGCAATGCAATCACCGTTTTATGTTTTGTTCCGTTTTGTACCAATGCAATGTTTACCGTATACAATGTAAATTTTATCAATTTTGACTGTTCTATTTTCATAAAATATATGGAATGCGACGGCGTAAATTATTGTTTTATTCCACAACCTCAAACTGCAGTATTGCAACAATGATGCTTACCGGAGTGTATAATCCTGACCTCTATAGCAAAGAATGCTAACAAATCGCAGTAATTACTGAATATTAATAGAGGAATAGAAACTGACAAGGATAAATAGAACAATAATTGAGTTATTTACCAAATCGAAACAAAGGTATTGACGTAATTGACCCTTTTATCTAAAAGAAAATAAAACAATCACGAGTTTAATATCTTCATTTCGAATAGTGACGTACATCATAGCAACAGTAATTTGTAATCGTTCTCAATATTATTGAACCAAAACAATGCCATCTTGGCCCATAAATCGTCAATACGTCAAAAGTTGCCGTTGCTGCCTACCATCTATTTATAACCAAATCTTGGATTTTATGCTGTGATTCATAAACAATTACAATGAACATTCTAAAATTGCCCTCTGTATTTGTCAGACGAGGAGTAGTCTCATTTACTTGCCTAACTCGTAAGGTATTAAGGCGTGATTTTCATAGACCACGGATTTGTCAAAGATTTACGTCGTGTGTAGAACTTAGAGCTGATTTGCCCTGTCATGACAAATCGTTGAATTTTTTTTGACAACAGTTCTACACCTACCTTGCTACAACCAAGAAGAAAAAAGGGAAGGAACATTATGTTCATTAGGTTCGTCGATATGACTCGTAATTTTGTAACGCAATGAAGGACCTCGTGCTATCTGTACCTTCCCAACAATAAGGAAGTTTTCCAATAAGCGTCTGATAAGGGCGGGTTCACATCGGGTCATAAGTATGCATATAGCGTGCCCGTTAATGGCGAGAGGACAGGGAGGCTGCGGAATCCTCGGCTGAATGTAATGAATGTATTATGCTGGAGTCGCGGAGGCATTTTCATAGATCCGCCTGTTCTTTGAAAGTCTCCAAGCGACCTTGGCGGAGCCCAGTTGAGCTGAGCTGCATCTCAAGTACGGATCCTGTAATTCTAAGTAGTTGAAAGAAACTCCCGTGCAGGCCTGGGAGCGAGAGAAAAACATAAAATGTGCCAACTGTATTTCCTCCCGGGCATGCTGTAAAAACCATCTAAGGGATCCTAGGGTTTCAGTATATTGTCATTTAGGCGATGGGCTGACAACCTGTCACTACAGCAAGATACAAATCTATCTTAAACAACCCTTAAAAACTTTGTCAGACGTGGCGGAACGATCTTCGTTTAGGTCGCTTACGCTCTGCCTACCCCATTAAGGATAAAGGCGTTGTTAAATGTATGTATGAAAGACACTAGGTATTTACCTCTCAGGCAAATACAATACAGTCAGTGGCGTCCACTCATGTCCCTGCTCTAAGAAACATACATAGATATAATCACGCTTTTATCGCTAATGGGGTAGTAGGCGAAACGCCCTAAACATAGGTCGTTTCGCCACGTCTGACAAAGTTTTGAGGGTTATTTAAGATAGATTTGTAGGTATACTGCTGTAGTGACAGGCTGTCGCCTAAATTACAGTATACAGAAACCCTCGGATCCCTTAGCTGGTTTTTACAGCATGCTCGGGAGGAAATGCAGCTGGCAAATTCTATGTTTTTCTTTCGCTCCCAGGTCAGCACGGAAGAGAGAAGCAACCAGTCATTACTTTTGTCGCTCAGCACAACATTTTCATAGATCCGCCTGTTGTTTGAAGGTCGCGCGACCTTGACTGAGCCGAGTTGAGCTGAGCTGCATGTCAAGTAAGGTAAGTAGTTGCAAGTAACGGCCTCTTAAACAAGTACATGTGGAAGCCAACCAGATCGGAATTGTCATCATTGTAGAGATGAGATTCGATGACTTATACAAAAATGCGTCGTGCTCACTAAGTGCATAGGTACGTAATACATATATAAATCACACCTTTATCCCCAATGGGGTAAGCAGAGCGTTAACGACCTAAACAAAGGTCGTTTCGCCACGTCTGACAAGTTATAAGGGTTATTTAAGATAGATTTGTAGGTATATTGTAGTGACAGTTTGTCAGCCCATCGCCTAAATTACTATGTACTGAAACCCTCGGATCCCTTAGCTGGTTTTTACAGCATGCCCGGGAAATTTTAAATTCCTTATGTAAATTTCACCACCTGCAATCAAAAATAATTAATGTATACCAGGCGTAAGGGTCAGCTTCCCGTAAACTGATAGGGGTTGCTCGGTCAACGACACTGAACAACTTCCACCAGGAAATTCTTTCAGGAAGAGAAAAATAAAATGGCTTTTCCATACAAAATGTTCGCCTCAATTAAACAAATTGTATGGAAAGGACATATTTTTATTCACTTCCTGAAAAAAAAAGAAACTTCTGATAGTTGTTCAGTGTCGTTGACTAAGCAACCCCTATCAGCTTGCGGGACGATGTCCCTTACACCTGGAATATATGTAGATCAGGCCCATAGCACTGATCATATATATGTATATAATTTATTTATTTATTTTACAGATTACATTAACAGTTCTTAAAACTAAACATGTAAACCATAGTCAAAAATTTGTTCTACATACAAGTAATTAAAGCGTTGGAGGCGGTCACCGCCCGGTGGAAACATTAGGTAATTTGATCAGTGAGCTCCGGGTAGTGGTCGTCTCCAAGTAACAACCGGCAGATGTCAGAAATACAGTTTCGGATGCGCAGAAAATGTCAACTATACCAGCAAGGCTGTCAATGAGCGTCAAAACTTCGTTAAATGGTGAGTGTTTAAGCGTCACTGTCCGAGCAAGGTTTGTCGCAAATAGGGGATGGTTCCGTGGGCGTAGATTCTGGCTTAGCCATATTGGGACATTGAATGGAATATGCGCTAAAAGTGCAGAGTTACTAATATTGCCTCGTAGCAGGTTGTAAAAATATTTGATAAGCGCTAGTTTTCGCCTAACCTCCAAGGACCTGTACGACATCATACCCAGGACATAAGGAGTGGGATACTTGTATGGGTAGTAGCCGTATAGTTTTTTAAATAGGAACCTCAAAAAGGATTTCTGTATACGCTCCAACATGGAAATATACAGGTCATTATGTGGATTCCATACAATTGAGTTACTCTCGAGTTTACTGCGGACAAAAGCATTGAATAGAGTACATATTGCCTCCCGATGGCTAAAGAATTTAGATTGTCGTTTGATGAAACCAAGGCATTTACTAGCTGTACGGCATATATCAATAATATGGTCAACAAATTTAAGTTGGGGATCGAATCTTACTCCAAGATCCCGAATGGACTGAACTCGACTCAACGGCCGACTACCCAGGTTATAAGAATGTATTAGGGGAGAGATACGGGAATATGACACCACCGAACATTTATCGACATTCAGTTCCAGGCTGTTATCATTACTCCAGGCGATAATGTTGTCGATATCTGCTTGGAGCTTGGCACAATCATCATTGGATTTCACAGGCAAAGCCAAGTTGACATCATCGGCGAACAAAAGACAGACCGATGATTCCACTGTACTTGGAAGGTCGTTAATAAGCAATAGGAAATATATATATAATATAATATATAATATAATAATCACTACGTTTTAGCCGATTGGTAGCGTATTCTTCCATGCTGGACTGGGAAGGAGAGAAATACTTAGAATGTGCCCGCTGCATTTCCTCCCGGGCATGCTGTAAAAACCAGCTAAGGGATCTGAGGGTTTTTGTATATTTCGGTTTAGGCGATGGGCTGACAACCTGTCAGTGCAGCAATATACCTACAAATCTATCTTAAATAACCCTTAAACCTTTGTCAGACGAGGCGGAGCGACCTTTGTTTGGGTCGATTACGCTCTGCCTTCCACATTAGGGATATAGGCGTGATTATATGTATGTACTATTTGCTCTTCAATTAATTACTTCAACAAAATCCGTAGGTCTAAATCTAAGGAAGAGACAGAAAAAAGTTTTGAATATGTCTATATCTTGCGAGTTATGATTTCTTTACAATTGAGGGCGCCACCGCTCGCGGAGAGGCCTCTTAAGTGCCGGGGTTAAGGTTTCATCAATCCCTAAAATACGTAATTTAAAAATAGTCGCGAAAATCGAACACTTTAATTTTTTACTAAGTATGTCTGTTTCGCATATCGCAAGAATTGGTGGGAGGTTGCCAAAGATCGAGAGAGGTGGAAGAAGAATGGGGAGGCCTTTGCCCAGCAGTGGGATAGCAAAGGCTACTAATAATAATAATAAGTATATGTGTATCTATCTAATTATAACGAGCTTTAAATTTCAATATGAATAATACTATGCAATAGAGCCATATAAGACGAGCATATACGCAACAGGTACCTAAGAAAGGTTAAGTTGATAATGATCGGCGACACACAGTTAATTGATTTTGTTTGCCGTGACGTCAGTCTGCGGAGAGCGGGGAAAGGGGTGTTTTGGGTCTTGGTTGTCTCATTAGTGTCCTTCAGTCTCAGTCTGGATGCCGCCTACATAACTACATTATCAACATAACAACCTACACAGTTTATAATTAATCTGGTTTATGTTTGGGTTTTGAAGTCGACATAGGCTGCAATGAACGCAACAAAACGGTCCGAATCTTATAATCAATCTGAAGAATATCTCTCAAACTGATAAATTATAAATGGGAATCTAACCCTCAACCACCGGAGCACGGAGGCTGTTTCATGATAGGGAGGTGTTTCGCATTTATTTGTATGGGTACAGGATGGGGCCTAGGACAGAGCCCTGTGGTACACCACTGGGTATCTCACGTTTCTCAGAAATGCTCTGTATTCGGTTCGTATCCAATTCGTATCCGAATTGTCCTTTCTAGTAAATGCATGACAGATTGTGCACCCATCCATATCCGCTTTATATGGAATTTTCACGGATACGAACCAAATACGGAGTAGTGCATACGCTGACTCTGACTCTGTTTGCTACCGCATAGGAAAGCCTCAGTAACCATATGTAGCGGTATGATGCAAACATTAATAAACATTTCCATCTCTACATTTACCTTTCCAAAAGGTCACTGTCTAAATCGGAATCATGTGTTTATATTTTCATACGCCCTACTTCGTTATTCTTGTGAGGGTTTATTATGCAAAATATATAAATTCTGTGGGAATAATTCCCGGTGAATACAGGGTGTAAAAATTGTACTACGTTCGTATAAACCACGTAATGTACTAGTTATATACAACACAAACCACATATTAAATAAAATTAATAAAATATTTAAGATAAATTTTATTGAATCCGTAAAACAGAAACAAGTAGGCCGAACGTAGTCATGCACACTACGGCGGCAAGGTGGCGGTGCGGCCGGGTGGGCGCAGGGCGCGGAGCTGTGACGAACGCCGTAATGTGTGTGAATACAGTTGACTCACTTGTTTCATTTATTACGAACTTAATAACATTTAAACATTTACATTTATTGTATTTTATGTATGGTTTGTGTTGTATATCACTAATACATTATGTGGTTAAAAATAATGTACTACTTTTTTTACACCCTGTATTCGCCGGGAATTATGCCCACGGAATTTATATATTTTGTGTACGCGTGTGTTCTTTTGGCTGAATCGACTTAAGCATAATGTCGGATTGTTTTATTTGCGAGTGCTACATTTCGTTCCCGTTGTTCCACGCTCGGGGAAAGGAGATCGTAACGGTTGAAACATCGTGCCCGAATTACGTGATTCCCGCAAAACTCTCAAGGGTGCTCGCTGCTTGCTTTGTGAATGTTAACACGTTGCCTGCCATACGAGTATACTCGTAGTAAATATTTCCTATGGTGTTTGCCACCATACAAAATGACAGCTACGAGTATACTCGTAGTTGGCAAGCAGACTTAGTACAGACTACGAGTTTACTCGTAGTTTGGCAATTTGTTATGATTTTTGTTGACCATTGCCAACTACGAGTATAATCGTAGACAAATTTGGCGCAAAAACACGGCTTCGCGTGCGTCCCCTTGCCCTGTTCATTTGCGTATGAGAGCCGGACGCATCGCGCAAGCTTCTGTGCTTATGATAATTCGATGATTTAATTGAACTAATTGTTGTACAAACTAAGCTCTTTGCAATGCACAATTTGTTTGCACGTAACCTTAGACGCCATTCACGACTAAAGGCCTGGAAAGACACAAATTCTGCAGTGATGCGCGTTTTCCTGGGTTTTCTGTTACACATGGGATCAGTCAACTTGCCTTCTCTAGAACATTACTGGAAACAAGACGACTTGTATTACATGCCGCTTTTTGGTGGAATCATGAGTAGGAATAGATTCCAAATGTTACTCCGCTATCTTCATTTCACTGACAATAAAGAAGACGATGGATCCTCCCTCTTTATAAGCTGCAGTCTGTGCTGGATCATTTCAATTCAGTCATGTCAGAGATTTATACACCAAATGTCAACATTTGTATAGATGAGTCGATGGTATTGTGGAGAGGCCGTTTGGTGTTCAGCCAGTATATAAAGAACAAATCACATAAATACGGAATAAAACTTTACAAACTATGTCGATCAAATGGAATAGTCTTAAAGATTCGTATTTATACTGGCAAAACTCACGAATCTAATCTTCGAGGAGCCCAAGCTAAATATAACCACTTCAACCAAATTGTTAAGGATGTTTTACAACTGTTATAACTCAGTCTTGCTCGCAAAATTACTAACTAAAAGATCGACATACATCTATGGAACATTAAGAAAAAATCACAAAAAGAAGGCCTACTGTGCACTAAACGGAAAAAAAGGCCAAATGGTTGCTCAGATAAAGTACAAGGTTTATGTGTGCAGCTGGATAGTAAAGCGAGAAGTTTTGTGTATCTCAAATATGCATAAACTTGTTTTGGTTCCGGTTTAAAAAAAAACAATAAGGTGTCCATGAAACCAAATGTCGTTAAAGATTTTAATGAGGGAATTTCCGGTATCGATCTTACAGACCAAATGCTTTTTTACTATTCAGCACTGAGAAAGACATTATTTTGGTACAAGAAACTAGCGTTTCACATTTTTGAAATATGCATACATAATGCATGTATGATCTACAACAACCAAGCGTTTCTTCCTCCGCAAGAAAATCTAGATAGTCCCTCTTTCAAAGATAAGGTGGTTGAACATCTTTTGGGTGAAAAATTGGCTAAACACAGAAGAAAATACTCACAACTATAAAAACATTCCATTATCTAGATTGCTCACCACCTACAGGAAAAAAAAACAAAAACCTACAAAGCCATGTCGTATTTGCACAAAAGAAAAAAACGCAAGGAAACCGTTTATAACTTGCCTCGAAATATCTGCTCTATGTGTAGAAAATTGTTTCAAAATATTTTTTTATTTATGATTTCAAATCAATGTTTACCCGAAAAAAGACCAGTTACAATTTTTCTGATTAAACTTTATTTTACTTCCAATGCCAAAGAATTTAATTGAGCCCTCCTTTCATTGCTAATCCTAAAAAAGTTGTTAGAAATCTCATACAAACCTCTACGAATATACTCGTAGGTGGCACTGGGCACCAGATCAGCTACTACGAATAAACTCGTAGTTGGCAGGGAACGTGTTAAGTAAGTATATTAACAGCCTACATGCGTGTTTCATAAAGTTTACGGTAACTGTATGTGTTCAATGAGGAATGGATGGCACGCAAAACAGTGTTGTCATGATTTATTGAACTAAACGCTTTCGGCAAGTGTAAGTATTTATCGCATGCCTAACTCGCAGTACCTAAGTAGGGTACGTTTTAGATGTGTTTTAGGTCTAATTGTACCCGAGCCCTAAGTTATCTACTAGGTAGTAGGTACTTACAGCAACCGCGAAAGGCTTTCTTATGTAAACTCCATTTGTATGCACGACTTATAGGGGGTGTAAGGAAGAGCGTCCCGCAAACTGATAGGGGTTGCTCAGTCAAGGACTGAACAACTTTCACCGGGAAAATATGAAAATATGAAAATAATACCTACGGGGTGTAAGGGAACCCGGTATTATTTTCATTGGCCTAGAATCCTTTTATCGTGCTAGACAGACAAACCGCTTGCGAATCTGGGTAAACCTAAAATGAACCGAAATAAAAACGCCAAATGAAATTCACATTAGGTGATGTCACGGTTGTTTACTTATATTCCCTAGCCACCGGTAAATATTTGCTCACGTCCATACGAAAGCTTTTCCAGTGTGGATTGCCTATAAACACATTTACTGCTGAATTAATAATAAATAATAATAATAATAAAATTTTATTCATAAAACAGTATTTGCACAATATATAAAAAAAGTACAGATTGTTGAATTTGGTTGTGAATACAGTTGTACAAAGTTAAATGTTGAACCCTGGTCTCCAAACTAAGCCAAAGCCTGTATCTTGGAGGTCAGCGTTCGGTCGCACTATAGAAAACAATAAATTAACAACCGTTGACTATATGCTATCGAGCTTAACCAAGTTAGCTAGAATAAGAGATTTTAAATATTATTTATAAAAATACACAAAATGTAAAACATGCGTGTGTCTGTGTGTGTGTGTGTGTGTGTGTGTGCGTGTGTGCGTGTGTGTGTGTCAGAAAGCGAGGGTATTTACGTGCAGTTTGAGTTTAGGAGTAAATTTTCAGTGTCGTCATAACACTGTTTTAGAAGCCAGTTTTTTAATTTAGTTTTTACTTCAAACGTATTTAATTCGTGAATATCTAACTTATTATTAATAGTATTATAAATGATAGAACTTGATATGTGTACTTGTTGAGATGCGAACACGGTTCTATGCTGAATGACGGGGCAAACTCTATTAGTTTTCCGTTTGGAAGGATCTGGCAGAGGGGTATGTAGATGTTTGCGTAAAATCAAACGGAGCACAAAGAGTTGTCGGACGGTTAGAACTTCCGATATCAGATAAAGTTCTTTGGTTGGGAATCTGCGTTTTTTGGAATGCATAACTTTAAGAACAGCTCTTTGTGCTCTTTCAACCTTAATGAAATAGGTTTTTGCCGCACATCCCCAAACAGGTACGCAGTAGGTAAGGACCGATTCACATAAAGCAGAATAAACCATGCTTAAAGTTACTGCGTCGGCTGATTGTCTCAGTGTTTTAAAAATGTGTATAAGACGCCGAACCCTTCTGGTGAGCATATCAATTTGGAGATACCAATTTAGATTGCGATCAATAAGAATGCCAAGGTATTTAATGCTAGTGGTTTGAGATATAGGAATACAATTACAATTATCTAATTGATTTAGGTGTGTGTGTACATGGAGTTTATAATTTTGAGGAGGTTGAGAGACATTTAAGATAGAAAAAGGAATAAAAAGTGTTTTAGAGAGGTTAAGAGTTAATCTGTTTTGTGACAGCCAACTATTGATTATGGTTAGATTACGTTCTGCAATGGAGCTGATCTCCGTCCAATCTGTGCCATGAATGACAACCGCAGTATCATCCGCGTATGTGTATATGTCACAGTTTGGCAGAGTCAAATTACATAGCTGATTGATATACAGCAGAAAAAGTGTAGGGCCAATTATTGATCCTTGTGGCACACCATAATCAATATTGACTTCGTCACTAGTCTGACCATTTATTACCACACTCTGAAGACGATTAGTGAGATAGTCTCTAAAAATGTCATATGCAACACCTCTTATACCGACAGAATGTAGCTTTGAAAGAAGGGCAGGTATATAGACGGTATCAAAAGCTTTCTGTAAATCAAGAAATATACCTACACACTTCTGTTTTCGATCTAGTATTGTGGTAACGTGCGAGACCAAGTCAGTGACCGCGTCTTCAGTTGAGATTCCAGCTCTGAAACCGTATTGATGACTAGATAGAATATTATTCTGATCAAGAAAACGAATGAGGCGTTTATTAAGTAGTTTTTCCAAAATCTTAGACATCACCGATAATATTGAAATCGGTCTATAATTTGAGACAGAACCTTTGTCCCCATTTTTGTAAATAGGATGAACTAAGGCTTTTTTAAAAGCATTAGGGAAAACTCCTGTTCTCAAAGCGATATTGCAGATATGTGTAATAATGGGAATTAAGTATTCGCAATTATCTTTAAGTACCGACGGCGATATCCCATCCCAGCCAGTTGTTGAGTTCGTACGTAGGCTCATAATGATAGATTTAACTTCAATCTCGTCAGTTTCATAAATAGCCATAGAGTTAGCAATATGGGTATCTTTTAAGTACGACGTCATATCGATTTCTACACAGGGATTTATCTGGGCAGAAAGATTTTTACCTATTCCGGCAAAGTAGTTGTTTACAAGATTTAATGAGGAATTGATGTTATGGCTTAGTTTCAGAAGTTCTTGGGGAGGATTTTGTGGCTTAACAGTATTAGTGATAGTCTTAATAGTCTTCCACGTAGCTTTGGGATTGTTTTTCGAATTCTGTAACTCTGTTCTCTCATATAAATTATAGTTTTCGTAGGAGACGATTGCAAAAATTTCTATAACGTAAGTATGTGGTTTTAATTATTTGATTGTTAGGTGATTTTTTAGCTTTTTGGTGAAGACGATCTCTATTTTTTATGCAACGTAGTAATCCTGGGTTGATCCAAGGTTTGAGAATCCAATTTTTTCTGGTGATCGGACTAGTTTTAGTGTGCTTGGCTATGATATTGGATAAAGTAGACACGAATAGGTCAGTAGCAGCATTAGCATCTTGTAATAGCAGGATATAACCAAAGTCTGTATTTTCTATTTCACGTTGAATACTAATTCGATCAATAGTATGTTTTAGTTTTAGATTAATGGTTAATGGGTTTTTCAGTTGAAGACTAAGTAATGTTGGTAGATGGTCTGTGATTTGGGTGTCTATTACAAGCGTAGCGAACGTAAGTTTTGTTTTTAGTAATGCGTGATCATAACATTTATTTAATCTAGTGGGGAATACATGAGTGGGTGACAGTGCATGGGTAGCATTTAGAATTAGGTAAGGTATTAGGTTTATTGCTTCGGCGTAGCAGTGGCGTAGCACGTCACGTAGCAGTACTCATGCTACGGGAAATATTCACGCGAGAGGATCGTTTTGTGTAGTCTTAAATTACTAATCTCTATGAAAGAGAAGGGGAACTCCTATGGACTCCTACGTTGTCATTTTAATAGGTTAATGAAAACGGACGGTTGTGTGCGGATTATGATAGCAATTGCACGAAATTTCGTCTAGGAGGGCCCGACCAGGCCCTTACGATGCCCGCGAGACCTCTGCACACTTCCATGTTGCGTACTTTTCTACAAATTGTTTTATATCCTACTCGAGAGACCATCTGAGCGAAGCCTGCCTGCTTTGTTTACCTTTCCTAATATTCTTTTGTTTATTCAGTTTATTTTCAAGTGGATTTGTCTAGAGCGATTTCCTGCCGTATCGTTTGTGATTGATTCATAAAGAAACAATAAGATAAGATAACTATCGCGTGAAATCATGTAACTGAAGATAATAAAGTCACTATCACCGCGAATGACTTTTTCTTTCACATATCTAGGCTGAAAGAAGTCCCGGGATACTGTAAATAAATGTTATTTCGTAAAGTTTCAGAACATCAGTGCTCTTATCTTAGTCATTCTGAATTAATTATTCGGGTAAATATTCAACTAACTCTCTCGATGTAAGCTAGTATTTTTCAGAACTATAGGGAGGGCCCGAAGGGGATATAGGTTACATTACTTAGTTAATCTTGATTAATGGCTTTATTACATCGTAGCTTAAAGTCGGTGGCTAGCCGTGCACGTTCAGCAGACGTGCTTAGAGCCTAATTGTATGGATTACCACAAATCTACCTCTTGCTGATACCGCCGTCAGCAGTCTATCGTTCACTAGAGCAGGTAATCGCTTCTACAGAGCTATAAGGAGTAGGTAGACGATATAGGTTACATTACAGTGTAGCTTACAGTCGGTGGCTAGCGGTACGGGCGGAAACGTGCTCCGTGCCTAATTGTATGGATTTCCACAAATCTACTCTTGCCGACACCGCCGTCAGCCGTCTCTATCGATCACTACAGTACAGGTGACCCGTTGCTCTTCTGAATTAAGCTCAGATTAAGCACTAAACGAACTAAGGCTCGTATTTATAAAGCGAACTCAAGATTGAGAGCAATAATAAGTATGGATTTGACAGGTCGTTTTGTAATGAAATGACATTTCCGATACGAACTCAAACTAGCTGTCAATCTCGAGTGCTGTTTATCAATACGAGCCTAAGGGAAGCTGAAATTTCGAGGACCGGGAATTTTTAGTGTGAAGTAATCACGCCTTTATCCCTAATGGGGTAGGCAGAGAGTAAACGACCTAAACAAAGGTCGTTCCGCCAACTCTGACAAAGTTTTGAGGGTTATTTAAGATAGATTTGTAGGTATACTGCTGTAGTGACAGGTTGTCAGCCCATCGCCTAAATTACAATATACTGGAAACCCTCGGATCCCTTAGCTGGTTTTTACAGCATGTCCGGGAGGAAATACAGCTGGCATATTCTATGTTTTTCTTTCGCTCCCAGGCTAGCATGAAAAGAGAAGCAACCAGTCATTAATTTTGCCGCTCAGCACAAGGACCGCGGTGGCTTAGTTGGCGTTGAGACGGTGTTCGACACAGGTTCAAATCTTATCTAGCGGTTGAAATTTTTGATTTGTTGTTTCTTATATTTTAGAAACAGTATGTAAATTTGAAGGTTTCGAATGTTATGAATGTACGTATTACGCTGGAGCCGTGGAGGCATTTTCATAGATCCGCCTGTTGTTTGAAGGTCGCACGACCTTGACTGAGCCGAGTTGAGCTGAGCTGCATGTCAAGTAAGAGGTAAGTAGTTGCAAGAAACGGCCTCTTAAACAAGTACATGTGGAAGACAACCAGGTCGGAATTGTCATCATTGTAGAGATGAGATTCGATGCCTTATACAAAAATGTGTCCTGCTCACTAAGTGCATAGGTACGTACCACACCTTTATCCCCAATGGGGTAAACAGAGCGTAAACGACCTAAACAAAGGTCGTTTCGCCACGTCTGACAAGTTATAAGGGTTATTTAAGATAGATTTGTAGGTATATTGTAGTAACAGTTTGTCAGCCCATCGTCTAAATTACAATGTACTGAAACCCTCGGATCCCAACGATACCACACCACTTCCACCACTTTTTCAGGAAGAGAAAAAAAATATGGTTTTACCATACAAAATGTTCACCTCGATTAGACAAATTGTATGGAAAGAACATATTTTTTTAACTCCTGAAAAAAAAAATCCTTCTGATAGTTGTTCAGTGTCGTTGACAGAGCAACCCCTATCTGCATGCGGGACGCTGTCCCTTACACTTGGTATATATGTATATCAGGCCCATCATCATCTCCCTAGCCTTATCCCGTATCTTACGGGGACGGCTACCTAATCTAGGGGATTGAACGAGGGTACTGGTTTTTACATAGAGCGACTGCCATCTGACCTCCGCAACCCAGAAGGGAAACCAGACCCAATCCTAGATTAGGTCAGAGTTTTCAAGCCGCCAATGCTTAGCACTGGCCTCTGATATGGCTTAACGACTAATATCTACGGTATTAAACGATATTAACCGGGACCAACGGCTTAACGTGCCTTCCGAAGCACGGAAAAAGCGCCGAATAAACGTACATATGAAATTCGAAAACCGAAAAACACATTGGTACGTGGTGGGATTCGAACCACGACCTTCCGCTCAGGAGGCAGCGGCCCTATCCACTACACCATCGGGCTCTATATATCAGGCCCATATCACTGAGCATATATATATAATCACTACGTTATAGCCTATAACAGTTAAGAGGTTTCTCTGCGAGCGGTGGCGCCCTCACTCGTAAAAAATCATAACTCGCAAAATATAGACATTTTCAAAACTTTTCCTTCACACTTCCTTAGATTTAGACCTAATGATTTTTCATGTATTGAGGAGCAAATAGTACTTTTGAGTAACTGTCAAAATTGCCGCAAATGTGGCCGACTTTAGTAATTATTCCATTAGTAACTGCCCGGTACTATTTGCTCCCCAATTAATTACTTAAAAAAAACCGTAGTTCTAAATCTAGGGAAGTGACAGAGAAAAGTTTTGAATACGTCTATATTTTACGAGTTTTAAGTTTTCAACAATTGAGGGCGCCACCGCTCGTGGAGAGGCCTCTTAAGTGTCGGGGTTAAAGTTTCATCAATCCCTAAAATAGGTACATAATTTAAAAAAAGGTTGCGTTAATCGATTACTCTGCATTTTTACTAAGTAAGTATCTGTTAAGTCAGGCGTTGCTCTATCTGTAGGTACCTATCTAATTATAACGAGCTTAAAATTCTAATATGAATAAGACTAAGCAATAGAGCCCTATAAGACGAGCATATACGCAACAGGTACCTAAGAAAGGTTAAGTTGATAATGATCGGCGACACACAGTTAATTGATTTTGTTTGCCGTGACGTCAGTCTGCGGAGAGCGGAGAAAGGGGTGTCTTGGGTCTTGGTTGTCTCATTAGTGTCCTTCAGCCTCAGTCTGGATGCCGCCTACATAACAACATTATCAACATAACAACCTACACAGTTTATAATTAATCTGATTTTTGTTTGGGTTTTCAAGTCGACATACGCATACGCTGCTATGAACGCAACAAAACGGTTCGAATCTTATAATCAATCTGAAGAATATCTCACAAACTGATAAATTATAAATGGGAATCTAACCCTCAACCACCGGAACACGGAGGCTGTTTCATGATAGGGAGGTGTTTCGCATTTATTTTTTCCGATGTATTCTTTTATTTTCCCATGGGTACAGGATGGGGCCTAGGACAGAGCCCTGTGGTACACCACTGGGAATCTCACGTTTCTCAGAAATTATAGTAAGGGCGTTTTTGCACTGTTCTGTACTCGATTCGTATCCAATTCGTATCTGAATTGGCCATGCAAGTAAATGTATGACAGCTTGTGCACCCATCCATATCCGTTTTATATGGAATTTTCACAAATACAGAGCAGTGTAAACGCCGACTCTGACTCAGTTTTCTATTGAAAGTTTCAGTAACCATATGTAGTGGTATGATGCAAACATAAATAATTATATCCATCTCTACATTTACCTTTTCAAAAGGTCACTGTCTAAATCGGAATTATGTGTTTATATTTTCATACGCCCTACTTCGTTATTCTTGTGAGGGTTTATTATGCAAAATATATAAATTCTGTGGGAATAATTCCCGGTGAATACAGGGTGTAAAAATAGTACTTCGATCCTATAAACCACGTAATGTACTGGTTATATACAACACAAACCACATATTAAATAAAATTAATAAAATATTTAAGATAAATTTTATTGAATCCGTAAAACAGAAACAAGTAGGCCGAACGTAGTCATGCACACTACGGCGGCAAGGTGGCGGTGCGGCCGGGTGGGCGCAGGGCGCGGGGCTGTGACGAACGCCGTAATGTGACTACAGTTGACTCACTTGTTTCAATTTTTACGAACTTAATAACATTTAAACATTTACATTTATTGTATTTTATGTGTGGTTTGTGTTCTTCTTCTTCTATCGAGTCGACGGCAAGTCAAACCCCATCTCAAATTACTCTAGCCCAGTAGTCGGCAACCGCATCTGCTGTCGCTTGCATCAATTGCTCTCTCGTACAGGTGGTAGGGCACATAGAGCACGATATTAGATGCGCCATGGTTTGTGGGTCAACTCCTCATTTGCACCGAAGGTCGGGGTCACGTGTAAATCCCCACCCGAAGCGGTTATCTTTGCTCCGGCCGACTTGAGTTCGGAGCCTATTTAAAGATTTCCAAGTCGGCCTCGCCAGATTGTGTCCAGGCGGGAGATTTTCCGACAGCGGCACAAAGGGCAAAGGCAGATAAGCTTAATCCTTCCATAACCGGCATCTAGCTTGTTGCGGGGCCTCTTCAGAAATTGGACTGACACACTTCATAAAGCTCTTGCGGCTTTTGAGCCTTTGAGGCACAAAACTGTAATTGTGCATCGGATGAAGTGGGTCTGTTTCCAGTTTTGCCCTCTCGGTGGAACTAGATACTGCTCTGCGAACATCTGGAGGCGCTATTCCTGCAAGTGGATACAGCATTTGTGTTGTATATCACTAATACATTACGTGGTTAAAAATAATGTACTACTTTTTTTACACCCTGTATTCGCCGGGAATTATACCCACGGAATTTATATATTTTGTGTACGCGTGTGTTCTTTTGGCTGAATCGACTTAAGCATAATGTCAGATTGTTTTATTTGCGAGTGCTACATTTCGTTCCCGTTGTTCCACGCTCGGGGAAAGGAGATCGTAACGGTTGAAACCACGATGCCCGAATTACGTGATTCCCGCAAAACTCTCAAGGGTGCTCGCTGCTTGCTTTGTGAATGTTAAGTAAGTATATTAACATGTAGGCTACATACGTGTTTCATAAAGTTTACGGTAACTGTATGTGTTCAATGAGGAATGGATGGCACGCAAAACAGTGTTGTTATGATTTATTGAACTAAACGCTTTCGGCAAGTGTAAGTATTGACTAACTAACTCGCAGTACCTAAGTAGGGTACGTTTTAGATGTGTTTTAGGTCTAATTGGACCCGAGCCCTAAGTTATCTACTAGGTAGTAGGTACTTACAGCAACCGCGAAAGGCTTTCTTATGTAAACTCCATTTGTATGCACGACTTATAGGGGGGTGTAAGGAACAGCGTCCCGCAAACTGATAGGGGTTGCTCAGTCAACAAAACTGAACAACTATCATCAGGATTTTTTTTTCAGAAAGTGAAATAGACAATTTGGTTTTCTCTACAAATTATCTGATCGAGGTGGTCATTTTGTATGGGAAGATCAATTCTTTTTTCATCTTTTGAAATAATTTCCCGGTGAAAGTTGTTCAGTCCTTGACTGAGCAACCCCTATCAGTTTGCGGGACGCTGTCCTTTACACCCGGTATTATTTTCATTGGCCTAGAATCCTTTTATCGTGCTAGACAGAGAAACCGCTTGCGAATCTGGGTAAACCTAAAATGAACCGAAATGAAAAACGCCAAATGAAATTCACATTAGGTGATGTCACGGTTGTTTAATTATATTCCCTAGCCAACGGTAAATATTTGCTCACGTCCATACGAAAGCTTTTCCAGTGTGGGTTGCCTATAAACACATTTACTGCTGAATTGCTACAGCGTAGCAGCGGCGCAGCACATCACGTAGCAGTACTCATGCTACCGGAAATATTCACTCGAGAGGATCGTTTTGTGTAGTCCTAAATTACTAATCTCTATGAAAGAGAAGGGGAACTCATATGGACTCCTACGTTGTCATTTTAATAGGTTAATGAAAACGGACGGTTGTGTGCGGATTATGATAGCAATTGCACGAAATTTCGTCTAGGAGGGCCCGACCAGGCCCTTACGATGCCCGCGAGACCTCTGCACACCTCCATGTTGCGTACTTTTCTACAAATTGTTTTATATCCTACTCGAGAGACCTTCTGAGCGAAGCCTGTCTGCTTTGTTTACCTTTCCTAATAGTCTTTTGTTTATTCAGTTTATTTTCAAGTGGATTTGGCTATAGCAATTTCCTGCCGTATCGTTTGTGATTGATTCATAAAGAAACAATAAGATAAGATAACTATCGCGTGAAATCATGTAACTGAAGATAATAAAGTCACTATCACCGCGAATGACTTTTTCTTTCACATATCTAGGCTGAAAGAAGTCCCGGGATACTGTAAATAAATGTTATTTCGTAAAGTTTCAGAACATCAGTGCTCTTATCTTAGTCATTCTAAATAAATTATTCGGGTAAATATTCAACTAACAGTCTCGATGTAAGCTAGTTTTTTCAGGACTATAGGGAATAGGAAGGGCTCCAAGGGGATATAGGTTACATTATTTAGTTAATCTTGATTAATGGCTTTATTACATCGTAGCTTAAAGTCGGTGGCTAGCCGTGCACGTTCAGCAGACGTGCCTAAAGCCTAATTGTATGGATTACCACAAATCTACCTCTTGCTGATACCGCCGTCAGCTGTCTGTCGTTCACTAGAGCAGGTAATCGCTCCTACAGACCTATAAGGAGTAGAAAGAGGATATAGGTTACATTACAGTGTAGCTTACAGTCGGTGGCCAGCCGTGCATGCGCAGCAGACGTGCTTAGAGCCTAATTGTATGGATTACCACAAATTTACCTCTTGCTGATACCGCCGTCAGCCGTCTGAACGTTCACTAGAGCAGGTAATCGCTTCTACAGAGCTATAAGGAGTAGGTAGACGATATAGGTTACATTATAGTGTAGCTTACAGTCGGTGGCTAGCGGTGCGGGCGGAAACGTGCTCCGTGCCTAATTGTATGGATTACCACAAATCTACTCTTGCCGACACCGCCGTCAGCCGTCTCTATCGATCACTACAGTACAGGTGACCCGTTGCTCTTCTGAATTAAGCTCAGATTAAGCACTATAAACGAACTAAGGCTCGTATTTATAAAGCGAACTCAAGAGTGAGAGCAATAATAAGTATGGATTTGACAGGTCGTTTTGTAATGAAATGACATTTCCGATATGAACTCAAACTAGCTGTCAATCTCGAGTGCTGTTTATCAATACGAGCCTGAGGGAAGCTGAAATTTCGAGGACCGGGAATTTTTAGTGTGAAGTAATCACGCTTTTATCCCTAATGGGGTAGGCAGAGAGCAAACGACCTAAACAAAGGTCGTTCCGCCACGTCTGACAAAGTTTTGAGGGTTATTTAAGATAGATTTGTAGGTATATTGCTGTAGTGACAGGTTGTCAGCCCATCGCCTAAATTACAATATACTGGAAACCCTCGGATCCCTTAGCTGGTTTTTACAGCATGTCCGGGAGGAAATACAGCTGGCATATTCTATGTTTTTCTTTCGCTCCCAGGCCAGCATGAAAAGATAATCAACCAGTCATTAATTTTGCCGCTCAGCACAAGGACCGCGGTGGCTTAGTTGAGACGGTGTTCGACACAGGTTCAAATCTTATCTAGCGGTTGAAATTTTTGATTTGTTGTTTCTTATATTTTAGAAACAGTATGTAAATTTGAAGGTTTCGAATGTTATGAATGTACGTATTACGCTGGAGCCGTGGAGGCATTTTCATAGATCCGCCTGTTGTTTGAAGGTCGCACGACCTTGACTGAGCCGAGTTGAGCTGAGCTGCATGTCAAGTAAGAGGTAAGTAGTTGCAAGAAACGGCCTCTTAAACAAGTACATGTGGAAGACAACCAGGTCGGAATTGTCATCATTGTAGAGATGAGATTCGATGCCTTATACAAAAATGCGTCCTGCTCACTAAGTGCATAGGTACGTACCACACCTTTATCCCCAATGGGGTAAACAGAGCGTAAACGACCTAAACAAAGGTCGTTTCGCCACGTCTGACAAGTTATAAGGGTTATTTAAGATAGATTTGTAGGTATATTGTAGTAACAGTTTGTCAGCCCATCGTCTAAATTACAATGTACTGAAACCCTCGGATCCCAACGATACCACACCACTTCCACCACTTTTTCAGGAAGAGAAAAAAAATATGGTTTTACCATACAAAATGTTCACCTCGATTAGACAAATTGTATGGAAAGAACATATTTTTTTAATTCCTGAAAAAAAAAACCTTCTGATAGTTGTTCAGTGTCGTTGACTGAGCAACCCCTATCTGCATGCGGGACGCTGTCCCTTACACTTGGTATATATGTATATCAGGCCCATATCACTGAGCATTTATATATATAACGTACTGATTATATGTATATAATCACTACGTTATTATTAATTAATTACTTAAAAAAAACCGTAGTTCTAAATCTAGGGAAGTGACAGAGAAAAGTTTTGAATACGTCTATATTTTACGAGTTTTAAGTTTTCAACAATTGAGGGCGCCACCGCTCGTGGAGAGGCCTCTTCAGTGTCGGGGTTAAAGTTTCATCAATCCCTAAAATAGGTACATAATTTAAAAAAAGGTTGCGTTAATTGATTACTCTGCATTTTTACTAAGTAATTATACCTATCTGTAAAGTCAGGCGTTGCTCTATATGTAGGTACCTATCTTATTATAACGAGCTTAAAATTCTAATATGAATAAGACTAAGCAATAGAGCATATACGATATATAGACGAGCATATACGCAACAGGTACCTAAGAAAGGTTAAGTTGATAATGATCGGCGACACACAGTTAATTGATTTTGTTTGCCGTGACGTCAGTCTACGGAGAGCGGAGAAAGGGGTGTCTTGGGTCTTGGTTGTCTCATTAGTGTCCTTCAGCCTCAGTCTGGATGCCGCCTACATAACAACATTATCAACATAACAACCTACACAGTTTATAATTAATCTGATGTTTGTTTAGGTTTTGAACTCGACATACGCTGCAGTGAACGCAACAAAACGTTACGAATAGTATAACCAATCTGAAGAATATCTCTCAAACTGATAAATTATAAATGGGAATCTAACCCTCAACCACCGGAACACGGAGGCTGTTTCATGATATGTGTTTCGCATTTATTTCTTCCGATGTATTCTTTTATTTTCCCATGGGTACAGGATGGGGCCTAGGACAGAGCCCTGTGGTACACCACTGGGTATCTCACGTTTCTCAGAAATTATAATAAGGGCGTTTTTGCACTGCTCTTTATCCGGTTTGTATCCAATTCGTATCCGAATTGGCCTTCCAAGTAAATGTATGACAGCTTGTGCACCCATCCGTTTTATATGTTATTTTCACAAATACAGATCAGTGTAAACGCCGACTCTGACTCAGTTTTCTATTGCATTTATGAAATTTCAGTAACCATATGTAGCGGTATGATGCAAACATAAATAAACATTTCCATCTCTACATTTACCTTTCCAAAAGGTCACTGTCTAAATCGGAATCATGTGTTTATATTTTCATACGCCCTACTTCGTTATTCTTGTGAGGGTTTATTATGCAAAATATATAAATTCTGTGGGAATAATTCCTGGTGAATACAGGGTGTAAAAATAGTACTATGGTCCTATAAACCACTAGTTATATACAACACAAACCACATATTAAATAAAATAAATAAAATATTTAAGATAAATTTTATTGAATCCGTAAAACAGAAACAAGTAGGCCGAACGTAGTCATGCACACTACGGCGGCAAGGTGGCGCACTGTGGAACGAAAATCGGGTTTCATAGACTTAGGGACTTGAATTTTTAAGTGCCACTTTTTTTAATGAAAATGGATACTGTTCATCATCATGATCCTCAAAAACATCATCTGACTTACTTTGACTTTGTATTTATTGAATAATATTTTTTTTACGAAAAATTTGTATGGAGCCCGGATGAAAAATCAAGATATCTCCAGACCCGCAGAATTTCCCGTTATATCCTCGCACACTATTTTAGAACTAATTATTTATGATTTTTTGACATACTACATATAACGGTATCTTCTGCGGAACTTTTTTTAAAAATACGAAAGTGATTTGTATGGAACCGGAACAAGAATAACTTTTTTTTACGGATCCGCTGGTCATACTACTATATCCTCGTACGTGTTTATAGAACTATTTTTTTATGATTTTTTGACATACTTGATGTTACGGTCTTTGCGGAAAATACTTTAAAAATACGAAACCAAATTTGTATAGAGCTGGGAAGAAAAAAACCTATTTCTTCGGAACCGCAGTTCATACCGTTAAGTTCTCACACATCGTTATAGTACTATTTTTTATGATTTTTTGACATACTTCATGTTACGGTATCTACTGCGGAAAATACTTTAAAAATACGAAACCAAATTTGCATAGAGCTGGGAAGAAAAATACCTATTTCTTCCGAACCGCAGTTTATACCGTTATGTTCTCGCACATTGTTATAGTACTATTTTATTATGATTTTTTGACATACTATGTTACGGTATCTATTGCGGAAACTATTTTAAAAATAAGAATTTATGCAACTGGGAAGAAAAACACCTATTTCTTCTGATTTGCAGTTTATACCGTTATGTTCTCGCACATTGTTATAGTACTATTTTATTATGATTTTTTTACATACTTCATGTTACGGTATCTATTGCGGAAACTATTTTAAAAATAAGAATTTATGCAACTGGGAAGAAAAACACCTATTTCTTCCGAATCGCAGTTTATACCGTTATGTTCTCGCACATTGTTATAGTACTATTTTATTATGATTTTTTGACTACTTCATGTTATGGTATCTATTGCGGAAAATACTTAAAAATACTAAGCCAAATTTGTATAGAGCCGGGAAGGAAAATACCTAGTTCTTCCGAATCGCAGATCAGTTATATTTTTCGACCTTACCGTTATAGTACTATTTTTTGTTACTTTTTTTTAATCTTCATACATACATACAACAGTATTTACTGCGGAACTTCACATTTTGTGTGAAGCTGGGCTGGAAGCCTGGAACGAATTAGCTGTTGTGTTCTCATTCTCTGTGTTTTTGTTCTGTTTGTGTTTCGTGTGTTGCAATAAATTGGTAAATAAAAAAAACATGTATATCATTGTTTTTCCGAAACCGTAGGTGATACGGTTATAATCCTTGCATACGGTTATGTATGGTACTATTTTCTTCCCAGCTGCATACATTCGTATTTTAAAAGTATTTTCCGCAATAGATACCATAACATGAAGTATGTCAAAAAATCATAATAAAATAGTACTATAACAATGTGCGAGAACATAACGGTATGAACTGCGGTTCAGAAGAAATAGGTGCTTTTCTTCCCAGTTCTATACAAATTTGGTTTCGTATTTTTAAAGTATTTTCCGCAAAGACCGTAACATCAAGTATGTCAAAAAATCATAAAAAAATAGTTCTATAAACACGTACGAGGATATAGTAGTATGACCAGCGGATCCGTAAAAAAAAGTTATTCTTGTTCCGGTTCCATACAAATCACTTTCGTATTTTTAAAAAAAGTTCCGCAGAAGATACCGTTATATGTAGTATGTCAAAAAATCATAAATAATTAGTTCTAAAATAGTGTGCGAGGATATAACGGGAAATTCTGCGGGTCTGGAGATATCTTGATTTTTCATCCGGGCTCCATACAAATTTTTCGAAAAAAAATCATTATTCAATAAATACAAAGTCAAAGTAAGTCAGATGATGTTTTTGAGGATCATGATGATGAACAGTATCCATTTTCATCAAAAAAAGTGGCACTTAAAAATTCAAGTCCCTAAGTCTATGAAACCCGATTTACGTTCCACAGTGTGGCGGTGCGGCCGAGTGGGCGCAGGGCGCGGGGCTGTGACGAACGCCGTAATGTGTGTGACTACAGTTGACTCACTTGTTTCAATTTTTACGAATTTAATAACATTTAAACATTTACATTTATTGTATTTTATGTGTGGTTTGTGTTGTATATCAGTAATACATTACGTGGTTAAAAATAATGTACTACTTTTTTTACACCCTGTATTCGCCGGGAATTATGCCCACGGAATTTATATATTTTGTGTACGCGTGTGTTCTTTTGGCTGAATCGACTTAAGCATAATGTCGGATTGTTTTATTTGCGAGTGCTACATTTCGTTCCCGTAGTTCCACGCTCGGGGAAAGGAGATCGTAACGGTTGAAACATCGTGCCCGAATTACGTGATTCCCGCAAAACTCTCAAGGGTGCTCGCTGCTTGCTTTGTGAATGTTAAGTAAGTATATTAACAGCCTACATGCGTGTTTCATATAGTTTACGGTAACTGTATGTGTTCAATGAGGAATGGATGGCACGCAAAACAGTGTTGTCATGATTTATTGAACTAAACGCTTTCGGCAAGTGTAAGTTTTTGTCACATGCCTAACTCGCAGTACCTAAGTAGGGTAAGTTTTAGATATGTTTTAGGTCTGACTGTATCCGAGCCTTAAGTTATCTACTAGGTAGTAGAAACTTAACTTACCCACCTACCGCGAAGGCTTTCTTATGTAAACTCCATTTGTATGCATGACTTATACGGTTTGTAAGGAACATCGTCCCGCAAACTGATAGGGGTTGCTCAGTTAACGAAACTGAACAACTCTCACCAGGAATTTGTTTTCAGGAAGTGAAAAAGAAATTTTGGTTTTCTATACAAATCGTCTGATCGAGGTGGTCATTTTGTTTAATTTTTTTTTCATCTTTTGAAATTATAATTTCTTCCATGCTGGCCTGGTAGCGAGAGAAAAACATAGAATGTGCCAGCTGCATATCCTCCCGAGCATGCCGTAAAAAACAGCTAAGGGATCCGAGGGTTACAGCATATTGTAATTTAGGCGATCGGCTGACAACCTGTCACTACAGCAATATACCTACAAAACTATCCTAAATAACCCTCAAAATATTGTCAGACGTGGTGAAATGCCTTTGGTTAGATTGTTTACGCTCTGCCTACCCCATTAGAGATAAAGGCGTGATTATATCTATGTATGTTTTGAAATAATTTCTCGGTGAAAGTTGTTAATGAGCAACCCCTATCAGTTTGTTGTTCTTTTCACCCGGTATTATTTTCATTGGCCTAGAATCCTTTTATCGTGCTAGACAGGCAAACCGCTTGCGAATCTGGGTAAACCTAAAATGAACCGAAATGAAAAACGCCAAATGAAATTCACATTAGGTGATGTCACGGTTGTTTACTTATATTCCCTAGCCACCGGTAAATATTTGCTCACGTCCATACGAAAGCTTTTCCAGTGTGGATTGCCTATAAACACATTTACTGCTGAATTGCTTCGGCGTAGTAGTGGCGTAGCACGTCACGTAGCAGTACTCATGCTACGGGAAATATTCACGCGAGAGGATCGTTTTGTGTAGTCTTAAATTAATAATCTCTATGAAACAGAAGGGGAACTCCTATGGACTCCTACGTTGTAATTTTAATAGGTTAATGAAAACGGACGGTTGTGTGCGGATTATGATAGCAATTGCACGAAATTACGTCTAGGAGGGCCCGACCAGGCCCTTACGATGCCCGCGAGACCTCTGCACACTTCCATGTTGCGTATTTTTCTACAAATTGTTTTATATCCTACTCGAGAGACCTTCTGAGCGAAGCCTGCCTGCTTTGTTTACCTTTCCTAATATTCTTTTGTTTATTCAGTTTATTTTCAAGTGGATTTGTCTAGAGCAATTTCCTGCCGTATCGTTTGTGATTGATTCATAAAGAAACAATAAGATAAGATAGATAACTATCACATGAAATCATGAAACTGAAGATAATAAAGTCATTGTCAACGCGAATGACTTTTTCATTCACATATCTGGGCTGAAAGAAGTCCCGGGATACTGTAAATAAATGTTATTTCGTAAAGTTTCAGAACATCAGTGCTCTTATCTTAGTCATTCTGAATAAATTATTCGGGTAAATATTCAACTAACTCTCTCGATGTAAGCTAGTATTTTTCAGAACTATAGGGAGGGCCCGAAGGGGATATAGGTTACATTACTTAGTTAATCTTGATTAATGGCTTTATTACATCGTAGCTTAAAGTCGGTGGCTAGCCGTGCACGTTCAGCAGACGTGCTTAGAGCCTAATTGTATGGATTACCACAAATCTACCTCTTGCTGATACCGCCGTCAGCTGTCTGTCGTTCACTAGAGCAGGTAATCGCTCCTACAGACCTATAAGGAGTAGGTAGAGGATATAGGTTACATTACAGTGTAGCTTACAGTCGGTGGCCAGCCGTGCATGCGCAGCAGACGTTCTTAGAGCCTAATTGTATGGATTACCATAAATTTACCTCTTGCTGATACCACCGTCAGCCGTCTGAACGTTCACTAGTGCAGCTAATCGCTCCTACAGACCTATAAGGAGTACGTAGGGGATATAGGTTACATTACAGTGTAGCTTACAGTCGGTGGCTAGCGGTGCGGGCGGAAACGTGCTCCGTGCCTAATTGTATGGATTACCACAAATCTACTCTTGCCGACACCGCCGTCAGCCGTCTCTATCGATCACTACAGTACAGGTGACTCGTTGCTCTTCTGAAATAAGCTCAGATTAAGCACTATAAAGGAACTAAGGCTCGTTTTTATAAAGCGAACTCAAGATTGAGAGCAATAATAAGTATGGATTTGACAGGTCTTTTTGTAATGAAATGACATTTCCGATACGAACTCAAACTAGCTGTCAATCTCGAGTGCTGTTTATCAATACCGGCCTAAGGGAAGCTGAAATTTAGAGGAGCGGGAATTTTTAATACACAAAAATAGTTATATTTTGTATATCAATAGTGTGAAGGGTCAAACTCAAAGGGAGTAGTGTGATTTATTGATTGATTATTATAATAACTATTCTTCTATGCTGGACTGGGAGTGAAAGAAAAACACAGAATGTGTCAGCTGCATTTCCACCCGGGCATCCAGCTAAGAGATCGTAGTATTTTAGTATATTGCAATTTAGGCCATGATCTGACAACGTGTCACTACAGCAATATACTTACCTCAAATTATTCTTAAATAACCCTCAATAGTTTGTCAGACGTGGCGGAACGACCTTTATTTAGGTCGTGTACGCTGTGCCTACCCCATTAGGGATAAAGGCGTAATTATGTGTATGTATGTAAATATTTTAAACAGAACTAGGATACGTAAAAAACTACAACATTATTGCCAAAAAATGTCCCTATGATTGATGGTTAAATTAAGCAAAGTGTCTAATCGTTTCTATTATACCTATTTGGAGGTGGCTGTACCTATACTACTTAAAGGGATTCCGATGGGTCTTGGCATACACACATAAGATGTAGGTTTACTACAAATCTAGTGTAATGCTGTGCTAGTACCGCTGCCGCCATTTCTATCGATCACTACTGCAGGTGACCCGTCGCTTTACTGAACTACGGAAAACTGAAAACTGAAACGACTTCCTGGGATACGTTTCATAAAGCTGCAATTTTATGTTCAATGCTTCAACATTAATCCTAGATATTTATTTATTTTTTCTTTGAACCAAGATTTCCGATGTTAATTTTTCGGAGACCTTATTTATTTATTGGATAAATATGTAGTGTATCTTATTGTCTATTGATTTATCCTTTCATTACCATATTTTACTATTTATAAATATTTTATAACTGCATAATTTATATTTATTTTCCTTTCTGTCTTTTTTCCCCCTAATCCTAGATATTATAATAGGTAACTGATCACGAAATGTATAAGTATCGAATCAAAATAACATACCGGGTCACCTCATCGTCAACTTATATATCAACAACCACTTTTTCATTTTCTATCGAGTGGGTTTTCGATTCGACAACCTTGGATGGTTTAAACTGCATGATTTTGAGAGATAACAGTCGCAAAGAAAAAAAAAACTATTCGGAGTGTAAGGGAGAGCGTCCCGCAAACTGATAGGGGTTGCCCAGTCAACGGAACTGAACAACTATCACCAGATTTTCTTTCAAGAAGTGAAAAAAAAAACATTATTTTTCATACAAATTGTCTGGTCGAGGTTGTCATTTTGTATGGAAATTTCAATTTAGTTTATCATCCCCTGAAATAATTTCTTAGTGAAAGTTGTTCAGTTTCGTTGACTGAGCGACCCCAATCAGTTTGCGGGACGCTGTCCTTTACACTGGGTACAATATATTTCATTATATTTCTAATTGGAATTTATTTTATTTCTAAACATTAATTGGAACGCAAAGTGAGCAATGGAATGCAAGGATTATTTTACTAGTAGCAATAAAGCCGCCATTTCCGTTGATCACCAATCCAAGTGTAGGTGATTCCCCGCTCCACTGAACAAAGCGAAGTGAGCTCACTAATTCTCACGTGGACTCTACAATGCGCAACAGTTTATGAAATACACCACAGAGTAACATAAGGGAAGATCACGCAACCTCCTGTTGATCACCAGTCGCTCCACTGAACAAAGCGAAGTGAGCTCACTAATTCTCACGTGGACTCTACAATGCGCAACAGTTTATGAAATACACCACAGAGTAACATAAGGGAAGACCACGCAACCTCCTGTTGATCACCAGTCGCTCCACTGAACAAAGCGAAGTGAGCTCACAAATTTTCACGTGGACTCTACAATTCACAACAGTTTATGAAATACACCACAGAGTACCATAAGGGAAGATCACGCAACCTCCTGTTGATCACCAGTCGCTCCACTGAACAAAGCGAAGTGAGCTCACTAATTCTCACGTGGACTCAACAATGCGCAACAGTTTATGAAATACACCACAGAGTAACATAAGGGAAGACCACGCAACCTCCTGTTGATCACCAGTCGCTCCACTGAACAAAGCGAAGTGAGCTCACCAATTCTCACGTGGACTCTACAATGCGCAACAGTTTATGAAATACACCACAGAGTAACATAAGGGAAGATCACGCAACCTCCTGTTGATCACCAGTCGCTCCACTGAACAAAGCGAAGTGAGCTCACTAATTCTCACGTGGACTCAACAATGCGCAACAGTTCATGAAATACACCACAGAGTAACATAAGGGAAGACCACGCAACCTCCTGTTGATCACCAGTCGCTCCACTGAACAAAGCGAAGTGAGCTCACCAATTCTCACGTGGACTCTACAATGCGCAACAGTTTATGAAATACACCACAGAGTAACATAAGGGAAGATCACGCAAAACCTCCTGTTGATCACCAGTCGCTCCACTGAACAAAGCGAAGCGAGCTCACTAATTCTCACGTGGACTCTACAATGCGCAACAGTTTATGAAATACACCACAGAGTAACATAAGGGAAGATCACGCAACCTCCTGTTGATCACCAGTCGCTCCACTGAACAAAGCGAAATGAGCTCACCAATTCTCACTTGGACTGTACAATGCGCAACAGTTTATGAAATACACCACAGAGTAACATAAGGGAAGATCACGCAACCTCCTGTTGATCACCAGTCGCTCCACTGAACAAAGCGAAGTGAGCTCACTAATTCTCACGTGGACTCTACAATGCGCAACAGTTTATGAAATAGACCACAGAGTAACATAAGGGAAGATCACGCAACCTCCTGTTGATCACCAGACGCTCCACTGAACATAGCGAAGTTGGCTCACTAATTCTCACGTGGACTCTACAATGCGCAACAGTTTATGAAATACACCACAGAGTAACATAAGGGAAGATCACGCAACCTCCTGTTGATCACCAGACGCTCCACTGAACAAAGCTAAGTTGGCTCACTAATTCTCACGTGGACTCTACAATGCGCATACATACATACATAAAATCACGCCTTTATCCCTTACGGGGTAGGCAGAGCGTCGCCTCGTAAAAGGCGCTTTCGCCGCGTCTGACAAAAATTGAGGGCAATTTTAGATTGTAATGTGTATTGCTAATGTGTAGTGATAGGTTGTCAGCCCATCGCCTAAATTACAATACACTGTAACCCTCGAGTCCCTTTTGCTGTCTTCTACAGCATGCCCGGGAGGAAGGGCAGCTGGAACATTCTATGTTTTTCTATCTCTCCCAGTCCAGCATGGAAGAAACACTACAATGCGCAACAGTTTGTTAAATACACCACAGACTAACATAAGGGAAGACCACGCAACCGCCTGTTGATCACCAGTCGCTCCACTGAACAAAGCTTAGCGAGCTCACTAATTCTCACGTAGTTTCTACAATGTGCAACAATTTTTATGAAATACACCACAGAGTAACATAAGGGAAGACCACGCAACCTCCTGTTGATCACCAGTCGCTTCACTGAACAAAGCGAAGTGAGCTGACTAATTCTCACGTGGACTACACCACAGACCTACATAGGAGAAGACTACGCAATCTAGAGTAGGCCAAGCAACCTCTTTGAACGGTACAACTCAATATTGCACAATTAACATGTTTTATTTCAACGACGAGTTACGACCAAAAGCAGACCCAGACAGACTTCACCTGGATTCAAACCAGAGTTTTTAGTATGCGTAAGATCAGTCGACTTGTGGCATCCGCTGACCTCTAGGTCTGTGAAATAAAAGTGGTAGTTTGCAACGGGAAATCTACTGTACTGCCTGGATTTCTATTGATTACGGCCGCATGTGATTCGCCGCTCTATATAAATTAGCTGAACTAACTGCGACACGGTAACACAGATAATATAAGGTTGACTTCGAAGCGTCAATCAAACACGGTGGTTAGCGATAGACTAGTTTTTATTATGTTACCCACAAATACACTACACCACTCCTTACTAAATTTGAGTTACCTCTTAAGTTAAATTAAAGATACATAATAAACTTCTAAATTAATTTATCAACTTCAGTAGCCTCTCCATACTGAATATTTAAATTAATCCACCTCTTCTCCTCACTAAAATAACGTGACATGTGTAACATTAACTTAATCAATTTGTCTTAAGAATTTTTGTGCTTGCTGATACGCACGCAGTGCACGAGCCGAAGCATCTGGTGAAGGCGGAGTGAGCGCCTCAGTCGGACCGGGCTTCTGCGAGGTTGTAGGCTCACACGGGGGAACAGACTCCTGACCCTTATCCAGCTCAACCGCTTGAGCCGCTCCCCCCCCGCCCCACTATCTAATGTTTCCTCAGCCGCCTGAGACATCGAATTGTCTGAGTCTTGGGTAGAGTTCACGCGCGCCAATGAAAATCTATTTTTGTTGGTCAGAATCAGTTGATCGACATGCCTGCGCCACTCTAGCCCATGACCCATATCCACTTTATAGGAAACGGGACCAGTTTTTTTTAACAATTGTGCCCTTAGACCACTTGTCCCCTCTCGCCGTATAATCGCGAGCTAAAACCGTATCTATTAACATGAGGCTACGAGGCGCAGCAGGTGCGGACAGCCCCTGACGAGCTTGCGCCGCGCTTACAGCTGCCGCGCGGTCGGGACGCAGCGCATTTAGACGCGAGCGGAGACACCGCCTCTGCAGCGCCTCGGCTGGCGATATGCCCGTCGTCAAGTGAGTACAATTGCGATATTTAAAAAGAAACTTATTCAAAGCTATATCGACCTCTGCACCTTCATGCATTGCTCTTTTAATGGATTTCTTAACGGACTATACAGCGTTTTGAGCAGCCCCATTTTCTTGTGGTCTATATGGAGCTGAAGTCACATGTCTGACACAATTTTTCTCACAAAAGATCTGAAAATCATTCGATAAAAATGGTGGACCTTTGTCTGTCTGTGATTTATTAGCATGGACTCTTGTACTAGATCAATATAATCTACAGATTCAATTGAGCGGCCTTCCTGCGGTAACGGTAATCTAGACAATGCGTCAGCGGGGCCATTATCGACAGACCTTACAAAAGAGATACTAAAATCATAAGCTGCTAATCGTGCCGCCCAACGCTGTAGTCTACTAGCAGCGGTCTGTGGAATGCCTCCTTTTTCGCCAAAAATGTACGTAAGAGGCTGATGATCAGACTTTAACACAAACCGCCCTCAGGTATTGGTGGTGTTTAGTAACCCCATACAAAATGGCCAACGCTTCTTTATCTAATTGGCTATAATTGCGCTGCCGCTGCCGTCGGGGTAGCGTTGCGCCAGTACAGCACCTAGTACATATGCGCTGTCCACCGACAACACTAGTCGCTAGTCGCCTTGCGGGTAGCTCAAACTACCCACATTAATTCGCGCTCGGAATCGTTCGTTTTGTGGGGTACTTTGGGTGATCCCTGAGTACCCTCACTTTTCGTGACTCTGCCTACCCTCGGTCGTCGCGGGTGATTTCTGCCCGTGCCCTCAACCCCGGCCTCCCACCAGCGGGAATCACCGGGGGGGTACGGTAGTTGTTGCCCGTCCCGAGGGCAGGCTACGCTTCGCGCGGAACCAGGCCCCAGTTACGACTCCAACGGCAAAATGCCAGTTAACAAGCTTCACGAGAAGCCAGGTCGCAGAGCCGCAGACCGCAGAGTGCGGTACCCAGGAGCGCCCCCGACGGAGACCGCCCGGGCCACACTACAGCGGATAATGACGCTGAAGCCGTGGCTACCTACGCAACCACAGACTCCGGAGAAGCCCGCCACGGGGGACAGCACCAGCCGTTCCCCGCCACTGCTCTCGTCACCGCTGCCCCAACGCCAGCAGCAGGTGGACCACGCCAGCGCCCAGCGCGCGTCTGCAAGGCAGCCAGCCCTCGACGCACTGAGGGAGAGTGCAGCTGCCTTGCAGGACACGTCACAGAGTGACACGCGCGCTGAGAAGCGCCCTTACGAGTCGTCGTCGTCATCAATGACGACGCCGTCACCGCTGCCTCGGACCCGTCCAAACCCGACCACCAACCTGCCGCCGCCAAGCCTCTCCATGCCATCACTGGACGCTGACATGGAGACGTCCCCGCGCCCGTCCTACGCAACCGTAGCTTCGTCGTCGAGCCCAAGCTCGCCGAAGCTACCGAGCTCGCAACTGAAGCCCCCTCTTCCGCCAAGCGTGAGGAAAGGGAAGATTCCCCCTATTGTGGTCGACCACCTACCCAACTGGGCCGTCCACCTGAGGAAGCTGAAGGAGACGCTTGGTCATGCGCCGAACGTCCGACCCTATGGGAAGGGCTTTAGGTTCATGGCCAAGTCAGACCAGGAATTCCGTGCCTACCAGAGCTACCTCGCCGAGCTTGAGGGAACCGAGGCCGGACTTTCCTGGTTCTGCTACGCCACACCAGCAGAGAAGCCACTGAAGGTGGCGATTAGAGGCCTCCCCGTCGACACACCGCCGGAGGACATCGCGAAGGAGCTCGCCAGCCTGGGCTACCAGGTGGACTTCGTGCGCCCAATCAAGGCGCGCCAGGGACGCCCAGGCTGCATACACTTCGCTCAGTTGACGCGAACGCCAAACCTCACCCCGGGCATATACAACATACAAGAGCTGCTCTGTATGCCCGGCGTGAAGATTGAGGGATGGCGCGGCAAACAAAGGGCAAACCAGTGCCACAGATGCCAGCTGTTCCGGCACAACTCCCGGAACTGCCACAGGATGCTGGCCTGCGTCCGTTGCGGCGAGCAGCACGCCGCGAAGGACTGCAAGCGCCCTCTTCAAGAGCCCGCAACTTGTGCCAACTGTGGCGGTGAACACCCCGCCAACAGCGTGACTTGCCCCGTACTGCGCCGTGAAGTGCGGAACAAGCGCGCGGGCACCGCGCCCGTAACGAGACCAATCGCCGAGCCGAAGAGGAAGGACGTGGCACCGCAGGGAGAGACCAACGCGGCAGGTACTCTCATGGCGGCCGCCAACAACCCCTCCGGCACGACGAAGAGAAATCGGAAGCCGAGGAGACGCCGCAGAAAGGCACCTCCTCCGGTCAAGAAAGAGCCACCCACGGGCCCACTGAATGCGGTCGGCACCCCTCAGGATATTCCTCAGGGGGAGATTCCGAAGCGTCAGCGGGCTCCAAGACAACAGAGCTTAAGAGCAGCCATCCCTGAAAGGGACCAGATCCTGATGAAGGCAATCAGGATCCTAACCGAGGTCCGCACTGGAGCGGACGCTACCAGTATTATCGAGAGGGGCCTCGACGATCTGAGGCTCCCCAAGGCTAGAATGCCGGCTGCTCAGGGTGGCCTTCCACAGAAGAGAAGCGAGAGGCTTTCCTAGCCCGCTTCTGAGCTGCCCACATCCACTACTCCCCGTCGAGTAGTTAGGATCGTGGGCACCACAACATTACACGGATTGACCCCAGGACGGAGAAGCCGCCGCGAGCTTGAGGTCGCCAGCTGGGCCTCCCCCCATGGGGAATCCCCCGGCTGGCTCGATCTCGCCGCGGCGTGAAATCCTCCTGACGACCCGGACAAGACCCTAAGCTTCAAGCGCCCCAACGCCCCGCCTGTCGTCACAGGCGGCGAATTGAGACAACGCCCAGGAGGCCCTGCCTCGATGGCGTCTCCCCGCCGGCCGCTTCGCGGCCGACGTGAGGAAATCCGAACACACGAGAGTCTTCTACGTGTGTGGTGATCGCAGTATAACGACGAGATTTCTCTGTAGTAAGACATTGTTCATATGCATGCCTAAGGTTTATTTTTGAAAATTGTTCACCACCGCTTAAGTTCGCAAATAACTCCTCGATTCGAGGCAAAGGATAATAATCGCGTTTTAGTTTAGGGTTAATGGTTACTTTGTAATCCCCGCAAATACGTATATCGCCATTTTCTTTAGCAACTGGCACAATCGGGGTTCCATAGTCCGACTAGTCTACTCGGTAAATAGTACCATCGGCTTCGAGCCGAGCCAACTCGCGTTCAACTCGCTCGCGCAGAGCTAGCGGCCGCGCTCGCACGTAAATCGGTTCTTGGTTACTCAGCTGTAATTGAATGGTGCGTTTACAAGTACCTACTTTATCACTAAACACTTCCGGAAAATCCGCGCACAACTGATTCACGAACCCATCGTCTATAATTGCATTCCGATTTATCTGTTTAATCTTAAAAGCACGTAACCACTGTCTGCCTAATAGCGGACACGAACCATTTTTAACAACATGAAGCGGCAAAGTACTTAAATTGTATCCGAATTTAACATCAACCGAAATAAACCCGAGTGATTCGATTCGTGAAGCTACTGTGGTGTAGCTTCTTAAATTTAAGTCATCGGCCATAAGTTCTTTGTGACTAAACATTTTCCTGTATAACTGTTTGCCTATTGCCGTGATAGGACTACCAGTGTCAATAAGACATTTAAACACTTTACCGTCTATGTCCACGTTGAAATAATAGAGTTTGTTACCGTGCGCAGCATCAGCGTAGATGTTAAACATGTCATCCGAGTCATTATCACAACTTACGTAATTCTGCCGATTATTGCGATCGTCATAACCACGCACTTTTTTGCACATCACTTTTAAATGGCCTCTTTCATTACACTCATCACAATTATACCGAATGAAACGACAACGCTCTGGGCGATGCGCCTTCCCACACCTCCGGCAGTGAGGCGCGCTGCCGCCAGCCGCGGACGCGCGCGCCTGCGCGCCTGCTGCGCCCGCGCCCGAGCTGCTGCCTCCAGCCGGCCGCCGCGGACGCGCGCGCCTGCGCGCCTGCTGCGCCCGCGCCCGGGCTGCTGCCTCCGGCCGGCCGCCGGTCGTGCCGCCCGCCGCGTCTGCCGCGCCCACCGCGCCCTCCGCGCGCAAAATACAGACCCCCGCCTGTCTCGCTGCCTGCACCCGAGGTCTGCGCCATTGACGTGGTCGCGCTCACCTCCGCGTGCTTCTCTGCAGCCTCTAGAGCTAACGCTAGCTCCACCGCTTCCTTGTACTTGATGTTTCTCTCGGCGAATATTCTAGTCCGCATCGCTTCACTCGCTAATCCCGAGACAAACTGGTCCCTTAAATTCATCTCGAGAGTCGAACACCTATCACACTTACCAAAATTGCAAGTAGCCGCTAGATGCGTCAGCGATTGTAGGTAATCAGCGAGCGGCTCGCCGGCGCGCTGCCGGCGCTGCCGGAACACGTGGCGCTCTGCAATTTCGGACCGCTGAGGCTCCAAGTGATCACTCATTAACTTCACTATTTCGTCATATTTTTTATCCTCAGGCAGACCCGGGGAACACAAATCGCACATTAACTCGTAAGTTTTATCACCTACGGCGGTAATAACCATCGGCACTCACATCGGAATATAAGCTGGCCATTTGTTTGTGGCCAAATTGAAAGGCTCCAATTTACCACACGGCATGGTTAAAAACGATTAACGAATATATATATCCCGAATTCGTCGCCAGTGGAGCGTCAGTCAAACATGGCGGCTAGCAATAGACTAGTTTTTATTATGTTACCCACAAATACACTACAGACTTGAGGTATCTACCCTAAATTTAGTATGTGTAAATGCCAGTGGTAGTTTGCAACGGTAAATCTACTGAACTGCCCGCATTTCTATTGATTACGGCCGCATGTGATTCGCCGCTCTTCCTAAAGCGAGTCTGAAGCTGAACTGTAACACGATAACACAGATAACATAAGGTTGACTGGAGGTATCTACCCTAAATTTGGTCTATGTTATGGCAATAAACGAATTCTTATTCTTATTCTATTCTATTCTGTGTAAATGCCAGTGGTAGTTTGCAACGGGAAATCTACTAACCTGACCGCATTTCTATTGATTACGGCCGCATCTGATTCGCCGCTCTACTGAGCAAAGCGAGACTGAAGCTTAACTGACTTTGATACGGTAACACATATTATATAAGGATGACTTGCGGTATCTACCCTAAATTTGGTCTGTGTAAATATCAGTGACAGTTTGCATCGGAAAATCTACTGTAATGCCCGCATTTCTATTGATTACGGCTGCATGTGATTCGCCGCTCTACTGAGCAAAGCGAGCCTGAAGCTGAACTGACTTCGACACGGTAACACAGATAATATAAGGTTGACTTGAGGTATCTACCCTAAATTTGGTCTGTGTAAATGCCAGTGGTAGTTTGCAACGGGAATTCTACTGTACTGCCTGCATTTCTATTGATTACGGCCGTAGGTGATTCGCCGCTCTACTGAGCAAAGCGAGTCTGAAACTGAACTGACTTTGACACGGTAACACAGATAATATCTAAACAGGGAAAGGAGAGGATTAACTACAGTATTTTGACTAATATCCCTTTGACTGCAAACCTAGTAAGTTTAATGTATATACAGGCACAGTAAAAATTTGCTCATATTTTAAGGGACTTCGACTGTCCCGAAACTATTGATGGATTTTAAAAGTGAAATTTGAAAAGTGAGTTTAAACCTTTTAAAATTATAGATTAGGCTATAGAATATTCACCTTCACGTCACTGTAGCAACAGCTTCTGACCGCTACTCTGCTCCATTGATCACGTAGAGTGCTACGCCGTAGCATGCTTCACTGGGCAGAGCCGTAGGACCTCACTACAAGAATCACTACGTAGTATAAAACAAAGTCGCTTTCTCTGTCCCTATATCCCTATGTATGCTTAATCTTTAAAACTAAGCAACGGATTTTGATGCGGTTTCTTATAATGAATAGACTGATTCAAGAGGAAGGTTTATATGTATAATACATGCATAATATAGTAGAGAAACACTGATAACTTCCGTGCGAAGCCGGGGCGGGTCGCTAGTAAGATATAAAATGAACTTTTATAGTATTAATTCACCTTCGTCGCTGTAGCAACAGCATCTGACCGCCACTCCGCTCCATCGCTCACGTAGAGTGCTACGCCGTAGCATGCTTCACTGGGCAAAGCCGTAGCACCTCACTACAAGAAAAATATATTCCTATATAATTATAGAACTCTTATTATATTAAAAAAGATCACTGAAGTTTCACGAATATTAAATTATTTTGATATGTTGTGCCTATTGGTCTCTAATATTAAACAGTAAAGAAAATTATTATACACATAGTGCTTCAAAAAGCTTAAGTCATAAAATAGAGTGATTGATAACTGGTAGATTACATACATACATATAATCACGCCCTTATCCCTAATGGGGTAGGCAAAGCGTAAACGACCTAAACAAAGGTCGTTCGCCACGTCTGACAAAGTTTTGAGGATAATTTAAAATATTCTTTTAAGGTATATTGCTGTAGTTACAGGTTGTTAGCCCATTGCCTAAATTGCAACATACATAAACCCTCGGATTCCTTAGCTGGTTTCTACAGCATGCCCTGGAGAAAATGGTTTTTCTCTCGCTCCCAGTCCAGCATGGAAGAATGAACTGATAGAGTAGGTAGACATAAGTACTGTTTGTAGTATAATTGTAGCAAAAGTTCACGTCTATCGATCTATCTCAGAGTGCAGGTGCTGTGCTATAAATTTCAAGAAGTGGAGCTTTACGAACTAAAATTGCTCTTCAAAGAAATAACTTTGTACTTAGAATTTCTTTAAAGCTTGTATTTCCTCTACCCAGAGAATATTGTAAACTATCCTATTTCTAAGTAGCAAGAAAATTTTCTGTTAGATAAACATCTATTTATAAGTAAATTTCTCTCACTCTCTCTGAGAAGTGCACACAGAGTAAATATTGAAATATTTTCCTGTGGAAATATACTGAATCTTGTGTTATATAAGCTTCTTACTTGTCCTAGAAGATAATATTGTTGTGGATATCTGCTAGTAAAGGTTTTCAATGGTAGCAGATTTTACAGGTAAGTCTATACATTGTTACGTAAATTTTTGCATGGAGCTACACTTAAATATATTACCTGTATACCGCAATGAGCGCCTAGATAATATAAGTAATCTTAATCATGCATGATACACGATTTTTATAATAGTGACATGTCGCTGTAGGTACGTAACTTTTCGGACCAATACTGTTTGACCTGAAAAGTCCAAAACTAAGTCCGTTTGACGATTGCAATGGTCTGCGTATTAAATGTTTTCTAGTGCAGTAAAAAGCACGTAGCTTTATCAATGGCAGTTTTTGTGTTTCTTTCTACTTTAACATACATACATATCATGGTTATCGGATATCGGATTTTCCGCATGATTTTGGACATCCGCATCCGCATGAAATCAATGCGGACTTTAATGCGATTGCGGATGTGTAGTGTTGTGAAGATGAGAGTCAAGAAACGCCAGAAAATCGTACCAATGATATAGAATATAATAGAAAATGGTTTATTTGTTACCCAATTAATGTGTACAAACATAACTAACATAAAACTTATATCTAAAGACATAAGATTTTTATTAAAACATAATATTAAGTCGACAAAAGGGACTCGCTCAGCTTACATCAATATAGAAAAGATTTTAAGGACACATGGGCTTTATAAGACTCCAAAAATAAATTTTAGAAACAAAAAAGGGAATTTTTGTCTTCGCGTACATATAAAAACGTTTTTCAAAATCTTCCATCCTGGACTGGGAGTGACAGAAAGACATAAAATGTACCAGCTGCATCTTCTCCCGGGAATACTGTAAAAATCAATTAAGAAATTCGAGATTTTCAGAAGGCATATTGTAATTTAGGCGAAGGGCTGACAACCTGTCACTACAGCAATATACAGATTGATCTGAGACAACCCCTAAACTTGTCAGACGTGGCGGTCGTTCGCCTTTGTTTGGGTCGTTGGTGCTCTGCCTATCCCATTAGGGAAACAGGCGTGATAGTATGTATGTAAAAATGATTTTTTTTAATATACACCATAAGAAATATTGTCTTTTTGTGCTATTCCGGCGTCAATATAACATTAATTTAGAAAAGTACCAACATCCGCATCCGCTTCCGCGGATGTGAGAATTTAAAAATCCACACCTGTGTTGTGAAAAATTCGGCATCCGCAACATCCCTAATATATATCATCACGCTTTTATTCCCTAATGGGGTAGGCAGAGCGTAAACGTCCTAAACAAAGTTCGTTTTCGTCGACAAAGTTTTGTGGGTCATTTAAGATAGATCAGCCCATCGCCTAATTTGCAATATACAGAAACAGTATGTTTTTATTTTTGTATTTTTACAGTATGCCCGGAAGGAAATACAGCTAACTCTTTATTTCATTACTATAGATAGAAAGACAATTTCACATAACAGTTGTTATCCTCCAGGTGATTAATGGCAAGGTGTGGAGGCCCGCGGCGAATGTGCGCCCCGCGGCGCTGATAGCTAGGCCCACGAATTTACATTTTAATAGAACATTACACTGCGTGATCAAATACTTGAGGATCTTTGTGAAATTACACCGCCCCACGCAGGTGTTCCGGTGTCGTGTGAATAACAACGAAAAACATCATTCAGCGACAAAGATAAGGCTCTACGTATAAATTCAGTATCTTCAAGTTACCCCGTTACGATACGGTTGCCAGGAAGAAATTGCTACCCAGCAATCAAACCGCCAATAAGATAATATATTTTTGTTATCCTTTGTTAAAGCATGCTGTGAGCAACTGCAAGTCTCAGAACAGTTCATGTTGCAAGCATTGTTATCTAAAGTTTTATATCAATGAATGTTTGCTAACAGAATTTTTCTACGTATCCATAGTATTAATAAAAACAGAACTCTATAAATAGAGCTCCGACACAAAAGGCAGCAAGGATGCCTGAAAGCCTGAAAGAGCGATATCCAAATTCAGGTATGACGTTTGTACGTTAGAAAGGTGAGGTGAGTAAGACGGATGCTGCGAAGTGAAGGACCCGTGATATTGGTGAGCGGATGCGGGGCGGGGTTGTCGAAGGCATCAGGGGCGCGGCGCGGGGGGCGGGCGGGCGCGCAGGGCGGCACGTAACAAGTGAAGCGGCCCGGGGAGCAACAGTCTGCCGCAGCCCGGCCACGCGGCCTCACACAACAAGTGTCGCGCCACGCACCCCATCGCGTTTTAACCGCGTAAGTAACCCATAAAGGGTTTAATTACTTAGTTTTAGCACGTTGGGTGACGGTGGTGCGCGGGCGGAACGCGGCGGTCGGCGCGCGCCTTCTGCAGCGCTGCCGCCGCGACGGCCGCGCTCGCACAGACCCCCCGCACTATACGCGCTCGCTTTGATGGATATCTGCCATCAATACAATGGTGTACCTGTTGAATGCATGACGAGACACAATACGTCTTTATTTTATTAACTCCATCTAGTTTTATTCTCACTTCATAATCATAAGGCGCTGTTGTCACATCGTGCAGTAATATCACCGTAATGGCGCTTACCTGTCTTGAGTTGCGAATAATATTTTGCCTTGCAACTTTTATTTCAATAGTAGTATTTTCATTTTTCTATGTTTGATTTTCGAATTCTTGTGTTTACACAGATATTTCAAGGTTATACTTTAATACCATAAACAAAAAATACTAGCATTGTATATTTTAATGACGATTACATTCATACTTTAACTATTATGTTTTGCTACTTACATTTATAGTACCTAAACATTAATAGCGATATAAAACCACGATATAAAAGTAGTGTATATTATAAACCTTAAATAACTTAAAGATAATAACCTAACAATAAATAAAGTAAATTATGAAGTTATCTTTATTTTCAAGTTTAAGATTTGCTACAGCTACTTTTCGTGTAATAAACAAACATAATCCTTTGTTCCTATAAGCAGCTATGAATATTATACTATCCTTTTAATGTAAAAATATAGTCATTTGGATCATTGGTAATTTAATTACTTTAATTGATGAAATGTCATTGGCATGTAGTATAGGTATGTGTGTCTGTGAAATAACGCAGTACAGTTCCATTCATAATTACTTTATTAATTACATTATGAAAGTTGTAGCTTTAATTTATAAGCTGTTGTAATAATTTGTTAGTTTATGTTTGGGTAGAGACCTACCTTGATATTATTAGTACTGAAGTAGGTACTTAGGGTGAAGGTGCTTTTCATCGAAACTCTACAAGGTCAGAGCCTGAACCTTTAAGAACAGTCTTAATCCTCAGCCACATTATGTACACCAAAGCTAAGGTGGTTAGGGCACCTTAATGAGAAGTCATCCCAACCTTTGAACTCAAAGGCAAGGGCCCGGTACCCACTCAGATGTGAACACGTGTATATACCTTCGCAATGATGCCGATTCGACAAAAACACGACATAACCGAAATAATCATACTTGTCATTTTCTGACATAAGCTAATATACACGAACTTATTTTGATCTAGTCAGACAAGAGTCTATTATTGGATGATTGTTAGTTTAGACGTGATGTGTATCCACTGTGTCATCTAAAAATATATTTATGTAACGAATTCTAATTGACAGGATCCAAATAAATTTATTTATATTGCAGTCCATTTCTGTTTTCTCATGATTGAAAATGACAGAGCTATGGATTTTTTTAGTTAGGTTGTGTACGCGTACGAATCGAGGCCAGTGAACACGCCACAAAGAATGTAATTTCTTACCCTCCACCCTTTGTGTCTCAAACCTTTGCTTTTGGTTAATATTTATTTATTTCGAAATCAATTATAAAGTTGGAATCGATTTTTTTATTGGCTCGGAAGTTTTGCTCTCTCACAAAGCGCCAACCGTAATCTACCGTTGTTAACATTTACTTTCGGTTTGTGTGTCGAAGACATTTTCAATTTATCTTCGCTTTTAATATATGTGAGTTATTCAATATTTAAGTCCCTAATATAATAAATTTTGTGCACAGTGAGTCGTGTCGTGAAGTTTTAATCCGTAGCTGTGGCTGCGTCGTGGGGGGATCGGGGGGATAGAGGGGTAAGGGGGGATCTCTCACAAAGGAAATATCTTTGGCATTCCGGAGTTATTATTGGTGTTTGATTTATCGGGAAGACTTCCTAACTGGATATTACTTAAACTCTACACTTTTCAAATTATAAGTTTTATAATGTAATTTGCTTCGAATGGTTTAGGAATTATTTATTAGATTTTCTGTTTTAGAATAGATCAAGTATTATTGAACATAGCGGCCATTGAATTTAGGGATCTCTGAACTTATTCTGGCTAATATTTACGCTCGCTAAATGTTAAAGCTAAATTGAGTACTAATTAAATTAATTAACTACTTTCAAATTACTTATAATGTTTACTAATTCTGATATCTACAAAGAACTAATTTAAACTTAGGTCTGTTTGCTTGGCATTTCAAAGGCCCATTACGCCCTAAGTACTTCTTGCAATTTACAAATTTACCGACTTGCATGCAATTTACCATTTAATAATGAATAGATGTTGTTGTTCGTAAATGCGCTGATTGATGGCCTGGCTGAAGCATGCAGACTGCCATGCAAGGCTAAAACCACTGATGGAAATGGAGTGCGCCACTAATTGGTATACCAATATAGCCAGAATGGAATTCAGTTATTGTATTTTGATACGTTCATTGTTACGCGCAGTTAATTGTTGAAGTTGAGCCTGTCGCCGTAACTTGTGGGGCGTGTTGCTAATGCCAGACTACAATAAAAGATAAAGGAGCTTGCGCGACAATGGCGTCAATAAAATCGGCTTATCGTACCAAAGGACTCGTTCCACCTGGACTCGTGAACCTGACTGTAAAAGAAAGACTTACCGTCAATTTTATATGAGAATCGTGCTGAAAGCTGTAGAGAAAAGAAAAGCCAATTTTAAATCATTATAAAAGCGACGCAGGTTGCTACTGAGGGCCCTTTAAAATATAAGAGAGCTTCTTGTGAAAGGTTTATTTTATTACGTAGAGAAACATCAAAGTGAAATTATTTGAAATATAATTATTATGAGAATTAAATTATGCTAAGAAAAGCATATTAAGATATAGCATATAACCATTACTTTAGCATATTATTTCAAACGAACGACTCAACTGATTGTTTAAAAATAACGATAGGTCTTTTAACATAAGGGTTATACTACCAGTCATAATTTAGAAAAATAGTCAATTAAATTCACTTAATACAACACGAATCCATTATTTATCAATTTATATCGTTGAAAATGAGTTGGACCTTCCGTCCCCAACCACACAGCTGTAACTTTAATGTCCTTTCATTTTAAGGTGACGAAACTAGCCAAGTGGCGCCCCCATTAAAAACATAATTCTCTGAAAACACAATGAATCAAAAAACCGGTCCAACAGAATCAATTTATAGTAATTAACATTATTAAGAACCTTTTTAAATTAGCGATTCATAGTTCGTTCTAACAGGAAGAAAACTGCGAATAACGGTCACCATCGGCACCTTTTTTTTCTGTTACTACAACGAGCTATAAATCGTTAATTTATAAGGTTTTAAATTATCCTAATTACTATAACTTGATTCTGTTTGACGGGTTTTTCGATTTACTGCGTTTTTAGTGAATTATGATTTTTTCCATGCTGGACTGCGAGATGCTTCCATGCTGGATTGGGAGAAATAGAAAAACATAGAATGTTCAAGCAGCCCTTCCTCCCGGGCATGTTGTAGAAGTCAGCGAAAGGGATTCAAACCAACCTGTCACTACAGAAATACACATTACAATCTAAAAGTGCTCTCAATTTTTGTCAGACGTGGCGAAAGCCTTTTACGTGGCGTTCTACGCTCTGCCTACCCCTTAAGGGATAAAGGCGTGATTTTATGTATGTATGTTTGTATGATTTTTTTGCGAATGGCGGCGCCACTTGGCTAGTATCGTCACCTTAAGGTACTCTAGAACATGATGTTTGGGAGTGGCCAATGGGATTTTAACGATTCATTTGCTACCAGCCTCCATTGGGTTTTATGAGGTTGGAGGGTTGAGTTTTTATCGCTGTAAAGAAATATGTCGACTTTGGTAGTGGTACTAAGCTTTCGGTGTGCAAGGGTAATCGTTTGTGTTTGTTGGCGTGAAATGTCGAGACAGAAATGAATATATAGTCACGCCAATGGGGCAAGCAGAGCGTAAACGACCTAAACAAAGGTTTTGAGGGTTATTTAAGGTCGATTTGTAGGTATATTGCTGTAGTGACAGGTTGTCAGCCCATCGCCTAAATTGTAAACCCTCGGATCCCTTAGCTAATTTTTACAGCATGCCCGGGAGGATATGCAGCTGGTACATTCTATGTTTTTCTCTCGATTCCAGTCCTGCATGGAAGAAAAAGCTATACATATAATAAATCTCTAGAAGGGTCGTGTCTGTACATTGAATAGTTTTACAAAAATATAATTGCAGCAGGCATAATTAATGATATAAAGGTCAAAACGATTACTTATATTTAGATTTTTTGTCTGTCTGTCTGTCTGTATGTTACCACATCACGCCAAAACTACTGAACCGATTTCGATGGGACTTTTTTTATTCAACTGTGTGTTACCCGGTTTGCAACTTAGGATACCTAAATTCACGCTACCTAACTTAGCAAAATCGAAGCAATTTTTTTTTTAATTAGTCTTCCATGCTGGCCTGGGAGCGAGAGAAAAACAAAGAATGTGCCAGCTGCATTTCCTCCCGGGCATGCTGTAAAAAATCAGCTAAGGCATCCGAGGGTTTCAGTATATTGTAATTTAGGCGATGGGCTGACAACCTCGCACTACAGCAATATACCTACAATTCCATCTTAAATAACCCTCAAAACTTTGTTAGACGTGGTGGAACGACCTGTGTTTAGGTCGTTTACGCTCTGCCTACCCCATTAGGGATAAAGGCGTGATTATATGTATGTATGTATGTAACTTAGGGAGAGTAGGCAGGAAATTGAAATTTGGCTGTTTCTTAACCAATTTTTATGCAACTTTTTTATTCGACTGAGCATTATTTCAAATCAAAGTTACGACACAAATAATCACGCCTCATGAGTTAGGAGGTAGGTAGGAAATTGAATTTCGGTCGATTTTAACCGATTTTGATAGAACTTTTTTTGTTTGTCTGAGCATTACTTAAACTCAAAGTAACGATACAAATAATCACGCCACCTGACTTAGGGGTTAGGCAGAAAATAGAACTCTGATTATTTTTAACCGATCTTAAAGGATTTTTTTATTTAACTGAGTTTCTTTAATTACCTGGTGTCCAGCCTAGGTTAGAAATAATGTCGCAAACCATTCTAATATTGATTAAGTAAGTTACGATACAAATAATCACGCTTTATGATTTAGGAGGTACGTAGGAAATTGAATTCCGGTCATTTTTTAACCGACTTTTATGGAACTTTTTTGTTTGACTAAGCATTACTTTAACTCAAAGTTAAGATACAAATAATAACGCCACCTGACTTAGGGAGTATGCAGGAAATTGAACTCTGATCGTTTTTAACCGATTTTAAAGGGACTTTTTATTTGACTGAGTATTTTTAATTACCTGGTGTCCAGCCTAGGTGAGAAATATATACGCAAACCATTCTATATTGAGTAAGTACTCCAGTTTGAATGATAAACACGCAGTGTCGAACATACTGAAAACGCTTATCCGCGTGTAGCAGCGGGTTCTGCTAGCTCGCGCGCGGAATCGTGTTCTTCATACAAAAACAAAGATCAGACAATGCGAAACACGCTTCCGCGCGCGGGTTAGCAGATCCCTCTCCTACTCGTGGAGAAGCGTTTTTAGTATGTTTGACACTGCGTGTTTTCCATACAAACCGAGCGTACGCGTCGCGGGCACAGCTTTACATCATAAATATGTTAACTTTTTGTGTATTAAAAAACGTAAGTTGTAAATAATCTTAAATATTCAACAGTTTAATGACAAATTTAACGAAAATTTAATCATGATTTGTATATAATTCATTGATCCCAAAACAAAAAGAAATGGAAACAAAGAAACAACAGTTAGGTAACACTAATCTTTCCATATTTAAGTAGACAGGTACATAGAATACCTGCTATAATGTACTATGATTGCATAGGTGTAATGTGTGACTGTATTATATCCTAATCATGTAAAATTTAAAGCAAAAAATACATCGCTATTTAAAATCATAACCACCACGCGTACGGAGTCGCGGGCACAGCTAGTATAAAATATAAATTGATCAATTTCTACATGTAATGAATATCTGTCACTTTCAAAATAATAAAAATGAAAATGTACAGGTGATTTATACTCTATGGTTTTACACTTTGTCCGCTAGATTTTGACGCGCTTTTGCACGTTTCCCCAGTATTTCTGTCAATTTTATTCACCATATGCTTGACCATATCATTTGACGGCGGATAAAAATGACAGATAACGCATAAAAACTTCGACCATGAATCAAAACCGGAGAGAATGGATCTTCTATTCTTTTCCAATGTTGTAAGTCTGAAAGTGACAAATAGATTTTAATTTTAGCCGGCAAATCTAGAATCAAACCGATTATAGTGTACCTACTTATATCAATAAACGTTACGTACGTTTTTAAAATCATGAGTTGCAATGTTCACCAAATCACCTTCTAAGGTTGTAGCTCCTACTTTATTCAAGGTGGTATTCATATTTTGTGCGTCAAAGGTTTCAAGATCGATTGCAGTCTGGACAAATATTTGAAAGTTGTTAATCGAGTGGAGAAAGTGATCGATTACCAACGAGGGTATAGTTTGCTAAAGCGTAGCTGAAGGTCTAAACACTCGTAATACACAAAGTAAAATAATAATATTTCATAACCCTCTTTCATTCATTAACGCACTAGATATATATGCTGACAATTGAAAGACTGAATAAGTGTCATCTCCTTCCTATCTATTGGATTTTATTTTTTTGAACAGCAGATGTTGAAATTCCAAAATAAATGGCTGGGCGGAGCTTTACGTCGTTGGCGTTGGATCCGTTCCATGTTCTTCGAATTCTCGCGATCAGCGCCTTTTTTGAATGAATTTCAATTCAGAGAGTAAAATTGAATTTTGTTGTGTGTAAGAATATTGATTGTGTTGATATCATATCTTAGCTGAAAGACATCTAGGCCCGTATTGGTATACAGCACTTGAGATTGACAGCTAGTTTGAGTACATATCAGAAATGTGTTTTCAGTACAATATGACCTGTCAAATCCATACTTAATATTGCTCTCAATATTGAGATCCCTTTATAAATACGAGCCTTACTGCGCTTCCTCAGGGATATCTACGATAACAGGTCTACTGTCTATTGCAAATATTGTTCAGCTGCTTCTCACGACCTTTACCCTTTACCAGATCCTCAGTCCACTTATTGAGAGGAATGAATTATGTGGATGTAATTTAATTTTGGTTGAATTATCTAGCGTCTACTAAGTTTTAAATAATAAGAATAACCAATAAGACTGGATTGTTTTATTATTCAAGATTATGCTGAATATGCAAATGAGTTACAAAACTTCGCCAGCGCTACCTATTTTTGCAACTTTTGCATTTCTTTCGTGTTGTTGCAAAGTTTCTTAACAAAAAGGACAGTAAGCTTTGAGAAATTTTTATTATGTTTATCCTAAACTTTAGAAGAGGATAAGGAAATAACGGGGAAAGAGTTCCCTTAGACTGAGATAAAAAAGGATAATCGACATCTTGTTTCAACTTTTTCTTTACACTTAAACATGTTGTACGTATATCTCGCTTGTAATATTTACTTTGTAAATTAAAATATTTATTTAGTTTTTACTGACAAATGAAACTGCGAAATAATCTCTACTCTAGTATGCTATCTCGATGTGAGTTTGAAGCCAACATTTCACGTAGGTGCGAGAACTAATTGTCATCTTATTCTAATGGAGATACAAGAATTGGCAAGCTTCTTATGCTACTAAGCCCATACTAATACATTAAGGCTCGTATTTATGAAGCGACCTCAAACTTGAGACCAATATTAAGTATGGTTGATAAGCCAGTTTGTACTGAAATTACATTTCTGATACGAACTCAAACTCGTTCTCATTAATGAGAGCTGATTATAAATACGGCCCTTTCTGGAAAGTTACTGTCAAGGGCAGAGTAACCCTCAATAACGTTACACGATTCTTATTTTCAAACACGACTGCAATTCGGCTTCATATCGTAAGGGATGCCAATTCATACACAACTTTTATTAAATAAAATAGTAGGGTTTCTTTGTTGAACCTCAGAAATCCCTTTTTACTGCGATAAAAAGGGTTTATCGGTGTTGGGTCAGCAAAGTGTATGTAAATGAGAGCGCGGGCTCTCGATAGATATAAAGAAAATTGGTGTCTTGGGCGATATAACTCATAAGATTTAAAGCCTTTTCATAACTCTACATTTTCTACGGGAAGTATAATTAAAATATTACCCAATTGTATGTGATTAGCACAAGTTACTGCTGGTGTTTTTGTTAGTCTTTGTCTACGTGTGTATTATAATAGGATATTATTGCACCTATCAGTTTTATTTATTTATACAATGATCTAGCAGATACCAACGTTGTTTATTTTATGGGAAATATCATAGCCCTGAGGAAATCGAGGATTGGTTTGGTCATTATGGTCATCATCATCAATCTACATTTATGGCAGAAACATATTGGTTGAAATCTTTATAGACACGAGTGCTGTCGTTATCAACAATCAATTTGTTCGTGTTTGCCGATTCGTGAGTGATTTGCGGCGTTCGGCCGAAATGTAACTGCCACCGGGGAACTATTATATCGGCGTATTGTATCGATTCGGCAAAACGGAACACGACGTATTTGTAGGCATTCGACGTGGCCAATACCGCCAAGCCAGCTGGGCGTTCGTAATCGCTTGTAGTCGCCGGCCACATATTGACATTACATAACAGCCGGCAAATATATCAGTGTAGCCTCCCGCTGATAACATTTACAATATTGCGTTCTTCACCACGATTGAATGTTCTTTGATACTCACTCGACAATTGGCAAAGTAAATGCTCATAAATAACTTTCGTCTTCTAACAATTATGATAAAAAAGCTTTTTCAATTGGAAGATGTCAATATATACGTAGAGTAGCTCTGCCGTAGCAGAAATTTAATTTTCCGGTTCGTGAGCCTATTGTGTTCTATGTATACGTCATTATTTTATAAAACCTTGGACAAGTCGTGTAAAAGTACTCGATATGCAATAAGTTATTGCTAAAAGAGACTGTCATTTAAATTAACACTAAAAGTTAATACATTGACACTTTTTTGATATTTTGTAAACATTAGTATAAATCTATTTATTTTTTCTTTTTTTTCAATATTAAGTAAGTCATATTTATTTTCTGTCATTACAAACTTAAACAAAAATTTTAAAAATACATAATCAATTAGTGCTATCTTAAACATTCGTCAAAAAGACCTCCCCGAATTGTACCGGGCGCAAAAGTCCCCTTTACACTTGAAATCTAAATTCAAATGATTTTCGCAGGACTCCTTGGTTCTTATCTATTCGTCTTTATCTACCGTACTATAAATTGTAACATTCTGGAATCCCACATCTAGCTACGAAAACGCCAGGAATTTTCCCACTCTAAATTAACATTGGTAAATACCTGTCTGGGCACAAAGGTCGCCAGGTCTAATCCGAACTATTCGGAAGGTCCCCATTGGTCCCAGTTCTATCAATCATTGACTAAGCCCGCTTCGGCCGGGTTTCATCCGTCACTCTAATTAATAATATTAGTCGAGACGGCGAATCGGGGCGAGGTTGCGATTTGGTAAACAGATTTGTAAGTAATGGCTTTTGTAGTTGCAAATGTGTGTGAATAAATTAATTTAAAAAAATATGAAAGTAGGTATAGTTTTATTATAATGGTCACAACATACAAGGTGTGCACGCATGATTTCTTTTGTTATGTTACATACACAAGATTTCAACGAGCGCACAATTGAAAAAAAATACAACATATTTTGTGGATCGATTTGATTGATCATCCAATATAGAGAAATTATGAGAAATTCCTATAAATTTGAATAAATAATTATTGTAGACGTACCGGGTGTAAGTGACAGCGTCCCGCAAACTGATAGGGGTTGCTTAGTCAACGAAACTGAACAACTATCACCAGGAAATTCATTCAGGAGATGAAAAAAGAAATTTTGTTTCCCATACAAAATGATCAACTCAATCAGACAATTTGTATGGAAAATATTCTTTTTCCTTCCTAAAAAAAAAACCTGCTGATAGTTGTTCAGTTCCGTTGACTGAGTTACCCCTATCAGTTCGCTGGACGCTGTCCTTAGCACCCCGTATAGTACACCTTCTAAAAGAAATTTAAAAGTGACACTTAAATGTTGTGATCGTTATATTTTCAGACTACTAAGTATATATATTACTTCCATGCTGGACTGGGAGAGATAGAAAAACATAGAATGTTCCAGCTGCCCTTCCTCCCGGGCATGCTGTTGGAGTCAGCAAAAGGGATTCGAGGGTTACAGTGTATTGTAATTTAGGCGATGGGCTGACAACCTGTCACTATAGCAATACATATTACAATCAAAAATTGCCCTCAAATTTTGTCAGACGTGGCGAAAGCGCTTTTACGAGGCGTTAAACGCTCTGCCTACCCCGTAAGGGATAAAGGCGTGATTTATGTATGTATGTATGTATGTAAGTATATCATTATCAGTCTACAAGTATCGATGGGCTGGGTCTGCAACATATGCACACGAGAACTTGCACTCGTTGCATTTGACTCGTTGTCTCCTTGGCGGCCTTTGACTAATTACTCACTTAGCACTCTACTCGTTCATTATCATCATCATTTAATATGTAAAAAAAGGTGACATGTGATTATGACAAAATTTTCTTCGAAGCATCTTTGAAGATAGCATCTAATGGTATCTTATAGTATCGATAGCGGGCTATCGTTGTCTACTTGGCGGCCTTTGACTAATTACTCACTTAGCACTCTACTCGTTCATTATCATCATCATTTAATATGTAAAAAAAGGTGACATGTGATTATGACAAAATTTTCTTCGAAGCATCTTTGAAGATAGCATCTAATGGTATCTTATAGTATCGATAGCGGGCTATCGTTGTCTACTTGGCGGCCTTTGACTAATTACTCACTTAGCACTCCACTCGTTCATTATCATCATCATTTAATATGTAAAAAAAGGTGACATGTGATTATGACAAAATTTTCTTCGAAGCATCTTTGAAGATAGCATCTAATGGTATCTTATAGTATCGATAGCGGGCTATCGTTGTCTACTTGGCGGCCTTTGACTAATTACTCACTTAGCACTCCACTCGTTCATTATCATCATCATTTAATATGTAAAAAAAGGTGACATGTGATTATGACAAAATTTTCTTCGAAGCATCTTTGAAGATAGCATCTAATGGTATCTTATAGTATCGATAGCGGGCTATCGTTGTCTACTTGGCGGCCTTTGACTAATTACTCACTTAGCACTCCACTCGTTCATCGGATAACAAATGGTCTCCATCGTTCACTCGATTAGCTTGTCTACGCCACGATTAACGGAAAGATCAAAAGCTATTCAATAAGCTGTTTCGATAATAGATTCCCTTTTTGATATATGGGTGGAGTCTCAGTCTGCGATTTTTGTGAAGATCAATGTTTTTCTTCTTCTTCAGCCCAGCGTTTTCCAGGCCTAGAGCTGCGGTCCACTTTGTGGCTTCATCTACTCCATTTTCTCTGGCATTTATCATCTGCGGGTGTAAGATCGTTTTCTTCCGACACAATCCAAACGGCTTTCAAGAAAAATCGAAGTTAATACCTATGTAAATTTATTTGACCCCGTGGCGTGGGCCGATTTTGACGAATCAATGAATCAGGAACTCCTGAACTCAAAATTATATCAAATCAACATTTGGAAAATTCACAATTCTCAATTCATTCGATTTATATCTGAAATAAGGTTTTTTTTAAAAAAAGGAACTAAAATCCAAAGCCATTTTTAAGGCGGACGTTTTCACTTATTAAGTGTGAATACCAGGTGATTGGCGGAGCTCGGACGCTTGTATTTGTCCAGGCATAATCAATATACCCGCAAATAAACAACCAAGTTGCCCTGGTTCTATATCCGAAGTGACATGTTGTTAGCCCATCGCCTAAATTACAATATACTAAAAACCCTCGGATCCCTTAACTGGTTTTCACAGCATGCACGGGAGGAAATGCAGCTGGCACATTGTATGTTTTTCTCTCGCTCCCAGGCCAGCATGGAAGAAAGCCCGGAAGATTATACTCGTATGCTCCTAAATGGACTTTTTTTGAATTAGGTATTTCTCTTTAAGCTTGACTTATGAGTATATTATGTAGAATTTGTAACTTTTTTAAATGACTATTTATGTTTTTTAATAAAAATAACTAAATTAAGAAGCTGAAGATCTGCCATCGTAAGTGGGAAACATAATAACCCACTTGATTCACACTTAACTCCACCAATACTAGTAACGTACAATACAATACAATACAAATATTATTTATTGCACATAAACAACACATTGTACAGGAACAAACATTACAAAACAAACAGAGTACAATTAGGCGGCCTTATTGCTAGGGTAGCAATTTCTGCCAGGCAACCTTTGGGTAAAGGAGTAGTTTTCTAATATTATGCGGGATAGTGCAGGTATTATTGTTATAAATTTAAATAGAATACATAGACAAAGTACTTACTACAAGTACAGAACAAATCACGAAACTTACTGAAGGTATCCATTGTTTAAGTATTTTACACAAATAGTTTAAAATAACTTCTTATCGTATAAATGTGTCAAGATTCTTTTCTTGGAACAACAGTGTTTTCTAATCTGCGGCCACAAAGTTACAGTTAGGAAACAGATTGTACCGTAAACTTTTTGCAGTTGGAATCAATTACTAAACGAGTTTACTTTGCCCGAGCAGAGCCTGCTGTGGGGTAGGAAATTCTAGTTTGTTTCTCGTCAAGTGTAGAACGGCCATCTTGCCCAGTCTTGCGGTCGCGACACAAAATGAAATTTCATTTCCTGCCGTTTCTCTTTCTTATGAAATCTTTGTTCCGAGCTTGCGCAATCCTCATTAGCATATTTTGTTAATTATGAATTTTCTCTAACAGAAGGCGAGGTTTGCGTACGTAGCTACTTGATGTAGCCATTTTACCTGTTGCTCGGATTTTCCGAGGATTTTAGGCTTTTCGCGAAAATAATTTTCATTTACTTGTAGGACACGGCAATAAGTATCTTGCCAGAAAATTGACAGATAGGATTATACACTCTAGCTAGTCTGTACTTCATCTTTTAAATTCATGAGTCTTCAAATTATTTGACGACAAATATGATATACATACATACATTTAATGACGTCTTTATCCCTAATGGGGTAGGCAGAGCGTAAACGACCTAAACAAAGGTCGTTCCGCCTTGTCTGACAAAGTTTTGAGGGTTATTTTAGATAGTTTGTAGTGACAGGTTGTCAGCCTTTAGCCTAAATTACAATATACAGAAACCCTCGGATCCCTTAGGTTTTACAGCATTGCCGGGAGGAAATGTAGATGGCATATTCTATGTTTTTCTCTCGCTCCCAGGTTAGCATGGAAGAATACAAATATGATATACACACTACTATACAAAGCGATATAAAAAATATGAACAAATGTACGACGGAACTCTTGTACCTAATAGTACGGCGGTTATTGGTCCAAATCAGGACAAAGCTTGCAAACGGGCGTGATGGAATGAATGGATCTCAGATTGGTTGTACACATCCTCAGGTAACTTTTAAGAAGTGTTACCCTGGTGGGTACACTTCCTGAGTGTGCAGGCAGGGTCGCTAGGTTACTAGAGGAGCAATTACAGTATTTCACTGATATAGTAGTGGTGCTTGAACAACCTTTGGAGCACACTGTGGTCCAACTCACATCGCTGTGAAAAAAATCCAAAATGGCGGAAAGAAAAATGGCCGCCATACAAAAGTTTTGACAAAATACAGTACAAAACTTTTATTTTTCTTTCACATAGAAGTAAAACTTAAAACTAGGTGAAACTGACGTAAATATATATTAGAATCTATCTATGTGAGAGACTGGTGTCCGTATTAGGAGACCTGTATTACAGATCACCAGACTTTCCGCACTCAGAACCTGCTGGAATCACAGAAGCGGCCGGTACATAAAATATGTTTTACCAACTATCTGATGCAAGATACAATTAATTAGTTAAAATTTAACAGCATCCACTGATCGTGAGTTTGTTCGTGTTTGTGTGTGCGTATGTGTGTGTGTGTGTATGTGTGATACAAAATAAAAAGTCTGATATCCTCAAACGATGAGTGATAGATGGAGAATTTTCTAATAAATGTCATAGGGTGTGATAGTGGGCAACTTTCGTTGATCATGAAAATCCAAGATCGCAGATCCAAAATGGCGCCTGATAAAAAACAATGCTGTGATCAAGTTAAAATTATGCAGATGAGGGGTCATTGAAGAACTGATTCGATATTAATAGTTAATTTTTCAAAACAACTATTTTTCAAGATGGCTGCAATACAAGGGATTTTTGTATGAAGAACTTTGATCGGATCGGGCGTAGAAACGGTTGCTCGAAGTGGGTGAAAATACTATTCTGTATTTGATTGTGTTGTAGTATTATTTCTTTGGTTCCTACAATACGAGGAACTGTTTACGCGCCAGAATCGATTAAAGTTTCTTTCAATACAACGGTTTTTATATGGAGAACTTTGATCAGCTCTGGCGCAAAAATAATTGCTCGTAGTTGTAGACAGATAGGGTAATTTTTTTTGGCATGTAGAGTTATTGTTGTTTTATAATCTTTACCCCTTGCGAGAAATCGTTTCCGCGCCAGAGCTGATCAAAGTTCCCCACTTAAAATAATTTACATTATGATGAACTTCAATTGATTCTGATGCGGAAACAGTTGCTCAAAGGAAAAGAGAGGACCACAATGATAATAAAACAACACATTGAAATACCGAATTGTACTTTTCTTCCCCACTACGAGGAACCGTTTCCACACCAGAGCCGATCAAAGTTCTTCATACAAAAATACCTTGTAAATACCGTCTGGAAAAATGGTGATTTTGAAAAAGAAACTATAACTATCGAATCAGTACTTCAATGACCTCTCACATGAAAAACTTAAGCCTGATCGAAGCATTTTATTTATCAAGCGGCGTTTTGGATCCGCCATATTGGATTTTCATGATCACCGGAAGTTGCCCACTATCATTCCCTATGGCATTTATTCGAATACTCTCCATCTTTCCCTCATCATTTTGGAGATATCAGACCTTTTATTTTGTATGGTGGCCATCTTGTTTTCCGCCATATTAGATATTTTCACCGCGATGTGAATTGGACCAGCGTGTGCTCCAAACTTTGTTCAAGCACCACTCTTATATCAGTGAAATATTGTAATTGCTCCTATAGTAACCTAACCAACCCTGCCTGCACACCCAGGAAGTATACCCACATACAAACATATAATCACGCCTTTATCCCTAAGGGGTAGGCAGAGCGTACATGACCTTAAAAAAGGTCGTTCCGCCACGTCTGACAAAGTTTTGAGGGTTTTTTAAAGATAGATTTGAAGGTATACCCACCAAGGTAACAATTCCTCAAAATTACCTTAGGATGTCTTAATATGGGTATATGTGACTCATTCATCCTATCACGCCACGTTATTGAAAGCTGTTTTGGATAACCGCCGTACGTAATTACGATTATCTTCCACCTTCTTGGTCCGCGGCGTCGGCTCTAGAAACATCTGTATTAAAAGAAAAACAAAAAAAAACGATCACACTCATAGCCCCCTCTAGGATTCCCTGTATTCGTGTGTTATCGCTATCGCCACTTCTTAAATGTTTTTTAAAACGATAAACAACGTTTATGTATTTCAGTCTTTAAGTAAAGCAAAAATACTTTAAACAGTTTATTTTTTGTTTTAAGTAGGTATAAATGCGGTTTTAGGTATCTGCTTCCAAGAAAGCGAGGGTTATTAAGTAAAAATGATCAAAAGTTTAAAAGTAACGCTGGTTTCAAATGAGGGATAAAGCACTTCTGCGTCGAGCGAGTTTTTGAGTTACGTTTATTAAACCAATTTAAGATTACCAAAAAAACGCTTTTACTCTAGCTCAAGAGATATTTAAAAAGCATTTTGTAGAAATTACCGGTTTTTTGACAATCATTATTAAAGACCTTATTTAATTTTCAGATTCTGAAAAGTGTCGCCGAGAAAAGAAGAAATACAATGTAAGTAATTAGTTAAAGAATTCTACTAGCAAAATGTATTTTATTTTTGGTCTGAAAATATTTCGACTTAATATTAGAAAGTCAGAATAATGTTTTCATTACTCTCCAACGCCGTTTTCAGAAGTCTATTTTTATACTTGTCTGAAACATTCCATTACGACATAATACAAGAAAGAGCTTGAAATATTCCTTGAAAAACGTTCTCAAATAGGTTACTTTCGTACCGATGCTATTTAAGGAAAGGTCACAAAAATTCTCGCCATTCAGGGCACAGGGGTATCGGGAGTTTGCCTCTCATCGACGTTTAATCTGTTCTCTCGGCATTACAGTGCCAACTTGGGCCATTCCTGGTGAATTTATGTCACCGAGGTGTTACCAGGAGTATAGGGCACTTTTAGTTTACGCACGTGCCGCCAACCGACTTTATTTATAGTTACTGAGATACGTTTATTGCGTTTCGTATCTTTTTTACGGTTAAGGAAGATTAATTAGGCCCTTAAATGCTTAACTTAGGCGGTGCACACACTGAGCTCCGCGCTACGACGCGTAGGGCATGTCTATGTTCCATTGTTCAAACCAAATGCTCTGTGGTTCAAACAATGGAACATAGAATATCTCAGACGGAGCTCAGTGTGTGCACCGCCTTACTCAATAAGCTACTCCAAATATATATTTTTTAAATATTTTGTATGAAACTATCTCTGAAAACTACATTAAAAAGTCGATACAGTTATTGCAAATTTTCTAGAGAACCGATCTGTAGAACCAATCCTCGAAACATCTTTTGCAAGATAAAAAAATCTTTAAAGAAATTTATGTTATAGGAACGCTTCGTTCATCAAATCTCATTAAAACTTTTTCCATTAAACATCTTACTCCAGTAAAAATGCTTTCATCTAACGTTCAAGTTAATAATGGTATACGATTTCAGCTTAATTGCGAAATACCTCGATCTTTTAATCGGCTTCCTTGATGTTTGAGTTGGACTCGTGGACGCGCTTAATTTATTTCGAAGGTATTTGAATTTCAAATTGTTGGCCCGTAATATATGGCCGTTTGTATTTCTGGTAAAATGAGTTATGATCAAGTGATTAACATGCTCGTTGCGTCGCTTCTGGGTAAATGTGGATAGCTTACGTTAATCCACGTACGTGAAGCCAAAGGGTGTTGGTTTTAATATATCTTTAAATTACTTAATTTTTCATGTTATATTCAAGTATCCTAGATTAAAATCTTACATCTATATATATCGGGATAGGCAGGGCATATACGGCTAAGTGACAGCCATTTTTGGTACATTACTTTTTTAAAATATTACTGTAGTTGGGCGTTTTTCGAATGAACGGCACGGCGACGGCAACAGCGAAACCGTCAACGGTACCGTGTCAGAGATAATCTATGAAAATCAATGAAAATATATGCAACGCATTTCCACTTGCCGGCACGGCAACAGCAGAGCCACGGCACGGCATTGATTCCCACAGGTACCGGCGCCGGCCTGCCTAACTGCATGTGATTTATATTCGTACGAAACATGCGCGTGTCTTTGCGCGCTCGGATTGGAACTAAATGCACGTTATAGGGCACGGCACCGCCGTCTAGAGGAAAAACAGAGTCACACCATCGTGAAGACACCGTCGCCGCTGGGCCGTCGCAGTACAGTCTAGTGGAAAAATGCCCGTTAGGCTGGGTAATACGATTTTGCACTTTAAAATAAGTCGTGGAATTGAACTGAGATCGTAATAAAACATGAAATTGAAAATGCCATTTAAAAGAAAGCTTAATTATGTATATTATTGGGCGAAGTTCTCATAACTGCTTTTCAATATTTAATAATGGCGTGCCAGCCAACACTTTCTCTGCCATCACAGCGATGAAATTAATATCATCATACAGTCCCACGTCCGTCGAGTTGAAGCTGACAGCAACGAACGCGTTAATTTTAACTCTCATTCATTGGATAATAAATTTACAGAAAGAAAATTTAATTTCATAAAAGCAATTTAATTGAAAAAATAAAAATTCTGTTGATCATAAAAGGGGTCGGACTACTTCTGCGTTCAAACAATAAAAAACGTTCTTGTTTGCACTTTGAAATACTGAGAGCCTCCCATTTAACTTTTCCCATCAAAGCTTTTTCATTAAAAAATGTTTTGATTCTGTTTTGAACTTATTTGTGGTTGAAATATATCCAATCATTTTGATGTGAATATTTGTTTAAGTAAATTGGGTAATTATTTTACAGATAAATATAAACATCGTACATGGTAGAGCCAAAGAGATTGATATTTTACTAATTATAGCTACCTAGTTGAGGGTTGAGCAGAGAAAAAATATAAAGGAAAAACGTGCAGTATGCTATAGCGTTAATGAATTCAATTACTTGTTGAATCCCTACCCACCATTAATTGTATAAATATAGTTAAGTTGCGAACTTTTGTAGATAAAATGTAGACAGTTCACGAGTATTTCATGAATATAGAGTCTTCTGTCTATTTAGTAACGAGACCCGATGAACCGTGGTGTCAGAGTTTTTAAACTGCCTAATAGCACAGATTATAGGCATCTGACACGGTTTGAGCAACGACCACTAACAAAAACAGCGACCTGGACCGACGGCTTAACGTGCCCTCCGAAGCACGGAATCCGTCTTCTTCCAGACAATCAGGTGGATTCAGCCTGCATTGTCCTAACCAAACTGGGGAAATTCTCATAAAGTGATAAACAGACAAAAAACAACTTTGTGTTCCTCCCTGGGAATCGAACCCAGGACCTCCGGATTTATGAGTGAGTAATATGGAGTGAATGAGGTAATTGTTCGGTGAGGGAAGTAGCAGACCTGTGGAAAATTTGTCGCGTTACTTTCAGTTGTGGCGTAATTTTCTTGCGATGATACCTATCAGAGCTTAGTCATAAATAAAGCTCCGCGAGAGCTTATTCACGTGGAACGTTCCGCGCAAAACCTTCCGCAAACGTATTTAGACAATTAATGAGCGCGCGATGCGAGCAAATCGATTTCAATTTCATTAGCACCAGCTGAATCGCGGCCATGTTCCGTTACGATTATACATAATATACTTACACCTAAGTGTATGGATGCTTTGTTCCTATTCACCACACTAATTTAAATGTGCGGTGAAAATGTTGAGCAAAACTCATTTGAGCTCTGTTTATGTGAAGTTTGGAAAGCAATCTAATAAACGTTTTCGTGAAATGGTTATGGTGGTAATTAATTGAATGATATTTTCTGTACCTAATTTTATAAAAATGATCTTATCAATGGGTACCTAAATATTTGAATACTCAGAACCGCCCAATGGACCCAACTAAACAAAACTTCTACTACTACGGATAATTATTTTTTATGACCCGACTCTTTAGGAAGTTGACATTAACTCAAACTTGCTGTCAGTCTCAAGTGCTGATTAAATATATTAATAATAAATACGGGCCTTAGACAGGTGTAATGTTTCAAAATTCAAAGTGGCGGATTATAAACCCTAAATTGTAAGTTTTCATAAATATTTTTTTGACTGAACCCCGATAGGTTCAGTAGTGGGGTATCAAAATAAAGGTAATTAAAAGGAAATTACCGGTAAATATTAGAACAATTAGGTATTACAATCGAGTTGTTTAATATTTTTTAAATTAAAAATACTTGTTTGTAAATGCATAATTGCTACAAAAAATACGGTGCATATACATATACAAACAGACTCAAATACGTGGGACACTCAGAAAGATTTGCGACACTAAAAAAAATTGTTCTACAGGTACATATATTTTTATTAAATCTTTTCAAAGTACTCTCCACCAGCCTCTATACAAAGATTCATGCGTCTGAACCAGTTTTCAAAACACTTTTTCCAGTCCGCCGTAGACACCTCGTTTACAGCCTGCTCGAACGCAGCCAGTGCATCTTCCGGCGACGAAAATTGTACCCCCTTGAGCTGATTTTTTATTTTTGGAAATAAAAAGAAGTCACACGGTGCTAGATCAGGGCTGTAAGGAGGGTGACCCAGGAGTTTGACTGGTGTGCTGTCCAGGAAGTCCCTCGTTTTGAGCGCGGTGTGTGCAGGCGCATTGTCGTGGTGGAGCAGTAGTCCGCGGAGCCCTGTGTTTAGTCGCTTGTTGCTCACAACAGAAAAAACTTCTGGTAAACATTTGGTAGTATACCATTCGGCGTTAATGCTTCTTTGATCTCGTAAGGGAATTGAGGCCAAGTGGCCAGTCAAATTAAAAAAGCTGGCGATCAAAATCTTCCCCCCGCTTCGAGATCGCTTCACTTTGGTAGGCGTTGGTTCATTTTGAAACACCCAAACTGTCGACTGGCGCTTGGTTTCTGGATCGTATTGATAAATCTAGGAGTCATCACCTGTTACGATGTCGTAAACACACCGAGACGAGCCTGCTTCAAATTTGTTCAGCATATCACGGCACCGTTCCACCCGGGCCTGCTTCTGACCGTCGGTGAGGTAGTGCGGCACCCAGCGCGATACTATCCTCCTCACGCGAAGATGCCCATGTAGAATCTCGTGAACGCTTCCCGATCCAATCTTTAATATGTGCTGAATCTCCTGATATGTGATTCGCCTATTATCTTGGATTAAATTTTTCACTGCTAGCACGTTTTCTTCCGTAATAGCCGTCAAAGGGCGACCGCTTCTTTCTTCATCCCCCAAAGTTGGTCGACCGCGCCTAAATTCGTTATACCAACGATACACGGTCGCCTTGGAGGGGCTTTCATCCATAAATGCCATTTGAAGTCTATCGAACGATTCATCCGGATTCAGGCGACACTTGAAATCGTAAAAAATCATAGCTCTAAAATGTTCCCGGCGCAGATCCATTTTTCAGTAAGACACGATACTTTGAATTGGCTCGCAAAAAATGTGGAGGGAAATTTTGAAAATGGAACACACATATTTTTACTTACAAGTAATCATATTTTCAAAAAAGATTCTAACCGGCCAGTCTGCCATATATAAAAACTATTTATCGCAATACTTTCTGAGTGGCCTGGTATTAGTCATTAATCCCCCGGTCTTCAGATCAGAACAGCAAGCAGGATTATAATCTTCTGAGCGTTGGGCCAGTCAAAATAAAGTATACACTACTATATTCTGGAACTGTTTGTAGAGGCTTATCATATAATGCCTATCTCATTAACATACATGCATATAATCACGCCTTTATCCCTAAGCAAAGGTCGTTCCGCCACATCTGACTAAGTTTTGAGTGTTATTTAAAATAGATTTGTAGGTATATTGCTATGATAGGTTGTCAGCCCATCGCCTAAATTACAATATACAGAAATCCTCGGATCCCTTAGCTGGTTTTTATAGCATGCCCAGGAGGAAATGCAGCTGGCACATTTTATGTTTTTCTCTCGCTCGCAGTCCAGCATGGAAGAAATGCTTATTTACAGTAACGATTAATGTTTCATAAGAGATTATCTTTGGTACTTCTTTTTTTAGCGTGTCGATGGAACACAAGAAATAACATCATATATTCAGCGACTTGTATTGCGGATGAGCTGCCGTCCATTAAATCCGCTGGCGTGCAGGTGTTGAGGCATGGTGTAGTGCACTTGACAAGTGTGCCAGGGTTTGCACTGCACCGCAAATACAGTCTACATCGGGGCTATCCAAAAATCCCCACCTGACCATGTTTTCCTTACTTCTGCCAACCTGAGTCCGAAGCCTGTTTCAGGCCTGTTTTGTTTCAAAGAAGTTATCCAAAATCTGCTCATTTGAATTTACATTCTGAATATCAAGTTCATTGGATAAAATGTTAAGTAAAGGACGAAAGGTCATGTGTACATATCTGATTAGATATACAGGGTGTAGCAGAAAGGGTGTTCTAATATTTCCCATGAAGGGTGTGATACTGCCCATGACCCCGAACAACTTTTTCCGGGGAACATATTTAACCATCTCCACCATCTTCCTAACCTTGTCCCTTATCTCACGGGGTCAGCTACCAGTCAGATTAGGTAATCTAGGGGATTGAACTAGGGTACTGGTTTTTACATCACGACTGCCATCTGAGGAACATATTTAATAAAAGAAAAAAAATGCTTTCCTTACTAATAGTGCTATCAGCAGATGCATTTTGTATGGTAATAAAAAAAAAATCTTCGTTTTTGACTTATGTTCCCTGAGGAAAATTGTTCATTTTCGTGGGCAGACTCCCAGCCTGAATGCATAGACCCGTTACACCCTGTATATATGTATACATTGTACATTTATGTTATTGCATATGATCCAAGGTCGTTGAAGGTTCAATTAGAGAGGCTTTACAAATTATGCAAATGCAGTCTGGGTCAAATGGCCTTGTCATTAAAATGTGCCGGCTTGTTGGTGCTTACCAGTAATGTGTACGTTTTCAACAACAAGTACCCTTTACGCATTATATGATGTGTATTTAGAATTTGATTTGTATGTGTTTATATTTATTTATTTTATTTCACAAAAAAAGGTATTTACAGAATTACATGTTACATTCTCGCCAAATTGCGAAAGCAGTTTGTTGGCAAGGTAGCACTCGTTACTTAATGGCTAACAAATACCTATCTTATATTCTAGTATCTTATGAAAAAAAAATACATTATAAAAAGAGTTTAAAACTATGAAATATGGAGAATCATTAATGTGACACATTTACATAATATTATTTTGAAGAACAGTTTTAAGTTTTTTCTTTAGGGTTATCTTCGACTTTATTTTATTGTGTCTTAAAAAGTGTAATTTACTAAATATTTTTGGTATAATGAATTTATTTGTTCTTTGGCCATAATAATTTTGAGCTTTTGTACAAATATACTTCTTTTCTCTCATTCTTCTTGTATTATATCTATTATGAACAATAACTTTATGATCTTCTTTATAGTAATTTTCTATAACCAATAAATAATGTATATGTGTACCCATGTTTACGGATGATACAATTTTGGTTGTGTTGGACTTGTCATATTATATTTCTTGTAGTAGCATACACTTCATAATATTATTCAACAAGATCGTAGCTATGTCGTAGCGGTGTCTATGCGGTTTGCTACGAATTTACTACGAATAAAACACTTCTCTAAAATTCTATTTACCCCTAATAATTGTACTGTCTACTATAAGCTGTTTTTAATAGGCTGATGTGATGAGATCTTACCAATAATTTTATTTAATCAAAACAAAGATTTTTAAAGATATGCGATTTGAAAAAGCTGTAATATAGAGGTACTCAGTAGGCTCAACTTCAATCGCAAAAATTTGATAAAAGGTAATATTATATTTGTAGTGTATCATATTCATATTCAATATTTGGGTGCAATTTTCATCCATATTTTAATATTAAACATAGGTATACGAAACATCATAAATTATTGTCATCGAGTCGGTTATATACGGCCCAGACTCCAACTAATAATTAAATGGTAGTGATGAATAGGTAGTCAGCTGACATCAGCCCCTGTAACTAATGATACTTAAATGATTAAGCACCCCTTTTTGATAACACCCACTTAGGTAATAAGCTTAACGACATATATAATAAAAAAAATGGTCAATTTAAAGTTAAAAAACCGGTTTTTAAACTTTGTATGATTCGAAGTGTAAACCAATAAAGGAACCTCAATACACATCACAACAACCTAAACCTTTCAATCTTCAATCAAACACGGCCGAGCTTCATTTGTTTCCCGTGTGACCTTTGCTATCACCTGGTAAATATTGTATCGCTATAAAGTGAAAAGGCGAATTGCATGTAGCGTAGCAGGGACGGGTTGAAGGACGGCGGCGGGGAGTGCGCGGGGCTAGCGGGGGCGGGGATTGGTGAACGGATATCGGTCACGGGGAAGTCGGTCACGGCCGCCCCGTGCGCCCGTGCCCCCGTGGGCCCCGTGCCTTTGTGCCCCCGTGCGTCCGTGCAGCCGCCAGCCTCACATGCATTCCCGGAACTCTCTACCCCTTGCATTTGCTATCCGTGTCCAAGGATGCAGTTTATAAACACGCTATGTGACATTGAATTCAAGGTGCAGGAAATATGTAAATACTCGATTGTCATTTTGTTGTTTACTTTAGCAACTTGCTATCTTTAGTGTACGCAAATGCAGAAATGATCTCTGATAAATATACCATATAACGGGTGTAAGGGACAGCGTCTCGCAAACTGATGCGGGTTGCTCAGTGAACGATACTAAACAACATTCACCAGGAAATTCCTTTTAGGAGATGAAAAAAAAACAACTTTCCTATACAAATAAATAAATAATAAAATAAAAATGATAAAAATAAAATAATGACCACCTCGACCAGATAGTTTGTATGGAAAATCATTTCTTTTTCTTAATTTCCGGTCAGAATTTCCTGGTGATAGTTGTACAGTTTCGTTGACTGAGCAATATCAGTTTACGGGACGCTGTAAGGTACAGTATAATACGAAATGACTTGTTTAGTTAATAAACTTTACAACTATCATAATAATAACTAGCTTCAACCGCTGCAACACGATATTACAACTGGTCTAAATGAAGCTCTTACAATGAGACTAAATATAAGCAAACAAAGTAACCTTTTATCAAATATTCAACGAGAGGTTAGTCTAAACGCGCGCAGCGAGTGGCGCCGTTACTGGCCCCCATATAAAAATAATTAAAATGCAATACGATTTGTTTAGCGAAGTTTACACTTTATACCTGTCATGATCATTGACTTGACTTGATATTACAGCTCTTACAATGAGACTCAATATAAGCAAACAAAGTAACCTTTTATCAAATATTCAACGGCAATAATCAAAACAAACACCAAGCTTTACTACTTTGCTTTTTGCCCGCGGTTTCTACATACATATAATCACGCCTTTATTCGTAATGGGGTAGTGGCGTAAACGATCTAAACAAAGGTCGTTTCGCCACATCTGACAAAGTTTTGAGGGTAATTTAAGATAGATTTGTTCTATTGCTGGAGTGACAGGTTGTCAGCCCTTCGCCTAAATTGCAATATACTGAAACCTGCGGATCCCTTAGCTGGTTTTTACAGCACGCCCTGGAGGAATTGCAGCTGGGACATTCTAAGTTTTTCTTTCGCTCCCAGTCCAGATTGGTAGGTCCGCGGTTTCTCCCGCATTAAATAAGTTTTACGTGGCATCAAAGTGTTTTCCCGTGTAAATTGTCTTAATTCCAGGATCCAATAAGTGTGCTAAGTTTCGTCCCAGTTGGTCCATTAGTTGACGTAAATAAACAAACGTAATAATGGAATACTTGATATAGCTAAGCTGACGCTATCAATAGATGACGCTAGTGGTATTTTATTCGTATTCAAAAATAATAAAAAACTATTTTTCTTTTGTTTAGTATTATTGTAATCTATACATATAATAAATCTCTAGAAGAGCCGTGTCTGCACATTGAATATTTTTACAAAAATAATAATTGCATCAGACATTATTAACGATATTAAAATCAAAACGATTTTTTTTAGATTTTTTGTCTGTCTGTCTGTTTGTATGTTACCACACCACGCCAAAACTACTGAACCGATTTCGATGGGACTTTTTTTATTCAACTGTGTGTTACCCGGGTTGCTTAGGATATCTTAAATCACTCTACCTGACTGAGGGGGTTTCTTAACCGATTTTATGTTACGTTTTTTATTCGACTGAGCATTATTTAAAATCAAAGTTATGATACAAATAATCACACCTCATGACTTAGGAGGTAGGTAGGAAATAAAATTTTGGTCGATTTTAATCAATTTTGATGTTTTTTTTTTGTTTGACTGAGCAGTACTTAAACTCAAAGTTACGATACAAATAATGACGCCACTTGACTTAGGGGGTAGGCAGGAAATTGAGCTCTGCTCGTTTTTAACCGATCTTAAAGGTACTTTTTGTTAGACTGAGTTTTTTAATTACCTGGTGTCCAGCCTAGGTTAGAAATAATCACGCAAACCATTCTAATATTGAGTAAGTACCCCAGTTTGTATGGAAAACACATAGTGTCGAACATACTGTGAACGCTCCTACGCGTGGAGACAGCTAGTATTTACATATACTATATTTTTGAACTCAGGATTTACTCCTCTTTCATATGGTATCCAAAAGCAAAAACATTTATTTTATCAACAACATTTTGTTTAATATCTCGTTTTGCAGATGGAATTTCGAAATAAAACCAAACATAAGTATCTAAGTTGCACCTTCAGCAATACAACAAAAAAAATCTCGATTCGAATCGGTGCAGTGGTTTTTACGTGGCTCGCGAATTAACATATAGACAGACAGACAGTCAAAAAATCTAAACAGTATTTTTAGCTTCTATAACACTTATAAAGACCCCTAAATTTATTTTTTCTTATTTATCTTCCATGTTTAGACATCGACCTGTTACAATTTTATCATGTGTATAGATAATAAGGGATATATTTACATGTTACAGCTCTTACAATGAAATATATAAGCAAACAAAGTAACCTTTCATCAAATATTCAACGAGAGGTTAGTCTAAACGCGCGCAGCGAGTGGTGCCATTACTGACCCCCATTTGGCGGCCGTCCGTGGGCCGACGCTTTGCGACTGGCAGTCATCTTTTATTTAGAAAACATTTCATTCCACGACTCTCCGCCTAAAAGTAGAGGAACTTTATGAGCTATATAAGTACACCAATATAAAGATTATGTCTTCTTCCTTCGTGGAGGTTATGGGTCGAAGTACTATGACATAAATGATTGAGTCAGCGGTTTTAGTCAAAATTTCATTCCACTTCTATAATTAATATAAAACATAAGAATGATTTATTGAGAACTTATAGCCTAATACATAGTTTCACTAGACCTCGCATTGGGATGCCCTGTGCCGCGAGGGCTAGTTACTTTCTAAGTGTAATTATATTAGACATTTATGAAAGCTAATTAAAACTAATGATATATAACGGTTAAGATGATTTATTTTTCTGTCTCGGATGTTATGCTGTCGAAGGGCGTTAACCTGCAAAGTCAGAGATTTTATAACGTAATGTAAGTCTAAGTATAAATCGTAACGTTTGGGAATTATTACGATAAGAAGTAAATAAATGCAGTTACGAATAAAACTATAGAATCATAAGAGCAAGATAGAATCATTTTGGTTTATAAAAAACAAATAGATCTTCTTTTCTCGTCAAAACGTCATGAATACCTCGTAGGTGTTCATGTGTGTTCGCGGCAACAGTGATTTCTTGGTTTTGTATTATTTGCATTTTCACACTGAAAATCCGTTTTCAACCCGGAACATTCTACCAAGTATTCGAAGATAATAGGCGTGTTAATAAGTCTTTAAAGTATCCTAATAAAATAATAACATGTCGTGCAACTTGAACATTACCTAATGAGGTGTTAAACAATAAGTAGCAGCTCTTCAACTTTCGCGAACCAGCCTCCGGGCTGAATGTTTAATGTGCTGCTTAGAGTACAACCAGTACCAGGTATCTGTTGTGAAAGTAACAGGTACGCGGAGTATCCCTAATGACCGAAGCGGAATCGGATAGCCTGTACAAATATTTACGCTCTAGAAACTGCTTTAATATAAATACGGGGTTAGGGAAACACGTTGATTTTTGTCAAGGACTTAGGAAGTTTAACTACAGGCTGTGCTAAAGGTTACTTATCCTTACACGTCAATTTCGAAAGACATGTAGAAAGATGACTGCAGAATGCCAGTTATAATAATTATTACTTATATTAAATACTTACCTACTATTTAAAGAACTTTTGAATTTCACAAAAAAAAAAGAAATAGTATTTCATGAAATCCGCGACGTTAAAGTACGCTCAATAAAAGAGGCATACGTATCGAGGCAACTCTATTCTCTCTCATTATATATCCCAGCGCGGAGCAGTTTCCGCGATCCTCGCCCGAATATCTAACTACTCCGCTAATATTTAACTACGACATTATTTAGACAACCTAAACTAATATTTACTGTAATTCACCTAAGTACCTAGTCAAAGGATCACAAACTGTTCGGTGATATCCTTTACGTTTGAACGATTTCAGGGCTTAACTATCCAAGTACTGAGGGACCGTAAGACTATCTCAGTAATTTCAGATGTTCCTTTGAGAATTCAAAGCTTTTTCAGCACAAATGTACCTGGTTTATTAATCTGGGTTAAAATACGAAGTTGTGAATTTACAAACTAAACTTTTCTATGATAACTTTCAGTACCTTTAGGGATTTGAGTAGCTGCCATATTAATTTGATGTATTTTAACACTAAACGATAAACAAGTGTTATTCATAATGAAAACTGATCGGCTTACTTGTTTGTATTGAAAGGAAGGTTGAAACGTCGAGGGCTAACACTCCTTACAATACAAACAAGTAAGCCAATCAGTATTCGTCATAATTTGATGAAGTAACAAAAACGAAAAATACGTTTTGAAACAGTAAAACAATTTAGCACTTAAAAGTTTTACATAAAGCTGATGATACTAATAAAGAGATTCGCACGTTGTTTTTTGAATCCTAACTTTGTAGCAAATAGGAATGAGGCTTCTATTTTGACTTTGGTTTGTATTTTCTTCGTGATGAAATGAATGAATGTTGTTTGCAAAATAAAATATCCTTTTGTACAGAGTCGAGAAATATTGAGATTTCATGGTCGAATGACTGTATTTGTTCCGAGAATAATTTACAGTTACTAGTACTATCTGACAAAGTTAGTAGTTAGTAGTAAGTTAGAAATCTGTCAGACGTGGCGGAACGACCTTTAGGCTTTGCCTACCCCATTAGGGATAAAGGTGTGATTATATGTATGTGTACAGTACTATCAAATCACATCACATTAAAAATTTCATAAAGATTGTGTGTGCGATGTCTATTTATTTCTTACTCCTTTACGTTGAAATCATTCAAGCTTCTTTGCCTGGATTTAAACATGAGCTAGGTATCTGCCAATGTTTTATCGTGGGAAAGTAGGTACTTAGCTATATGGGCAATAAAGTCGCAGATGAAACCGCGTGACAAAAAGCTAGATCACAATAAGGTAATTAAGGTTGTTTGTTTATATCATGTGGCTTGTAGGCACAGCCTATCCTGGGATAGTGGTACGTAAATAATGAATGTAAAACGTCAGCTACCTAGCTAAGTAAAGTAAGTAAACGTCAGCTATCAATATTGCAGTAAAATACTTACATAAAATTATGAACTCACGAATGAAACCGCGTGACAATAAGCTAGATCACAATAAGGTTATTAAGGTTGTTTGTTTATATCATGTGGCTTGCAGGCACAGCCTACCCTGGGCTAATGGTACATGAATAATGGATGTAATAGCTCGGACGATAAGCCTCGGCCACGCTCTCGCCAATATCAGAGTATCACCGGTGAACGCTGCGTGCCTGTGAAAGATAAAATTGAATACATACTTTATTATGGTATGATGTATATCACAGAGCAAGCTATGGGGAGAGCTATGCTTGGTGTTTCTCTGAGAGATCGGATACGAAACGAAGTTATCCGACATAAAACCGGAGTTACCGACATAACTTAGAGAATAGGAAATGTGCATATAACATATTTTCAGAATCTGAACTTATTTTCTAAAAATATCTTAAATTATGAAAAGAACAGTGAAAATAGAAATAAAATTAATCAACATATCACCGAGATATACCATTATAAAGGTAGACTATCTATCTCTCTCTTCGAAACGACAATTTGTATGGAATTAGTATGGAGCTCCTGTCTTATGACGTCACATGACAGTGCGGACGTCTCTTTTTAACTAACCACTTTAAGGCATTATATCTCGTAAACTAATAAATATTTTTCGAAAATTCCTTCACGTCCGTTTATTTATGGTGACAATAATTCTTACTAATAGTTTTAAAAAGTCATGCATATTTCCTGCAGTGAGCTGGTCACATCTGTCGTAGAACTGATGGCTGTTGGGGCAGACGAGTTCTAGAGTGGATACCACAAGGCAAACGTTGTGTAGGACGTCCTGAAACCAGGTGGAGCGATGACATTCGTAAAAAAGCGGGCAGAAATTGGATGAGAACGGCTAAAGACCGAGCTGAGGGGGCCATGGAAGAGACCTATGTCCAGCAGTGGACTGATACAGGCTGATGATGATGATGATGATATACCACAGAGAGCTAGGTGCCATGATACCTATATTTTCCATGTCAAATACTGTAGTTTTCGGAGGCAGGTTTTCCATACATACATATAATCACGCCTTTATCCCTAATGGGTTAGGCAGAGCGTAAACGACCTAAGCTAAGGTCGTTCCGCCACGTCTGACAAGTTTTGAGGGTTATTACAGATGATCATGACGTATATTGCTATAGTGACAGATTGTCAGCCCATCGCCTAAAATTGTAATATACTATAGCCCTCGAATCCATTAGCTGGTTTTTACAGCATGCTCTGGAGGTGATGCAGCTGGCACATTCTATGTTTTTCTATCACTCCCAGTCCGGCATGGAAGAATCCTGTTTTTCTTTTCGCTTTTTCGCTTTTCTTTTTTTCAGTCCGCTTCTGTTACATGTTGTATATCTGTGGCAGTGGTGTACTATGAGACGGGCCGGCGCCGCACGAACGCGTCGGCCGCGCTGGACGCGTACGAGTTGGGCACGTCCTCGCCCTCTTGCTTGTAGCCGTGTTTGCCGTTCAGCGAACTCGTGTCATCAACCACCATGCAGAGTCCGTTGGTCTGCTTGTTCGCTCTCCTCTCTCTTGAGTTGTATCTCGCCTTGTAGAAGTCGCTGAAGAGGAAGAGGAACAGGAACAGGAAGCCGTGCATCGCAATCCAGTACACGAACACGCGCGGGTAGGCGCACGACGGACGGAACACCACTTGCAGCTGGTGGCTGAAGATCACCACGAACTGCACCATCTGGAAGGCGGTGAGGTACTTCTTCCAACAGATATACTTCTGGTAGCGCGGGCCCATCGCCGACACCATGTAGTAGAAGTACATCACGATGTGCACGAACGTGTTCAGTAGCGCGAAGAACGTGCTGTGACCGCCTGGCGCGAACTTGAGGCCGAACCACACCGACATGGGCATGATGCCGTGGTGTATGACGTGTAGAGTGGACACGTGCTCGTTCTTCTTGCGCAGCACGAAGAACAAAGTGTCCGCGAACTCCGTGAACTTGCTGAAGTAGTACCACCAGCATGTGTTCGCCATCCTCATGGCCATGGGACTCCGTGACTAGTCGACCAGCTGACATCTGAAGTCGTAGCTGCCCCACCATCCGCTCATCAGGTACTCATAGAAAATTCAGGCGCTAAATACTGTCTGTGCGAGGTTGTATACGATGAGAATGTTCCGAAGCTCGAAGGGTTTCCTGTTGGCCATGAGACGCGGGCCGATCTCTTTGGCGCATATCGCATAGCAAATGCAGGCCGCTAGGGTAGGCCATAGGGATTGGCACATAGGCCAGTCCTTCACACGGGGATCACTCCTGTTGTCTAACAGGTCCCTGTACCAGTTGTATATGCTCGCCATCTTCGGTATTTATTGCCGACTAATTAAACCGAAACAACTGGTTTGTAGTTTGGAAGGGCGCACACCTGACGTCTGACCTGCGTGGAACTGCACCAATAACTGCAACCTTGTATACTAAATGCTGCCAGTATCATCACCCAAACACGACGTTGTAACCAAAATTTGCAACAGTTTTCAGCAACTAAACGCTAACTCTTCATTTATCTTCGTTAAATGACTAATTTAGGTTATAAAAATAGCTGTTACCGATTCAACCTTCGCTAAGTACACTCTCTATTAATACCACATTTATAAACCATGATTTTTATTGTTAAACTAACTTAATTAAACACAAATGAACTATTTTAAACGAAAAATTAAAATTATAACAAATGCAATCCACCCACTTCCATTTGAAAAAAGAAAGTCAAATTGGGAATAATAATATCAAATATTTTCTAACAAATTGAAGCGTTATCAATGTATGTATATTTTTGTGTTTGGCACGCAATCTCATGTATTAAATACGATTGAAACCACAAATTTCACGCAAACGTTGGACTGTAAAAGTGACCAGTAAATTTACATGTATGACTAGAATATTACCTCTGTGCGACTCTATCTCTGTGCAAAAGTCATAGATTTCGGACACGTTTTTTTAAATTCTATTTTATTTTTATTTTATTTGGGAAGCTTACAGCCTATTTTACAATATGACATCTATATTAATAAGTATGTGCCAATAACAAGCTACCACAATTAAAATATTTCTATATTTCATGTTTTTGTAACAGCCAGGTTAATCCTATCCTTATCAACTAATTAACAACGTTATTTATACACCTAAAATCAGGTTAATATTTTAGCTAAATAGAATAGTGTTACGCCTACAGAGACGTAATTAGCCATCCTTAGTATTAATTAGCGTTGTCAGAGTAGCAATACAAGCCGTGCTAGTGCTCCCCAGGCGAAACAGCTTCGATTTACCGCCGTTGTAATACTGAAACCTGTTACTATACTTCTGTGTTCACACCCACAATAATATACCAGGAAAACAGAGAGGCCAAAACCTGTATTTTCATATATTTCACAGATATACAGTCCCAAACAACAATTAACGTCAAAAGCAAAACTGGGAAACAGCGAAACAACTCAAAACAAACGTTCCTAAGAACTATTCCCGCGCCTCAAGGCACTCGAATCGTGAAATTTAAAGCTATTTTGCTACTTCGAAGAATGGGTCATTGTTCTTTGGAAAGCGCTTCGTAGCGGCGTAGCGCTTTCGTAGCGCTCTCGTAGCACCTGGGCACACTTACCGCAGATTACCGCTTTCCTCTTTTGCATAAAGTGTTGTTTCGTAGCTGAGCCTCCGTCGTCAGCGGGAGGATTGAGGGCTTAAATGACGTCATTTCTCGTATGAGTGGTTAAGACGCAGAGTGAAACGGCTGCCACTTTACGTAGATGACACTTGTTACCAAATAAAAGTTATTTATGTGTATGATATTCATATTCGAAGCTAAGAAAGCTTGAATGTTCGTCGACGTACTGATTAGTAATTTTACTAAAAAAAAATATTGGATTTAAGTTATAGTTTAAAATGCAACTCACCTATATCCGTCAATTTCTTTTTCATAAAAATAAATCTGACTATCATAACACTTGTGCAAATATTATTATTATATTCTTTATTGTTTTAAAAATTAAAAATACAGTTCAACTTAAAAAATTAAACAACAGGCGAGCTTATCTCTAAAAGAGATCTCTTCCAGCCAACCTAATGGGGATAAAAGATGGGAAATTCACGGGAACAGATACAGTTAGTCTACTTTAATTACAAATTGATGTATAATAATACTAATACACATATTAACATACTATAATAAAATAATACATATAAATATATTTATATGATATATAAATGATAAAATAAAAAATAATTATATACGTCATAGAGAGGTCATAAAATGCTCTTTCAGTCTCTTCTTAAAAGTGAAGCTCGAGGGACTGTCTTGTATAGTTTTCGGCAGTTTGTTCCACAGTTGAATGGCTCGAACAGTGAACGAGTTAAAAAAGAATTTGGTGTTCGATCCAGGAACATCCAACACCTTTGTGATGCATGTGCGCCTGGGTCGAGGATCAGGGGGTAAAAAACGAAATCGGGAGCGGAGATATTCAGGAGAGGATGGGTCATTAAGGATTTTGAAGAGGACAGTTAGGATGTGCACATCACGACGAAGTCGGATAGGGAGCCATTTTAGTTGAGCGCGAAATTCAGAGATGTGATCAAATTTACGAAGACCGAAAATGAATCTTATAGCTAGGTTTTGTAAGCGCTCAAGTTTGTTTAGCAGCTCCTCAGTCGCATCTAGATAACAGACATCAGCATAATCGAGGATGGGAAGGAGAAGTGCTTGTGCAAGCATGATTTTAGTGTGAAAAGGAAGGAAATTCTGGAGTCGTTTGAGAGAGTGGAATGAATAATGCATACGTCTGCTAACTTCATTCACCTGTGCCGACCATGACAAGTCACAATCCAATATCAATCCAAGATTCTTGGCTTTGTCAGTATAAGCAATACATACGTTATTATAGAATATCTTAGGAAGATCTGCAACTACAATCTTACAACTGAGCCTACTGCTGCCGACAATCATGGCCTGTGATTTAGTAGGATTTACAAGCAGACCAAAACTCCTTGCCCATTCCTGCACAGCAGCAAGATCTGTATTTACGGCAGCAACTGCCTCACTGACGTCCGATAAAGAGAAATGTCTATAAATTTGTAAATCATCTGCATACAGATGGTAGGGAGAAGAAATGACTTTTGAAATGTTGTTTATAAAAATAGAGAATAAAAGAGGAGAAAGAACGCCGCCTTGTGGAACACCAGCAGATAGGTTTGACCAGTCCGATGATGCATCGTCTGTCTTCACACACTGCTGGCGCCCAAGAAGATAAGAATGAAACCAATCGATCACAGCGGGAGCAACGTTAAGAGAACGGAGGGAACCGAGAAGGATATCAAAGTCAACAGAGTTAAATGCGTTGCTGAAGTCCAATAAAACGACAACGGTAAGTTTGGTATTATCCATAGCATGACGGATATCATCAGTAACATTCAGCAACGCACTAACTGTGCCGTGTGAGGGACGGAAACCAGATTGAAAGGGACATAGGAGATGATTGGAAGTGAGGAAGGAATACAACTGATGGTGGGCCACACTTTCAAGAACTTTTGAAAGTATGGGTAGGATGGAAATAGGACGGTACTGAGAAAGGGAAGTAGGATTGGAGGTTTTAGGCAGTGGGATAACAAAAGCTTTTTTCCAAGCTGTTGGAAAGACATTTGCCGCCAGTGAAAAATTAACAATGTGTGTGATAACGGGCAAAATGTCAACCAGTATGGGAATAATCATGTTAAGGCTCAAGTCGTCACTTCCCACTGCCTTTGTGGTAATGGAAAGGATGATTTTCTTAACGTTGCTCTCGGTGACCAGTTGAAATGAGAAAGGAATACAGTCAGGCAGATCAAGGTTAGAGATATAAGAGAGAGAAGCAGCTTTGGTATAGTAATCAAGAGTTACAGGGGAAGTAGAGAAGTGAGTGTTGAGAGCATTTAAATCCATGGTACCTATAGGAGTATCCGTGGCCTTGCCTATGCCTAGTGACTTTAAAAATTTCCAGGTTAAAGCTTGTGAGAGATTTTCTAAGGAAGAATGAATGTAGCGACGCTTTGCATCCCTACACATTCTGTTGCAGATGTTACGAAGTTTTTTGTATGCAGCTATGTTTAAATCAGAAGGTTCCATCCTCACTCTACTTTTAGCCCTATCCCGTTTAGCCATGGTTCTTTTGATAACAGGTGTCAACCAAGGAGCCGGAGCATGTTTGATACGAACACGTCTGACTGGTGCATGAGTGTCAAAAAGCCTCGTTAGAACCTCGGTAAAAGCAGCCACCTTGGCGTCAATACAAGTGGCGGACATCCCAGGACTCCAGTTAATATTCATTACATCATCTCTCAAACGATCCATGTCTATATTGCGAAAATTACGCTGAAAAGTTACTTTAGTTTTAACCTTAGGAGGACGTACTTTATTCGTGAGAAATAATAAATCGTGGTTAGAAAATGGAGCCAACATTTGCCCATGAGAAATAATAAATTTAGGTTTGGAAACAATAATGACGTCTATTAAAGATGGCCTACGATTCGGTACATGGTGAGTAGTAGAGAGTGGTAAAAATTCTAAATTAAGGGACGATGTAAGAGAATACAGTTTCCCAGACCTAGCCATGGACGTAGCGTCATCCTTCATTAAACATGTGTTTAGGTCACCCATAATAATGATGTGTTCGTAAAGAGAGCAAAAATTTTCAAGGGTCGACTCAAAAGAAGAAAAGTAGTTAATTTGATCACTGGGACAGTAAACAACACCAAGTAAGATTTTGCTGTGGTTTACAGTAACTTCGAGGAAAAGATGTTCAAGTGAAACAGAATATTGTGAAGGAGAAGAGCTGATCAATGTGGCCGGGATATCACTACGAAGGTAGATGCCTACCCCACCAGCACCCGCGCCCACACGATCATTGCGGAACAGCCGATAACCAGGCAGAGAACAAGATGTGGAAGGGAGAGAAGGCTTGAGCCAAGTCTCTGAAACTAATATTCCATCGACTATGCCGCTGCTGAAAGATGCGAGAAGATTATTATAATGAGCAGAAAGGCTCTGTGCGTTGATGTGCACCAGGGAGAGGAATGGAGAACTGTGTTGAAAAACCGATGCAAGCTTATCTTGCAACGGTTCAGAGTCAGACAGAGAACAGTCACTATCGCTAAGAGCACTTTGGTAATCATCAGAAGATGAGCAAGATAAATAATCATTGTATATCATATGTAAATATATATCAAAATATAAATAAATAGGTATAAAAATAATATTATTATAAATATACTATAAAAAAAAAAACAATCTACCACTTTCAACCACACAAGCTGACTAAAAGAGATTAATTAAAATAGCTTGAATTACAAATATCACTCTGCTCTTCAAGCTAAGGCTTAAATAACAAAGTAACATTTACAACCCAAACCAAGTTACAAACAACCAACTAGAAAAATAAAAATCAATTAAAACCATCATGAATACGACAATATGGCACATGATAACAGCATTGCTAAAGTTATTTTAGTAATGACGTCAATCTATTAATATTAAATAAAGTCCATTATAATAGTCAATTTCGCGTATGTAAACAGGCCACCAAACTCATTCCACTCTCCCACAGTCATTTATTTCCCTTTCAAATGCGACGTCAGATCCAATATCCTTATTTACTCTGTGCTCAAAATTAGAGTTAATAATATTGATTCACGTCAACAGATTTGCTTCTAAGCTTTAAACATGGTTTTATATGAATGTGAGCGGGGTTCGTCTATGCTGCCTTGGAAGCGAGAGAAAAACATAGAATGTGCCAGACTCATTTCCTCCTGGGCATGCTGTAAAGACCAGGTAAGGGATCCGAGAGTTTCAGTGTATTGTAATTTAGGCGATGGGCTGACAACCTGTTACTACAGCAATATAACAAATCTTTGCCTCAAAACTTTGTCAGACGTGGCGGAACGACCGTTGTTTACTGCCTACCCCATTAGGGATAAAGACGTGATTATATGTACGCATGTGTGTGGGCGGGGGTGCTCAAATATTAGGAGAACTGTCAAATCAATGCGAAACCTCAAGATGCCGGCGGTAGTTCCATTTGTCGCCACATTCACTTCAAGCGTGGCCGTACTCTACGAGTAATATCTAGCGATCTCGTGATGGGTCGCCGGTCGCCGGTCGCCGGTTGCCGGTCGCCAGTTGTTGGTTGGCGTTTACTTCGCGCCGCCATTGCCGGAACTCTTCACGGCTTTATAAGCAGCTTCCTTTGACAGATTTGTGGGAATCAACAAAATATTCTAACTTGAGCTGTTGCTTCTTCTTCTTAGCGAGTGGATTCTCGAGTCGAACGACCCGGTGAACCCTGGTGTCAGATTTTCAATCCCCCTAGTATTGGGCCTCTAACGTGGTTTTGGGCGACCACTATCAAAGACAGCGACCGGGACTGACGTCTTAACGTGCCCTCCGAAGCACAGAATTCGTTTTCTTCCAGACAATCAGGTGGATTCAGCCTGCATCGTCCTAACCAAACTGGGGAAAACCTCACAAAGTGAAAAATTTACAGATATCAACTTTGTGTTCCCCCACTGCGAATCGCACCCAGGGCTCTAACCACTAGGCCACCGAGGCAGCTTTATTAGTTTTGTAAGCTTCCTTTGACAGATTTGTGGGAACCAACAAATATTCTAACTTGAGCTGTTGCTGTGGGACTATTATAAAACATCATCTGAACGCAAACAGGGCTCAGGGCACCTAATTTTGTTTGCAATTTTTTCAAGATAAAATATCGTGTTTAACATGACAGCTTGGAATTTGCTTGTAAAAGATCTTTTATAAATACATCCTTATTGCGATAGATAATGTTATACAAACAAGATAAAAATGGTTTTACTATTCCATGGCAAATACAAAGTGTAAGGAATAGCGACCCGCAAACTAATAGGAGTTGCTCAGTCAACGACACCGAACATCTTCCACCAGGAAATTCTTTTAGGAAGAAAAAAAGCCTTTTCCATACAAAATGTTCACCTTGATCACACAATTTGTATGGAAAATTTTTCTTTTCTCCTCCTGAAAGAATTTCCTGGTGGAAGTTGTAGTGTTGGTTGAGTTTAAACTGAGCCTATCAGTTTGCGGACGCTGCAGGACTGCGGGACTATCCCTTACACCTGGTATATAAATAACGTGAGATCAATTAATGACGCAAAAATGCTTTTAAGCAATATTTTAATATTTCAGGCTTTAATGGATCATTTTTATGCTCCAGGAAATGATAAACCCCAAGAGAGAACTAGAAATTATTAGGATTGAACGGCAACGGAAGAGTAAATTTATTCCTGCGTCTACAACGTGCTCTTCTCACTCTTTAAGTGACCAGCCGTATTCTTTACACATATATAATCACGCTTTTATCTTTTATGGGGTAGGCAGAGCAAAAACGAACTAAACAAAGGTCGTTCTGCCACCTCTGACAAAGTTTAATGTGTTATTAAGATAGATTTGTAGGTATATTGCTATAGTGGCAGGTTGTCAGCCCACCGCCTTAATTACAATATACTGAAACCCTTGGATCCCTTAGGTGGTTTTTATAGCATGCCCGGGAGGAAATGCTGTTGGCACATTCTATGTTTTTCTTTCGCTCCCAGGCCAGCATGGAAGTAATCGTATTCTTTATTGTGTTCCTTTAGATACGAGTACTTCTATTATATAATGTTGACCAGAGTCATGAGCAAACCCATTCTTGACAAAAATAAAAATTTCTAGTTGGCCGGACGAGAAAAAAATGTATCAATACAAAGCAAAATAGTCGACAAATATTTATAATATCGTATTGAAATGAATTGTATAACAAATCAATCCATTAGCGATCTATCAGAAACACGAATATGTCAGGTTGATAGAGGTTGAAGGATCAAAAGGTATTTCTCTATATAATAGAACCAGGCCCATCCTGCCAGTTTGCCGAAATAGTTATAATTGTAAGCCGCGGCGAACCGCACACCTCATACTTGGTGGTTCTCCTCTCACCTGTGCTGTTTTAACATCCATCGATATCCATTGCCGTTTACATCCAAACTTCCGACAATCACTTCAAACAAATGTAGTGATGTACTCGTATTTAGATAAGCGTTGAAACCGCGTCGGTAAAGATGCCGCTATTGCCTATCTGCTGGATTTAGGAGGGGTCAAACCTCCAATTAGTATTTGAGTTTCCCAGTTTTAGTTGAGAATCCAGATCTGAGTATAGCTCTATCGGTTTTGTGCGGAGAATTTAGTCATACTTATATGTAGGTAGGTACCTACTGAAAAAAAAAACACTAGCACTTATTTTAATAAGTTTCTGTCAGATTGCAACAAACTCTTTTGCACAAGTATGCTAGAAGTTTTAACCTTGATTGTAGTAATGTGTTTTAATGTCAAGAGTGTTTCTGTTCAGAAAAAATGTGTAGGTAGTTTATTAATAAAATATTCGGGTTGGTATAAAACATAGTAAAAGATACAGTTTTATATAAATCAGGATAAACAGAAGAGGCGACCATTCGAACATATTCGGATACACAGTGACGCTCTGCATAAGTATGTCGTTTGCAAACATGGAAACACAGTAAGCTCAGTCTAAACCGAGCTAACTACCGGTCGTTAAGCTGCTTTCAACAAAACTCCACTTTTATCCGGATCCCGGTTCCCGGTTCAATTCAATCTGCATTACTTCACGTCCGGGAAGCACCGAACAGACGAAAAAAAACGGAAAATGAAGTTTATTTTACGGTGATACAGTTTTTGAGGCCGCGCTTTTAATTTTGATAAAATTAAAACATTGATTTTGCAGCTGCGCTGAGATACGTATGTAATCTGCTTCAATATTTTCCTGTTATAATGTGAATCGCTTTTGAGGAAGGTTCGAGAACTTTGTAAAAAAACTCTATAATGAGCTGCTAGTTCATATTCAACAGTCAGCTGTCGATAGCGTCGATGCAGCGAACTCCATTATGTCTAGCACCTCATTGTCCGTCATGACACTAACTTTTCCTTTTCTTTCTCTCGGCTGAATCTTGTAACTACTTTTTAGTTTTTCTTCCCTAATGAATCAGTTTTTGTTCTCTTTCTTATCTAAATGTAGTGAACTCTAACTTTTCTGTGAGAACTTTTATCCTGTGTGATCCTAATCAAAGTTTATTCCTGACGGTGATTAGTGCTTAGGTATGCAAAGATATAAAGTTAAAGCTTTTGTTTAGATAACGCAAAACAACCAAGTTTTATTTTAAGGTGAAGCTGTGGCTTGCCATTATTTGGATAATTTTCGGTTGAGTGGTTGAAGAGCGGCTGTGGTTTTTAACACAAATGTACTCTGACCCAACATTTCCATTTATTCTTCTTCTGTCGAGTGGGTATCGAGTCTATCGACCCGATGAACCCTGGTGTCAGAGTTTTTAAACCACCTAGTAGCATAAGTATCAGGCCTCTGACATGGTTTGAGTAACGACCACTATCAAAGACAGCGACCGGGACCGACGGCTTAACGTGCCCTCCGAAGCACGAAATCTTTTTCTTTTCGGACAATCAGGTGATTCAGCCTGCAATGTCCTAACCAAACTGGGGATAAATTCACAAAGTGATTAATTCTCAAATATCAACTTTGTGTGTTCCCCCCTGGAAATCGAACCCAGGACCTCCGGATCGGGAGTCCATGGCACTAGCCACTAGACCACGAAGGTAGTGTAGCATGTAAACACATTCTGTAATAACAAATTTGTTACTGTTTATTCACAACTTACTGTTTCAAAACTACAAAAAAGAAAATGTTACTTTTTATGTACTGCTCACTGTTTGAAAACTACACAATAGTACCTTATTAAATCGCTGCACGCAAAACGTATTATCATTAATAAATTATGCTGTTAAATGAGACAGGTTTAATTATCGGGTAGTACGTTTTAATTTATCCGATCAATACCCCCAATTTCCATATCTATTAAGTCTTTGTACGTGGTTTGTGTATCGGGCGGGCGGGATCTACTAACGGCGGGCGGCGGGCATTCACGCGTCATTAGGGATTCGGCAGGCGAGCCGCCGCCGCCGCCTGCGCGCTAAAATCATTTCACCCTGATTGAACGGGTTCTTAATGGAAAAGCCTCATAATAGTTATGTTGCAAATTAAATAGTAGGTACATTGTTCATCCAGGGGAGGATATGACCGATTCCCGTTGAGTGTGAAGTTTGAGGCCCAAAGCGCAGTTGCCAATAGACACCAGTTGGGAATCGCATTTTCTTCCAAGTGATACATAGTACTTAATACTACACCAAGATAGATGTCTGCGGTGTGGTCTAGTGGGCTCTCGACCCGGAGGTTGATTGTAGTAATGTGTAATTTAAGCTGCTTTCAACAAAACTCCACTTTTATCCGGATCCCGGCTCCCGGTTCAATTCAATCTGCATTACTTCACGTCCGGGAAGCACTGAACAGACGAAAAAAAACGGAAAATGAAGTTTATTTTACGGTGATACAGTTTTTGCGGCCGCGCTTTTAATTTTAAATAAAATTAAAACATTGATTTTGCAGCTGCGCTGAGATACGTACGTGGGACACTCAGAAAGATTTGCGATACTAAAAAAAAATGTTCTACAGGTACATATATTTTTATTAAATCTTTTCAAAGTACTCTCCACCAGCCTCTATACAAAGATTCATGTGTCTGAACCAGTTTTCAAAACACTTTTTCCAGTCCGCCGTAGACACCTCGTTTACAGCCTGCTCGAACGCAGCCATCGCATCTTCCGGCGACGAAAATTGTATCCCCTTGAGCTGATTTTTTATTTTTGGAAATAAAAATAAGTCACACGGTGCTAGATCAGGGCTGTAAGGAGGGTGACCCAGGAGTTTGACTGGTGTGCTGTCCAGGAAGTCCCTCGTTTTGAGCGCGGTGTGTGCAGGCGCATTGTCGTGGTGGAGCAGTAGTCCGCGGAGCCCTGTGTTTGGTCGCTTGTTGCTCACAACAGAAAAAAACTTCTGGTAAACATTTGGTAGTATACCATTCGGCGTTAATTCTTCTTTGATCTTGTAAGGGAATTGAGGCCAAGTGGCCAGTCAAATTAAAAAAGCTGGCGATCAAAATCTTCCCCCCGCTTCGAGATCGCTTCACTTTGGTAGGCGTTGGTTCATTTTGAAACACCCAAACTGTCGACTGGCGCTTGGTTTCTGGATCGTATTGATAAATCCAGGACTCATCACCTGTTACGATGTCGTAAACACGCCGAGACGAGCCTGCTTCAAATTTGTTCAGCATATCACGGCACCATTCCACCCGGGCCTGCTTCTGAGCATCGGTGAGGTAGTGCGGCACCCAGCGCGATACTATCCTCCTCACGCGAAGATGCCCTTGTAGAATCTCGTGAACGCTTCCCGATCTAATCTTTAATATGTGCTGAATCTCCTGATATGTAATTCGCCTATTATCTTGGATTAAATTTTTCACTGCTAGCACGTTTTCTTCCGTAATAGCCGTCAAAGGGCGACCGCTTCTTTCTTCATCCCCCAAAGTTGGTCGACCGCGCCTAAATTCATTATACCAACGATACACGGTTGCCTTGGAGGGTCTTTCATCCATAAATGCCATTTGAAGTCTATCGAACGATTCATCCGGTTTCAGGCGACACTTGAAATCGTAAAAAATCATAGCTCTAAAATGTTCCCGGCGCAGATCCATTTTTCAGTAAGACACGATACTTTGAATTGGCTCGCAAAAAATGTGGAGGGAAATTTTGAAAATGGAACACACATATTTTTACTTACAAGTAATCATATTTTCAAAAAAGATTCTAACCGGCCAGTCTGCCATACATAAAAACTATTTATCGCAATACTTTCTGAGTGGCCTGGTATGCAATCTGCTTCAATATTTTCATGTTAAAATGTGAATCGCTTTTGAGGAAGGTTCGAGAACTTTGTAAAAAACCTCTATAATGAGCTGGTAGTTCATATTCAGCAGTTCATTCTGAAAAGAGTCAGCTGTCGATAGCGTCGATGCAGCGAACTCCATTATGCCTAGCACCTCATTGTCCGTCATGACACTAACTTTTCCTTTTCTTTCTCTCGGCTGAATCTTGTAACTACTTTTTAGTTTTTCTTCCCTAATGAATCAGTTTTTGTTCTCTTTCTTATCTAAATGTAGTGAACTCTAACTTTTCTGTGAGAACTTTTATCCAGTGTGATCCTAATCAAAGTTTATTCCTGACGGTGATTAGTGCTTAGGTATGCAAAGATTTAAAGTTAAAGCTTTTGTTTAGATAACGCAAAAAAAACAAGTTTTATTTTAAGGTGAAGCTGTGGCTTGCCATTATTTGGATAATTTTCGGTTGAGTGGTTGAAGAGCGGCTGTGGTTTTTTACAAAAATGTACTCTGCCCAACATTTCCATTTATTCTTCTTCTGTCGAGTGGGTATCGAGTCTATCGAACCGATGAACCCTGGTGTCAGAGTTTTTAAACCGCCTAGTAGCACAAATATCAGGCCTCTGACATGGTTTGAGTAACGACCACTATCAAAGACAGCGACCGGGACCGACGGCTTAACGTGCCCTCCGAAGCACGAAATCTTTTTCTTTTCGGACAATCAGGTGATTCAGCCTGCAATGTCCTAACCAAACTGGGGAAAAATTCACAAAGTGATAAATTCTCAAATATCAACTTTGTGTTTCCCCCCTGGAAATCGAACCCAGGACCGGATCTATAGTCCATGACACTAGCCAGTAGACCACGGAGGCAGCCTGCGCGCCAACATCATATCACCCTGATTGAACGGGTTCTTAATGGAAAAGCTTCATGATAGTTATGTTGCAAATTAAATAGTAGGTACATTGTTCATCCAGGGGAGAATATGACCGATTCCCGTTGAGTGTGAAATTTGAGGCCCAAAGCGCAGTTGCCAACAGACACCAGTTGGGAATCGCATTTTCTTCCAAGTGATACATAGTGCTTAATACTACACCAAGATAGATGTCTGCGGTGTGGTCTAGTGGGCTCTCGACCCGGAGGTTGATAGTAGTAATATGTAATTTAATGTCAAGAGTGTTTCTGTTCAGAAAAATGTGTAGGTAGTTTATTAATAAAATATTCGGGTTGTTATAAAACATAGTAAAAGATAAAGTTTTATATAAATCAGGATAAACAGGAGAGGCGACCATCCGAACATATTCGGATACACAGTGACGCTCTGCATAAGTACGTCGTCTGCAAACATGGAAACACAGTAAGCTCAGTCTAAACCGAGCTAACTACCGGTCGTTAAGCTGCTTTCAACAAAACTCCACTTTTATCCGGATCCCGGCTCCCGGTTCAATTCAATCTGCATTACTTCACGTCCGGGAAGCACCGAACAGACGAAAAAAAACGGAAAATGAAGTTTATTTTACGGTGATACAGTTTTTGCGGCCGCGCTTTTAATTTTAAATAAAATTAAAACATTGATTTTGCAGCTGCGCTGAGATACGTATGCAATCTGCTTCAATATTTTCCTGTTAAAATGTGAATCGCTTTTGAGGAAGGTTCGAGAACTTTGTAAAAAACCTCTATAATGAGCTGCTAGTTCATATTCAGCAGTTCATTCTGAAAAGAGTCAGCTGTCGATAGCGTCGATGCAGCGAACTCCATTATGCCTAGCACCTTATTGTCCGTCATGACACTAACTTTTCCTTTTCTTTCTCGACTGAATCTTGTAACTACTTTTTAGTTTTTCTTCCCTAATGAATCAGTTTTTGTTCTCTTTCTTATCTAAATGTAGTGAACTCTAACTTTTCTGTGAGAACTTTTATCCTGTGTGATCCTAATCAAAGTTTATTCCTGACGGTGATTAGTGCTTAGGTATGCAAAGATTTAAAGTTAAAGCTTTTGTTTAGATAACGCAAAACAACCAAGTTTTATTTTAAAGTGAAGCTGTGGCTTGCCATTATTTGGATAATTTTCGGTTGAGTGGTTGAAGAGCGGCTGTGGTTTTTAACACAAATGTACTCTGACCCAACATTTCCATTTATTCTTCTTCTGTCGAGTGGGTATCGAGTCTATCGACCCGATGAACCCTGGTGTCAGAGTTTTTAAACCGCCTAGTAGCACAAATATCAGGCCTCTGACATGGTTTGAGTAACGACCACTATCAAAGACAGCGACCGGGACCGACGGCTTAACGTGCCCTCCGAAGCACGAAATCTTTTTCTTTTCGGACAATCAGGTGATTCATCCTGCAATGTCCTAACCAAACTGGGGAAAAATTCACAAAGTGATAAATTCTCAAATATCAACTTTGTGTTTCCCCCCTGGGAATCGAACCCAGGACCTCCGGATCGGGAGTCCATGACACTAGCCAGTAGACCACGGAGGCAGCCTGCGCGCCAACATCATATCACCCTGATTGAACGGGTTCTTAATGGAAAAGCCTCATGATAGTTATGTTGCAAATTAAATAGTAGGTACATTGTTCATCCAGGGGAGAATATGACCGATTCCCGTTGAGTGTGAAGTTTGAGGCCCAAAGCGCAGTTGCCAACAGACACCAGTTGGGAATCGCATTTTCTTCCAAGTGATACATAGTGCTTAATACTACACCAAGATAGATGTCTGCGGTGCGGTCTAGTGGGCTCTCGATCCGGAGGTTGATTGTAGTAATGTGTAATTTAATGTCAAGAGTGTTTCTGTTCAGAAAAAATGTGTAGGTAGTTTATTAATAAAATATTCGGGTTGTTATAAAACATAGTAAAAGATACAGTTTTATATAAATCAGGATAAACAGGAGAGGCGACCGTCCGAACATATTCGGATACACAGTGACGCTCTGCATAAGTACGTCGTTTGCAAACATGGAAACACAGTAAGCTCAGTCTAAACCGAGCTAACTACCGGTCGTTAAGCTGCTTTCAACAAAACTCCACTTTTATCCGGATCCCGGCTCCCGGTTCAATTCAATCTGCATTACTTCACGTCCGGGAAGCACCGAACAGACGAAAAAAACGGAAAATGAAGTTTATTTTACGGTGATACAGTTTTTGCGGCCGCGCTTTTAATTTAAAATAAAATTAAAACATTGATTTTGCAGCTGCGCTGAGATACGTATGCAATCTGCTTCATTATTTACCTGTTAAAATGTGAATCGCTTTTGAGGAAGGTTCGAGAACTTTGTAAAAAACCTCTATAATGAGCTGCTAGTTCATATTCAGCAGTTCATTCTGAAAAGAGTCAGCTGTCGATAGCGTCGATGCAGCGAACTCCATTATGCCTAGCACCTCATTGTCCGTCATGACACTAACTTTTCCTTTTCTTTCTCTCGGCTGAATCTTGTAAATACTTTTTAGTTTTTCTTCCCTAATGAATCAGTTTTTGTTCTCTTTCTTATCTAAATGTAGTGAACTCTAACTTTTCTGTGAGAACTTTTATCCTGTGTGATCCTAATTAAAGTTTATTCCTGACGGTGATTAGTGCTTAGGTATGCAAAGATTTAAAGTTAAAGCTTTTGTTTAGATAACACAAAACAACCAAGTTTTATTTTAAGGTGAAGCTGTGGCTTGCCATTATTTGGATAATTTTCGGTTGAGTGGTTGAAGAGCGGCTGTGGTTTTTAACACAAATGTACTCTGACCCAACATTTCCATTTATTCTTCTTCTGTCGAGTGGGTATCGAGTCTATCGACCCGATGGACCCTGGTGTCAGAGTTTTTAAACCACCTAGTAGCATAAATATCAGGCCTCTGACATGGTTTGAGTAACGACCACTATCAAAGACAGCGACCGGGACCGACGGCTTAACGTGCCCTCCGAAGCACGAAATCTTTTTCTTTCCGGACAATCAGGTGATTCAGCCTGCAATGTCCTAACCAAACTGGGGACAAATTCACAAAGTGATTAATTCTCAAATATCAACTTTGTGTTTCCCCCCTGGGAATCGAACCCAGGACCTCCGGATCGGGAGTCCATGGCACTAGCCACTAGACCACGAAGGTAGTGTAGCATGTAAACAAATTCTGTAATAACAAATTTGTTACTGTTTATTCACAACTTACTGTTTCAAAACTACAAAAAAGAAAATGTTACTTTTTATGTACTGCTCACTGTTTGAAAACTACACAATAGTACCTTATTAAATCGCTGCACGCAAAACGTATTATCATTAATAAATTATGCTGTTAAATGAGACAGGTTTAATTATCGGGTAGTACGTTTTAATTTATCCGATCAATACCCCCAATTTCCATATCTATTAAGTCTTTGTACGTGGTTTGTGTATCGGGCGGGCGGGATCTACTAAGGGCGGGCGGCGGGCATTCACGCGTCATTAGGGATTCGGCAGGCGAGCCGCCGCCGCTGCCTGCGCGCTAGAATCATATCACCCTGATTGAACGGGTTCTTAATGGAAAAGCCTCATGATAGTTATGTTGCAAATTAAATAGTAGGTACATTGTTCATCCAGGGGAGAATATGACCGATTCCCGTTGAGTGTGAAGTTTGAGGCCCAAAGCGCAGTTGCCAACAGACACCAGTTGGGAATCGCATTTTCTTCCAAGTGATACATAGTGCTTAATACTACACCAAGATAGATGTCTGCGGTGTGGTCTAGTGGGCTCTCGACCCGGAGGTTGATTGTGGTAATGTGTAATTTAATGTCAAGAGTGTTTATGTTCAGAAAAAATGTGTATGTAGTTTATTAATAAAATATTCGGGTTGTTATAAAACATAGTAAAAGATACAGTTTTATATAAATCAGGATAAACAGGAGAGGCGACCATCTGAACATATTCGGATACACAGTGACGCTCTGCATAAGTACGTCGTTTGCAAACATGGAAACACAGTAAGCTCAGTCTAAACCGAGCTAACTACCGGTCGTTAAGCTGCTTTCAACAAAACTCCACTTTTATCCGGATCCCGGCTCCCGGTTCAATTCAATCTGCATTACTTCACGTCCGGGAAGCACCGAACAAACGAAAAAAAAACGGAAAATGAAGTTTATTTTAAGGTGATACAGTTTTTGCGGCCGCGCTTTTAATTTTAAATAAAATTAAAACATTGATTTTGCAGCTGCGCTGAGATACGTATGCAATCTGCTTCAATATTTTCATGTTAAAATGTGAATCGCTTTTGAGAAAGGTTCGAGAACTTTGTAAAAAACCTCTATAATGAGCTGCTAGTTCATATTCAGCAGTTCATTCTGAAAAGAGTCAGCTGTCGATAGCGTCGATGCAGCGAACTCCATTATGCCTAGCACTTCATTGTCCGTCATGACACTAACTTTTCCTTTTCTTTCTCTCGGCTGAATCTTGTAACTACTTTTTAGTTTTTCTTCCCTAATGAATCAGTTTTTGTTCTCTTTTTTATCTAAATGTAGTGAACTCTAACTTTTCTGTGAGAACTTTTATCCTGTGTGATCCTAATCAAAGTTTATTCCTGACGGTGATTAGTGCTTAGGTATGCAAAGATTTAAAGTTAAAGCTTTTGTTTAGATAACGCAAAACAACCAAGTTTTATTTTAAGGTGAAGCTGTGGCTTGCCATTATTTGGATAATTTTCGGTTGAGTGGTTGAAGAGCGGCTGTGGTTTTTAACACAAATGTACTCTGACCCAACATTTCCATTTATTCTTCTTCTGTCGAGTGGGTATCGAGTCTATCGACCCGATGAACCCTGGTGTCAGAGTTTTTAAACCGCCTAGTAGCACAACTATCAGACCTCTGACATGGTTTGAGTAACGACCACTCTCAAAGACAGCGACCAGGACCGACGGCTTAACGTGCCCTCCGAAGCACGAAATCTTTTTCTTTTTCGGACAATCAGGTGATTCAGCCTGCAATGACCTAACCAAACTGGGGAAAATTCACAAAGTGATAAATTCTCAAATATCAACTTTGTGTTTCCCCCCTGGGAATCGAACCCAGGACCTCAGGATCAGGAGTTCATGGCACTAGCCACTAGACCACGGAGGTAGTTATATAGTTCCATTTATTAATTATCCTATAGGTAATGTTATTGGAAAATATTTTTTTTTAATTTTTTTTGGCAGTATGTGCTTTGTTTCATTTGCCTCCTATATTTTCAAGTAAAAAAAATGAGAGAAAATTATCATGACCGCGGGAATTCTTTTTCGTTCCTTGTTTTATTTCACTGATTTGATTAAAATTAAGTGTTAATTAGTGTTTAGTGTTGTTGAGAAGGTGGATGTCAAGTCGTAGCAAGAAGTAAATTGGTGGCAGAAGACAGAGAAAGTTGGCGATTACTCCACCGGCAAGCAAGATTTAGCCCGTGTTCCTTGCCGACAAGAAAGAAGAAGTGCTTAGCACTTAAATTTGAGTAGAAGAAGTGTTGTGTTTTCCTTATAATTATATTTTCCTCATATATATGTATATACATATAATCACGCCTTTATCCCTAATGGGGTAGGCAGAGCGTAAACGACCTAAACAAGGGTCTTTCTGCCACGTCTGACAAAGTTTTGAGGAAGTATTGAAGATAGATTTGTACATATATTTTTCTCATAAAGATAATAATAGTCCTCCCACCGATTTTTGGTGATGGCGGCTAATCTCCCGGATATGGGCCAACTGCGCAGGACTTGTTTTTAGTGGCCAAGTGTTTGCGCTACACACATGTGCACTCTCTATTCCTTCAATCTCTTATTCTGATCGGTCAGATTAACTGACACGACCAGAGAGAAATCAGGCGCAGGACCGACTATTTACATGCCTATCCGACGGTATGGATCATCTTACTTTTCAGACAATCAGGTGATCAACCTGCAATGTCCTAAACAAACTAGAAACAACAACACAAAGTCATTGTCCCCCGCCGGGAATCGAACCCGGGACCTCCGGGTCGAGAGCCCACTAGACCACACCGCAGACCGCTAAATCACAGAGGCAGTTGAAATCTATCTTGGTGTAGTATTAAGCACTATGTATCACTTGGAAGAAAATGCGATTCCCAACTGGTGTCTGTTGGCAACTGCGCTTTAGGCCTCAAACTTCACACTCAACGGGAATCGGTCATATTCTCCCCTGGATGAACAATGTACCTACTATTTAATTTGCAACATAACTATCATGAGGCTTTTCCATTAAGAAACCGTTCAATCAGGGTGATATGATGTTGGCGCGCAGGCTGCCTCTGTGGTCTACTGGCTAGTGCCATGGACTCCCGATCCGGAGGACCTGGGTTCAATTCCCAGGGGGGAACACACAAAGTTGATATTTGAGAATTTATCACTTTGTGAGTTTTTCCTCAGTTTGGTTAGGACATTGCAGGCTGAATCACCTGATTGTCCGAAAAGGAAAAGATTTCGTGCTTCGGAGGGCAAGTTAAGCCGTCGGTCCCGGTCGCTGTCTTTGATAGTGGTCGTTACTCAAACCATGTCAGAGGCCTGATAGTTGTGTTACCAGGCAGTTTTAAAAACTGACACCAGGGTTCATCGGGTCGATAGACTCGATACCCACTCGACAGAAGAATGAGGCTTTTCCATTAAGAACCCGTTCAATCAGGGTGATATGAAGTTAGCGCGCAGGCGGCGGCGGTGGCTCGCCTGCCGAATCCCTAATGACGCGTGAATGCCCGCCGCCCGCCCTTAGTAGATCCCGCCCGCCCGATACACACACCACGTACAAAGACTTAATAGATATGGAAATTGGGGGTATTGATCGGATAAATTAAAACCTACTACCCGATAATTAAACCTGTCTCATTTAATAGCATAATTTATTAATGATAATACGTTTTGCGTGCAGCGATTTAATAAGGTACTATTGTGTAGTTTTCAAACAGTGAGCAGTAAATAAAAAGTAACATTTTCTTTTTTGTAGTTTTGAAACAGTAAGTTGTGAATAAACAGTAACAAATTTGTTACTACAGATTTTTTTTTACATGCTACACTGCCATGATTTATTTTAGTTGACACCGTGTTGCGTTGCTCTAATGCAAACACCAGCAGTTTTTTAATGAGATGGCTTTGTGAATATTCTCCTGTACGCCGCCAGGGAATGCTACAACTAAATTACATTATAATATGAGTGTTCTACACGAGGTTCGCATAATAGCGAGCTATTCCAAGGAACGCACGACCCGGCTATCATTTTCACATTATTCAGAGATTTATAAAAGCTAGGATAATACTTACACATTTACGTAAACTAAAAATAGAAGGACACCGTTTAACAAGATTATTTCTTTTCTTTTGTAATAAAAAAATATTGTAGTTTTACAACTAAAAATGTACGTATATGTAGGCGTATGTTAAGTTTCATGAGGGTCAAATATGGTGTAAGGGTTGTCTATCAAAAACTGAAAGCGGTTGTTCAGTCAACGAAACTGAACAACTTTCGAAAAAAAATGTAATGTAACTGAATCTATCAAGATTTGTTAGAAAATCGAAATTTTATTAGGACGCTCTATGTCTACCTAACGTACGAGGCATAGATAGACGTGATTTAGTGTAGGATAATGCTAAGCTGTTGTATCAACAACATTGATCTAGTTACTACACAGATTAATTATACGTATAATTAGCCTTGAGCGTAGGCAGCATCTCCGAGGACATAATATGCGAAGGAACCATAAATTACACTAAAACGTCAACTAGGCAAAAGTTTTAAAAAATATATAGGTGGGAAAATATTCTTATCATATTGCTACAGCAATTGGGGAGAGGAGCCCGATGGTGTAGTGGATAGGGTCACTGTCTCCTGAGCGGGGGGTCGTGGTTTGAATCCCACCACGTAACAATGTGTTTTTCGGTTTTCGAATTTCATATGTACGTTTATTCGGCGCTTATTCCGTGCTTCGGAAGGCACGTTAAGCCGTTGGTCCCGGTTAATATCGTTTAATACCGAAGGTAATAGTCGTTAAGCCATGTCAGAGGCCAGTGCTAAGCATTAGTGGCTTGAAAACTTTGACCTAATCTAGGATTGGGTCTGGATTCCCTTCTGGGTTGCGGAGGTCAGATGGCAGTCGCCCTGTGTAAAAACCAGTACCCTCGTTCAATCACCCAGATTAGGTAACCGACCCGAGAGATACAGTATAAGGCTAGGGAGATGATGATATTGCTACAGCAATTCGGTGCCGAAAGTCTCGCCAAGTCCCGTAAATTACTTGCTGTTATCGGTCCTAATCTATATAATAGCCTTCCTGAAAAGGTAAAAAATGCTCCAAACGCACAATTGTACTCAAAAAGATTAAAATAAATACTAGTCAAACTTGCATGTTATAATATTAATGACTTCCATATAAGCATAAAACGGATTGTTGACCAAGACATTAATGATTAAATAAAAATGTGCTTATTATACTTACCTAAAATTAATATACCTTCTTGACATGTAAATTATTTTTAAGAATTTATGAAATAAAATCTGAATCTGAATTAATGACTCCTACCCTACCAATAGGGCGACACTCCTGCCACCACTAACCACTCTACGATGGAGGTAACGCAGAAGTAGCCTATTTACTTTAACTTTGAATATTTGAGAGTTCTAAGTTACCGAAACACAGACGTAGATAGTGTAGGTGGTTAATACAACAGTGAAGGAACACTAAGGCCCGTATTGATAAACAGCACACAAAATTGACAGCTAGTTTGAGTTCGTATCAAAAATGTAATTTCAGTACAAAACGATCTGTCCAATCCATATTGCTCTCAATCTTGAGTTGGCTTTATAAATACGAGCCTAAAATATATACAGTTTGCATTGATGATCCAATACACGAGTAAAGGATTAACGCAGGGATGCAGTACTTTGAAGCAGGTTGTAAATAGATACATTAGAGATAGAATTCCAGTAAACAGTAAACTGTGCCCTTTAATTTATTCCGTATTTTCTTTCAGTTTTGTCTATAAATAGAACTAGACCAGAGTTATAGATATAGATAGATAGATCTTTATTGCACATTAAAAAAACAACAGGAAATAAGAACAAATAAAAAACAAAAGTACAACGAAGGCGGCCTTATTGCTATCGTGGCAATTTCTACCAGGCAATCTTGGGCAAAGGAAATTATATGAAGATAATCAGAGATTTGGAGTAAGCTATTTATCGCAGTAACTTCAAAGACTTTTGTGTATAGGATTACCAGCCTATACGTAACATACGCAAAATCACGCCTATTATCCCTCACGGAGTACTCGTATAACGTATTACCAGATTTTCCGGCAAAATACAGTAATACAGTCGTTGGTGCCAAATCAGTAGTAGGTACAACTTAAAAATATATGTATAAAAAGAAACAGAAACACTCACACAATTAATTATAATCCTGTCACGGTGACGTTACACACACCTAAAAGCCTCGCGAGTTAGAATGTGTCTTTTTTCAGCACTTATTATAACTTCGGCAGGATTAAAATGTGTTGTGTTTCTGTTTTATTCAAAGTTTAGAAAGTGACCAACTTAAATAAGTTAAGTTTTGTTTATAACCGAATCGGCAACATTGTACTTTAGAAAACGCTTGGCGCTCTCTCGTAGCGTCTCTGTAGAGGTGTAGCGCTCTCATAGCGCACACTTACGGTAGATTACCGCTTTCGACTTTAGCATAAAATGTTGTTTCATTGCTATGCCTACGACGTCAGTAAAATTGAGATGATGACGTAAGCGTTCTTAAGTGTGAGAGGTAAATATTAAATGTCACCTACTAAAAATGTTAAAATAATTTGCACTTCGCAAACATTACACGAATCGGGATAAAAGTTAGGGTACCTATTGGTTAGGTCTCTAAATGGGACAGGACATTATACGGCGGGCAATTTGAAATTAGTTCATTCTCACGTGAAAACACATCCGAGGGTGAAAAGCTAGTTATATTATGTCTAGTGGATTATTTTAAGGATAAAATAAGTAATATCCCTCAGTTCAGCTGCCAGCTTGCAAGTACATTTGTTAGTTTAACTTACTGTGATAGCGGTAGTGAAATTCATTGTGGGAGACCGTTACTCTGTTATAATTATCACGATCTGTTGTAATGTGCCGTCAGGGACCTGAAACTAACTTGTGACACAACTGAGGTAACAATGTTGTATTATATAGCAAGATAAGACTGTACAATGACTTAAAATTATATTTATTACCTATATTATACACAAGTATTATTGCATTCATGCTATCAAAACAGCTGTTTTCAATTAATTAATTAAAATTAATATCAGTATTAACAAATCGATAGAGACACTAATACATACATACATATAATCACGCCTTTATCTTTAATGGAGTAGGCAGAGCGTAAATAAATATTGATAAAAAATATTGATAAAAATTGCCATACTATAGAATATTCATTTTTTTATCGAATCTACACCCAAGTATTTTACAATGAAATAACTATAATGCAGCGCTATCAAAACATCGTAAACTTGTCATTATTGGCACACTCGTATCTTAACAGTAGTTATAGTAAAATGGCTGTGAATCGTAAAAACACCACTAATATACGAGTAGGCCCGTGAAAGCGTCAACTCACTAACCGTAATTGCTTTTCCGTTTCAACTTGTGTTTATTCCAAAGCTATCTATTAAAGTTTCGCTTTAGAGGCAATTTGGGGAAACATTTCTAACTGGGCTCTTTGTAGTGATACAGACTAACTTATTTACGGGTCCTGATTGCGTTTGAGTATCCATCAAGCGTCTATTGTGCCGGCCGCATAATGACATCAAAGCTAAATTGCCGCGGCGTCCGTTTATCGATTAATTCAGAGTACATAAGCGGGCATCTCTCGTGGGACAGCCTGCCCTTGTTGTTGTAGTTCGCCTGACTCGAGCGCCATTCCTCCAGAATATAATACCAACTATAATTTATTCAGCGCGACGAATATCAACATTAAAAACACATTACGGCTTTTTTATATCAAAAGCTATCAACAATTTGGGTGAAATGATATTTCAATGTTAGTTATAAAAATATCTACGTGCATTTACCAAGAAACTTGCAACACTGCAAGGAAAGCTACCCAACTGTCCGGCTCGGATTTGATTTAGCTAGCAATTTACTTGAACAAATCTCTTACTGAAGTTGGAGAGTTTAGTTTAGTTACTTTTTAGTGCTTTGGAGGAGTTTCTCCCTATAGGTTGAAGTTGGGCAGCTAAAAAAATACGTGTCCGTTATAAATTTTATATATACGGGTGTAAGAGACAGTGTCCCGCAAACTGATAAGGGTTGTTCCGTCACCGACACTAAACAACTTCCACCAGGAAATTCTTTCAGGAAGTTAAAATGAAAATTGGCTTTACTATACAAAATGTTCACCTCCATCAAAAAAATTGTATGGAAAAGCCAATTTATTTTTTCACTTCCTGAAATAACTACCCGGTGGGAGTTGTTCAGTGTCGTTGACTGAGCAAATTCTATCAGTTTGAGACTTTTTAAGAAACTCGTTTTTTTTTACTAATTGATTATTAGTTACTTGGAAAAGAACTACGCCACGACGTATCTCTGTCGTAGCGTCATCGTAGATCTGATAGTGCTGGCGGTACACCTCAAATATCACAACTTTACCGAATAGTAGGGTAGAGTTATTGAAATCGGTATGAATAATGTTTAGCCATAGCCATACTAATTAATTTTACCCATAGCAATAAAAGAAATGTAGTCAGCATTATCTTTTATAAAATAAAAACATAAACGAATTTATTTGAGTTTAATTTGGTTGAAACGGGTGAAAATACTAAACAACATTAATCCCGCGGTAGTGACCCTGATTGCGGATGAGCATGAATTAAGCAGGACTACGTAACCGGGATTATGTTGTAGGTAGTCGGAGCTTGTACCGTGAAAACACAACAGATACAAAGTAAGCACTTATATTAAAAGGAATTATATTTTTCTGATTCCCATTTTGATTATAATCACCCGGGTAAGAACACGTTCTCAAACCCTCTGTAGTTGGTACATTGTTTACAGTGGATAGGAAAAGTTCTTTTTTTTCAAGCGCTGCGCGAAGTCTACGTAGCACCGTAGCTATCTCGTAGTGTCACCGTAGAATCGTAGCGCATCTCGTAGCGCACACGTTATATTACGTTGTAGGTAGCCGGAGCTTGTACCGTGACCAGAACACACAACAGATATACTTACGAGTAAAATAACCACGTACCTACCATCAAAGGGGTGTAAAATGTTTATATATTTTCTGAATCTCGTTTCTAACTTTAAAATAAATATTTAATCAGGGTGTAAAGAACAGATTACTTCCATGCCGGCCTGGGAGCGAGAGAAAAACATAGAATGTGCCAGCTGCATTTCCTCCCGGGCATGCTGTAAGAACCAGCTAAGGGATCCGAGAGTTTCAGTATATTGTAATTTAGGCGATGGGCTGACAACCTGTCACTACAGCAATATACCTACAAATCTATCTTAAATAAAACCCTCGAAACTATGTCAGACGTGGCGGAACGACCCTTGTTTAGTTAGTTTACGCTCTGCCTACCCCTTTAGGGATAAAGGCGTGATTATATGTATGTATGTATGTAAAGAACAGATTTCTGAAAACTGACAGATTAAAACAGTAAATATTTGTAGTTTCGTAAGGTAAAACGGTAAAAATGGTTTTGTTTGATAATCCGCCACCGCAACGAATCGCTACTAACATAGCGCTTATATTCATATTCCATTTTATGTATTTCGCTATGCTAAGATAGGTTTAGTTTAATAAACATAGGTAAGCAGCTCGTATAAACTCTTGTGAAGGCATTAATATCATCTCCCTCATCTCCCTAGCCTTATCCCGTATCTCACGGGGTCGGCTACCTAATCTAGGTGATTGAACGAGGGTACTGGTTTTTACACAGAGCGACTGCCATCTGACCTCCGCAACCAATTAGGGAAACCAGACCCAATCCTAGATTAGGTCAGACTTTTCAAGCCGCCAATGCTAGCACAGGCCTCTGATATGGCTTAGCGACTAATATCTACGGTATTAAATTATATTAACCGGGACCAACGGCTTAACGTGCTTTCCAAAGCACATATGAAATTCGAAAACCGAAAAACACATTGGTACGTGTTGGGATTCGAACCACGACCTCCCGCTCAGGAGGCAGCGGCCCTATCCACTACACCATCGGGCTCTCCATTAATAATTTGTGATTTTGATCCATTAATGATTTGTGAAGGCATTAATAATTTACACAATGTAGTTAGAATATGTGCTTACAATCTCAATAATAATGAAAATGAGCTTGATATCGTGATTATGAGGTTGTTCTGGAACGCCGCGCGTGGGCGATGCAATGCACCTGTGACGTCACTGCACACTCTAGAATAAACCGTTATATAATCCACCTAATGAATAGCTATTCATCAGACTATAAGCTTAAAGTCTAAGCCAAGTTTGTATAATTAATAGCAGCAAACTGATATACCTACTCTTTAATATAAGGTATGATTTTGAATTGAATATAGAGAAACGAATAAATTTTAAAGTAATCAAAAATATTTTTCGTTTTGGATCAGAAAAAAGCGAAATAGTTTTTTTCCAATCTATTTCAGTTACAGTTATATGAAATCAATCTAATGGAAAACTCTGGTCATCACGGATATTCTATGTTTGATCTGATCACTATCAATGAGAAAATTGTGCTGTGTGCATGCATGTAATAATACGTTACGAACCTATATTTCTTTTTATTCACCGATATACTGTAATTTTCAGTATTATTTGTAGGATATTTCAAATGCTTCCATGCTGGCCTGGAATCGAAAGAAAAACGTAGAATGTGCCAGCTGATTTCCTCCCGGGCATTCTGTAATAACCAGCTAAGGGATCTGAGGCTTTCAGTATATTGTAAGTTAGGCGATGGGCTGACAACCTGTCACTACAGCAATACTGCCTCCGTGGTCTAGTGGCTAATGCCATCGACTCCCGATCCGGAGGTCCTGGGTTCGATTCCCAAGGGGGAAAACACAAAGTTGATATTTGAGAATTTATCACTTTGTGAATTTTTCTCCAGTTTGGTTAGGACATTGCAGGCTGAATCACCTGATTGTCCGAAAATAAAAAGATTTTCGTGCTTCGGAGGGCACGTTAAGCCGTCGGTCCCGGTCGCTGTCTTTGATAGTGGTCGTTACTCAAACCATGTCAGAGGCCTGATAGTTGTGCTACTAGGCGGTTTAAAAACTCTGACACCAGGGTTCATCGGGTCGATAGACTCGATACCCACTCGACAGAAGAAGAAGAACTACAGCAATATACCTACAAAACTATCTTAAATAACCCTAAAAACTATGTCAGACGTGGCGGAACGACCTTTAGTTGTGTCGTTTACGCACTGCTTACCCCATTAGGGATAAAGGCGTGATTATATGTATGTATTTCATATGCATAAAAAACCATTATATTAAAACACGAGCTCTCTTTTTTCAGATTGTTTCTTGACAAATATTTGTATACGTAAACACCGAGTTACGTGCTCACGTGTCACCCTCTGTTTACGTATATCTACATATATTTCAGTGACGGGAAACACTCTTAAATAATACCATTGCCTTGATAGCTCACACGTTTGTTATTATAAATGGTAGATATAAACACACTCGTGTGTTGGTGTCCCTGCTAACCCACTCGCACAACATTTCATTTTATCACCACCGCAACTGTAATGGAATAATACATACTGGCTGTCAGCAAACGGAAAAATATTGTCCTGGGCTCAACCTTTGGCATTGCCTTTTACACCAACTATATCAGAGACATTTTAGCAAGTATCACTTTATAATCTGTGCTATAGGCAGCTTACACTCTGACACTAGGGTTCATTGAGTTGTTCGTCGACTTGAAAACCCACTCGATAAAAAAATAACTTTAGTTCAAGTTGTTTATTACCATAGACTAAAAACCACATGATTGCAAAATTGCTATACCTTCCCCATACACATACACCGTGTATACGGGGTGTAAGGGACAGCGTCCCGCAAATTGATAGGGGAGGGGGGGGGGAGTTGCTCAGTCAATGACACTGAACAACTTTCACTTCCTGAAAGAATTTCTCGGTGGAAGCTGTTCAGTATCTTTGACTTCTTCTTCTTAGCGATTGGATTCTCGAGTCGAGCAACCCCTATCAGTTTGTGGGACGCTGTCCCTTACACCCAGTATGTATAAAGGCATACCTACACCCAATCAGCGCTCAGCCGACGATATTATAGCTATAATCCGCAGAAGTGTTCCCGATATACATCGCAGGTAATCGAATCTATTCGCACGGAAAATAAACTCAGCGGATAATCAGTTCCTCTTACAATATTTCGCCGGTGATAATGTGAGTAATAATATACATACATACGCCTTAAGCCGTCGGTCCCGGTCGCTGTTTTTGATAGTGGTCGTTACTCAAATTATGTCAGAGGCCTAATAGCTGTGCTACTAGACGGTTTGAAAACTCTGACACCAGGGTTCTTCGGGTCGTTGTTCGACTCTAAGAAGATAAAGATCACGCCTTTATCCCTAATCGGGTAGGGAGAGCGTAAGCGTTCTAAACAAAGGTCGTTCCGCTAAAGGGTAATTTAAGATAGATTTGTAGGGATATTGCTGTAGCGACAGGTTGTCAGCCCATTGCTTAAATTGCAATACACAGAAACCCTTAGATCCGATAGCTGGTTTTTACAGCATGCCCAGGAGGAAATGCAGCTGGCACATTATGTTTTTCTCTCATTCCCAGTCCAGTATAGAAGAAATAATATTCAGCCGATATCTTTATAGTGTTCGAGAATAATCGTCAATACTGTAACGTAAACATATTGTAATCGAACATTTTGGCAAGCATCCTAGGACAACTACGGCGATGCTTTCTTTCGATGTCCTGAATTCATGTGTTACGACGTTTTGAAAGCTTTAGTTTGCACAATTGAACAAATTGTAAGCTTACTCTGTATAAAACAGATCCAAATATAGACTAGCATTTGAAATCACTATTTTGTGGCCATAAATAGCTTGCCAAATGTGAAAGTTACGCTAGAACAAACTACCCACTCCGGCTGTCAGTTCACATTCTGTTGGCTGGCTTTTATACGTGCAAACAAAATACAAACCACTCTGGTTTAATTTACAAATGTCTGTTGCCAGCTTTGCAGTATTTAATTTCCTCATACCCGCAAAAACAGTGAGACAGACGGCCTGAAAACGTTTCCGTAGCGCTGTAGCCGCGTAGCTACGAAATTCTACGTGGGCTAACTCGTAGCCTCGTTTCTTTGTGCATAGCAACCTCGACCGCATTCCATGACAACGTTATAAATAAATACTGAAGTTGACATATTGGGCTTTTACCTGCCCACTGAATACACGAGTATCCATTTTTCGTGGAGCTTTTATTAACACAAAAATTTGTATTTTAATGTTCATTGGGACAATTTTTGGCAATAATGTTGTAGTTTTTTTCCCTATCCTAGTTCTGTTTTAAATATTTACATACATACATATAATCACGCCAATAATGGGGTAAGCAGAGCGTAAACGACATAAACAATGGTCGTTACGCCACATCTGACAAAGTTTTGAAGGTTATACATACATACATAAAATCACGCCTTTGTCCCTTACGGGGTAGGCAGAGCGTCAAACTCCTCGTAAAAGGCGTTTTCGCCACGTCTGACAAAAAGTTATTTAAGATAGATTTGAAGGTATATTGCTATAGTGACAGGTTGTCAGCCCATCGCCTAAATTGCAATATACAGAAACCCTCGGATCCCTTAGCTGGTTTTTACAGCATTCCCGGGAGGAAATGCAGCTAGTACATTCTATGTTTTTCTCTCGCTCCCAGTCCAGCTTGGAGGTACTAGTTTTAAATATTTACAGGACGAATTCAAATAAATGCCAATAAGAATAGTATGTCATTATTATAATTTATTTTTAATAAGCTGTGAAAGCATATTATGAATGTCACAAAATTTATGAAATGTGTGTTTAATTTATTTGACACGTACCTAAAGCAACTGAGCATTTGTTAGTCACCCACGTGCCACATACTAATTACTGTCAGACACGTGTAATTACTCTGAAGAAGAGGACAGCCACCTCTAATAAGTAATTCACACTCTGTTCAATTAGTAGTTCGTGAACCTTAAGCCGAGTCTCCAGCGCATAAACAAAACACGAAACATAGCGGGGTAGAGGGGAAGGGTTTCTCAAACATTTCCCTTCCCCTCTCTGCCCTGGGAGCAAGACAAAAACATAGAATGTGCCATTCGCATTTCCTCCCGGGCATGCTGTAAAAACCAGCTAAGGGATCCGAGGGTTACATTATATTAAAATTTAGGCGATAGGCGATGGGCTGACAACCTGTCACTACAGCAATATACCTACAAATCTATCTTAAATAACCCTCAAAACTAAGTCCGACGTTGCGAACCGACCTTTGTTTAGGCCGTTTACGCTCTGCATACCCCATTAGGGATAAAGGCTTGATTATATTTATATGTATGTATGTAATATTTTAGAGCAGGAGTCACGGCTTTAGAGCGAATATGTTGCCCACTTTACATACAAGTAAACTCATGCATAACTTGTATCGCTTTTTAAAACTTTAACAACTCGCATGCAAGTTAAAATTTGAAACTTTTCCTGACATCTAGCTTGTACACAAGAAATTTAGTTTTGATGCCGTTGGAACTCATGAAACTGAACAACTTTCCCCGAAGTACACAAAAGCCGAAAAAGAATCTTTCTGGTCAATCTCGTTCACAATTTTAAGATGATAGAGTGTTAATTATACAAGATGGAACATATATAGAAGATTAATTCTGTGACTAGGGTTACAAAACTCTTTACGGTAGGGTTATCATGTCGTTCGTCAACCCGGCGACCCACAAGACAAAGAATTACATCCATCTGAACATTTTTAATCAAATACAAGAGAGTTTCGAGTAGGGTGCCGCGTTCGCGGAGATTTGTTCATATTTCGAGTAGGCTGGAAACGCGCGGCCCGGCCACTCACTGCTCGATGTAGGCATGAAGCGCTCTCAGCGCTGTACTGTCTGCGCTGACACGCTGGACTCGAGCGCTGCAACCCCTCTAGAGATTTATTATATGTATAGAGAGAACCCTTGAGGAACTGAAGTTTTTTATCATTACATTATCAATCAAACTTTTAAAACTAATGGTGTGCTTTATTTATACAGGATTACGTTTCACGCGCAGAAAGCGTAAATCACAACATAGTATAAAACAAGGTCGCTTTCTCGGTTCCTATATCCCTATGTATGCATAAATCTTTAAAACTACGCAACGGATTTTGATGCGGTTTATTTTAATAGATAGAGTGTTTCAAGACGAAGGTTTATATATATAATACTTGCATAATATTGTGGAGAAACACTGATAATTTCCGTACGAAGCCGGGGCGGGTCGCTAGTATATTATAGTGTGCAAAATACATTGGAAACGTACTGGCAGAAGGTTGCGCCGACCTACAGTTCCTCGCTACGCGCGTGTAGCGCGTCAAGTGACGCATGTTTGTTGTAAAAATCATTGTCAGCGTGTTGAGCGCAATCTTGCGTACAGTAAGTCACCCATGTGTGTTGCTGCCCGTACGAAATTCAACCGTATTATAATCTTTCTAATCTAGCTTGGTGATTTTGACATATTTATAATTAATCCATTTTATAGCCATAGCTTCCTTACCTGTGATGTTTGAATATTGTTTACCTGTTGTCAAAATCACCAAGCTAGAATGGACGGACAAGGCTGATAAACTGTAGTTCAAGGTACAGTTTGATTTGCCTATATTGGATACAAAATGATTTTATAGGTACCAGATATACAAAGGTTAAATTTTCAATCAATACCAAGTAGAATCCTTAGCAGTGGCTAAGCTCGGGCTCTTCGCTCGCAGCCTCCACAATAGAGCGCGATATAATGAGATGGCTTTGTCAAGGCTCTCGTGGTCCGCACGGAGATACCATCTGGGAATGCTACGTCTAAATTACATTATAATATGAGAGCTCAACGCAAGTCACACTGATATGTCGCGAGCGTTCTATAATTTTCGCATTACGCTCAGATTTTATAAAAGCTGGGACATTTGCGTACAACGTCTATAAATATTCCCATCTGGCTGCGTGTGCCTCCGTGAATGCCGAGAATGTATAGAGTAAAAGAAAAGTCGTGAACCGAACCGTCCCTGGGGGAACTTTATTTCATTTTTCATGGATAATAATAAGTTGTCGTTCGAGGAAATTCCCGTCATAATTTGATGGTGGCGCGAGGAGTTTTATCATTTGTTCTTGTGCCTATGCAGGGGAGTAAAATCGAGTGAAAAATGTCCAAGAATTTATCTCCATTGGGCGACTTTAGCGCTTGATACTGATAAATCACGTCGCGCCCTCATTGCGCCTCCGAGATATATCTTCGAATATGAATTTACATTTTCAGAATTTCTCAGAACAAGGAAGGAAAGAGACAAAGCGCATTCATTAATAATCGTATCACGCACGAAAAAATCTGTGTTATCGCATACGACAAGTAGTCATCAATCTCCTTCGTTCTAACAGCTGGTGAGCTGGAGATTTCTGCGTGAATATTAAGTTAATCTGTAGCAGGTGTAAGCGATCCCTCTTGCACTGACACGTCATAAGTCTTCTGCGGGATATATCCAGCATGAACACCGTGTCGACTGTTGTTTGCAAAACAATTTACATCCACGTTTTCCACCAAAATGTGCGGTTGTTTTTAATCTTTCTTCCTTTATTGCCTCTGGTTAGCCGTGTAATTGAGTCACCTTTTGACATTTACGTAAACTCAGTACTTTGAGTTTACGTAAGCTAACCTTTTGCTCCAAGTGCGAAAAACTACGTCAACAGATAATAATAGAATAGATTCGTACTGACAAAAAATATAAACGATTAATAACAAGATACAGGTTAATCCCCGAATTTCCATTGAAAGTTTTTCCATTAGGAAGTTTTACAAGTTTGTTCATTATTGATTTAGAAGAGTTGGCTAATTAGCGATGAGTACCCTGGTAAACACGGGTCGGCCATGCCTCGCCCAGCGCCTGAATTCCCTCCGCCATTCCGCTACTCCGCGCCCACAGACAAAAGTAGCTTTACCATTTTACCGCCCTCCGTATTTCTATATTTTATTAAAAATTTCTAAGCCCAAGGATAATTCTTTTCACTTTCCCGGGTAATGCCTACTTGTCGTAAATTTGGAAATGAATTGTACTTTTATAGCCTGCGGAGTCACGACGGGTGAAAAGAAAGGTGTTTTTGTATGTTTTTCACTCTATAACAAATAAACTTGGATTTACCGTTGCCTTTTCGTTTATTTTCTGGTATATTTTTGATAAAATTTCCATATTTTAGCTGTACAATGTCCAGATATCTAGTTAGTAAAGCTTTTAACTCCTGTGGTCTCGTGGTCTGAACTTTACTATCTAGATCCGGAGGTTTTAAGCATGGATACGGCGGTGGCACCAAGCTATTTATTTTATCATAGGTTAGTAAGAGGCAGGCTGAATGAATTATCAGGTTTTTTGAGGATTCTTCGTGCTTCGGCCCTCAGTAGCTGTTACACAAACTATAGGTGGAATAAATACTCTGAAACCGTAGTTCATCTGATTGTCCATAAACTAAATCTACACCAAGGGAGAATTTAGAGGGACGGCACAGGGGCACGCGTGTTTTTTGTACTGTAGAGGTTCCACCACAGCACTCCAGACATACTTGCCCCCCCCCAGAAAAAAATCTGGTTTCGCCCTTGATTTACACGACAGAAAAAGCTTCACCAGTAAATCATTTAACGAATTCTGTATCGTTGGCGATTCAACAGGCTGCAGATGCCGATATTGTGTGAAATAACAAGATAATATAATCCGAGCGTTCGGATTTCCTCCCGAGAATAGACCGCAATATGGAGGGTCGTCTTTGGGCCGTAGATTGTGTGCACAATACCCTCTCAAACAAATTGTTACATTTTAAAATATCAAAAATTTTGCTCCTTTTGTTTCAACTCTCAAGTGTTTATAATTTATTCTTAATTGGATTATTATAGCGCTTGACAGGCTTTACAAATTAAGCAAGCATGTTTTGATGTTACTTATGTCGTAAATTATAATGGATGAATTTGGAAACTTTTTATGATCGAAAAATATGACATCTCCACAGGTAAACATATTATTATCATATTAAATATTATTAATCCATGCTGGACTGGGAGCGAAAGAAAAACATAGAATGTGCCAGTTGCATTTCCTCCCGGGCATGCTGTAAAAACCAGCTAAGGGCTCCAAGGGTTTCAGTATACTGCAATTTAGGCGATGGGCTGACAACCTGTCACTACAGCAATATACCTACAAATCTATCTTAAATAACCCTCAAGACTTTGTCAGACGTGGAAGAACGACCTTTAAGGTCGTTTACGCTCTGCCTACCCCATTAGGGATAGAGGCGTGATTGTATGTATGTAAATATTATATAGCGATACTTACACATTTAATCGTTCTACCTTGGAAAATTCTACAAAACTATGGTTGAAACTGCAGCACAGACTGCAGGGTGGAACGCTAGTTAATCAATATTTTCATGTTTCAATATTTACTCAAAACCTTGTCCAGATTTAAAGCGAGGATATTATTATTTTTCATTAAGCTCGTCCAATATTCCCTTTGAAATATGTGAAACATTTTATGTAATTGATTTTACGTGGGCCGGCAAACAGTCGCGGCTGTGGACGATTGCCGATTGGTGTAATGAAAAGTAATAAACTCCAACAGTGTTGGAATCTGAATGAAAATACATTTAGGCAACGCTTTAAATGAACGTGGGCGAGATATCTGTTCATCTGTCACCTTCTTCTTCTAAGCGAGTGGATTCTCGAGTTGAACAACCCGATGAACCCGATGAACCCTGATGTCAGAATTTTCAAACCTAAAATAGTAGCACAGCTATTAGGTCTCTGACATGATTTGAGTAACGACCACTATCAAAGACAGAAACCGGGACTGATGGCTTAACGTGCCCTCCGAAGCACGGAATCTTTTTTCTTTTCGGACAATCAGGTGATTCAGTCTGCAATGTCGTAACCAAACTGGGGAAAACCTCACAAAGTGATAAATTGACAAATGTTAACTTTGTGTTCCCTCCCTGGGAATCCAAACCAGGACCTCCAGATCGCAAGCCCATAGCTCTGACCATTAGACCACGGAGGCAGTTTAAAAATACTGCGACCGACATAACTGTTCAGATGGCGATATGAGGAACTAAAATTTGGCTAAGTAGCACTGACAACGATTGTACCAATGACAACTATAGTGGCGACGTGACTGCTGCACAAATTTTTCGGTTTATCTATACAATAAAACCACGACATCTGTGCATCTGTCAGCGGTACTACACTGACAGGAATGAAGCGAATACAGCCGCTGACAAATGCATAGATATCATTGTTTCAGTGTATAACTGTAATCGCTTCATTCCTGTCAGTGTAACCATAGCCCAATTTTAGTTCTACAGCCGCTGACAAATGCACAGATATAATGGTTTTAGTGTATAGCTTTAATCACTTCATTCCTGTCATTGTTTCCATAGCCCAAATTTAAGTTAGAATAAAGGTAAACAAAGGTTCATGTCTTTTAATCGAAGATATTATTTCTAAAATAAGTTTTAGCTATTAAATATGACAACAGAATGAAATAGTAGTTTTAGTAATTTAACTAATTTGCAGATGGCACCCCATGATGATGATCAACTAATTTGCCAACACGTATCATTTATTTTTGAAATTTGTTTACCTTTATTCTAAAACTGAGTTGGAAATACTATAGAAAAACTGTCAAAAATGGTGTTAGTTCCTTTTTGTAACGTTGATTAAACCTTGTTGTTCTGTACCTGAGTCAGAAGCCTCTTTTTGCTGGTACCGTTTAAATGGGAATTAATGAACTCGGGAGATTAATTTGTTTCTCGCGGGATGTGAAGCGACGAGCTGGCACCCCAGAGCCTCGGCACGAGTAAATCATAGGAATTAATTAATCAATACCCACTGTACACACCTGTCCTTTTTTGTGTTTTATAACAGTTTCCTAAACGTATATTTAAACTTATTAATACAGACAAATGATATACTAGACGATAAATAATGCACATTGGATATTCAAAAGAGATATTTCTCAGACGTTGTACAAATGCAAGTGCGGCTGAATTAACGCACTTTCGTAGTCTGAAATATTTATACTCTAGATATTGATAGATTCAGTATTCGAAAAGACCCGAAAAATCCCATAAATAACTTTGACACTGATGTAAAGACCTGTTTCAAAATAAGCTGGCTTTTTTCCGAAACCGATTAAAATTCAGGAGTGGTTCGTGTTGAAATTGACTGTTTTGGACACGCTTCTTCCATTAAGTAACGATTGCCTCTACACAGCTGGTAGCTACAGGCAAAATAGTTCGAAAATATTTTGTATTAGCTTTCATAACGGTATTTTCCATTGCGTCATAATTTTATTTCATGGATATTTTACAACTAGGTATTTACACTGAAAATTATATACATTTGAACGTATATGTATGTATGATGTATGTTTGAATTAATTGTCTTATCTTGTAATTTATAAGATAAATTTATAATCCACAAAGTAGGCACGTCCTGTGCTAGAGTGATCAAGAGATAGCGTTGGCATTAATTATGCATCATATATTATTAAAATAAAATATAGCTATATAAATCACCAACACGACACTTAATTTAAATACTTAAGTTGAGTAGGTCTTCAACGTAGATAATATTTTGCATTTCAATTAAATGAATGCATTGCTCATAAATATAAATAATCTAGCACATAAGGGTCATTGTATGACCGTTTTGTTCTTGTCTGAGTGATGACGTCACGGCGATATTGCATCGCCCACGCACTGCGTTCCAGACGTGTCTCATGACACCGCAGTAAGTCAGGCTTATGTTGAAGCTACTGGCTTTCACATTGCTCATTTACCACCTGATTCCAGGTTCATAAGGTACATTGTATGACCGTTATGTTCTTGTTTGTGTGATGACGTCACGGCAATATTGCATCGCCCACGCACTTCGTTCCAGACGTGTCTCATGACACCGCAGTAAGTCAGGCTTATGTTGAAGCTACTGGCTTTCACATTGCTCATTTACCACCTGATTCCGGGTTCATAAGGTACATTGTATGACCGTTTTGTTCTTGTTTGTGTGATGACGTCACGGCAATATTGCATCGCCCACGCACTTCGTTCCAGACGTGTCTCATGACACCGCAGTAAGTCAGGCTTATGTTGAAGCTACTGGCTTTCACATTGTTCATTTACCACCTGATTCCGGGTTCATAAGGTACATTGTATGAACGTTTTGTTCTTGTCTGTGTGATGACGTCACGGCAATATTGCATCGCCCACGCACTGCGTTCCAGACGTGTCTCATGACACCGCAGTAAGTCAGGCTTATGTTGAAGCTACTGGCCTTCACATTGTTCATTTACCACCTGATTTCGGGTTCCTAAGGTACATTGTATGACCGTATTGTTCTTGTTTGTGTGATGACGTCACGTCGATATTGCATCGCCCACGCACTGCGTTCCATATGTGTCTCATGACACCGCAGTAAGTCAGGCTTATGTTGAAGCTACTGGCCTTCACATTGTTCATTTACCACCTGATTTCGGGTTCATAAGGTACATTGTATGACCGTATTGTTCTTGTCTGTGTGATGACGTCACGGCGATATTGCATCGCCCACGCACTGCGTTCCATATGTGTCTCATGACACCGCAGTAAGTCAGGCTTATGTTGAAGCCATTGGCTTTCACATTGCTCATTTACCAATGGAGACGTCATTCCGGAGCGCGAATTTCACACAAGTGTTATTTTTATATGATAAAGGAAAAAGGTTCCCGGAATGTTTATTTTAAGACGTGGGAAAGATTTCTTACCAAGAAGTAACGTTATTTGATTCCAAAAGCGTAATAGAGACCTGTTTCTTTTTCTCAAAAGTTCGGTCTATGACCCCTCTGCGCTCCTTTGACTAAGTTTTTTATAAAATAATATTTTTGTTTCGCTTTGAAAATAATGAGCACACTTATCTACTCGGAATATTTTATTAACGAATGCTTATTGCTTCAATAAGTCTGCCTTCAAAGCGAGGATTCTGCGAAAAGTGTCTGCGGGGAGAATTGACATCTGAATGGAAATTTCTGAATACCTTAATAGTGCAGATAAATGACAGGTTGAATTAGCAGCAAGCTGGGGTGGACAGGCTGACATTATAATAATGCCAGGCTCGGACAAGGGTCCAGCAAACTACAACAGCAGGCTCACCGCAGACCTGTCCTCGGGGAGATCCCGCTTATATACTCTGAAATAATCGATAAACGCCCGCCGCCACCGCCGCGTCAATTTAGCTGTGATGTCATTATTTCTTCCATGCTGACCTGGGAGCGAGAGAAAAACATAGAAAGTGCCAGATGTATTTCCTCCCGGGCATGCTGTAAAAACCAGCTAAGGGATCCGAGGGTTTCAGTATATCGTAATTTAGGCGATGGGCTGACAACCTGTCACTACAGCAATATACCTTATCTTATCTTCTTATCTTATATAGCCGTAAGTGTCCCATATACCTACAAATCCATTTTAAATAACCCTCAAAACTTCGTCAGACGTGGCGGAACGACCTTTATTTAGGTAGTTTACGCTCTGCCTAGCCTGTTAGGGATAAAGGCGTGATTATATGTATGATATTTCTCATAATATCAATAATATATAATATATCCATTATTATATATACGTATATCCACTGAAATTATGATAGGTATCAGTGGATATATACCATGATAGGTATAAATTTAAAAATAATGTTTTTTTCGGACCCTGATTTTCCCTCCTACGAGTATCATATTTTATATTTAAGCCTCTAGAACTGACAATATTCATCTATTCTCATTTATAGGTGCTCGAAAATACGTTACCCAAATTGCGAACAAAGTTTCGAGATAGGCGGAAGGGGAAAACCATTACTGTTACGAGGAATGATTTGACGCTTTTACTATTTCCAGTTGTTTAACTGACTCCGTGGTCTAGCGGTCTGAGCCATTGGTTCTAAACCCGGAGGTTCCGGGTTTGATTCCCGGCGAAGGACAATGACTTTGTGTTGTTGTTTCTAGTTTGGTTAGGATATTGCAGGCCGATCACCTGATTGTCCGAAATGTAAGGTCATGCATGCTATCGGATGGGCATGTAAATAGTCGATTCTGCGTCCGATTTCTCTCGGGTCGCGGCAGTCCTTCTGTCCCGTCAGAATAAGAGATTGAAAGAATAGAGAGTGTACCCGTGTGTAGCGTAAGCACTTGGGCACTTAAACCTAGTCCTGCGCAGTTAGCCGATCTCTGAAAGATTAGTCGCCATCACCGAAAATCAGTGGGAGGACTATTATTTCCCGTTGCAAAGAGTGTTGGATTATTCACTCGTATTGGTAGAATTAGTTATGTTTACAACCAAACACTTAAGAATTAGCTGCCAGAGAGTTTTACGATTAGTGCATCGTTTCATTTGTCGCCTCATAAAACTCACAGTTATTATTTTATGGTATTCAGCTAAAATTTAGCTAAACTATTATTCTTGTTCTATTTATTTATTGGCTGTGCTATTATTAGGCGGTTTAAAAACTCTTGACACTTGGGTTTATCGGGTTGATCTAAATCCACACGACAGAAGAACTAAACTATGAAAAAGAATTATATTATCATACTATGAAGTATCACTTTTATAGGTTTCGCAATATGACGAGTTTGATTTTTTTTATGTTACTCTGTCACGCTAAAAATGCTTTACACAATATTACTACTATTTTCTGGAAGAAACAAACCTTCTTTCTTCTATGCTGGCCTGGGAGCGAGAGAAAAACATAGAATGTGCCAGCTGCATTTTCTTCCGGACATGCTGTAAAAACCAGCTAAGGGATTCGACGATTTCAGTACGAGTATATTGTAATTTAGGCGATAGACTGACATCCTGTCACTACAGCAATATATATACCTACAAACATATCTTAAATAACCCTCAAAACTTTGTCAGACGTGGCGGAAAGACCTTTGTTCAGGTCGTTTACGTTCTGCCTACCCCATTAGGGATAAAGGCGTGACTATATGTATGTATGTAACAAAACCTTAAATAACAAAGAAAATCTAATAACGCGGAGCCGAAGGATGCTAGTATAATAATTATGTTACCTATCATAAATATTATATTTGCATATGGAGTCAGAGTAAACGTTTATAAGCTACTCGAGTCATACCTGACGGATCGTAGACATGTAACAGATGTCACAAAAATTTGTCCATCATCTAAAACTGAAGATACTTATAGATCTAGTCCTAAACAACTTACACATGGAGTTCCACAATCCAGCGTGATTGGGCCTTTACTTTTTTTAGTCTACATTAATGACTTACCTTTAGCTATTAATCATCATATAAATTTATTTGCAGATGATAGTACAATTTTATTTGTAAGTAAGAATGAAAATGAATTATTTACTGAAATTAATCAATCTTTGACATAAATAATCAATTGGCTTAATAATAACAATCTTGAAATTTAATTTAAACAAGACAAAAATAATGAATTTTGGACAAAGATACAACAGAAATATGTCATTAACTATTAAATATTTAGATACAAATATTCAATACATTGAAACAACAAAGTTTCTCTGTCTTTATATAGATGATAAGGTCAATTGAAAAGCGCATGTGGAAAATGTTTGTAATAGAATAAATCAGTCATCTTATGCTCTTCGTAGACTGAACAAGATTATGGACAGGAAAAGTGTACTTACCGTATATCATGGTTATGTTGCTTCAATACTTCGGTACGGTTTGATATTTTGGGGCAACTCATCGAATGTCGAACTTGTTATGAGATCTCAAAAAAGATGTATCACATCAATTTGTAATATTAAAAGTTCTGATTCATGTAAGTATTACTTTAGAGAATTAAATATTTTGACAGTGATAAGTCTGTAGTATCTATGAATGCTGTGTTTTTATGAAATCTAACTGAAACTTATTTCAAATATTCACACGAGGTTAACAAAAACACAGACAGCACTAATGCATAAGAGTGTATTCAGTAGGATTCCACATATTTATAATAAGCTACCTGAAGAAATGCAAAACTGTGATATTTTATCCAATTTTAAACGACTACTCGAAAAAATGTTATTATAAATTAGAAAAGTATTTAAATAATACTGACATTAAATAATTAATTGGTAATCTAAGTTTAAGTTTATGATGTGAACATTGTGTATTCTTTTTTATTATAATATATTACAAATTAATTCGTTTTATAATCTTTTATTTGTTTTAGATGTTGCGTGTTATTTTAATTTGTTGTCAATTTTATTCTTTGTGTGCAAAATATTGTATGCCAATATGGCGGGACATAGTTGGACTTTTTTATTATATTCAACTCCATTGTATTGTGCCTTTGATTCACAATTAATAAATTTCATTTCATTTCATAAAATAAGCAATGCAATTTGAGTCTGTGTGTGTTTTTATACATATTTGATTGGGTAACATGTGTAACTTGCCTAAGGATAACAATATAGTTTTTAGTTACAAATATAGCTCTTGATCCCCAAAGAGCCATTACTTCACAATATGTGGTAATTAATAAAAAATATTACAAGTAGAGGTACGAATATTAAACGTGAATAGGCATTTTGTTTCCTCCGGAAAATCAATTATAATAATAGTCTTCCCATTTTTGGTGATGGAAGCCAATCTTCAGAGATTGGCCAACTGCGCAGGACTAGTTTTAGTGCCCAAGTGTTTGCGCTGCACACAGGTGCACTCTCTATTCATTCAATATTTTATTCTGATTGGACATATTAACTGACACGACCAAAGAGAAGTCAAGCGCACGACCGACTATTTACATGCCCATCCTACAGCTTGCAATGTCATAACCGAACTAGAAACAACAAGACAAAGTTATTGTCCCCCACGGGGAATCGAACCCGAGACCTCCGGGTCGAGAGCCCATGGCTCAGACCGCTAGTTCACGGAAGTGTTAGTTATCAGTTATAATACACAAATATGAAATGGGCTACTCTAACATACGACTCATGAATATTGTAGCTGCGTAGCATCTGTCTACGGTAACGTAGCATTTTGCTACAGAAACGTGATCAAGCAGGATATATCCTCCAATCTATACATATAATAAATCTCTAGAAGGGTCGTGTCTGTACATTGAATATTTTTCGAAAAAAATACTACTAAATCGTTTCTTTTTTAATTTTTGTCTATCTATCTGTATGTTACCACATCACGCTAAAACTACTGAACCGATTTCAATGGGACTTTTTTTATTCAACTCTGTGTTACCCGGGTTGGAACTTAGGATACCTAAAATCACGCCACCTCACTTAGAGGGTAGGCAGGAAATTTAAATTTGGCTGTTTTTTAACCGATTTCGATCAAACGTTTTATATTCGATTGACTGTTATCTAGGAAAAAACATAGAGTACAAATAATCACGCCACCTGAATTGAGGGGTAGGTAGGCAATTAAATTTTGATTGTATCTTATCCGATTTGATGGGTTTTTTTTATTCGGCTCAATGTTACCTCACGTAAAACTTTAAAGGTATACGTAAAAAACCACGCCACCAGACTTAGTAGAGTAGGCAGAAAATTTCCAATTAAAATGGATTTTTTTATTCAATTCAGTGTTACCTGGATTGCAACTTAGGATACCTAAAATCACGCCAACTCACTTAGAGGGTAGGCAGGAAGTTCCAATTCGGCTGTTTTTAACCGATTTCGATCAAACTTTTTTTATTCGATTGACTGTTATCTAGGAAAAAATATAGGGTACAAATAATCACGCCACCTCACTTAGAGGGTAGGCAGGAAATTCGAATTTGGCTGCTTTTTAACCGATTTCGATCAAACTTCTTTTATTCGACTGATTGTTATCTAGGAAAAAACAAAGGATACAAATAATCACGCGGCCTGAGTTGAGGGGTAGGTAGGAAATTATATTTTGATTGTTTTTTGCTCGATTTGATGTTTTTTTTATTCGGCTGAATGTTACCTCACCTAAACCTTACCTCACGAAACCTGACTTAGAGAGTAGACAGAAAATTGAATCCTGTTTTTTTAAATCTCATTTGAATACAGTAAGTCTCATTACGACCACAAAAATCGTGTTATACACGTGTTAGCTAACACGAATAATGACACAAATAAGGACATTAAAACATAAGAGTAAAGAGATTAAAACGTTCATCGAGAGGATGGACAATCCGACCCCGGCGGCCTTTGGTGCAATAAACGTAAAGAAAGGAGTGATCTATTCCTGCTTAAACTGTGGTCCATTTATGTTCCCTCATGATAGAAAAAGTCGCGTATGGACTTTTTGCTACTACGATTTGGCTCAATTATAAAATTAAATCGAGCAAGGGGATCGCCAACCCGCCGATTGTAAAACCGCGGCTGAGTGACCTGAGACTCCCTGGGATAGGCGAAGTCAACGGCTTTCCAACGCGGTATAAACTTAAAAGTTCATCAGATGTATTTGTGTTCCTAAGAAAAATCTTACCTCCGCGATCTAAAAATAGCGCCTAATCGTACAGCGACATCTGTAAATACACGGTATAGAGATATTTTTATGTATTTACAGTAAAAACCATGAAAACCTCATCAAAACCTTTAGCACATACAGTTTACGAAACGTTAAAGCATTTATAAATTTGATTGGTCCGCCACTGATCACTAGATGACATTATGTAAAATTAAAAACAAAAAAATACATACATACATATAATGACGCCTTTATCCCAAATAGGGTAGGCAGAGCATTAACGACCTAAACAAAGGTCAATCCGCCACGTCTGACAAAGTTTTGAGGGTTATTTAAGATAGATTTGTAGGTTTATTGCTGTAGTGACAGGTTGACAGCCCATCGACTAAATTACAATTTACTGAAACCCTCAAATCCCTTAGCTGATTTTTACAGCATGCTCGGGAGGAAATGCAGCTGGCACATTCTATGTTTTTCTCTCGCTCCCAGGCCAGCATGCAAGAAAAAAATACATCGCTGTTCAAAATCATAACCACCACGCGTACGGAGTCGCGGGCGCAGCTAGTGTATTTTATAAAAATATCTTCGTAATTTCGACAATTTTGATTAAAATATTCTATTCAAATAATCCAGCTTCAATTCTGCGAAAGCTCTGAATATACAGTATACACTTCATCATAACGAGTCAGTTTCAGTAGGAGTTAAGCGTATATAAAGCTTCGTTTTGTGGGCATCTCGTCTCTTAATTACGTAACACATGAGTAAGCAGTCGGAGTCGAGTATCGCCGCAGTTTGACTCTCTGAGAGGCTTTGAGGACCCTCAGAACCCCCACCCCCCCTCACCCCCCACCTACCCGCGCCCCTCACACTTCACTAACTAGCACCAACTATTGTAGGCTCTTACGCGTCACATTTCAACAACTTATGATTTACTATCACATCAAGAAACGTTTTCAACAGAAACGACATGTTAAAGCTTCATGAGTTTTGCTGCATAAAGTTATTTTGTATATTTATTCAAATTTCTTTGAATATAGTTAGCATTCCAATACAACTTCAAAGAAAAACGTTCCCATTTATGGACTAATAAAAGCGACATCTAGTTTCCTTCTACTACGTAATAAAATATTTCCTGGAATCGGTTCATAAGAAAATAGAGGAAAATATTATACAGACAAGCTTTTTCCTTTCATTTTCATCCAGAATTTTCCTATGAAATAATGTTTTTTCCGGTAAAAACTAACATCTGTATGTCACGTTCCAGTATTTAAATTTCGCTCAATTTATTTTAAGGAGGAAAAAGTTTTACATTTATCAGATTAGTGTAGAGTAGATAGATCTATATAGTAGTACAAGTACCTAGTAGAACACTTCACAACAAGATACTAAGAGCAAATCCTATAAGTATTTTCCGTGTGAGTGGATCTGATTACTCGCCTATGTCTCAGGTATGTACGACGTTCGCATCTGAGGATAACATCTTTATATAACACTGAGTGTAACCTTGATTTTATGAGGGTTTATCCCTATATAAGTAGATATATAATGTAGGTTGTAGTACCTGTGTCATGGCAACGCTAAACATGGAGATTGTGTCGCATTTTTATTACACTTCGGTCTTAATTGTCATACAATACAAGTATATATTTTTAAAGTGTCATGTTACAATAAAAACTGTTTTGTTTAATGCGATCGAAATAGTGATGGCAAATACTGGGTACAATTTACAAGTATTCGGAACTTGGTAAAAAAATAATGGGACAAAAATATTGAGGAGAAGACGAAAAATATAAGGCAACAGGCTTAAGGCTGGCTAAAAAACAGCTATAATATTGTGATACTTGATTTCCTTTACGTAGCGAGTCTTTCCGGTGTATTTTAGGAAGGTTCTGAAATATTATTTCCGTGAATAGCGGCTTAGGGACTAAAATCGGGATATTTTTAGCTCGGAACATGACAAAAGGAGTAAACCGGCTATGTGTATATTCGGTAACTCGGTCTGGCTGCGTGGGAGCTCTTCTTCTTCAAAACAGGATAAATCGAAAAAGTTTTGCAAAGAGAAAAAAATATGAGGACTTTGCGAACAGCCATTTGTATCGCTGCATTAACGTTTCTGGTTTTAATCAATTCCTATAATGCGCACCTCTACCTATACCACAGATTACTTATGAGCGCGGCGGGCGCCTATTACAAACAAGTTAGGTAAATGTACGAAGATTTGCGGAACCCACTTTAATAAACTACTTATCAAAAATAAAAGTTTCCAAATCTATTACGTTACGCACCTCCATCAGAATATTTAAATAGTTCATTTTCAGAATCGCGCTTCCATAACACTGTTCTGTTTTCCCTTGGACGTAAAAGCAGTATGTGGATAGTAAAGGGTAAACAAATATTTTTAAAGCGGGTGTGTTGTATTTTGACGTGGGCCGGGTCGGGCGAGGGTTGGCACAGACGTCACTAGACGAGCCCAACCCCACACCCTATATAACTAGCCTACAAATCGGAAAGGAAACAGTAATATGGCAAAATAAAATTCACCTGGTTTTCCTTTTAGCGCGGGCTTTTTTATTCCATCCTTTATCCGGAATCAACGGGTGTAAATCAATACACAGACGCGTGAAACAATGAACCAGATGATAGATGGGGACCTGTAGAAATAACTGCAAATAAACGCCAATAATATCTGATTTTGGAACTCTTGTACGCGTTGTGCTAACATTTGTAATATTTTATATCGATAAAATAACTCTCGGGTGCCACAGGGAAGTTTACTTGGGCTAATGTAGTTTGTGTGTAATTTATTTGTGTTTTTATCGTTTAATTCAGATAGAGTCAATAAAAAAAAATTGTATTTTTCTAGAGAAAAATCAATTTTAATGCTTTGTGAAGTATAATACCTTATCATCACTACATAGTATAAAACAAAGTCGCTTTCTTTGTTCCTATATCTCTATGTATGCTTAGATCTTTAATACTACGCAACGGATATTGATGCGGTTTCTTGTAATGGATGGAGTGATTCAAGAGAAAGGTTTATATGTATAATACATGCAGAATATAGTAGAGAAACACTGATGATTTCCGTGCGAAGCCGGGGCGGGTCGCTAGTGTAATATAAAATAATATAAATAAAATTATCATGTAATATAGGGATGAATAAATAGCGAAGAGGCCATTATAAAGCTTATTATTTCCTGTAGAGGCTGTTTCCAGGGCGACATATCCCGTAATCATGTCATGGTCAGGACGCGCGGCGCCGCCGGCAACAGGCCTCGTACAGTGAGGGACATATGTATTGCACATCGGCCTTAGGACAGGGAAGGTGACGATTGCCAATTGCCGTGCAAGTGTGATAGAGACAAACGCTCTACAGAGCCGAACATACCCGATCAGCATTATATCGGGTGTAAGGGGTTGCCAGTTAACGAAACTTAATACTTTTACCAGGAAAATCTTGAAGGAAATTAAAAAATATGGAGGTGATCATCTTGTATGGGAAATTCCTGAAAGTTCATTTCTTGAAAAAAAACTGGTGAAAGTTTCTTTCGTTACGTTGACTGAGAAACCCCTATCAGTTTACGGTACGATGTTTCTCACACCCGGTATATGGCCCTTAACTGTACAGGACTAGCTAAGTATTGCCATTGACTGATGTCCGGAAATTATTCTTCCCCACACACCTCCAAATGACATGGTGTTCGTCGAATAAGTACTGCCATAAAACATTTTAACATCATTCCTACACGCACACATGTTTTGAACGTAATATGGCTATAAAATACAAAAACCATTTAAATTGTTATAAATCTTCTTTAATACATGTGATAAGAAAGACAACACTAAAGATTTACCATGAAAGGGATGGTGGGCTATAAATTATATTTATAGTAAGTGCTTATGCTACCCATTTATCAAAGAAGAATGCCATTATATGACCTCACGCACCGCCCTTTCCTCGCCATTTGCATTTTTATCTATAAATATATATTCCTATATTATGCAAATTTCTACAAAAATAGTAGCATTTATATGTGAAGTTTTTAGCGAGCTACCAGACAAAATAAACTCTCGGAGCACTTGTGTGGCGTTATGTCGTCGAGCGAAGTTATCTCGACGTTCACAACTCCTGAACACGCACCGATGAAATGAAACACTCGATAAAATACAACACGGAACACACTTTACGCGACAGCAAGCAGATATTGCGCCACCACCCTTCAATTTACATCGCACAAAAGGAAACAATGCCCTCTTTTTGCACTGATATTGCTCATTTGACTAAATTGGCGTCGAACGAAAGGTCCCGAGGTCCCGCTGGACAAACGAGAAGAGCTGTAAAGAGGTTTTAATTGGCCTCTTTGGTGCCATGACCGACATTTTACCAGCCATTTGTTTTTGCCCAAGAGACGGACAGAGGGTGATTGCCTTTCCTAAAGTAAAATAAGACCGAAAAATAATGGTTTACTTGGGCGTCAAATATTGTAATATCGTAATTTTTATACCACGTTCCGTTATCAACTTGGTACAATGCTTTACAAATACTTTAGTATACTACAAAAACAAAACAAAAAAGGTATCTTCTCGTATAATATGCGCTAAAAACCGAGTGGATCTATTGCGCTATATGTATCCCCGTGAATAGAGAAAAAAGTAGAAGAGGGACTCCTTTCTTGGTGTTTAGCAATATAAGCCATGAGAACCCCTTACTACAACCATACACAATCTTATCTAAATCTTGCATATGTCTTAAACCTTTTGAACGTCTAAAAACGCGGTATAAAATGTACACAGTACGTGAAAGTACATCTTTTAAATCCTAATCTTCATTTCAAAAGTTTAACTATTGATCTCTAAGTAACATTTTCATCTTTATCGTGACCTAAAACTTTGGGACTCTTACAGAAGGTATCATCAAATAAAATGGCCGAATCGCCAGAAAGCCTTCAAGTCGTCGAGTTTGCTTCACGAGGTCATAATTTATGTAAATCAAGACGAGGTCTGGCTCGACAATGCTGCCCTTGGGATCACTATACCAACCAGTGGAATTCCACAAAGATAAACGTAGAATTTAAAATATTTACCGTGGGTTTAATCTGGGCTGAGTTATTCATGCGTAAAGTCAGTGTGTATGTACAATTGCTAAATGGGACGGGTGGCAGCGGTGTCTTTTTGTATTCTACCGCAACTGACTCGCTTTCGATTCAGTGAATGTTCTTTTCCAAGTTCCAACACTCGCTGTTTATGGTAATCTTAGTTTGCCTTAAAAGGATCCTCGCAAAGAAAAACTTGTATTACTCGGTCCTATTTCTTTTTTCCTACACTTACAAGTTTTTATTACTATCTTTTATAACGTTTTACAGCATTAACAAAACATAAAACACGCCTCATAAAAGAAAACCAATTAAACTTTAAACAGCCATTTTCTTTGAAGAAGCGTAAAATTACGTTACGCTGTTAGTTGGCGTGAGCAAATAGTCTGATTTATATCAGTCGAGAGCGACAAAGAGATGAATAATTTTGTGCTACAACAAAAGAATGTCCGCAGTGAAAGAGCCACAATAAAGTGTCAGGCCTTTTCTTAACGACATCCTTCGGTAAAGAAAGCAATGACGCATTGTAGTTTTTGCTTGTGAAGGTTTGAAAATTAGGCTTTTCACTTTGTTAATGAAAAGCAGGTGGCTGATAGGTAGTCATAGGTTATACTACAGTCCCAAATGCACTTAATTTTTTCGCGTAAATAAAGTAAAAAGGAATGCTGGAAGCATTTATTTGTCTCTTAAGATGAGATGTTATAACATATATTTTATCATAATACAAGATAAAATATATTTTATCTTAGAACTTCTTATGTCATCTGCCATAATTTTGAGACCTAGAGAATTAGAAAATGAAAAATTGAGGGAGGCTATAAAAATGTTACACATACTTTCATTACACACTCAACATGAAAAATTGTCAAACGAGAGAGATGCCTTCGCGAATATTTTTTTGGCACCGGAAAGCAACAGGTAACTTTTATATGTAAATATTGCGGAAATCTCAAGTTACCTAGGAGGCGTAAGATCCCTTTCTATTACCCCTCTCTCCGTTATGGCAACTTATCTTGCCTATTCGATATTGAAAATTCGCATAGAACCTTTTTCACATGAATTTAATCAGGTTAGAGAAGCCACACGTCCCTAAAACAAATAATCCATTCTATGGCCATCCAATAAGGTTTACTTTTCTCCTCCAGCAAATGATTTCTTGTACATGTCACGCATTGGTTAGGCTTTGAATTAAATCTGTTACTCTTAAGAACACATATAATACCTACTCTTAAGAGGTTTCTAAAAGTATGAATAGCAAATCATTATCTGTATTTTTGTATATTTTCCTGCAAAGTGACCATTGATAGAATAGTTTGAGTAGCTAGTGAGAAAGCAAAGCGCTTTGCTAACTATCAAAGACGTAACTATAGATTCACGTAAATTAGTTCCAATCCATTGAGTTTACTAATTAATATAATATCAATAACAGGGTTACCGTTTGATTTAGTTTCCGTTGCTGTCGAGAGTCATTAGGTGCTAGCTGAGGGGTGAAACTTGACAGGTACATTTCAGTCACAGTAAACTTATAGTTTGGATGTTTGAATGTTTGTTACTGAATGAGAGGAACAGGAGGCTTTAATTAAACTTAGCACACATATAGGTTAGCTCATAGGATTTTTTTTACCGCGGTTACATAATTCATTTTCACGCGAAACCTTATTTAGCAGGTGAAGTCGCGGGTGGAAAGCTAGTCTTACATTTGTATGTAAGATTACAGAGCATGTCGGCAGCAGATTAGCAATTACTCTGTGCCGATCGCGCCCTATTAGCGAGCTACAGCTTTCATTTCCGTCACGACAACGTCCCGCGCCGGCATCGTCACGTCGCCCATGTAGGAATAGGCTTTTTCACAGAGCTTGGAAAGCAGAATAGATTGAAGGTCTGTATACAAGTGTACTCAAACGGTACGATAGAAAAAATATTTAGCAGACGATTTTCTATGTATTGTGCCTTCTTAAAGTCAATTTTCAACGCTGGAAACAAGCATTTTCTATTCTAATACATACTTAACTCGTAAACACATAATACTCATTTAAAACGCCTAAAACATCTTTATATCTACGTAATAAAATAAAATAGATTTGTTGTTCCATAAAAACGCATTGTGCTGTGTTAACTGAGGAGTATAAAACCCCTCTTATTTCCTTTTACGCTTATATACTTGGATATTCTAGCTATATTTTCTTTGCTGAACAGAGCTACAGCGATTTTATATTCTTGTTTTGTCGAGGGCTTTGTTAACTGAGCCTGTAAGGAACGGTTTAAATTGCCTTTGGAACGGCGCGCTTTGCGTAACGCCGCGCGGTGCCAAACTGCCAATTTGCCAACAAGACTACACGCCCTAAAACGCCCCTAATATTACGCAGCCCTTTTAATAAAGACGTTTATTTTCTTCCTCGGAAAACGTTGCGGAAATGAAGTAGCAGATTTTTCGCGTAGGTTTTCTGATCATGCAAATTACTGTAGGTAGAGTGTGTTAAATTTATGTCTATGTTAGTGTTTTTATGTAAGTACTAAAAAAATCTTCAGTGTGAAAAATGCATTTACCTATACGAATGTACAGGTAGATAAAAAGAAAAAATACTGCTGTACCTTGCTGTTTTGCATCTTTTTCTTAGAAAATGAATACGTGGTACACCCCTACGGTTGTTAATGCGGGGTATTAATTTTATTTAGAAGGGTTTGTTTGTCAGTTATCCGGGGGATGCGAAATGTCTTTATCGCGTTAATTGCGTCTGTGTCAGCTTTCGGCGGCTCTTTATGTTCTAAATTGAAACGTTATTGCGACCCCGAGCCTTGAGTCTTTGCTGAGGATCTTGCTTAGCACGCAAATTGCTTAAATCCGCCCCATCTGCCATGCTCAGGCTGAAGTGAGCGTACGTCATAATATTGTTGATATAAATTTATTTTTTATTATTATTTACAGTTTATTGCACACATGATCATGCAAAGGACACAAATATAAAAAACAATAGAACAACAAGTACAGCTTATCTCTAAAAAGAAATCTCTTTCAGCTGACCTACGGCAGTGAGACTGCATAATTGAGGCAAATAAGGCGTGTACAATTATAATATAGGTAAAATTACATTAAATAAATTTCAAAGCCTAATCACTACATAGTATAAAACAAAGTCGCTTTCTCTGGCCCTATATCCCTACGAGTATGTATGCTTAGATCTTTAAAACTACGCAACGGATTTTGATGCGGTTTCTTATAATGAATAGACTGATTCAAGAGAAAGGTTTATATGTATAATACATGCAGAATATAGTAGAGAAACACTGGTGATTTCCGTGCGAAGCCGGGGCGGGTCGCTAGTCTATACATATAATAAATCTCTAGAAGGGTCGTGTCTGTACATTGAATATTATTACAAAAAAATAATTGCAGGAGGCATTATTAACGATATACAGATCAAAACAATATTTTTTTTAATTTTTGTCTGTCTGTCTGTCTATATGTCTGTCTGTATGTCTGTATGGTACCACATCACGCCAAAACTACTGAACCGATTTCGACGAAACTTTTTTTATTCAATTATGTGTGACCCGGGTTGCAACTTAGGATACCTAAAATCACGCTACCTGACTTAGAAGGGTAGGCAGGAAATTGAAATTTGGTTGTTTCTTAACCGATTTGTATGGACTTTTTTTATTCGACTGAGCATTATTTCCAATCAAAGTTACGATACAAATAATCACGCCTCATGACTTAGGGGGTAGGCAGGAAATTGAAGTCTGATCGTTTTTAACCGATCTTAAAAGTACTTTTTATTTGACTGAGTCTTTTTAATTACCTGGTATCCAGCCTAGGTTACAAATAATCTCGCAAACCATTCTACCCCAGTTTGTAAGGAAAACATGCAGTGTCGAACATACTGAAAACGCTTCTCTGCGCGTAGGAGCGGGATCTGCTAGCTCACGTGCGGAATCATGTTTTCCATACAAAAACAAAGATCAGACAATGCGAAACACGCTTCCGCGCGCGGGTTATCAGATCCCGCTCCTACGCGCTGAGAAGCGTTTTCAGTATGTTCGACACTGCGTGTTTTCCATACTAACCGAGCGTACGAAGTCGCGGGCACAGCTATACATCATACATAAGTTAACTTTTTGTCTATTAATAAAACGTAAGTTGTAAAATATAATCTTAAATATTCAATAGTTTAATGACAAATTCAACGAAAAAATTGTATCATGATTTGTATATAATTATTTGATCACAAAACAAAAAGAAATGGAAACAAAGACACAACCGTTAGGTAACGCAACTCCTCCCATATTTAAGTAGACATGTACAAAGAATACCTACTATAATGTACTACGCTTGCAATGGTGTAATGAAAGACAGTATTCTATCCCAATTATGTACAATTTAAAACAAAAAATATATCGCTGTTTAAAATCATAACCACCACGCGTACGGAGCAGCTAGTATCATAATAAAAATCAATAAATATACAAAATAATACATATACCTACAATCTACATAATTACATACATAGAGTAAGAAAGGATATTTAATTTATAGATCTCTTAATTTTAAATCAAATTAAAATTAATCATACTTCCACAAAATATTTATATTTATAAATGAGTGAGAATCTGTCAGTCAATAAATAAAATAATTCTTGGTTTTCGATGTGATTTAGCTGCAATAGTATAGAGAACAGTTTTATATCTACCGGTAGTCAATATTAAAACCGATCCAAGATATCCAAATTAAACAAGCTAAAATCTGCCAAAGTGTTATGACAAAGATATACGGTGTGTAAGGGACAGCTTCCCACATACTAATAGGGGTTGCTCAGTCAATGAAACTGAACATGTATCTGCAGGGTTTTTTTTTCCCCGGTTTTTTTTTTTTTGTCCGATCGAGGTGGTCATTTTGTATGGAAAGGTTTTTTATTTCATCTCGTGAAAGAATTTCCTGGTGAACGTTGTTCAGTTGACTGAGCAACCCCTATTAGTTTGCGGGACGCTGTCTCTTACACCCATTATAAGTACTTGACAATCATAATTCTGGTTTGTAATAATTGAGCGACTCACTTTTTCTTCAGCAGCCATCGTTGCAAAGGTCGTGCCCTTAATAGTAATTTCTAAAGGCTGCACTAAAATTGCTTTTATCATGGAACAAGCTGGTCTTTGTCAAAGGTACACCCTGAGTTTCTTTTTGCAACTCTGAATGCAAAGCTTGTCACCGCCATGCCAGTGCCTTTTAATGGAAACTCAGTCGATGCTTTTTTCACAGAACCTATGTACTGTACTGTACACCTGGAACTAAAATAGAACCTTTCACTTGTTTATTCTTTTAGTGGCTGATAAAGCGGAAAATATTAAAGAGGAAATGAGGAAAAGGAAGGAGTGTCCTGACAGTTTATCTACGAGACGAAGGGTTCATTAAGTTTGAACAATAAATACTGTAAATATAAAAATGCGACCTAGTTCTTTTTTTCTTCGTAAGTTTTAAACATAGATAAAACACTTAAAATTGGTACTACCTACCTAGGTACCTAGTTTTATTTAGTTTGAAATATGAAAAGTTGATTATCCAGACTTAACTTTGCCTCAAAAAGATAAGTAGTTGGTAATATGTTTATTTTGTTTATTTGCGAAAAGCTTGCACTTTGTAAGTTGGTCTTTCAGTTATTTTTAGCTCAGACGCTCCGAGCTCTGCAGGAGCCAATAACTGCGGCAAAGTACATCGTTAGAAATAATTTCACGTCCAAGAAAATACTAATAAAGGTTTATAGTTTATGCGTGGGATGTGGTTGAAAAGGGCGTGTGTTCGCTCCCACCTGTGGCGTAGTTAGTGGAGCCAGGGGCACATGCAAGCCTGTGAGCGCCTCTACGTGGTGGGACTTAAATAGACCCATTAGCGAGTTTATTCTGGTCTGGACTCCAACGTGTGTGCAACCTCTCCAAACAACTATACTTAGGTCACATATAGCTTACACGGCAGCAGTACTTGGTTCAAGTTGGGTGATTCTTTACGTCAGCAAGGGAGACCAATATAAAAAATAAGATTTCTTTACAGATTATTATTAGATACTCATAAGTACTAAAGGCAGCAACACACAGGCATCACTTTCTGCGCTCAACCCTACGCTTCCCTTTGCCAGTACGCGCGCGTAGCGCGTAAGGTGACGCATGTGTGTTGTAGGCAATGCAAAAAGCATTGACAGCGTGTTGAGCGCAACCTTACGAGCAGTTAGTGATGCCTGTGTGTTGCTGCACTAAGGGATGTTTAATGTTTATCCACAGCTTTCATAAGCATAGGACTTCATTATGTGTTCCCATTTTAGTTGGTAAAAAAACAACAGGGAGACGATTCGGTGATTCATTATATGTATGCCTTTCTTTACCGTGTATTTACGGAAATACGAGTATTATTATGGCTTCGCGTGTTACATGTTAATATGATCAAAGTCCTGAGCAATTTTCATCTTTGTGTGCATACGTTGTCATGACATAAACGTAATTCCGTGTGTATTAAGGATAATATTATATTCCTCGTCACTCCATAATGTAATTGATGACATATACCTAAGGGCGGTCTAAATATAGAGAATCACAAACTCTAACTTTTTCCTTATAGGTAAATTGCGTGATGTACACGGGTGAGTGATGGGGCGTATGAAAATATACCTTAAAGGGGAGTACTTTCAGAAAAGATTGCTCGATGATGGAATGTCTACGAGCACTCTTGTTACATGCTAAATTAGTATAGAGCCTTTTATATGTAAAGTTGCTCAATCTACAGCAAAGTCCGCAGCTTATTTCTCGACTTTTATATCCCAATTGAAGCCATATCTAAACATTGGTCAAGTTTAAAAGAAATATTTTTTGCGAAGAATTTCGCAAGTTTGTTGCGAGCAATCTAAAGAAGTCCTAAAAGTAAATTAGCAAATAGGTATGTATTTATTTAACTTCAAACACGTTCCTGGGAAGCCAAAAAACTGTTACGTTCTGATTTGAAATAACCGTCGCGCAGTTATTGACTAGGAAACATTAAAAGAGTCTTTTCAATTTCAAAAGTAACGAAATTCTTTTATGATCATTTTATTTGAAGTCAGTTGATTGGTCCAAGATGTTTGAACGAGTATGACGTAAGAGAAATTAAGAGCAACGTGGGTAGAGTTTGTAACCAGAAAGCAGAGATTATTTGGAAATCATAGCTGACCTTTACTGACGATACCTATATTTAACTCCCCGCGGTAGCACGAATTGACAGGTACCTACACTGGCGCACAGGCAACGCTTCAGCCCTAAATACGCCCCTGGATTGTATATAGTGGATAGGACCGCTGCCTCCTGAGCGGGGAGGTCGTGGTTCGAATCCCACCACGTACCAACGTGTTTTTCGAATTTCATATGTACGTTTATTCGGCGCTTTTTCCGTACTACGGAAGGCACGTTAAGTCGTCAGTCCCGTTAATACCGTTTAACACTTTAGATTCTAATATCTAACGACTAATCGTTAAGCCATGTCAGAAGCCAGTGCTAAGCATCGGCGGCTTAAAAACTCTGACCTAATCTAGGATTGGGTCTGGTTTCCCTTCTGGGTTGCGGAGGTCAGATGGCAGTCGCCCTGTGTAAAAACCAGTACCCTCGTTCAATGCCCTAGATTAGGTAGCCGACCCCGTGAGATACAGGATAAGGCTAGGGATGATGAATAAGAGTAATTAAATTCAGGTAAATGAAATCTCAATGAGAATCTGAAGTAAGTGCAGATAACAGGTTCAGGTTCATTGGGTCTTTCGACTCGAGAATCCACTCGCTAAGAAGTTCTGCTTTCACTCCATTCACGTGATCGCTACTAGCGAGACGCCGAGTGAGCTTAAGGATAATTTGCTATTGAGGTAAGCGCAGTTCCATTGTTCACTTCCTGTGTAATGTAACTTTTGAGCAACGAACACAATTCCTGAATAGTTTTAGTTTAAACACCGTTCATACGGGGTGTAAGCAACAGCGTTCCGCAAACTGATAGGAGAAACTGAAAAACTAACTAGGATTTTTTTTCAGGGTGTGAAATAAAAAAATTGGTTTTCCATACAAATTTTCTGATCGAGGTGGACATTTTGTATGGAAAAACCAATTTTCTTTTTCACTTCCTTAAATAACTTCCTGGTGGAAGTTGTTCAGTGTCGTTGACTGAGCAACTTCTATCAGTTTGCGGGTCGCTGTCCCTTACACACTCAAGCTGCTTAAGCTTTTCAAATTCGTAGAAAATGCGATCTGTAGACCTTCCTATATTTTTGCTTACGGTGGCTGAGATTTCTTTTCGGTTGACCTGCCACGCAAATTGATTTCGGGAAGGAAACCAAAGGCCTTTCTTGTACCTGTATACATTAGTAGGTATGTTGTTTAGATACGACTGCCTTGATACAGATAAATTAGTGCCTTTAGTAGGCAACATTTGTGAGAGGGTCTTACAGTTCTACATCCTAACGACGGACATGAGCTCCGAGAGCCGTATGGCCTTTATAAAGCCAACCAGAGCCCTGGCTTTGCTCTCCTACAGACCATTATGTAACTAAACACGCACATGTTTCCTACTTTATAGTGGAGAAACAATTCAAACTCTTTTTATTTGTTTGCTAGCGGGAAATGATATTAAGCTTTTTGTGTACGGAGCTTTATAAAGATTACTTATTACTTCGTTGTTATTCAGAGCTAAATATAACAATACTTACTTAGTTACTCCTACACTATGCCTGCCTACATATTCTAATAATCGAAGTGCCTCGGTGGTCTAGTGTTCAGAGCCATGGGCTCACGATCCGGAGGTTCTGGGTTCGATTCCCAGGGGGGAACACAAAGTTGATATTTGTCAATTTATCTCTTTGTAAGATTTTCCCCAGTTTGGTTAGGACAATGCATTCTGAATCCACCTGATTGTCTGGAAGTAAACGGGTTCCATGCTTCGGAGGGTGGTGGTGCCAAAGGTGCAACAAAAAACCGGCTGCTGCACCTCCTCTTTGGACCTCGCAGCAAATAATGACATACGATAAAAAAACTTATACCTTTCTTATCTACATCAAATGAAGTTATTTATATAACCAAGATTTCGTGATACGTTTTGTAGGTGAGGTAACAGAGCTTGACACTTGCCGTGAAAAGCGCAAAGTGCGGGGGCGGGCGATGGTGTTGTGTGGAGGCAACAGCTTACGGTCATATTTTCATACTATGACAAGGAATATTTCCGATGTAGTACGAGTATGTGCCCGTATTTCCGTTCAATCAACCTCGCTCCCGCTCGTCGGAATGATGGAGTTTCCGCGTTACATGCAATTTATACGACGCAATTTTATTGACTGAACGTAATAAAGTTATAAAGTTTCGCCAAATCTCACGTTGGCAATATTCACATCCGATCCGATATGCCGGATATTGCTGAAGTTTGCATAAAATTTACAATGTTTATTACAGTAGTTTTTACTGAGTAAAATTGTATTACATTTTCAAGGAAACATTTTGAAACAACTTTCTACTAACTCAATTTGTCTAAATTTGTTGATTTTGAAGCTGATTATTTCAAAATTAATTTGTACCCGTAGTTAAATAAAACGTGGGCTGACTTTTTGCCATAATAAACAAGTAATTGATTGATTACAGACAGTAGAATGGTGCACGTATTTAAAAAAAATCTATTTTATTAAATCTTTAAGTAAAAGTTGTAGGTGTATCTGTGATCGAGTGCCTCAACAAACAACATCTTAACCATGTAGCATTCCAAAAATGTGAAGATGATAGATCGTGACAGATTAACTCGCGAAGGAAGGCCGGCGAAGGGAATATAATACCTACGCTGAGATAAGCCGGGAAGAAAGGAACACTCGTTTTGGCTCGAGTCAGTGAACAGTGGGGAGCTGGGAAGCTGGGAAGGTACAGAACGATCCGCGTACATAAGTAGGTACTGAGACGTTTCGCGGGGATAACGAACCTTTTGTGTCGCGAAGAGTTTAAATCTTCCGGCTACATTGAAATTCATAGCATTGTAAGTTAGAGTTTTTATGTAGGTTTTGTATAAGTAGTACTTTTTGACCAATCAGCGGCAACCGCGGTCCTCCTGATGGTAAGCGGTCAGCGTATTATTAAGCCGTTCATGATTTTCTTTATCCTGTAAGAGATATGGCGTGATTACGTAAATAGAGAGTTATAAGAGTTAACGAGTTACCTTTACATTAATTCTTACCTGTGCTTTACACTCTTCCACGCTGGACTAGGAGCGAGAGAAAAACATAGAATGTGCCATCTGCATTTCTTCCCAGGCATGCTGTAAAAATCAGCTAAGGGATCCGATGGTTTCAGTATATTGTAATTTAGGTGATGGGCTGACAACCTGTCACTACAGCAATATACCTACACATCTGTTTTAAATTACCTTCGAAACTTGTCAGACGTGGCGGAACGACCTTTGTTTCCCTACGAGGAAGTAGGTATAGCAAAGCAAGTAACTAAGTACCTCCCTACAGACACACAGTGTGAATAGGTGTTGGCTGGGGTCGGGCGACATAGCTATAGCACCTTGCTTCGGCACAGAACCGCAAAATGAACCAGATTGATCGATGTGATGACGTTGTTTTGTTTATAGAATCGGAACAGGTACCAACGGGTAAATACATGGCTACTTGCTTGAGCTAGTCTAAGACTGAAGCAGCAATGGATATAAAAAAAACAAGGTCGTTGACTGCCAGGTATAGCTGATGTACCCCTGTACCCATGGCTGTAGCCTAGCTAGTAGCTAGCAATAGGTTCAGAAATCAAACATTAAAAAAAAACATTTCTGGCTTATTTCATTTCTGGGGACATATTTCTTTCGTAGGTTAGATGCACACATAACACAACTTCATAAAAACACTGATAGGAATGCGTGACCGTGATTGCTACTAGCAATAAGGCAGCCTAATCATTTTGCATAAGGTTTTTTGCTAGGATTTTATTACATTTTAAAAATATATTCATGAAATGGAACGTAACCTAAAATCCATAGATAATAAATAGGTGTTGCCTCTAAAAAATATTGATTATCATCTTTTTTCTTCATCGCAAAAAGCTAAAAATTACTTTTGATACAAAAAAAATGCAATATTTTTGTATTCATCGCTATCAGACGCAAAATCAATTTCCAAAGCCGCGACCGGGCGGCGCAAACTCGAACACCGGGAGCGGGTTGGGTGGCGCTGGTGTCGCGCATGCGTCGTTCAATAGACCACAGACAATTTTCCGTCTGGCAAATTCCGACTTTTGTTTGTAGGTTATGTTTTATTGGTCATTTGTCAAAATTTATGTTGAATATTTTCGTGGAAATATTACTGATAATGGAGTGGACAAGAACTTGTATGTGAAGTAGTTTGTGATCGAAAATTTGTGAAATATCTTTCGCGACATAGTAGTTTTCGTGAACACTCTGTAATGGCTGTAATCTCAAGTGCTTCTTGACATTGAATTGAGATGTGAACACGAAAGTCGATACGCACTTTTCTAATTATCTGCCTTATTCGATGTGAGATTAACCACGAAACATAGTTCGGTGGTCAAGAGTGCCTCAATTTTTCGTAGAACAAGTGATTTACAACTCATGTCCAAAATGACGATGAGTCAGTTGACCGTGATGAAACTGTACAACACAGTGGTGGACGACGTGATAGCTGGCGTGCGGGACTGCTTCCTCGACGATGGCGTGGACGAACAGGTACTGCAGGAGCTCAAGCAGCTGTGGAAGACCAAGCTGCAGGCGAGCGGCGCCATGGACCCGCCGCAGCCCGAGCCCGCTATGCCTCCGCCCCCAGTACTACAAAACTTCCAAAAAGCTAATGGTAACAATGTAATACCCAAAAGAACTGAACCCCACATGGCCCAACAGGGCTCCAGCCAGACCTCCGGAGTGCATGGTGCGCCTGTAAATATTCCTGGAAGCCACCCACATCATGTCCTAGACCCTAACAATAAGGTGCCAGTGCAGTTGACGTTGCCGGCTCAACCTGGAGTTCCAGGATCACAGCCTAGATCATTTACAATACAGATACCAGCATCTGCCCTCAATGGAAACAAGCTTCATCAAGTTCTAACAGGCCCCATCATTAATGCTACAATATCATTGCCTCAACCCTTAGCCGCTACACTCCTTCAACAACACATAAACTCAGCACTAGCCGGGCAACAAAATGAGTTTGATGGTGGTGGGGGTGGTCGCAGCGGAGCTGCTCCATTCTTGTCCCTAGATGGAGCGTTAGATTCATCAGACGATGAGGGATCAAATGTAGGTGATGGGTCTGAAGAGGGTGCAGGTGATGATGATGACGACGAGGACTCTCCTGATGGCCCGGATGAAGAGGAGGAGGAGGAACGTGATGACAGCGGAGGAGCAGAAGAGGAACCGCTCAACTCTGGTGATGATGTCTCCGATGAAGAGCCCGGTGATATGTTTGACACTGATAATGTTGTAGTTTGCCAGTATGACAAGATCACTCGCAGTCGGAACAAGTGGAAGTTCTATTTAAAAGATGGCATCATGAATCTAGGTGGAAAAGATTATGTATTTCAAAAGGCCAACGGTGATGCAGAATGGTGAATTACTTCCAGATATCAATAGTATATGGAGCTGTGTGTATTTTTATAGATGGTGTAACTTGTTATGTCCTCTGACTGTAAAATGTAGTTATTGATATGCAGAAGATGTTGGAGTAAATGTTCTCAAATATAAAGAAAGTAATCACTGATTTCAACCTGAGTCAGACCAGTTGGTGCATATGTGTGGTAGTCAAATGATTTGTGTAGTGTGCAATCAGAGAATAATGTTTTTATTTCTAATTGTAAAATACATTAGCTTGTCACAGTAATTATTTCAAGGTTTGCGATAAGAAATAGCTCAGCTATGATTTTTTTATGATAATGTTGTTGTTTTCAATGTCTTATAATTTAATAATATTTTATTTTAATTCCACAAAAGGGTTAAACATGGATTGGAGATGACACCTTAATGACTATTAGGAGAATGACAGATCTTAAACTTATAAGTTTTATTAGATGCAACAGTTAGTTTTCTAAAGCATATAATTTTAGTGAATTCCTACATGAATGCAGACATTATGGTTTCTGTTATGCTCAGGTTAAGGTCAGTGAGGCAGTGATTACTCACGGAAATTATTAGCGAATACCAAAACGGAGGTGAAGTGTTAACAACATGTAAATATCATTGATTGAATGAGCTTCTGATGTTAGATGTTACAAATCTAATTAATATGTATGTAAGCTATGATGACATAAATTTACTATTTAGCTTCATTAAAGTGAATGATGTTAGACATAAGTTGTTTCATCATCATCAACATCAAAAACCATTGGTAAGCATAAAACTCTAGTGCCATAAACAGAAACACAAATTATTTCCAAGCTATTATAAACGTAATATAATATCCAAAGTTATTTATAAATATTTCAGGAAATAATATAACAAAATTATAACATGACTGAAATATGTAGCACTGTTACATATTTAACTTGACTTTCATAATAGTTTAAAATGCATAGAAAATGCAGGGCTAGTAAACATTTTTACAATCTTTAGTGAAGCTATTTAGTAAAAAATTACATGATGTGGTGATATGCAAGTCTAAATTGTACTTTGTATATGTAGTGATTTGATTATACTGGTCTCACATAGTTTTCCATTAAATTATTTTGTTGTTTATCTAATCTAAGATATAAATTTTCATAATGTGTAGGCAAGGCAATAATTTCCAGTACTTCTTAGTGAATGTCTATAATACATATTATGTTACAAATTCCTACAGTCTCACATCAGGATTATCAGTTTGATCTTATGTAAAATTTGTATAATAATAAGAAATATTACCTTTTTTATTAATGTCTAGGTATTAATGGTTATCTTGAGTTATTCATTGATTTGCTCAACTAACATTCATTGATATGAAGTTTATGATAATTTAATTTTGTACATTCTGTCCCAAATACTTAGCATTAATTTTCATTGTTTGGAATTGATAATATTAACCAAAAACAGCCAGTTTGTCCTACAACATTCTTGGAGTCATGCCTAAGTAATCAATATGTGCACAAATTACTTATTTGAGAAGCACTTGTGTCACAGAGCTGTTATTAATGTGATATGAATTTTAGTAATATTCATTTTATCTGAAACATCAGTGAATCATTGTCAATTTCTAAAATTAATTTGTAAGACATATCTAGTACTGATAGTAAACAGAGATGTACTACATTCAACAGTCCTTAATCTGGGAGCCAGAGCTGTTCTCCAATTCGTATTTAGAAATATTCTCTTATTTTCATTCTCTAAATTGTCTTTTCTATCTTCTTCGTACTATCTGCTTTCTTTAAAAAAGATTATGTATGAAAATAGTTTAAGATACGACATTTTTCTCGAGAAAGCACTCTGTTGTACGTAGTACAAATATGTTTTTACTGTATGTATTCCTAGTTTAATCTGAACTGTCTTGCTAGACTTGGTAAACAGTATAGCAAGTTAACTTTTAGTTACTCTGAATTATTTAAGTTACTTATGGTTTGTTTTAATCCCTTAATGATGGAAAAGTTTGACGAATATTGTAATTATAATAAAAAAAATGATTCATTATTTGGTTTCTTTTATTCAATCTACAAATCTTAGGTTTTACACACTTACAGACCTAACTTTAACTAAATACTTTTTATTGCAATTCTTCGGTCGAGTGGGTATCTAGTCTATCGAGTTTATTGCAATAAAATAAAACAATATACACACAATTCATACCAGATACCTACAAATCTATCTTAAATATCCCTCAAAACTTTGTCAGACGTGGCGCAACGACCTTTGTTCAGGTCGTTTACGCTCTGCCTACCCCAGTAGTGATAAAGGCGTGACTATATGTATTTATGTATGTATGTCTTACCAGGTATTCCGTCATGCATGGAGGATGACTCCGTGCATTGGAGCGCACGTTATGCCATTAGTGTTGATCGCTGTCTTTGATAGGTCTTATGAGGGATGGCGAGGAAACAGACCCAAAAGATATCAAAGACAGACATTCTGAATAGTATCTGACAAGTTAGGTGAATTCAGCCGGCCTAACCACATTAGGAACACCAAATTCCCATCAGGTATCAACCCGACAACCTCCGGATCGAGATCCAACGCTCGAACTACGGAGGCAGTTATAGACCAAGCATTCTATGCATGAAAAATTTGGTAAAATTCTTGCTAGACTTTTTTCTTTTGGGATATATTCATCGTAGGTAGAAGTTAAAATTTCCCTTCCCCCTCCCCCGTAAATAGTACATCGCGCGCAGCCGCATACCTAATTTGTGATAGTACGTACGACGGCAAAAAAGTGTAAACCCTCGAAAAAACTAAATTTTAGCAAATCCTAAAAAAAAATGGCGAAAATCACCATCTTTCGTGGCAGTTTTATTTTTTATTCGAAATGGGTTTGCTCTTGACTCCAATCTAGGTCGGGAGCGACTGAGACTGAGTTGACGATGGAAAGAGCTTACCCAGATGATTACCCTTTTAACTCTAACTTTTAAAATTATGCAATTACTATAAGAAATACCTGTTTTGTGTTTACTACAGATAAATAACCAACATATCAAGGATCATTTCATTCATACACACTTTTCATGTATCGTGTACGGTTTTTCTTTAAACTGCAAGAAACTGAAATTCAGAGGCGCAGCGGGCAGGACAGGTTAATATGATCAACATATTTCAAAAGAAAAATAGTCTGGCAAGAACTTTGTTGTGTGTATTTGTATTTTTTTTATCTAGAATGCTTGAACAATTTAATGACTGATGATTATATGACTTCGTTATTCGACTCGAAAAACCCTCTCGTTAAGAAGAAGATTATACCGTGTGTAAGGGACAACGTCCCGCAAACTGACAGGGGTTTTTCAGTCAACGACACTAAACAACTATAACAAGGAAATTCTTTCAGGAAATAAAAATATAAATTTTCCATACAAATTGTCTGATCGAGGTGGTCATTTTGTATGGGAACGCATTTTTTTTTCGTGAGCAACCCCTTTCAGTTTGCGGGACGCTGTCCATTACACCCCGTATTAATTTTGTCACCGGCAAATAGCAGCTATCTTACAGATAATTATCTTCCAACATAACTAGGTGCATATGCTGTATAGGTATTCTCAGTGTCCAATTATCTGGCGTAATCCAGCAGATACAAGCACGCGAGATCCCGCGCCGCCCGTAATCGACTTATATCGCAACCAATGCCCGAAACAAAATATTTACCTACGTACGTAATTCCTACCCCGGCTTTGTTCCTTCGCACCGCAAAAACAAACAGATTATGAAGGTAAGTAGAAAAAAGATAATTTTAGATAGTTATCTTATGAGTCAGTTATCGTAGTTCCTTTTCTGTTTCCGTAGTCAAGTTGGTCAAGGTACCGTTTCTATTTTGTACCTATACCCCGATATGATGCTACTTACAATTTTTTTTTTATTAAATCTGATAAATTAATGTAATTTTACAAAAACTTTAGAGGCCTGGTTCATCATGGCGTAAAATTCTCTTTGAGAACTAAGAAAGGGCTAAAGGTATTGCCTATATAAGTAGGTCAGTTTTATTTTAGCTATTCCTGAATGAAATCTTTATTTTATGAACTAGATATTGAATTTCATTAGTATGTTCGTTCCACCACATAACTTATTCAACATTACTTAAAAGTACTAAATTACGAAGAAACGGCCGCGGGCCGACCGTGAGATGCCTAATAAAAAGTTAATGAAGGAACCGCATTTAAAATTACCTTTTCAATTAGTTGCCCCGCGAGCCATCAACCCTGAGATGGCCCAAATCATTCTAATGAAATTTGCTTATTGCTTCAGAGGCCTTCAATGGAATCTTATTTTTTTGTTTCTTTGCCGTATTTAGATTTACAAAATAGGTTGCTGGATGAATTTAAGGCTACGTTTTCTTTTCTTCGTATATTTGTGATGTTTAGGTCCCTCAATAAAGTCAATAAACAGATTATTGATGACTTGTTACATTACGTTTAATTATTTCAAACATGTCTTACTTTGTTACTCCACATGATGGCAGCCACCGTTTTACGCAATTAGCTACATACAAAATACATGTCACGTCAAATATATTTTACTTAAGACAAGAGCCTATGACTACGAGTATAAAATATGAATATAGTAGGTAGTAGAGTAACTACAAACAAGGGTGGATTTAGGGGGGGGGGGGCACGGGGGCACGTGCTCTTACTCCCCCCAGAACGGTGTTTTTTGTACTGCAGGTTCCATCACAGTACATACTTAGAAGCACAAGAAATATATCCTGGATCCGCCCTTGGCTACAAACTTTTCATTGTCACTACACTAAGTAAGCACCTACTATCAACATGTTCTCATAAACGACACAGTAACTTGTCTATTAGGGTCGTAACATGGAAACACTCTTAGCCAGATATAGAAGGCAAATTATCGTGTCGTAGTAAATTGTGGTATATCGAGATGGGAAGATCAGATATCGATTTTAGCCTACGATGCAATCTCCGAGGTAAGTACTCGCGAGTAGGTATCGCAACTTGACTCAATTTCAGCTGACATATTTTACGGATGGAGAGTCTGTTACCTAACCAAATAGGATAGGTAGCAATCGATAGAGATTTGAGATTGATACGAAATAAGAAACAGGTCTTTACAGTTTCATCGCTAGGTATATTTTCGCTTTGTTACTTGTAGGCTCTAAAGTTATTAAGCCATACAAACGATTACGAGTACCTTTTTTGGTTATGGTTTTTTGGGTATGATCTTGACTTAAATTATTGGCGTCCCTTTCTGTTCTCTCATGGTAGAAAGTGACAGGTATAGACTTATATTAGTTAAGTCGTGATTTTTGCAACTACGAAATGGTACCATTAATACTCTCTTACTTACTAAGAAATCCCGTTTAAAATATTAAATGTATGTTTGAAGAATCTTTCCCAGTACCTACGCGTAGCTGCTGAATAATTATTATAACCGTGTTAGCTTGGAGGTAATTTTATGTAGCGAAGGAAATGCTTGCTAATAAATAACTAATGAAGCAAAGCTGTATGTTCCTAGTTCGCTGTAGAGTTTATTTATTGCATTTCCAGCCAGTTATTGTGATATACAACCTTCTTGTTGAAGTTACCAAACTTCATAATGTTGTTTTCTCCCATTTTCTCGGAAAAAAACTTCATTATTTAAAAAAAACCTACACTCACTCTTTTTGGTCCTCACATTCGCAAATTTCTCCAAACGACAACATTGACCGTTAACAACCGCTACGCGAAGTCTTTAAAGTATATACTAGTATGGATGGGTGTTTAAAAAAAAAAGAATGAATGGAATGTGCGCCTGTCAAAGGCGCCATGCAAATTTAAAATGTCAATATATTATGGAGGAATCGTAAGTTTGATGTTTATTTTTAAGTGGATTGTTGTTGTTTCTAAAAAGTACTAAACTAGTATCAGCTGAAAACGCTTGTTTTCGACTTTTAAAGTAATCTTCCTTCCAATCCAGCATAGAAAATGGAAATAAAACATTTTTATTTACATACATACATAACATACATACATAAAATCACGCCTTTATCCCTTACGGGGTAGGCAGAGCGTTAAACGCCTCGTAAAAGGCGCTTTCGCCGCGTTTGACAATAATTGAGGGTAATTTTAGATTGTAATTATTTATTATTGATTTTTATTTACCTCTAAGAAAATTGTGTAAGAAAAGGATAATCAGTAAATATTTATCTGAGGAACGTAGGAACAGCGTAAGTAGTTAGGATAATATGTGTGACAAAGAAAAATATGTATTAATAATAATAATAAAGATTTTTATTCAAGTAACCAGGACTCATAATATTAGTAAAACTTATAACTATGTCAGTAAAATGAGATTAGATATGTATATAATAAAATAACAGTATGATAAGTCACCGCTGCCCCATTCCGCTTGAAATAGCGCTGTACAGTATTGACTGTACAATTTTCATAATATTATAATGACAGGACAGCTCATACACTCATACAATACATTTTAAGATCAAGTGGGTAAGACGTAGATCTTCAAATATCTTCGGTATCATTTTACCTAGCACAGCGGTTCAAATTTTTCTTTTTAGAGTATTCGTAGACTAGAAAATGTTTGCAATATCAAAAGCTATTACTTCTTTGATATCGCAAACATTTCATATTGAACGATGTTGGCTCTCAAAGAACGTGCACTGAGTACTAAAAGCCATCTTTATTAAAATTCTCCAAGAAAAAACACTTAGTCCTGCTCCGAAATTCAGAAAATAAAAAACTAAAATTAAATAAAACATTTCATTCATTTTTATTTAATTTTGCTAAGCAATATAAACACAAATGCCTTACTGATGCACATTTTCAAAATAGGTAAAAAAATAGAAAACTCAGATTTTTAAACTGCGCAAATCTGCTACGGCGTAGCAGACGTAGCAATGTTCTACAACTGGTGTTAGAAATTACGAACCTTTTACGTTTGAACTTCCTACATGTTTTAAACGTCAATGTTTGGCATTGTGTTTTGCAATTTTACATACATACATATAATCACGCCTTTGTCCCTAATGGGGTAGGCAGAGCGTAAACAACCTAAACAAATGTCGTTTTGCAATTTTATTTTCATTATAATTTAATTTGTTATTTTATATATGAAATTATTCAATTAAAATGTAATTTGTAATTTGATTTATATCAAGTGCCTAAAAATTCTTTTTATTTCAGCGCAAAGCCATATCGTCCCCTCTATTTATTTGCGTTCAAAATACATGCATATTTTTGCGACTATCACGAATTTCTCCGAAGTTGATGATCTCGCATTGGCAAGCCATGTATTGTATAAAAGAGACGATAAGCCGCCCAAAGTAGGGACCTGTTGAATGGTAGGTACGAGGTTCTGCTCATTCTCTCTCCGGGGTCGCTACCGAGCGGCCGGGCGGGGCGCGGCTGCGACACTAACGCCTACACACCTACCTTACCAGCCAGTCTGAATGTACATATCTTTTTAAATATCGTACTGAATTTCACAACGAAAAAATCTACTCCTTGTAAGTGATTTTAATTCAAATTTCTTTGTTCCAGATTGACTCTTTACGCGACTTGTGCTGTGATATTTAGAAAACCCGCGCGTGGTGACCAAGTGTTAATGTAGTACGAAAAATGTCATGTTTTGGAGAAAACGTATTCATACTTCTCATTCCGGACTGAAGCGCGCGTGTGTGTGTGTGATTTCAAAGTGCAGTGTCGTGAATATGTGAGTGTGTGTGTGCCGTAAAGGAAAATCGCCATCATGCTGCCTACAAATGTTATGTCCTTTATGAAGAAGGTGAGTGGTCTGATTACATTTTTGTCTCCTTTTTTATTCAAATTTACTCGGACGTCATATGATTTCTTAATAATACAGTGATAGATACCTAGCAAACAGAAAAGGCCACACAGTATGGTTTTTTATGACTGTTACATTACATGATACGTTTAGAAATATAACCACATCGCAATTGCTTACCTACTGTTATTAACAATAGATAAAGATGAGACAATATTTATTCAAAAGATTTTATAGAGTACTTATTTTGTATGGCGTTAATTTTGGTAGAAATATTACTTGAATTACGTCAAAAGTTCATAGTGTTTATCATATTGACGCTCATTGCTCCCTTAATAAAGTAATTAATAAAATTGCGAGACCGTCAGATTTAATAATCCATAAATTGCTTGTCAAGGCCAATTAGCCCTTTCCGGAAGACACACTGTTAATTGCTCCCGAACGAAACAGGCCACAATTTTGTTTTCACGAGCGCGCCCTGAGGAAAACCACTCATTATTAAATGGGTTAATAAATTTATATTTAAGCCGCGTTATGTTTTGGATGGACTTTAGCTGCGGTGTTTTTTTTTTACGAAGCCTTAATTAAAACCCCCTGTGGTGAAATAAAGCCATTTGCCACGGTGAAGCTGAGCACACATGGCCTTTGTTGGGCTGAGCTAACAGTGTCGTCCGTTGATGTGTGCCTGTATGTTCCCGACGTGTGACACAAACAGCATTGTGGCACATCGCGGTAACAAGCGGCTCGTGTCACCAAGCCGACAAGTTTGCACGCTGCATACAGCATCCTGTATCGAATTCCTATAGCTCTGCCTCGTTCAAATGATTAGCACGACTGAATCGACTCTCTGCTTGCTTGGGCAAAGCTTTTAACTTCAGCAAACAATCAGTGGCGTAGTTAGGTGACCAAAGGCCCTGGGGAAAATAAAAACTGGGCCTACAGGCCTATACCCGCCAATATTAAGAATTTATTGTATTTAAAAATATAAAGTTACTTGTTAATAAAATAATCATAATCAAGCATCATCAGCTCTTTATAGTACGTATAGAACAGGAGTGAAGCGAGCCGTAATGTCACGAAAATTACACGAACACACTACGCGAGCGAAGCGAGCACGACTTTATACGAACGATTTATCTGTTACGCGAGCGAAACGAGCCCGATGATGATTTTACGAAAACAGTGATATATCCTCCAATATAGTAGAAGGGAATACCATTACATTTTCACTTGTTCTACAAAAGACTTGCTAATCAGGTTTTGGGGACCCTCGAGATTGGGGGCCCTGGGGCATTGCCCCACCTTGTCCGTGGGAATTCACGTTTGCACTCTTTTTGTATCGCGGTTTACGAAGCGGTTGCAATAAATTACGACTGTAACTGCTATTTCTGATTTATACAGCTAAGGGTAGGGTTGGGGTTTAATTCAATCCCCACACAAAGGGAAGTGTAACCATTATTATTGTATGGATAAAATTATATTAACGTAGATAAGGTAACCTACCTTTTTTACTTGCGACTCGACTCTTCTGCAAGTAAGTCCAACAGATGAAACCGGAGAAGGATTAAATCCACATCCAAGTATACCTCTATGTAGAAGATGAACGTAGAACATAACAAGGGTATTATGACCCATGTTGAGATAAAAGCAAAATTATTTTTACTTTTATAGACGTTTTTCTTACGATGCCTGAAAATACTTTATTTTTATATAAAACACAAAAGAAAGATGATTCTGTACAGCCTTCATGTTTAAGAAGTCATTTCTTCCAGTCAACCTGGTAGAGGAAAACACTTTTAGTTAGAAATTATCGATGGCATGTGTTTTCCGAATGGCGTCAAGGAAGAAACGGTAAATGAGGTTTTCATAGATGGAGCTAGTGAGCAGGTATTCACCCAATGTTTAACGCTCGACTGAGCGGAAACATCTCTTTCCTATGAAAACAATATTTCCTTACGACCCCCTTGCCTGTGAATAGAGCCTACGTGGAATAAAATTCAATCCGCGCACGTCTTTTCAGCTGAGAAAACGCTACATTGAGCTTTCCACATTTTCTATTGGGCTATGACGCTAGACGCTACTTTGAATACGTCTTTAGAATTTTCAATTGCTACTTTCCACCGGTAGATCTTTTAAAAAGAGTTCTATGTGGACTAGAATTACGTAAGTACAACCTAGTAAATTTTGGTAGGTACTGTAAAAAAGCTTTTAAATTCCATAGCACAATTTTGTTGTTTCCTAGCGGTCCCAATGAAGTCTGGCGTGAAGTAGCTTGCTGTCTAATGTCGTTGTATAGAAGTTGTTGTACCTTCTGTGAGAGCTGGTTGCATTGACAATTGTGTCTAAGACAATTCAGGCAAAATAGATTGATTCAAGATAAAAACCGTTCTATTTTCCCTCCCATAGGAATGCAAAGTCCAGAATTTAATATTCCAGGAACTTTCTAAATGGCTAAGTAGAGCTGAGACTAAGTGAGTAAACAGGCGCTATAACTTCTGGTAACTTTCTCCTCTCGGTAGGATTAGAGGGACCGTAGGATGTGGTAATACTTATTAATTTACTTTGCGACGCGATTCTGGTCCTTCCACGAGCGAGTGAGCGCAACTTGCTCCAATAAACGTCCACGCTGTTACGTGATGTGAAATCCTTCATCGGCAAACTTACTTTGTTGTTTAGATTCTTGTTTTAATTAAACAACAATTTGTTGCGACTCTTTTTCATCTGAACTAAAAACAGTGGTACATAACCATACAATTTCGCACCGTCTGATGATAAACTAAAACTGTAACTTACACAAATAATATAACATTCAACAAGATATGAGAGAGATAATTCAGCAAAATTGTGTCCATCCATCTTCGCATTTAATGGCACATAGTTAATTGCCTTCCTTGCTGGCCTGGGAGTGAGAGAAAAACATAGAATGTGCCAGCTGCATTTCCTCCCGGGCATGCTGTAAAAACCAGCTAAGGGATCCGAGGGTTTCAGTATATTGTAATTTAGGCGATGTGCTGTCACTACAGCAATATACCTAAAAAAATATCTTAAATAACCCTCAAAACTTTGTCAGATGTGGCGGAACGACATTTATTTAGGTTGTTTATGCTCTGCCTACCCCATTAGGGATAAAGGCGTGATTATATGTATGTGTATGTTAATTGGTTAGTAATGCGACTTAATGATCAACATACGAAACGAAACTTGTAGTAGCTACCTACTTAAGAACCAACCAATCTATAAACTTTTAACCCGTCTATAAACCCGAGGGAAGATACAAAAGAATATTTCTCTTGTAACAATATTCTATAACTGAACGCTAAAAGAATATTTTACGTGTTTCAATAAATATCTCGTTTACAATTTAAAAACCAGCCTTACAAATCGTTTTCACAAATGCCGTTGGATAATTTAAAAGTGAAACACAATTTAACACTCAAGAAAGAGACATTTTGCAAATTGTTTTTGTCGTGAAAAACGTTTAGGTATATAGGATAAATTATTATTCTTTGTCCCTTTGTAAACTTCTGCTTTATTCGTTGTTTGCTATTCAGAATGAGCTAAATTAAAACCGCCTTTTGTAACAAATTGCGAAGTTGATGATCCCTGTAGAGTAGAAGATTTAAATACTGCTGTTTTGTATAACATTTTGAAGGAGGATTTAAAGGACGATATAGAGGTATGTAGGTAGAGCGAGCTCACATGCTAAAACCGCATTAAGGTAGAAAAGAACAATGAAGTTTAAAAGATTGCCAAAAAACAGTGTGTGCATTGAGGAAAGCTGTTTCAACTATACAGCTTTCTACTATATTGAAAATATCCGTATAAACCTAAAATTATGTTTAGCTGATAAAGCTCAAGTGCTTATTCGTTTTAATAAGGCTTGCGACAGTTTTGCTAGAAGTTTGTGTTGTTAATTTTTAGACTAGTAGAGTGCTCGCTCGCCGCGCTTGCTTCGCTCCATCCCCACTACTCCACTAGCTTATAATACAACTCAAACTTCAACTAAGTGGTTACAACAGCTAAATTTGAATATACGATGCTGCAGCTGCGAATAGTTTCTTGCTTGCAACTTCTAATTATTGAGAAACTGAAAATGGTTTTAGTAACCAATTATATTGTAATAAGTTCTCGTTGGTCCAGAAGCGTATGCTTTTTCTTACGTTATCGAAAGTTGAGTAAAAAATACTACTTTATAAATGGTTGAGCGATACACAGTATGCCAAAAAAAGAGTTTATAAAAGAACTTTTAACATCTAAAACTTCTAGAAGAACTAGGATAATATAGCTGTTTCATATTCTTCTAAAGACACCCATGTCGTAGGTCTCATAATGGTCGCTGAGTGTAGTTAGAACTCATTTAGGAGCTAAATAAAAGAGAAGTCATTTAACATTTCATGTTTGTAAATGCCATTCATATTGTTCCTATTCAATAAAGGATTATACAAATGGACATAACGATGAAATGGACAGAGGCTGTACAAATTAATTATTTCCCAGTAATCCTCCTATACTCGTAGCCAGAATTCAGTGTGCGACTATATGACCAGGTTATAAATGCCGTAGGATGATTTGATAATTCGAATCATTGCGAAAATCCTAGGAATTTTGCGAAATCACGGATAATCAGAAAATGGTGAAAACGTTGTCAAATTTTACTGAAAATGTCAGTATTTTGCGAAAAATTTCCTAACTCTGATGGGCTAGATTTAAACTTATCAATTTAATCTTATTCTGATTAGTTAAATAGCATGCGTTTATGATTGGCATTTAAAAAGTCAACTAATCAGAAAATATCTTGTGTTAGGTTCGCTAACCGACCAATCGATATCAAATATTATTAGGACGATGAATTTTTTCGCAAAAATCCGGACTTTTTCCAGTAAGATTTGACAATGGTGTCACCTTAAGTTGTTTTATGACTATCCGTGTTTTCGCAAAATCCCTAGGATTTTCGCGAAGATTCGAACTATGAAATCATCCTACGACATAAATACTAGTCCTAGAATTGCCGTTGCTGAATTCAAGCTGTTATCTATTTAAACAAGTTTTTTTAGGTATAATAAAAGTGATTTTAAGATCCTATATTATATTCTACAAACTGAATTTCATTATATAAAGGTCATTTTAAATCAAATGCAAGTATTGAAACGTGTGAATCTACCCATTAAACTGAATAGCTTTAACCCTAAGGAACATAAGTCGAAAAACGAAAAACAAAAATTGACTTCCCATACTAAGTGCGCTCTCAGCTGGTGCAGCTGTGCCAATTTTTTTATTCGTTTTTGACTTATTTCCTTAGGGAAATATGTTCAGTTTCATGAGTAAATTTACACGTTTTAATATTTGCACTTAATTTAAAACGACTTTATATAAACACAACTGAACATAATTATAATGATTGTAAATGCCATTTATTTTACTCCTTTTCAGTAAATGATTATACAAATGAACAGAACGATGAATAGGCTGGACATTGCACAAATTAATGCTTTTCCTAGTAATCCTATATAGCCAGAATTCAGTGTGCGACTCTCTGGCCAGGTTATAAATACCATTCCCGGACTCGCCGCTGTATAGCCGCTAGTTTTTTTTTTTATAATACAAGTGAATCTAGTATCCTATTTTATGTTCTACAAACTAAATTAAATTAGACTTATTGGGAGCAACTGAACATAGGTATCATGATTGCAAATACCATTTATTTTATTCCTATTCAAAAAACGATTATACAAATGAACGGAATTCATTATGCTACTCTCTAAGGCCAGGTTATAAATGGGTAGCATTCCCGGAATCGCCGCTGTATGCAAGCTACTGTTATTGATTTTCCTATTTTGCAAGCTTCGCGAAGCTTCGTCCTGTATTCGGGATAGTGGGAACATTTCCCAGCTTATAATTTCCCGGGAAATTATTCACAACCCTGCGATTCATTCGCGCGGACAGCTATTCAGGTTTGCATTTGCAGCTAATCCGCGGAAAGCAGCCAAAATTAGTTATCGCCAATCCGCGGCGGCAGGTTATTGGCTTTACGGTTTCTAAAATTAGCAACTATGATCCTAATTATTAAATAAAATGTTGTTATTGGAGTAAAAAATATTTTATACTAACAAAACTAGTGGTTAAAATTCCCAGCAAATGAATAAACACCAGTCAAATTAATAATTACACATCAGGAAGTAAAAAAAAAAATAGTGTGTACTTTTTATGGTGTTAGAGTAAGTAGCCTATGAAACTGTACAACTTTCCCCCTTTTTCCATTTTTGACCAATGTTTCTTAGAATAACTTTTTCAGTTTCACGAGTAGGCTCACAGACACCCTTAAGTTTCGTCAGTATTTTTTTTACATCCTGTATTTATTCTACAGACTGGATATTAGATATTCGTATATTGACTGATTTGCTGTAAACGATGGTTATAATCATCATCATCTCCCTAGCCTTATCCCGTATCTCACGGGGTCGGCTACTTAATCTAGGTGATTTAACGAGGGTACTGGTTTTTACACAGAGCGACTGCCGTCAGACCTCCGCAACCCAGAAGGGAAACCAGACCCAATCCTAGATTAGGTCAGAGTTTTCAAGCCGCCGATGCTTAGCACTGACCTCTGACATGGCTTAACGACTAATATCTACGTTAAACGATATTAACCGGGACCAACGGCTTAATGTGCCTTTCGAAACGATGGTTATCTTATCTTATTCAGCCGATAGTGTCCCACTGCTGGGCAAAGGCCTTTATATACTTATAAATAAATCAAACAAAAAAGTCAAGAGCTCTAGATAATTTATATTTTTTTGTGAAGTTTGTGTAAGTTTAAAGCTGCCACCCGTGAATGGAGGAGAGCGGGGTGTGGTTGGGCTAGGTAGAGGGGGGAAGGGGTGTGCGACCGCCGGTGTAGGGGCCTCGGCACTCGGTAGAGATGCGCCCAGAGATATCATCCTACGCAATTATCACTGCCAAAAATTACCCAGTAAATTGAATACTTCAATTAAAATTATTTATATTTTAATTGTAGGTATAATTTATATATACGTATAACTTGAAGTGGTATCTTTATTGACTCCTGAATTTTATTAGTTACCTCGTTATACCTATTCATCTCCCTAGCCTTATCCCGTATCTCACGGGGGCGGCAACCTAATGTAGGGGATTGAACTAGGGTACTGGTTTTACACAGAGAGTTCCGCAACCCAGAAGGGAAACCAGACCCAATCCTACATTAGGTCAGAGTTTTTAAGCCGCCAATGCTTAGCAATGGCCCGCTGACATGGCTTAACGACTAATATGTACGGTATTAAACGATATTAACGGGGACCAACGGCTTAACGTGCCTTCCGAAGCACGGAATAAGCGCCGAATAAACGTACATATGAAATTCAAAAACCGAAAAACACATTACGCATTGGTACGTGATGGGATGCGAACCACCACCTCAGGAGGCAGCGGCCCTATCCACTACACCATCGGGTTATATTATACCATTATGATAATAATCTTTCATGCTGGCCTAGGAGCGAAAGAAAAACATAGAATGTGCCAGCTGCATTTCCTCCCAGGAATGCTGTAAAAACCAGCTAAGGGATCCAAGGGTTTCAGTATATTGTTATTTGGGCGATGGGCTTACAACCTGTCACTACAGCAATATACCTAAAAGTCTATCTTAATTAACCCTCAAAACTTTGTCAGACGTGGCGAAACGACCTTTGTTTACGCATTAGGGATAGAGGCGTGATTATATGTATGTATGAAAATAATAAATTCGTACTAAATAAGTAGTATTAAAGTAACTAGGCGAGTTTGAACTCTTGCGCAGAGTTATACTTAGAATGTTATGTGAAAATTAAGGTGAATTGAAATCTCACAAACCGTCATCCAAAGAACTAATTAATATCATCACGACAGTCCTTGTTGAGACTCTCATTTTGATTTGAAATCCGGTACTATAAAACATGACAATATAAAATATACCTAAACTTTGTACCGGGTGTAAGGGACAGCGTCCCGCAAACTGATAAGGATTGCTCAAGCAACGAAACTGAACAACTCTTACCAGGAAATTCTTTCAGGCGATGAAAACAAAAATAGACCTTTCCATACTAAATGATCACCTCGATCAGACAATTTGTATGAAAAAAACAATTTTTATTTTCAATTCAATAAAAAAAAACTAGTGATAGTTGTTCAGTTTCGTTGACTGAACAACCCCTATCAGTTTGCGGGACGCCGTCCCTTACACGCCTTATATTTCTTAGTCGTTTACTCCAATTTATATTACTTATCTCACAAACAATATCTAAACCCCCAAATGTACACTGCACGTTAACTTTGTGAGGATGTTACTGTGATAAACCTAGCACTCAGTTTTGCTGAGTGGCGCTTTGGCAGCAACTTTTAGTGCTCACTTGGCACCACCAATAAAAAGATGCGCTGCTGGCATCTCTATAGCAGGCCGGCTTGCAATGATGGCGTCCCACTTTGACGGTTCTATTAGCACCGAGTAGCACCAAGCGTTGAGCGGCGGCGAGTGGCGAGCGGCGGGCGGGTTTGACAACCTGGGGGGATTTCCCCAAAACTAGGGAAATTTTAAAATGATTGGGGCATTTTTGGGAGCGGATCAATGTGGGAAAAATGCGAGGATAAAAGATTTTTAAATAATTCTCTGAATTAAATCAGTAATGGTATTAACTGCTCTTCAGTTATTTGATCCATATGATCGGTAAGTTTAAGTTTATTACAAAATGGTAATAGGTAGTAATATGCATTGATATGCTTAATTTGAAATGAAGAAGGTAGTTTAAAATATTTTCTTGCAAATATAATGTAAAACAAAAGAGGAAGAATATTATATCAAGCCTAACTCAAATATTTTTGTCCTCAAATTTAAAAAAACTTTTCTTCTAATAAAAAAGCTACAGATTTTGGGGAAATTAGATCTAGGATATTTAGCAACACTGGTGGCAAGCAGCGGACTAACGGCGAGTGGCATAAAGGTGCAGTTATCAAAGCGTGCATATTAAACGCACCCTTTCATCGCGCCGCCGCCACCAAATTCAGCTCTAAAGTCGCTAGACGGGAATTTCGTTCTACCCCTTTTGTCCTCGCTACTCTATTATTACTATTTCTATTATGGCCTCTTATCTCTGTATGCGATGGAAATTAAGTTTATTTATTCATTACTTATGGTTTAATCAAAGTGAATATTTAAAAACGGATGTTTGTCATTTCATTTGTGCATGAGCACCATGTTTTGACCGTAGTCGTATAAATTGGATACAATTTGATAATACAATAAAAATGAGTAACGTGCTCTGTACGTTTCTGTAGAATTCATTCGCATTAAAATGTTAACTGAAACGGTCAATTCGGAAACGGTTTTATGAACGTTACAATAATTCAGTGAAACAAACATTCTCGGTTCGACAAACAAAAATGTTTGTCCACAGTTTTGTGAAACTCCACTGGAGCGATCTCTTTTCTCCGCGCTGATGAAAACAAAGCGATTCAAAATGAACGGAACGCCTGCTAAATAAATGTTTTATGGATATTTTTCCTTTTTAAATGCTAATTCATCGTAAGGTGAGAACGCTTTCAGACAGGAAACCGTTAAAAGGGTCTTTGAGAACTGCCTATCTCTTTTTTTATCTTTTGGACATTTTCTGTTTCTTTTTAATTAGTCGTAAAAGTGTTTGATTATTTATTCACGTATTTTACTTAATTAGCAATTTAAAGCAGAATGGCTAGAGAAGAATAAGAAAGAAAGAAGAAAGTAAAAACGTTTATTCACGAAACAACACAAAGCTCAACAATCTCAACATACAATAAAATATATTAATTAAAGTAAACAAACATTATTTTTAAATGAATGTTGAATACACCATGATAGTTAACATTCTCGTAGAAGTGCTACGCTGTTGCTACGATTCTTCGTAGCATGATTCTCCTTCGATAAAAGCTATGTAATGAAAACACAATAGCCTTCACAACCAGACACACACCACACAGAATAATTATAGTCTTTATGCCTCCATAAACTGATAGTGTATTCAACCAATAATCATAGCAGTTCATACAGGGTGTAAGGGACAGCGTCCCACAAACGGTCAACGACACTGAACAATTTCCACCAGGAAGTTGAACCAGTGAAAAAAAAAGACTTTTCCATACAAATTGTCTGATAGAGGTGGATATTTTGTATGGAAAAGCAAATTTTTATTTTCACTTCCCGAAAGAATTTCTTGGTGGAAGTTGATCAGTATCAGTGAAAAAAAAGACTTTTCCATACAAATTGTCTGATTGAGGTGGATATTTTGTATGGAAAAGCAAATTTTTATTTTCACTTCCCGAAAGAATTTCTTGGTGGAAGTTGATCAGTATCAGTGAAAAAAAAGACTTTTCCATACAAATTGTCTGATAGAGGTGGATATTTTGTATGGAAGAGCAAATTTTTATTTTCACTTCCCGAAAGAATTTCTTGGTGGAAGTTAATCAGAATCGTTGACTGAGCTATCCCTATCAGTTTGCGGAAAGCTGTCCCTTACACGCAGTATTGTATGTGGATCGTAGGTGTGTACGGGAGTCGCCCAGTCTATTATTACCATGCCGCCCTTTACTTTCAGGGCAATAGCGATGTATTATTTCTGTGACAAAAACGATTCTGAATGACAACGGTCATTAGTATTGTTCGCTCCGTAGCTCTTTTAATTAGTATACAATTTTCTTTTCATCGTGTAGTAAATATAGTATAATACAATTATATATTTTTTCTGTAGACTGTAGTTAGTTGACTGCCCTTATTACAAAATATTCCGAGTTTATACTATCTGTAATTAGGAAGTTGAGGCATTCAAAAAAATTTAGAATTAGTAAAAATAAGATTTTTCATAAGGATGAATGCGTCCCGATGCTAATTAAGATATATATTTACACACGTGAAATACACACTTTATGTACACTCCTAATACATAGGCCTAATATATTTACACATATTAGGAATTGCCGAGCTCATTACAACAACCGATAAAAACCCTAAAAACCCTAAAAATGGTGGATTGTTTTAAGGAAGTTAAGCATAAGAGTCCTTAACATTGCCTTGAATTGCATAATATTTAGTACAGTGCTTTTTTCATTTCGATATAGTTTTTACATTACATACATATATATAATCACGCCGGTATCCCTAATGGGGTAGGCAGAGCGTAAACGACCTAAACAAAGGTCGTTCCACCACGTCCGACAAAGTTTTGAGGGTTATTTAAGATGGATTTGTAGAAATACTGTAGTGACAGGTCGTCAGCCCATCGCCTAAATTGCAATATACAGAAACCCTCGGATCCCATAGTTGGTTTTTACAACATGCCCGGGAGGAAATTCATCTGGCTCTATGTTTTTCTCTCGCTCCCAGTCTAGCATGGATGATTTTTTTACATTACCTACTATAAATGGTTGTAGTAGTGATGCGAATGTAAATAACAGTCCATCACAATATTAAATAGCAAACAAGTATTCGCTCGAGGACCTACATCCAGTTGATATCAGTACCCTCTTCAAAAACTTCTCGACGTTTCAGAAGATACGTTTTTGTAATACGCACAAACATTCAGCACATAAAAGACAAATTTCATACGAAAAATATATCAAATATTTTGGAGTTAATCTCCGATGTTACCAATTTTAATGATTTTTCCTCGAAAAGTAATGAAATGGCGTTTGGTGTTGCTAAGGAAAATTTTGTTATCAGGTACTTTTTACCTTGATTTATCTTTAAATCGAGTGATTTTAAATATATTGAACGTTATCATCTATTTGATCTGTTTACTCTTGACACTTGTCTAAGTCTAGATAGCTGAGAGACATTTTCTTTGACGTAAATTCAAAGATATGCAATAACATATCGGATGTCCTTTGCAATAAATGTAGGATACAAACTTAGAGATACAAAACAACTATTTAACCGTTGTTATAATAACCATAATAAAAAAAAAACAATACATAGCTTGTGAAAGTTCAGTATCCAGCTATTTTCTTATTACTTTTTTTATTCTGCCTTGATATTTCAATTTATTAAGTAAACTAAATCTTATTACAATCCTATTTCAATTTACAAAACGAGTAACGATATAAATTTTTAAATGAAATTAAGAGGAATCGCAAGCAATCTTATTATTGTGTATCAACTAGGTATCTCAAGGCACAAATATTGGTTAACCATTGAAACGGAACGGGGTCTTTACAGTAGTTGTTTATTCTACAGTTACAGTTATCAGGCATCGTTTAAAGGGTACGTGCTTTGAATAGCAAGTGCCGCCGGACGAATACTCAATTTTACGATCAATGGACTACGAATCCTTCTATGCAGTGCCCATTACATGACAAGTATTTTATTTCTATTGCAATAGCATCCCATTACTGGAATGGAATCGATTATTATTTAAGTTTTTATAATACAGGAATAAATAGTGTTAAAGTACCTATTTATATCAACAAAGATAACAAAACTGTGTACTTAAATGGGTATCAGAAAATAAACGAGATTTGGAAAATTTAAATCATCATCTCCCTAGCCTTATCCCGTATCTCACGGGGTTGGCTTCCTAATCTAGGTGATTGAACGAAGGTACTAGTGTTTACACAGAGCGACTGCCATCTGACCTCCGCAACCCATAAGGGAAACCAGACCCAATCCTAAATTAGGTCAGAGTTTTCAAGCCGCCAATGCTTAGCACTGGCCTCTGATATGGCTTAACGACTAATATCTACGGTATTAAACGATATTAACCGGGACCAACGGCTTAACGTGCCTTCCGAAGCACGGAAAAAGCGCCGAATAAACGTACATATGAAATTCGAAAACCGAAAAACACATTGGTACGTGGTGGGATTCGAACCACGACCTCCCGCTCAGGAGGCAGCGGCCCTATCCACTAAACCATCGGGCTCTCTATTTGGAAAATTTAAATAATTTTTTTAAATCATTTCAAAAAACCTAGAATGTTCTCATCCGAAATAATTAGAAATTCGATTATATAAGCAAGTAATTTAATATTATGCTTGTTACGTTAAATAAATCAAAATCTACGAGTCTGATTTATACATTTCTTACAGGGCTATAGAAGTGAAAAATATCTTATTACCCCGGGAATCTTTCTAATCCGCGGATGACATCGTGGTCCGGAAAGCTTGTTAACAATAATAAATTTAGGCAAGTATTCTCACAGTGTACCGATACGATTTGATCAGCTCGTCCGTTTCGTGCGGCTTTCCGACCATTCAGGACAAGTTAATCCCACATCCGACTGTGAGGTCCGCACTCCGCACACGAGCCTGGCGCCGGCATCGATTTTCCAACCAATAATAGCACCCAGGTACCAGCTAAAGTGACAAACACATTCGCACATTCGGGCTTTATATGGGAACGCCAATGTACCCAATTAGCACGGGTATTTGTTTTCATTTAACGACACGATCAAAATTCCTGTTTGACATCCAATATATGTATACGAATCATTCTACGTAGTTTATTGTCCTCAATATTGTACTACATCGATAAAAATGTTGGGCCCCAATCCGGTTGTTTTGAAATACAGATACCTGCTAAAATGACAAAATCACATTCTAGTTTTATATGTGAATGCCAATGTATCCAATTAGCACGGCTATTTGTTTTCATATCCCTAAAAAAAACCAACGAACGAAATCCCTTTTGAAAATGTATCCAATTGACTCTACCCAATATACGAATTATTCCGCATGTAGTTTATTGTCCTCGATATTGTCTACGATAAAAAATTTAGGCTCCAACCCGGTTTATTTTTGTTTCAACATGGTATCTGCGATGAATTCCATTTGATTCGTCCAATCTCCACGCCTGCCTGGATCGACGGACGTGTTCATCGAACGCTCAGGGCTGTCGGTAACCACGTCACATTTCGCCATTTCTTCAACCCGGTGGGCAATAAAGAGCATTTGGAATTCAGGCACGTAAAAATATTTGTATTGTTGAATTCACAACGTTCAATTTTTACATCTGCCCGGTTTCTTCCATGACGTCACGCGCGAACCCTGCTATTTTCGTCGATTTACCAACCTGTGTTCCTACGTCCCCAGTGCCTGCTAAAATCTGTTTATTTTTGATTCGCACCGCGATCCCTATTCAATCGAATCCGCAGTGGCTTTTTGCTTTGATGTGGCTTTACTACCTACCCTATATAATTTAAAAAGAATTGGATGTAGAGTACATTGTTATCGGGGTTTTGTTCCTTTGATAAGCTATTCTCTTTGTAAAGTAGTGCAGTTTTTATATTAACTGGTGAAAACGCGTTCATTGGACCGTGGATAAATTCATAAACAAGTCGGAGCTCGCAAATGAATGAAATATTTTTCTACATTTTAAACAATTTTGAGGTGAATATAGTTTTCAGTTGAAAATAAAGTAAATAAATTCGTAATTAATTTCGATTTTATTCTATTGTTTCATGCATTTTAATTTTATATATTTCTTTATATAGGGTAGGAAACGAAGACTAACAAATGCATGTTAAATATGTTTCCCACGACGACTTTACCACTTTATTGAACTGGACAGTGTGGCATCACGTAATTAGTCAAATTATTGAGTAAACACAACTTTATTTAGTATTTGTCTGGCCGAAAGCTTAATAAATAAACCTGAAGTAAAGTAAGTAAGTTAGTTTCTTCCATGCTGGACTGGGAGAGATAGAAAAACATAGAATGTTCCAGCTGCCCTTCCTCCCGGGCATGCTGTAGAAGTCAGCAAAAGGGACTCGAGGGTTACAGTGTATTGTAATTTAGGCGATGGGCTGACAACCTGTCACTATAGCAATACACATTACAATCTAAAATTGCCCTCAATTTTTGTCAGACGTGGCGAAAGCGCCCTTTACGAGGAGTTTGACGCTCTGCCTACCCCGTGAGGGATAAAGGCGTGATTTTATGTATGTATATTATTGCGCAGGTACGAGTATGCTCATTGGTCAAATGATTTGTAGAGCGTTATTTCTGTCGGACACTGCCTTTTTACAAGTGTCGAAGTGCAATATTTATCATCCTTTCAATCTAATAATACGTACATACGTGGGACACTCAGAAAGTTTTGCGACACTAAAAAAAATTGTTCTACAGGTACATATATTTTTATTAAATCTTTTCAAAGTACTCTCCACCAGCCTCTATACAAAGATTCATGCGTCTGAACCAGTTTTCAAAACACTTTTTCCAGTCCGCCGTAGACACCTCGTTTACAGCCTGCTCGAACGCAGCCAGCGCATCTTCCGGCGACAAAAATTGTATCCCCTCGAGCTGATTTTTTATTTTTGGAAATAAAAAGAAGTCACACGGTGCTAGATCAGGGCTGTAAGGAGGGTGACCCAGGAGTTTGACTGGTGTGCTGTCCAGGAAGTCCCTCGTTTTGAGCGCGGTGTGTGCAGGCGCATTGTCGTGGTGGAGCAGTAGTCCGCGGAGCCCTGTGTTTGGTAGCTTGTTGCTCACAACAGAAAAAACTTCTGGTAAACATTTGGTAGTATACCATTCGGCGTTAATGCTTCTTTGATCTCGTAAGGGAATTGAGGCCAAGTGGCCAGTCAAATTAAAAAAGCTGGCGATCAAAATCTTCCCCGCGCTTCGAGATCGCTTCACTTTGGTAGGCGTTGGTTCATTTTGAAACACCCAAACTGTCGACTGGCGCTTGGTTTCTGGATCGTATTGATAAATCCAGGACTTATCACCTTTTTCGATGTCGTAAACACGCCGAGATGAGCCTGCTTTAAATTTGTTCAGCATATCACGGCACCATTCCACCCGGGCCTGCTTCTGAGCGTCGGTGAGGTAGTGCGGCACCCAGCGCGATACTATCCTCCTCACGCGAAGATGCCCTTGTAGAATCTCGTGAACGCTTCCCGATCCAATCTTTAATATGTGCTGAATATAATATATGTAATTCGCCTATTATCTTGGATTAAATTTTTCACTGCTAGCACGTTTTCTTCCGTAATAGCCGTCAAAGGGCGACCGCTTCTTTCTTCATCCCCCAAGGTTGGTCGACCGCGCCTAAATTCGTTATACCAACGATACACGGTTGCCTTGGAGGGGCTTTCATCCATAAATGCCATTTGAAGTCTATCGAACGATTCATCCGGTTTCAGGCGACACTTGAAATCGTAAAAAATCATAGCTCTAAAATGTTCCCGGCGCAGATCCATTTTTCAGTACGACACGATACTTTGAATTGGCTCGCAAAAAATGTGGAGGGAAATTTTGAAAATGGAACACACATATTTTTACTTACAAGTAATCATATTTTCAAAAAATATTCTAACCGGCCAGTCTGCCATATATAAAAACTATTTATCGCAATACTTTCTGAGTGGCCTGGTACATATAATCACGCCTTTATCCCTAATGGGGTAAGCAGAGCGTAAGCGACATAAATAAAGGTCGTTCCGCCACGTCTGACAAAGGTTTCAGGGTTATTTAGGATAGATTTGTAGGTATATTCCTGTAATGACAGGTAGTCAGCCTATAGCCTAAATTGCAATATACAAAAACCCTCAGATCCCTTAGCAGGTTTTTACAGCATGCCTGAGAGGAAATGCAGCTGGCACATTCTATGTTTTTCTCTCGCTCCCAGTTCAGCATGGAAGTAAGTGTCATAAAACCTCCATGCTGGTTACATCTGGCAAACAGACTGCCCCCGCAACAGCCATGCGTAATTAACGCGCGGAACTTTTTCAATTTGCATCAACCACCTCCGTGCAGCGTGCACCGTGCGGCTTGCACCAAGTGTTTAGTTTATGCTAATGCGAAATTTAATTTATAGGGAAATGATGTTGGTTGTCCGTTGAATCTAAAGGGCTTTAGTTTTGATGAAATTATACCGAACAGCAATGACGTTGGAATAGTTTAGGTTAGGCGTAAGCTTTAACTTCATTTATTAGGATTTCTCCCATGCTGGACTGGGAGCGATAGAAAATCATAGAATGTGCCAGCTGCATCTCTTCCCGGGCATGCTGTAAAAACCAGCTAAGGGATTTGAGGGTTTCAGTATATTGTAATTTAGGCGATTGACTGACAACCTGTCACTATAGCAATATACAGTTCTATCTTCAACAACCCTCAAAACTTGTCAGACGTTGCGCAATGACCTTTGTTTGAGTCGTCTACGCTCTGCCTACCCCATTAGGGATACAGGTGTGATAGTGCTTATGAAAAGATGCAATATCGAGCCCTCAGAGTGGGAGGGTTTGGCAGACGTTGTGTACCGAGGGGCGCAGGCTGGTACAGAAGCGAGTCAGCGATTTTGAGGAACAACGTAAAGTTGACCTCGACACGAAACGCGATGAGCTGAAGTCCCGCCAGCCTGCTGCCATTCAATACCATTATGAGCAAGGTGTACTCACGTGCCTTGAGTGTGCACGGAAGTTTAAGGCAAAAATCGGCTACGTGAGCCACTTTCGGGGCACGACCGCCGCGCCGACTAGGAGTCAAAGTAGTCGCCATGGCCGAAATCGGTCGGAAGGATCATCATCATCATCATCATCGTCCTATGGACGTATTAGGATAAAACATACCAAAAGATTCCTACCAAAAATACCTCATGATGTACGAGGGATCAGATAGTGAGAGGTGAGGTGTGTCCAGCTCATGTTTACGGCTCAAATTATGCGATCCCGGCCCGCCCAGTTCCCCGCCTAGATGAGATCCTTATCGCAGACTACCCTGCCCAGATTTTTTTGCTTATCCAACGAAAGTTCAAGAAAGCATTAGATAAATGGAACGAGATATGGATTCGATATCAGCGAAAGGTCTACTCGCTACATCGTATAAAATTTAACAACAGTTAGATGACTCCGCCAGACTATTGTGAGAAGGTTAACCTTAGACTAAATCGTTATTGCTAAAGTCGCCGTTGCCGTAAGTTTCTTTCCCTAGGCCTTAGATGATAATTGCGAAGTACTTAGACTACTTATTTTAGAATAAGATGAAGCAAACATCGGGACTAAAGCGAACTTTCAAATAACAACCTTGGTTGGTTAAGTGGTTTCATTTCAGCTGTGCTTTAGCGAAGAAGTTGATAAAATTACATCGCTTCGCTGACTGCTACGGCGTAGCAAGAGCGCTACGAGGGCTAGATTTTACTCAAAAGCGAGATAACTGAAATCTTATTTATCTATTATCGCGTCCGCTTGTGTTGGTTCAACCGCTGCGCGTAGATGGCTACGTGCACAGTTCAGCGAAGCTGTCCCGATAGTTATACTGTGGAGGATCTTTATAACGCCACAGCCAATGCCGTCAGAGTAGCGGAGTTCTGGTCCTCAAAAATCTAAATTGAGTTTGCCTAGATTCGAAAAGAAGAAGAAGTTGATAAAATTTCATCGCTTCATTGACTGCTATGGCGTAGCAAAATTGTTACATACGTAGGCTACATCATGGTTACATTTTTCTCAAAAGCAGAATAACTGCAATCTTATTTACCTATTATCGCGTCTACTTATGTTAGTTCAACCGCTTCCTGTAGCCGGTGGCTGGCCACGTGCAGCCGAGCAGCGGTGCATTCGTGTTTTGTGCTTTAGCGAAGAAGTTGATAAAATTATATCACTTCGCTGACTGCTACAGTGTAGCAAGAACGCTACGAGGGCTACATTTTACTCAAAAGCGAGATAACTGAAATCTTGTTTATCTATTATCGCGTCCGCTTATGTTTGTTCAACCGTTTCCTGTAGTCAGCGGCTGGCTGGCCACGTGCACTGTTCAGACGAACAGCGGTGCATTAGTGTTTTTGCTGCAGCAAGCTTTGTGCCGGGGGCATGCTCGGCGAACAAAACCGGCAATTTCATTCAGCGGGCGCTCAACAATGCGCGGGGACGTGCTGAGCCCGGACTAGGTACGTGTTCCACCGCCCATTATACCCCCCGTTCAAATAAACCGCGCTAACTGCAGATTTAAGGATATTTAGTCCGATACCCGTTTAGACGTGAGCGGCATTTGAAACTTCCGTGGAACCGTATCGTGATTTAAGATAAACGAGCTGTTTGATTCGACGAATCCATTCTCTGAATTTAAATTGTTTCCTAGATTTGCTTTACATTGAACAACCTTTTCAAAATTATTTAATGGTAGCACGTATAAGGCTTGAATTGAATAATGTAAAGAAATTTGTTCCGTCTCTTTAAACCCTCTACAATGCTTCAGGTAAAGCTAGAGAAATGGCAACGGGACGGCATTGAAATCTATCGCTACCGGCATATGTTTGCAAATCGTGCGTGAGCGTGAAAAGGCTCTATGGCAATAAATCAAACTCGATAAATCTTACAGAAAGAAAAATCCCTGTGTCCCAGTCACACTTACGTTACCCTATAAAAATGGAAGCAGAAACTAAGAAAAACATCTAGTTCTTTGGTGGGTAAAATATTGTACCTGACCTTGAAGCTTGACTCCCACGTATCAAAAGCCGTATCTCTCATTTTAATTCTACTGATGGTGATGTCACTTAAGATGCTGAATCGTCTTAAGTGAATTTAGCTCCAATAAGTAGCGTTTCTTGTCCACATTTAAGACGCAGAAATAAACTTGGGGTATAAAGAGACAACCTTCCCGTGTCTGATTGTGGACGGATGTGTGTGTGAGTTGCTGTGTGTGAGTGTAAACAGGATTAAAGCGGGTTCGGGTGAACGCTGCGCCTGATTTAGATTTATTCAGCTCCGTTTCCGCTCGGTCGACTAAGAACCTAGTCTGAGAACCAGAACTCTTTCAATGAATATAAAACAGTAAAAACTTACACCAGAAGAGCTTTTTAAGAGTGCCTCGGACAGCTAGTCTTTTCATTTCATTCTGTCTACTCGTATCTGAACATTCATTATAGGCTATATGTCCTGTTAGTAACTCTCTCATTTTGCACTTATTCGACATTTTGTATACAAATACATAATCTTACATAAAATCACACATATTAACGTAGTAGGCAGAGGGTCAACGGCTTCATAAAAGCATAACTTGGGAACATTACAGAAACATAGGATGTAAAATCAAACCACACAAAATAGCTCTTCTAGTATGATCTCAACTCACTTTCAAACTGTATTTGATAGAGGCGTGATAAAACAGTTTAACAAGATAACGGCCGGCTCTTCATCTATAACCTTAATCTGATTTCTGGAGACGACGCCACCGGATGAAAGCCCGCAAAACATTAAATCTCTCAAATTAGTTTTACTCTCAATAGGTTTGGTCCCTTTGTCCTGTTTATTACATTGTTGCGGCTCGACCGACGACCGCTCACTCCGGCGGTTTGTGATCCGTCCGGTAACAGAGATTCAGGTTAATGCTCGTTTGATTATTGACGTATTTTCTACTATTTTGAGCGGGCTTTGAGGAAATGTTGTTTGAGAGTGGGTGTTTGAGGAAATTCTGTTTGATCCCCGTGAGACCCCCGGAGGAATTCTTTACAACCTAGGGCAGGTTGAAAGTAAGACTCACGCCGTTACAGTACCTACTTAGAACTGATGACTCTATGAAATCAGTTATAAAGAATTATAAAGGTCTTAAATTTTAATAAGCTCCGCAGAAAGTAGTGTAATAAAAAATAAGTGTTTGTACACTCATGACAATATTGTCAATGTTTATAGTAAACGGGTGGTAGTTGAGTGGAATAAGTTAGAAAAGAAATGCAGTAACAAAAAGGTAAAAAAGCAGTACTTTTAACACAATGCCTGCAGATTTAAAATATGAATTGAGTAAAGATAGCAATTGCGGTTATGTCGTTTTTCTCGCTTGATGCTGTGAACGTACGTGGTATGATGTTTTGCTGGTTATGTTAGTCTGTGGTTTGGGCTTGCTGCTGTTGACATAACATGGATTTCGGTGGATATCTTTTTTACGACTATGTAATTTTGTATTGTCTAGTTACTGTCCAAATGACAGAAGCCTTTAACTCTGACACCAGGGTTCATGGGATCGATCGACTCCCTACCTACACGACAGAAACACTGCACAAATAATACTCATCAATTAATAAAATCACTCTACCTCTGTTAGATTATCTTGGCTCTACACTGAAAATGTTTTACTGTCGGTCGTAATCCAACATTATGCAAGTTTTCCTTTGTTTCCCGAGAGAAATTAGATACCTTTTATCTTAATTACCTAGCTATTGGTTACTCAAGAATTTCTTGATGAAATATCTCCTGTGTAAATAGAATCATCACAGAAACTTAAATATAAATAGAGGCATGTTTAATTAAAAGCTAAATTAAAAGTAATATCCAAACCCAAGTAACTGCTCGTTTTAATTAGAACGAAAGAGACTAACATTTTGGATGTACGCGCCTGCTGTACAATCCAACATATTTTAGTTGCTCGAAATATTTTTCAGAGAATTTCTTAATTAATTTCGTTATGAAATTAGTAAAATTCTGTGCAGCAACTTACTCCAATATTTTATATTAGTAACAGCAGTTTATAGTCTGTGTTTAACATAAAATCTCAACTATTTATTTTTTGAGAGGATCAAAGGGATTACGTTTACATAAAAAAACGAATATAAATAATGACGTGAATGTATCTAAGATGTAAGTAGGTAGATTATATACCAATATTAAGAGGATTGATGCAGATCCAATTCATTATTAGATTCCTAATTTTAACTAGGTTATTAAACTGTACATTAAGATTTATCATTTAATATTTTACTCATGTACCTATGAGTCTGACTATGATGGGTAGTATTACCTACATTCCATTGTGTTGTGTTACCCCCCCCCGTCAACCCCCCCCCCCACGCTCGTCCCGCCGTAGTCCCGCGTGCCACGTCCGTGCACGAATTACGAAACCTCTACTCCCATTGTGCCCATTGTGTGTCCGACTCCGATGTCGAACGGAAAAGAACAGCCACAGGAAATGGAGATCAATTTAAGGCTAAGATGTGATTACGCGGCAAATGAACTGAATGCGGTAATGGAGTGCTTTTCTTCTTTGACTCGAGTTATGGAATGGCCGTGTTCAAGATAACCTTTTGTAAGTCCATGAGGCTTTTAATCTTCTTCTTTTGAAATAAATCCTTGAAATAAAGCGATATAAAGAAAAGGAAAAACGGAATGGTTTCAAATTTCAGATGAAATCCCGAAGACAATGAGAATTGTGAAAAATGGTCGCAAGGTCAGGGGATAAAGTAAGGGTACACCTGCCGTATGCCAACAGCAATTAGAGTGGTAATGTAAATAGCGGCGGAGGCAACAAGTGGGTCACCGGGGGCGGCCTTCCCCGCGCCCGCACCCCGCCCGCACCCCCCGCGCACCATCGGGTCATGAACAGCCGGTGTTCATGACCCACTTTATCTCAAAAATCACTACCAACAAGCTAATCGCAACTCCAAGCTGAGATCGACTCGCTGCTAAATAGATTTCTTGTAGCCAACGATCCGATAAATAACTTATCGACTTATTTAGACGCCTTTATCACGCCTACAGCTTTATATTAGGATCTTGTGCGAACAAAAAATTACATAATAAATGTTTCGCCGTTTATTTGATGGCGGAAAGCAGTCAAGCAGCAGATTATCAATCATAATTAAGATATTGTTCCGAGCTCCACCAGCTAAGTCCAGTTGTTCGGTCAAGCCGAGGTAGCGTGCGGTTGTGGTACACAATTATCGTTTATCATCATGAACGTGCTTTCGGAAAAGAAAACTTGAGACAGATATAAAATATTGTTTTAGAACACAAAATCATCAATCTTATATTAATTTTCACAAATGCGGGTTTTTAGAAAAATACAGTAGAAAACTTTATCGATGAGACCCTAACTGCGAACATTAAATGAATATTGATTTTGTTATGATTATGATTGACTATTGGAGGTAAACCATGGATGATGTATTACACATGGGCAAAATGAACGTTTTTAATAATTTGTAGTTCACTTTATTGGACTAGGATGTTCAGGAGTCAAGTCACGCGTCAGGAGAGCAACCACGCGGTTAAAGGCTTAGCCTTTCTTAGAAGGTCTTGCACATTTGGATTTGTGCGATACCACCGCAGACTTGATCGTATCCTTATGCATAAATCTTTGCGTATACTTGTTATATGCTAGATAGAATGGTCAATCTCGCCAGATTTTCTCGAATAAGCACCAAAATCCATTTGCTCTTCAAAAAACTTATAACAAAAACTTATTCCCATAAAATATATTTTCATTATTTTCCTAACTCGTAAAGAAGTTTCTATTTAATAATTCCCAAAACCCGAACAAGTTTCCCGTGCGGGTAATGTTAATGAGACTTGCAGTATCGCGTAGTGGTAAAGTTGGCGAACTTGAAAATTAATCTCCGAATTCCTAGTACGTATTGATTTTACCTAACTCACTCAACTGTACAGCTACGGCGTAGCAGTTTGCTACGAACAGTTTTTCCTTTAATCTTCATTTTTTAAGGAAGGTTTTTTCTAACAAGAAAATGTCACTCTCATAGAACAATCTACACATAACTACCATACTGCTACGAACAGATGTATAGATTAAAAAAATAAAACATTTTTGTAAAGTGTTCGATAGTTGAATCTGAATCTTGTTCTAATCTTAACTGCTGTATACCCAATAACGAAAAACTGTTAAATTATCCTGGTTTGATCCTATTTATGTTTGTGTCGTATATATTTGATAGTACATATGAGTATTCGGATGTCATATCATATTTATGTCATATTTCCTTATATTTTTGAAAACTCTGACTCTGGTCTGGTTTCCCTTCTGGGTTGCGGAGGTCAGATGGCAGTCGCTCTGTGTTAAAACCAGTACCCTCGTTCAATCATCTAAATTAGGTGGCCGACCCCCTGAGATACCGTGAGATAAGGCTAGATGATGATGATTTGAAAAATAATGAGATCCAAGAAATAATTGATTACAGTATTTTTTTACTCGTGTAATAAATTTCCATAATATTATCAAAAATTAGAAAGTTGGTAATTTTACCTCAATTTGGAATAAAGCACCATAAAAGCAATTTAGTAAATCCTCTTTTCGCCTATTTAACAAGCATTCGCTGACTGGGCACTGATACGACTTACCTGCTGAGGCTCTTCCTGATTCTTTATCGTGCAGACAATTGTGACGTACTGCATTCCAACCACGATTGAACTGCAAACTTCAATTGACTTGAATTTGGGATGCTCTTGTCGCAACTGGAAAGCCCGATGGTGTAGTGGATAGGGCCGCTGCGTCCTGAGCGGGGAGGTCGTGGTTAGAAATCCCACCACGTACCAATGTGTTTTCAGTTTTTTCGGAGCTTTTCCGTGCTTCATAAGTCACGTTAAGCCGTTAGTCCCAGTTAATATCCTTTAATACCGTAGATATTAGTCGTTAAGCCATGTCAGAGTCCAGTGCTAAGCATTGGCGGCTTGAAATCACTGTCCTAATCTAGGATTGGGTATGGTTTCCTTTCTGGGTCGTTGAGGTCAAATGGCAGTCGCTCTGTATAAAAACCAGTACCCTCATACAATCCCCTAGATTTTAGGTAGCCAATCCCGTGAGATATGGGGTAAGGCTAGGGAAATGATGATTGTCGCAACTATACATTATAACTGCAACTCTGACACCTGGGTTCATTGGGTCGATAGACTCGATACCCACTCGACAGAAGAAGACTGTAAATGATTTTAAAGATGTGTTTGAATAACTTTTGAGCGATCATTTAAAACGCAAACGTTAGGAATCCGTGGAATGTATTACCAATTCTTTTTCATTTGTGTCTATGCATCAAAACTCTATAATCTAAACTGTAGGTGCAGTAACTAAAATCTGCAGTTAGTTTGCAGTCCGACTGTTGATTCTCTTAAGGCCTTGCCTCGCATTGCGCTCGTTTTTTATCCGTCGCAATTTTATGTGCTGGAGTTGACTATATAGCTCTTCGAGGAATTCAATGATCGGCATTTATACGACTCGAACCAGCTGTAATACTTATCGAGGAAAGCATTAGGTCGTTCCCTCGATATTATTTGCACTACGATGTTTGCGGAAATTTATTTTATACAAAATAGAAACTTCCAAATATATCACGAAAACTACATAGACACAGCAGTTTTTTGAAAATTCGTAATTTCATACAAGATAGAAACTTCTAACAAACATGTCACAAAAACTACATAGAGACAGTACTTTATTGAAAATTCGTAAAGGCGTTTTATAAGCTATTTAGATATTATTTACAGGTTCAAAAAAAATATTAGCTGAAATCTAGCAATAAGAATCTATGATTTTATTATTTACCTACTCTATAATAATTTATAGGGAGAACATTTATAAAGGCGATAGGCAACCTGTCACTACAGCAATATACCTACAAATATATCTGAAATAACCCTCAAAACTTTGTCAGACGTGGCGGAACGACCTTTGTTTAGGTTGTTTACGATCTGCCTACCCCATTAGGGATAAAAGCGTGATTATATGTATGTAACATGTATAAAATAGGTAGTTAGTTACCATGACATGGGATACAAGTTTCAACGAAACTATCTTTCAAGTTCTCCTTTGATCGGAAGAGCTATATGGGCGGCTTGAGGGCTGCTTACTTACTTCGTATCAGTTGCAACACCCGCTGAGACCCGGCTTTGTCACACTTCCACCGGCACTGCAATTTTAGGTACTACTTTTTAAAAGAGTATTTCTACGCTCATAAATTTTGAAAAAATGCTTCTGTTTGTGTGAAAGTGATGCAAAACATATATAATCACTTTGAGCGCTTTTGAATCCGTATCCAAATATTTTACAGTCATACAATCACGCCTTTATCCCTAATGGGGTAGACAGAGCGTAAACTACCCAAACAAAGGTCGATCCACCACGTGTGACAAAGTTTTGAGGGTTATTTAATATAGATTTGTAGTGCCATTGCTCTAGTGACAGGTTGCCAGCCTATCGAATAAATTACAATATACTTCAGTTTCAACCCTCGGATCCCTTAGCTGTTTTTTTACAGCATGCCCAGGAGGAAATGCAGCGGGCACATTTTATGTTTTTCATATTCATATTCATATATTTATTGCGATCATGTACGTACATATACATTACATTATGCAGGTCTTAAATACTATTTTAAATAGATTGAGCAGTACATGAACCCTGTTACTAGGGTATTGCAACACACACAGGGCATTGAAATGCAATTTTCTCTCGCTCTGAGTCCAGCATGGATATCTATTCTATGCTATAAGTAATCGGAAGAGCCTTATTAGGGTCTTCGTAGCTAGTTCTTGCAGGATACATCATCTCGGTTACAGCTTCCGCCACGACCGGGCTTTTTCGCGATCACGACTACACTTCCTTCCCTTCCTTCCACCGGCACCGCAATTTACGCAATTTTACAACTTTTTCACGAATATTTTTACCCTCATATTTTTTGTTTCCTTTTGATTCATGGTAGAGTTTTTCATTCTCGCTTATCTTATTATAATAAGAAATGTGTGAAAAAATGCGTCGAATAAAACTTTTCTAGGTAAAATGCAGCAGAAAGACTATGGCATGATTGTTTATCTCATAGAGGGAATACAAGCGAGATTAGTAATGATTTAGTTACATATTTACACATGCAAGCCACCTAAAACTAATATGTGCTCAACACACAGTTTCACAACCACAACACAAACGCGGAACGATCGGTTCCATAATTACGTACTACGTTAATCTCTGCTTTATCTCTAAACAAAACAAACAGCGCCATTTGTTTCAAATCATACAGAAATAAAACGCAACAGCGCTCGCCCGATAAAAACACCCTCAATTCAACTGAATTAAAACAGTAATTAATTTAACGTTCATGTGGTTGTCGCCGATGATGCCTCGTTCACGCGGATTACATGAGAAATTTAATTTCCATTCTGCAACCGTGAATCTGGGCAAAATTGTGTTTGTGGTCCGTTACACGTGTTTCATTCATAACTATTTATAGGAACCACCTATTTCTATACATAGCAATACCAGGGTTTACGGCTCTCTATAAATGGAAATAACAACAATATTCCAACGCCAACGTTGGTCGGTCTGGGAATTTCATCGGGAACAATCTGCAAATAGATACACTGAATCGATCAAAACGCGTTTAGCGGAGCGGTAGGGATAAATGGATATTGACGGGAAACCCCCGGCGCTTTCCCGCTGTGATAAAAACAGGTGAATTCTCCAAAGTAACTTTCCCGCGATCATTACTTTATAAATCACACAAGTGTCCCACATGGCAAAGGGCAGGGGTATATTCGCAAAGGAATCATTTAGGAATCTACGAGCGTTATTGAGGGGAAAGTTTGGGAAGCTATCCCCGAGCTAAGCAATAAAACCGCCCGCAGCCGAGTTCGGGAGACGACAATATTGATTTTTCCGTCTCCGATGTATTTCATTCTCCATCTGTTGCTCTCCATAAAATTTACGACAGCATTACTGAGTCGTTATTTTTGTATGAAAAGTTTTATCGCGGTGCGGGACGATGTTTCCCTTGACACGAGTTATTCTCACGCCAAATGCTTTCATTAACGTCGCTAATTCGGAAATATCTTTATGGAGCTAACCTAAAACTATTAGATATTTGCAATATTGCTTGATTCGTTCTCGGCTAGATCTCCATGACGTTAAATAACCTATAATCATTATGCTGATTAAGTTCTATTGTGTTTTCACTATTGCTGAAATGCATACTTTGATATGTGCATACTTTCCACTGATAATTAATTATTATTATTAAATGTAATTTTGATGATTGGTGCATATACCTTAAATGTTTTTTTTACATACAACTTGTATGATCTCTCGCAATCATCATATTCATAAACACTGAGTATAAAGTGTTTAAATTGGATTTTGACAAAAGGAAATGTATATACGAAGTAGGTACGCTATAATAGTACATTATGATATATATAAGTGCGGTAAGTTGAATTACAGCCGAGACGATATTGCTATATTATAATATTAATTTACTTTATTAGTAATACTGGCTGTTTTTTGTTAATTTGCCTTTAAAATATAATGCCTGTTAATTTGCCTTTAAAATATTTGCCTTTAATTTATAAAGTGCTGATGCGCGCGCATCGCTAATTTGTTAACAAATAATAATTATTCCGTGCGCTTTTTCTTTTCGCTGTATTGTTTAATTGTTTTTTTTGACGCGCAAATATGTTATAAAACGTCGCATCACATACGTGCGCTTTGATAATTACAGCCTCTACTTTCCTATAGCAATATAGCCTCGGCTGTGCTTTTCAACTTATCGCACTTATATCTTATTGTACTATTGTGTTTTGTTACACATAAATTGTTGTTATTAGTGTCAAAATTAATAAAATTAAAAAAAAACATGTTTATTTATTATATTTTATCTCTCAAAGTTAATTTTATTCATTCACCACTTTTCTGACATAAAACCTCTTTGCTAAGATTTAAAAAGGTACCTTTTGTTTTATACGGATCATCTTGATAAACCGTGCGTTTACATTATTAAAAAAAAAAACAATAACGCACAAGTACGTAATAAGATACAATACTATGTTGAAATAAAAGACCCTTTACGAGCAAATGTGTTATAGTGCTTTCAAGAGTATATTTTTCAAGACGTCTTCATTCAATTCTTTATCAACAGTTTGTGCATTGCAACAGAAGAGCAACTCTATTTGATATCTTTCGAATACAATGAATGTTCAAGTTTATGTTTTGAAAATAATAATAATAGGATCAAATTATTTTCAGAAACTGAAATGGCCAATTCAACTACTTGGTTATGATTTATTTATATAAAAACAAATGGATTTATTTGTACACGTATCAAAATTTCCTAACCTTTTAAACATTATTGTTGTATCTGACGGCGTGATTATTATGTGTGTTGTATCTAACAAATAAACAGATAATATGTGATGGCAAATATTTGTTCATGCAAATATTACATCATGCTAAACAATTATTATTGTGTTCTTAACGGTTTAAGCAATATGTGATTTAAGCTACTGAAAAAATTCATTGCTTACCTATCAAAAGAACAACGTTACTATTTATATTTTGAAATGAATAATACAAGGGTACACCATGACGATAGATAGAACGTGATATTAAGATTATATGACTGTAGTACTATCTAGTGATTATATTTCTCAAGCAGAGGATATAAAGAGTTTTATTCTTGTTACAGATGGTGGCGACTGAGGACACAAGTGCGGTGTCGGGCCATGTGGAGAGTCCCGGCACCTTCGGCAAGTTGCGCCAGACGCTCTCCTCTTCGCTCCTCACCGCGCAAGACAAAGGTAAATAAGTACTTATTACTCTACCAAAAGTGGATCCAGTGAAGCGACTTCAAGGAGGTCACAATCCCCTACCAAATGATACCTAAATCCAAAACTGGAACCTCTACTGCCGTAAGACATTTGTCTAGTAGTAGGCTGCTGTAGGCAGGATAGGACAGTTTCAGTATCAGATACCGGTGTCAGAAGACACGTAAATATCTTTCGAACCCGTGGTTAGCTGCAAAAATCTGCGTAGGCCGATGGGGGCAATAGTTAAAGAATGTAAAATCTTAACGTCAGGTGAAACAAAAGCGATTTGTTGCACAGCTTGCTCTACAATATTGAACAACTTTAAATACGTTTATGAAAACGCTTCCAACAGCATTCCAAGAATTACAATATTGGCGCTGTTAAAAGTCACGAGGAATAACTATTCCCACTCTATAACTTAGTAAGCTTCCATGAGTGCAGCACATTAATATCAGTCGTGTAGGTAAAGCTGAGAGAAAATAAAGATTTAAAACACTCCGTTCGCGTTAACACACCTCGCTGGAAATACGAGGAGAAAAGCAAAACATTACACGAAACGTGGTAAGCTTACCTACTGCTGCTCTGAAGGACGGGTGTAGATGAAAAATAAAATACAAAGTACTCTTTAAACTGAAACCATAAATTACACTGTATAACACTACAAATATTTATCGCCAATCAAATGTTTCTGATTATTTTACTTTTACAACATTTATGCTGTCCCACTGCTGGGCAAAGGCCTCCCAATCCTTCTTCCACCTCTCTCGGTCTTTGGCAACCTCCCAGCACAGGCTAATAATAATAAAAACATTTATAAAACGATCTCAAAATTGAGGATATGTCAGGCCATTTTGTACTGAATTGACGTTTCTGATAAGAACTCCAACTCGTTGTGATTCCCAAGTGCTGATTATAAATACGAGCTCTCTTAACGCTAGTCTGAGCTATAAATAATGAAGATAAAGTCGGCTATGAACAAAATTTATTTAGAAGCCTAGACACTTCCACGAAACACAACGACGAAACATCGATTAAGTGAGATCGTTTACTCGGACTTTGTTACGTGGGTAGACCACTAAGATTTAATACACTCACCCCTATTTCGGTCCGTTTAGTTGTAAATCCATCCATTTAAAACGCTTATGTGATTCACCTGTTTGCTTTAGTTACCCGTATAATTTAAAGTACCTAGTTAATAGTTACACCATTGAGATTATTTAATTTGTGAACGGGATTATGGGCACATACGGGCAGTGCGCGACGCAATTTAAACCCACTCATTTAATTCCACTGAGCAGTAATGACCGGAAAGGAAAATGGTTATGTGCTTGAATAAAAATGTAGTTTTTATTCATTCATAAGACTGAACTGGCAAACTTTACCAACTTTTATGACTTTGCTCTTAGAATCTTTATAAATGACATAGTTCATCTTCCCGGGAAACTAAGAAGCGATTTACCAAGTTTAAATGAAGAAAAAGGACAAATGAGTATATTTGCATGTCGGTTTAATAAAGATGTTAGTTTGTTGAAGTCGGGAACGTCGCAGTTGTAGGTAGTAATGGTTGGTTTGCTCGCACCCGGATGGCAGGCGAGGGTTACACCAGCGGCGCCATATTTCAGAGCAAACTTTGTCACTTATCCATTTCACGTGGCGCAAGCATCCGCCGGAAATTCTACCTCTCGCCTGACGTAATTTGAGGAAAAATAAAATATATCAGTGTCATTCGGTAAGGTAGGATAGCGGCACTTTTTAAAACCATGCATCGAAAGTAATTCAGGCATATCTCTCTATCTTTCATGCTCGCCTGGGAGCGAGAGAAAAACATAGAATGTGCCAGCTGCATTTCCTCCCGGGCATGCTATAAAAACCAGCTAAAGGATCTGAGGGTTTCAGTATATTGTATCTATCTCTATCTTAAACAACCCTCAAAACTTTGTCAGACGTGGCGGAACGACCTCTGTTTAGGTCATTTACGCTCTGCATACATCATAAGGGATAAAGGCGTGATTATATGTATGTATATCTCTATTTTCTTCCTGGCACTCTGATTTTGTATTCTTGTTTCGAACTTAATGTAAACACATTTTGTTAATAAATTTGTTACTCGGAGTTTGGAGAGGTATATTTCCAAAGGGGACAGTATAGTAACTCCGTATACTAAAGTTGGCTAACTTGTTTAGCTGTAGTGGTGGATTTTCGAGTTCCACGTCGAGTTATCTGTTTTCCAGGTTATAAAAGTTATACAATAGCACAATGTTTATACACAATTGAACACAATAGGTACTTATACAGGCTATTGTTAGACTAGTCAGGTTCAAATCACCTCATTTTGGCCGCTGATTTCTGTAGGAACAAATGATGATAGCTGGTTCCATTGCCAAAATATGTTCCCAAACCAGGAAAACGAGTAAATACACTTACTACCAGTAGGTAACTTGATCAAGTCAGTTAATGATGAAGATCAGTCAGAAATTATTAGTGATGTTCCATGCTGGACCAGTCTAGGAGCGAGAGAAAAACATTGATTGTGCCAGCTGCATTTCTCGGGCATGCTGTTAAAACCAGCTAAGGGATCCAAGAGTTTCTGTATATTGCAATTTAGGCGATGGGCTGACAACCTGTCACTACAGCAACCTATAAACCTATCTTGAATAACCCCAAAACTTTGTCAGACGTGGCGGAACCTTTGTTTAGGTCGTTTTTGTTCTGCCTATCCCATTAGGGATAAAGGCGTGATATATTTATGTATGTAAGTTAATGACATTCGTTATCGAAAAGATTTATCACTCGACACTAAAGCAACCAGCGTTAGGCAATATCGTAGCATGTTCAGGAAATATGTAGGAAGATAAATGTAGTCATAAATGTGAAGGCGCAATTGACTTCCATATTACAGGGTCAGTGGGGTCGTTCCATAAGGTAATGCCTGCCGTTATATTTCATACGATGGTCGTAAAGTGAATCAATCATCGCGGTGATCACCACTTCTCTCTACCTCTCGACAAAATTATATTAAAATTTATTGAACTTCACGTGAAATACGTTATATTGAAACTCATTGAACCGCAAATAAAATACGATCGTAATTTTAAATCTGCTGCTGGATGTTTGCACCATTCATTCCACAGATTAACAAAATCCACATACCTTTTGTAATAAATATGCAACTTAATCCAATAACATAATTTATTTACCAAGTTAATCCCGTTATTTGTAATGAATTTGTATTCAGCTGCTGTTTTTGAATATTTATAACAATTGTATTCTGGAAAATTTAAACCGAAACTGACCGCAATCATGGAGAGTATTCTCGTCTGATTCCGTAAAACTCGCCATCTTGCCAGAATTGCGCGTTTTCCCACTAGACTGCACGGCAACGGTACGATAACAATACCGTGGCTCTGTTTTCCCACTGGACGGTATTATCGTCAACGGTATCGTCCGCCTAGTTCCGCTCTGAGCGCAAAGACACATGTGCATGTTACTTATGTATACTATATATAACACATGTATGTATACTATACATAACACATTGCATTGGTAGGCTGGAGACGATACCGATGGGAATCAATACCATGACGTTGCAGTGCCGTCAAGTAGAAAAGCATGCCATATTATTATAATTCATTGATTTTCATACATTATTTCTTCCACGATACCGTCGCCGATATCGTGCCGTTGCCGTGGACGTGTCTTCTAGTGGAAATTCGCCAACATTGTTCGATTCAAACGGAATTATACTTGTAATAATGAACCCACTCCTAATTGGCACTAAATCCATCGTTTGCGCCCAAATCTTCATTGTTCTCAAACAAAGAGAAAAGAAAATCCCTAAGCGTTCTCGTTTTATATTTTATTGGTAGACTTTGGGTACAATTAACAGACTTGATATGTGACGAAAAGTAAATAAGTAGAAAATACTGGAGCCTATATTCGTACGTAAAAATATGGATAATACGCTATTCCTTCCTTCCTTCCTCCTTTCATGTTGCAATAGCATAAGTGTGAGATAACTTTGTATAAAGATAATTTGGTGGCTAGAAAATGATATGGGCTGCTTTTTACAGCGGGATAATAATCAATTCCCATGGGAAAACTCACTTTGCCGCGGGTGAAATCGTGCGGCGGCAAGACAGTAACTTGATAAAAACAAAACAGTTCACCTTTTTGTCTTAACACAATAAGAAAATTCATTCACAACAATAAGGAAAACGGCCTCATCAGCGTGAATAAACAAAAAGAAAAACAAAATATAACATCTAGTCATGATTACAAATGAGAAGGAAGTTTTCAGCAAACAAAGTTTATAAAGTTCGAGTCACACGTACAGAATAACTTGTGTACATACCGGGTGTAAGGGACAGCCTCCCGCAAACTGATAACGAAACTGAACAACTTTCACCAGGACTTTAATAATTTGATCTTCCCATACAAAATGACCACCTCGATCAGATAATTTGTATGGAAAAGCATTTTTTTTTTTCTGAAAGAATAAAATCCTGCTGATAATTGTTCAGTTTCGCTGACTGAGCAACCCCTATCAGTTTGCGGGACGCTGTCTCTTACACCTCGTATACAGCTGTTGTTCGGTGGGGTGCAATAACTCTTCAGTTGCGAACTATAAGGTACTATGTGTAGCAATAGTAGGTTAGGTTAGTTCATCGAGTCATTAATCATTTCGAAAATCCATAGAAGAAAAGTCCAATAAAATCCATAAATCGATAGAAGAAAAGAAACATTTACCTAGTGTGTACGGACTACTTTCATGCTGGACTGGGAGCTAGAGAAAAACATAGAATGTGCCCGCTGCATTTCCTCCTGGGCATGCTGTAAAAACCAGCTAAGGGATCCGAGGGTTTCAGTGTATTGCAATTTAGGCGATGGGCTGACGACCTGTCACTACAGCAATTTTCCTATAAATCTATCTTAAATAATCCTCAAAACTTTGTCAGATGTGGCGTAGTGACCTTTGTTTAGGTCGTTTACGCTTTGCCTACCCCATTAAGGATAAAGGAGTTATTATATGTTTTGTTTATGTTATATTTGTTTAGAAGCAATTGAGTGAGCAGTTTTACGTTTTCACCGGCAAAATATATGCGGGAAATCTCCTGATTTAAAGTGAATTGTTATTAAAAGTTGTATTTGTAACCTGTTTCCGTACCTCTGTAAAACAAAAGTTCGATGTTGTGGTTGTAGCAGTAACGTTCATTACAAGTACATTTGCTCCAGGCTAAATTAATAACTGAATTTCCACTGTGAATATTGAAACATCATAATAGAATATTTCCGCGCTTACAAACATACATACATACGAGTACATACATACTATTACGCCTGTATCCCTTATGGGGTCAACGACCCAAACAAAGGTCGTTCCGTTCCACGTCTGACAAGTTTTGAGGGTTGTTTAGAAAGAACTGTATATTGCTGCAGTGACAGGTTGTCAGCCCATCGCCTAAATTACAATAAAACCTCGAATCCCTTAAATGGTTTTATAGCATGCCCGGGAGGAGATGTAGCTGGCACATTCTACGTTATTCTATCGCTCCGAGTGCAGCATGGAAGCTCAAACAAACATTCTCGCCTTTATCCCTAATAGATAGGCAGAACTTCAACTATCTAAACCAAGACCGTCCGGTCACGTCTGATAAGTTTTGAGGGTTAAGGTCAGACCGTACTAGAACGTAGCGTGGCGCAGCACTGCGCGACAGATAATTCTTTGTATGCAAATGTTTGATATATACCGCACTGCAATACCTAACTGCCTCCGTGGTCTAGTGGTCAGAGACATAGACTTACGATCCGGAGGTCCTGGGTTCGATTCCCAGGGGGGAACACAAAGTTGATATTTTTAATTTAATTTATCACTTTGCGCGGTTTCACCAGTTTGGTTAGGACATTGCAGGCAAAATCACCTGATTGTCATAAAAAAAGGATTCCGTGCTTCGAAGGGCACGTTAAGCCGTCGGCCCCGGTCGCTGTCTGTGATAGTGGTCGTTACCCAAAACCATGTCATGTGCTACTAGGCGATTTGAAAACTCTGACACCTGGGTACATCGGGTCGTTGTACGACTTGAGAATCCAATCGCGAAGAAGAAGACCGCACTGCAGCGGCACTGTAGCTGCAGCGGAGCGGCGCGGCACGACGCGGCCCTGCAGCAGCGCAACACGGCGCGGCAAAATCTGTCAAAATTTATGAACTGACGTTGCCCGCTCCACTGCAGCTACTAGTCTTGATTCCTTTAGCTGGTTTTACATCATGCCCGGGAGGAAAGGCAGCTGGAACGTTCTATGTTTGTCTTCCGTTCCCAGTTAAACATGGAAGATATTTTTACTCTACATGTAAATTATTGTCACAGTTCATATATAATCTGCTTTTTATCTCAATACATTTATATTTATCCAAAACGTAAGCACATAGACGGTGAACAAATACGCTCACGGCTCTAGCATTATAAATAAAATACATAATTTACCTGAGCTTATGAGATCGGGACAAAAACGCGCAGCATTTGATAGAAGGCGAGCGAGGGAGTTCGCAATGGAATTTGTAAGCATTTCTCAATATTCACAGTGAGTATCAGGTTAAAGATACGCTCCTATGCTGTGTGGCGCCCCACACCTGCAAAATCATTACCGACTGAAAATCTTGTAGATTATACTGTGGTAAAGGTTCTACTCACTTTTAAACTTCTAGTTTGATGTAGAATCAGATAAAATAGCCACTTTTAGTTTTTTTCTAGCTATAACTATAACTATTATTATAATAAATACTAAATTATTAATTTATAATAATTAAAAATTATTTTAATTACCTCTACTTTAGTCTGATGTGCCGGTTTTTCAATAAATTGAGTTTTTCGTTGGTGGCGCCACCTGGCATAAGGGAGCTGCTTAAGCCTTGGCGGGAGGCGTCTGACAGGCTGCCACGCATTGTTAGTACATTCCTCCATTCCTGTTGAGGAGGCACTCGTAGACACTACCTAACTACGGACTTGCCTATTTGAATTCATATCACTTCATTCATAAACATAATTTTGACACTTAAGGGGATTCCTCCCGGCAAATGGTTGTTTTAAAGAGCTTATTTCTCATAAACGAATCATTGGAAAATGGTAAAAAAAATACACACCTAAGAAATTAGTTCATAAATAAGTATACTTAAAAAATCTGAATGTAAAGCTGTTTTATCAGTAAATTTGATATTACTTCTAAACTTCTTTCACAAACAGCTTTCACGGTTTTCGGGAAATTATCCGTATCAAGATTATCTTAAATCGAAACATAGCTTTTTTTAATCCGACTCGTAGTTTTTATGGAATTAGCTTTTTTGTGCGCTATCGCAAATTATTAACGCGGCCACGGAATTAACCGCCATGCCGTAGTAGCACGCGCTGATTTCAATGATATCCTAAGCCATTAGGGGCGATGGTTGCATATCTTGAAATCTACCTGCTCATCTGCCGGCAGGATGGCTCAGCGGTAGAGAAGCGTCACGGTACGCTGAAGGTCGTGGGTTCGAATCCCTCCTGCTTAAATTTTTGGTTTCTCTATTTACATACTCTAGAAGTTACCGCGCAAGATCGAGAGCAGTGGAAATCCCTTCTTCGAGCCCTATGTCCCTGATGAGGGATAACAGGACTTCATCATCATCATCATATTTACATACTTTTAAAATTTTATGTAATTAAGAGTATCTACTTAAATGTATGTGGAGTTTGCGTCTAGAATGTATGAAATAAACCCTTTGCAGGTGCACAGATCCCAAATGCATAGAGTTTCGGAGAAATGAACTGATAAAAAGAATGAACAATCATTATCTATTCAGAATTATCATTAATCGTCCAACATTGGCTACATAATATAGATGCTATCGATACTAAATATAGTATTGCTTTGTGTATTCTAAACAATCTGACAGTTTGTTCATATCGATTGCTGGGTTTTTGGTTCATGCATGGTTGAATACAAATTGGATTTCATTACCAATTAGACACTTGACCTATTTTAATATCACAAAACGTTTGCATTGAGTTCGTTCGTTATGTTAATTTCTATTATTATGAAGTTGGAGAGCGCGTAGAAAAACACGTAGCACGTTGCTACGGCGTAGCACATTTCTACGGTGTAGCATCTCGCTTCGGCGTAGCTGTCTACACAACACACTAGCAACACCCAACTGCGTTGTAGTTGCATATTCCATGCTAACAAGATCAAACTGAAACTACTAACTAACTACTGATTGTTTGTAGACTGAATTTGGTTATAGGATGCATTTTGTTCATTCCAATTTTATTTTAATGTATTTTAGAAAGCAAACTGCATATAAATAGTCTTCAATTTTATTTTTACTCAAACACGTGCCATAAACAAGATGTCCAAGTTATAGAAGTGATATATTTGCGTAACATATTGTTATATCATGTTGGAAATTAGGAAACATGATCTAACAATTTGACTCAAAGTCAAAGTCAAATAATTTATTTCCAAATAGATTCCTAAGAACACTTTAAAAAAGTCACAAGCGATTCTATTACAAATAAAATTATATCTGTGTCACAAAATAAAATAAAACTATATCACAATGAAGAAGAAGCATGAGAAACTCGCACTTTGCGCCCCTCCCTTCGTTTTATCTTATTCTTACTTTTGTCCTTCTTTTTGTTCAAAATAGGGTTTGTGACCGCAATGTGTGCCAATTTAGGCTTCACTAAAATATCAGAGCTCCATACATCTTTGTCATTAGTATAGTCATCTAACTTATAATAGGCTTTCCGACATAATGTGTTTTTAATATAATAATAATAATAATAAATTTCTTTATTTTTAAAAATGTACAAAGTCTTACAATCAATAGTAACCCTGAAACCTGTGGTTGTATACACTGTGTTACAGACTTCAGTAATTGCTCAACTCATAAACAAAAAGTTTGTGAACATGTTAGCGTAAAGAATGCTATAAAACTTAAAAAACTAAAGCAGAATGTACTTAAATGAAATATATAATAAAAAAAGTGAAATCTAAATCTAAAGACTCCGTACTTATATGTTTATGTGTGTGTGTGTGTGTTTGTGTGTGTGTTTGTTGGTAATAAAATAAATAAATGAAAAGTGACAGAAATCTAGAATTATGTTATAAAGGTAAATAATAGTATCTTTAAAATTCATATATGGTCAGGTATTTTGTTATAGTATTGTATACTCCAAGTATACCTATAAATGATTTTTTAACTTAAACTAACCTAAACTGGGATAGGTCAATTTTATTTTTGCTTCTAAGGTCCCAGTAATGCCTGTCACCATTTTTGGTAAAACTATGAATATTTTTCCTACAGTTAAAATATTTATCTCTTTGAACAATTCTCTTAAGGAATCTGAGTTTATAAATTGGTCTAATAGCCCGTTTTTGCAAAACAAAAATTTAATCAATGTCAGCAGCGCGGCCCCACAGCAAAATTCCATAGGACATAATGCTGTGAAAATAACTAAAATATACAGGTCTTGCTGTAGCAACATCCGTTAGCTCTCGGATTCTACGCACAGCAAATGCGGCTGAACTTAGTCTCCCCGATAAAGATGTAATGTGAGGGAGCCATTGAAGTTTCGAGTCAAGTGTAATCCCTAAGAAAACTGTGCTTTCGGTAAACTCTAATTTTTCATTATAAATTACAACATCATTATTAGAAGAATGTACATTAGGCAAAGTGAATTTTATACATTTGGTTTTTTTCGCATTCAACACTAAATTATTAACAGTGAACCAATTATGAATTTGTCCAAGAGTGTTATTTACGTTGTAATAATTTTGTGTATGTCTATCAACTTTAAATATAAGAGATGTGTCATCTGCAAATAATACAATCTTTGACAAATTCTCTATCATATAGGGCAAATCATTAATATACACTAGAAATAGAAATGGGCCTAATATCGAACCTTGAGGTACACCTATTTTAACACGAGACCCTGATGACTTAGCTCCGTTTAGATTTACCTTCTGGATCCTATCGTCCAAATAAGAATTACAAATTCTCAAGGCTTCATTTTTGATTCCATAGTGTTTCAATTTTGACAATAAAGTTTCATGATCTACGCAATCAAATGTTTTAGAAAGGTCACAAAATACGCCAACGGCTTCTTTTGATTGCTCCTAAGCACTAAATATATGATTCAAAAGGGCAACACCAGCATCTGTAGTGCAACGTCCCTTTGTAAACCCAAATTACTGGTTATGTAATAAGTTATTGTGATTAAAATGAGAAAGCAGTTGATTGAGTATGATCTTTACAAACACTTTGCTCAATACTGGTAAACAGATACAGGCCTATAGTTGCTTGGATCTGCCTGATCACCAGCCTTGAACAAAGGAACTACTTTACTGTTTTTCATCAAATCAGGAAATATACCGTGATCAATACAATCATCAAAAATATCTGACAAGTATGGTGCTAATACATTGATAATTGAGGTACACACTTTGACTGACATCCCCCATAAGTCTTCAGTTGCCCTAACCTTTATATCTTTAAACAATTTAACAATTTGCGGGGGGTTAACATGACTAAATTTTAATTCAGAATTGCAGGCTCCCACGTTTTCTTTAAGTAATATTAAGGTTTAAGACATTTAATTCCCATAAAGAGTACATACAACTCACTTACATGAGAAACAAAACTTACATTTTATATTAAATATTAGTACAAGCAAATAGAGATCCTTTTGTTTTAATGTTAATGAAAGCAAAGGTGAAGAGTTGAGAGATTCAGTAGTTTTCAGGGGTATATTTGTAAAATATGTTTCAAATTCCTGGGCAATTTCGCTATCATTACTAATTATTCCACGGTCAGTTTTAATTGAAAAGTAATTTTCACCTTGCTTTGTTTTATCTGTTTCGCTGTTGATAACTTTCCATACAGTTTTAATTTTATCATCAGAAGTTTTAATTTTGTTACTAATAAAATTTGCTTTGCCATTCGGCATGCTTCTTCTTCTGTCGAGTGGGTATCGAGTCTATCGACCCGATGAACCCTGGTGTCAGAGTTTTTAAACCGTTTCGGCATGCTAACCTAAATGTTTTTGAATAATTTTTAACAAATTGTTTGAAGCTATCATTATTTGTCATGTTTATCTGCTCATAAAGATCAAAAATCCTATCTCTACTGATTCGTAGACCTGTTGTCGTATTAATATCTTTGGAATCAATATTGAAAATAATTTCATATTCTTCACTAATTGTAGAAAAAAAAGTCTTTATATACATTATTGGGATTACTATTAAAATTAAGATTAGGCAATTTATTAATGAGAACATTTTAGTATTTTTCTAACCAACTTGTAGTAATACGTCTTGTCTCAATTTTAATTCTTTGATTTTTATCAGGATTGTTAAATAGAAATGTTACACTTTGACCTCGTGACCCAACTATGTTTTTTTTCTGCAGGGTCACAATAACAGAAAACATTATCAATACAAGTAGCAGAAGTTGACGTCACACGTGTAGGTTCAAAATACACAATTCAAATAAAATTATTTGAAAAGAATTAAAAATCTATTTTTAAATGTGGTACCCTCGTGGTTTCTAAAATATCTACATTAAAATCTGCAGTGATAATTATTCTTTCATTTGTTATAGTTACCAATTTAAGTACATCTGCCATTACTTCTTCAAATTTAGGAAAGTTTGTGTCTAAAGGCGGTCTATATACGCATACTATAACATAAGTTGGAAGCTCAACACAAGATAATTCAATAAATCTTTCCACCGACAATCCTACAACGTCTTTTCTGTCTCTGAATGAATGATGAAACTGAGTGTATGTTGTTTCAGTGACAACAAAGCTGGGTCCCCGGCAAGTGGTGGAGGTGCCAGCAGAGCCCGCGCCCACCCCGCCCCCCGCACAGCCGCCGCCCGCTCCCACCGCCAAACAGGAACGGTATGTCTTGTTATGTGTTGTTACAGTGACCACAAAGCTGGGTCCCCGGCAAGTGGTGGAGGTACCAGCAGAACCCGCGCCTACCCCGCCCTCCGCACAGACGGACCTGGAAACTGGCCTAAACGTTCCGCCACGTTTGACTAGTTTTGAGGTTTATTACAGATCATTATGTACGTATATATTTGCTATAGTGACAGGTTGTCAGCCTAGCTCCTAAATTGCAATACACTGAAATCCTTAAATCCTTTAGCTGGTTTTACAGCATGTCCGGGAGATGCAGCTGGAACATTCTATGTTTTTCTATCACTCCCTGCCCAGCATGAAAAAATAATCTGAAATATATACGTATTGGCAAATAACTTTAAAACGCCCACTGATCAGACCTCGACTTTGAACACTGTCTAGAGAGCATCGGATAGGAGATTCTTACATAATCCTTACATTCCTTACCTAACCACACAATCCTTCCATAACTTTTCTTCGAAACGGTCACCAGTTAATGTGGGGAGCTAAATTCTGTGTCCACAAAAATTACATTACTCATTTGGCTTTAACGCCCAGTTTCAACATAATTTTCAATATTGCAGGGTCGATTCAAAAATAAAAACATGTTATGTGATTCGATAATTTAGTGTACCTTTTAGTTGTTGTTAAGAATTAATATATTCTTACATATCAAAAGAATAAAATATTCTTTTCACATTGTGTTACAGCAACAAACGATAAATTTCAAAAGAAATCATGAAAACTTGAACTAGCAGTTGAAATAAATTAGTTAAAATTTCAAAGGAAATAAGAGACCGAATGGAAAAACCGCAACCGAGTGAAGCAAACAACAAATTGCTCTACAAACGCACTTAAGTAAGAAATAACATGAGGTGTTTACTCAGAGAAATAACGGTTCTTTTCTCGGAACCCTTTTATACTTTACTATACAGAGTATAAGATTTATGTTCCTGAAATTATTATCACACTTTGATTAAATTCAGCTCCTTATTTTAAATTTGAACTTAATAGAATGATTTATCTACAGTAAATTTTGCACAAATATGGTCTTCAAGATACTCTAATGCAAGATCATCATCATCTCCCTAGCCTTATCCCGTATCTTACGGGGTCGGCTACCTAATCCAGGGGGTTGAACGAGGGTACTGGTTTTTACACAGAGCGACTGCCATCTGACCTCCGCAACCTAGAAGGGAAACCAGACCCAATCCTAGATTAGGTCAGAGTTTTCAAGCCGCCAATGCTTAGCACTGGCCTCTGATATGGCTTAACGACTAATATCTACGGTATTAATCGATATTAACCGGGACCAACAGCTTAACGTGCCTTCCGAAGCACGGAAAAAGCGCCGAATAAACGTACATATGAAATTCGAAAACCGAAAAACACCTTGGTACATGGTGGGATTCGAACCACGACCTCCCGCTCAGGAGGCAGCGGCCCTATCCACTACACCATCGGGCTCTAATGCAAGATCGTTAGACAGTATTGAGACTATAGCAAACAAGGGTTGATACGAGTACATACAATAGTATAAATATGTGAAATTATTTTGAATGCCCTTTATCTAAAGACAATTAGTTAAAGTTTATTCTTTACCCCCTGTATTTATACGTAGGCCGAAAACTTTAGCAGCTTAAGTTTACCTGTTGAAAAAAAGGTACGAGTATGACTACGACTACATATGCAAGGTTACACCTCCATCTCATTCAGACTACGTATCTACTAACGCCGTATACGCTCTTCGCAGCCTTATCGATTATTCAGTGGCTAACACAACTCTTCACAAGTGCCAGCGTATAATTGGGCTACAACCGCACATCCAAGAGATACTAAGAATTGAGCTACGTTCTAAATTGATAATAAATGAACAACTCTCCAAAAGTATCAAAATAAACAGTTTTATGCCTCTTTTATGTATTTTTAAGTGCGATAATGCCTCAAGTTTTACTTGCTAGCTCGGCGGCTGTAGTCGTTTCTCATGAGGGTTCTGGGTACGGATCATATTTTTTGCCAGTAATAAACTTCGTAATGCCCGCATATTTTGGAAAAAATTGGCTTCATCGCGCTGCTTGTGAAATGATGAAGTTATAAGCTTTCTTGTCCAGTATATATATATTTTTAAATTTTCTGTCAATTTATTCAAGTTTTTATAAGGGAAATTCCCATTAGGGTTGGCATTTTATAAGCAGCTTACGTCCATTTTGCTGACTTTTACTTAGGCATTTTCACTCACATTTAAGGCAGGTGTTTTGGCGCGCTTGTCGGCGACGATGCAGACTGATTACTATTTCAGGAGACTAGACTAGACGAGACCGAGATTAGAGTAGAGATATGCAACTATGTGTATGATGTTTCATTTGAATGTTTATTTGGAAGCACATTTGAACTCGTAATGATGTAGATATTCGTACAATGTGAGATTTACGGTTCACATAAAGGTGAGAATTTTAGGTTCGCGGGTGTAAAAAAGTCGTAAAGGTGGTTTGATGGATGTTTTGACCCCTATCAAGGAACATTTCCGTCCGATGTATTATGTGTGTAATGTTCTCTAATTCACACTTACATGGGCATTCCAAAAGTAATTATACTTGAAGTGAAGGTGAATGATCTTTATCGTTATGTGTGTCATGTATTGGAGTGATATTTATAACTGTTCATACTATTCCTTTTCCGATCTTTTAATAAAAACCTTGTTTTTATAACCAGCGATAAAATGAATTTACCTCATAAAAGTTATTCGCAAGTAAAAATAATTTAATCGTTCAAAAAAGCACTAGAAAAACACGCTTTTATAAATGCACATAATACGTTTAGGTTTGTTCTAACTTTGAAATCTGATCATGTTCAAAGTCAAGTGCAAACACGACTATACGATGTTCTATCATGGAGTTCCAGTTCATATCTTCTGGCTTCATCATCAGATTAGTTCGACAGTGCCATGTTATTGTATTGACATCCGAACTACATACAGCTGCCAATTTTAATGACGCTACGATCCTTGGAAGATGGTTAAATTAGTTACCTTGAGTCCATTACATAATTACATACAGGTCGAGCTAATAAAAGCGCGTTAAAATGATCATCCTTCCTTTCAACTATACGACATGGAGCTAACCTGTCTTTGTTTCCAGCGAGGCGGGCAAAGCGCCATCGCGGGCGGGCGCTTGCCGGGTGTGCCTCAAGGCGCTGAAGCCGGGTGAGGTGTTCCACACCTGCAACGGCTGCCAGCACCGCGTCTGCGAAGACTGCTCCTCCTACTCCAAACCCTCCAGCGATGATGAGGCGGTAAGAATAAATAAGACAATAGGAACCCAAAGCTCGAACAGGCGCTCTTTACACCTGCAATGGATGGAAATAACAACTTGGCAAAGACGGATAATAACTACAGGTTTATAAAGTTTAACCACGTAGGTCGTAGCCAATACCTAAGTCTTGGGTGGAAACGTACCCTAAAGGACTCGTAACATATGCGAAATTCCGTCCCTTGTACTCGTAGTGTCGTTGATTGAGGGCGGGGTATTTGCGGTCCCTCGGCCGCCGGAAGCCTCTCTACGAAGTGTCAGTCGCCTCCCTTGCCGGTATTCCGCTCCGATTGCTGCTACTAAATGGACTTATGTCAGTCTGTGTCGTGATGTGAAGTTTCCTTTTTACCCGACTGCGCAACGCAAAGGAGGGTAATGTGTTTATCAACCTAACTATGTATGAATGTATGTATGTTTGATTCTCTGTGGCGCTCTGGAGACCAAACGCGTGGGCCGATTTCAATGATTTTAACGTCAATCCATTCATCTTAACCAAGCGAGTGTCACTAATTACATGATTTTGTAAAAAAAACTATATGGCGACAATCGGACTCCATTTGACAAACATTGAAAAAAATAAAGTCGACAAACTATGCCGAATGGGGTATCATTGAATAGTTATTTGAAAATCAATTCGAGTTGTATTACATCACTTTTCGATTTGAACAATTGTTAATGATATAACGATTTAGAGTTTTAAAGCTCACCTTTTTATTCTACGCAGATGGGTTTTTAATCTTATTAAATTATTTCAAAACTATTTTAGCATGTACCTACTAATGATGTAAGTAAATATAGCCAATTCTTTTCACCCAGTTAGAAACTAAAATTTTCAAGGAGATTAGCCAAACGAAAGCGCCTGTCCACCATTGACCACTAATGGCCTGTATTTGTATACTTACCGGAAATAACCACTTAACGTGTGCCAATCCAAACACGAATTATGTTTGGAATTTCGATGGCATTTCAACATTCAAAAACATTCTTAAAAACTCTCTGAAATATACACCGCGTACATAACAATGGACAACTAAATCCCTTATATATACACAAATATGTACCTACTCGTAGCAATTTCGCTACATATAAAACTGCTCTGATGTCAAAATCCTTTGTTCACCCGTTGCTATTGTAATACTGACTCAATGAATAAAATAACTCGATGCAACCTCGTGATGGCAGCCTTTTGGCTTTTCACAGGGTACCTACTATAAATATTCCTTATGCTTTGGTGCTATATCACAGAATAATAAACAGGCTGTACTAAATAGGATTTGTCAAGTTGTGTAAGATTTTTTTTAAAAAAATTGCATATTTCTTGTCAGAATTCATGGCGCTGCTCAGTATGTCGGCGCAAAGCAGCGCCGCGACTGCCTCCAGCCGCTCAAGACAGCACGGACTCGCTTCTAGATATCCCAATGCTGGACGCTCTACAGCGGCGCCACTCAGAGGCGCGGCTAGGCAGCGGCGGCAGCAGCACAGCTTTAGCCCCCCCGCGCTCCCCAGAGCTCAGGCGGCATTCAGACGTCTCCCCCGCCTCGCTCAAAGAGCTCGAGAAGGTAATATTTGTACATGTAGTCACTGGAAGTCCCGGTACGGCGCGAATGTAGATCAAGGACGGTCCGTAATTGAAATTCAATGTTTAATTGTACTAATTAATTCTATGGTAATCAACTTCCGGTCCCCAAAGTGATATTAATTATTCATAATACTTTCTTTAATCCAAAACCTCTTACTCAAAATAAATTGTAATATTTTCTTAGTAACAATCTTATTATCAGCCTTTTCGTACTCGTTGGTAGGATTTGTGTAATAATGTGTGCATGCTTCCATAAAATGACGTTGAGAATTATAACGCCGCTGCCCGCGGCGGCAGTTGAAGGGTGGAGGTGCCGTGACGCCATCAGAAGGAGGGTCGCGCAGGCCGAGCACGGTGGCCCCGGTGCGGCGCCGGTCCGTGCGCTCGCCCCGGCAGCGCTCCATCGACGACGAGAACCAGCCACCGCCGCAGCAGGGCGCGCTCGGCGCTCCACCACCTATGTCCAGGAGGTACCTTTGCTTTCACACTAGTATTAGCTAAGGAGGGTCACGGCGGTGCGGAGCAGGTCCATGCGCTCGCCCCGGCAGTGCTCCGTCTAGGACAATACCAGTGCTCTTACACCCTAGCTGTCTAGGAAGGGCCTCCTATCTTCGGAGGAATGTGCCGTTGTGCGCAAACAAGCACTTAAAACCAGTATTTTAAAGATTTTTGTAGGTTGGGAAGCATTTTCATGACATTGTACTAACTCAGTGGATATAAAAAAAATCTAAAAGATTAAAGTTATTCACCCACGTAATATTTACTATTTGCTAATCCAGGGCATCAGCAGTTGACGTCGTGGCGGGCTCCCAGTCGCGACGAGGGTCGTATAGGGCACCTGATGAAACGACGGACTCCTCGACGCCCTCTATAGCTGGTCTCAGCGTCGACGAGGACCGACCTATCCGACGCCGAGGGAGTCAGTTGTGAGTTAAACTATTCCGTCAAAGTCGTTCATGTCAGTGTTCTATGACTATGATATTTTGGATGGATCAGTATTAGTGCGAGTTCAATTTTTACAAGATCTACAAGGGATAGCAGTCCCCTGACGTGCATCAATACTTCACATACGGATTGATATATCCATTAACATGTTAATAGTAGTAGTAGTCCGGACAGATTGACTGACACGACTAGAGAGAAATCAGGCGCAGAACCGATTATTTACATTCCCATCCGATAGCATGCGGATTTCGGACAATCAGGCGATCAGCCTACATTTTCCTAACCAAACTAGAAACAACATCAGAAAATCATTGTCCCCTGCCGGGAATCGAACCCGGGATCTCCGGGTCGAGAGCCCATGACTCAGACCGCTAGATTACGGAGAGTAACATGTAAATACCAGAATAAAATATCACGGTCACTTCCAAGAAAGCTCTGATGTGGGTTGATTTTGGCACCTTAGCTTAGAATCTAAAAGAGTTCTCATTTCCCTAGACCCGACATAGCAGCACTACAACAGCGAACAGGCGCGCTGAGTGCAATGGCCGCGATGACGTCACGCGGTTCCGACGCTTCTGACTTGTCGATGCCGGTGCCAGTTCCAGTGCCCTCCGCCGCTGCCCTCGCAGCTGCAAGACAAATGTCCGTTGACGCGGAGGCCATCAAGATCGTCATACATGACGTCGACGACCGCACGCCCAGGAGAGTTATGCTGAGGAGGGACCCTAACGATAAAGGCCATCGATGTAAGTAGTGTAGTAAAGTCACATCCTCCGTTTATCCGGTTGGCATCTGCACCAAATAAGTTATTCCCAGTAAACGTTGATAAAGTCTAATTTATTCCTTAGATCATCTAAGCATGTATACAGGCTGTTTGGTAGTTGTGTGCCAACATCCCATGGGCTAACCCTTCCCATATTTCTGAACAACCTTTGTTCTACGACTTTTGGAACATCTTAAATTCTTTGTTTTTATTTTTATACAAATTGGTGACGATACCTTGACCTAGCATTACAGGCACTGTTGGTAAATGAATGTTATTGATGTTTTATTCCTATAGCGCGCGGTTTTGGCATGCGCGTGGTGGGAGGCAAGCCAGACGCCAGCGGCCGGCGGGAAGCCCTCATCGTGTGGACTGTACCTGGGGGCCCCGCGGATATGGCGGGCCTACAACAGGGGGATAAAGTATGGAATGAATTAATCTTTATATAAAAAAAAGTTATAACAAAACACGAAGTACAGCGTGTGTTGATGTCTTTTCTACTAAAAACTATACATACATACATACATATAATCACGCCTTTATCCCTAATGGGGTAGGCAGAGCGTAAACGACCTAAACAAAGGACGCTTCGCCACGTCTGACAAAGTTTTGAGGGTTATTTAAGATATATTTGTACGTATATTGCTGTAGTGATAGGTTGTCAGCCCATCGCCTAAATTACAATATACTGGAACCCTCAGATCCCTTAGCTGGTTTTTACAGCATGCTCGGGAGGAAATGCAGCTGGCACATTCTATGTGTTTTTCTAACTCCCAGGCCAGCATGGAACTAAAAACTATAACTACCTATATATCTACTACCCATTCTACAATTCCTTACTTTAAAACTAAAATATGTTATAAACTAAAAATGTATGTTTGTCGAGACAAATTTAAAATGTCCATTATTTCCACCGAGAAAGTATTCTTTTAAAAGCTTTGCATTGAGCTGTCTACTCCACAATGTACTCCAAAGCTCTAACTGACAATTTGATTCCGATTTACCGCTGCTCTCTTACCATCGAATCTGTATCTATTTAAAATAGTAAAAGATTTCACTGTGGTAGATATGTTGTTAAAAGTCTGACCGGGAACAGTAGAAAAAATGAAGAGAGGCTCTTGTCCTGCAATGGGACGCCATAGGTTCATAAATAAATGTTCAGGTGCTGGAGTGGGGTGGCGTGCCCCTCACTGAGCGCAGTTTTGAGGAGGTGTGTGCTGTGCTGGAACACAGCAGTGATAATGTTGAGTTGCTGGTGGAGCCTGCCGCCCCACCTTCAGACGACGCGCCGCCACAGGGACAGAACACCTCCTCGCATCATCACCATGGACTGCATGGTACGCGTACCAAGAATGTTTGTAACTTAAATGCTGTCAAAGTGTACAATTGAACTGCATTGGAAGTCAAATAAATGTTATTCAAAAAACTTTAAAATCAAGGAAAGGGACAAATGTCTTCTTCGCTCAAATGTACACTTTTTGCAAATGTTTCTAAAACTGTCTCAAGAAACTAATTTATAAAATGACTAATATTCTCTTCTTTGCTGCAGTTGTTATCAATTTTTCTCTTTATCTCTTTTCTCCTTTTCCCACTTCAGAAATTTATAATCCTACAAGTTTAATTGAAAATTCGCAAACTAATTTGTTCCTTAAATTCAACGGCGCTGAACTAATAAAGCAGTTATTTGTCTTAGCCATAACTCATAACTCGCGCTCTGCAGGATGTATAAATCCGCAACTATAAGCGCATGCTGTTGAGACGTGTAATGAATTCGAGACATTTGTAAGTAAGATGCGGCCCGATGCAACGACTATACCAACTAATGGATTTATCCAATAGAATTGAGTGGGATTCGCGTACTATCCAACATTGATTGATGAATTGTTCCGAAATTTGATAATTTATTTTACAACCTTACTTAAACTTTTTCTATTTCACAGGTTTTCTGTTCTCTTTTCTACTTTTCCTAGCTTTTAATACTACACTCTCTCTGCACCTTCACCTTCCAAGTCTTTCTCTTCATCAGCTTCTTCTGGTAGTACTTTCGACTTTTCACTTTTATTATTGATTCCAAACTTGTAGTGATGAAATTTCAGCTCAGAGTTAGTGTAATGCACATTGTTTTGGTTTCACAGAACCGGATACGGACAAATCGCCATCGTCGCCGACCAGACGGAAATTGCCGAAAACCCCGGTATAATACCCATACATAGGCTTTAATTGTAACAATATGTGTTGTGAACCCATAAGACATTGCGCTGTCGCGCTCGTACCTTCATAATTAGTAGAGACTGTCACTCGGTGCCTACTCCTCTGCGCTTCTCGGATCACCCATCATTGTTATCGTGGTCTATCCTATTTTTCTTCGGTAAATGCATCATTCCTATTTATAAATATGAAGTTATTTTATCCGTATCATAATAAAAGAAGTCGCTTATTGCTGAGTGAATGTTTTTATGTTTCAAAGTCATTACTTTACTAACATGAATGATTCATTTACCAAAAATTAAGTCATTATCCTCCCAAATAGTTTATTCTGTGTGGTGTGGTTGGTGACGTCTATCCATTGGTGTACTCTTATATTGTTCTTGCCAAACCACTGAGGAGGGCGCGGTCACTGCAGCCCCAATATCGGACGAGCTCTTTGTCTAATCAAGACTCTGATGTCAATCATTTTATATTTTTTCACTAAAAACTGTCGGCATCGACATCAGATGAGTTTTAAAGCGACAAGGCAGGGGCTAGTCTCCATTGATCTGCTGTGATACTGTAGCACTAAATCAGTCAGACATCTTCCACGTTAGCCTAGTTGTAAGAGATTAGCGTTTCTATTTACGAGCGTAGATGTACTTTAACTTTGTTAACCTTTACTGTTTAGAGAAAGGGATACTTCGTTTGTTTACTTGAAATATTTATACACCTACGTATATTTTAATTTATTTGTTATCTATATTCGTTATACGTTACCGTTTATATAAATGAATTATCCTAAGTGAAATGTGTGAAAAAATGCTACCTACTTATTTTCAGATTTTTATTTTAACTATCACCTGACCAATTTCATAATGTCACCCATCAAGGACGCCGGAAGAAGTTCTGTGTTAGGGACCATTGGCAAAATCAAAAATATTGACGAATCGCATTTAAATTATGTAAGTGTTATCAGACACAATTGTAACTACAATAAAATAGTAGTCGATGGTAGAGTAGAGGATTCGTCCAAATCATCATCTGTAGGTTATCCGTGGATGGTTAGTCTGATTGTTACCGACTGTACCAATAAGGACGTCGTAGAACTAGAGCAGGCGCAGCTTTCAGCTTAGTTAGCGTCCTTGATACGTACATATTAGTAAGCCACAACGCGCTGCCAACGCCGGCACAAACAACTCACTACACAAATAAAGTGAACAAAACAGTGTGACAAGTAGCGGCAAGCGAAGTAGCGCTGCAGTCTGAAGGAAGACAAGCGAGACAGCAAGCCGGAGGTGAGCGCCCGCGGCGGCCTACCCGGCCCGCGCCCCTAGACTTGCCTCGACCCGCATCTGACGCCGCATTCCCGTTTGTACAGTCTCATGTCTTGCGCATCGAGTGTCTGTTCCGAGTCTTGCTGTTGAATTAGTGTAGTGTATGCCGCACTTGTGAGGATGCTCGCAACGACTAGCCGTAGGAGCTTCGAGTGGTGGAGCACGGTACACCGCACCGCCGGAACCCCTTGAAGGACAGGCGCGCACCGACGCTTCTGTCTCGTGACGAAACACCCCACAGCGACACGATGTACATACCGCTCCGCTCGCGCAGTAGTTGATTGTTCCGACCATTATTGCCGACTGAGAACTGCATGACGTTACACACTCTGTGGATATGTGCATATTGATCTAGAACTTCGCACCGTATACGTCATGAAAAGCCTTTGTGTCACACGAGTATTAACATGAATTGTGTTCTCTAGACTAAATGAAATGTTTCATAAGATTGTGCATTACGTTTCATTGTCCATGATGAACTTATTATTATAAATGTGTATTGTTATCGCTTATGTTTTCATTCGTTTACTTTACCAGTCATGAATTTGTGTAGATGTGAACGATTGCTCATATTTTCATGTCATTATTAGCCATGGCCTCGTGTTACATTGTGTATATTACTTTTTGTTATACAATACATACACAAAAGTAGGTACATAAGTTAGTGAAAAATTCCAGAGCTTTAAAGTATTGAAATTAATAGGTACATTTATTGCTGGCATTGTAATTTGTAACGAACTTTTGTAAAGCTCAAAGCTTAAAGTTTGCGGGACCAATTATAGTCTTGCCAAAGTTTATCCCTTGTGACACTTTTTAAGAAGTCGTAAATTGTTACTCAAGCAACAAAAACTCCCAAATTAGCGTCGAAAATGTAGGTACAATTTAACCATATTGTAGACCCAAGCTAGTTGCAATGTAGACACAAATAGCAAGCAACTTTTACATAGATTAAACTTTTTACACTCTAGAGTCAGGTACAAAGCTTTTAAATTAAACATTATTATTTTACATAGATAGAGAGCCCCCAGTCCGTAAAGCAAATCCTACGCAATATGTTGATAATATGTTCGGCTACATACCTACCCGACTACGTATAGGTACATGCAGCTTGTCGAGGTATCAGCATGATACAGCTTACTGCATGGCGGATCGGAACGACCGATTTTATTAATTAATTTATGTTTCAATAGAAAATGCCTCAGCCCGAAGCATGTTATTTATAATAAAATATTTTGCAAGTGAACTAATTAAAACCACTACTTAAACTTATTGATGGTGATATGACTGCATTGCTATGAACCGCACAGAATGAATATAAAGATTCGGGTTGCTCTGGCTGTTGAAGGACTGATGATAGCTGTCCGTTGCTGCATGTTACTCGATAACAATGCATTCCCTAAAGATAACACTTATTTAGATTATGCATCAGGCCTTGAAAAGTTTCCGTATATTTTTAATTTCTTTCATTTTATAAAAATTCACTCGTCGTTTTATTTTTGTAGCGATGTGTTCTGATATTAGCCGTGCGATGTGTTTCGATGTACGATTGTAACATGAGCATCATTGCTTGAACAATACATCTAATCACATTGTTAGTATACTTTTTCGTGAAGACGAAAGGCTGCAGCTATGTGTTGTGTGTAGGAGCAGGAGCGCGCAGAGCGGGAACGCCAGGCGCGGGAGCGTGCCCCGCCGGCGCGCGCGCAACTTCAGGTGTGGTTCGAGAGCGAGCTAAGGAAGCTGGTGGTGGTGCTCATTGCAGCCGACGACCTGCCCTCGCGTGACCCTTCGCTTGGCTACGGCGACGAGCCTGAAGCTTTTGCCAGAATACGCCTGCTGCCATCCTTGTAAGTATTCTTCTTTCACTTAATTTTACTATTTTGTTAAGTGACATATCTTCATCAGAATAAATCTTCCAGGGAATCTTGCCCACCCGTGGAAACTGATCCAGCTTCGGCGTCCTGCAGTCCAGTTTGGAACGCAACACTCGGCTTTGGAGGTCTCACAGCAGATCTGCTTGCGGGCAGAGCTCTCGAACTCACTCTGTGGGACGCCTGCCCTGGAATTGATCCCGTGCTGATTGGAGAATGCACGGTTCGTGTCATGATAATAAGGCTGATGAAAAATGTTTGATAGACATCGGATCTAATATGAGTATCTTCTAGATGGAAGTGGAAAAGGCGTTCGCCGAGGAGCGCGCAGTATGGTGGATCATTGAGGAGCGTGGCCCTCGCTCTGCCAACGCATCACCTCGCGGCTCGCTCACAGGTGCGCGAGCCTTGCGCCGCGGGGACTTCGCCTCGCAGCGTTCAGTCTCAGGTAGACTCGTGGCATATCCACGATAGCAGATGTCAAATCATCCCCATCCTTATCAAACCGATCACTAATAACCTTTTCAAATCCAGATATATCTAACCCTGTGGTGAGTGAAAAGGATAGCGTTACTGATAGAGTTTAGATTTGCTTCCTTATCAGGCATGCTTAGGAGACTGTAGAAGAAGGCTGACGCTTAGCAAGATTCAATAGCAGATTTACTAATACATTTTTTCGTTTAGATGACGTAGACTCGATTGGCGAGTGCGCATCGCTGCTTCACCCTGACCACGCTTGGGTTGGAGGTTCCCGGCGTGGATCATCACAATCAGAGACATTGGAAGTGGAAACCTATAACCTGGGCAAAGACTTCTCGCGCTCTCTGCCCGGCTCTCGACGTTCTTCATTCCAGCAACAACAAGAGAAAGGTACCGGTTTCTTAGATTCTTTTGACAAACATTATACAGGATGTAAGAGACAGCTTCCCACAAACTGATAGTTTTGCACAGTCATCGAATATGAACAACTTTCATTAGGAAAGAATTCAGGAAATGAAAACATTTTTAGCTTCCCCTATAAGTTCGATCAGTCAATTTCGACTTTGACTGAGCAAACCCTATCAGTTTGCGGGAAGCTATCCCTTTATTTACTTTGGTTTTGTGCAAGATTTTCTAATGAGCTACCTAAGAAGAACCTTACTGGTTCTGTCTTTGGTGACTTAAATAAAGAAAGTCGTACTATGAGAGCAGATTGTACGGTTCTTTTGGGTGCAGATGGTGTCGCCGTAGAGCCGACTGGCTCGCGTCGCAACGAACGTCGCCGGTCGTCTTGCATCCGTCGCGACCCCGACGACATCTTGCGCTCATTGCGCGCAGTAAAGGGCGAACTTGGCCGTACGCTCTCCCTCTCCGGGTCGACGGCCAGGCGTAAGTAGTGCACTCACTTTGGGTCGGTGTTTCAAAGTCGACTAGAATCTGACAGACGACAGATTTTTTACAGTTCTTAGAATAGTCGAGACCTACTCTCTACTCCGTAGGATAGACCGTTGTAACTAAAAAGTACAAACAGTGTGTTTACTGGAATAACGAATAAATTAATTTTTCAAAAGCGTCTTTTAATTATTAAAGAAAATCTGTCTGTCTGTTTCGAGATTTATCGTCCGTGATAACCATTAAATTGTCATTTCCAAAGTGTTAAGGCGTTAACTGGTTGTCATAGACGATTTATTGGATTGTCTTGATGTAACTTAAAACATTTAGGTTTTGATGTTAGTATTTACAAGGAATCAGAAGGTAAATATTATGTGTAATTCACAGATTTTAAAACTTTTGTTGAAAATGTAAAAAGAAAACATCACTGAAATTATAAATAATTTTACACTCGAGGCTATTTTATCTGCAAGAAAATAATTTACCCTACCCTATATGTAAAAAAGTGTAGGAGCAAGATAACGCATTTTCCTAAATGATATAAATTGTTATTATTGAGTTTTTCATTTGCACAATTTATTTATAAATCACAATCCTGGCGATCACACCTGCCAGCACCCCTGTCCGGAACATGAGTCCGCTCGGCTCAGCAGGTTGCTGTAGCCTACATGACATTGCCCTCCTCGCTAGCCTCTCCCTTACTAACCTGTGCGAACATTGAGGGTAGTACTGACCTGTGTTGTGCTTGTTTGGTCAGCAGCGACGGACCGTTAGAACCTCGGTAAGCGACTACTCGTGCCGGCGCCCGCGCGAGCTCCCTACAGGGTTTGTCCGTGCGCGGTGTCGGTGTATACGCGATCCCTTGTGACGTCCGACGGCCGCCAGCCTCCGTATTCCTGCTCTGACTCGCGTCGGCGCCGCTTTTGCGTCGCCGGTTTGTTCCTAGCTCGGCATCTACCGTCTGGGAGGAAACCGACCTCGTAAGCACGCCGACCGAATCAGAAGAGGGGTCTCAGGCCACGTAGTAGCATGGGTCATACATCGCTTGCGCGGCGGCCGCGCGCACGCACCGTTGAATGTGGCTGCGCCCGACGCTTCTCATCACTTCACTGTGTCTGTACTGTTCTGTCCTGACGCATGCCCGGCCGCGGGCGATCACGCTCACTTCATCTGTCTCTGTGTTCCGTCTGTTCGGCTGCCCGTCTACGTTTCATCTCGATGGCATTTGTCGCCTAGGATATTTTGGACTTCATCACCTTGCGAATGTCACTCATTGTTATAATTAATGCGCATTCTATTAGATTTCTTGTACATACCTATTACTACGCCTTAGAACAACGTCAAAATTTTAATCAAATATATTTTATTTAACTTTTTTCTGGATTAGGGAATGAGTGAATGCTAACGAGCGGCAGGCTCGAGTAGGCGTCGCCGCTCTAGGCGCGTCGCGGTCGCCTCTTGTAGCGCAACTAGCCTAGCCGCTAGACTCTAGCCTAGCACACACACGCCGGCCTCCGGCGGTGGCATGAGCTATCATAGACAATCCTACACACGACACATCCAGTTTACAGTTAACTAATGGCTGCTCATGACACGGAATGCTTAACCATACTGAGTTGAAGACCGCTTGAGGCAACTATTAGACTCGACTACACTCTTGGCTGCACACGTTAAAACCGCTTCTCTTTCATTTATGTGTTTAGGAACGAATCAATTTAAATATTCTATGTAAAAGGCAGTGTTTATACATTGGCACGAAGCTGTTTGACGTGCTTATTTTATGTAAATGTTTATTTTACTAAGTGTTGAATTGAATGGTTTACCTCGTTATGTATTTTTGATTTGTTCTTTTTGAAATGAATGTTTTGATGCCATTTGATATTAGAATTAAATATGTCCTTGAAGAACATGACAATATCTTGAAATATCCGCCTCCTCAAGGCTAGCCACGGGAGCTCGATACGCAGATTTCATCGTTTGATTGCGCTTGTGAAATCTGCTTGTCGAGTGTGTGGTGGGTGGTGTTGGACGGGAGGCGTGTGTCACGGTGTCGAGCTGTTGGTGGTTGGTTGGGGGCAGGCACGGCGACGGGGCGCAAGGGCAGCATGTGGGCAGCGGTGCCGGCGGCGACGGCGGGCGACGGGCTCAAGGGCGACGAGGACGACGTGCCGCTGGGCCCGGGCCAGCTGCCGCCGCGCAACGCCACGCTCGCGCCGCTGCACGCCGAGATCAATATCAGCATCATCATGGTCAAGGGACAGTTGGAACTTGAGGTAAGTGACCCGTGAACGAATTCATTTCAATACATCTCTTTGTCACTAATCTAGCAGTTTTCGACTTACCTGTTGAAAAAGTACTGGTAGTGTAGTGTTGGAATGAAGATTTAATTGTAATGTAATGTGTTGTTGTAATGTTTTATTTTTGAAACCTTTCCCAACATTTCTTTGTAAGACGATCTAAAATCGGAATTCAATTTAAAAACGTTAAATAATTGCAAATTTTACGACGCTCTTGAATTAAAATTCTCTCCCCGAAACACTTCGCTACGAAAAATAAAAGAGCTCATTTCACAGCTACGACGTAGGTGGCAGCTACGGAGTAGCAACTTTGTAGACATTTCTAATCTTGAGAGTTTTACCGCCACTAAAAACTAGGAGCTAGGTGGGAAATTGCACAAGTTTTAATGAGAAAACGCTAAGAAAAATGGTTTGCAGGTGTCACACGCTCGGCGGGTGTATGGGGTGAACGGCGAGGTGCCGGATAGCTACGTCAAGTGCTACCTGCGCGACGGCGACAAGTGGCTGCACAAGCGCAAGACGCGCGTCGTCCGCCGCACCACCGAGCCGCACTTCAAACAAACACTCAAATACCAGGCACGTAACACATATTTATCGAGATTTATTAAGATAAGAATATACTTTATTGCACGGAAAAGACACAAGAAAAAAAGAAATCTGTACTGGCATTTAAGTGACCTTTTATACGAACTGTTATCTTATTTAATCTAGCCTTTGTGTCACTGGGTAAGGCGAGCTGTGTTTTATTTTTACAACGCGCGTCTTTAGTTAAATTGACGTAGTAGCTTTTTTACAACGCAGACACAGAATTATGAAATGACTTTATCAAATTAACTGCAGCCCGTAAAAGTTTGCATTTTAGTAGGGATCCTCACTAGGTACTTAGGCTTTTATGACGCTTACTACTTATTTGGCTGTAACGACAGTCTTTAGAGCAAATAAGGAAGTTAACCGACCCCACCAAAACGAAACGCGGTAAATGTTCTGTTTCCAGGCGAGCGAGGCGCTCGGTCGCACGCTGGTGGTGATGCTGTGGCAGCGCTGCGGCGGGTTCGAGCACAACCTGGCGCTGGGCGGCGCCGAGATCTGCCTGGACAAGCTGACGCTGCCGCAGCGCACGTACGGCTGGTACCCGCTGTTCCCCGCCACCTCGTTCGCGGACGGCGGCGCCGAGTCGCCCGACTGATCCCGCGAGCCGTCGCCGGAGCGCCGCGACGACTAGCGCTCCCGACGGCTCTGATATTGACCCCCCCTGCAGCCGCACCCCCGGCTGCAAATGAGCCCTTCAAAAGTCGTCCATACTCGCACGGCTGCCCATTTGATGCCCTTCGTTGTGAAAGACTCTTACGCCCCAGACAAACGGCCGACCTGGATCGGCCGTTTAATTTTAAGAATGTGTATAACGCGAACAAACTATGTGCAACGTATCATCTTCTCAATATACCAGATTATCCATTTAAAGTTCAGCTTGGTCTTTTTCAAACCGATACAATGGTTAATGTAAATACTTTTCGTCGTCGATGTGATATTCAGACAAACTTGAAACAACTAGGTCATTAAGGGCTGGTCCCTAATGGCCGAGGGACAACACCATTTAGAATGTAGTTGACATCCAAGGAGCTTAATAAAGGTTGCTTCGACTTTTTAAATATCGCGTTTAAACATTTTTAGGCGCAAACGTTTACATAAATAAAACATAAGTCATTCAGTTGAACGGCTGGTAACTATTCCAGTACTTGCCTACTATATGTTTTACTGAATTCAGGAAACTCTACGTTTAGTATATTGAATAAAATAGCATCGTTTTACCATTTTGCTATACGTTGCTTAAAAATAAATACTGTTATTCTATGTTTGATCAAGCCATCAAATATATGTACATTTTGCTATTTATTTCAACAAAGACAACAATACAATTTAAAATTATAAAATGTTTGCGCTTATAAATCGTATTTGTAGAAATTTTGTATGTTATATTGTATACAACTGCGTAGGCAAATAATTTGCATAAATGTTCACTATTAGGAAAGTATTACATATTTTTTCTACAATCAGATGAACGGAGTTATAAAAGATCTTCGCTTGAGCTTACGTTTTATCCAACTTATGAAATTTTAGAAATCCAATACCTTTTCTTTCCGAGATCTACCACAGTTGAGGTAAGAAAAAAACATTTTAATAACAAGCCTAAAATTTAAAGGAAGGCTAAAAGATTACATATCTTCCCACTGTAACATATTGTAACTTTAAAATCAAGTCTATCAAATAGAACCAAGTAGCTTTATTGTACGTCAGATCATAGTGATTGATTACCTGCTTTTAGCAAATACAAACAAACGCGATGACTTTCTATTTTTCTAGCATATATTTATTACTTTGATCTTCCAATTATAAATTATTATTATTGTTATTTTTTACTTTCATTCATAATAATAACAATTAGTCAAATATATTATATCTTTCGTAGAAACTTTTTTCTACATTCGTCATGCTCGTAGAGATTCAGTTATTCATGCCATATATCAATAACTTTTAAAATACTCTTATCTAAATAACCCCAACTTCGACACTTTGCCTTATAATAATATGATAAATACATTTCTAAAGTTATACTAGTGAGTAAGCGCGTCTAGCTCTAGATACTATTCTTCCAAGGTTGTGCTTTAGTGAATTTCCCTAATGTATACTTACAACCACTTTGTTTAAAAAACAATTGCTAACTTACCCACCAAGTTTTGATAGCTTCCTTTAATATCTCAAAAAAAATTAAATCTGTAAATCTTGACTGTAAATATCTGTAGTAAAATTTATACTTTTCAAAATGTCTACGCACAACTACTTTCGTGATAGCGTTTAAAATATATTCATCCCTTTATAAAGTTTAGAAAAATAACAAATTGTACACTGACAAAATAAGATTTCTATCGAATGTTCTAAATCTTTATTATAGCCGTAATTTGTAGTCAGTTCTATAAATCATCTCAAACGTAGAAAGTCACGTATATACCTCCAACATATTAAAGTTAAGTCTCAGAATATCAGAATAGAACTCATTTGACGTAAGGATGTGAGGCGCAATATCGAGCACAATTACGCAAGATTAGCTAAGCGATAATATCGTTGCCAGTCTACATCCTTAGTTAGATCAGTCAGTCTTTAAGTAGATAAATTATATAAAATATTTTCATCGTCGGTGTTAGATACAAGGTACATATCTACTCGAGATACTTTGATGTAATATAACTCGTCAAAATCTGTGTTCTTCCAGTGCTGTCGTAGTGAGTGGCTCACCTGACAATATCTTTCTTGTTTACTATATTTATAAACATCAGAGACCACTGATGAGGCGTGATACATCACGCAGTGCACAAAATCTTTGCACAACTTATATGTTTTGTAATCCTGACTTTTATTGCTTACTTATATTTTTACTTTTTCGTAAATGTACATTTCTAAAGAGAGAGAAACTTTTTAATATTCCTGTACCTATTAGATTAGATATATTTACTAATATATTCAAATTTGCATAACGCCTACATATTTATCTGGGTATTGACATCAGCCAGCTATTGATTGATTATATTTTTACACTATAATTTTCTATTGTGTTATATTTATAAAAAATAATCGGAGTTTAATGTTGTGGAAAAAATAAATATATAGTTTATTGATTGTATCGAAGAGATTTAGATATATTATAAATAAAAAATACTATAGATTTCGACAGATTGTTGGGATAGGTCAAATCAAAACCAACTTACGCTTATTAACTTGGTATGTTAGAGTAACAAAAATATATCTTACGTAAGAGACAAAGTATAAAATTGTATTATCTAATATAATGTGCCTCGACTACCGCCGATACCAATTGTTCACGAACATATCTGATAGCTGAGATGGATTAGGCAATATGCGAATCTTCAAATTGGGTCCTGTTTATAGTCCCGCAAACTGATAGGGGTTGCTCAGTCAACGAAATTGACCAACTTGCACCAGAAAATTCTTTTAGGAATTGAAAATAAATATAGACTTTCCCATACAAAATGACCACCTCGGTCAGACAATTTGTATGGAAAAGAAAATATATTTCTTTTAAGTCCTGAAAATAATTCCTGCTGATAAATGTTCAGTTCCGTTGACTGAGCAACCACTATCAGTTTGCGGGACGCTATCCCTTACACCCCGTATGTTGTCAAGTAAATATGTTCGTGTGTAGCAAAATCCCTGATTCCAACATATCCCTTCTTCTTATCATATCCCGGCAACATATGTTTCTTCGCCACACTCTATAGCCTAAAGGGCTTGACGGATTAAGTTTGGTGACTTTATCATGTGGTCAGTGCCACTAGGTCTTGGCACTAAGTAGAGGTAGAAAAGCATGTTTTTTATTAACTTTAATAAATTAACAACTAAAAATCAAAACCGTAGCTGTTTGCTACAACGTTAGTTGCAATCAAACACATACATACATACTATCACGCCTGTATCCCTAATGGGCTAGGCAGAGCGTCAACGACTCCAACAAAGGTCGGTCCCTTACGTCTAACAAGTTTTGAGGGTAGTTTAAGATAGATCTGTATATTGCTGTAGTGACAGGTTATCAGCCTATCGCCTAAATTACAATATACTGAAACCCTCGAATCCCTTAGCTGATTTTTACAGCATGCCCAGTAAGAGATGCAGCTCGAACATTCTATGTTTTCATCGCTACCAGTCCAGCATGGAATCGAATACTCTGAAACTTTGCCTAATTCGTAACATTTTTATATGGATAAAAACAAAACTTATAAATCGTTATAGTTTACATTTAAACCGCCCTATTCTGATCCAATTTGAACATATCGCGATTGCAAAACTCGCGGCCCATTGACTTGTGTTAGCGCATATCGCTATAACACAACCAAAATGTGATATGGTATCGGATATCATACTGTTGTACCTTAAATACTTAACTAATGTAACTTTCCTACTTTTTAGTGTCGTATTATTTCTTCCTAGATACAAAGAGATTATTCCTTTAATCATTTACTTGATAAATATTGAAAGTTTGTTTTTAACTGATATATCCTCTTGATATATAAAATATTTTTCGTAAGATTGCCGAAGGTATTTATAAAACTGAAACGCCTAAACTTTAATTTAATTGAGATTTTACTGTGGCATTTAGATAAATATTGAAAAAGTTGAAAAAATCAAGTTTAAATATTGCCATATCTTTGAACCATATCTTCATAGGTCTGTTATTTTCAGTATTTATCATGTAACTGATTAAAACTCTACAAATCCTAGTACGTAACAATATGTGTGTCAAAGTATATTAAATAAATGTGATAACAAATGAGTTTATTATAGCGATATAAAGATTCAAGTATGGTGTTTTATTTCTATAATGAGCCCAACGAAGTAAGGTTTTACAAATCTTTTTTGGAAAGGAAATATTGATATTTGTCTATAAATTAAGGTGTAAATAATAAGCATTTTTTAATTTAGATAAATATTATATTTAAAGTGCTTATAATCTAGAAAGCAACTAACAAACTAAGCAATGCTATTAAGTCGCACATTTAAGTTAAAAGTTAACAAAACCTTCACCCTGTGATACTTACATACATATACATATAATCACGCCTTTATCCCTAATGGGGTAGGCAGAGCGTAAACGACCTACACAAAGCCCGTTCCGCCACGTCTGACAAAGTTTTGAGGGTTATTTAAGATAACTTGTAGGTACATTGCTGTAATGACAGGTTGTCAGCCCACCGCCTAAATTACAATATACTGAAACCCTCGGATCTCTTAGCTGGTTTTTACAGCATGCCCGAGAGGAAAAGCATCTGGCAAATTTTATGTTTTTCTCTCGCTCCCAGGCCAGCATGGAAGTATCCCACCCTGTGATATGACTGGAAAATGATATCCAAAAACATGATAGCAAAGTTGATTACATCGAGATCACGGATCGTTAGGGTCGTGCGTTCAAGATTTTATAATTTATGATGAATCCTATATGTGTGAGAAATCCGCCGGGCCGCACCACTGTCCGATGTGAGCGAGCACCGCGGTGACGGCGCCGCCGCTGCGGTTAGCGTTCACCGCGCGAGACCACCACTCGCGGTTTGCACAACGCCCTAACGAACAACACCAGTGTCAAACAATACGTCTTCTTCTTCTGTCGAATGGGTATCGAGTCTATCAACCCGATGAACCCTGGTGTCAGAGTTTTTAAACCGCCTAGTAGCACAATTATCAGGCCTCTGACATGGTTTGAGTAACGACCACTATCAAAGGGGACACGACAGGGGACCGACGGCTTAACGTGCCCTCCGAAGCACGAAATCTTTTTCTTTTCGGACAATCAGATGATTCAGCCTGCAATGTCCTAACCAAACTGGGGAAAAATTCACAAAGTGATAAATTCTCAAATATCAACTTTGTGTTTCCCCCCTGGGAATCGAACCCAGGACCTCCGGCTCAGGAGTCAGTAAACAATACGTTATACATACTTTATCCCTTAGAGCCAATCGGAGCGCTTCATGCAACAATAGGCGATCGAGTATACTATCGCGAGCTTGATTTCACGTAAAGATCTTTTTGATATGAAAAAGATTGTAAATAAGCTTTAGGTAAGTGAGTTTATGATTAGTAATAGTGTGAAACTGTTTATTGCATTTAGTAAAATATTTATAATGCTACGTAATATAATTAAGTTAAAACGTACGACGTTACAGGGATAGGCAGAGCGTAAACGACCTAAACAAAGGTCGCTTTGCCACGTCTGACAAAGTTTCGAGGGTTATTTAAGATAGATTTGTAGGTATATTGCTGTCGTGACAAATTGTTAAATTACAATATAGTGAAACCCTCGGATCCCTTAGCTGGTTTTTACAGCATACCCGGGAGGAAATGCAGCTGGGACATTCTATGTTTTTTTTCGCTCCGTGGCTAAATACGTCATAGCAGCCGAAAGTAGCTTAGAAACAATTGGTCATAGTCATAGACCTAGTCACACCCGTGCACACCTGGCGACGCGCTATAGGGAGCTCAAGACCAAAGGATTAACTTGAGAGGAAGCCAAGTGGCAGGTCTAAGATAGAGGAGAATGGAGAAAGCTCGTGAAGGCCCTATGTACCAGTAGGGTACCCTAAGAACCACAACATCATTTTACAAATTAAAAAACAAACTGACATGTCAAGTAAAACTTTTAAATAGCTTCAAACACACGGACACCATAATTTCATAAGATTGTTTAACATGACTTCGCATACGGTTGAAAATTAAAAAGAATTGTTATGAATCTGTAGTATCCTGGTTACGGCACCAAACTAACATGTCACAGAAATAGTATCGATTCCGTAGCTGTTTGCTACGACGGCGTAGCAATATGCTACAACTCTAATTGTAACTGAATATTTTCATAATAAACTCATACATATTATCACGCCTTAATGGGGTAGGCAGAGCATAAACGACCTAAACAAAAGTCGTTCGCCACGTATGAGGGCTATTTAAGATAGATTTGTAGGTATATTTCTGTAGTGACAGGTTGTCAGCCCATCGCCTAAATTTCAATATACAGAAACACTCGGATCCCTTAGCTGGTTTCTACAGCACGCCCGGGAGGAGATGCAGCTGGGATATTCTATGCTCTTATCTCGCTCCCAGTCCAGCATGGAAGAGTAATATACTCACCATTGGTAAAAGTGACGAGTCTTGACCCGAGTGGGTAGCCAGTCAAAACACAGCAAGCTTCTTCTGCACCTACGCTGGAACTATACAATCCTCGACTATCCACAGGCAGAGTCTACAAAACATTACTTTGCCTTAATACTGGGTGTAAGGGACAAAAGGGGTTGCTCAGTCAACAAAACTGAATAACTTTCACCAGGATTTTTTTTCAGGAAGTGAAAAAAAAATGGTTCTTTCATAAAAAATTACCACTTTGATCAGAAAAAATGTATGGAAAAGTTTCCTGAAATAATTTTATGGTGAAAGGAGTTCAGTGTCGTTGACAGAGCAACCCCTTTTAGTTTGTGGGATGCTGTCCTTTACACCCGGTATATTTTATACATTCAAAACAACAAAAAAAATAACATACATATAATCACGCCTTTATCCCTAATGGGGTAGGCAGAGCGCTAACAACCTAAACAAATGTCGTTTCACCACAATGCCTAAATTACAATATACTGAAACCCTCGAATCCCTTAGTTGGTTTTTACAGCATACCCGGGAGGAAATGCAGCTGGCACATATTGTTTTTCTCTCGCTCCCAGGCCAGCATGGAAGCAAAAAAATAAACAACGGGGAAATAATTAAAAATATCTGTAGAATGATTTGGTAAGCATATAAAATATAATCATCTAAAGACAATAGATATAATTTAACTTCAAATATGTACCTGTTCAACTGCCTGGTCCATAGACACGGAGAGTACCCATTCCCTGATCTCGTCTAAAGCAGTCCCGCGCAGGCAGGCGCTTTCTAGTAACAGAGGGGTGCGCGACCAATCCGTACATTCTGATGGAAAATACAAACAGGTCACATAGGCAATAGACATGGTTATGTGTGAGTGTCTCTCCTCTTAAATTTGGAAGAAGGAAGGTTGAATTTCAATTAATTTTACATAGGAATTAGTAAATGTTCTTGAAATGAAATAAAAACATTTATTTGCAGAAGGTTGAATTTCAATTAATTTTACATAGGAATTAGTAAATGTTCTTGAAATGAAATAAAAACATTTATTTGCAGAAGGTTGAATTTCAATTAATTTTACATAGGAATTAGTAAATGTTCTTGATATGAAATAAAAACATTTATTTGCAGAAGGTTGAATTTCAATTAATTTTACATAGGAATTAGTAAATGTTCTTGAAATGAAATAAAAACATTTATTTGCAGACACACACGGTCAAATTACAGTGTAGATAAAATCACAAGATATATAGTACAGGCGTGGAGCACCAACAATTGATATGCAAATATTCAATAATAATTAAAGAAATTATATTTTTTATTTTTTGTCAGACGTGGCGGAACGACCTTTGTTTGGGTCGTTTACGCTCTGCCTACCCCATTAGGGATAAAGGCGTGATTGTATGTATGTATGTATGTATATTTATAAAGTCAAGATTTTCTAGTTCATTAATAAAAAAGTCAAATTTAATATGTCAGCCTAATACATGTGTCAATAATAATAAAAATAAAAAAGAGATACATGAAAAATTTCAATCTTCGAGCCTCTAAGTTCAAGGGAGAGTCCAAATAGCCGTCTCATGACTTGTACCTATCATTAATTTATTAGAAACTTACCAAAATCTGTATAATCCAAAAGATGAGCAGAATCGTCATCAGCTGCTTCTGCTAAGTCCAGACTTCTATTCAGGAGCACGAATGCTTCTCTGAAGCTGCCGCTTCCTTCAGCACGCACGGCCAAACCACAAGCGTAATACACTGCGACATATTGGAAAAATTGTGTTAAATCGGGCAAATATGAAAGAAACAGAAAAATACCTGCCAAGTGATTTCTATGACATTGATTTCTAAAATGATGCTAAATTGGAGAGCAACACTGCATTCAAGATAATAATGTCTTCTATGAAAATCGACTAAAGAGTCTTACGTCAAATACAGGGTGTAAGGGACAGGCGGACAGCATCCAATAAACTGATAGGAGTTACTCAGTCAACAACTTCCATCAAGATTATTTTTCGGGAAAAGAAAAGGCTTTTCCATATAACATGTTCACCTCGATCAGACAATTTGTAAGGAAAAGCCATTTTATTTACACTTCCTAAAAAAAGTCCTGCTTCTGTGCCAAGTGTTAAGAGCCTTTTTTCAATGTCGTTGACTGAGCAACCCCTAGCAGTTTTTGGGATGCTGTCCCTTACTATAGTATTATATTCTCTGTGTAAGGGACACCTGGTATAGAGCTGAACTCTATCAGCTAAGAATACTAACCTACATCTGCGACTGTGATATCAGTATACCGTGGCAAGGAGCGTGCAGCTCTCGAAGCTATTTGCGGCACATGTAATGTCATCAGAAGCGTTATTGCCTGAAACAGTTAACATCTTTCAAATATTTTAAATATGTATAGCAAAAAGATGTCCAGTAGCCATTGCTACAAGAAAGAGACTCTATTTCTCTTGTCTTGTCATGTGGGTTTCGAATCGATCGATCTGATGAATCATGATGTCAGAGTTTCTATTAATCACCTAATAGCACAAGCAATAGGCCTCTGACATGGTTTGTGTAACGACCATTATTGCTATCACAATGCCGCTCGGGCAAGAAGCACTTCGCCGCTGGATAAACCAGAGCCGAAGTCATTATAGGATTCTGTCCGAGTCACCACTAATCTAATCTAGATCCAGCCTAGAGCAAACCTATCAGAAAGCAGTGGGGAACACAAAACTTCAACGCACCTGTAAAGATCGGTCATCAGCCCCGACAGCCAAGAGTACCGCCGCAGCATCCTTCATAGCCGAGAACGCTTTAGGAGCCATGGATATCCTCACGAGGATCTCGCTAGATATCGCTCTAGCTAGAGGCACGTCGCTGCTGGAGAGACCAGAGCCGGAGTCGTTGACAAGGTATTGTCGGAGTGTGTCGAGAACTTGGGATAACGCTTCTGGGACTTCTTCACTGTCGAGGTCCACTCCTTCTATACGCTATAGAAAAAAAAACAATGAGGGTAAACAAAAAAAACATAAAAAAACGATGCAGTAACTTTTTAATGGCGATCTGAAAGATTTAAATCTTAGCAACAATGTGCATTCACGTGTTCTAAATCGAATGCGCATACCGTTACCTTCGCTTTCATTGCATTAACATGAAGCTTTTCTTGACCCGCTGAAGCATTCCATGTCAACAGATTTGGGAAGACCCTTAGTAATGTACTTATTATTTTATTTTAAAACTGACATTTTCTCTTATTTTATTTTACTTTTTTGACATATTCACAAACATAATAAAGGGTACTTATTCTTGTAATATTTTTGTTTGACATTGTGTTATCCCACTGCTGAGCAAAGGCCTCTTTCTTCTTCTTCCACTTCCTGCTCAGCAGTGGGATGATGTAGGCTAAATAAGATAAAAAGATTTTGTTATACCTTTTTGTATATTTCTAAAGTTGAGTTTTTTAGTTTTAATTGTTATTATTATTGCAATGTAAATTATGAACTTGATAATGTGAAAAAATAAATCTAATCCATCATTTAACTCAAATTTAGCACCATCATGATTTATAAGTTTCTTCTTACCTGATGAGCTTTAAACAAATGTGCTGAATATCTCAAAGCATAGTGCGGTGCCTTAGCCCCGGCATGTGCCAAACACCGCTGCCAGTGTCCAGCCCGCGCCAGTCGCTCCAGGCCTTCTGTTTCAGCTTCTATTTCAGTTTCCGATACAGTGGGCGCTGGACCTGGTTCTTCTTCAGCATATTCAGATGATACACCTGTCATACCACAGAATAAATACAAAATAACGAATAGAGTTTAGGTCGGAGATAGTGCTCAAACTACTACCCAAACACCGAAATTGTTTTTTTTTACAAAGAAATATTCCGAAAATTTTGTGTAGGTAAAACAGATTTCTCCAATAACTACTTTTTAGGCATTATGTATGGGGAAGATTGTGTTCATTTTATTATTCTGCCGATGTAGCTTGTAAATGATGTTTAGTTTCGTTTTCAGACTACCCTAAAAAAATTCGCACTATCTCAAAAATAACTCTGTATTTTGACAAAGACATCATGAGATGGTTATAATTTGGTGCCGTGACCAGGAATAATTTTATGATTCGTACCTATAGCGTCATCTTCACCTCCATCGTATCCCTCAGTGAGGGCTGATCGCAGTTGTTCTCCGACATCGCTTTGTCCTATTGCTGTGAATCTGAAATTATGAAATTGTCTAGAAATTGGATCGGTTGGGATGGTCCTGTTGTTTGGGTAGGTTAATTAAGTCAGTTGAATTGGCTACGTAGGTTCAATTGGATCGGTTGAATCAGTAGGGTCAGTTGGATCCGATAGGTCGGAGGGTTGGTTGTGTAGACTAAGTCGGTTAGATTTGTTGAGTCGGTTAAATAGGTTGGATTGCTAGGGTTAGTCGAGTTGGGTTCATTCATTAGTACATGCTACCTGTCAGCCAGCATGTCGGCCGCCTTCCTTCTACTGGCGCCCTGCAAGTGGTCCCTGGCCAGCCGCGCGGCCCTCAGTGCGGCGCGCTCAGCCAAGCGTGTCGCTCCACCCATAGCCCCGGCCGCGCTTGCGTTTATTAGCAGCTCTACTGCCTCCCCCCATTCGCCCCTGTACGAAACATCAATAGTATTAAAGATGCACCCTACCTAAGAAAATTATAAGGCCATAATGTGCAAGCAGGTATTTTTCATTTTACCTGTCAGCGTGATCAGCAGCCCTCTGCAGTAATGGCGGAACGGTCGGTGGTACCGGCTCAGCGCTGTCAGGAAGGTATTCACGGGACACACGAGCTGCCTCCTCCCATAATTCTGAAGATTTCAGTGGAAAGCAATTACGTCATTTAACTTCGCCAAGGAACTTCAGACGGTCACATTTTAACCATGGATTTTGTGTCATATTCATATGTGAGTAAAACTGGTGTTGAAAAAGGAATGTCTTACCAAGTTCCTTATAATGTTGCACGACCTCTCTTGGCCGGTTAGCGCGTATCATCAGCGTTTCAAACTGATTCAGATCGCCTCGTTCTGCCGCCGCCCTAGCACCTTCTACCAGCACTTCTTCCACCTACAATCACAGATCAATCAATCATGATGTTTTTACCCATTAAGTGCAAGTTTCTTCCATGCTGGACTGGGAGCGAGAGAAAGACATAGAATATGCCAGCTGCATTTCCACCCGGGCATGCTTTAAAAACCAGCTAAGGGATCTGGGGGTTTCAGTATATTGCAATTTAGGCGATGGGCTGACATCCTGTCACTACAGCAATATACGTACAAATCCTTCTTGAATAACCCTCAAAACTTTGTCAGACGTGGCGGAACAAGCTTTGTTTAGGTCGTTTAAGCTCTGCCTACCCCATTAGGGATAAAGGCGTGATTATATGTAGTATTAAGTGCAGTGAAAAAAACGTGTATTAGCTGGTCATCCAGGAGACACAATTTTTTCATTGCTTTTGAAGGGTGAGAATAAGAAACACTAACAGTTTCTAAACTGTGACAGCCTCGGCTTCTTTACAACCCTGGTCTTTCTTACCATGTGATCCGCATGTTGCTCAGCCAGCTGCAAGGCGCGTTGGTGGTGCCCCCTGGTCATCCACATGCGTACTGCGTCTTCATACGCATTAGCTCTGATGAAGGCAGCCTCGGCTTCTTTACAACCCTGGTCTTTCTTACCATGTGATCCGCATGTTGCTCAGCCAGCTGCAAGGCACGTTGGTGGTGCCCCCTAGTCATTCACATGCGTACTGCGTCTTCATACGCATTAGCTCTGATGAAGGCAGCCTCGGCTTCTTTATAACCCTGGTCTTTCTTACCATGTGATCCGCATGTTGCTCAGCCAGCTGCAAGGCGCGTTGGTGGTGCCCCCTGGTCATCCACATGCGTACTGCGTCTTCATACGCATTAGCTCTGATGAAGGCAGCCTCGGCTTCTTTATAACCCTGGTCTTTCTTACCATGTGATCCGCATGTTGCTCAGCCAGCTGCAAGGCGCGTTGGTGGTGCCCCCTAGTCATTCACATGCGTACTGCGTCTTCATACGCATTAGCTCTGATGAGGCAGCCTCGGCTTCTTTATAACCCTGGGCTTTCTTACCATGTGATCCGCATGTTGCTCAGCCAGCTGCAAGGCGCGTTGGTGGTGCCCCCTGGTCATCCACATGCGTACTGCGTCTTCATACGCATTAGCTCTGATGAAGGCAGCCTCGGCTTCTTTATAACCCTGGTCTTTCTTACCATGTGATCTGCATGTTGCTCAGCCAGCTGCAAGGCGCGTTGGTGGTGCCCCCTAGTCATCCACATGCGTACTGCGTCTTCATACGCATTAGCTCTGATGAAGGCAGCCTCGGCTTCTTCAGGATGCTCCTCTGCTAATGCAGCAGCCTCATGACGCGTCACTTCACGCTTAGTGATTCCTCCGCCAAGTTCACTTAATTCCATGGCAATGTCCCATCTGTCCATAAAAATGTATAAATACTTGTTTCGTTCACAGTAAAGGATTGAAAATTCTGAGTCAGTTGTAAGTTCATCTTGTGGACTAACAACTGACTCTTATGGGGACGAGACCTAACCTCTCCACGCGTGGCAATGATTAACACCGAAGGGTAGAATTTTAGACAAACACCATGTTTTGACAAAAAGAAGAATGTATTCTACTTCAAGAAAGCAAAGAAATCCTTACGTACCTTTGCGCTTGCAATGCCCATCTAGCCCCAAGAGCAGCCAATCCCCGCGCCGCTAGGAGTCTGGCAGCCGGCGCACCGCCCAAAGCACCCGCCCATTGTAATGCGACCTGTATCAACATACAACAAGACTGATATTTCTACAACAACTACCAGCAACAAAGCTGCTTCAAAAGCCTTCAAAAGTCCCTTATCCGTATTCGAACAAAACTACGGGCCGGGAAGCAAACTCAAGAAAGAATAGGGTTTAGAACGAACCTGTTGCTGGACACTACTAGGAGCGTGTGCGCGTGCCACTCGTTCGGCACCTTCCCATTGCCCCACCGTTCGATACATCTGGATAGCACTCTTCCAATCACCTAAACAAAGAGTGGATTAACAAGACGTAAGAAAACCACGATTGACCGTAGGTCTTACTGTATTAAGGTTTTACCGGCTTGGATATAGTAGTTCTCGGCAGCCTTCAAGTCCCCTGACGCGTGAAGCGCTTGTGCCACATGGCGACGCGTGGCTTCCAGCAACGAACTGCGGTGGGCAGCCACCAAACGCAGCATGGCTTCGTATTGGGTCGCTTCCTGATAGAATGACTACAATTTAGTAGGTGTTCAAAGAATTATATAGATACCACTTAACTATAAAACCGCCGCTGCCACATAGTTTCTCCAAATGTAGGTGCTACTTGGTTTCTCCAAATGTAGCCGATTGTATTGACAAGTACTTAGTAAATGGTACACCGAATAGAGGATTTTTAATATTTTCCCGAGAGTTAAGAAGTCATAAGAATGACAAATAAATCTGTTTAGTATTGCATTTTTTTCAAAATTGTAAGAGCTACCTTGTACATAGAGATAGCGTCATCCGCTTCACCAAGCCCAATATAAATCTGCTCAGCTTTCCTCAACTGCCCCTCTTGTTTGAGTTGTTGAGCCAGTGGTATGTAGATGTCCCTAGTTTCCTCTTCAGATAGCTGTGCGGCCGCCAGACGCAAGCCGTCAGCTACTCGACCAGCGGCGTTGTATGAACGAACGCAACGCTCCGCCATGCCACAGGAACTTAATACGCGTTCTGCTGTTTCCCACTCCTGGATGTATACGATAAAATATAGGGAATAAATAAGGTACTAAATTCACGTTTCTTAATAAATCGATATAGGTAGAGGAAATGATAAACTTACTTGAATTGAAATAAAATGATCCCCCAATTGTTCGCACTCTTCTCGTATGGATTCCTTGTCTTCGATTACCTGAAGAAGGATAATATGTTATTTCTTTTTATTTGAATTCTGGGGTGATAATAAAAAAGATAGTTTCCTATTTTTTTTAAGAAAAAGGGTAATTACATCATAACAACGTATCAATATTTTGGAACTTATGGTCTTCGCTGAAGCATTTGCCACGGTTTTTGTACCTATCCCACTTAAAAACTCAGGCAGAGAGTTGTAATTTTATGGAAGTTGATGCCCAATATCATGGTTGTTACAAATTTAATAAACAGACGTAATCTGTGGGCGTAATCGTCATCTTCATCTTGATGTCCCCCAAGGTAGTAATCTTGGTCCCATGTTTTTTGTTACGCATATCTTTCATTTTTCATTTCATTTCATTTATTCAATAAACAGTGTACACTGTGTGCGAATGATTTTAACATAAAATCTATTAAAACTATAAAAAATAAAATTAAACTTATACTTAAACTAAAACTAAAAAGATTACATTATCTATCAGAAAAAATAATCATTTACTTCATTTCATTAATAAATTCAATAAATTAATCATTCAAAACAATAATCCAAAATATATTTATAAGTCTTCAATGTTATATAAAACCTTATCTAACAGAAAATGTTTTAGTTTAGTCTTAAATACTACTATATTATTAATACATTTTAATTCATGTGGCAACTTATTAAATATGTTTACAGCTTGGTACCTAGGGCAGTGTTTGACTATGTTGAGACTCGGCTTTATATCACAATTTAAATCTAATCTACGTGTTTTTAACCTTTTTATCATGTCTTCTTCTGATTCGTATTTGTATCAATTTTTTACAATGTCAACAAGTAGCACTAAAACATAGAGGCTAGGCACAGTTAATATTTCATATTTTTGGAAATATACTTTACATGACTCCCACGGAGGGATGCGTGCCATAGCCCGTATAGCCCTTTTTTGTACCGTGAACGCCTTTTTAATATTATAGTTGTAGCTATATCCCCAATATTTAATGCTATAGCGCAGCTTTGATTCTACTAGAGCTGAGTAAACTATTTTAAGCTGATCGAGTTTAAGAGTGTCTCGCAGGATCCTTAAAGCATAACAGGCAAAGCTGATAGAACTCTCGATTGAATTTAATTCCTGTTTCCAGTTTAACAAAGTATCCATATGAATACCGAGAAATTTTACTACCCCTACCAATTCTACCTTTTGGTTATTCAATGTCAAGTTTAACGTAGCCTTGTTATTCACTGTAGATTTAAACAAGATTCCGGAGGTCTTTTTTAAATTAATTTTTAAATAATTTGTTGAATTATTTACAAATCCATCTTGAATAACCCTCAAAACTTTGTCAGACGTGGCGGAACACCTTTGTTTAGGTCGTTTACGCTCTGCCTACCCCATTAGGGATAAAGGCGTAATTATATGTATGTATGTATGTATTTGTTGAAAACCACTCACTAAAAGCTGTTAAGGTGTCATTTGTCACCCTTTCAAGTGCCTCTATGGAGGGTTTCGATAAAACCGCGTTCGTATCATCCGCATATATGACTAAGTTGGCATCAGGCATTTATTAGAAACATAATTTATTAAGTCGTTTGTAAAAATTAGGAATAGTATTGGCCCCAGTATGGAGCCCTGTGGAACCCCTCTACCTATTCGACTAAGCTTGGATTTGCCTATTTTTTCCGATCCATCTTTCCCTAACTGTTTTACTTCTACAAACTGTTTACGATTTCTTATGTGTGACTCACATAAAATCAATGATGAACCTCTGATTCCGTAATGCTCTAGTTTATTAAGTAAAAGTCTGTGATCAACCATATCAAACGCTGAACTTAAATGTAAAAATATTCCCGCTACTTTCATCTTGTCATTTAATTTACAAACTATGTCATTAAGTAATGTGTCTATTGCATCCGATGTACCAACTCCACTTTGGTAACCGAATTGTCTGGAATTTAAAATTTGATATTTCCTTAAATGTGCTAAAAGTCTTATCTTTATAAGTTTTTCAAACAGTTTGGAGAGTGTGGGAAGCAAAGAAATTGGCCGACAATTTTTGGGGTCAAGATGAGAATCCTTTTTGTTAACTGGGATGATTTTAGCTGTTTTGAGCTGCTCTGGAAAGATTCCAATTTTTAAGCAGTTATTGAATAGATAAGCAAGAGGTATGGCTAAAAAATCAATATTTTCTTTAATTATGGAGACTGGAATTTCGTCGTATCCTGTTGATGGTTTTTTTTTCCATTTGTACGGTTTTGCGAATATCTTGAGGTGTTATATCCCTAACAAACATATCATCTGAGATCCTATCAGAATTTTCCTTTAAAATTCTTAACGCCTCCATACGATTGCCAAAAGATGATAAATTGCCGTGATTAAATTGTTCCGAGAAAATATTTGCCAATTCAGTAGGTTCATCTATAATTTTACCATCAACTTTTAGCACGAGTTGTTCACGAGAATTGACAGAGTTTTTGGAGCCTATTTTATTGACAACCTTCCATATACCCTTTGTTTTGTATCTTTCTTTATTAATTTCCCATTGAGTCGCTATACATCTTGCCTTTGCCAGTACCTTTCTGTATATTTGAATGTATTTTGTTTTGTATTCGAATAAGCTAGAGTCATTATGCGAACTATTTTATTTTATTTTATTACAAATAGGAACACCAACATCAGTCAAATTTTGCATTCATGGGTACAAACAAAATAATAATACATTTCTAATTTGAGTGACAATTAGAGGTGTACACATCGTTCACTACAACAACAGTAAACTAATCTTAAAATTAAAAACTTAAAACTATGTAAGTATTATAAAAAAATATTAATTAGAAATACACTAAACTAATTTAGTTGAGATCAATTGAGGTCAAGTGAGTAAAAGGTATTCATGATTGTTGAAACATTACGTTTAAAATTATGAAGTGAGTTGCTAAATACATCTATACTGTCGTTTTTATAACTAATTTCATTATAAGACCTACACATTCGTGTTATAGGCGAATGAACACCGACATTGGTACGACAGTAAGGAACATGTAGAATATTTTTGGTATCTAGGGTATTTATATGGTACTGTTAGGGAAATTTGTTCTAGAATATCTTGGCAGTCTATCTTGGAGTTAATAATGTTATGCAGAAATACCAAATCATGCTTGTTCCGACGGGATTTAAGTGTAGCTATTTTGAAATGTGATAAGCGCTGGTCATAGGGTACTCTGTGTGAAATACCTGGTGTATTAAAAGCAAGATGTCGTGTAAATGATCTTTGGACTGATTCTATACGTTGTGAAGACACACTATACATGGGGTTCCAAGCAACACTCGCGAATTCTAACCGACTGCGTACTAAAGCGTTAAATAGTATTATCTTTGTCTTTGGTAAATGGAAATCTTTTGTGTTTCTTTTAATAAAACCTAACATTTTGCATGACTTCCGAACAACTATATCTATATGAGGGTTGAAAGTAAGGGGTCTATCTAACACAACACCCAAATCTCGAATTTCGTGAACCTCTTGCAGTTGTACGCCGTTGAGCTTGTAAACAAAATTATGTGGAATTATTTTCCGAGTAAATTTGATGTGATAACATTTGTTTATATTAAAGATCATGTTGTTGGAGATGCACCAATCCCAAACGCGATCCAGGTCAGACTGCAGAAGATCACAAGCTGTTGGTGATGCGGTGATGTATAACTTTAAATCATCAGCGAACAAGGAGAATTTAGAGTGTTGTATGACTGAACAGATATCATTAATAAATAAAAGAAATAGAATTGGTGCTAAGTGCGAACCTTGTGGGACCCCTGATGTAGTATAATATGTGTGGGATTTGTATCCATTAGTGGTAACTAGTTGTGTTCTGTACTCCAAATATGATCTAAACCAGTTGAACAGTGAACCGCATATTCCGCAAGATTTTAGCTTTTGCAAGAGTAAAAGATGATCAACTTTGTCAAACGCACTCTTAAAGTCTGTATAAATAGCGTGAACTTCTTGTCCATTGTCGATCGCTTTACTTATATCTGCAATGTAAGAAACCAAGTTAGTCTGAATTGATCTACCGCTGTGAAAACCATGTTGGTTTTTGGAAATAATATTGCGTACATGATTGGAAACTATGGGGGTTGTTAATGATTCGAAAATTTTTGCAAATGAAGATAATACTGAGATGGGTCTGTAGTTTTCTATGTTACTTTGGTCACCTTTTTTATACACGGGGACAATTTTCGCTTGTTTCCACACTGATGGAAATATACCTTCAATTAGAGACTTGTTAAAAATTAAATATAACGGATAAGATAGTTCCTGTGAACATCGTTTGATAAATAATTGGTGAATGTTGTCTGGGCCGCTTCCTTTAAAAATATTGATGTGTTTAATTTCCTTAATTATATCTTTTTCGGGTATAAATATGTGGCTTAAAAGATTTTCTGACAAACAAGGTAGATTGGTAACGGTATTTAAATTGCAAGAGTACATTGATTCAAAATGGGAAGCAAAAAGGTTTACGATTTCAGGACCAGAGTTGGCAACGACATCTTTTCTGTACATTCTGTTCGGTAAAGCGGATATTCCTTTTCTTTTATACTTAAAATAACGCCAGAAAGCTTTCGGGTTTTTCGTAATATCATTTTCTATGTTGTGTTTATAGTTTACCAAGCATGTGTTGTACAGGTTATGACACCGTTCACGTAAAATCTCAAATTCATTTTTATCGCGTGGGTTTTCGAACATTTTGTATTTTTCACGAATTTTATTTTTTTCCTTTAGTAATTTTATTAGCTTATTCGTAAACCAGGGAGGGTATTTGGACTTAAGTAACTTACGTTTTGGAACAAATCTTTCAATTATGCTGTACAGAATATTGTAGAAAACAGTCACCATCCCGTTAACATTTTTACTTTTAAATATTTCATACCAGTTTAAGTTTTTAAGTTCGAATTTGATATTTTGAAAATCTGCTTTGAAATAGTTAAAATCTTCCCTTGGTAGGGGTTTCAGAAAACTATCTTTAGGAAAATCTATGGTAACTAATAGGTTTGGATGATATTCATCTAGTTTCGACAATAATTCTAATGGTTCATGAATATTTACTGTACAAACATTACTAATTATTAGGTCTAGAAAGCTACCCTCATCATTTGGTATGTGGTTAAACTGGTGTAAATTATTAGCTGAAAGGAAATCAATCATGTTGTAGCCTATAAGAGATTCATAATTGGAAGGAACTGTGTGTGATTTATCATCGGTTTGAGTCCAGATGATTGGTCTAAGATTAAAATCTCCAAGAATAACAGCACTATCAACGCGATCCAGCACCAAACTGGCATTATCAACAAATTTTGATTGTGTCTCTAACCTGGCTGGTGAGGGCAGGTAAACAGCACAAATAACAAGCTTTCTTACAGTGTTATTTTCTTTTAAGTTAACTGTAACCCATAAATCTTCACACTCACTCTCCCATTGGTACATTCGAGCTGAAGGAATGTCGTGTGATACAGCAATCATCACTCCTCCGCCATCCTGTTTAGAGCTATTAATACAGTCGCGATCACGGCGATAAACAGTATATCTGCTGTCAATAAACTCTTCGTTACATATATTACTATTTAACCATGTTTCTGTTAAAACTATAACTTTGTACTCACTTTGTAATATATTGTTATACACATCGTTAGTTTTTGTACGAAGACCACGTACGTTTTGATAGTAAATTTGGACGGAATCGAATTTTAATTCTTAAATGTAGGGTAACATTAACTAACAGGTATAAAATGGTTAAATTATTAGGTTATAAGCTTAAGGCTATCAGAATTGCGAATGAGAAGACATGAGCAGGTTTCATCCTTACGCACGTATATCCGTCCATCACGAACCCAAGTGAACTTGTATTTCATCTCCTTGGCTTTCTTCCGAGTAGCTGCGTGAAGGGATTTGTTAGAGGGCATCAGATGCTCAGTGACATAGATGGGGGTTGCTTGACCAGATAATCCTAATATCTGTGAGTTGAGTTTATCCTCGACTTTTTTATTCCTGTTGTATTTTACTATGGCAGCCAGAAGTATATCTCGCTGACGGACGTTTCGTAGCTTTGCAACTATTGCACGGGGCCTGTTGTTATCTTTGTCCAGTTTGGCGACTCTTGTGACTTGTTGTATGTCATTATCCAATAATGGACAGCCAACAGTTTCTCCTATTTTTATCAAAGTGTTAGTCAAGTTTTCGGAGCGACTTTCTGGAATACCATTTACCTCGACATTGTTCACTCTCATGGATTGTTCAACACTACTGAGGCGGTGGGTAAGTTCTTTAACAGTGCCGTGTAGTTCCAGGTTATCCGTCTGAAGGCAATTTATGATCTCATTTTTCTCTTCGACTGACCTCTTCAGATCTTCATACTGCTTGTTAAAGAATTCGAACGAGTCACGATAACTAGCTAGCTCATCATTTATGCTCTTTAACTTCTCTGCAACTCGATGTTTAATTATCTGAGACATTTCTTGCCTGAGAATTTCGCGAAGTCTGCTCTCGGTAACGTACGACTCTTTAGTAGGCTGCATTTCCGTCATCTCCGCGGGAGAGTGGACTAAAGTGACTTTTTCGTTTACTTTAATCGTTTTAGGTGGAATATGTAAGTTTGCAGGGGCGGGGGAACGTTTGTTCTTCGCGTTGTTATCCTCTTGACGTCTAGATTCACTGCAAAAAGGGCAAAGCACAGTGCGTTTGAGCTCATCCTGGTGTTCCCGGAATTTGGCGGAATCGATGTTTAGACACGTATAGTGATAACGTTCCTTGCATTTAGAACAGCACAGAAGATAACCTCGATCAATTTTTTCTTTACAACTTATGCAGTTCAGTCGCGAAGTCATCTTCTAGAAGAAAGATTCCGATAGGATTGTGAAATAGACGCTCGATCACTGGGATACGGTCGAAACTCGCAGGCCGCTTCGCGGAATCGCCGCGCTAAAGGTGAATGACCGCCGCCGGTTGCCAGGCGAGCGAGCGAGCCCGCGCGAATCACAATTTATTAATCCGAAGATTTTGCCAAAAGTATCACTTCTTCTTAAAAACTATTTACACAGATCACTAGTATGCACTTATAGCTGTATTTTAATGCGCAGTTTAAGTCCTACAATTTTAATAAACACTACTTTTGAGAATTATTTACACGGAGCGTCGAAAAACGATGTTTACTGTTTCGCGCGAGTTTAATATAATATCTATCCAAGGAGCATAGCACACGTTTCATTATACTAGATACCTTAATACCTTTACTTATCCATTTTAATGTCCTATTTCTAATCACTCTTACTTTTTTCTTCCTTAACTTAAAACAACTTTTAAATGTTTCGCTAAAGCATTTTAAAAAACTATTTATTCCCATGTTTGTCCAATTTGTCTCAATATTTTTTTGTTTAAAGAAGGCTTTATTACTTTTTGTTATTGCTCTACGAACTATGTAAATTCCTTTCCTTCCATGGTTCTTCATTGTTATTTTTACCAGTTAAGCTAGTTAGTATTGACGCATGTCCATCCGCTAATCTGTTATGATCAACTGCAGTAGTTAATACAAATTCATTCGATATGTTGGTTAAAATATTATCTATACCAGAAGAAATACTGATTCTTATAAAAGTAACACTATTTATAAGATATCTAAAATTATAACATGTCAGTAAATTTAAAAATTCACTCTTATCCGCTGACTCTACCAATACATTTACATTAAAATCACCAATAATTACTACTTGTTTGTCATAAAATTTCTGAAGTAATGATTCGAGTTTATTCAAAAAGATGTCAAATTTATTGCCGTTCTGATAGCAGCAGAATATGTATAAGTTAGTATCTAAGTCTTTTATTCCACATTTCTCAAAACTATCTACACAAGTGAGTTTTTTGCAAGCTGTAATTTCCTCACATTTACGGTTTTTATGTGCTAGTATGAGAGTTCCTCCTCTAGTTTTTTTTTTCTCTAGCATAGAATGTTATTAACTCATAATTATCAAACTGCAAGTATTTGGCAGAGTATTGCTCACTAATACAAACATAATCTTGTTTAGAACTCAAACAATCTCAGTAAAGCTGAAATTGGTCTTTTTTCGTAGATATCCTTCAAACATTCTGATGTACTAAATTTACAGTCGGTGGTTGAATAACTCTACTTGATTTATGAGTAACATTTGGTTCACAACTACAAACTGAAATTTACTTGGAACAAAAATATGACTCACAACTCTTATTTATCTCTCTTGTCTCTTCACTACAACTGCTATTCACGAAAAAACTCTTCTCTTACAGGGGTTTGTTTTGTAAGCAGAGTTCTTTCCATGTTACACTTAATATACATAATGGCTCTCCATATTGATGACAATCTTTAATCTATGATAATCGTGCAGCATGATTTCGAACTGCTCACCGTTTTTATTTTCAGAACAAATTAGCTGTGTCAAAGTGTCCAAAAATCCTGACTCTGTGTAATAATTGCCAATTCCACCTCCAATTAAAACATTTGTATTTATAAGAGTACTTAAAATATTCTGTAATATTGCATAAACCGGTAAACAGTTCGAATCATATTTACTAGGCAAAATCACTACAAAATCGTTTTTAGAGTTGGTAATACAGTCATTAATACAAGTATCCACTAGTCGATCCGAAGTCGCATATGGTTTCAGCACTGCAGTTACAATAAAACCAGGTCCCAGGTAGTTTTGTAAAATTATTCTAATAAATACCTCGTCCTTGTTCATCAGCATATAATCGCACACGGCGCAAGTAACTCTTCCTTGAACAAAAATCACAGACCTTTGCTTCATAAACCTGTAGAATCATACAGACCTGAACAATCTGAAGCGCGCGTTTGTAGTGGTGTGCCTTGATAGCAGCAGCTAGGGCGGCACGTGTCTGTCCCGCCTCGATAAGATGTGGCACCGCCGCACCCGCTTGCCGTGAAGATACCAGCCAGTTGCCCCACATGCCTTCTAATCGAGTCACTTCCGACGGACATGCCTACAATATTCATTGAACAAAGTTTATCATACCCGTGTTTAGCCCGCAAACCCGCAAATTCCAAAAAGGATGGATAAAGTTGAGGACTGACTGACATCATCCAGTTACCCCACAATCTGCTAGTTCCAGTAAAGTACATTTTAAAATCTGTTAAGATTAAAATGATACACTATTACATATATATGTATAATGATACACTATGGCATATTGTCTCAAGAACGACAACGAATGAGAATATTATACCCTAATATAAGCACTTACGATCAAAAAGCTCCAGTAACCGCAAATTAATAGTTTCATTTCGAACAGAGTTCAGAACTATTACTTACCTCTCTAGCAAGTTGAACTGCTCTGGCGAAGTTGTGACCTCGAGCGTAATACTCTACCGCAGCCATCGTTTCTCCCTTTCTCTCCGATAGTTCACCCACCATCTCCCACCATTCTTCCTAAAATTAAAAACGCTTGTAACAAGTTGCAAAGAGTGTATCTGTAATTTGTATCAAGTACATCTGATGGAAACTACTCTAAAAAAAGCTTTCAAATATTCGATTGCAAGAAGTAATGATTACCTGAATCAGCTGTGTATGTACGGCATCAACTAATTCATTGTCCCTCAACATTTGTGGGTGTTGCAGTAGCAAGGAGGCAGCGCGCCTCGCTCGACCTCCTTTCAGCCACAATCTCACTGCACCTTGCACGTCGCCTGTCGAGGCTAGAGCTGCACCGGCTTCACCCAGACGACCTTTCGACGAATAACCACTACATAGTATAAAACAAAGTCGCTTTCTCTGTCCCTATATCCCTATGTATGCATAAAGCTTTAAAACTAAGCAACGGATTTTAATGCGGTTTCTTTTAATGGATAGAGTGATTCAAGAGGAAGGTTTATGTATAATATAGTAGAGAAACACTGATAATTTCCGTGCGAAGCCGGGGCGGGTCGCTAGTAGCTTATAAATTAACAACTATTCACTTGTTTTTAACGGAGGTGTAAGACCTCTACGTTTCGACTCTTTACGAGAGTCTTCTTCATGGAGAGTAAAAATCACGTCACACCGCCCGCCGTTTGTGATTTTCTAGTGAGTAGTCGTTAATTTATCAATATGAATAACACTTGTTCATCATTTAGTGATAGAATAATAGCTTGAATAAGCTGTTTAATAATCACATCATTGTCGATGAAAATCTACATCACTGCTACGTATTAACAAATACCAACCATATGATGAAAAATCCATACATTGTTTTACATACCAAGGACCTATACTACAAGAAATAAGTAAATGATAATTTAGTATTGACCTAAACGCTCTTAGTCCTAAAAAGTATAGAAAGTGCTACACCGTACACCACAACAAAATTCAATATTACGATCTGAACTGACCTTGATGCGTTTTAGAGATCAAATTAAAGTAATCTCTCACCTGTAGAAGTCAAGTAATCCATATGTTGTTGTTTCAAGTTCATCACCGATGCTCGATCAGTTTTCTCCGCCAGCGCTATAGCGTCCGTCCACTTGTTAAACTGTTTGTACATATTGATGGCTAAGTCTGGTCGGTTGGCTTTTTTCACGTAGCATTCTTCAGCTGTAGCCAGATCACCAGCAAATATGGCTAGACGTGCCCTAAGAATGGGGCTGTTGAGACCTGTTTATGAAAAATATTAGTCCGGTTTACTATTTGAAAGGAATAGCTACATATTTTACCCATACATACATATAGTCACGCCTTTATCCCTAATGAGGTAGGCAAAGCGTAAACAACCTACACCAGGGTGTCCGCCACGTCTGGCAAAGTTTTGAATTTTTGTTTTTTTTTTAAGTAAGATAGATTTGTAGGTATATTGCTGTAGTGACAGGTTGTCAGCTCATCGCCTTAATTGCGTATACAGAAACACCCTGATTCCTTAGCTGATTTTTACAACATACCCGGGAGGAAATGCAGCTGGTACATTCTATGTTTTTCTCTCGCTCCCAGTCCAGCATTAAAGAAACCCTACACTTACAGTGTTGAGAAATAAAAATGTGTAGGTATCGCTATTGTAAGAACTGAGAACTTGTCTGACAGCCTATCGCCAATTTTAAAAACTACCTCACCCCGCTTTTTAGGTTTTACAGTAAAGTCAAAAGAGTAGGGGCAAAGCTCCAATGGGATAGCTCTTCCTATATTTCTGAACAACTTTTGTTCTACGACTGGATAGATAGCAAACTAAAAGGTGATTTGAAAGTCAATAAGTCGCCCGCCTTCAACGATCCGAAACTGCCTTTTTACAAGCTTGCCAAGAAATACAAAGTTCGGTGTGAATCTAAGTTTGTGTTATTGCAAGTCGAACTATCAGAAAATTCACGAATAAGTTTCGTAGCATTTTACCGCTTTCGTAGAGCAAAACTATTGGAAGAAAATCGTGTTTGCATTTGGGAAAGTTATTGGAATATTTGGAAATTTGCCAACGAATCAGTCAACTTTGGTAGTGTGGTGTGAAGGTAATTTCTCTGGTTTTGTTCTTTACAAAGTTCCTAACAATTTTCAATAAAAGAAAACCTCTGGAAAATAATTGAACCATCAAGTTTGCAGAACCTATTAACAACAACAATAAGAAAACGTATTTAAAAATGTAACATTTCTTACCAGCTGTGACGTCACCGTTGCCTTCTGCCGCCGCCAACTCGACCGTCTTATCAAGATAGAACGTGCGCGCTTCATCTCCGATCTCGCGGTAACATTTCGCTGCCAGCTAGCAAATGGGAGAAATAGCATTTTACTTTATTGTGTTTTTTCTACTACCGCTATTAAATTCTGAAAAAATCGCAAGTAAGAAATTTGAAAAATTATTTGTATTTTTTTGTTCAGTCCTATCCCAGCTAAAAACAAGGACATAGTAAATGCTGATAAAGGATACACCCCGGAAATGAGTATTAGCATTCCCTCTGAATAATATCTCTAATCATCACCTAATCATGCACTGCTCACCAGTCCATCTATCAAGCGTGGTGAGTTTGGCAAATAATGTAACTGGAAAAGTTCCTTTAAGGTAATAGTAAAATAAAAATGTACTTGAATATCTCATGCTGGCCTGGGAGCGAGAGAAAAACATAGAATGTGCCAGCTGCATTTCCTCCCGGGCATGCTGTAAGAACCAGCTAAGGGATCCGAGGGTTTATTTATATTGCAATTTAGGCGATGGGTTGACAACCTGTCACTACAGCAATATACCTACAAATCTTTTTTAAATAATCCTCAAAACTTTGTCAGACGTGTCGTTAACGCTCTGCCTACCCCATTAGGGATAAAGGCGTGATTATGTATGTATATGTATATATGTGCTTTTTTCCTACTACCGCTATTAAATTCTGTAAAAATCGCCAATAAGAAATTTGTAAAATTATTTATATTTTATGTTCAATCCTATCCTAGCTCTTCAGAGGGCGTAGTAAATGCTGATAAAGGATACACCCAGGAAGTGAAGCCATCTGTGAAGCTATGCAAATAATGTAACAGGAGAAGTTCCTTTAAGGTAATAGTAAAAAAATGTGTACTTGAATGTCATCGTTGCAAAGAGCGCGATCAGCTAGTTGCCTCCACAGCGGCGCCACGTCCGCGCCGTGTCCCACGCCGGCGAGGTATCGTGCACAGCCCGCGAGATCACCGACACGAAGTGCGTTATCTGAAGGAAACAAGCCTTATTCAAATAACAAGTATTTCTTACTTTTTGGTGCCGCGACCAGGATAAAAAAAATCGCTGGGATTTTAAATCTTGGTCAAGGTCACGGCACAGAATTAATAAAGTACTAACGTAGTCACGGTACCAAACATATGGTATTTTGTATAGTAATATAATCACCAAAAAATTATAATTTTATAGAAGAGTATTTCTTAAACTTCAATGCTGGACTGGGAGCGAAAAAAACATAGAATGCGCCAGCTGCATTTCTTCCCGGGCATAAAAACCAGCTAAGGGATCCGAGGGTTTCAGTATATTGCAATATAGGCGATGGGCTGACAACTTGTCACTATAGAAATATACCTACAATCTATCTTAAATAGCCCTCAAAACTTTGTCATACGTGGCGAACGACTTTTGTTTAGGTCTGCCTACCCCATTAAGGCGTGATAATATGTATGTATGAGTTTATAATGAAAACATTCAGTTAAAATTAGCTCTGCCTACCCCATTAGGGATAAAGGCGTGATTACATGTATTTCTTAAATTCGGCAATTTCGCTTTCACTTTGTGGCTTATAGATTTTGCGAAGTGGTTTTATGGATTTTTGGCAGATTACTATAGCTTACTGAATGCCAGTCTATGCTCGTCAAGCTGCAAATACGCCAGCTGCCCTCCTTCAAACAACACCTTCCTCGCTGCCACCTCGACAGCTGTTCCTCCGCCGCACTCTGCCATTTCAACACTCCCAGGATCCCATGCACTATACCTGAAATAGTTTTTTTATTTTAGCATCTTCCATGATTTTACCACGAAGTTTGTATATCTATTCACAATGCAAATAGTCTTATTTTATTTTGAATTTAATGTCTTACCAAATAAGAAGATGCGTCGGGGTCTGCGCAACAACTGCGTCACTATTTTCAATCCATTGAACGAAACCAACGCCGCTTGCGATGATTTCCTGAAAATTAACATGACTTCTACTCTTATGAAGTACTATGGAATAAATGAATGGGCTGCTACAACTGCCTCCGTGGTCTAGTGGCTAGTGCCATGGACTCCAAATCCGGAGGTCCTGGGTTCTATTCCCAGGGGCGAAACGCAAAGTTGATATTTGAGAATTTATCACTTTGTAAATTTTTCCCCAGTTTGGTTAGGACATTACAGGCTGAATCACCTGATTGTCCGATAAAGGAAAAATATTTCGTGCTCCGGAGGGCACGTTAAGCCGTCGGTCCCGGTCGCTGTCTTTGATAGTGGTCGTTACTCAAACCATGTCAGAGGCCTGATAGTTGTGCTACTAGGCGGTTTAAAAACTCTGACACCAGGGCTCATCGGGTCGTTAGACTCGATACCCACTCGACAGAAGAAGAAGAATGAATGGTGCCTAGAGAGATTTCATTACCTTGTCGCCCGTATCAAGCCGCAACAATAGCAGCCTTCGTCTAGTATCACGCAGCAGCAGTAGCTGGCCGCTCTCATTAAGCTCTAACCAATCTACCCGAGCTTCGTGCCACCATTGTCCTAGCTGCACGCCTGATAGATAGAAATGTTATAGTTTGAAGCCTTTCAAATAAAGAAACTATACAAGCAACGACAATTTAAATTGTCCTCTACGTAGCTAATGTAAAAATAAGTATCTGTTTTAATTTTTTAATTTTATTTGTGTGCCTGTGTTGTCTTACTGCATTTGCACTAGATCGAGATTATTTATTTTTGTTAGGGAGGGTTGAGGGAGGCCTTTCTCTGTAGTAAGACTGTTCAAATATTCCATTAAAAATAGTACGTGTAGGGCTTTGAAACGAATATTTGAACACAAAAGATACGCTACTCGCATTTTACAACAAAAATGCCAATCTATTTTCAAAAACTAGTTTGAATGTGTTTCGAGGCACATCCAATAATACTTTAAAAGCTAGCGCCAAAAAATGAAACAAAATATTTTTGATTTATGTTTTCTGGTATAACCTAGTTTTCAAAGGGAATATCTGAATAGAAATGTTAGAATTTGACTTCGAACAGAATAAATGATTTCGGAGAATTTTACATTCAAATCTAAAATTTAACTATTTACTTCCTTTCTAAAATCCAGCGAGAGTAACTTAACTTGGTAAGAGTGTCTTATACAATGTATCATCATCATTAGGCCATCTTGACAGATGATTCAAGCAGCGCCTATGCGAGAAAAGCATCGTCGCTCGTGACTAAAAAGATCGATCCTTGAACACACATATAATGTATGGAGACTTATATATTCATTTAATTAAAATGCAAGGATTCAATAACTCAGCCCACGGTATCTGTTCTTAAGCGGATCCATATTGCAGATAAATAAGATCTAGCAACAGATCCACATAGAAGATTGAGATCTAGCAATCGAATAAATTTATAAAAGCATGCAGTTGCATTCGCCGTCAACGTCACGCTATGTAAACACTCAGACCACAATTAAGACTATAGGGATTCATACATACATACATACATACATAAATCACGCGTTTAACGCCTCGTAAAAGGCGCTTTCGCCACGTCTAACAAAAATTGAGGGCAATTTTAGATTGTAATATGTATTGCTTTAGTGACAGGTTGTCAGCCCATCGCCTAAATTACAAACTATAGGGATTCTCACGCTCATAACGTGGGGATTATCAAATCATATGTGCTCGCACCCCGCACCTATACGATGTGATTCATTCATTCATTCATTTTAACCTACATCTACCCACTGCTGAGTATAGGCCTCTTCTTTTGTTCGCCATCTACACCGGGCCTGTGCCTCCTGCATCCACTGTTTCCCCGCGATCACCACTATATCATCAGTCCATCTGCTGGTGGTCTGCCTACTGGACGTTTTGATTTTATTTTATTTTTTAAATTTATTTATTAAACTAAAGGTAAGTACATTTTTATAACTTATATCTACGCCAAACTTAAAAGTTTGATGGCGAGATACGCCTGAATGTAATTTTGTAGACCTACCTTAAATTAACAGCATGCTTATAAAAAAACAAATGTGATAATCTAATTTAAATTAAATAAAGAAATAAATTAAAAGATAACATTGCTCAATGACTTTCATCCAGAAGTGAGTCCCTCGATTTTGATTTTAATACACCTATACTACTTATTTACGTTCAGTTCGTAATATCTGAAGCTGTTTAAATATTTTTGGTACTAGATATTTTGACACCCTTTCTCCATAATAGTTTACTGATTTTGGTATTACTAATTTACGTTCTCTTACACTTCGAGTATTATATTTATTTTCCTTTAATTTTTATACATATCGTCAGCGACTCCGTTATCGCCTTGGTCCACCGTCGGTCGTCCCGACGAGCCAGGTGTCCTGCCCACACCCACTTCAGTTTCGTGATTCGTTTCCCGACATCGACGATGATGTGATATGATACCTTTTCTATTTCAATTCAATTTTCAATTTGTAAAGGTCTTTATTTATCAATAAATTTGGCATATAACATCGTTGACATAGTCGAACATATTATCTTAGAATACTACACTTCACTACTACAGAAGAGATACAAATAATGGTATATAGAAAAATATCATTAACTCCTAAAATAAAGTCGTAAAACTAAAAATATGCAAGTCTTATAAAACTGCATTTTTGGCTAATACTATAATAATATTTTAACAATTTTACTTCCTACAATTTTGGAAGGACCGGTGTCTATAGGGAAATAATCGACGAAGTAAGGTAGCTACACAACAAAATGCGGCCGGACAATTGATCGACGCGCGTCTAGTTAACTGCGTTCGTCTCCGTCATCGTCATCAGAGTGGTCAAGCAGGTAGTGTTGGGGTAGTTTATATGTTTTATATGTATCGATAAACGGTAAGTTACCTTTTCTATTTAAGCACTTACCAGTTACAAGATCCACCACAGCAATGGTCTGTCTATCGAGCAGGTATGCGAGGTGCTTGCGGTCCCGTTCACCGCTTAAATCATTTGCACCTTCGTTGATGCGCACACTTAGAACGTGGGGATTCACTCGCTCCGTACGCACCTACAGAAATAACACATCTGTGAGAATATCGATTCTATACATCTTCACAACACGACCCACCACGCGAAAGAAGAAGCAAGATCATACCGAAAAATGGGGATTCGTTAACAAGGAAGGAAGTACGAGATTCATTCAAGAATGGATCTGTAACCAAAAGTGATGTGTTTTAACTTTAGTAGTCATTATGTTTCACTGTACGGCAAAAGCACACCGTAATATATTACGGTTCTTGATTCATATCCATCTCTTTGTACCTTAAGGGGCTTCCCTGGGTTAAGTGGCGCCCTCATCAGTCAAAAAATCATAATTCACTGAAAACACAATCAATCGAAAATCGGTAGATCAGATTGAGGTTAAAGCAATGATGGTCATTTAAAACCTCATGAGGATGCAAATTATAGTTCGTTGTAGTTACAGATAGAAATTTTTTGAAAAAAGGCCACTTTTAGCAGTTTTGCTACCTGTAACTGCAGCGAACACTGAATTATTAATTTATAATGTTTAATATAAACTTTAGTACCTATACTTCAATCTGATCTACCGGATTTTCGATTAATTGCGCTTTCAGTGAGCAATGTTTTTTTTTACTGACAAGGGCGCTGGTGTGCACCGGGGATCTACTTATATTTTTTTTTTTATTATTAAAAAAATATACTCACCGTATGAAGAACTTTGTCGAGGCCGTACTCTACCACGCTGAGCTCCCCCGCGCGATGAATCAAGCACGCGCCTCCCACCGCCGCGTAAATACGCTCCCCGCCGCCCGACCAAGGAATCTGGAAAATATCATACATATAAATTATCACGCCTTTAATGGGGTAGGCAGAGCGTAAACGACCTAAAAAAATTGATTTGTAGGTATATTGCTGTAGTGACAGGTTGTCAGCCCATCGCCTGAATGGCAGTATATATATAACCCTCGGATCTCTTAGCTGGTTTTTACAGCATGCACATTCTATGTTTTTCTATCGCTCCCAGTTCAGCATGAAAAAAAATAATCGAGTCCAGCGGGATTTCCATTGGCTAACAAAAAATAAAAGATAAAAATTATCATATTCATCAAGCGTAAGGCGTCTGGTAGACATAAGTCTCTTGTCAGTTTTTCCACTGGCCTCAATATTAGACTGGCTGCATCCAACGCACAGTGTGCGAAATGTCCTCAAAATCGGACATGTGTAACTTTCTTTAGCTTTAGATAGATTTTAGTGTGTAGAGCAAAGTTGCCTAAGGAACTAGGTGCCAGTTTCGATTGGATTCTGAGAAAAAAAATCGTAAAGTGTGTAAATTTTTCATGTTGAAAATCACTTAATTTATTGATTTTTCGGAAAGTTATATATTAATTGCTAGTTTCAATGCTTGTTGACTTTGGCCTATTTAAGCAGCAAATATTACACTTTAATATATTATAAAATAATCACTGTAAACGGGAAAAATATGATTTTTCTAAAAAAAAAACATTTTTTTTTTCGTCTACATGGTGAGGTAGTAGGATCCATTTCATTCTTTAAAATTAAGAACTAAATAAAATGTATTCATAAAAATAAAATCAGTTCCTAACTCCGCGGAAGTTCAGAATTTCATTTTTTTTTTTACATACATACATATAATCACGCCTTTATCCCTAATGGGGTAGGCAGAGCGTAAACGACCTAAACAAAGGTCGTTCCGCCATGTCTGACAAAGTTTTGAGGGTTATTTAAGTTAGATGTGTAGGTATATTACTGTAGTGACAGGTTGTCAGCCCATCGCCTAAATTGCAATATACTGAAACCCTCAGATCCCTTAGCTGGTTTTTACAGCATGCCTGGGAGGAAATGCAGCTGGCACATTCTATGTTTTTCTTTCGCTACCAGTCCAGCGTGGAAGATTTTTTTTTTCTCCCGAATAAACACCTGCCAAAGTTTTACAAGCAATTGTCCTGAAAAGAGTTGCTATTTTTCATGAAAGGAGACGGTGTAGTAGGATGTAATATTAATGATGTTTCTGCTACGTAACAAATCACTTATGAATTGTCTGTTACTGTAACCCAGTCTGAGGTCATGCGTATTGCGTAAACAAAAACACCACGGAGACAGTTTATTAGTTAATTATCCTGATAGAATAACCAAAGCAATTCCTTATGAACTATTGCTAGTAAAATTTTGACAGGCGTTTATACAGAAGAAAAAATAATTGTAATTCTGAACTTCCGCGAAGTTAGGAGCTGATTTAATTTCTGTGAATATTTATTATTTAGTTCTTTATTTTAAAGAATGAAATGGATCCTATTACCTCATCATGTCAACGAAAAAAAAATATTGTATTTTTAGAAAAAAAAAAATACCGTTTACAGTGATTATTTTATAATACATTAAAGTGTAATATTTTCTGCTTAAATAGGCCAATGTCAACAAAGCATTTAAACAAGCAATTTATATATCATTGTCCGAGAAACCAATAAATTAAGTGATTTTAACCATGAAAAATTTTGTGCAACGGTTCCCCGCTTTTACGCGATCTATGGAGACATGACCCATTCAGACATGAAATACCGTGGTAACTCCTTACCTCACTAGTCAATCCTCGGGCGATGTCACAAAGAATCAGAGTGGTTGCAGTACGGCATACTGCGTACCAATCATTGCCTGCAAACAAACAAAGTACAAACTAAACTTCCTTGTTGATAGAGGTCGTTACACAAACCATTTAAGTGGTAGGCAGATCAAAAATTCTGTTACCAGGATTCATCAGGTCGTATGAACCGACAACTAACGTAAAAGTAGAGAAAGTGAAACCATCTAATTCCCATCTTTCATACATACATATTATCACGCCTTTATCCCTAATGGGGTAGGCAGAGTTCTGCCACATCTAACACAGTTTTGAGGGTTATTTAAGATAGATTTGTAGGTATATTGCTGTAGTGACAGGTAGTCAGCCCATCGCCTTAATTACAATATACTAAATCCCTCGGATCCCTTAGCTGGTTTTTACAGCATGCCCGGGAGGAATTGCAGCTGACACATTGCTCTGCACAGAAGACACCTTGCTTACCTATGAATCTAACATTGAATATATCTGGTGCTTGTTTGGTAGAGACGCAGAGCGGCGCGGCGTCGTTGGCCAGGCGAGACAGCACCAGCTGCTTCGCGCTCACGTGCTGGACCTCCACTGCGTCGCGCCACACCCAGCGTCTGTAGCCATAGTACATACAAACGTACATATAATCACGCCTTTATCCCTAATGGGGTAGGCAGAGCGTAAACGACCTAAACAAATGTCGTTCCGCCACGTCTGATAAAGTTTTGAGGGTTATTAAAGATATATTTGTAGAAATATTGCTGTAGTGGCAGGTTGCAATATACTGAAACCCTCGGATCCCTTAGCTGGTTTTTACAGCATGCCCGGGAGGAAATGCTCCCAGGCCAGGTAAATTAATAATATCCGGTCATTTCAATCTTCTTCTTTTGCTTCTTCTTCCTAGCGTTTTCGCGGCCTAATGCTGAAATCTTTACGGCTTTTATACTCCACTTTGCCCGGTCTTCGACATCAACTGGAGTAAGATCGTTTCTTCAATATCCGCTTTTACGGCATCTAGCCAGCGCTTCTTCGGTCTGCCGCGAGATCAAGGGCCTTGGACAATGAGGTCAATATTCTAAGAAAAATATTCCAACAACGCTCTTTGCTGTAGCTATTTGCTACGTTTGCTATGCCGAATAATAAACCTTGAAAATTTCGTAGCTGTAGCTGCCTGCTACGGTCACGCTGTTTGCTACGACGGCGTAGCGAACTACAGCCACGAAATTTCGGACTTTGCAATTTTATGGATGCTGTTTCACGGCGTACATTAAAAGTTCCAATAATTTTATAATCACCTTTACTTTACCAATGGAAATAAAGCATATAATACCTAAGAACATGCTGGCCTGGGAGCGAGAGAAAAAACATAGAATGTGCCAGCTGCATTTCCAACTGGGCATGCTGTAAAAACCAGCTAAGGGATCCGAGGGCAGTATATTGCAAATTAGGCGATAGGCTGACAACCTGTCACTATAGCAATATACCTATATCTTAAATAACCCTCAAAACTTTGTCAGACGTGGCGAAACGAACTTTATTTACGTCGTTTACGCTCTGCCTACCCCATTAGGGATGATGGCGTCATAATATGTATATATGTATGTATACCTAAGAACAGCTTCAAGCTGTATAACAGCGCCAGTCTGCGAGGCCACTGCCAGTTTCGTACCATCCCCACTCCAGGCCATGGCTCTTCCCGCGTATAAGTTTGGAATAGACAACATGGATAATTCCACATTCCCAGAGTCTTTTACTTCGCCGATGAGAACGCCGTCGAATATCCCGAAAGCTACCGTCTGAAAGCAGAAAGAAATTACAGCAAATCTTTTGAGAAGGAAAGAAAAGAAGGTGTAAAAAAATGCTGACCATACTTTAGGGTGAAAACCTGAACATGGTTTGAATGCACCTATGAATCTGAATTTTTCCATGCTGGACTGGGAGCAAGAGAAAAACATAGAATGTGCCAGCTGCATTTTCTCCCGGGCATGCTGTAAAAACCAGCTAAGGGATCCGAAGGTGTCTGTATATTGCAATGTAGGCGATAGGCTGACAACCTGTCACTACAGCAATATACTACTAATATATCTTAAATAACAATCAAAACTTTGTCAGACGTGGCGTAACGACCTTATTATCTTTTTTTCGTCTTTCGTTCTTTCTGTTAAAGTCGTTTAAGCTCTGCCTACCCCATTAGGGATAAAGGCGTGATTATATGTATATATATATATGAAACTTAACAACTTTCTCCATATTAGCAAAAAATGGCTTTCCATTAAAATTTGGTTCTTCCATACAAAATGACTATTTCGACAACCTGACACCATTTACGGGACGTTCAATTATTTTTTATGTTGCCCTTCGGGAAAGCTGTTCAATTTCAGTTTCCTTGGCATTTTATTTACAACCATTTTATTTTTAATCCTGTAGAATAGGCGCAAAATAAATAACACGATAGTGGAACTTTACAAGCGTTCGATGCAGTGCTAAGTAAATACCTGTCCTGAAGGACTCGGTTCCGCCGATATCAGGTCCTTCCTGTCGGGCGGCAGTTGCGGTTCAATATTGCGAATCAAGGCGCCGCGTTGCGCTTCGTATATCACCACGCGACCATCGCACGCACCCACTATCAGCTGAAAATAAACCATTCATTGTTAAATCTTCCATGCTGGCCTGGGAGCGAGAGAAAAACATAGAATGTGCCAGCTGCATTTCCTACCGGGCATGCTGTAAAAACCAGCTAAGGGATTCGAGGGTTTCAGTATATTGCAATTTAGGCGATGGACTGACAACCTGTCACTACAGCAATATACTTACAAATCTATCTTAAATAGCCCTCAAAACTTTGTCAGACGTGGCGGAACGACCTTTGTTTGGGTCGTTTACGCTCTGCCTACCCCATTAGGGATAAAGGCGTAATTATATGTATGCATTGTTAATGGGTAATATAAATGATTCAAATATTTCATTAAGAAAAATTACTACAGTGTTAAAACAAAAGATTTTCCGAACCCCTAATATTACGTGTAAGAGTGTTTTTCTTATATATACCGGGTGTAAGGGACGGCGCACACTGGTCCCAAAATAAAAAAAAATGGGACATTAAGCATTGTCGGATCGACGGTTAACGGATCAGGCAGTTTTTTTTTGTAGACAGCTGAGGCAATTACAAAGCACTTCTATAGATTTAGTTTTTCCAAATATGCCGTATCTACAGAGATAAAAAATAATTATTATTTTTTTGTATGAAAGAAATCATAATTTTGTCATTTTCTTCCAAGATTCAAACGTATTCAAAATAAATCATAGCACAGCTTATAGAGGGACTCTTGTCGTACATTTTTGTCATAGACACTCAACTGCGCTTTTTGCGCCTTTAGGAGCTACAGGCACTTTATTTTTTGTTGGTCAGCGGATGAGGCTGATTTTATTGTAGACAGCTGATGCAATTACAAGTAACTTTTATGGATTTCGTTTTTTCAAATATGCCTTATCAACACAGAAAAAAAATGAATTATTTTTTGTATGGACGAAATCATAAACTTGTCATTTTCTTGCAAGATTCAAACGTATTCAAAATAAATCATAGCACAGCTTATAGAGGGAATCTTGTCGTACAGTTTTGTCATAGACACTCAACTGCGCTTTTGCGCCTTTAGGAGCTACAGGCACTTTGTTTTTTTTGGTCAGCGGATGAGGCCGTTTTTTTTGTAGACAACTGATGCAATTACAAGTAACTTTTATGGATTTTATTTTTCCAAATATGCCTTATCTACACGAAAAAATTATGAATTATTTTTTGTATGGACGAAATCATAAACTTGTCATTTTCTTGCAAAATTCAAACGTATTCAAAATAAATCATAGCACAGCTTATAGAGGGACTCTTGTCGTACATTTTTGTCATAGACACTCAACTGCGCTTTTTGCGCCTTTGTGAGCTACAGGTACTTTAATTTCATATGTTTGGTATAATTCATTTTCAAGTATTTCATATGGATTTAAATAAATATTGTTAAGGATAGACAAATAATAATGTTTTCTTTACTGACAAGTAGAGTAAATCTTACTAATGTCTTATTCTTTAAAAAAAAAACCTTTTTAAATTATATACTTAATTAAAGCAGAAATCTCAAAACATGTACGTACAGGTAAATTATTTTATGACTCAACTTGTTTGCAAACATTGTTTGGTAATGACTCATTGTCTAATTACTTCATTACTTGGGATTTGGGATCTATTTTGTCATTTAGCGCTAGCGAATGCTTCGAAAACGCTAAATAAAAAAAAACATATAAATTGCAATTAAAATTTTCCCTTCGTACTTTTACGGACTTTGACAAGTCATATTCAAACTAAAATAAACTAAATATTGGTAATGTATTAACAATGGTGGAAATCTCTAAACCCCACGTGTTTGTACATGTAAATTATTGCGTGAGTCATCCGTATTGCAAGCATTTTTATGACTCATTGTCTAATTACCCCTACTACTTGAAGTAACATGAGGCTTGCGCGATCGGTTTTTGTGCATTACGCGTCTTGTGCTCGTAAAAACAACAACTTTTCATCAACTATCACCTTATAATTATTTTTGTATTTTTTTACTAAAATGGCTACATTTGTAACTAATTTAGATATTTTTAAATTTTTGAAAAAAGTGGGTGGTAAAAATAGCGATTTATTGTTTCAAACCATTATTAAATATATTCCTAGTGAAATTTCAAAAGAAGAGCTCAGTATTATCAAAAAGTTTTGCCAAATTTACACGTCAAACCTAGCTAGAAGATGGGAAAAATCAAGTAGGAACAATCGCTTTAGTGAATCAACTACGAACAAAAGGTGGTTGGAGTCTAAAATTGTGTGGCCAACTTCTACTTCGGTGAATTTCCCTATGTTATTTGATCCAGAATATACCATAGAAGATGTTGAAGTAGAAGAAGAGCATAATTTATCATATGAAGAGGAAGCGGGTGCATCTACATCAGAAGCTGCTACAAATACCCCTAGCTCAAGAAATAAAAGACCATTTGAAGATTTATCAAATAAACAGAAGAAAAGACGTTCTTTGTCTCTTTTGGAGAACTGTTCTATGCCCTTGCAACAAAACTGAAAGAAAATGGGCGCACCGTTTGTGCTACAGTTATTAAGTGCCTCTCTGGTAAGCCAGAAAAAGTGCAAGAAGTAAGTGACTTTTTATTCAAAGACTGTAATCAATCGATTCCCGAGGAAGAAACTTTAGCCCTTGTCACTGCATTAAGTTTATCAAAATGGCAGTATCTCACTTTGAGGTCTATTTTAAATACAAATGGCATAGCGGTTTTTCCATCTTACCATAAGTTACTGTTAAAGAAGAAAGAATGTTATCCAGCAAATGAAGAAATTACCATATCAGAATCAGGAGCGAAAATTAAATTACAAGCAGTTTTAGATTTAACTGCTGAGAAGATTGTGAAAGTGACCGGTTCGAATATTAATAGTGGTGTTTTGAAGCTAGTGAGTGAATGGGGCTGTGATGGAGCTTCGTCACAAAGTTGTTATAAACAAAAACCAACTGGTGATTTTTTTTCAGAATCTTCTGTATTTATGGTTAGTTTTGTACCACTTCGCCTTATGAGTGATGACGATGTCATAGTATGGTTTGTCAGTGCAAAAAGAGCGTATGCCCTCCAATCCCTCGTACACAGCACAGACCTATTATTTGTAAAATACAGCCTGTCGTCCAACCCATAAAGGTGCCTTTGAAGCGTCGATTCAACTATAATAAAGCTGACTGGACGCAGTTCTCGCAGCTGATCGATGATGCGGTCTTAAATATCCCTCCTCTACCGCGAAATTACGACATGTTCATTGATGTAGTTGCGAAAACATCCTTCAAATGTATCCCAAGAGGTTGCCGAACATCTTATATCCCCGGCCTTACAAACGATTGCACAGAGCTGTTAAAAAGGTACGAGGTCATGTACAATAATGACCCTTTTGCCGAGGAAACCACATTGGCTGGTGAGGAACTGTTATCGCAAATAAGCGGAAACCGTCGCGAAGCGTGGATCAGCACTGTCACCAACATCGACATGACTCACAACAGTAAAAAAGCCTGGTCTACGATTCGCAGGCTCACTAATGATCCACCTCCACCCTTATCCCCCAGCCAGGTTACTGCCAACCAGATAGCACACCAACTCCTATTAAATGGCAAATTGGGCCGGTCTGCAAAATGCCCAACCCTAAACAACTCTACGGGTACGTCCAACCAAATTAGTACGCCCTTTAGCCTAATTGATGTTGTTGTAGCTATTAAACATCTTAAATGCGGTAAAGCCTCGGGAATGGACAACATCTCTGTGGAGCAAATAAAACGTCTCGGGCCGGTTGCTGTATCCTGGCTTTTGCAGCTGTTCAACAACTGTCTGGAATCTGCTCAAATACCACGCATCTGGAGAAAGTCAAAGGTCATAGCGATACTGAAGCCAGGGAAACCAGCAGACAATCCTAAAAGCTTTCGGCCAATATCCTTATTGTGCCATACATATAAGCTATTCGAGCGATTGCTGCTGTCCCGACTCACAGGCTTTATCGACCCTAAACTAACCCCAGAGCAAGCAGGTTTCAGACCAGTCAAATCATGCTGCAACCAGGTTCTCAAGCTCACGCAACATATTGAAGATGGTTTTGAGTCAGGAATGATAACAGGCGAGGTATTTGTAGACCTTTCTGCAGCTTACGATACGGTGAACCTCAACCGATTGTTGTGGAAGGTGGACACCATGACTGGTGATCGTAAGTTCGTCATGGTTCTCCGAGAACTCCTCCATAACCGTCGGTTTCAGCTGCATCTTCTCTCTGACAAAAGTCGTTGGAGGTCACAAAGGAACGGCCTTCCTCAGGGCAGTGTTCTGGCGCCGCTCCTATTTAACATCTACACCAACGACCAACCGTCGAGCATAAATACGTCCCGCTTCTTATACGCAGACGATCTGGCGTTAACGTCCCAAGGCTCCAAGTTTGAGGAAGTCGAGGCTAATCTCACTGCAGCTCTCAACGACTTGAGCAGCTACTACGAGGTGAACTCACTGAAGCCAAACCCTAGTAAAACGGAGTCTTGCGCATTCCACCTGCGCAACAGAGAAGCAAAACGTAAGCTCAACATTGTGTGGAAGGGGGTACCTATATCGCACGGTGACTTCCCAAAGTATCTTGGCGTTTCCCTTGATAGATCCCTTACTTACAGTAAAAACTTCGAAAACGTCAAGAAAAAAGTGCACACAAGGAACAACTTGCTTCGTCGCCTTATTACCACCAAATGGGGAGCTACGCCGCGAGTGCTGCGGACGACAGGGCTAGCGCTTGCCTTCTCAGCTGGCGAATACGCCTCCCCTGTATGGGGCCGCTCTGCTCATGCCAAGTCAGTGGATACAGCTTTAAATGACACCTGCCGGATTACTACTGGTTGTCTCAAACCGACCCCGGTTTCAATGCTGTACCCACTGGCTGGAATAGCACCGCCAGATGTCCGCAGGGCTGTGGCTAGTTCCACTGAAATGGCCAACGCAGACCGTGACCTACGCCACCCCTTGCACGGCTACAATCCTGTGCCTCAAAGGTTGAAGAGCCGCCGTAACTTTTTCAAGTGCGTCACTCCGCTTACCAACGAACCCGCACAAGCCAGGTGCAACCTTTGGCGTGAAAAAGTTTCTCCACCTGCCCAATTTGTCCCGCTTTCCGAGAATCTGCCTCCTGGGCATGAACTGCCGTGGCCGATCTGGAAGTCTTTAAATAGACTTCGGTCTCAGGTCGGCAGAAGCAAAGATAACATGGTCAGGTGGGGATTCTCGGGAAACTCCGAGGTCGACTGTGTTTGCGGTGCATTTCAAACAATGGCACATCTGACATCGTGTCCTGCGTGCCCTAATACCTGCACGCAAGCGGATCTAATGAACGCCAGCCGATCCGCAATTCAAGTGGCAACGTTCTGGGCCGCCACATTGTGATAGTTACGTGTTCCATCGACACGATAAGAAGAAGATAGTATGGGAAAATCCGCGCCCTTCGTCAACAAGCTATTGTAGACCGATCATGTTTGAATTCAAACAAGAAACAAAAAAATATATTCAGCAAGTTGAAGCAACAATAGAATAAGAAATTCAGAATCTTATACCAACGAAAATATTAAATGGCGAATTTGAAGTTTATCATGAGTTGCATATGACAATGATCGATGGCAAAGTATGCACAGCACTTTCTGAGACAGATTCTGCAGCCAATTGTAACATATGTTTAACAACTCCGAAAGACATGAACAACTTGAACCACGTTTTTAACAAACCAGTGAACGATGATATGTACAAATATGGTTTATCTTCCCTTCACATGTGGATGCGATGCATGGAATGTATTTTGCATATATCTTACAACTTAGATTTATAAAATGGGCCGCTCGAGGAGGTGAGAACAAACTGCTACGAAAAACAAGAAAAGAGTTGACGCAGAATGAGTTTTTTGTTGTAACTGGTTTGATGATTGATATCGTCAAACAAGGCTTTGGGACAACAAACGATGGCAATACAGCTCGGCGGTTTTTTAAAGATTACGAAAGGTCATCAGAGATAACGGGAGTGAACAGTGATTTAATAAAGAGATTTGCAGTAATTTTGCAGGCTATATCTTCTGGAAGAAATGTTGATATTGATAGATTTAAAATTTATTGCAGAGAAACAGCGGAACTTTATGTCAGGGATTACTCTTGGTACTACATGCCTTCAAGTGTACATAAACTTTTAGTGCATGGTGCAGACATTTGCCAGCACTTTTCTTTTATCCCAATTGGTATGATGTCCGAAGAAGCGTCAGAAGCAAGAAATAAAGACTTTCGTTCAATCAGAGAAAAGCATACGAGAAAGATAGGCAGAATTCAAAGAAACGAAGATATTATACACCAGCTATTAATCAGCTCAGATCCGTACATTACGAACATCAGACCTAAGTTCACCAAAATTCAAAAACAGCAGAGGTTCGAAGAAACTGAAAATCTTCTCAAGGATGATTCGCCCAACGACCTTGGAATAGAAGTTACTGAAGAGGAAGAAGTATACGTTGACATTGAGAATAACCCCCCACAAGATATGTTACGATGAATCACATTGTAATCAGGTATTAGTTAGTTTATTTAAGTTTTTAAGTTCATAGTTTATTTAAGTTTTTAATTTCAAAGTTATTTATTGTAAAAGGAATGTCTAGTACCGAGACATACCTTTATAGATTTAATGGTGTAACGGCGTTTAATATTAATTGATTTTCTGTATATAAATAATAATAATAAATGTATGTAAACCTTATAGGTAATTCAATTTTTTTAAGTACGCCTTAATACATTACCTATATAATCATATAAGTTTGTAATTTGACGGTCCTAAGCCCGTAAAAGTACGAAGGGAAAATTTGAATTGCAATCTTGCCTATTTATTATTTAGCGTTTTGAAAGTGTTTGCTAGCGCTGAATAACAAACAGAGCCCAAATTCCAAGTATAGAGGTAATTAAGCAATGAGTCATTACCAAACGATGTTTGTAAACTAGATGAGTCAAAATAATTTACCTGTACGTACCTGTTTTGAGATTACTACTTTAATTTGTTTCAGTAAATATAGGATTTTTCTGAATAAGACATAAGTAAGAGTTACTTTACTTGTCAATAAAGGAATCATTATTATTTGTCTATCCTTAACAATATTTATTTAAATCCATATGAAATACTTGAAAATAAATTATACCAAACATAAAAAAATTAAAGTACCTGTAGCTCCCAAAGACGCAAAAATCGCAGTTTAGTGTCTGACAAAAATGTACGACAAGAATCTCTCTATTAGCTGTGCTATGATTTATGTTGAATACGTTTGAATCTTGAAAAAAAATATGACAAGTTTATGATATCTTCCCTACAAAAAATAATTCATATTTTTTGTGTGTAGATAAGGCATATTTGAAAAAACAAAATCCATAAAAGTTACTTGTAATTGCATCAGCTGTCTACAATAAAATCAGCCTCATCCGCTGACCAAAAAAAATAAAGTGCCTGTAGCTCCTAAATGCGCAAAAAGCGCACTTGAGTGTCTATGACAAAAATATACGACAAGATTTCCTCTATAAGCTGTGCTATGATTTATTTTGAATACGTTTGAATCTTGCAAGAAAATGATAAGTTTATGATTTCATCCATACAAAAAATAATTCATATTTTTTTCTGTGTAGATAAGGCATATTTGAAAAAAAAAACATAAAAGTTACTTGTAATTGCATCAGCTGTCTACAATAAAATCAGCCTCATCCGCTGACCAAAAAAAAATAAAGTGCCTGTAGCTCCTAAAGGCGCAAAAAGCGCAGTTGAGTGTCTATGACAATAATGTACGACAAGAGTCCCTCTATACGCTGTGCTATGATTCATTTTGAATACGTTTGAATCTTGCAAGAAAATGACAAAATTATGATTTCTTTCATACAAAATAATAATAATTATTTTTTATCATTGTAGATTCGGCATATTTGGAAAAAACTAAATCTATAGAAGTGCTTTGTAATTGCATCAGCTGTCTAAAAAAAAACTGCCTGATCCGTTGACCGTCGATCCGAAAATTCTTAATGTCCCATTTTTTTATTTTGGGACCAGTGTGTGGCGTAACGGAAATTGATAGATTACTCTGTCATTGAAACTGAACAATTTTCACCAGGAAAATCTTTGAAATAGATTTTTGGGTTGTACATACAAATTGCCTGATCGACGTGGTCATTTTGTATGGGGACATTTATTTTTCCATTTTCTGAATGAATTTCCTGGTTTAAATTGTTCAGTTTCGTTGACTGAGCAAACCCTATCAGTTTTCGGTATGCTGTTTCTTACACCTCGTATGTCAAGAGTTGAATCAATAACCTACATATGAAGGCAGTAATATAAGAGCGGTCGGCGACAAGGCATATCTCAATAGCAGTCGTCCGTTCAAATATATATATTCCTATATATCTTCTGTACACCTGACGTAGGGTGGACTTAGCCAAGCTGTGTCCACACCTTTTTCCACTTCTGTTAAATATCTATAGCCTACCTGTCCTGTTTGTTATGTTATTCTTGATTGTGTGTTTTTTTATTTTTTGTAATGTGTTATGTGGAAATAAACTGATTTATATTTGTATATAGTTCCGTCGATATGTCTCGAAGCGAGCGTGCCCTCCCCGCCGCGCGCTATGGACACGTAGCAAGCGCCAGCCGTCGCTCTTGTTGCTCTTACAGTCTACACTGCTAGATACAACACTCACTTACATAAGGAGGCAGTAATATAAGAGCGGTCGGTGGCAAGGCATATCTCAGTAGCAGTCGTCCGTTCAAATAGATGGTTCCGTCGACATGTCCTGAAGCGAGCGTGCCCTCCCCGGCGCGCGCTATGGACAAGCAACAAGCGCCAGCCGTCGCTCTTGTTGGTCTTACACTACACTGCTAGATACAACAGTCACTTACATATGGAGGCAGTAATATAAGAGCGGTCGGTGGCAAGGCATATCTCAGTAGCAGTCGTCCGTTCAAATAGATGGTTCCGTCGACATGTCCTGAAGCGAGCGTGCCCTCCCCGGCGCGCGCTATGGACAAGCAACAAGCGCCAGCCGTCGCTCTTGTTGCTCTTACAGTCTACACTGCTAGATACAACAGTCACTTACATATGGAGGCAGTAATATAAGAGCGGTCGGTGGCAAGGCATATCTCAGTAGCAGTCGTCCGTTCAAATAGATGGTTCCGTCGACATGTCCCGAAGCGAGCGTGCCCTCCCCGGCGCGCGCTATGGACAAGCAACAAGCGCCAGCCGTCGCTCTTGTTGGTCTTACAGTCTACACTGCTAGATACAACAGTCACTTACATATGGAGGCAGTAATATAAGAGCGGTCGGCGGCAAGGCATATCTCAGTAGCAGTCGTCCGTTCAAATAGATGGTTCCGTCGACATGTCCCGAAGCGAGCGTGCCCTCCCCGGCGCGCGCTATGGACAAGCAACAAGCGCCAGCCGTCGCTCTTGTTGCTCTTACAGTCTACACTGCTAGATACAACAGTCACTTACATATGGAGGCAGTAATATAAGAGCGGTCGGCGGCAAGGCATATCTCAGTAGCAGTCGTCCGTTCAAATAGATGGTTCCGTCGACATGTCCCGAAGCGAGCGTGCCCTCCCCGGCGCGCGCTATGGACAAGCAACAAGCGCCAGCCGTCGCTCTTGTTGGTCTTACAGTCTACACTGCTAGATACAACAGTCACTTACATATGGAGGCAGTAATATAAGAGCGGTCGGCGGCAAGGCATATCTCAGTAGCAGTCGTCCGTTCAAATAGATGGTTCCGTCGACATGTCCCGAAGCGAGCGTGCCCTCCCCGCCGCGCGCTATGGACAAGCAACAAGCGCCAGCCGTCGCTCTTGTTGGTCTTACAGTCTACACTGCTAGATACAACAGTCACTTACATATGGAGGCAGTAATATAAGAGCGGTCGGCGGCAAGGCATATCTCAGTAGCAGTCGTCCGTTCAAATAGATGGTTCCGTCGACATGTCCCGAAGCGAGCGTGCCCTCCCCGCCGCGCGCTATGGACACGCAGCAAGCGCCAGCCGTCCACAGGCTCACGCTCTTGTTGCTCTTACAATCTAGTGTCCTGGAGAAAGGACAGTTTTTTACATGATTATGTTGAATTCAGACCTATGTCATGCCATGTGTGTCGTAAAAATCGGCTAAGAGGTAAATGTGCAGTAGCGCGTATCTGTGTTTGATTGCTTCTGAAAATCCGCCTACCAAGCGTGACAAGTTTGGCAAACGTCTTGAATTCGTGGAGCCATCCACGCAGCGAAATTTTGATGAATAATGACTGTTACTAACAGATAAGATTTTTTTAGGATATAGCAGCTAAACCTTGTTTTTACTTTTGGAGTTTAAGATCATTTTATGCTCCGCAGGTCACGCTAAGGCTCCGGTTTCAGTCACTGTTTTTGACGTTGATTAACGAATCCATGTTAGGACCAAAAACCGAATCCATGTTCTCGGGTGAGGGATAAAAAGTGCTGATAACCAAAATTTTCTTCGAATAGGAGAATATTAAAGTTACGAATATTCATAACCAGACATTCTTATCCACCATAACTAAACTTTAAGAATTTATATTTTTTGCAAATTCTTTTTTAAATATATTTTTATACATATAAATTACCTTGAGGCTTTACGACGAATAAATTACGAACCGTATCTTTCCATCACTAGTGCCAGTACTGAACCCATTCTCAGCGGGTAGCAGCCGCATGGGCGCTCCGGACAAGGGGAACTTGTTGCAGATGACCTTCTTGCCGGACCAGTCCGCGCCCACGCGGTACACGAACACCATGTTGTCGCTCTGAGCCACGCCAAGCAGTTCAGACGTGTCGCTGAATGCAATACCTGCGGATACGTGAAGTAAGGAAATAAGTGGCGCTGCTGCTTCTATTTTGTTTGTTCTTTACTTAACACTCCTTATACGATACGTGAATTAAGGATATAAGTGGTGGTGGTGCTGGGTAGCCTTATCTAGGATTGGGTCTGGTTTCCCTTCTGGGTTGCGGAGATCAGATGGCATTCGCTCTGTGTAAAAACCAGTACTTTCGTTCAATCCCCCTAGATTAGGTAGTCGACCCCGTGGGATACGGGATAAGACTAGGAAGAAGGAAGGTGTTGGGGTTAGTTATATTCACTTTGTTGGTCTAAGCTCCCATACATCCGATAGATGTCAATTTATCGCTTTGCGACATTTTCTCCATTTGGTAGGGACAATGCAGGTCGAATCACCTGATTGTCTGTAAGAAAGAGGATCCCGTGTTTTGCTTCATAGGGCACGTTATATCGTTGGCCCGGTCGCTGTCTATTAGAAACACGGCAGAAATTATGTCAGTGGCCTTTCTGGTGCATGTTAGGCGTTTTTGATAAGGAAAGTATGGATTTTGTTAGGTTCTTACTGATAATAACATAGGATTTCTTCCCTGCAGAGGGGTCGGCAGGTTTTGTGTTGAACTTGTCTCGCCGCACCCCATCGCGGTCAAACAGCATCACTGCCCTGTCGCATGTTGCCACCGCTAGTTTCACATTGTTCGGAGACCAACTGATATCAGCTATCGGGCTTTCGCCATCCTAGAAAAAAAAGTACTTGTTTGCGTTCTATCTAGAGCTGATTATGCAACGAAAAGTAAGTTAGGTCGAGACGTGTTACCTGAGCTTCCAATAATGTTTTAGAATATTTTAATCGCATATTTTATTTAAAAAAATATCGAACGATCAAATGAGAAATCACCACACCAAATAATTATTTATTGTTTTGAAACTTGTAGCCTAGCAACAGTTGTTTTGAAAATTGCCGCCACGAACTTTTTTTTTTTCAATTGACACAAGTTCTTTGTGTGGATACTAGGTTTTTTGCCACCGACCATAGACAAGGCTTCGTTTTTCTTTGTCTAAAACCGGAAGTATGAGTGAGCAATCAGAATCTACTATTTAGGTTGCTTTTGGTTCTTATAAAATGGCAACATTGTATATCAAACTGTCAAAATGTGACAAACCGGAAATTCTTTCTGATAGTTCATTCTGTCCGTGAAGACGTTGTGAGGTTAGAAAATTATTTCATCCACTGGAATCTGTGAAATATAACTTGTATTTTGTGTGATAAACAACAGTATAGTTTCTTTTTCGTTTGTTCTTTACTTAAAACTCCTTATTTTCATGCAAAATTTCATAGTGTTCTTGGTGACAGTATCGGCAAATCCGTGTTTACATTTGTCTTGAATTTTGAACCTGGTACAAATTGTGAATTCAGGTATGTTTCTAAAGACTGTCTTGTGTTCTTTTCCAGAACGTCATGCCTTTCGCACGGTACGTAGAACCGGGCCGTGTCGCCCTGGTGGCTGATGGTGCCCTAAAGGGTAAACTTGTGAGCGTGGTCGACGTCATTGACCAGACCCGCGCCCTTGTCGATGGCCCCGGCAGCGGAGTGTCAAGACAACAGATCCGCCTGAACCAGCTGCACCTCACCAAGTTCCGTCTGAAGTACCCTTTCACAGCTCCCACACGTGTTGTGAGGAAAGCATGGACAGACGCCAAGCTGAATGAGAAGTGGGCTGAGAGCCAATGGGCCCAGAAGCTCGCTAACAAAGAGAAGCGCGCAGAGATGACTGACTACGACAGATTCAAGCTGACCTCAGCTCGTGTGAAGAGGAACCGCGCCAGAACCGTCGTGTTCAAGAGCTTGAAGCTGAAGGCCTCGCGCGCCGGCCAGTTCGGCAAGAAGAATGTGCCCAAGGCGTCAGCGAAGAAGCCCCGCACCAAGAAACCCGCCTCAAAGAAACCAGCGAAGAAGTAATTCTTGTTTAGTGAAAGTGTTTATAAGGACAGATCTAAATAAAGGATTATTCTAAGCTAAAAACCCACATGTGATTTGTTGATTTAACATCCAGTTATCCTTTAATTCTGAAATGAGGTGAGTTTTGTGATTGTTATAGAGCACATGGTGTGTTTTCTTTACTTAAACTGTTTTCTTTTTCAGGTATCAGCATGCATCATGACAATGAATCTGAGAGGTTAGTTTTACTTTTAATATCAAGCTATTTTTTATTAAGTTATAACCTAAAATGATGATTTAAATTTATAGTCTCGTTCGGATGAACTTCAATTTATTGAAGTGTGATTATAACCTTACCACTAAACTGAACTGTTATTGTATAAACAGTTCTTTTTCTCTTTACTTCATGTAGTTTTATAATTGTGTCCTGTTCACAGAATTTATGGATATCATTTACCTCATCTCTCAATGCTGGATAGAAAATGGAACTGATGGTGGGATGGCTCTGCTATTATAGTTTGCATCGACTTTAACCAATAGATATTCACTGCAGAACATCTCGATGATCTTTTTGTTGATTGGTAAGTTCTACTTATTCTATTCCCTGGGCTATACTTTGTTTTTATCTGACTTTGACCCTACCAAAGCCGATGTGTGTCAGACAAAACCTGGCATGCTTGACTCTGGATAGGTACATTACCACACTCTGTGTAAGATTTACAGTTGTTATAGCTGTATTTCCAAGGGATGATGTGTTACAAATATTCCATCAATTGTATTTTCCACACCTTTTTAAGTAACAAAATTAATTTTAACTTTATTTTTGTTGTCAACAGGTTATTCACTGATGTTGGGCTTGTATTACATAGCTGCAGTAGATGGAATGTTGTTTAAGATTATACCAAGATGACAGAAAATTCCAGTCATCATCATCTCCCTAGGCGTTTTCCCGTATCTCTCAAGTCTTTAGGATTAAAGTAACTATTGTAAGTATCTATTTAAAAAAGTACTTTTATTCGTATTTAATTAACTAAATGATGATTTAAATTTATAGTCTCGTTCGGATGATCTTTAATTTATTGAAGTCTGATTATAACTTTACCACTACACTGAAATAAACTAGACATTAAAAAAATAGACTTTCAGCGCATGTGGTTTAAGGGATGTCTTATTCATTTCAGATGGATGATGGCACCAGAATTGGATATTATAAGATGACTCAATTTTGAAATGGTAAGTGCTGAATTTTTCAAAACTTGTGTACAATAATAATAAAAGCTGTTTAGTGTTAAATATAATAATACATTACTGACCCTACCAAAGCCGATGTGTGTCAGACAAAACCTGGCATGCTTGACTCTGGATAGGTACATTACCACACTCTGTGTAAGATTTACAGTTGTTATAGCTGTATTTCCAAGGGATGATGTGTAACAAATATTCCATCAATTGTATTTTCCACGCCTTTTTATGTAACAAAAATATAACCTAATTTCTGTTGTCAACAGGTTATTCAATGATGTTGGGCTTGTATGACATGGCTGCAGTAGATTGTGTGTTTGCGATTAACTTGAGTAAGTTTCTAATTTAATAAATACTTATATTCTATTTAATAAACTAAAATGATGATTTAAATCTATAGTCTCGTTCGGATGATCTTCAATTTATTGAAGTCTGATTATAACTACACCACTCCACTGAAATAATCTAAAGATATTACAAATAATGTACTTTCAGTACATGTGGTTTTATGTGTATGTCTTATTGATTTCAGATGGATAGTGTCACTAGATTTGGATATAATAAAAAAAACTTAGTTTTGAAATGGTAAGTGCAGAATTTTTTAAAACTTGTGTACAGTAATAATAAATGCTAAGATTTTATAATAATACATTACTAACCCTACCAAAGCCGATGTGTGTCGGACAAAACCTGGCATGCTTGACTCTGGATAGGTACATTACCACACTCTGTGTAAGATTTACAGTTGTTATAGCTGTATTTCCAAGGGATGATGTGTTACAAATATATTTAATGAAGTCATTTCGGCTATAAAGAACTAGACAATATTTTAAACATTTTATTCTTTTCTTTGCAGACTATATGAAGAAAACAAAAATAGCTGATGGCAAAATATAGGACAAATGAATACCTGGTAAGTCAAGTACTTAAATGGAATTATGCATGAATAGTGTTCTATTTAAATAAATTAAATGATGACTAACTGTATCGCCCCTGTCTGAATTGTGATGATTGATCTGTCCTGATTTACCCAAATTAAAGAAAGTTTAATTAAAATGTTTAAAAATATCTAACATTAATAATTATTATCCATTTTGTTCACAGATATTCAATACAATTCATAGTGACATCATACTTGAAGTCAATTTGCAGCTGAGCTAAATGGTAAGTAAAACATAGCAAACTTAAAGTATACATATCCTAGAGTCTATAAAATTGTATTTAATGATGACCGAAAGTATCGCCCCTATCTGATTTCTGATGATTGATCATTTCTGATTTAAATAAATATAACGTTTTCAGGACAAATTATAAAAATAAACTATATTATTTTTTTGTTTTTTTTTTTGCAGCTACCACAACCAAACACATTTGACGTATGTATGGACTATGTAATCCACCAATTCTATCAAACTTAGCAAAGGTCAGTATCTATGTAGCGCATTAGTATGGAACCTTACTATTTTAAGTTTTTTTTTTATATGATGACGATAAGTATCGCCCCTGTCTGAATTCTGATGATTGATCATCTCTGATATTTTTAAACTCTTCTATGAATTCTAGAATTATTAGAAACACCATCTAAGTAATTTCCTTTTTATTTGCAGAGTCGTGGGGCGAATCAATACCAAAAATTTGCCAAAATGCAGACATGAAGAGGTTTCAATGAAAACTAGTGGTAAGTTACAAATAAATATAGTATAAAAAATTTGTTTAATACCATAATCGCCTATATATTATGATGACTTTTAGTATCGCCCCTATCTGAATTCTGATGATTGATAAACTCTGATTTTAACACATTAAAAAGATAACATTTATTGGCATCCATTATTTTCTTCAACAATGTTCTTATTATTGCAGATGGCATCAACACGATTAGAGGCACCGCTCCTTACTCGACTTTTATTTTTGTAAGTAGACAAACATGTCAAATAACCTCTAACTTAACTTTAAGCAACTTTCTATCATGATGATTTAATATCGCCCCAGTCTGAAGTAATGTGTTGATCCGATTAACTGACTAAACTAAATTACAGCTAGTAATGTAATCTAGGTTAGTAATAAGCTAAATATATTGTATTTTATTACAGATGAAGAAAACTGCTAAACCTGCCAGCAATTGATTCAAACATTCTTGAAAGTAAGTCACTTATTGTACTTTCTATGGATTTTTTACGTCACCACTTTAAATGATGCTATTTACAAGCATATATCATATAATTTTGATGAAAATTTAGGACACTGATTATTTATTTAAGAAATTATTAATAAATAGCTTCAAAATACAAGTTTTTCACAAGTTTTAATTTTATTTCTCAGATCGATTTAGTCAACTGGTCAATTTGTTGGGAACCACTCGTGCAGATCTCCAATATTGTTTGCTACAGTAAGTTGCATAAAATCATCTAACTTTTGATATTTTTTGGTGTAAAAATTAAATGATGAAATAATTTAGTTATCCCTGTCTCACAAAACCGTGGGGATAAATAATGGTATGGTAACAACTGAAGAATATTTATTTAAAGAAGAACAAATGTAGTGTTAAGAATTGGAAGTTACTATTTTTCTATTTATTTTCCAGATTGGAGAGACTTCTGGGTCTCCTTATTCTTTGTCCTTCCTATTGGTAAGCATTATAATTCTGTAATTTGTTATTTATTAGTAAGATCAAAATGATGATATAATTTAGTTATCCCTGTCTCACAAAACCATGGGGAAAAAATATGGTATGGTAACAACTGAAGAATATTTATTTAAAGAAGGTCACTACATGCTAAGAGTTGAAAGTTAATATTTTTCTATTTATTTTCCAGATTGGAGATGCTGCTGGCTCCTCTTATTCTTCGCCCATCCAATTGGTAAATATTATAATTTTGTAATTTGTTTTTTATTAGATTAAGATTAAAATGATGATATAATTTAGTTATCCCTGTCTCACAAAACCATGGGGGAAAATATGGTATGGTAACTTCTGAAACACATCTTGTTATGAACAAGGCAGCCAATTAGAAATTAAAATATTTATATATTTTTTATCTTCTCTTTACAGATGAATTACTACTCGCCAATACAATAAAGAACATCAAATTACGGGTTCATGATGTCTGCTGTGGAGAAATTATACAGGTAAGCACAAGTTTTATTAAGTCTACTAAAGTGAATTATTTGAAAATGATGAATTGCTAAGTTATCCCTGGCTCACTAAATCGTGGGGAGAATATGGTATGGTATTACTGAAATATCATACATGCTTTATATTGAATATTCTATCATTTAAAAATACTAACAAAGTGAACTATTGTTTCATGAACTTTAGTGGATACTTCTGGGCTTCTTGCAATGGCAGACTACTTTTTCTAGGTGAGCTTTTTATAATTTCAATTTGTTGAAATAAATATATTTTACATTATTATCATGATGAATATTTTGACAAGCATATATCTAGAATTTGTTTGAAGATACAACTAAACTGAAAAACATTAGACCACCTGATTTACATGATAGTTAAAATTTTGTTTCTAATTTTATTTCTTTGTTTCAGGTATTTTTACTTCAAGAAGATATTTTATATAAAACTTATGAAATGAATTTTGTTCAATAAAATATCTTTTATCAATTTACTCTAGTTTTTATTATCAAGGAAACCACATCTAGGCTACGGTAACCACTAAATTGCGATAGTGAGAAACTATCAGTTATAGAATATAATAGTAATGCTGCATATTATAGTCATTCAACCAAAATACTTTAGAAAGAAAGGAGACAATCATTTGACGCATATCATGTCATACATTCTTCTTATTGAGTTGGAGACTCCAAACAGCAAGTCCTGCAAAATAACAGGTCTTCCTGCAGAACATTGGACTATTCTTCAAAAAGCTCTTGCGGACCTCCATATATCTTCAAGTAGACCGGAGGTGGAAGATGGTATTTACGAAGCAGATACGTATCAGATTCAAACGCATGGTGTTCATCTTCTCAACATGTTGAATAGTTTCGACTACAACTGGTAAGTAATAGTTCCAAAGTAACAAACTAAAGTACCACCAGGATAATACTGAATTTGGCCGAAGCGCTGCATGTTGCGAGTGGGAATGTCCAAATTATGTGAAAATACCGTGTGCATCGAAATGGCGATCGAATCAATTGAAAAGTAGTGTATCTTTTAGAGCTGATTTAGTACCTAAGAAATAAAAAATATATCTCTATGGCAGCGTTCGCACTATCAGTATTACCGCACGATATTTGGATTACGATCCGAATATCATAAAGTTACTGATGGATCACAGTATCATGAGTAATACTGTTGGATTTCGTGATCCTGAGACCCAGTGTGCGTGGCATCAAATAACAACAATTATTTAAATTCTTAAGACGACGAATCATTGATATCCAACTGTTATGATCTACCAATTCAATTTTTTTTTTCAATAACAGACAGTCTTGTGTGCGAAATAACATAAGATAGCTTATAAAATACATTTTAACTCAAATCACAGACACACACACACTCAAACACATAATAAAATTACAATAATTGAGATAACATACAAATTTAATAAAATAAGATGTCAATAACAATTAGGATCGCTACCTAGTTACTGGTTTTAGGCCCAGCTAATTATTTTTTCCCCTGGGAAAAATGTGACCTGAGAATAAGTGAAAATTTAAATAAAACTGAGTTTTTAACAGTAATGATGTTTTTTTAGTAGATAAGATCGATTGTTTTTATGAATGAGGAACAAATTGATATGGGCAAATGGGTTCTGATACTTTCAAATTACTACTGAAAGTTAGGCTAGTTTTTCTTATTTTTCGATGTGGCCGAGCAATCGAAACGCACACATAAAAGGATACTGTTTAGCGAAGCATTGCTAAGAAATGTCCAATACTTGTATTTTCATTTAATAGCTTGAGTTGAGTAGTTACAACAAAATCGTCCTTATCAATTTGTTCCTTCCTTCTCACGTTTGTACAGTCAGAAACTTCTTTAGGGTAACAGGGTTGCTCCAAACCAATTGAGTTTTCTCATGTGTTTATTTATACATATAGATATTTTTTCATATACTTCTACAGTTGAATAACTTGCACAACTTTACGAAATTTCATGACAAGTATTAACAATTATCCGACAAAAGTTTATTGGTTTGGAGCAGCCCTGTTACCCTAAAGAAGTTGTTGACTGTACTAATCTCAATCTCTTCGCTCAAAACCTCTAGCAGTTTATTTATTGTTTTATATTTTTTGTTTATTTCTTTATTTAAAATGGAATGCCAGCTCTCGCAAATATTATTAGTTCGATGTCTTTCTCCAAAAACACTTCATTCAATGATATATTCTTTATTTTTTAGCCAGTTTATCTTCATATATGTTATGAATTTATTTATTTTAATATTGTTCAAATCATTGGATTCTTGTTTTATATATTCCTATCCTAAGTCAATTTTATCTTGTGGGGCCAGGGGCAGTGCCGTACATAAACCGACGATGCGATTGTGTAGTTTGCTATTTAGACCGATAGACTTAGCTTTTCGCCACAGACAATTGCAAAAATGGTAATAACATTTTTTTATGATTACGCCGGGACATATAATTTTGATGGCATTTGTTATACCAATTTCAAAATCGGCGTGAAATTTTTTTGGACACCAATTGGGTATCAGAGTTTTCAATATGTCGAATATAGCAGCGTAAGATTCCTCTACCTTATCATTCATACGTGCATGTACCAGGAGAACTACTTTTGTTGTCTGTGACGTGCTACCTAAGTCACCATGTATGGATAATAAAGTTACTTGCGGAATGTGAAGAATTTTTTGTTGACGCTACATTCAAAAGTGTACCATTGCCATTTTCACAATTATTATCCATATTTTTTATTGCTCGGCCACATCGAAAAATAAGAAAAACAACTAGCCTAACTTTCAGTAGTAATTTGAAAGTATCAGAACCTATAATTTGACCATATCAATTTGTTCCTCATTCATAAAAACAATCGATCTTATCTAATAAAAAAACATCATTACTGTTAAAAACTCAGTTTTATTTCAATTTTCACTTATTCTCAGGTCCCATCGATATTATGTTCTTAATATCATAATATCAGCACTATCATAATAACTGTCACCGACTGATAAAAGGTGTATAAAAAATTATAGTGTGACAGTCAGGAAAAAATATCCAAACCGTAACACTGGTATGATGGTTGGTGTGACGGTTAGTCAGCGAGGAATCGTAGCGCTTTGTGCGAAATAGAATTGGTATGTTTACAACATAAAGGTGAAATCACTGTTGTGTTTCGAAACAAAACACTGGAGACAATGCAACGAAATATACCTCCGTGGGGCAGAGAGATGAAGAGTTTCACAAACGTTTCCCTTCCCCTCTCTGCCTCGCGGGGGCATGTTTCTTGTAATCTTTCAGAGGTCTGAGGTCAAAGCCAAGATGACCGCAGTAGTTCCTTTTTTCGCCACTTTCGTACTTAGCTTGGTGGCACTGTACTGTAATAAACTGTTATAGCCCTGCCAGGAATTAAAAATACCTGTCATAAAGATATTTTTTTATCAATTCGTCCCATTTTGTAATTGAGACAGGCTAAAGCTTTTCGCCATACGTCCAAATATTTCCATCGTAGTGTTTTAAAATGAAATATTTTTTTTCTTCCATGCTGGACTGGGAACGAGAGAATAACATATAATGTGCCAGTTGCATTTCGTCCCGAGCATGCTGTAAAAACCAGCTAAGGGATCCAAGGGTTTCTGTATATTGCAATTTAGGCGATAGGCTGACCACCGGTCACTACAGCAATATACCTACAAATCTATCTTAAATAACCCTCAAAACTTTGTCAGACGTGGCGAAACGACCTTTGTTTGAGTCGTATTCGCTCTGCCTACCCCATTAGGGATAAAGGCGTGATTATATGTATGTATGTTTTAAAATGAAGTACACACGTAATATATTTCCTTAAATCATAGAAATAAAATAGAGACAATAAGAGAGGGACTTATGCACTTCCCATAAGCCCTTCTCTATGGTACCTCTATGACAGGTATGTTTAATTCCTGACAGGGCTATATTACATCGTTAATGCTGGATTCATCTAATCACACGCCATTTATTTCAGTTACAAAGTCGTAAGTCAATCTATGGCGATAGAGAAATCTTACATCGGAGGAAGAAACATCCAAAAACAGAAAATTGCGTGGACATTAAAAAATTAAACCGGTTTGAAAAACAATACATTTATTAAATAAAACGATTCCATCAAAACAATTATTTTACGTATTATCCGCCGATAAATCGCTTTTGCAGTCACTAGGCACCCTATCCGTGAACAGTTCTGGAATCTGGAAATTAAATTTTGTACCTATTAATAAGTTTCCATAGTAAAGCTAAATAGTAATGATAAATAGATTTTTATATGTGCTATGATCTTACCTGCGGCGTATAAGCCTCCACTCTATCCAGCAATGCTTCCGAATAGCCAGGAGTATAGTATCTGAAATGTAATTGAAGTTAGTAATTTATTGAATGTACATAAATCCCTTATTTATCAAATATCTAAAAGTAATGATAAATCTACCTGACTATTTCTTCTGGGAAACAACTGTTTATTATATTGATGTACTCTTTGAGAGATGTTCCCGGTACAGAGTCAATTTCTTGTACTCTTTTCAGGGCTCCAGTAGAAACAAACAATCTCCTGGCCCTTGCATCGTTTGGTAATATCTGAAAATTAAGAATATTATTTATGTAACATGTTCTATAACAGGTATGAAATACCCATCACTATGACACCTTTACAGTCACACGTACTTTGATTAATATGATATGTGTGGAAGAGAGAAAACATCATAGTTTTGTTCTTCTCTACATTAATGTTTGACTCTCGAATCTTGCAAAATAACCGCGATAACCTAAATGTCACATAGTTTTTGAGGTTATTTTGCTTGTAAACAAGGAAAATGTTATAAAGTTTGCATGAAAATATTTAAAAAATTGCAATAATGGCTGGAAGAGGACGAGGACGTGGTAGTGGACTATCTTTAACTCAAGAACAACTTCAAGCGCTCGGTATTGCAAGAGGAGAGAGTACGCCACAAACTCTCGCTCCTCCGCCGCTATTTCCTAAACTAGAAAGAAAACCACTGCCTTTGAACTGCGATGCTGCTACCGACTACATGCTCATTGTAAAAGACCAGTTCATAGAATATTTGCACGAGTCCCCTGCTTACGTGAAGGCCAAAAGTCGGACCGACGGTGTGGAAAGATATTCTGATAAATATAAGTTACTGGCTCTCGATGCGAAGCAGAACAAAACGCTAGACTGCGTGTGGGCGAACATGCCTGGAGAATTAAGACCGCAAGCCACACGAGTGAGGACTACAGCACGGAAACGTAAGCTGGACGACCCCACAGAAATAGCTAAAAGATTACAAACATTAGAAAAGAAAGAATCGCAAGAGGAGTCCGGAGAAACCATGGAAACTAATGAAGAAGAAGCGGCAAAGAAAGATGACGGGAATGAAGACGAGGATGTTGAGGAAGAACAGGAACAAGAGTATGAGGTGGACGACGGAACAGACTATGCTAATAATTACTTTGACAATGGTGAAGATTATGATGAGGAAGATGATAACCTGGATGATGGACCTGTGTACTGAAAGCTTAAGTTTACTGTAAGTATGTTGGTACACAAATTTAATAAAATATTGAAATGTTTTTCAAAAGTGTAAAACTTGGAAATAATGTTTCTTGCTGTGATAATGAAGTCCTAGAATAAATTGTTTTACACTTATTGTTTCATTTATTTTTTTGTCAATCATTAAATAATGTAACTTTGTTTACTTGAACCACACTTCATTTATTTGCACAACCATAAGATATATTACAAGCTAAAAGTAGAACAAATAATCTAAAGTTACAATGAACAGTCAATTATGTTTTTTTTACTTTTAGTTCATTTTAATGGTATGTAGTTTGTGCACATTGTTGTTTGTGTAATTCTAAAATGTTGAAGTATTACCTTGGCATACTGTGCAAGTACATATTTGAGTATGCATGCCGGCGCTGCATGTAGCAATGGTTCCAGCGCAGGCCGGTGCAGGCAACATTGCAAGGATTGCTTTAGAGCGCAGGACGCGCGCGCGCGCACTTCTGGAGACGACTTTGCACTTGTATACAGCTGGAAACATCAAAATAGGGAGACAATCATAGTTTATTATGACCCATACATTATGATGATTGTAACAGACCAAGTATTTAAACTAAAAATTGCTTTATTTGCCTTAAACAGGGTACATTAATTTGGTGTTCATTATATGCAAGTTACAGAACATGCCTGCTTAGTCTCAAGTATAAATAACATGCAAATATAGAAATACCTATGTCATAAAGTAAAACAGAGTACAATAATGGAAAACAGAGTGTCTAAAACATAAAAGTACTCTAACAGTCAGCTTGATATTATTTCTAATCTATTATTCTCTAGGAGAATAGAGAGATCAAGTATTCTTTAGGACACTGTAAATAGGATAATATATCACATGGAAAGTACTCTCGCACTGTCTTCCTTCGCGAACTTGCCATATTTATTTCGTGGCTCCTGTCGACATTGCGTAATCGGTGCAGCAGATTGATTAAAAGGAAGCTGATTTGTAATTTTGTACCATTGGTTTTGCGAATAAGGAAATCCTGACACTAATTTAAGAAACTTCATACTTATACTACAAATCAAATAACTGAAACCCTCAACCTGTAGCAGTTTCGGGAAAGCATTGGCGACAGCAACTGCGAGGCTGTGCTGGGGCGTATGCTTCGCGATATGGCCAAGGGTCCAAGCGGCCGCACACAGCTCTGCGTCTTCCGACTCAGGGCTCTGTAGTATCTCCACTAGGATTGGAATACTCTAGAAATAAGTTAAAAAAAACTTTAAGAACTTATGTAGTTTTTTATTTATTTATTTAACAATTTATTGTACACAAAACATAATAAAAACAGGACAAAAAAACAGGCGCTGCTTATTTCTAAAAATAAATTTCTTACAGCAGACCTACAGAAGTGATAAAATGATACGCGGATAAAACATACATACATATAATCACGCCTTTATCCCTAATGGGGTAGGCAGAGCGTAAACGACCCAAACAAAGGTCGTTCCGCCACGTCTGACAAAGTTTTGAGGGTTATTTAAGATAGATTAAGTATATTGCTGTAGTGACAGGTTGTCAGGCCATCGCCTAAATTACAATATACTGAAACCCTCGGATCCCTTAGCTGGTTTTTACAGCATGTCCGGGAGGAAATGTAGCTGGCACATTCTATGTTTTTCTCTCGCTCCCAGGCCAGCATGGAAGAAAACATGCACTAAATTTAATATAAAATAATACTACTGTAAACTACTTATATAATGTAAATCTTTTACATTAATATTTAGTTCAGGCTATATCTTAGATAATAGTTTAACGGCACCTACGTGACTTAGCAATCATTTACGAACAATTATCCTATGACGATTACAGGTCACAGTCGTAAAGTAAACTACAGCTAAATAAACTAATGTGATCTTCACAAATATTTATCTTTGACATAATAACCGTAGATTTGATCGGCCCTTTTCCCAAGCAGCGAAACCCGCAAAATAAGCAGAGTTTACCTTAGCCTCGATAACTGCCATAGCCAGCTGATCAGACTGGCCAGCGATGAAGCCGAGTGCCATGCATGCTGGCACGCGAGTCCCGCCCTGCGTCTCGTGCAGCAAGTCCACCAGGGGACCACAACCGCCCGTGTTCACTACCAGTTGCGCAAGCTAGAATAGAGGAAAAAACATGAGGGAACTAATGGGTAATAAGATCTAATACATCGTTATAAGAAATCTGAAAATGAGCCTTTTCTCTTATTAGGTAATCAGCAAGTAATCCGACCATGACTTAAAATTATCCGGCAGGTCAAGCGATTGATACTGCCAGTACTTCTAGAAAAGACATCACAAGTTCTTCAAGATACCACGCAACCCTCTCAGGGCTAGGGAGTTAAATCCGAGATCCGAGACCCATGGCATGGGATGGGGCACCCTTCTTAGGCTAGTTACATAATTATTCTGCTAAGCGTAGCTTTCAGTTTCCTTATTTATATACACCTTTTTTTTATTGCCTCCGATTTACATACTTCGGCACGATCGGCGTTCATCTTTCAATCCCACTTCTGACACTGGTAATGTGTGCACCCAATACTCACGTCAACAGAATGTTTAACGATGTCCCGGATGAGGCAGGCAGCGGCGCGTCTGACAGGGGCGGCGTCGTGGCCAGTATGCAGCAAGGCTTGGGGCAGAGCGCCACCAGCGACCACCGCTTCAGCCAGCTCTGGCCGAGCGCCGGCAATCGCTCCCAGCACGCAGAGGGTGCTACGCTGAATGTCGACACAACGTTAGGAGAAAACAAGAGGAAAAGCTAAGGGAACGCACACATTCATCAGGATACAAGATTTGAGGTGTTTTCATCAGGATAGTTGATTGGCTCTTTTATTTTGAAGAAAATCTTATTCGAATCAAACCATTTGTAACTTTAAAAAAATGGGTTCTGGAAATATTAAGTATAGTTATAGGTAGTGTCTTTCTTACTAAGTACTAGGGACCAAAGTCAATGATAATAAAAACCACAATATACTATAACCATAATCAGTACCTACCTACTGTGTGGCATGCGAAAGATAACTATCATAAATGTACCTTGTTAACCTTCATTATATGACGAGCGTGTCACCGACACATCTAAAACAGGATTTTTAATTATTTTGCCGGCTATCTTGCTCAATGAGTTTTTGCTGCTGTTTTTGTGATAGATAACTAAGCAAAGCACCTTCAACTTTGGATCTTGATTCTCCAGCGCGCGGACAAGATGGCATATTGCTCCGGCGTCCACCACCGCTTCTGGCTTGTGCTGTGCGAGGTCTACTAATGCTCCAGCTGTAATCTACGTCAATATTTAAACCATTTAATATCACGAACTCTATGTCATAAATAAAAATTGATCTCCCAATTGAGTACAAGATAATTAGGGCTTAAGGACCGTACAAGTAAAAGTCGAGGAAAAAAGCAAATTTTGGCATTTTTTCTTCATGAAGTAGAGCTAGCTTGCCTGGTAGTAATTACTACCATAGCAATAAGGCCGCCTTCATTGTACTTGAGTTTTTATTTCATATGTTTTCAATTCCTGTTGTTTTTGTTTTATAATATATCTATCTATCTAGCTAAGATCCGGGATAAAGTCTTATAAATGTCGGTGGATCTACCTGTTTGAGGCTTATCTCAGGCTCTTGGAAGGCGAGTATGAGCAGTGGCAATGTTCCTGCATCCACCACCTGTCCTGCTAAATGTTCATTATGCTTCCCGATGTAGCCGAGAGCCCACGCGGCGTTTTCTTTCACCTACATCAATACTCAACTTAGGTATAGCACACTTTAATACTTTTTGATCTGCAGTAGTCCATGGCTGAACATGAAGCTCCTTACATTAACAGCTCACAGACTACGTTCTGCTGTTCCATGAATAGATAGGTACCTATAACTTTGTTCTTCTTCTTAGCGAGTGGATTCTCGAGTTGGACGACCCGATTAACCCTGGTGTCAGAGTTTTCAAAACGCCTAGTATTAGGCCTCTGACGTGGTTTGAGTAACGGCCACTATCAAAGACAGCGACCGGGACCGACGGCTTTACATGCCCTCCGAAGCACGGAATCCTATTTCTTTTCGGACAATCATTTGATTCAGCCTGCTTTGTCCTAACCAAACTGGGGAAAACCTCACAAAGTGATAAATTGACAAATATCAACTTTGTGTTTCCCCCCTGGGAATCGAACCCAGGACCTCCGGATCGTAAGCCCATGGCTCTGACCACTAGATCACGGTGGCAGTTTATAACTTTGAAAGAACTGAAGAGATAATTGTAGGGCAACAAAATTGAAGGAACAAAGAACATGTTCTGGGGCAAGAGAAGAGATGATGATGGTAATGTGTAGGACCATACAAACCTGAGTATCAAAATCTTCCAAGCAATTAACAACATGTTCCAAGGCGCCGAGGCGAACCACTGCACTAGCTAGCTCTTCGTTATGTCTGTGAAATATAAAACGGGTCAGTCAGATCCTTTCAAGACAATGCACTTAACTCAGGTTGGCCAATGACAAGGGATAAGAATCTCTTAGGCAGTTTTTTTCCAGGTGTGGTTCAGCTCTCTTCTAAGCTCGGTGCTGTAGAGAAACTATCTATGTATGTGTGAAGTGACGGATGTGTCATCGTGAAACTATGGCCACACATGAACGCATAACAAAGTGATACGGAGAGCAATTAACTTACTTTGCTACAGCTCTTATCAGGTACAGCGCAGACCTTTTATAGTATACCTGTAAGAAAAAATACAGAGTGATATAATAATATGACTTGGCACACATCATTTGAAATCATCTATGCTGGATTGGGAGTGACAGACCGTGCTGCAGGGGTCCAATAGAAGTGGACGGTGGAATAAACTCTCCTTACATTATACTTGTTGAGGTTTTCCAGTGCGATGGTGATCATGCCTCCGTTGAGGAGTTGTCTGCTGATGCCGTCCTCGTGCTCGCCCAGTCTCGCTGCGGCCACCACGGCGCACTGACGGACCGTGCTGCAGGGGTCCGATAACAGTGGACGTAGGAAGTCTGACTCAGAAAAAAAATCATTTTGTGAATAATGTAAAACAAAGAACAAAAGTAACGTAGAACAAAAGCGATGAATGGTCTGCTATTGAAATGGTACGACAAACGCGTTCTCCGAGCTTCGGAAAACCCGTTAATTGTAGTCAAATTTCTCAATCGTGCATGTTGGTGGACGGTAGGTAGCTAGCTACTGGTGAACGGTTTCGTGTCTTCCGATGCTGTATCATACATACATACATATTGTCACGCCCTTATCCTAACGGGGTAGGCAGAGCGTAAACGACCGATCTATCAAAAGGTCGATCCGCCGCGTCTGACTGTTTTGAGGGTTATTTTTTTTAGCTGTATCATATTTCTTGTTTTATCGACGACATGGGAGTATTCTGACCTGGCACCTTTCAGGCACAAATTACCTACTAACCAAGTAACCCAGCACTCTCGAGGCATTTCACGTTGGTGGCTCTTGTAGCCAGCTCAGCAGCAGTCTGCACAAACACTAACCGGGCTTTCTGGTACGTTTCAAATACTAGAACAAAGTTAACAAAACTCTTGCAGGAGTCCTTACTAGGGTAGGGCCCCATCTAAAAACTACTAATCTACATCAGTTTTAAGTAGGATTTTTTTTTTTTTTTTGAAAATTGACTTCAGTTTTTCAACTATATGTTTGCTTCATTGGTTTTTCCTATTAGAAAGTTAAGATTAACATAAATAATGTGACTAATTAGATGGAATTCTCTGCGCTGCAGGTACCTAGGTAGACTACCATGTAACTTCCTATCCTAACCAACTTACTTATCTGTATACGGATACGGCAGAAGATATACCTAACATAAGCAAAGTGGTCAGATTATCCAACTGTGCATGAATGAGGTGCAATTTACATAGAGATCGTACAGCTATAATCACGATAATTACAAAAATCATATCTACAGACGATCAAACAAGATTATACCTAATTGTATATTCCTAGGACTGCTCATAGAATGAGACATAGTTGCTTGATTTTGTATAAAACCGCGTGTAAAATATTTTTATAGTGTTTGTTTTTTTATATTGATCGTAAACTTGCAGTCGCATCGATGGCACCTGGATGGCACTGACAATCCGATTGTCATTTTTTATTTTCATGATCTTGTTTTTTATTGCCTAGCCATTAAGTAAACAAGAAAAGGATGATGAAAACAGGTAAGATAAAAAAAAAACACCATCACTTGTGGAGAAGGCAGAGCGTCTACGGTTCAGCTGATACGGAAGTGTGCAAAGCTAATGCAAAAAGGCGGCCTTATTGCTAATTGGTTAAGATAAGCTTCGGATTATTTAGCTGGACAAATTACCGGTTCTAGGTATTTTGAATGCTAGTTAGGTGGAATCCATGGTCAATTTTCGGTGTTTGTTTAATTTTAATTCTTCACAACGTTCTCACACGTCCAAATGCATTGTTTGACCGCACCGGCCGGCGGGGACGGGCGGAGGCGGCGGCGGAGCAACCACCCGTGAAGGCCATGTGACCATGTGATCAGACGTCATAGCCAACCAACACATACACGTATACCTCACACATAAAGACAGTTGACCACGTTACACGTGCTTGCTATGCAGGCAGTCTGCCTACCTGGCACAGTTCACTCACACGAGCGCACGCGCAGCCCGCCGCCGGATCGCTCAGTCAGTTACACTTGATTACACATCAGACGGAGGCCGCTTCACCCGTACTGTTTATTAAAATGAGCGCTGTCGTTGTCCGGTGATTGTTCAAACGTTGTGCAAGACAGTATTGTGACAAGATGCCGTACATTATGGTGATGGGCAGCCTGAGCGCGCCGCATCTCTCGAAAGATGAAGGCGCTACCGTGTACGGGCTAAATAGCGAGGAACGAGCCTCTTTAGTGCAGGTAATTCTGTTAATCCACGTAATTACTACTTACTTAACATATACTATGTTTGATGTTAGCTAAACTTAACTGCTGTTGTTAGTTAACAACAATTTAAGTTAATTTACAATCAGTCGATAATAAATTGTTTGTTATTCTTAATTCTAACTTGATTCTAATTGGTGAATGAAGTATTCTCTTCATTTTCCATTGTATGTAAGTAAGTACTTTATTAAATGATAAACGTAAAATCAGGCGCTTTATTAAATGTAGTATGTATAGGTAAAATCTACAGTCGCATGTCTTGTTGCAGGAATTAAACTCATCTTTCGGAATGCGGGTGGCACAAACTTCGGACGCGGAGCGAACTGTTCGAGTTACTCAAAAGGGATTAACCCTCGTAGTGGTGAACAGAGTGCACAGGCTGCTCGGCTACGACGTGACGTCACACGCGATGGCGATGACCAACGCCAACCGGGAGCTGATCTCCTTCACCATGTACAAGAAGTCCAACCCCAGCCCGCACAGCCACAGCCACAGCCATGGGCATAGTCAGCACCAGTCGCATAGTCACTCTAGTTCGCATAGGAGTCATACGCATAGCAGTGGCGGCGGCGGCGGTGGCGGCAGTAGTCATAGAACAGACAGTACTACCTCAGGCGGAATCGTAACGCTCTGAACACGGACGGTGCACTACCATTCCATGAATATTTGGGATGTGTAAGTGCAATGAGCCGTGTGTAGTATACTAATGATGAAATGAGAAATGGTGCGTTTATGATGATTTTTGATAACGATCAAGAGCAGCTTTACGTGTTCTGTTTACGTTAAACGATTTATATATTTTGAATATGTTATCGTTTGTTTTAGCAGTATTTCTTATACAACTCGACTATGTACTTAACAGGGTTTATTAAATAAATATTTCATATAAAATTTGAATAATTTATATTATATTACTTTCTATGCTTACGAAACGAGATGTAATCAAAACAACATAAAAGCTATATCAGTCTTAACAAATAACTTTACAAGTACACTTGTAGTTTAACATAATAATTACAAAAGTATCAAATGGTGTACATCGTTAAGACTAGATTAAAATTATGTCGATATTACACATAAATATACAAATTTAATGGCATATAAGTTATTGCACAGGAGGCGTACTTTTGAATCACTGAAATTCGCGTGCAAAAGGGTGACATTCGCATGCGATTTTGCATCCGAATGTCATTCTTTCGTATGCGTTCGAGTGATTCATAAATATGGTGTTTATTTATTTGTCGGTGTGAGGTCAGCTGTTTCTGTCCCTGTACTTCTGTCTGCTCTCAGCTAACTTCTTAAGAGCGGCGGCGTACTGTCGCTGTACGTCCAATAGTCGCGAGTATTCACTATGTAGAGCTGCCTTCTGCTCCTTCTCTGTTTTGTACTTTTGTTCCACTTTCCTCACTGTTTGGTTCACCCACTCCACTATCGATTCGAATTGCGTCATGAACTCTTCCCTTTTTCTCGCTGAAGACATCGCCCTGCCAAAGTTATTTACAGTTAGCTACACATATACATAATAGTCACGCTTTTATCTCTTACGGGGTTGGCAGAGCGTCAACGACCGAATACGGGTTTATGGGGACCAAATTTAGAACGACCCAACTGTATATATAACTATAGTGATAGATTGTCAGATCATGGCCTAAATTGCAATTTACTGCCGAAATCGTTGTTTCCCTACTTCTTTAGCTGTGTTACTAGGCGGTTTGAAAAACTCTGACACCAGGGTTCACCGAGTCGTTTGACTCGAGAATCCACTCGCTAAGAAGAAAAAGCAACTGAAAAAAAAAACGATGTTTTTCTATCGTTCCCAGTCCAGCATGGAAGTTCAGCAGTTCAGATATTTTACTAAGAAAATTGAAAAACATATTTGAAAATCTAACTTACTCTTCATAGTTATCCAAAATGGAGTTCAATAAACTCAGCTCCTTCGACGTATAAAGCTTGACTTCATAAAGTGTATTGTAAAATATATAATACTGTTTAGTTTCTTTGTGTTTTGAGGCCACTAAAAAAGAACAGTTACCATGATTAGTATAGATTTTCATAATGAAGTGTAAAATAAATGTAAGAAACTTCATAGACTTTTCGTCACTGAACCATAGCAGAAGCATAATTGCGATTTATTTCTGATTTTAAAGGTTAATGCAATATTTAGAACCATAAAAAATACATCGACATGGGCGAAGCTAAATTAAATTAAACTACACGTGTAACAGAAATAGTAGTTAGTTACATACATTATATGGAATCTAATGGAACATAAAGGATGTGAATCTGCCCTACTTTTCCCAAGAACATAGGTCGAAAAAAAAACGTTGCTCTCCCAAACAAAATTCATCAGTTGATATATAATATCTATATAGATATTATATAATAAAAAAATTGATTTTACAAATTGACTTATTTTAAATTATTCAGACATCTGTTAGAGTCCATTTGTATGATTGTAATTTTTGTTTTGACATTTTTGATTTATTTTATTGTGTAATCTGTATTTTTTGACGATCATATTATTCTTTGACATTTTTATTATTATTGCAATGTAATTGTGAAATTGATAATGTGAAATAAATGAATCGAATCGATAATCCTTGCTAAAAGTTGTTCAGTTTCATAGGCTGATTCACTTCCTTCAGGGTGCATACCCTCTCTGTTAAACATTAGTTAAATTAGTTCCAGTATAGCATATAAAATCGTCGTTTGCAGATTGCCCAAACTGTTTACCTTGGTTATAAAGTTCGATGAATCTCTTCTCATACTGCAAGAGCTCCGTAGTGCCGGGCACCTCGTCTACAGCTACAGAGTAGCGCTGCAGCTCGCGGTTCAGGCGCGCGAGCTCTAACCTCATGTTGGCAATGAAGTCCTTTAGCTTCTGCTCTCTTTCTCTGAACTCCTTTAGTTCCGCTGGTGTCAGTGGGGTGTCTTCTATCTTTGCATTGGGGTCTTTGACCATGCTGAAACATTAAGTATGAAATATTACTGTTTATTTATTTAACAGTTTATTGAACACATGATCATACAAAGGACACAAACATAAAAAAACAATAGCACAACAGGTACAGCTTATGTCTATAGTTATCTCTTTAGTTGTTATCTTAAATAGAAAAAAAAAATGTTTCAAGAAAGTAAATCAGTTAGTTATCTCCCATATTTTAGAAATCAGTATTGCAAAATATAAAGAGATATTTTCAATTTATTACCTTAGCTCTTCCTCCAGTTTCTTATGTTCCTTCTCCCTGTGATGTATAATCTGCAGAAGTTCATTTCTTTCTCTGGCTAAATCCTTCAGTGATTTGTAGAATTCTTTTACACTTTTATCACTGTAAACAATTATTTAAGTCTCAATAAATGGTAGGTAACTTTTCTAAATGATGCTCAGTTTAAACAGAATTTGAAAAGGAATATTTATTTATAATTTTACCTGTAATCATCAGTAGCCATTAATTTAAATGTGAACTTCTTCAGCTTGTCTGATATATCAGAATACTGTTTTTTGGTGTTCTCCATTCTTCCCTCATGGTCTTCCTTCCTTTCTGCTATATCTTTCTCCATTCCCTCTATGGTTTTGCTCAATTTCTCTACATCTTCAGAGTATTTAATCTTTTCACTTTCTTCTAATTCTTTAGAGACTTCTCCAGTGAGCTCGGAATGTAAAACAGCATAATGAATTTTAGTGTCTGCTGAATCTTCTTGACTATCTTGTTTAATAAATTCTGTCTGCAATAATAATTACATTATATAAACATTACAAAATGTCTCAATATAATTATTATTTCTGTTAGATAAAAAAACACCTAAAACAAATAGTTGCTAAGAACTAAGTGTAAAGGTAGCTAAGAATATAAATTACGAAAAATAAAAGGCTAAAAAAGTAGGTAACTTACTTCTGTGGTAATCTGTGATGGATCAGCCAATGTTTTTTCATAGTCATACTAAAACAAAAAAAGAGATTTCCTCATCATTACTATTCATCATATTCTAATTTATTCATATAGTAATTCAAAGAAACAAAACTGGTAAATATAGTTACACAAAATGCCAAGTCTTTAACAGGTTTAATTTGAATCTTATTTTTTTGGTAAAAGTAAATTAAACATAGGTAGGTTGTTAGTGTCAAAGGCTAATAAATAATAGCTGTTGTCACCACTGCACTGTCTGGAATACTTTTAGGTACATGGGCCAATGAAATAAAATATTATATTTTAGTTTTCTGTAATTTGAGACCTAAAGCAGCTGGGATATGATCATATTGGTTAAAGAGTTGATTGACCCACATATCAGATATGTAAACCTAAAGTTAAAAAAAATACTTACCAAGAAGTCAAGTCCCTCATCCTTGTTCTCATCAGTGTTGGTGGAAACATGTAGCAGCATCCGCTGGTCATATTCTGATAAAGTAGCATTCACTTGTTCCAACTCATTAGCAGGTAAACCACCTTTCCGCTTTCGCACTCTGCATGGCTTGTATAAGTTCTGAAAGCCATGAATCATAAAGCACACATGTTACAAAAAAATAATAAAAATTATGATTTATTTACTCCCAACTATATAGAGACATAAATATACAAAAAGTACAAGTCAAATGTTAGCTTCTAAAATAAGAATAAATAAACTGTTATAAAAATATTACTGATGTTATTTACTAGCTACCGTAAAAAAAATACCTGAATAGCAGTAAGATTCCTTAATAATTTTTCTCTCTGCACAAAAATTGCACGGTCAGATTCAAATATGTGATCTTTCTCATACTGCATCACAGCAAATTTTCTGAGCTCATCTTCCTTTGCTTCCCTAAATTCACTGGAGTACTTTATGAGCCATTGGACCAGTGGGTGAATATTGATGAAGTCCAATCCCTGTATCTGATGAGGCTCTATGATGAAAGGACATTTCATACTCGGCAGCACTTTCACGATTTTCTCTGTTAGTGCGCTAGGGGAAATAGAAATAATAGTTTTATTTCATGGCAGTACCTAAATCTAATCTAAAAAAAACAGAATTTAAATGGTTTACATACATTTTCTTCCCAATTGTAAGATTTTCCTCAAACAAGAGACTGACATCTACATCTATATCGCACAGTTCGATGCACCAGGTCAGGCCTCCTACTATTTTGTCGAAAGCCGACAAGCCTTGCAGTTGGGCTCGGTAGTAACCTGCCGCAACTAGAGCGTCCGATATCTCGTGCCATTTCACTAACTGTTCCGCGTCTTCACGAACTTCGACCTGCAGATATCACCAGTTATTACATTTAACATCTAAAAGTCCTTTAGAGCCTCCTACTTTGATTAATGAACATGTTTTTATTCACCTCCTTTCCTTCGTGATCTACACTACTGTAGATGTTCATCAAAGGCTTGCTTCGGGTAAAAATATTCTTCTGCTTTGCTGCCATGATTAAAATAGTTATTTTACAGTGAAAAACAATACAACTATTCACATTTTCCACTACAAATTTACAAAAACTTTGCTGGCTTCGTATCGGTCGCTAAACGTATGATTTTGACATTTTACTTTTTTATTTTTATTGAATAGACTACTCGAAGTTTGATCCAAGAAAATGCTTTTGTCTATGAAATCATTCAGTCTGACTTCCGGTAGAAACTAGGAAGGAAAGAGAAGAAAAGTATTTTTTGTTTCATTTACGCTAAAGGTGAAATATATATACTGTCAAAATTCTAGAAATCGCAAAAAAACTTATTGTGGAAATTTTCATGCAAATTTTGAATTGTGTGGGAGATTTTATGAAATTATCAAAGGACTTTACAATAACGAACTTGCCGGAGTACAATACCTTCAAAGAAACAGCCTTGCTTTTAGTTAATACACAGCAACATGAATAAATTGCCGGGATTAATTCGATGTGAGTATTGAGTGTTTTTGCGATATTTGCGAAATACTTTGCCAAAGCCAAACATTCGCGTAGAACGTGTTGTATTACAATCCAGGTACTTAATTTCAGAGTTTATTGGAAAACAGAACTATTATTGCACCATCTTTATCATGGAGCAGAGTGTTGATGTTGTAGAGCTAGTGTCCGGCTTGTTGGACTCAGGAAAATACAAAGAAGCGCTCAGTGTGCCCAACGAACAGAAATACACCGCCAGTTTCAAAGATAATTGCTGGGATTTAATATCAGTCATAGTAAGCAAGATACAGGATGACACCATTGTACTGAAACCATCACTGCATGGCGCCTGTGAAGAGTTGCTGGCGAATATCATCCAGAAAACTACACCGGAAGAAGCTCTGCTCGAATTCATAGAACAAATTGAGGTGGCTAAAAATGATGCCCAATTTAGCATTATACTGCCATTTCTGCAGCAACTGTTGAAAAAGTTATCAGTGAAGAGAGGAAGATCTTTGGAATGGTGCCTCAATTCTATAAGTACTTACATTGAAACTATTCCTGTTCCGGAACATCAGTTAGAAGGCAAAGAGCGTTTGCTCATGGACTGTGACCACAATGTAAGAAGAATCACTAAGGTGTACTCCTTAGTGCCTCCTTTTTATGCTCCATTTATCAAGGAACTAGAAACATCAGATGCTAGTTCTAAAACAAAACAAATTATAACAGCATTTCTAATCAGTCTACTTGGTAAACCATTGATTTACATAGACCTGGACCCTGAAGCAAATGCAAAGAGCGAAGCAAGGTCTTCATGTAGCACTATACTTAGTGACATATGCACATTAGAAAAGGATCTGTTAAAATTTCTTATCTTTATAGAAATTTGTCACAAAGAAAACCAGAAGATAAAATCCAAAGCTTCTGATGATGATGAAGAAAGAACCCCATATGAGAACAGGGACAAAGTCAACCTGACCACATTATCTGGAATGTTCTATTGCATTTTCTCTGGACATTTTCAAATCCCAGACTTGTCAATTCCTCAAGTATATTCCAATCAGTATGTGGTTCAAAATGGGCTGCTCTCTGTTATTCATTTACTAAGTTTCACTGAATATGGCCCTCTCATGAAAGCAATCTCTTTGTGTAAAGCACTGCTCACCCGCTTCACTACTGATATTACTCATAATTTACCTATTCCTACTGTGCACTATGATTTGTGTAAAAGTTTAGTTAACATTACTATTTATTCTGGATATGAATCTGTTCGAAAACATGCTTTGAATCTGTTAGGTTCTCATGTAACTAAATTTGACTTCAAAGCTAGATGTATGCTTATCAAGTATATACTGGACATTGCCAACCACTCAGGCATGATTGGATATGCCATCACATTGTATAAAAATTCTATAGATGAAGCATTTAATTTTGATAAAATGCCAGAATGCTTTACTGGTGCTCAGTTACAAAATATGATAAAGAAGATTTGCCATTTGCCTCATGGAGCTGAATCTGACTTGGTGGAACTTGCTGATCAGATAATCACTTCTCTTAATTTCCTGAGGTATTTAGCCATAAAGGACAGTGATAATGAAACAGGAATAAGAGATTGTTTCTCCATTATAGAGACTGATTATTTGGAGAAATTGAGGACTGGGCTGAATATGTCTAAAGCACACTATGAAGTGAAATTGAAAGATATTGAACAAGAGAAAAATCTGCCTGAAGGAAGCCTCCAAGTATCTATAAATGTTGGAGGAAATATTCTAGATAAAATCCCAACAGAAAATAAGAAGGAAATAGTTCATTCAGCACTGAATGCTTTTCATCTGATTGAAGGCCTGATAGCTCGTCTGTCTGAATGTATTAATATTAATAAATTGCAAGGACTTAAGATGAATACTGTTTCATGAATATTTTATTAAATAAATCACTTGTTTTTTATGTTTTTTGTTTATTTTACTACACCTTTAGTTTTTGTAGCTCAATGTTTGAATCTTACCTAAAGTATTTATTAGTAAATAGACTGTTCAACAGAATCATCATAGAAGATCATCATAAGATAACCCTTCCATTTGGCTTGACTTTAAAATAAAGTTATTATTAGTAATGATAAGACAAAACTTAATTTTGTCAACAGCCCTGAGACATGGCCGTAGATTTGTACTGCCGCTCACATCTGTTGCTGTTAATAACATGCAAAGGGGGCTTCGAAATTACTGTCAAATGCAAGAACCAGAAATCAAAACTGTTCCGGTGCCATCGACAGAACAAGAAGAGCGTCAATATGAAGAAAATGTGAAGGAACAAATTTTGCTGGAGGCTTTGGTTTTTGTACCGAAAAGCGGCTGGTCCATAGAGTCTCTTAGCGCGGGCGCCGAGGCAGCTGGCTACCCAGGCGTAACACACGGCCTCTTCCCCAATGGAGGCGGCGATCTAGTCCATTTTTTCAATGTAAAGTCTAATGAAAAGCTTGTTGGACTAATGAAGAATGTAAGTATTTCAGATGTATGTCTTGTCTAGATGAATACTTGTATATTAAATACTAATTTAAAACTTACTTCTAGTGGCCAAAGGAAGATTTAAAGGACTCCAAAGTACCAGTCAAGTTTATCGAAAATGCAATCACAGAGAGGTTACTAATGATTAATCCATATAAGTGAGTTTTAACTTTTACTATGTTGATGTAATATTATAATTAGTCCACAGATTTATAATTATTAATCTTGAAATAATATTTTTTCAGGAGTACTTGGCCCAGAGCAATGGCTATACAAGCTCTACCTAATAATGTACCAAATTCTTTAGCAACGTTGCTTTCTTTGGTGGACGACATTTGCTACCATTCAGGCGACCGAAGCGTAGATGTAAGTATTTGAACAAAAAATAAGTACTCCAAGTTAAAGAAGAATTTTCGGTACTAATAATAAGTTCTCCAAGTTAACAAAGAATGTTATATTTATTTATTTATTTTATTTTATTCGGAATACCAACAGCAAATAAACAAATGTAACAATATAAAAACTTAATAACTACATAGCCATTTAGAGGTATTCGCAGATACATTTAGTGAAGACTGTTATAAGTAGAACACTAAACCCTGAAATTAAAGAAAAGCAAATACAAAAAGAAACTTGCTGTAAAATATAAATACTTAGAAGAATTATGAACTATGTTGCGTTTGCTTGTTCGAAGAAATTATTTATAAAGATTTTTTTTATTTCCGTTGGTTTCATGCTAAAAAGGTCCAAATTTGAGTTGATTTTTGCCAAATTGTTAAATGCATTAGCAACCCTTATGAGATAAGAATTCGAGCGGTAGTTTGTATTAACTCGTGGAATCGCTAAAGGCTTGTTATGTCTAAGAAATAATCTAGCTGGTACATTAATATTTACTTGCCTTAGAAGGTCAGGGCAGTCTATCTCAGCTTTAGTTATTTTGAGTAAATATAATAGGTCTGCTATTTCCCGTCTTTTAATCAGTGGTAAAAAGTGGTAAGTCCTACATCTAGTCTCATATCCATGTTCAGTTTTTCTGCACTTGTATTGTAGGTATCTAAGAAAGCGCTTCTGTACTGATTCGATACGGTCTATGTGGACAGTATATAGCGGGCTCCAAACCACCGAGGCGTACTCAAGGATGCTGCGCACAAATGCACAGTAAAGTACCTTTATCGGTTTTATAGTTTTGAAATTTGCTGTGCACCGTTTAATAAAACCTAGTGACCTAAAAGCTTTTTTAACTATATAATCGATATGAATATCATAAGAAGCTTTGGAATCTTGAATAATTCCAAGGTCTTTCATGGTTTCAACTTTAATAAGGACGTCGCTGTTGAGCCTGTAATCGTAGCTGACCGGATTTAACTTTCGTGTAAAAGTTGTAACAAAACATTTCGAAACATTTAAATTTAATTTATTTTGAATACAGTATTGTTCTAGGTTATTTAAGTCACTCTGTAATAGATCACAATCATTTATATCTCTCACTGATTTAAAAATTTTTGTGTCGTCAGCGTATAATAAAAAGTTAGAAAAGTTAGTTAGAATGTTATGTGCTAATTGAATGTTTTTTTGGTAGTTCAACTGGTATCTACGTCGCGTGGGTTTGGCCGGTATCTACAAAGCATCTGAGCTGTTCTACTTAACAGACAGTAGTCAAAACAGTGAGGCGACTAGGAGCTTCGTACAGTCCCGTATTAGGGATGCTCAGCTCATACAAAGCGCTCTCAATCTCAACCCAGCTTCTGCCGCCGCCGCTGCTCCTCAGACGTTAACAGCCGCATTTGTCACGGTAAAACCTACTTAATGTAATATTTTTCAAGATAGTCTTAGCTGTAAAATAATGCTGAAATAAGATTAGATACAGTTTATTACTGGCAAATTCCAATTACGTCCATTTACTGAAAATTTACGAAAATAGTAACCAGTTACTGGAAATGGCCAATAACTGGAGGTCGCCAGTAGGATGTTTAACCCTAGAGTTGATTTTTTAAGCTCCATTTAAATCTGTCTGTGATTGGAATAATTTAATGTATAATGATACAAGATGATTAACAGTTATACTTTTGTATTTTCAGGCTAAAAACATACTGGGGATCAACACTTTGAAGTAAGGAGCATCATGGCTAGTCAGCAGCTAGTCATGGCATTGATGCAGAGGAAAATATTTTTGTGCATTAGCAGTATTATATTTTTGTTGTTAAATAAATAGTTTGTGACGTGAATATTCTTTTTAATTACAAACACTACAAAACTGAGAGTACATAACTATTTAATTAAAATATATGTTTCTGTATAAAATTTCATGAACACTTTTTACATGTAATTATGAATATGACATAGTCCATACACACTTAAGTAATATACAAAGAATCATGCATATAATATATAATTTGAATTGAAGGCACAGTGAACACAACTTTGGACCTATGAGGGAACTATGTAATCACTGCCTTGAGAGACATATCTTATTAAGTTTGGCGGTAGCGGTAACTTTTCCCACACATGTGCTGAAACTGTTTGTCTTATTACAAACCTGCAGATCATTTGAAGGGAGTCCAGTCTTGCGAATCTGAAAAAGAAAACATTTTTAAGTTTCATATAGACATTTCAAAGGTTAAAATAAATAGTAGAACCACTTTTAAAATGTTTACCTATTCAAGGGCCTGGCCAGCTTGACAGGCATTTCTGCAAAAATGTTTGATTTGACATCCACAGCAGCACAGTGCTCAGATATTCTATTAGCCGGCACAAATGTTTCATTGTTTAGAGAGAATAAGCCATTAGCATGTCTCAGTCTTGCATGTAAAGTGCGGCCAACACAACGAAATGAAACACAGAGGATGTGGCGTGAATCATACGAGTCCCTGACAAGAAACACATTATCTTGCTGCCCTGCAAGTAATTCTTCAGCTTCACTTGAAGTTATGCCTCCCCAATACCAGCCATGTCTGTAAAGTTAAAATAAAATTGCAAATTAGGATTTAAAAACACAGTAATAATTTGTTTTGCTATTTAAATTGTTGAGATTTTATTTAACTTTTAATTTATTTTTATTTAAATTGAGCATCAATAATAATAATAGTGATAGTGTAACAGGTGTCAATACTGCCAAATTTAGTTTGGTTCAAGAGAAAACAGCTTTGGTCTGCAGTAGGTAGATTGGTAAGCAGCTGTACTCAGCTATTATAATAGACAGTATATTATGATATATCTAGTTCCTGTAATACAAGATTTGCTACAAAATAAGAACAATGAGTGATATAACATAATGCACAAGCTGTATCTTACTTGGACAGCTGGCAATAAATAGCACAAGTTTCAACAGAAGCATGTTGGTGATGACCACGCAGGACGGAATGGCCCTCAGAGTGTTGGCATTGGCACTTCAGGTTTTGCTTATTAGAATCAGTCTCTTTTCGGTACTCATACGCCACAGGAACTACCCTCTTGTCTGAAGAGGTGGAAGGCTCGTGACTCTTGTTCAAACTGCAGTATTCATTCTTAGTCCCGAAATATCTCTGTAATGACCTCACACTGCCAGTGATCAAGAGTTTGTTCTTCCAAAATTTTACGAACATATTCGTGTTAACTGAGGGCTTGCGCTCTGGCAAAAATACACAATTAACAATATCTGTATTGTTCAAATCCCTTTTGTTATCAATAGTTCTCTGCAAATGTTTACATTCCATCGGTTTCAACCACTTTCGGAGACAGCTTGTTGTCAGCCATCTACGGCGATTACAATGGGTACACCTCTCGTAATTTTTGTTCATTATTGAAATTCATTTATTTCTTTGTTAGATTTTAATATTTAAACCAGCTTTTATTAGTTAATTTCGTAAGAATTAAACAAAATTTTGGGATTTTGACGTTTTGGCACCATCAAATCTTGTTTAGATTTTGACATTTCGGTGTGTTCCATTTAAATTTCGGCTAAATGGCAAAAATACTAGCAAAATGCAATGGAACGCAACTGCACATTGCAAAAAGTATATTTCTTTGTGAACACACCCCTTTATGACTCGATCAAAAAAAAAGAAAAAAAATGTCTATGGTGCGTACGTGAAGGAAGAGGTGTGTGTTGTGGTGATTTTAGGTCAATAATTACAATTATTATAGAAATGCACTTGTTTCTGTTGAAAAGATGATTATTTAGTAGTTTATTTACTTAGGTTTTATTTTGTATATAATATGGTTCTATTATACTTGGGAAAATATTACATTTTGTTGGTGTAATGACATTGAAGAAAATCGGGAAAATGTCAACAAAATCCCAAATATCCCCAGAACTCAGTGGTAAGATATAAAATTGATATTTTTGTATTAATAATATTATTAGAATTCAAGTTACTTCGGAAAAATATCCCATTATCATATATTCACAAAATACTTTAGCAAAATACGATAACAAATTAAAGGTTTTTATTCAATATTTTTATTGTTTACAGACAGTATAGGCAATGTCCTGGGTAAAAATGTTAAAATTCTCTTTAAATCCCTCATACGAATGGAATCAAGAGGTGATAAGGTGGATAACAGGGTCTTGGTAAGTCAATGAATTAATTGTATGTAAAAAGAACACTACTCCTCTGGTAGGCAATTTGCTCAATCACACACATACTTGATATTATTATTATTAGGATAGTTAAAGGTCCATACAAATTGTAATAAACTTTGTTTACTTATTGTTTATTGTACACAAGTAACATGAGAAAGACAATTCACAAGGAATAATGACACACTGTTATTAATTTAATAGAATAAAATGTTACCAACCATATAAACAAAACATTTATGTACCAGTATAATAGTTAAAAATACTATTCAGTAAAAAAATAGAATCCAGACACAAATATGTTAATAATAATTTACTTATATTACCTAATTACTTATTGATAAACCAGCCAGAAACCAGTATTTCATGATTTTACCCTCAAAGTTATGTGTATTGATAAAATAAAATTATTAATAAACAATGCTTCACTTAGAGACTACATAGATAGAGATATATTGTTAGAATATTTCTAGCAGCATTTACAGTACTCTACAAACTCTGGGACAATAATATGAATTGGTATGACCGTATGAGTCATTTAGGTGTGTCTGGCATTGTAAGGATGATCCCTGTGTGTGTTTGTGTATTCCTATGTACTCGTACATACAACAGTCTACTTTATAAAATATGATTGTATCAATTTAAACTGGCATCATGTAGTATAGTTGGGTGTATTGTAGATAACAGGTTTATCCATTGTATGTTTATATGCCTGGTTTGTGTATAAATGAATCATTTTTATTTACATTAGATAGCATTTACAAAAAATATATTATTAAATTACTTAACTTACGCTAATAAAAACGTACAGTATTTTCTTTGATATTAATTATTTTAATGTTTGCAGGTTGTGACATCATACCGAATATTTATTACTACAACAAAAGTTCCAACTAGAGTGAGTATCCTGTTTTAACATAAAATTAACTTTTATGATTTCATTAAGAAGAATTTAATAATTTTTCCCCATATACTTTTTCACAAGTAAACGTAAAATAAAACATTTAATATACTCTCTAATCATAAATCAGGTTATAAGTCATCTCCCTAGAGATCTTTTACACAATAATATTGTATCTTTATAAAATTCATCACACAGACTTGAAAATATTTAGACAACAACACACATAATTGTTATTCATGCAACAATTTGTTACCCAACCAGGTTGACAATGGATTTCACTTGATGGAAATTGAAGCACTGGAAAGCAAGAAGGCTAATCATCTGTCAATAACCCTCATTCATGAGCACAAGCCAGTCTCCATTCTGATTGGTGAGTGTCTAATTACACCTATTGTTTGTTAATAGGCGGTCGACGCCGACATTGACACCAAAACAAGAAATAAGTCTAGGGTTTCCTTTTGAGTTTTCTTTTTCCATTTTCCTTGACTTGTTCATGTTCAATGCTGGTTTTGTTTTATCTTTTATACATTAGAAGAATTTTAATGTTCTGAGTGGTTCGCCGGCAATATGGATAAAATTGCGTAGTTGTGGTCTAAGTAATAGGTATACTAGCAATAGGTGTGCGTTGTGCAGTACCTTAAAAACTCATCAATCACTCTGAAAAAAAAAAAATGCTACATAAATAAGCTTTTTAAATAATATGATAGAAAGAAAATAATAAATTCGTTTCTGGCAGAAATAGAATCAGAGATGCAGGTTCGAGTCCTGCCAGAAACGAATTTATTATTTTCTTTCTTTGAATTTATTATTTACTTTCATAGAATTGGAAATAAAATAGCATTGTGAGTGCTAAAATCCTCAAAAATAAATAAGCTTTCGAAGCTCTGGCTACCCCGTAAGGAAAATCAAGCGACATATCTCTAAAATACTCTTATCCATCATCACAGTATTCCAGTTTTCAAAGGAAATAAAGGAGAAGAAAAAAAATTGACTTCAAAAACATATAATTTACTCTCGGGTACATTACGTTACCGGTTACTCGGTTAAAAGCGTACCTACTCGCATTATCATAATTACAAATACAATTAAAACTGATTCGTAATAGTAAGCAGCAGAGACTAAAGTTATCCGTTGTGCCGCATTCCGAGGAAGATTAGGTAATTTTTTGCTGGCACACTTTAGTTTATCTGGTTGGTGTTGGTCGAATGGTTTTTTGGGGCATATTTTTTTACGGTCTTAGTAAAAAGAAGATTAGACTGTATACAATGAATTATCCTCTTTTTATGAGTCACATTTGGTGACATGCTCGCGTAACTACAATACAAGATACTTTATTGCACAAAGAAACACAAATACATACAGCAGAAAAGTAAGGAAAAAAACAGTACAATATAGGCGGCCTTATTAATTAATCAGCAATTTCTACCAGGTAACACTAATAACTGCTACGTCGCTACTAATTTAATTACCGAGTATGACATACGTATTTCTAAAGGTATAGGCTATAATGTTACGTTTATGAAGTACTACCGACCCGCCCCGGCTTCGCACGGAAATTATGAGTGTTTCTCTACTATATTATGCATGTATTATACATATAAACCTTCCTCTTGAATTACTCTATCCATTAAAAGAAACCGCATCAAAATCCGTTGCGTATTTTTAAAGATGTATGCATACATAGGGATGTACGGACAGAGAAAGCGACAAGCGACTTTGTTTTATACTATGTAGTGATTCAGTAATAAAGGTAGAGCTTATTCTTCTTCATGTCGTGTCGATCGTTGCTTATTGATAACACTGATGTAGATCTTATTTATATTACGACTCTTCTTCTTCTTCTTCCTAGCCTTATCCCGTATCTCACAGGGTCGGCTACCTAATCTAGGGGATTGAACGAGGGTACTGGTTTTTACACAGAGCGACTGCCATCTGACCTCCGCAACCCAGAAGGGAAACCAAACCCAATCCTAGATTAGGTCAGAGTTTTCAAGCCGCCAATGCTTAGCACTGGCCTCTGATATGGCTTAACGACTAATATCTATGGTATTAAACGATATTAACCGGGACCAACGGCTTAAGAAACGTACATATGAAATTCGAAAAACGAAAAACACATTGGTACGTGGTGGGATTCGAACCACGACCTCCCGCTCAGGAGGCAGCGGCCCTATCCACTACACCATCGGGCTCTCTTATTTATATTACGACATCTATCGAAATTATTTAGTTTGGCAAAGTGGTCAATAAACTATGGCCTTTTACCATGGATGCCTTTTACTTTCGTGCCGCTTCATCTAATCATACCTAAAGATCGATAGAGCTTGATAATTAATCATTCGCCACACACTACTACAAGGAAAAAAAAACATCTGCCAATTCATTACCATAAATTGTGCAGTAACCACTGCACCACCAAACTGCCTCCGTGGTTTAGTAGTAAGAGTCATGAGCTTACGATCCGGAGGTCCTGGGTTCGATTCCCAGGGGGGGGAACACAAAGTTGATATTTGTCAATTTATCACTGTGACGTTTTGCCCAGTGTGGTTAGGACATTGCAGGCTGAATCACCTGATTGTCCGTGCTTCGAAGAGCAGTTTTGATAGTGGTCGATACTCAAACCACGTCAGAGGCCTAATAGCTATGCTACTAGGCGGTTTGAAAACTCTGACACCAGGGTTCATCGGGTCGTTTGACTCAAGAATCCACTTGCTAAGAAGATTAGAAGTAACCACTGATTCCACAGTAAGATATCTCTTTACTGCAGCAGCGCGGCGCTATGACGCGCCCGTCGTCATCTCATTGACTCCGCTGACCACAAACAATAAGTAACTCTTCCACTATCGCGCCTGTTCACACAGCCTGAAGAAAAACTTCTATTGTCATGCTAATACTTAATACTTGTTGCAGCCATGCGCTTTTTGCGCTGTGTATAAATATAGTTGTAAAAACCAGCTAAGGGATTCGAGTGTTTCTGTACATTATAATTTAGGCGATGGACTGACAAGCTATCACTACAACAATATACCTACAAATCATCTATCTTAAATCACCCTCAAAACTTTGTCAGACGTGGCGGAACGACCTGTGATTAGGTCGTTTACGCTCTGCCTACCCCATTAGGGATAAAGGCGTGATTGTATGTATGTATGTGTAAATATAGCGCAGTTAGTCATTGTGGTCTAAATGTTGATAAGCGGTATAATATATTCTAGACAAGTGCTGTTTCTATTAGTACTTACAAAGCTTATTATAATATCATAGTCATGTCATGAGCCATCAAGCTTGTAGGTAGTCCATCAATATGCTAACCACTCTACCTATTTGGCTTTGCTCTGTATATATCCTCAGTACGCGTGTTACAAATGTATTCTTACCGCTCAGAATGTTCTTTATGTGCTATGATCTTGTACTATTAGCTACAACGGAAACTACTACAAGTAACTAATTAAAAAAAATAGATATGCTGAAACGTAGCTTAGGTATGTCAGCATGCAACTTAGGGATCGGTTTTATCTTTAAGACATAGCAAATAAATCTAGAGCCGTGTATAAAAACACAAAATTGTAGAAATAGGTCGTTACATTGGTTCAAAAAATTATGATCACTTTATAAAATGGAATTTCAAATTCGTTTTCGTAGAATCTGCAAGTTCGGTAACAATAAATTTCATTGTCCTTATTTTTCACAATATTCACAATCGAAAGTAGGTACCTACTTATCCATTTACAATTATTAAGATTCGTCACGCTAGCGGCCTTAAACTATAGACTATTAGCTTCCATTTAATAAGTTCTTTAACCTTATTAAGGCTATGACTAACCCACAAAGGGTTCCACACCAAAATGGCTTTTATGTCTTAATATTATAGGGTTTAAAATCATATAACTACTCATATACTATACCTACCTGACCAAGGGTAAAAGTATTAATAGATAAAAAGAAACATACGTATAATTGCGCCTATAGAATTCCGTACGGGGTAAACAGAGCGTCAACCAGCTATAATAAGATTTCAGTTTTTCCCCGCGTCTGAGTTTTGTATGCGGCATATGAAACTGTACTCCTGTACTGACGGGTTGTCAGTCCATGGCCCACCTTGTATTGAAATACTCCGAAACTATCCGTAGACATTAGAGACTTTTACAGTATATCCGAGAAGAGAAGCAGCTGGTTTATCCTACAGTCTACTTCTTCTTCTACCTATAGTTTTCCCGGCCTGATGCTGGGGTCTGCTTTCCGGCTGTACTATACCCAGCCTTCACCATCCACTGGTGTGAGATCGTTCTCTTCCATATCCGCTTTTACGACGTCTAACCAGCGCTTCTTTGGTCTGCCGCCGTGATCTAAGATATAGGTATTCTATAGTCCTACATGTAAAAAAGATTCTAGATTGCTAATGAGTTGTATGTTTTCAGGCGAAGAGGGGTCATCGGACGGAGTGATCAATGTGATACATGCTTTAATCGCAGCATTCGATGACTTGTTCCCAAATGTTGCTATGGAGGATATCATTGCCAAGGTTTGTAAAAGCTACGAAAGTTCTGAGCGAGAATAATATGACCGTATCTATAAACGCGAAAGTATTTGAAATCAGACGACTGTTCTTTATGTATGTGTTTGTGGTTGCCCCCATAACTTGACAGTAAATTGTTTATGTAATGTAATGACAAAATTAAACTATTTGTCATTTACTTACTTTTACCATAGGTAACTTATTTATAAAATGTGGTTTTTCCTGCAATAAAAAATAATCTGGAAAGTGACATATTTTCAAGCTCTCTCCAGTTTTGTTGTGAAACAAAAAAGTTTAGTTATATGAACCCTAAATCTGATGTTCATTCAGTTAGGTAATTTTCTCCCTAATTTAGTTATCTAAACTTCAATGAGAAAACAAAGAGCTTTTGTTGTTACAAAAGATCGTTTTGTTCACATTGTTGTAGACAGAAGCAGATTATCGTAATGAATATTTACTTTTCTGTAATCAGCTCCATCACTGTTATTAAAGTTGTATTACCTAATTAACAACAGTGAAATCATAATCAGCATTTTTCTTATCAGTTTTATAATAATGTTTGACTGGCTTTCCTCTCCAATAAATGTTGTTACTGTAGTACATACATACATATAATCACGCCTTTATCCCCAATGGGGTAGGCAGAGCGTAAACGACCTAATTAAAGGTCGTTCCGCCACGTCTGACAAGGTTTTGAGAGTAATTTAAGATAGATTTGTTGGTATATTGCTATAGTAACAGGTTGTCAGCCCATCGCCTAAATTGCAATATACAGAAACCCTCGGATCCCTTAGCTGGCTTTTACAGCACGCCCGGGAGGAAATGCAGCTGGCACATTCTACGTTTTTCTTTCGCTCCCAGTCCAGCATGGCCTATGGGCAGCATGCAACTTAGGGATCGGTTTTATCTGACATATTTTCAAGCTCTCTCCAGTCTTGTTGTGAAACAAAAGAGTTTTGTAAGATGAACACCTAAATCTGATGTTCATTCAGTTAGGTAATTTTCTCCCTAATTTAGTTATCTAAACTTCAATGAGAAAACAAAGAGCTTTTGTTGTTACAAAAGATCGTTTTGTTCACATTGTTGTAGACAGAAGCAGATTATCGTAATGAATATTTACTTTTCTGTTATCAGCTCCATCACTATTATTAAAGTTGTATTACCTAATTAACAACAGTGAAATCATAATCAGCATTTTTCTTATCAGTTTTATAATAATGTTTGACTGGCTTTCCTCTCCAATAAATGTTGTTACTGTAGTACACACATACATATAATCACGCCTTTATCCCCAATGGGGTAGGCAGAGCGTAAACGACCTAATTAAAGGTCGTTCCGCCACGTCTGACAAGGTTTTGAGAGTAATTTAAGATAGATTTGTTGGTATATTGCTATAGTAACAGGTTGTCAGCCCATCGCCTAAATTGCAATATACAGAAACCCTCGGATCCCTTAGCTGGCTTTTACAGCACGCCCGGGAGGAAATGCAGCTGGCACATTCTAAGTTTTTCTTTCGCTCCCAGTCCAGCATGGAAGAAATTACTGTAGTAGGTACGTACAAAAACTGACTGTTATGTACAGATCTCTAATTCAAATTATGCCTCTGTCTGTCATTGCAACCGAATTGAACAGGATAACAGGATGCCATGTTCATATTTTCGCAGACAGTGTTGCCGCCTGACTCATTCTATTTTCAGATTAATCTACTCCCTTCCTCACACATTTGGCCAATTTAATACTCTTTATCACATTAATTAGTGCACAATGCACACAATGATGTGCTGTGACCACAAAATTTATCCTAAAAATTTTTCGTATCCATGAGTAGATCGCCTTGTTCTTGTAGCTATTCGGGATGGTACCAATTTCTTTCCTTTTATGAGTTGAACTGACACTTTCCTTATTTTTAATTAATATAACATAGTGAACAAACTTTAGGATGTGTACCCCGTGTGTACCCCAAGAACTTTCCCCAAGTAACATAGGTCGAACGAAATATGTAAAAAAAAACTCGTAACACGATTTGGATGGGAGGGGCATTATTTAAATTCCTATTTCGACCTATGTTTCTTGAGGAAAGTCTCATGGGTAACCTACCCATGAGACATATCTTTTTACAAGTTTTATAAGCTGTTTTTTTTTACATCCAGTATTTTGGGGTACACAATAGTGCGTTCTATGAAACTTATATCGCTGTTTTATAAATTGCAGGTAAACTTACCATTTACCCTACCGCACGTAAAGGGCACAAGGAAACATTCAACATGTGGCGATTTCTCCAACCAATACGCAGCCATGTGCGATCTCTGCCAAACGCCCTTTCGGTGAGTCATACATAATCATACATTCCTACCAGCATTTATGATCAGCGATTACACGAATCAATCGGCGATTATACCAGGTGTAATAGCGTCCCGCAAACGGATAGGGGTTGCTCAGTCAACGACACTGAACAACTATCAGCAGGTTTTTTTTTTTCAGGGAAAAAAAAATGGCTTTTCCATACAAATTATCTGATCGAGGTGAACATTTTGTATGGAAAAGCCATTTTTTTTTTTCACTTTTTGAATAAATATCCTGCTGATAGTTGTTCAGTGTCGTTGACTGAGAAACCCCTATTTATATTTATTTATAGTTTGCGAGACCGTGTCCCTTACACCCGGTTTTTTGCAACAACTCTATGAATCATGCGAAGAAGTGGCCGTAGTATGTTTCTAGCGTGCACTATATCTTTATGCATTATTATCAAGATTGGTTTAACGGATTAGCGGTGATGATTTTATTATCTGGAAGTGGGTTTCGTGTATGTAGACTGGGAACATTTAATTAAATTATATTTTAAAGTATGTAAATGTGTGTAATATAATTATTTAACTTTAAAGTATGTAGATGTTTGTAATAGAATTATTTAAGTTTAAAGTATGTAGTTCAAAATGATTGAGAAACAGGTCTGCGTCCCACTGCGATTCCAAGTAATAGGAATTCAAGCCAGAAATTACAAATGGACGACCGCAAATATCGAATCACCGGAAATAGCTCGACCTGCTATAATAAGTACTCTAATCGTGTTGACAAATCACACACGTTTGAAAGCTCAAAACATGAATCACCTTAATTGAGAAAGTCTTTGTTGGAACCCAAGTGAAATATTATAACATGACATGACACGACACATACATTTTCTCTCAAGGCTCTAGAAAAACGGACTGCAATTAATCATCAATCCGACTACCAAATAGCAGTTCAGATGCAGTTTGATTGCAGTTGTCAAACAGCTGGAGTCGTCGACGTGCTGACTGAATTTAAACTATACTATTTCTAAATCAGATTTACAGTAAAGGTAAACAAAGTTTCATGTCTTTTTATTTTAAAACACATTTCAAATATAAATCATACGTGTTGGCAAATTAGTTAGATGACTAAAACTACCATTTCATTATGTTATCATATGTAATGGCTAAAATTAATTTTAGAAACAAGATCTTCGATTAAAAGACATGAATCTTTGTTTACCTTTATTCTAAATCTGATTTGGAAATAGTATACAATCTGGCAGTCAAGATTGTATTTGAATTGCAGCTGATCCGTCAATTGCCTAAGGTCATGTATCGTAGTAATGAGTTTGTAAATCGTTGCAGAGCGGAGGTTGCGTGGGACATCGACACCATTTATCTGGCGCATGACATCAGGATGCTGCATCTGAAGGATTTCGACCATTTAGATCAGAGGTACGTATCGTCACGTGGGCGGGGTGTAACTAGATACTTTATTGTTGTAAGGGGAAATTTAGAGTTCTTTATTGTACATACATACCTACTATCACGCCTGTATGCCTAATGGGGTAGGCAGTAAACGACCTAAACAAAGGTCATTCCGCCTTGTCAGGTTTTGAGGGATGTTGAAGATAGATCTGTATATTGCTGTAGTGACAGGTTTTCAGCTCATCGCCTAATTTACAATATACTGAAACCCTCGGATCCCTTAGCTGGTTTTTACAGCATGCCTGGGAGGAGATGCAGCTGGGACATTATATGTTTTTCTATCGCTTCCAGTCCGGCATAGAATTAATAGTTCTTTATTGTATATGCTTTATAAAGACACTAAATTCCTGTTAGCGGTGTCACCCGCTGCTAAGTGAGTTTTCCCGTGGGAATGGTGTAGGTACTTACCCGCCTAGCGCAGCCTGTGTTATTTAGCTTCTTCTTCTTCTGTCGAGTGGGTATCGAGTCTATCGACCCGTTGAACCCTGGTGTCAGAGTTTTAAACCGCCTAGTAGCACAACTATCAGGCCTCTGCCATGGTTTGAGTAACGACCACTAACAAAGACAGCGACCGTGACCGACGGCTTAACGTGCCCTCCGAAGCACGATTTTTTTTTTCTTTTCGGACAATCAGGTGATTCAGCCTGCAATGTCCTAACCAAACTGGGGAAAAATTCACAAAGTGATAAATTCTTAAATATCAACTTTGTGTTTCCCCTCCTGGGAATCGAACCTAGGATCTCCGGATCGGGAGTCCATGGCACTAGCCACTAGAACACGGAGGCAGTTCTTCAGCTTTCTAACAGTGAAAGAATTGTTGAAATCGGTCCTTTAGTTTTTTATTAGTTGAAAACATATACACAATAATGCAAATCTTACCTTTTTATAATATTAGTAGGTATAGATTTTTCCATGCTGGACTAGGAGCGAAAGAAAAACATATAATGTGCTAGCTACATTTCTTCCCGGGCATGCTGTAAAACCCAGCTAAGGGATTGGAGGGTTTCAGTATATTGCAATTTAGGCGATGGGCTGACAACCTGTCAATACCTACAAATCTATTCTAAATAATCCTCAAAACTTTGTCAGACGTGGCGTAACGACCTGTGTTTGGGTAGTTTACGCTCTGCCTACCCCATTAGGGATAAAGGCGTGATTTTATGTATGTATAGATGTCGAAAAAGTATCAATATATTTACATATTTTTCCAAATAATTGCTCATTACATTTATTTGAAATAGCCGCGCAGCAAAACGGGACAGCAATGACCGTTAATCTGCTCCACTTTTTGCTACCCAGTGAATTCTAAATACGATTACTGTAATAGTTATTCATACGTAAACAGCCATTGTTTTGCTCATGTACTATATAGGAGTCATGCAATGTTTATAGATACGACGTTTTATGTAAATAACATAATAGTTATTGGGTGCTGACAACAACATAATAGTTATTGGATGCTGGACTGGGAGAGATAGAAAAACATAGAATGTTCCAGCTGCCCTTCCTCCCGGGTATGCTGTTGAAGTCAGCAAAAGGGACTCGAGGGTTACAGTGTATTGTAATTTATGCGACGGGCTGACAACCTATGTCACTATAGCAATACACTTTTCAATCTAAAATTGCCCTTAATTTTTGTCAGACGTGGCGAAAGCGCCTTTTACGAGGCGTTAAACGCTTTTCCTACCCCGTAAGGGATAAAGGCGTGATTTATGTATGTATGTATGTGATTTTTCCGTAAAACTAAACATGTTTTATTTGAAGACGTATTTTCTCAAACAAAAGAGAAACACTACATATCTGGCATGCGTATGTTAGTTACTCTTTCCTATGCGTATTCGATTTGAAAATACATCTGATCATAGATCATATAATTTCGGTTATACGTGATACGTAATTTGTAACAAAAATGAAAGTCTTTCACTGCGATCTTTATATCTGCTCTTACATGTCTGAGAGTAGTGCTTCTTCCGGTCGTGGGTTCGAATTCGACTGCACTGTAAAGCGTAAAGTTTTTCAAAACAACATTTCATTAACAACTCTCGTGTTTCTAAACAACTGTTTGTAGGTTTTCTCGAAAACTAAAGATTAACATCCAGTATGTTGGTTAGTTTCTTCCATGCTGGACTGGGAGCAAGAGAAAAAACATGGAATGTTCCAGCTGCATTTCCTCTCAGGCATGCTGTAAAAACCAGCTAAGGGATCCAAAGGTTTCAATATATTGTTATTTAGGCGATCGACTGACAACATGTCACTACAGCAATATACCTACAAATCTATCTTAAATAACAAATAACCCTTAAATATTTGTCAGAAGTGGCGGAACGACCTTTGTTTAGGTCGTTTACGTTCGCCTACCCCATTGGGGATAAAGACGTGATTATATGTATGTATGTATATTTTGATTGAGCGTTTTAGTTGTACTGGCGTGACTTGCACATCAAGGTCAATTTAATTTGTGTAGTAGAGTTGATAGTTTGCTGTGACGGTGTATAGAAATAGTAGCGTCAATTCAATACAAGCCATGTTCTACTATTATAGTTTTTTTTAATTCTCATCTGACAGTATTACCTACTATAGTATTTCCAACTCAGTTTTAGAATAAAGGTAAACAAAGTTTCATGTCTTTTAATCGAAGATCTTGTTTCTAAAATCAGTTTTAACTATTAGATATGACAACTTAATGAAATACTAGTTTTAGTAATTTAACTAATTTGGCAACAGGTATCATTTATTATTGACTTGAAACTTTGTTTACCTTAATTATAAAACTGATTTAGAAATACTATACATACGACTACAATTAATGTTATGTAATACATGTTTACATGAGTAATACTAAAATGTCCTTAACTTTTGAGTTTCGATTGTATAGGGAAAAGTTGTCGTATTTAGACTTCATAAAAGATAACAGAAAATGAAACTGCCCACAATCGATTTGCATGTTTCGCTTTAGTAGAAATCTTTCACAATGTGGTTTCGCCAACTGTCTTTTTAATAGTAGTTCTAATGTCTATTTTAAATGTCTTCAATCAACTCAAGCACAATCGCATGCATACAAAAAAAACCAAACATGTGGTAAAACTATAAGACTACGAAGAAACATTTGCTATTTAATCTATCCTATGAAAGTTTGTCGGGCAGTATCGTTTAGTAATCATACATTTTTAACTTATTCCTAATTGTATATTTAGCTTTCTGTGCTATCTATCTAGTATCTACTATGTATAGGTAAATGTTATAGTAAGTTAGGAATTCTGAACATGGAAAAACTGATCTCTTCTTCCATGCTGGACTGGGAACGAGAGAAAAATATAGAATGTGCCAACTGCATTTCCTCCCGGGCATGCTGTAAAAATCAGCTAAGGGATCCAAGGGTTTTAGTATATTGCAACTTAGGCGATGGGCTGATAACCTTTCACTACAGCAATATACGTACAAATATATCTTAAATAACCCTTAAAACTTTGTCAGACGTTTACGCTCTGCTTAGCCCTTTAGGGATAAAGGCGTGATTATATGTATGCATGCATGTAAAAACTGATCTCTATTTCAGATTAGAATATGGGCCGAGCTTAAGTCACAATAATAAGCTAATTACGAGTATTATACAGGGATAAAATGGGTATATCCTTATTGTTACTTCCATGCTGGCCTGGGAGCGAGAGAAAAACATAGAATGTGCCAGCTGCATTTCCTCCCGGGCATGCTGTAAAATACAGCTAAGGGATCCGAGGGTTTCAGTATATTGTAATTTAGGCGATGGGCTGACAACCTGTTACTACAGCAATATACCTAGAATTCTATCTTAAATAACCCTCAAAACTTTGTCAGAAGTGGCGGGACACCTTTGTTTAGGTCGTTTACGCTCTGCCTACCCCATTAGGGATACAGGCGTGAATATATGTATGTATGTATATCCTTATTGTTCACCTATGCACTTACGTTTTGCGGTTAAAATCCATTTCTGTTCGCCTTAAAAACTGTGACACATAGTGACAAAATACAAACAAAAAAATAAAGTGTGGGTCACTCACGCTCACTCGTCACATATTATTGCAAGCTTTCCGAGTTCCCAGTTTCAACCACGTCAGTTGAATTTTCTAAACGATTTGAGAATCCTTCTATCTCATATTTTCTTTTCAGAGACCTAATCCCGCTGCTAATAGCCCTACAACACAACACGTGGTTCACGGGGGTCTGCGGGGACGGCGTGCGGGCGGGGGGCGAGGCGTGGGAGGCGTTGTGTCGCGTCGTGCGGTGCGCCGCGCCGCCGCCGCAGAAAATCAGCTGGCGGGGCTCGGCTTTAAGACATGACCATGCGGCGAGACTGGGCCATGCCTTAGCGAGAGCGAAAACTGCACCCGCCATGCATACTATAGACTTCTCGCAGAACCATATTGAAGATAAAGGTGAGTGTTAGAAGTAGACTTACAGGAAGAGGACTGAACATTTGCCACTACTGCGGTGAGGGGCGTAAGGTATGGTAGAAATGATACGATCGTTCAATTCAGTGTTCTGACGAATACTAACTTTATGAATAAGTTGCGGCGTGCACGTCTTACATAGAATATGCATAGTAAGGGAAATGTGTCGTCACAGTACACTACAACTATGAAAAAATCTAAAGAAAACAGTAATAAATTGATATCAAAGAGTCACTCTGTTTTTTTTTCGACTGTCTACAGGTGCTATTAGTATTCTGAGTGGGTTGGCGAACAACCCCGACGGCTTGCGGTCGATCTCTCTGTCGCAGTGTGGGGTGACGGGCAAGGCCGTGTCGCACCTGGCCGCCATATTGAACGACAACCCTTGCCATCTCTCCACGCTGTCACATCTCGACTTGTCACATAATAACCTCAAGGATGACGTACATGTGAGTATTATAGAGCAGCTGGAAGCTGGAAATAAAGGTAAAATGTAAAAAAATGTACCGTTGTAATAAAAACAGATAGATACCGGGTGTAAGGGACAGCCTCCCGCAAACTGATAGGGGTTGCTCAGTCAACGAAACTGAACAACTATCACCAGGAAATTCTTATAGGAGATGAAAAAGAAAAACGAACTTCCCATACAAAATGACCACCTCAATCTGTCAATTTGTATGAAAAACCAAAATTTATTTTTCGCTTCCTGAAAAAAATGTCTGCTGATAGTTGTTCAGTTCCTTTGACTGAGCAACTCCTATCAGTTTGCGGGACGCTGTCCTTTACACTCCGTATGCCTATAAAGTAACAAACTTACTATTTACCATTTAGCTTGAAAATAGGTTGTTGTAACATCAAATCACACATCACTACATAGTATAAAACAAAGTCGCTTTCTCTGTCCCTATATCCCTATGTATGCATAAATCTTTAAAATTACGCAACGGATTTTTATGCGGTTTCTTTATATGGATAGATATGTTTCAAGAGGAAGGTTTATATATATATATAATACTTGCATAATATTGTGGAGAAGCACTGATAATTTCCGTGCGAAGCCGGAGAGGGTCGCTAGTAACCAATAAAATATCAGAACGGATATTGTATGTACCGTTTCTTAGCCGACTGCCTGTTACGCTATGATTATTTTTCTAAATTACTAAAGTGTGTAATTTTTATTTCAGAATCTGTATAATTTCCTCGCTCAACCCAACGTATTGACACATTTAAATTTAACCAACACCGAAACGACATTAGAAAACGTACGTATACTAACTATACACAATTACGTATGGAATGAAAGATTACGCTTGTTTGTTTACCTGAAGAATTGCTTATTTTTAAAACATGGAATAGTTACGGAATTACGCAATGTTTGAGTTGTTTTGAAAACAATCCGGTTTTGTTCAGATGTGGGGGGCATTGCTCCGCGGCTGTGCGGCGAGGCTGTCGGATTTGCTCGTGGGGCGTAATCCTTGGTCTTCGGCGCGACGCCCTAAGGACCCCCCGCCGTCCTTTAGGCAGTTCTTCACAGCGTGTCTCGCGCTTACGAACCTGGATTTCTCGTACTGCAAGATGCCACCCGACGCTCTGAAGTAAGTCATCTCCCTAGCCTTATCCCGTATCTCACAGGGCCGGGGTCTAATCTAGGGGATTGAACGAGGGTACTGGTATCTGACCTCCGCAACCCAGAATGGAAACCAGACCCAATCCTAGATTAGGTCAGAGTTTTCAAGCCGCCAATGCTTAGCACTAGTCTCTGTCATGGCTTAACGAATAATATCTACGGTATTAAACGATATTAACCGGGACCAACGGCTTAACGTGCCTTCCGAAGCACGTAAAAAGCACCGAATAAACGTACATATTCGAAAACCGAAAAACACATTGGTACGTGGTGGATTGGATGGATTCGAACCACGACCTCCCGCTCAGGAAGCAGCGGCCCTATCCACTACACCATCGGGCTCTCTCTAAAGTAAGTCATCTGTAGTAATTTATATTTTGCAATCAGACGTCTAGATTTTTTTTTTTAGAAGTCTTGTCTAATGAACCAGTCGCCATAATTAAAAAACAGCAGCAGTTCTGATAAAATCTTACTGTTTTACAGTTCGAAATTGTCGTAACATACATACATACCATATAGTCACGTCTTTATCCCTAAGGGGGTTGGCAGAGCGTAAACGACCTAAACAAATTATATATTTTAAATACATTTGTAAGTATATTACTGTAGTGACAGGTTCCATCGCCTTAATTTCAATATACTGAAACCCTCGGATCCCTTATCTGGTTTTTACAACAAACCTGGGAGGAAATGCAGCTGGCACCTATGTTTTTCTTTCGTTGCCAGTCCAGCATGGAAATTGTCGTAAAGACAAGGTAAAAATCGTCTCGACTTCAATAATTTTCATTTATTATTTTTGATTTGTTATTTCTAATATTTTCAGAAATAACAGCACTGTGAGTGCAAAAATCTGTTAGGAAATTGTCATTTAATTTACTTTGTGGTTGTTACATACATACATATAATCACGCCTTTATCCCTAATGGGATAGGCAGTTCCGCCACGACTGACAAAGTTTTGAGGGTTACTTATGATAGATTTGTAGGTATATTGCCATAGTGATAGGTTGTCAGCCTATCGCCTAAATTGCAATATACTAAAACCCTCGGATCCCTTAGCTGGTTTTACAGCTTGCCCAGGAGGAAATGCAGCTGGCACATTCTATGTTTTTCTCTCGCTCCCAGTCCAGAATGGAAGAAATTGTTGTTGTTCCGTGCGAATATTCGCTGCCGCTATTGTCCCGTGTGTGTAATATTTTAAAACGAGCCTGTTTATCCAGGAGCCTACTTCTCGGGCTGGCGTGCAATGAGAGCGCGACGGGCGTCCAGCTGAATCTGTCCGGCGTGCTGTCGTCCTCACAAGCGGCGCACGTGCTCGAGTCCTGCATACACGGCGTGCGCTGCCTGCAGTGTCTTGACCTCGCCGACAACAGTCAGTATACAATGGTTCTTTTTCTACGCGCTGCTAGCGGTCGTAATTACGCCATCGTTTGCTGAGAGCATTCGAAACTTGACGCTGCCTCTTGCTACTGTGGTGTCAGCAGCGTACAATGGGCTTAATGAATGGACATAATGTATTTCAGCCTTTAAAAGTGTACTTCTCACACTCCACCTTTTATTTTATTAACCACCATAGGACTTTTGTTATTAAATCAAATTCTGAGTGGCGACTGAGTACGCAATCTACAATCGCATAATATTTTTTGTTTCAGGTATGGAGTTTGAACTATCTGGCATAGTGAGAGCGGTAGGGAAGAATCATTCCATCACACATTTGTCGTTAAGCAAATTGACCGGGAAAAGGTCCTATGCGCCACCACTAATACAGGTTTGTACTCACAAATATATATAAAAAAAATAGAAATATAAAGTGAACAAGTATAACTCATGTATATTTTTTTTTCAGGCGTTAGTACACGTTCTTCAAGAACCAGACACAACTTTAACTTCGCTTGATCTCAGTGACTGTAAACTTAAGGTATATTGAGTTTATTTTATTTAAATTCATACTCAAACTAGGCAAAACATTCTCTGGATCGTTTCAGAGTTTCAATTTATCAATATACAGAAACTTGTTCAGTAAAACTTTAGTTTTGATTTCCCATTTATAGCAACATGATAAGTAGAAAATGCATGTGTATTTTCAGGCTGACCTATACGGTCTTTTAAATGCTTTGGGTGGTGCTCGGCGTCTAAAAACGTTGGACGTCGGAGGAAACTTAGCAGGCGACGCGGGAGCGAGGCTTTTGGCAAAAGCTTTGCAGTGCAATTGTACTCTACACACGCTGTATATTGATCGCAACGCTTTTAGTTTACAAGGTTAGTATTTACTTCATTATTTGTGCCAATTATAACGTGGATAAATTACCAAATTAGATATAAAGAATGCATTCTTCTGGATACCTATGGTCGATCATGAAAATATATAAATCATAACGCCCTTAGGGTAATACGAGTTTTGTAGAATGCCTTTTGGGTTACGCAATGCGAGAACAGACTTTCCAGATAACTTTGTTGAATCTCATAGGGGCCTGCAGTTAGAGAGTTAAATGGTGAGGCCAGCTGGATAAGTGAGAGCGGATGAAATAAGAGTAGCTGGTCGCCTGGTCGGGTGTTTTGTGTGTGACCAGGGGGCCGAAGTCCAACTGGACATATTTGGAACTTGTACTACGCTACGTAATATTCTCTGGTGAATTGAAAACTGAAACGACGATGCTTTTCCATTCTAATCTCGGCGTCGGCGTGTATTACTTTTTGTCTGGTATTTTTACACGCCCTCACTTGTGAGTCAAAGTGACACTAGTTGTTAAAATCAAGTACGAAGTTTAAAACCAGTTTTGTATATTTATCAGGTCTGACTGACATAGCCGTAGCTTTGCGGCGTTCAGTGTCGGTGCGACGCGTGGAGTTCCCGGGTTGCGATGCGGCGGCCGGCGGACGCGGCGCCAGTGAACGGGTCGCTGCGCTTTGGAGGGAATTACATGAACGGTAAGCACTTGTTAATACATTTGTCAATTATGTCGAAAAACAAATGTTTTTTTATTATTAGAAATGGGTTTTCTTTTTACTCCAATCTAGGGAGCGACGGTAACGGAGGATTTTAAACTATCCATAAGAGCGTGGAAAGTTTTAAAGCCAAGCGTCTTGAAGATCTTGACGCAAAAAAGTACGGAAGACGAAGCCTAAACTCTTCTACAATTACACTACCAACTCAGCTGGCCAGTTATACTGTTATACTGTGCTTCTTGTAACCGAGTCTTTAAAACAAAGTTCGGCAAAGCTCACCAGAATAAAGAAGCAGATTAACAACTTTTAGATACGGTGTTAAAAACAAGCGCTGAACTAGCCCACTAGCAGTTTGCAGCCTCTGTATACTAATATATAATCACGCCTTTATCCCTAATGGGAAATGCAGAGCGTAATCGACCTAAACAAAGGTTGTTCCGCCACGTCTGACAAAGTTTTGAGGGTTATTTAAGATAGATTTTAATGTATATTGCTATAGTGACAGGTTGTCAGCCCATCGCCTTAATTGCAATATATAGAAACCCTCGGATCCCTTAGCTGGTTCTTACAGCATGCCCGGGAGGCAATGCAGTTGGCACATTCTATGTTTTTCTCTCGCTCCCAGTCCGGCTTGGAAGTATACACGCGCAACAATTCCTGTTTCCAGGCTGGCTTCGAACGCGACCCCATCGCAGCAGCACACGCTCCGAGCGCTGGCGCTGGAGCGCGCGTGGGCGGGCGGCGAGGCGGCCGCGGCCATGGCGGCGCAGGCGGCCGCCGCGCTGCCCCCGCCGCCTCTCGCCGCCGCGCTCGAGCGCGCCGCCAGCCACGCGCACCAGATGCTGCACCAATACCTGCAGGTGACGTATGCAGTCCTGGTACCTTCCTTACTGCTTCCGTAGTCTAGTGGCTAGTGCCATGGACTCCCGATCCGGAAGTCCTGGGTTCGACTCCCAGTGGGGAAAGACAAAGTTGACATTTGAGCGCGCGTGCCATGGCCTGCGCGGCCATGGCGGCGCAGGCGGCCGCCGCGCTCGAGCGCGCCGCCAGCCACGCGCACCAGATGCTGCACCAGTACCTGCAGGTGACGTATGCAGTCCTGGTACCTTCCTTACTGCTTGCGTGGTCTAGTGGCTAGTGCCATGGACTCCCGATCCGGAGGTCCTGGGTTTGATGCCCAGCGGGGAAACACAAAGATGATATTTGAGTATTTATCACTTTGTGATTTTTTTCCCAGTTTGGTTAGGACATTGCAGGCTGAATCACCTGATTGTCCAAAAAAGGAAAAGATTTTGTGCTTCTGAGGGCACGTTAAGCCGTCGGTCCCGGTAGCTGTCTTTGATAGTGGTCGTTACTCAAACAATGTCAGAGGCCTGATAGTTGTGCTACTAGGCGGCTTAAAACTCTGACACCAGGGTTTATCGGGTCGATAGACTCGATACCCACTCGACAGAAGAAGACCTCCTTAAGAACACACACACAATCACTCCTTTATCCCCAATGGAGTAGGCAATAACGACTTAAACAATGGTCGTTCCGCCACGTCTGACAAGGTTTGAGGGTTATTGCAGATACATATATACATATAATCACGCCTTTATCCCTACTGGGGTAGGTAGAGCAATAACGACCTAAACAATGGTCGTTCCGCCACGTCTGACAAGGTTTGAGGGTTATTGCAGATACATATATACATATAATCACGCCTTTATCCCTACTGGGGTAGGTAGAGCAATAACGACCTAAACAATGGTCGTTCCGCCACGTCTGACTAGGTGTAAGGGTTATTACAGATGCTATAAGTATTATATTCTATAGTAACGGGTTGTCAGCCCATCGCCTAAATTGCAATACACTTCTTCTTAGCGAGCGGATTCTCGATTCAAACGAAACCCTCGAATCCCTTAGCTGGTTTTTACAGCATGCCAGGGAGGAGATGCAGCTGGTACATCCACGAAATCCAGAATTACGTCGAAACTATAATGTATTTTTTTTGCTTTGGCTTACCCTCGATAAAATTGCACCCCTTGCCACTGTGGCACATTATATGTTTTTTTATCACAAGCAGTCCAGCATGTTCCGTAAGAGACGGCTCAAAATATCATTGAACCAAGTGATTCAGACAGCGCCAAATAGAAGACATGAAAAATAAATGTGAAATTATTTTATTTATTTATATATTACATTTAAAAAAAATTACACAGCGAACATAACATAAAGCAACAAAAACCTGTATATAGGTTTATCCGTGCGCCCTGATATCGTCATCACGGCGGCGCTCGGTAAGTATCTCTAGGGATCGATTGTTTATTCGAAGCCTTTATACCTAATGGGGTAGGCAGAGCGTAAACGACCTAAAAAAAGATCGTTCCGCCACGTCTGACAATGTTTTGAGGTTATTTAAGATAGATTTGTAGGTCTATTGCTGTAGTGACAGGTTGTCAGCATATCGCCTAAATTGTAATATACAGAAACCCTCGGATCCCTTAGCTGGTTTTTACAGCATGCCCGGGAGGAGATGCAGCTGGCACATTTTATGTTTTTCTTGCAAGTATTCCTTAAGAAACGGCTCAAAATATCATCGACCCAAGTGATTCAGACAGCGCCAAATAGAAGGCATGAAAAATAAATGTGAATTTATTTATTTATATATTACATTTTAAAAATTCTACACAGCGATTAACATAAAGAAAGCAACAAAAACCTGTATATAGGTTTATCCGTGCGCCCTGATATCGTCATCACGGCGGCGTTCGGTAAGTATCTCTAGTGATCGATCGTTTTTTTCTCGCTCCCAAGCCTGCATGGAAGAACAATAAATGTTAATCACTACAGAGTATAAAACAAAGTCGCTTTCTCTTTCCCTATATCCCTATGTATGCTTAGATCTTTAAAACTGCGCAACGGATTTTGACGCGGTTCTTTTAATGGATAGAGTGATTCAAGAGGAAGGTTTATATGTATAATAAATAGTAGAGAAACACTGATGATTTCCGTGCGAAGCCGGGGCACCTGCTATTTTTAAAATAAATGTGAATATAATGTTTGTTTACAGAGATGCAGCGAGGTGTTCGCAGCGATGGGCGGCAGCAGCGCGGGCGGCGAGCTGGTGTCGCTGCAGGCCGTGCGCGACGCCATGGCCCCCTGCGCCAACACGCTGCAGGATCTGCTCAAGTGAGGAAACCCTTCTTCCATATTTACATCATCATCATCAGCCGTGAGACGTCCACTGCTGGACATAAGCCTCCCCCAAGGCCAACTGCATCCACCCGCTGCCCGCAATCTTCACAAGGTCATCGGTCCACCTGGTAGGAGGTCGTCCTACGCTGCGCCCTCCGACACGTATATATTATTTATATATCTATTATTTTCCATATTTACACACATACATATAATCACGCCTTTATCCCTTGCGGGGTAGGTAGACCGCAAAAGGCATCTTTCGCCACCTCTGCCAAAAATTCGGGCCAATTTTAGATCGTAATGTGTATTGCTGTAGTGACAGGTTATCAGCCCATCGCCTAAATTACAATACACTTCACTCGAATTCCTTTTGCTGACTTCTACAGCATGCCCGGGAGGAAGGACAGCTGAAACATTCTATGTTTTTTTATCTCTCCCAGTCCAGCATGGAAGTAATTATATTATTACTTCATACATATTTAATATGTACTATTATGTAGATCTTAAGTGTTGGAAGGTTTTTAAGTGTTTAGTTCTTTCTTTGATGTTGCCGCAGCTACTTGCTATGTATAATATTTCTTTATTAAATGCAGGGTTGTCTGGAAGATATCGCTTGAAGCGATAAGGCCGCCTTTGCGCACACTGTTTTTTGAAACTGTACGAGTTATGCGCAATAAAGAGTTTATCTATCTATCTATCTGGACTGGGAGCGAGAGAAAAACATTGAATGTGCCAGCTGTATTTCCTCCCGGGCATGCTGCTAAGGGATCTGAGTGTTTCTGTATATTGCAATTTAGGCGATGGGCTGACAACCTGTCACTACAGCAATATACCTACAAATCTATCTTAAATAACCCTAACATTTTTGTCACACGTGGCGGAACGACCTTCGTTTTAGTCGTTTACGCTCTGCCTACCCCATAAAGGCGTGAATATATGTATGTATGTAAATAAAGCTATAGTTCCATGGTCCTATACAGAATCAAACTCAAGCCGTGGCACCACGTCAATTATGTGCAAAAAGGTCGTAGAGTGGTTTACTTACAGCTTCAATATGGACCTTACTGCTTATAAAATAAAGTTTTATTTTTCAAATAGCAAATGACATAAAAGAAGGCGACACGAGTCACGCGCACACGCCGCGCTTATAGGTGATCCGTGCTGCAAATATTTCGAAAGCACACGTGTGTGCGCGAAGTAAACTGACATAGTTTGCTATCTAAAAACCTCGACTTTTCTGTTATAAGCAGCATTTATCTGACTGACGCTCATTGTCACTTGAATCAGTGTCGATTGTCACATCGGCAAAAAACAAAACATCAGTCATATCCCAATTTACTTGTGTTCATCACGATTAGCCCTGCCAGGAATTAAAAAGACCTGTCATAGAGAAAAACAGAAAAAGAATAAGAGAGGAACTTCTGCACTTCCTTCGCTTCTGTATGGTTTCTCTATGATAGTTTTTTTTAATTCCAGGCATATTTATTCTTTTTCCAAACAAAATAAAAATATAAAACAAAATATATAAACTTTTCCATTTTATAATATAAAATGCAAAACGAATGATTCCGGCCAGGATCGAACTGGCGGCCTTCTGCGTGTAAAGCAGATGTGATAACCACTACACCACGGAACCCGGTGACTTGTGTACTGAAATTAGCGGCCTGCCGCAAAACAAGCGAATGAGTATTTGCTATCATTCTGATAAAAGGCACATACTAACGCACCTGTGCACACATCATAAAAAAAAAATAGTTTATTTTATTTTTACGGACTATTTTGTACAAACCTAGAGATTTTAATCGATTTGTTCTGTAATGCTCGGATTGGACCCTAAAGCTTTTTAAACAATCCTAACCTTAGACAAAGTCGTCTTAGTTATGAATATGACGCGAGCAGGGCTTGAACTTGCGACCTCTGAAATGACGATCCATAACTCTTTATTTAATATTTCTGTATTTGAGAAATAAAATTTCAACGTTTCCACTAAAAAACATATTGGTTTATTAGAGAAAAAGATAGAATGTGCCAGCTGCATTTCCTCCCGAGCATGCAGTAAAAATCAGCTAAGGGATCCGAGGGTTTCAGCATATTGCAATGTAGGCGATGAGCTGACAACTTGTCACTACAGCAATATACCTACAAATCTATCTTAAATAACCCTCAAAACTTTATCAGACGTGGCGAAACGACCTTTGTTTAGGTAATTTATGCTCTGCCTACCCCATTAGGGATAAAGGCGTGATTATATGTATGTATGTATGTTGGCTTATTTTATAAGACTTCGATTAATACAATATTATCCTTGCCTCACAGCGAAGCAGTGGAAAACCTAGCCATGTCAGCTTGCGACAGCTTTGACAACGTCGACAGCGAGCCTATAATCACTTCCGAAGCAGACATACCAGATTTACTCACTCCTATATCACATTCAGGGGTAAGTAGTATTGAATTTGAATGTGTTATTTGACTTTGACTGGTTGAAAGTGTATTTATATGTCCATTTAATTTCATGCTGTCTCAGAAATTGGATTATTTGAACCTGGTAAGAATTGTTGTACATAATTAGATTTCTAGTTTTAAATGTTTGGGCAAACAACGACGTGTTAATTTGTAAAGTGTGTTTGTCTATTTAACTTAAAAACTCTTGACTTTTGATTTTTGATAATAACCGAATAGGAATGTGTTTTCTATTATTTGTACAGCTGTCGCTAGTAGAAATAAGAGTCCAACAGACACCGCAACTTAAAGGGTTCGTTCGATATTCGAAACGTGAGATTTCAATTTAAATCCGTAAAAAAATATAATAAAAATTAATAAGTATTAGATTATTGGTAAAACTGTGCTAATTCCTCATGGTTTTAGACAGTGTTCTCTTTTTGAGACTTTTCGATCCATTTGACGTTTCTAGGCCACGCCCCTGGGCTGCCGTCGGCGCGAGCGCGGTTGCAGACGCGTGCGGCCCAAGTCCGTCGCTGAGCAGCAGTGCAGCAGCAATGAGATGTTGTCCCTGCCGCCATTGCATGCCGAAGCCGCCGATGGACTCGCCGACTTGCCTGCCAACACACTGCGACATCTCGTCAAAGGTAAGATACTCCCCTAAAGGAAAATTATTTCCTTCTTCTTCTTAGCGAGTGGATTCTCAAGTTGAACGACCCGATGAACCCTGGTGTCAGAGATCTCAAACCGCCTAGTAGCACAGCTTTTAGGCCTCTGACATGGTTTGAGTAACGACCACTATCAAAGGCAGCGCCGGGACCGACGGCTTAACGTGCCCTCCGAAGCACTCAATCATTTCCTGTTTTTTTTATTGGTGACAGCTGTCCCTTACATCCTATACAACGTGTAACAGAAAATATGTACCCGAAATTATATGAACCAGCCCATGAAACTGAACAACTTCAAAAAAAGAAAGTTTGACTCCCCATACTACACGCGTTATCAGCTGATGCATTTAGTATGGAAGGTCAAACTTCTTTTTTCATATTTCGACTTATGTTTCTTTGGGAAAGTTGCTCAGTTTCATGGGCTGGTTCATATCCTTTTCGGTGCATATACCCTTTCTGTTACACGTTGTATATTTCATGATATTTGTTTATCGTTTTGTAGGTAGACCCCGTCGCACCAAAACACGGGCGCCAACGCGTCCTATCACAGATCAGTCTCAGGACATCGATGAAGGTAAGTTTATATATTTAATTATGAAAAAGAATGATAGAAATGATGCATGTATAGCGGAATATCTGTCTTCTAGAAAAGTTTAAGTGATAATTTATTACTTTCTGTTTCTCATAGGGCTTGCTTCTTCGCTACAATTTCGAACAACGGGTAATATACGAATTTTCTTTCCAATACACATCAAAATTCTGTTCTTTTTTGTTTCAAGTATCACATAAACTTTGTATGCCACATGATCAAAATATTATGTGTTTAAACTATAATTTATTATACTTTGCCGATTTGTTACGGGTCGGAAAACAATGAAATTGTGGCTTTATTCCTGTACCTATTTTATAAACTGCATGAATAATGATAATGAATGAATGAACGAACTTTCATCATGTCACTTTGTACTTTATTCATTTATGTGCAAGAATGATAGCTGATGTTGTGTTTGTAAAGTTCTGTACTCTGACTTTGGATACCACACTATAAGAATAGAAGAAAGTTACTTAATACTTAGCAATTGTTATACAATTTCATAAATATCAACAACAAACAAAGAACAAAAACTATACAAGTTTGTTTTTTTTCATAAAGCTTTTTTCTTAAGAGCACTTTCACATTAGACTTTTAATCGCGCATCAGCATTGCGACTCAGGTATCCATACAAACAGCAGCGCTGTTGTAGCTACATCCGCGTTGTAACGCGACTGAAACGCCTAATGCGAAAATGCTCTAACTGTCACCTAAAAAGTGCCAGTTCCAGTGGAAAGTCGCAATTTCTGCGAGAATTCCAATCGTTATACTATCGAATTCATCTTACCCAGGCCTGGAAGAGTTCTGGCGCGGTTGCCGCACGCCGCCGGGCAGCGAGGAGGCGTCCCTCTCCACGCGCACCCCCCTCACGTCGCGCTCGCTGCACTCGCTGTCGTCCCTCGCGTCCCCCTCCCCGCACAGGCACTCGCCCACACTGCAGCGCGACGACACAATGTGAGTATTGCTATTGGCAGGTGTAGAGCAGTTCTAGTTTTTTTCCATGCTGGACTGGGAGCTGCGAGATATAAAAACATAGAATGTGCCAGCTGCATATCCTCCCGGGCATGCTGGAAAAACCAGCTAAGGGATCCGAGGATTCCAGTATATTGCAATTTAGGCGATTGGCTTACAACCTGTCACTACAGCAATATACCTACAAATCTATCTTAAATAATCCTCGAAACTTTTTCAGACGTGGCGGAACGACCTTTGTTTAGGTCGTTTACGCTCTGCCTACCCCATTAGGGATAAAGGCGTGATTATATGTATGTATGTAGAGCAGTTCTGCCTGGTAGCGAGGTGTCATGTGAGTAGAGAGTTCTAAACTCCAGCGTAGCACAGGAGAATATCGTAAGATGCCGCTCTGAGTTACCACACTACTACAGACATACGGCAGAATGAAGTCCCGCCCACATACAGCTGTGTGAAGTGTTCCTATCATAATTCCGCTGCGGAAAGCTTCTCTCTAAACAACTTCTCACTCTTGTGGTAAACTAACAGTGAAGATATTTGTTTAACCTTTATTTGTGTATATGGAAATGTTATTGCTGATCAGAATATTGATTTCTTATAAAAATACATTTGGTCATCATGTTCAAATTTCTGGTTGCACTAAATAGTAGTTTTTACGACAAGTGCACATAACAAGACATCGTACATTTTAGCTGCCCGAGCCCGTAGGGCGAGGGTTCGATATTAAATCGAGGACAAAAATGGTTTTGCCCTCGAGTTTTAAACTCTACCTTTCATTTCGATTGCGATGAAAATTGATGAATTTTCACAAAAATATTGTAAATGAACTTGAACAATTCATTCCCGCCATTTAACTTAAAAAGTTCTACATGAAATATTAATAAACCTTTCGACATTAAATATTAGGCTTGGGCTACACAGCCTACTATTAAATTAATTTTGTAGTAATAAATAAAATAAAATTCGTACTTGAATTTGAATATAATTTTATGTCAACCCAAAAGCCAAATAATTTAAAGTTAATGTTATAAAATAACAAGTTCTATCTATGAACTTATTATGTTTGGCTGTATGGCCCTATTTTCTTTGCCTTAGAAGAGATGCATTTATGAGTAAATACGTTTTTGCCCGTGTGCACAAAATTCAATGGTGTGCTGTGCAACCTACATACAGCCTGAGAAATAGCATGAGAAGTGAAAATGTGATTTCCTATCCTAATGCCTTTTTATCCTTTTCAGGTACAGCGTTACATCGGGTGAAAGCACGCCAGTCTTATTAGAATGCGGTAAGTCTTCTCCTCAATACAATTTTGTTTACTTCATATATCAGCGCAACGGGGCGTGTCGCGGTACGGTTTTAAGACCATTCGGCATCCGTTTAAACTGAAAGTGGCCAAACTATGAATGATTTGAAGCATGATTTGAAGGGATGTTCATATTATCTTCTAGGATCAACAGAAGTCTCCCGTTGCAAGTCTTCCGACAACGTAGGAATCAAATCGGCCACTACACCGCCGCCGTCGCGATCCTCAGACAACGTCAACACTATGGGTAAGTACGGTGTTATAATCACCCAGTGTTTGTATTGTGTTTGTCTAAAACACGCGTTTGGAAACTGCAAACACGGCTTTTGTGAGACATTCTCCGCTGATGATAATGCTTCAGGTGTTACTATAGTGAAATAATTGATTTTAAGTTCACCAATCATATTTTCTGGTAGACTGTGAAATTGGAATTTTAATTTGTTTTTTTGTCGGGCTTTTGTTGAAGATAAATGCTAACATTCAATTACTATTTACACTCCTCAATTTAGATATTGGCGGATGAAATCCCACCGCGCGGAAATGCTAACACTTTGTGGAGTGATTCTTCTGAGCTACTTTTATATAATCTTTGTAACAGTTCACATAACATCATAATATCAAACTTAACACTAATGGTGCTGGCACAGTTTTACCAAATGATTATCATATTCCATTATAAATACGCCATATATCCATATTTAATCTTCAGTTCTTCATTATTATATTACTTCAACTAAAGTCTGTTAGCCTCTGGTATAATGTTGGTGTGTGTGACGCTATGCTAAACCGTAGGGAACGGTTGCGCGCGCACGCCGGGTAAGGCGCGGCCGTGGTCCGTGGCCGGCGTCAACCCGGACGGGAACTCCGTCTGCACCACAGGTAATCTAGCTTGCATGTCTCTGGGCGTAGCTGAATGGCGAGATCATCGCATTTCGTACAATACAAAATCCTACTCGTTATTAATATTTGAGTTACACCTTGTAGAAACAATAGGGCTCGAAGGCATACATGGCTTTAGTGAACGGCTATATCTGTGGTGGCCATAAAAAAAATACATAAGTCTAATCAGTGTTTTTCTATAACTAGCGTCGAAAGCCACGTATGTTTTCGGCCTCGAATTGTGGGTATATATCCTGCAAATTCGAATGACGAGTTCATCTATCATTCATCACATCATACTTATATTGTTATTTTTAGAGTTTCTTTTATAACATAACTCGTAACTCATATCATAACATAATTCTAAAATGATAGCAAAGGCGATTATCACACTGTCCTGTATCACGCGACATTACGTTATCAGCTTGTTCCTCCGCACTATGCTTGCGTGGTGCAGGTCATTGAGAGAAGCGCCTAAAAGCTGGTCTTTTTAAGTTAATTAAATGTCTAAAAGCTGATCTTTTTAAGTTAATTAAATTAGTTAAATCATTCTTATGAATGACTAAGAATAAAGTCTCTTCCATACTAACATTTTAGTCAAAAACCAATCATGGGTACAGAGTAGATTAACTATTTTTTTTGAATATACAGATTTGAAGATAAAGAAGTACATTTTTACCTTAGACGTTTAATGTGTTTTTCTTTTTCGAATTCGTTGTAACAAAAGGTGTTGTTTTTCTTTTATTTTAATAACAAAGTACTGCATGTTTAAATATTTCGTTTTATTTTCTTGTTCGAAACATTCAATAACATTCATAGTCATCATTGTGTATCAGATAATCGTTAACAATACTTTATTAATTTTCTTCGAGTGGCTGAGCGGAATTTAATCGAATGAGCAATTATGTTTTTCTTTATGTTATCTCAACGGCTCACACATATGCATGACGCACAAACTTCAAGGTTGTATTTACAAAGTTTAATTTCCCATTCAGTGGTGCTAAGTTTCAGCAACATTTTACTAGGTACCGATACTTAAAACTAGGTATAAGCTGGCCATATCATCCACCGCACCAGCATTTACCAAGTTCTGAAAGATCTACCCAAAATTGAACTTTCAAGGAAATTAAAATTTATAAATGCCTTCTAAGTTTGAGCGTCATGTGATACCGAGCTTACGAGCTGACATGGTGGTGGTCTACAGAAGGCGTGGAGGCGTGCGTCGGCGGCAGCATCGTGGGGATCACGCCCGGCGCCGCACTAACCAGTAACCAACTTTCTGACGCTATTCTCTACTGAGTACTCATCCTGAACGTAGTGTCGATGTACGATGTGCTCTGCTCTCTGGTCTGGCCTCTTGTGTTAGGTAACCGCTTGCTACCTGCTTTGAATGTCCCTTTAGCTTGGTCCGAAATGTTTACCACTCACTCATCATTACATGTACTTGAACTACGTACGTACTAATCCATCTGTTGTTAATTAGGAGCCAGCTTATGCACATAACTGATACGATTAGGTGCAGAAAGTTTAACGGTCCTAAAACGCCCCATGTTTCTGAATGCCTAAATTGTAATATGTCCAGGTCCAGATTACCGAATGCTAAAGTTGTTTACGGTTTTTTTTTCATATTACTAGTAAACTGAAATTTATTGATGATAGAATTTAGATGTATAGTATTAATAATATGAAGTAAATCAACTTATAATACATCCAAGAACTTAAAGATAAAATACATTTTTAGTAATACAAGAAATCATGATATCTTTTGATACATGTGTAGTGTACCTTTCTGGCCAAGTTTTCCAGCCTTATCTTATCTTATTTTACCTTTATTTCTGTAACTTAAAATAGTCGTTATGAATACACCGAGAACATAAGGCAAGTATTTCTTTTTGTAGTTAATAAACTGTGTTATTGTGATAGAATATATTTTTGTAAAGTAGCTTTGCACAATGGATTTATGTCAATAACAGAAATGCACGTTTTTGATGTATGTGCATAACAATTTATTATGCAATTGATGTTTTTATTCCAAGTATTGATAAAAAAGTAGGCATCTAATTTACTCTTTTTTTTTAATATATATTTTAGGAGATTTTGTATTAAGGTGCTAGATAATTTTGTCGGGTTCAACTTTCTCATTGATTGGGGTAGTTATATTTAGTTCGAAGTTTTGCTGTTATTCTCCTTTTTTATTTGATTTTAGATTTGAATATTTAGGCAACTGATTTGTCTTGTAGTTTTTCACTAGGCTTGCACTCAGTTTAGTTTCGTCTGATATTTATTTTAATAAATTTAATTTGTATTACAGGCTCAATGTTACGAGATCATCCTTTAACTCCAGGTAAATATAAGTTACTATTCCAAGTTGGACTGCATGCAGCAACCGCAGTACACGAAAAACTGCAAGGATGATCGCTATGACAGATGCAATTTTCTTTTGACTGTTTTTCCTGTTACTGCATGCAGGTTCAATATTTGCTGTCGGTCTAGATTATTAAAACCCGAGGCCCTCCTTTTCTTGTTATTCAGTTCTTCCGTTTCAACGTATGTTAATTATTGTTTTACCTTGTTTCAGAGGGCGCTGAAGCCTAAGCCAAGCACAGGTGCAGCTCGCCGGAAGCCGGAAGTGACGTGATAGTTGAGCAGGGTTCCGCGTCCAAACGAAGTGGATTTCTCCTCGGATGCTCACAATTGTGCCAGTTCAGTTAGGATCTTAACGTCTTAGACAGTAGTCACTGATTGATTAGTCATTTCTGATCTAATAGAGTAAAGCTATCGCCATTTTATTCTTACGAAATGGTTAGTTTTGTTGTGACTTGGGAAATAAGCAGTGGCTGTTGGAACTTGGAATTCATTTTACAGTGAAGTTCAAATTATATTGCATTTATTTACTTTTTCATGATACAACAAAATGTCAATGTTCCTAAATAGAATTCAAACTCGATTCATAGCTTATATTGAGTGCATACGCTGCTAATCTCCCAAGAAGGTTTGACATTACACGGTCATAATAATTCCAACTAACTTATAAATAGGGCTATTTATTAAGGACATCTATAAAAAAATAATATTCGTTTTTATTTACTGTGATTGAGTTAGTGTTACGTGTTTAGTTCGTAAAATCATTTAATATATTTTAACCGTGCATATTTTAGCTTATTCTGTGTTGAATGGGTTCGCTCTGGGACGTAATTGCAACGGTAATATTGCGTGATTGAAAACCGAATTAAAACTTTCAATCGGATAAGGACATTGGCTAATGAAAAGTTATTGCGACTGGCCACAAGTTCCTTTTATATTCTTTGATATGCCTCAATTTATCTTCCAATGACGTAGCGTATCGAATATTCCCATTGGTCTTACCTAGTCATGTTATAAAGGCCTATAACAATCACGCACAGTTTTATTTCTTCTTCGAATGCGTATTATTGTACAGAATCCACAGATCAAATATTTCCAGCGATAGGTATCTTCCAAGTAATACATTCCTTCGTAATTTTTAAAGTAGAAATGAATTTTGAGAATTATGATCAAGTGTGATTTTTTAAATGAAGTTCAAAACGTGAGGTGAATTTTAGAATAGTTATTGCAGTGATTTAAGGTTCAATTTTACGATAAATCGGTTTAATGTAGGACTCGCCCCATAAATTTAAGTGTTCATTAGACTAATCTATTTGTAAAATCAATTATGGTTCATTTACCTTCTGAATACACCAAGGCTGTCTTTATTACAGTTTCTCGTATGTAAAATTACTGATCTATAGTAGATGTATAGTATATCGCTAAATTATTTCATAGTATTTTTATATTCATTCCAATTTATTTGGTTTTGTCTAGCTCTTTGGTACCAGACTGATTTTACGGTACTTTTCTTTTATGGTGCAATTTATGTCTAGAGCGTTGTGATAATCTGTTTAAATTAAATACATGCATTATACAGGAATATCGTTTTTTATTTTACTTGGTGTAGGGTTCCCCTCTTTGTTCTCTAAATAAATAAAAAGGTTTAATTTTAGACACAATTTGATATATTTTAACAGTAAAAATATTTACAACACTTCTTATCTTATTTCTATTCTGCACTGTCGTTTTATTACAAAACGACATTCTAAAATATAGTAATTAACTATATAATCAAGAATAGAATATTGCTATCTTTATAAATATATGAAAATAATTGCTGACCTGACGGACCAGTCTATGAATAATTTTGTTAGAATGTTTATTTAAAAGCACATAAATCAATAGGTCAATGAAAAGAATAAACATACTTCGAATATAAAATCAACAAAAGTACAAAAATGAGATTCTAATCAGTTGTACTTGACTAAAATACTCATGCAAGCATTATGGTATCACTGTTGAAATATGCACGAACTGTTTAGAAGAACTGTTACCATGCTTTGAAACAAAAAATAGAGCAATCCTAGTTTCGATTACTTGTAATCGACTTTAGACTAACAGTTGTTTGATTTTTTGAACTCTCATTTTTTTACAGACGAGTGTAATCATTTGTCAGGCAACTCTTAGTTTTTAATTCGATTATGTACTTGCAGGCGACGAACAGTTCCGCAAATCCGATTTGTAAGCTGTAACGTTTGCCGTGGGAGTAGCGCAATGTTATGTTCGGAGTGTTTTATTTTTGCTAATAGCGTAACGCCAAGACTCCAGCGCACAAACGTTACACAAAACATACCCCGCGGGGCAGAGGGGACTTCACAAACATTTCCTTTTTAATCTTTCCCCATTCATATTTTGAGAGCAGGCTACTAAAGCTCGTTGTATTCTTATTATTACCACTATTTTATGAACGTGCATTCTAGAAATTGAGACAGTTTGGTTAAATATGTTTACTAGAAATTCAGTCAGACTAGTTTTTAATCTTAAGTGAATAACCTAATTAGTCAAATTATGAAACTCCGTGGGAAAACATAAAGGCATTTAGCGCCAGTATGATAATTGTATTGCTATATTCTAATTATTGCAAGGAATACTGTTTGTTTTCAACTGTGCTGAGTTTGGGGTAAAAAAATATCCCTGAATTCTATGTGAAATGTTTTTTTAATAATGTTTGAATTTTACAAATTGACGACACATTCACACAATATTCAATTAAATATAAAAATAATGTCTTTGATTACAGTTGATTTTATTACTTTGGTTTTTGCATAACACTGTTACGTAAAAATCAATGTAATGTAGCATTGAATATAGTCTATAGGAGATGTCGAAAGACGGTTCATTAAATTAGAAACATACAAGCAAAGGATTTTGTCAATTCGGTTATGTTTGATGTCGATTTTTTAAAATTGCCTTTGGATGTCGACAAAAACCTATGCTTTATTTATTAATCCTATTAACTCATAACTATCCTACCTAAGGATTACAAGTAGAAAACCTTAGAGCTAAATTCGGCGAACTGCGATACTTATTGGAGGTAATCATAACATCCTATCGTCATCATGTAAAATACATTAACAGAGATCTAAAGTTCCTAGAGCGTATTCATTTACATACATATTGCCATATTTTTCTGGCCATCATATTTTCGATACCTGCTTGAAGTAAGGCGCGTTAATCAGCTAAAGGCAGATTGGGCAGTGAACTATTCAATATAAAAAAAATTACTTCCGTTTAGGCCGATAACACGACACGTGACTAGCGCTACGTTCAACAGCGATATCGATTTTTTATTGCGAAGTTATCAATATCAATGTCAGGGTTATTATAGTTACGCAAATCAATCTTTACTTTTACGACGCAAATTCTTATTCGAGCTACCCTGAAACTTCTTCCACGGTACCGAATAAAGAGTTGGTAGGTATAAACAACCGTAAGTTCTCGGCAATAGACTTGACATAGAATGGCATAGTGCGCATCGACAATTCAATCTTAAATGCAAGCATTTAAGTGTGAAGTTTAGATGAGTAAGCTTTCCGAAACCACCTCAAGAAGTCTGCCGGTGACTACTCTGTGACATGTAAATGAATAAGCTCACTACATTTGGTCTGCGCCGCGTGTAGGCAAATGCATGTCGGGTGTGTGCGTGCGCGCGCGTGTGTGTGTGCGCCCTCAGGGCGCGGGGGCGTCCTTTTTGGGTTCCTCAGCGATGCTGGCGGGCTTCTGGCTGGCCTCCTCCTTCACTTCATCTGCTGCAAACAAATAGACAAAGTTTACATACATACATACATATAATCACGCCTTTATTCCTAATGGGGTAGGCAGAGCATAAACGGCCTAAACAAAAGTCGTTTCGTCACGTCTGACAAAGTTTCAAGGGTTTTTTTTAGATAGATTTGTACGTATATTGCTGTAGTGAAAGGTTTTCAGCCCATCGCCTAAATTACAATATACTAAAACCCTCAGATCCCTTAGCTGGTTTTTACAGCAGGCTCGGGAGGAAATGCAGCTGGCACATTCTATGTTTTTCTCTCACTCCCAGGCCAGCAGGAAAGTTTAGTGGTCTCTGCTCTGGCTGGAGGCGATTTGAGGGAATCGAAATAATGAAATGAAAAGTCGATACTTTATGTTACTAACATACATACATACATATAATCCCTAACAGGGTAGGCAGAGCGTAAACGACCTAAACAAAGGTCGCTCCGCCACGTCTGACAAAGTTTCGAGGGTTATTTAAGACAGATTTGCAGGTTTTTTGCCGCAGTGCCAGGTTGTCAGCCCATTGCCTAAATTACAGTATACTGAAACACTCAGATCCCTTAGCTGGATTTTACAGCATGGGAAGAAATGCAGCTGTCACATTCTATGTTTTTCTCTCGCTGCCAGGCAAGCATGGCTACATAAGCTTTGTAAATCCAGGCAACTGAGGCTTCAAGGTTCTTTAGGACCTCGGTGGTCTGCTCTGGCTGGAGGCGATTTGAGGGAATCGAAATATTGAAACGAAAAGTCGACACTTTATGTTATTAACCACGTGTTTAAAAAACGTGACGCAGGCAGAGAGCGATAACCTGAGTATCTGTCATTGAATTACGATTATCATGAGACAAGGTTGTAGTCGTAGAAAAATTGTTTATGTTCGCTGTCTGGTCGCGCTCGTCATCACAACAAACTTAGAGATAAAAATATTAAAAAGATCAAAGTAGTACCAGGACAGATATATTTGGAAACGAGGGAACTTATTCTCTGTAAAATCTAGGATGGTAGCAGCGAAGGAAAACAAAATAAAATGTTTTTTTTTTTATAGATAGTACTGGCACATTGCTAGAGAAATGTTACAGCTGCTCCTACTTCCATGCTGGACTGATAGAAAGAAAACATAGAATGTGCCAGCTGCATCTCATGTTGTAAAAATCAGCTAAGGGATTTGAGGGTTTCTGTATTGTAATTTAGGCGATGGGCTGGCAACCTGTCACTATAGCAATATACAGATCTATCTGGAATGACCCACAAAACTTGTCAGACGTGGGGGAACGACCCTTAAGACGCTCTGCCTACCCCATTAGGGATAAAGGCATTATCAATTTATTGCACACATGATCATACAGAGGACACAGTCAAAAAATAAAAGCACAACAGGTACAGGTTATCTCTAAAAAGAAATCTCTTCCAGCTGACCTATGGTAGTGAGAGTGCATAAGTGAGATAGATAAGGCGTGTACAATTCAAACCCTACTATCATAAAATACAATAATAAATAAACCTACAAAATATTAATATAATAATTAATGTAAATAGCACATAACTAGTAAACTTATAAAAATATGACAATAACGAATTAATTTGGAAGAAAAATATAGTACTCTTTTACTCGTTTTTTTAATACTGTGATAGCTAGAATTGCTACCTTAGCAATAAGGCCGCCTATGTTGTACTTGTTTTTTGTTGTTATCTGTTGTGTTGTATTATTTGTATTCTTACGTGCAATAAAGTATTTTTATTTTATGTTTATAGAAGGAGTATCACGCACCGCGTGCGGGACGGAGTTCCACAGTATGTGCGTTACACTGGTCCATCTTCTTCTTCTTCTGTCGAGTGGGTATCGAGTCTATCGACCCGATGAACCCTGGTGTCAGAGTTTTTAAACCGCCTACTAGCACAACTATCAGGCCTCTGACATGGTTTGAGTAACGACCACTATCAAAGACAGCGACCGGGACCGACGGCTTAACGTGCCCTCCGAAGCACGAAATCTTTTTTCTTTTTCGGACAATCAGGTGATTCAGCCTGCAATGTCCTAACCAAACTGGGGAAAAATTCACAAAGTGATAAATTCTCAAATATCAACTTTCCCCCCCCCCCTGGGAATCGAACCCAGGACCTCCGGATCAGGAGTCCATGGCACTAGCCACTAGACCAGGGAGGCAGTGGTCCATGGAACTGGTACTCACGTTTGGTTTCCTCCTTGAGCGGCAGCGGCTCCTTGTCGAGTCGCGGGCGCTTGCGCGGCTGCGGGTTGTGCGGCGCGCGGTACGAGCGGTTGTCGCGCCGCCCGCCAGAACCCTCGTCTTCGGAGTCTGATAGCTCTCCGTCGCCAGTTATGCGCTTGTCCTGGGATGGAGAGCAGGTTAGAGAAATGTTATACCGGGTTAAAGCAGCGATTAAAAAACCAGCGTCCATTCAGATTTTGTTGCTAATGTAATAAGATGATTCAAATGTCGAGGTTTTATAAACAGGAAAAAATTTAAACTATTAAATAAAATTTAAACTTCCCACAAACTGATAGGGGTTGTTCAGTGTCATTGACTGAGCAACCCCTATCAGTTTGTGGGAAGTTAGCTAAGCTGTGTCCCTTACACCTGGTATAAATGCTGGTTTATTAAAAAAAATACTCAATCTTAACCCGTCAAGTGTGCGCTAAAGTTCAGAACTCCAAATGTCGAATGTGCACGCACCCGTGTGTGCGCCATTTAGTTTTTTGCTTTTCCTGTTTTTATAAACCTCGACATTTGAATCATCTTATATGTAAGAGCCACAAAATCTGACAGAGCTGTTCGGGTTAAACCTATCAAAGTAATAACACGAAATTCCAAAAAAACTACTGTAACTATGAGAAAGAATAAAATAAAACAAAATATGGGTCAAGTAAGCAAATGCTCATGTGGTACTACATTATGAAAGAGGGATTTGAATTTTACTAGAATGTTAAGTCCATTTAATAGAATTATCTTACCTTTTCGCTCTGTGGTAATCTTTCATCTTTGTCGACTTTGTCTTCGTCTTCAGATTCGTCATTTACCGCGTCTTCAGGAATGGCTTGTACCTGTTTGAAGCATTGTATTTAGAATTACAAAGTACAAACACAACAATAAGTCGATTTTATGTGCGATGAGAAGGCTATTTGCGAGAACATAGAATTTCACGCGAGAGAACCGATAGAAATATTTATTTATTCTTTCAAGAGAGAGAACCGTAAATAGACTTATTCTACATAATTACATAAATCATGCCTTTATGGGGTAGGCAGAGCGTCAACGACCCAAACAAAGGGCGTTCCGCCACGTCTGTAAAGTTTTAAGGGGTTGTTTAAGATCCCATCCCGCCCAAATTCAGGCATAAATTTCGCCTGTTTTGGTTGTTGTCGACAGCCCGATGGTGTAGTGGATAGGGCTGCTGCCTCCTGAGCGGGAGGTCGTGGTTCGAATTTCATATGTACGTTTATTTGGCGCTTTTCCGTGCTTCGGAAGGCACGTTAAACCGTTGGTCCCGGTTAATATTGTTTACTACCGTAGATATCAGTCGTTAAGCCATATCAGAGGCCAGTGTTAGGCATTTGCGACTTGAAAACTGACCTAATCTAGGATTGGGTCTGGTTCTGGATTGCGGAGGTCAGATGGCAGTCGCTCTGTGTAAAAACCAGTACCCTCGTTCAATCCCCTGGATTAGTTAGCTAACCCCGTAGGATACGGGATCAGGCTAGGGAGATAATGATAATGGTTGTTGTCGGCAAAAAATCACCTTGAGTGCAAAAATTGATAATTTAAAAAATAGCTCACTTGAACCCCAGGAGCGTGCGGCAGCATCCGCAGGTTCTCGAACAATCTATTCTTGATCTTCTCCAAGTACTCGGGCGTGTTCTGGTTGGACATGTTGCTGGGCGAGATGTGCAGCTTGAAGTCGGGCCCGAAGTATTCGAAGTAGTCGTTGTAGGGCAGCTCGTTGGCGATCTCCACGCCCAGAGCCACCGACGTCTCGTACGTCCAGCAACGGGACACGTTGCGGATCGTATAGCTGGAGGAGGAATGGAGAACTAAGCTGTTGTAGTGTACCACTATACATAAACTGCGTCCGTGGTCTAGTGGCTAGTGCCATGGACTTCTGATCCGGAGGTCCTGGGTTCGATTCCCAGGGGGAAACACAAAGTTGATATTTGAGAATTTATCACTTTGTGAATTTTTCCCCAGTTTGGTTAGGACATTGCAGGCTGAATCACCTGATTGTCCGAAAAAGAAAAAAGATTTCGTGCTTCGGAGGGCACGTTAAGCCGGTCCCGGTCGCTGTCTTTGATAGTGGTCGTTACTCAAACCATGTCAGAGGCCTGATAGTTGTGCTACTAGGCGGTTTAAAAACTCTTGACACCAGGGTTCATCGGGTCGATAGACTCGATACCCACTCGACAGAAGACCACTATACATAGGATACATACATATAAATGTAGATGAAGATCAACATGTAGTGACAGCACAGAACACAAATGTCTTTAAGAACAAATACCTACAAAACTTCAATAAGACAAGCAAATCGTGAACAGTGGGATACAGGCACTATCAGTTGCTACAATCTCGCATTTATCCCTAACTAGCGACCCGCCCTGGCTTCGCACGGAAATTATCAGTGTTTCTCTACTTATTATGCATGTATTGTACATATAAATCTTCCTCTTGAATCACTCTATCCATTAAAAGAAACCGCATCAAAATCCGTTGCGTAGTTTTAAAGATCTAAGCATACATAGGGATATAGGGACAGAGAATGCGTCTTTGTTTTATACTATACTAGCGACCCGCCCCGGCTTCGCACGGAAATTATCTTTGTTTCTCTACTATATTATGCATGTATTTTACATATAAACCTTCCTCTTGAATCACCCTATCCATTAAAAGAAACCGCATCAAAATCCGTTGCGTAGTTTTAAAGATCTAAGCATATCTAGGGATATAGGGACAGAGAAAGCGACTTTGTTTTATACTATGTAGTGACTAGCGACCTTCCTCGGTTTCGCACGGAAATTATCAGTGTTTCTCTACTATATTATGCATGTATTATACATATAAACCTTCCTGTTGAATCACTCTATCCACTAAAAGAAACCGCATCAAAATCCGTTGCGTAGTTTTAAAGATTTATGCATAACACAAATAATTTCCGTGCGAAGCCGGGGCGGGTCCCTCCTACATAAACGCACGAGACGCGATCTCAAACTTAAGTATATAATGTATCAGAAAATTCTTAACCCTAAAGGTGACGCGATCTCAAACTTAAGTATATAATGTATCAGAAAATTCTTAACCCTAAAGGTGACGCGATCCCAAACTTAAGTATATAATGTATCAGAAAATTCTTGACCCTCAGGGTGTTTAGATTAGAAGAAATAGTATAAACAGTGATGTGGACTTACCCTCCTCCGCCGACCAATAGGAAGGGTAGGCCGAACCGCTTGACCAGCTCCACGCAGCGCCCGTGCCCGCGCACCGTCAGGTTGAAGCACCCGAGACGGTCGCCTGCAAACAAACAAATCAATCAAAATACGTCATCTCCCTAGCCTTATCCCGTATCTCACGGGGTCGGCTTCCTAATCTAGGGGATTGAACGAGGATACTGGTTTTTACACAGAGCGACTGCCATCTGACCTCCGCAACCCAGACCCAATCCTAGATAAGGTCAGAGTTTTCAAGCCGCTAATGCTTAGCACTGGTCTCTGATATGGATAAGATAAGATAAGATAATGGCTTGGGAGCTAGGGAAAAACATAGAATGTGCCAGCTGCATTTCCTCCCGGGCATGCTGTAAAGACCAGCTAAGGGGTCCGAGGGTTTCAGTATATTGCAATTTAGGCGAAAGGCTGACAACCTGTCACTACAGCAATATACCTACAAATCTATCTTAAATGACCCTCAAAACTTTGTCAGACGTGGCCGAAAGACCTTTGTTTAGGTCGTTTTCCCTCTGCCTACCCCATTAGGGATAAAGGCGTGATTATATGCATGTATGTATGTCTCCCTAGCCTTATCCTGTATCTCACGGGGTCGGCTTCCTAATCTAGGGGATTGAACGAGGGTACTGGTTTTAACACTGCCATCTGACTCCCGCAACCCAGAAGGGAAACCAGACCCAATCCTAGATAAAGTCAGAGTTTTCAAGCCGCCAATGCTTAGCACTGGCCTCTGATATGACTTAACGACTAATATCTACGGTATTAAACGATATTAACCGGGACCAACGGCTTAACGTGCCTTCCGAAGCACGGAAAAAGCGCCGAATAAACGTACGAATAACGTAAAATACGTACTGACATAGAATTCGTTCGCCTATATAGATAGATAGATAGATATATTCTTTATTGCACATAAAACAAAAACAACAGGAATTAGAACAAATTAAATAAAAATTAAAGTACAATGAAGGCGGCCTTATTGCTATGGTAGTAATTTCTACCAGGCAACCTTGGGTAGAGGAAATCAAATGTAGATAATGCGGGATAGTGCATCTTACTAAAAACTAATTAATAAAGACAAATCTACATAAAATACATATATTTAGATTTACATAAATTACGTAAATTATAATAGATAATAAACTACTATATACAATATATAATATTATACTAATACATACATTATGGAGGAAAGGAAATAAATAATTCAGATTGATATGAAAAGGAATGACAGATAAACAAATAATATAGAAAGGAATAGTAAACATGTATTCTATGGGAGTTCAGTAAAGTGTTTCTTAACTCGCTCCTTAAAAATTGCCTGTGATGGAGATCGTTTAATTTCAACCGGCAGGGCGTTCCATAATTTGATCGCTTGTACTGAAAAAGACTTGGCATAAAAGTCTGTCTTATGAGGGATCATATTCAAGGGATCATATTCTATATCCTTTACAACATACATACATATAATCACGCCAGAGCAGTATGGGGTAGGCAGAGCGTAAACTACCTAACAAAGGTCGTTCCGCCGCGTCTGACAAAGTTTTGAGGGTTATTTGTAGGTATATTGCTGTAGTGACAGGTTGTCAGCCCATCGCCTAAATTACAATATACTGAAACCCTCGGATCTCTTAGCTGGTTTTTACAGCATGCCCGAGAGGAAAAGCAGCTGGCACATTAAGTACTGACATAGAATTCATTCGCCTATATCCTTTACAAAGGTAAGTATATAGTATTCAGAGAAATTATAGCTTAATAGAAGCCGTTTTCGGAGGGTTTGACGAACTTTGAGGGATATTTCTGATAGGATTACGGTAGTGATTGTCTTTGTGATGACTGACTAACATTACAATACACTAAAACTAAGTTTCATTACTGGTTATTCTAGTTGCCTGAAAAGAGAAGCCGCTGAAACAAACTTCTTTCTGAATCCAACAAAGAAGTCTTACATCGCAGAATGTCCCTTTTAGATAGATTCAGTTCAAATAATGAGCCTACTAAAACAGACAAAAAAACAAAAGGACTGATTGTGAAAAGGATTCTAAAAGAAGTTCTGGGTGTAATAATACATAACGTCACACCTCTTTCCCGGAGGGGTAGGCAGAGATCACATCCTTCCATTTGCTACGATCCTTGCAAACTTCTTTCGCTTCATCTACATTCATCAATCTTTTCATGCACGCTCGTCGGTTTAGGGTACTCCTGACCTGACCTTTCCCTAGAACGTCCCCGATTTGATCGCGGTACGTTCGTCGAGGTCTTTCCCTTCCAACATTCCCACTCACACTCGCCATGTATATCTGTTTGGTTAATCTCTTTTCATCCATCCTCTCAACATGACCAAACCACTTCAGCATTCCTTTTTCTATACCTGTCACTATATCCTCTTTCACACCACAACATTCCCTTATCACGCTATTTCTTATTCTGTCACTCAGTTTCACACCAATCATACTTCTTAATGCTCTCATTTCTACCGCATTTATTCTACTTTCGTGTCTTTTCTGCCATACCCAACTTTCACTGCCATACAAAAGTGTTGGGACTAACACTCCTCTATGCACAGCCAGACGAGCCTTTTTGGACACCTTCTGGGTGTAAACTGAATTGAATGTTTACCTGTGAGCGAGTCAGCCCCGCACTGCAGCACGACGGCGCTCGGCTGGAACGTTTCCATGACCTTGGAGATGATGGGCACAAAGATGGACTCGTAGGACTCGTCATCCATGCCGTCGCGCAGCGGGATGTTCACTGCGTAGTACTTGCCCTTACCTGCGCCTATGTCGCGCAGATCACCTGTGAAAAGAAATGAAAAAATAGAATTTTCGTTTTTTTTTTAATATTATTACTTTGGTTCACTTTTGTACAAAGTACAAACATGATAAAACTAACTTAGCATTAAAATGAGTAGCACAGACAAAAGCTCAGCTATTTGACACTGGCTTTTTTATTTATTACCCAACTCAGTATTTGGGTTAGGTAAGGTTTAGCGAAATTTCGGAAAGGGGTGTAATAGTTTTGTTGGTTTCGTATCTACACAGAGGAAAAAAACAGACATTCTAATAGATTTTTGATGCATGGGAATAAATAATGGGAATGAATAAATAATCTTGTTCTCATAATTACAGAGCCTGATGGTGTAGTGGATAGGGCCGCTGCCACCTGAGCGGGAGGTCGTGGTTCGAATCCCACCACATACCAATGTGTTTTTCGAATTTCGAATATGAACGTTTATTCGGCGCTTTTTCCGTGCTTCGGAAGGCACGTTAAGCCGTTGTTCCCAGTTAATATTGTTTAAAACCGTAGATATTAGTCGTTAAGCCAAGTCAGACCAGTGCTAAGCATTGGCAGCTTGAAAACTCTGACCTAATCTAGGATTGGGTCTGGTTTTCCTTCTGGGTTGCGGGGGTCAGATAGCAGTCTCTTTGTGTAAAAACCAGTACCCTCGTTCAATCACCTATATTAGGCAGCCGACCCCGAGAGATACGGGATAAGGCTAGGGAGATGATGATGATCTCCTAATGTTGGATATTTTATTCTTGCTTAAATTAAAATGACTGGAAAAATCAAATTTGGATACTGATAGAATCACTCATAGGTAAGATAGCAGAAGCTAGTTTAATGATAAATCTTACCAGTGCCAGGGAAGTATTCCCCATACTTGTGGAAGGATACAGTCATGACTCTATCCGTAGTATAGAAGGCCTCTTCCACCCCATCACCGTGATGCACATCAATATCAATGTACAGCACCCTCTGGTGGTATTTGAGCAGTTCTAGGATACCGAGGACAATGTCATTAACATAGCAGAAACCGGATGCTTCTGATTTCTTAGCGTGGTGGAGACCTCCGCCCCAGTTGATACAGATTTCTGATGCCTGAAAGAGATATGGTAATGTAACAAGGTATTGGTACATTTTATTCATTTTGAATGCAACATTTCTAATAGTATGGGGTCAGTTGGTAATGTGGAAGAGAAATATTAATGTAACAAGGTATTTGGTAAGTTTAGGTAAATTTTATTCATTTTGGATGCAACATTTCAAATAGTTTGTCAGTCAGTAGGTAATGTAATAGGTATCTATCTTAAATGTTACTTAAAGGGTAAGAAAAAATATAAAATTATTGCTCATACCTATTTCTTATGCACAAGCCAAACCAAGAAAAATAGCCTATATGAAGGGTCTAGTAGTAGTAACATTATTGCATTGCATATTTAAAAAGTATGAAAGGATATGGATTTAAATTAAATATAAATGTTTTTGAAATATTTCCTGTACATAAAAATAGGCAGGACAAATAGATACATAATTTAAAAAATACCTGTTTATTTAGTTTGACAGCTGCTGCTACAGATCCTCCTGCTGATAGTTGACAGAACTCGTACAGACCATCAAACACTGGACAATCTTCTCCTACATTGACTGCAAATGAAAAATACCCTTGAGCAATAATACTTAAGAAAAATATTAATTTGCATTTAACAGGACATCATTGGAAACACAATATAATTTAAAATTTCATAGTTATTACATATTGTAACTCTAAACAATTTTTAAATTGGCCTTTAAAAAAAGTCAGTGTACTGTAATTTAGGCGATGGGCTGATAACCTGTCACTATAGCAATACACATTTCAATCTAAAATTGCCCTCAATTTTTGTCAGACGTGGCGAAAGCGCCTTTTACAAGGCATTTAACGCTCTGCCTACCCCGTATGGGATAAAGGCGTGATTTTATGTATGTATGTAAAAAATCTGCATTACAATGTTTAAGTATTTATCTACTTACATCTCTGCATCTGTTTGTTATATTCAGACATATTGTCAGGTCTGATTGAACGAAGGAAACGGATATAGTCATCCGAGTGAAACTTAGTCATCTCGTCAGCAGTTGCCTTGTGTGGTCTCTGCAATATATTTTTAAAATTGTTAAACATAGTTAAAACAGTATTTTTTTCTTAAATATTAGGTATTTATTTGGACAAATATTCTTACATAAATTTCCATTTTCCTGTACAGGCCATAGTTTAGTAGTAGATTGTGGGTCATACGTATACGGTGCGGCTTCATGGGATGCCCTTGCCCATAGTAGTAGTTGCCGATATCACCTATAAATAAATTATTTATTTATCAAAATATACCAAATTTCGATTCATAGCGTAATGTTACTCAGTCCATTTCATAGCTTGAAACTTATAAGTCTGTACCGCACCTATGAAGTTGTCATGATAGGCGTTTCAACCAATCAGGGAAGAGTATGGGGTACAGACGCCATGAAATGGATTGAGTCACTATTCAATAAAAACGTAAAGATGATTGCAAAGAGCTTATTTCATAAATTTTCCAAACGTGTGATATTGCACTACTGTTTTATAAAATAAAGGAGCGTTAATATATTATTTTACACATATTTTATGATATAAATCAATGTAGATACACGAGTGTCCGAGGTGGCGGGTAACAAACTTTGTAACACTTACTGTCGTAGTAATAGCAAACTCTTTTCTTGCTGTGTGGTTGCATTGCCATTTTAGCTTATTAATACACTTAAAGAACACAAAAACTGCACCAATATGCAAGTAATTATAATATTATCACACAAATTACAACGAAGCCAAACCACCATCAAACGGTGAACGAGTGAATGAATGAGACTGAAGGGTACGCTCCCTCGCCCCTTCGTCACAATCATTCGTTCTGTAAGGGTTGCCATTTAAAAAAAATAACAATCGTGTCGTCGTCTTGCCGTCGTGTGCTGTGAAACGGCCCTTTTGAATGAATGGTGATTCATCCGCCACTACATGGCATCTCTTTCTTTCAACGTGTTCATCGTATTTTCTGTCTCTTTCGTAGAAGCCATCAAAAAAGATCAATACATGAACTGAGGAAACTTCTAAAATTCTCTTTCATCAAAGCAGTGGTCCAGGTAAGACGTGTTTCTCCCGTAGTTTCTGATAATTCGAATACAAATTTCACGTTTTTATGCTTTTTCTAGTTATTTTGTACTACTATTATAGGCGTAAATGTATCAAAATCTACAACCCTAGACATATTTTGCCTGATAATCATCGTTAGGTATTTTGACAGCATACACTGCTGTTCTCGTCATAATCTTCCATCTTTATTTCAGATCGACCCTGCTTCACAGAAATACATCATCAATCTTGATTTATTAGGAGCATCACTATCCAAAAAATATAAACAAAAATGTGAGTATTTTTGATTTACGTTTATTTACACTGCTTTTATATGATTTTGAGTAATTTCAGTGTTCTTGATTTATTTCATTTTCTAACCTTTAATGTTCACTAGGTACTAGTATTTCCTTTACCTTTCTTGTTTAGATCTTTTTCAGCGGTATTGATGCCGCAATTCTGATTTACTTTTAATTAATTACTTAATACAGCTTTTTAGTAAAACAGGAAAATTATATTTTTTTTATGGGAATCACTGCGCATGTGTAACGCTCTAATGGTTCGATATTGAAGTAGCGGCCATTTTGTGGATAGGTACTTTCTATTTCATGGTTTCCACGTCCCATGATTCACCTATAAACCGCATCATCAAAATACCTAGTTGCGGCTTTCTAGTTTCTAACTTAATGTTCTATAACGCCGAAGATCCTGGGATTTTCTGTATCGCAATATTTTATTACGTACACTAGATTATCTTAACTAAGGTACATTAACTTAACTTTACATTAAATTAACTCTAAATCGTATTAATTTAACTCTAAAGCCGGTTAAACACTTTGAGACCCTAACCTTGATATTCGTCTGAGATACGATGACGTAGGAGGCAACTGGTTACTCTGACACGTGCTAAACGAGTAGGTCATCGCGTCAAACACGTGTTGATAAAACGTGCGAATCGTTCGAAGTGGTTACATATCTATCGTAGTAGGTTCAGGAGTTAATTTGTTGGGAGCATTTAATAATATGAGCGTTTTGTCTAAATGACTTTGGTCAAAATTACAATTTGTCACATTGGTAATTGGTCTTCTTGGTAATTTGACCATAAATGCGGTTGGTCAAATTGCGGAAAGTTATTTAAGACAGACATTTTTTTATTTATTCAGTTTGTTACTATTTATTTATATTAAATTTCTTCTTATTACCATTCTTTTTATAATTTAACCTAATACAAAAGTGACCAAACTATTTATATTTTCTCTTTCAAACAATATTATATTTTTCTTTCTTTTATCAGGTCTGGAAGTTGGAGCAATAGCCGTAGTGGAAGCGGTGGTTCCAAGTTTGGAAGTGGTGGGGGCGGCAGTCGCTTTGGCGGCGGCGGTGGCGGCGGTAGCAGGTTCGGTGGTGGCGGCGGTGGAAGCCGTTTCGGCGGTGGCGGCGGTGGCAAGAAGGAATTCTCCGGTGGCCAGAACATGCGCCGCCCAAACTGGGACAGCGTATCCCTGCAACCATTCAACAAGGACTTCTACAACCCACACGAGTCAGTCCTAAATCGCTCGCCATACGAAGTTGAAGAGTACAGAAACAAACATGAGATCACTGTCAGTGGCACTGATATCCCCAACCCCATCCAAAAGTTCGAAGAAGCTGCTTTCCCTGACTATGTTGTGCAAGGCATCAGCACAAGTGGCTACAAAGAACCAACACCTATCCAGGCGCAAGGATGGCCTATTGCCATGTCAGGAAAGAACATGGTTGGTGTTGCTCAGACTGGATCTGGAAAAACATTGGCATACATTCTGCCTGCCATTGTTCACATTAACAACCAACCGCCTATCAGGCGTGGAGATGGTCCGATTGCGTTGGTTTTAGCTCCAACCCGAGAGCTCGCCCAACAGATCCAACAAGTCGCTACCGATTTCGGTAGTACGGCGTACGTGCGTAATACTTGTGTATTCGGTGGTGCGCCCAAGAGGGAACAAGCGCGCGACTTGGAGAGGGGAGTTGAGATTGTCATCGCTACTCCTGGGCGATTGATCGACTTCTTGGAGAAGGGTACCACTAATCTGCAGCGCTGCACTTACTTGGTACTTGATGAAGCCGACCGCATGTTAGACATGGGTTTCGAGCCCCAGATCAGAAAGATCATTGAACAAATCCGCCCTGACAGGCAAACCTTGATGTGGTCTGCTACTTGGCCCAAGGAAGTCCGAAAACTAGCTGAAGACTACCTGGGAGACTATGTTCAAATCAACATTGGATCTCTACAATTATCTGCAAACCACAATATTCTACAAATTGTAGATGTCTGCCAAGAGCATGAAAAAGAGAACAAGTATGTAATTTTCTATTACATTATAATTTATGTTTTCGTACGATACAACTATCATGATGATTTTTAATCTTTTATGAATCTATTTTTGATTAAAATCCACAACAATCCTCTAAGAAGATCTGAAATTGTTATAAAGCAGAATTAACTTTCCTTTATCTAGCATGTACTTAAACCTTTAATTTGTTTTCAGACTTAATGTTCTTCTACAAGAAATTGGACAGAGCCAGGAACCTGGTGCTAAAACTATTATTTTCGTCGAGACCAAGAGGAAAGTTGAGAATATCACACGTAATATCAGACGGTATGGCTGGCCTGCAGTGTGCATGCACGGCGACAAAACACAACAAGAAAGAGACGAAACCTTATATCAGTTCAAACAGGGTCGTGCCAGCATACTAGTGGCCACTGATGTTGCCGCCAGAGGACTAGGTAAGACAAAAAGTTCATGATTCTTTGTTACAAATTGATGTTGGATGTTATAAGTCAATATTTGATGTTTATAAGTGTAACTTTCGTGACCTTTTATTTATAATACCATGTTATCTTTTATACTTTCAGAGGCACTGGCGGAAAGTTATTGTGTTCTATCGAAATATTACCCGAAATTAATTGGAATGTTACTGCACTGGATTTGTAGATAATGTACTAGTCCCATGCAGTGGTATTGTCAGAATACAATAACTCGTCACATTTATGGTGCCTCAATCGTGCCTTTCACTATGATGGGACCTGCGGCCGAAGCTTGATGGTATGTCCGTATATACGGATACACTTGAGAGTAGATGAAAACCTGGTGATGCACTGGACTTGTACCAGATAAAGAAAGATAAAAGAGAATACCACGGTGCATCGTTGAAAAACTTGACCGTAGTTGAGAATGACAAGAGGTCAAGGGTTTTCTGTTTCGGCCAAATGGAGTTTTCGAAGGGGCTGAGATGAACATTTTGTAACAACTTAAATAATAACGCCCTTAGCAAGACTCCTGGGTTCTGAGTGAGAGGCAGATGTTGATTGTATTGATACATGTTTCTGTGTAACTCGTTCATGTAAGTAATACTGCTCTGAGTTGCATTTTTATTAAGGTCATTAATTTTCATTTTTTAAAGTTTGCAACAGATTAAATTGAATGAGAATCTGTTATGAACTTTTCAGAAACTTGGAAATAGAACATTTTATTAATTCATCCACATTTACAGATGTTGACGGTATCAAATACGTGATTAACTTTGACTATCCAAACTCATCTGAGGATTACATTCACCGAATTGGAAGAACTGGACGATCACAGTCAAAGGGCACATCTTATGCCTTCTTCACACCATCTAACTCCCGCCAAGCGAAAGACCTTGTATCAGTTCTCACGGAAGCCAACCAGGTTTGTACTTTTCACTATTCTACTTTTTCCTCATACCTTTGGCATGGGTACGTTTTTTGATGGCGTGACATGAATGCAAGTATGAGGTACATCAAAACAGCTACATGCCTTCGGTGTCCACACGATTAATTGTCTGGATCCCATCCTCAGATGCTGTGACATTATTATTTTTAATTAATTGATTTTAATTTAAACCAAATTTTAATTATTTTTACCAATTTTTTATTATATTTACCAATTTTAAATTAATTTTACCACTTTTAAATTCAATTCAAGCCCAATTTAAATTAAACTACATAATTTTAAATTCAGTTCATTTACAGATTATTTAGTAACATTTAAAATTCTACATACATACATATAATCACGCCTTTATCCCTAGTGGGGTAGGCAGAGCGTAAAAGACTTAAAGGTCATTCCGCCACATCTGACAAAATGTTGAGGGTTATTTAAGATAAGATTTTTAGGTATATTGCTGTAGTGACAGGTTGTCAGCCCATCGCCTAAATTGCAATATACTGAAACCCCTTAGCTGGTTTTTACAGCATGCCCGGGAGGAAATGCAGCTGGCACATTCTATGATTTTCTATCGCTCCCAGTCCAGCATGGAAGAACTCCTACTGTATTCATATTGTATGTTATTAACAACATCCTTTCTTTATTGACAGGTGGTGAACCCTCAGTTGCAAACCATGGCTGAGCGTTGCGGCGGAGGCGGTGGCTGGAACAGAAACCGCTACGGAGGCGGACGCGGTGGCGGCGGCGGATCTTTCAAACGCGGCTCCTCCAGCTTCGGCAAAAGCAATGGAAGCGGCGGCCACAAGAGATTTAACAATGAATATTGATTTAATTTATCGGTAAAAATTTTGATTATGGACCGTCGAATTTACGTGTTTTTTTTACGGCGGGCGGGGGCTGCTCTCCCTCCGCGCCTCCGGATTTTTATATACACTCTAGGGGTAAGAGCGGAAGGACCACGTGGGATTCGGGGTTGACAGATTCGGTTCTGTGTCGGTCTAATCAAGCCAGTCAGTGAAATCACTGGTAAAAATTTAGTATATACGTCCACGAATTATAGTTTTTTTTGGCGGGGGGAGGGAGGGAACCCCCCCCCCCCCCCCCGACCCACCCCTAAAGTTAGGAAACCAATAATTACCAAGATATTTATGTTAGCGCTTCTTTCTTTGCCTCTCGTTCCAGGGTTAAATTATTATTTGAAGATTAGGTAAATAATGATACAAAATATATGGCAATATCATTTATTTAATGAAAAACAACATGTTATGTTTGATAAACATATAACAAAACTTTTATAAGTTCCTCGAAAGGGTCCCCGTGGCGGATTGTAATTTTCCTCCTCCACGAGTATTCTGCCAACCATTCGGTGAAATCTTTTTTGTTTTGCTTACATCTAAATACTTTTTTTAGTCCCCTCCACTGGCTTTCAATTCTTTGGGTATGAGTCCCGTCTGGTGCCACAAATCGGTGCTCCGGGTCGCTGTGGTTGACCCGGCGATGGATGTATCCATAGTCAGGCACGCTGAAGTAGGCACTCCAGGAGTCTGTGTGGATTGTAGACCCCACCTCAACATGCTTTTGGATAAGCGACACCAGAGTCTCTGTAGTTCGAGAGTTATCAGGACAGACTTCCAATCTTAGGTCATTGTTGCCATCTTCGATCATACAGAGCACCCAATGACATTCAATGTGTCTGCCTCGGTTATACTTCCTCTTCCCAAACTTGGACTCGTCTATCTGCACCACTTTGCCAGGACCTCCAAAATCTTGCCCATTTCCTCTTCATGCTCCAGCTCATATACAACTATGGCTTCTCTGCAGTAATTGTACCAGTCTGCAACTGTAGCTGTTGACAGAGCTGGTGCATCTCCCTCTGTGACCTCCCTCATGACCTGATGATATGATGCTTGGTCACTAAAGCCAAACATCAGCTGGAAGATTGTAGTTATGGGAATTATTTTGGAAAAGGGAAGAATTTTTTACGGGAAAACTAGTAATTTCCTAAACTCGAAACTTTGCAGATAGTTTCGTTAATTGACGAGCTATTGTCTATAAAAGTTTGGCTATCCAAATCGTGGACGTATGTACTAAAGTCTTTTATTATGCTCCTGTCTGAACGCTTTTTTCATTCCTCTCCACTGACTCTCAATTCTCTGTGTGTGTGTCCCATCTGGTGCCACAAATTTGTTGACTGGGTCACTGTGATTCACCTGTCTGTGAATATACCCATGCTGAGGTAGTCTACAATATGCTCGCCAGGAATCCGTGTGTATAATGGACCCCTCCTCAACATGTTTTTGTATTAGTGGCACCAATATTTCTGCTGTGCTAAGATTATCAGGTCACACTTCTAGGCGGAGGTCATCATTTCAGTCTTCTATCATACCAAGGACCCAATGGCCTTCAATATGACGACCTCTGTTATATTTTCTAATAATTAATAATAATTAATTCGCCCAAATCTTCTTTTTAATTCCGCCACTGGCTCTCGATGTGCTGGGTGTCCCATCTTCAGCAATAAATGGATTGTCCGGATCACTGTGATTTACTTTTCGATGGATATATCCGTGATCCGGCAAACAATCATAAGGACGCCAACAATCTGTGTGTATAATTGTACCCTCCTTGACGTGCTTTTTAATTAACGGAATTAGTGTTTCAGAATTCCTGAGGTTGTTGGGACACACTTCTAGTCTTAATTCATTTGTCTCATCATCTATCATTCCCAGCACCCAGTGGCCCTCTACTCTTCTTCCTCTATTATATTTTCGACGTCCAAATTTACTTTCATCAATCTGCACTACTTTTCCAGGCCCGCCAATTTTTTCTTTCTCTTCAATATGCTCCAAGGCATGGACCACAATGGTTTCACGGCAATAGTTGTACCAGTCGCTGATGGTAGCTTCTGATACAACATTTTGCCGGTCTCTGGTCATGCACTCTATGCGGGCCTGGTAATAATCATAATCCATGCTGTAGCAGTACAATAACCGGAAGACAAGGGGTAATGGGAGTCGAACTTCTCAACAAAATGGCCGCCCCTTTGACATGTAGTTGCGTTCCGTTCGCAAATTTTTGTCGTGACATTTCCGATTTGAATCACAAATTGTCATGACTTTGACACATTAATGCGCGTATTTATGAAACAAATAAATCGCAACCCATAAAACGGAACGTTAATGTATATTTTTTTGTTTCAATGCGTTTTTGACAAACAATTTCTGCATAAAAAGTAAATAATTTCGAAAATTTATTTCTCGCAAACCGCTCATCGCCGCGTTTTGAAATTTTGGATTTTTGTACGTCTAATTAATGTCTAACCCCCACAAAAAATTGGAAGCGCGTAGCTCGCAGAACCTAATCTAAAGTTGAGCCAGACTTTGCACAAATACTCCTTATACCTCAAGCTTCTTCCATAAAAATCGGGAACCGCCAACTCGACGGTCCATAATCAAAATTTTAGCCAATTTAACTTCTTTTTAGGAATATTGATAAATGTAAGCGGCAAATCCTCATAGGATTACTTATGTGTGAAAGTGAAACATTTAATGTAGGAACTGGTTGTCTGTGCAGTATGTCAATTAGTTTAATTTATTTATCCACCAATTGCACCTTAACCGTTTTTGGTCAGTTGCAGTATTTTTTCACTGTGATAATTTTGACGCTGTGATTCTAGTGAGGATTAGCTAATTTATTATGTTTAATTTTAAAGAATTAAATCTCGGAGGCTTTGTTCTCGCCGAAATAGTTAAATAATTTTGCCTGATTTCAGTTTGCTGAAGATTTTTTTTGTTACTTTCCTGTCATTCCAGTTTGTGGACAAAACATTAATAATAAATACATGTATGGTAATTAACTTAATTGTTTCATTTCATCAAAGTAAGAAATACTGTTCGTTCTCATTAAAAAATGATTTTTTTAAAATAAATAACTGAATACTTTGTGAGTAATCTACAACAACAAACATGCAATAATTATTATATAAAGCTGAGCTGAATTTACAAAATATTCTCAATTGTTTTCGTAAAATGTCCTTTCCCTTTTTTTCTTACCCTCAAGAGTTCTAAAACCTACTAAATAGTATAGCTAGCTAGCTAATAGACATGTTTGTGTGTTACAACCACTATCAAGACTGCGACGGATTTATTGTAAAATGATATTAAATAAATACAATACAACTTGTCCTGTGAAGCACGGAATCCTTTTACAAATCATGTGATTCAGCTTGCCTACAACCTATTATTTCGGCTCAGTCGTAAAATGTGCCGCATGTGAAAAACGTCGCATAAGGGCCGATTCAAACCGGAACGGCATCGGCAGCGGCGCGACGAGCACTTTCAGTGTTAAATAATATTAAACTTTGTCTACATACTATTTAAGACTAGTATCGTTTGAAAAATTCAAAAATGACGTGCGGCTGCCAGCGACCACGCGCGTCCTCTGGTTGCGGCCGCCCGCGGCGATGCGAGCACAGATTAGACAGTATAATGTCCTACGGACAGATGGGCATCAGCGCTTTAACCTTTTCAGCGCCAAAGTCTGATATATCAGACATTTAAGTTTCGGGCCCTCGCCGCCAAAGTCTATTATATCAGACAAATAAATCTTACCAATCTAACTCTATTTTTTCTTATTGTTATAGTACCTGACGACATATTCATAACATTTTCAGACAGTTAATACTTTGGTTTATCAAAAATAACAATTTCACAATGTATTATAATGTTATTTTAATTAGAAATAATTAAAAACAAAACCTTGTTTTTTAGCTAAATCCGACTCTTTTTTTACTTCAACCCTCAGCGCCAATGTCTGATATATCAGACATTAGTGATGTTACATTACAATGTTACTACCAAAACCAGAAATCTGGAACTATAAGTGTTAACTATAAAGAAACATCTAAGAAAGTAAAAATTATACGGGTATTTATTTTGGGCATAAAACTTTTTAGTGTGACGTAATTTTACCACAGCAAATGCATTTATTTTCGAATGATGTTTTGCATCGCATCCAGTAAATAGCATGGTATGCCACAACACTATAGAGACACGATCATGCATCAGTCTCGTACGCCAACGTCTGATATATCAGACTCGGAAGTGACGTCAGAGGCGATAGATGTTTCTAGAACTATCTATTTAGTGCTGTACAATGACGGTAGGAGTTATCGATAAATTATGGAAGTACCTTGCAAAATCATGTTATTTAGTGGGTTACCATCTTTGCGTTGCTGTGTTAATATAATAAAAATAACAAAATCAGTTAAAAACACTAACTTAATTCAGTTCCCTACCTACCCCCCAAGCACAGGGACGTGATTATTTGTATCCTTAGCTTTTGCCTATTTAACACTTAGTTCAAATGAAAAAGTCTTATCAAAAACGATTGAAATCACTAAATTCAGTTCCCTGTCTACTACCTACCCCCTAAGTACGGTGGCGTGATTATATATAGCCTTTATCTTCTCCAGGTTACCATCAATCACCATACCAAATTTCATAAAAATCCGTTTAGCCGTTTAGATGTGAATGAAATCACTAACTAAATTCAGTTCCCTGCCTACTACCTACCCCCTATGTACGGTGTTGTGATTATATATAACCTATGTCCGTCTCCAGGTTACTATCTATCATCATACCAAATTGTATCAAAATCCGTTCAGCCGATTAGGCCTGAAAGAGCAACAAACAAACAAACAGACAGACAGACAGAAAGACAGAGTTACTTTCGCTTTTATAATATTAGTATGGAAGTATGGATTTTTAAATCTATAATTAAATCAATAAGTTAAAAGTAACTCTTTCGTAAGGTATCGAAGTTTATGACCGGAAGTTGACACATCACTAACACTCGCCGAAAACTCATATTAAGCGTACGCCACTGTCTGATATATCAGACACGTAGTGATGCAATTAATATCATCATTACTTGTGCGATTTTTTACTGTATTAATACGCTACTGAGATTTCAATACATTTTAGAATGTTTCGAGGAGTGAAACATAATAAAATAAAACCCATGAACTTTAAAATAACTATATATATATATATATTTTAAATGGTTTATCTATTACAAATTAATAACATCGATACTCAATATCGTCAACACTAGTAAATCAACCATGTTTACTGTCGTGGCGTGTGGTGAACGTTTTTGACGAAAACGCTTGGCGTGGAAAGGGTTAAGCACCATTGCGTTAGTGAAAAAAACAAAAAAAGAACATGGCGGCTGCGTCAGAACCAGTGATGTATCGCTTCTGTCCGTATAATACCGATGAAATAGGGATGTATTCTTGTTTTTTTTTTTTATGGCATTGGTCACAAAGGTATTAAGTCCCAGTGTCGATTTTTTTTTCTTTATAGAAGATTACAAAATAAAACAAACTGGTTACAAAAGAAGCAATTATATTATCACAAATTACAATAAACACAACAATTTTATCTCAGAGAATTTTCTGTTAGATACAGCTGCTGCAGTGTTGGTTTTCTTCCATATTCCTTTATGGGAACCTGTAATAAAAAGGTTTTTCTTAATATTGGAATAATAACTAAGCAAATGAATGAGATTATGATTCTGAAATTATTAATAATTTATAATTAAAGGTCAGGTGAATCAACTTAATGCAAAATACTTAATACCCTATAAAATTATTTATCTCAAATGGGATAACGACCTAAACAAAGGTCGTTCCGCCACGTATCACAAAGTTTTGAGGGCTATTTACTTTAGGTTTGGGTTGTCAGCCCATCGCCTAAATTTCAATATACTGAAATCCTCATGCATGCCCGGGAGAAAATGCATCTGACACAGTGGTGTTTTTCTCTCGGTCCCAGTCCGGCATAGAAGAAATTAGAGAAAACTTAAGAACTACAAACTACAATCTAATAAAATTATAAGGAATATTAATCTAACCCGAAAACTTCAGCATTGTGTCGTGACGGGATCACAGCCTGTGTTCGCCGCGATGATCAGACCAATCGCTGGGCCGTATTCACCTGGAACACAGAGCAATATCTATTTAAAAATAGCAGCAGTTCATTCTGTCCTTTCCTTGAAAACTTTCTCGAAAGCCCGGGTTTAGCCAGTACCTGCCAGTACTATAGGTATTTTTTTCTATGTAAGTATACAACTAGATTTGGTAACGAAGTTTCTTTCTCCGGCCTTTTTGGTCCGCGGGAGGTATTTTATTTCCCTCCTACCCTTCAGCGGAGCTGACGAGCATTCCCCGATCCGCCACCTGGGAGACGCGCTCTCTAGGGTTAAGGCAACCCCGAGAGACCCACCACCTGCACTGCACCCAAGCAATAGATAAATGTGAAGGGCAACATGCTATGAAATAATGAATTATTTACAGTCGGGATTGGGAAAACTTTGTACAAAATATACTAATAATATACAAACAAGAAGTACAACTTGAATAACTATGTACATAAAATACAGACGGAAAGTGGCTTCAAAAACTATGAACAAAATATACATTGGAATAGAGTGACAAAAAATACAATATCAATATATGTATATATATAAATATACAGAGAATTTACAAATCACAAGAAGTTAACTGGCAAGCATAAAGCGGGCGACTGCGATCTGACCTCCGCAACCCAGAAGTTCAACCAGACCCAACCCTAGATTAGGTCAGAGTTTTCAAGCCCCCAATGCTTAGCACTGGCCTCTGACATAGCTTAACGACTAATATCTATGGTGTTAAACGATATTAACCGGGACCAACGGCTTAACGTGCCTTCCGAAGCACGGAAAAAGCGCCGAATAAACGTACATATGAAATTCGAAAACCGAAAAACACATTGGTACGTGTTGGGATTCGAACCACGACCCCCGCTCAGGAGGCAGTGGCCCTATCCACTACACCATCGGGCTTTTACACCAAAAGAAGTCTTGCAATGTAAGAAATATTTTCACATATTGCTTGACTTCTTTTTACGTGCAGTCAACTTTTTGCGCTTTTCAAGAGCCAATCGGTGCATCGGTGAAGATGAATTTATACGTTCCTCGGAGAAAGCCCCCTTCAAAATTTTGTTAATGTCTGTAATAAAATGGTGAATTTGAATGCGGCAGATTAAGTGGATAACAAAATTGACAGTGTCATTATGATGTTGCTGGCATCCAATCCAGTCAACATCTGCTGTGTTTAAAAACTCAGATTTAATGTTTTTTACAATGTTTGGCCTGTGGGGTGAAGTGTTTAAAAAATTGTTGATCAAATCAACAAGTTTCCTGAAAACCATGACAAAAGTTGGTTTCGGATAGCTGAGATTAGCACCGCGAAGAAGGTTTCTTTCGCGGTGTTCTATCCATTCGTGAATACTAGAGTGTTCTGTGGTCAAAATGGTTCTCTTGCAGGATTGGCACTTGAATTTTGCTATAAGTTTTCTGCACACAAAACCCGCCGTAAAAGCAGACGCATGCACACTAGTTCGCTCCATCCGAACTCGGCGGAACAGTGAGGCTCCGCCGTGTTCGGACGGAGCTGGCTGAAGCGCCACTGGCGCTTGCGCTGCTTCCACGGCCGCTGCTGCAGCCGCCATCTGCAGCTCTACGTCATCATCGTCGTCGCTAGCCGCAACCTGAGCCCAGCTGCTGGCTGCCGGTACTCCTTCATGGGACGACCCTGGAACGGAAATGGATTCGGCAGAATCAACACGCTTTTGGAGAGCGAACAACAGAGTGCCAAAATCATCTTCACAGTTAGAATGAGGCTTGGACGAAACAACCTCTGGACGTGCAATTATGACATTTTACTCCTTACCCCTCTAGACCGATAGTGTGAAATTTGGACACAGTAAACAAACTACCAACGTCAGTGTGACTTCAAATTTCGAGGAGGAAAAATACCTTTGAAAATGGTGAAATATGCTGTTTTGTTTAGCAAAACTTATAGTAATCGAATCAGCAATATTTTTTTTCATATGAAATTGTATTTTAGATCAATATTTCTTGTTATTTTCTTCTAAAATGAATAAAATGCGCGGTGACAGGAGTGAATAATACGACCCAATAAAACATCCAGGGTTCTGAATGCATGTAAACCAGTATGTTGTCATTCTCTAATGAGTCGGATTATAATTGTATTTTTTCCATTCGTTCATATTTGTTAATCTAGAGACGTGACACAATCGATGAACGATATCGATAGGAATTATTTACTGTATCGTCGCCGGCATGTCGTAGGTCTAAGAAAAACATAAACATTTGAACGGACAACGCTAATATTTTGTGATCTGTTGACTGGTATAAGCTTCATCTGTGGTTGCGTGACTTTTTATTTTCATTTACAACTAATTATGCCTACTTCTTAGTACGCGTGGTAGTCATTAACAATGTTGGTTATGCTGTTCTTTGTTTAAAAAGCTCCTGCCTCTGTGGTCTAGCAGTCTGAGCCATGGGCTCTCGACCCAGAGGTCCCGGGTTCGATTTCCAGCGGGGGACAATGACTTTGCATTGTTGTTAGTTTGGTTATGATATTGCATTGCTGATCACCTGATTGTCCGAAAAGTAAGATGATCCATGCTGTCGGATGGGCATGTAGATAGTTGGTCCTGTGCCTGATTTATCTCTGGTCGTGTCAGTCAATCTGTCCCATCAGAATAAGAGATTGAAGGAACAGAGAGTGCACCTGTGTGTAGTGCAAACACTTAGGCACTAAAAAACGGATCCTGTGCAGTTGGCCGATCCCTGGGAGATTGGCCGCCATCACCGAAAATTGGTGGGAGGACTAATTATTATAGTATGTAAATGAATAGGTACATTTTTAAAATCGAAGCCACGTAGCTTAATAGATATGTGTATTTAGTTCCAAGTCAAAACCCAAAATACAATTTATTCATTTCCCCAAGTCGTAACTTAAGCTACGTGTAGCGTGATGAAATCTATGTTTGAGTCTACAAAATATTTAGATGAAAAAAAAAAAGATGCATCAAAATCGGTTGAAATACAACCAAAATTCAATTAACTGTCAACCCCCTAAATAAGGCAGTATGATATATGTATCCTTTGTTGAGTCAAATGTCACTTAGTTGAATAAAAAGACTCCCATCGACATCGATTCAGTAGTTTTGGCGTCATGTTGATACAGACAGATAAATATTTAAAATTTATTATATAGGCGTCGGTGGTATCGCTATAATGCCTATTGCAATAATGTTTCCATGAAAATATTCAAAGTACAGACAAGACCCCTCTAGAGATTTCTTAGTGTATAGATCGATAATGGTATAAATTCAATGAATAGTGATCGATTTGAAAATTTTACTTTACTTTTATTTCAAAAATAATTTAATAAAAACACGTGTTCATATTTCTATGATTCAGAAAACATCATTCGCTCAACATTCATTCTTTATCGATTGTCGACTAGGGTACAACACTATCTATGACACGATCAAAAAAGACATACAACCCGAATATTTAAAAAGTGTCAAAAATAAACAAATATGTTAGGAAGCGCGTAGTTTTTAAATCTGTTCGGGTATTATCTGTCATACCTCCCTCCCCCCTAGTTTTGGTTGAACGAGTTCTCATACATTTTTGTTTGGTGACGCGTCCAGAGGATTATTCGTCCAAGGAATGAGGCGAGTGGGGCCCTACTGTGTTTGTGATCAAAAGTGATTTAAAAGAGCATTGGAATGCATACGCGTCCGGTTGGTTAGACCTGTGATTCAACGCGCGACAACGGCCGAAAAAGTTCTCCAGTGGGTCCTGGTTCAAATTTCTGGTAAAGAAAAAGGTCACCCCAATCTTCTTTAAATCATTCCATATGTCTATGAAGCTCTTCAATGTCGTGATCCAATTAGCTATTGTGGGAACCCACTTCTTGTTAGATGATGTATTTGTTTCGACAAAGAAGGTGTCTTTGAGTTTTTTAATACAGTCTAACCAGAACGATACGTGCCTGTTCTTATCGCCCACATCTTTGACTGCGCCTCTCAACTTCCCTGGGGCAGCGCCACGACGGGACCCGTTCACGCTGTCAAAAAGTTGGTCGAAGAACAAGATCGCATCTGCCGTATTCTTCATCGTCTTCGATACTGGTGTTCCATCATATAAATAAGCAGGTCTTTAAATTATAATACAATGTATTACTTTAAGTTTGCCAGTGCTTTGGCGTATGCTGTTATATTGTGAAATTGTTTTTCAATAAATAAATTATTTATTGATTTTACCTGCACTTGAGCTTCGCTTCTGTCCTGAATTTGTATCCTCGCCTTTTGTTAAGACTGCCATGAAATGTGAAAAAAATATGCAAAACACAGTTCTTAACTTGGTTCTTATTTATTGATTTTGGCAAAGTGTCCCATAAGAAACTGTCATACAACAAAAATGACATTAGCATGCAACCGTCTAGTAATTTACAGCCGATAATTGACAACCATTGACGGCAATATGCTAATGTCGTTTTGTCTACTATGACTATGATAATGTCTTATCGTATTTTTCCCACTGCTGGGCATTTAGACTGAGAGAATTGGAAAATTAACACAGACTACAACAACAATCTGTTAAGGCTGGTATATACGGTTCAAGTTGTAAGCATAGTTGGTAAGTTAAAACATGTAAACGGTTCTGCCAGTTGACTTTCAAGTAGACGTTCAACTTGAATCGAAACAGAACTGGGTAGTGGAACCGTGTAAACATCCACTTAAAAACCAACTTACTAATGTTAACCACCCTTTAAACATAAACCATTTATAACCGGCTGCTGCACTGTACTGTGGACGGAGTATATGTGAAAGCCATATAAATAATTTATTAATTAGGTACCATGCAACTTACCTATTTCCACTGGGTTTGCAGGTTCTCCCAGACGAATTTCTTCTTCAGAAAATAAAGTTGGGATTGCATTAAACAGTTTTCTTCCATTCCAAGTTGTGTACTTATTTTCAAAGTGCAACTCGCATAGCCATTTCCTGCAACGGCCTTGCCTGTCCCTTGGAAATGTGAGGTTTTTGTATCTCTCCTGCTTTTGGATAATTTCAACCCACAACATTGAGAGATGGTCAGCCTGGGGGAAAGCGTACAGCTTAGAGATCGGTGCATAAGACGCACAATCAGGAAGACAACAGTTTCTCTTCTGCGTGTACATAACCTGAAATTTTAAAGAAGTTGTAGGTTACGAAGATAAAAGAAATTATTTCAATACGTAGATAGGTACTTACTGTGCCGTTAGTAAGCCAGTCTTCAAAAAATCAATGTTGCTGATCACAGCAATCGATATCAATCTAGATGGAAATAAATTATTTTTTCTCTCGAGCAGCCGTGTGACAAGCCAATGGAGAAAAAACATGACATCGGCATCATGGCGCCTGCTAGAAAGTTCATGTCATGGAAGTCAGTTCATCTAAACTTTTGGATTAGCTGTCTTCCATAATGTCAGTGACAGAGATAGTTTTGACGTTCTATATGACACAAGACGTACATTGGCTCTTTCCAACGGCTGGATGCGAGCTGTCGCGCGACCGCTGGCGTCCATTAGGCCTCTGCCTCGAATTTTGCGGGCAGCGGCGCGGCGGCGGCGCGGGAGCGGCAGGATCTTAAGCAGCCTGTAAACGTTCAAACATGTTTGTCAAACTTTACGTTTTGTTTTCATCAAATATCAGCGCACACACAACAACAAGTTTGTCAAACAAACAGGACAGTTTCAAAGCAGTTTTCGCCGTGAAATCACGCTCCGATATGTAACGTTGACAAAGCATTTCTTGCATTGACTTTGGCGATGTGTATAAAAAAGAAGAAAAAAAGACGTTGGACACGAGAATGGTTAAAACTAAGAGATAGATTTACTCATGAAAATTTATTGAATGTGATATTGCGCACAGAACCAGAAGACTACCGTAACTTTCTTAGAATGAACGATAAAACTTTCAACAACTTGCTAGCGTTAGTTAGTCCTCTGATAGGAAAAAAAGATACCGTGATGCGAAAATCTATTTCAGCTTCTCAAAGGCTATCAATAACTCTTAAGATTTCTAGCAACTGGAGCCGATTTTGAAGATTTAAAATTTCAGTCCTGCATTGCACCTCGCACTCTGAGTGACATTGTCATGGAAACATGTGAAGCTATAAATGAAGTATTAAAAAGAAAAAATAAATCAACATGCATACAGTTTCATTACACATTATAATTAAAGAGCATAAAAAGATTGCAAAAAGCTTGCTGCAGTATCAGTTTCTGCGTCCGAAGTATTTATTACATCTTCAGTTGTTTCCACAATTTCATCAGGCACATTTGGCATGGGAGAAGGAATAGATAATGAATGTGATTGTACCGGCAGCTGCACGGATGATGACGACAAGTGTAATGAAGGTGGCGGTGTGTGTGGTATGGCTGGTGGTGTGTGTTGTATGGCTGTTTGCGTATGTTTAGTTTAGTTTAGTTTTATTTATCACACAGTGAAAATTACATTATAAAAGTTCAAAATTACATGTCATATTATAAGCATTCACAAAGTGTTCGTCAGTTAAACAAAATAAAATTAATAAAATCGGTATAAATACAAAATGTCATAAATAATTTTCAAAACAAAACAAATAAAAAATACTAGGTATAAATAGGTACAATGTCATTTTGTAAATTTAAATTCAATATACTCTTTAACAGAGTAAAATACATTATCCAACAAAAGGTTTTTCAATCGAGACCGAAACGTTTCGTCACATAGTTCGGCTTTTAGGTCGGTAGGTAATGCTTCGTAGAAGGTCGGTCCGATAATGCGCGGATTTTTCTCGGCAAGGACTAAGAGATGCGGGACTGAAAGTAGGCATCCAGTCCGACGTAACGTCCTTCCCGGAACACTTACTCGCTCAAAATTTAATAAATTACAACGAATATACATGATTACGTCGAATAAGTATTGCGAGAAGTGTGTCATTATAGCGTATTTCTTGAATATGCCCTTACACGAATATCGTGAGTTTACTCCGGCCATCGTCCGAAGAGCACGTTTCTGCAATCTCAATACCCTTGATGAGTCAGTTGAGTTACCCCATAGAATTGAACCATACGACATAATGGAGTGAAAATGTGCAAAATATGTTTGCCGGAGCGCATCACTAGATATAAGGGGTTTCAGTCTTCGCAATGCAAATGCTGCGCTACTCAGCTTATCGCAAAGAGTGTCGATATGCGCTTTCCAGTTTGTGTGACTATCAAGCACAAAACCTAGGAATTTACATTCGTTGCTTATTGGCATAGGACAGTTCATTTGAGGGGGAGCTACGTTTTGGCTAGAGAACAACACAATATTAGATTTTGTCACATTCAGGATGAGTCCATTTGCTAAGAACCATTTCTGCAGCTGCTCGCATACTCGACAGATCTTAATGTTTAGTTGCTCAAAGGTTTTCGCGGTCACAACTACAGTGGTGTCATCAGCAAACAGAACTACCAAACCGTCAGTAACAATAGATGGGAGATCATTGACAAAAGCCAAAAACAACGTATTTCCTAATGAGGATCCCTGTGGAATGCCTATATTAACGTTACCTGCCTCTGATTTTATCTTTTTGCCCTGTGATGTGAGCTGGATGGTCTGTTTTCGACCCGTTAAAAATGAGTTCAGTAATTGATGAGCATTATTTCGGACTCCATATGTGTTCAACTTTTCTAACAATAATTTATAATTAATGACGTCGAATGCTTTTGATAGATCGCAGAATATACCAGCAACTTTATACTTATCATCTATCCCCGTAATTATGCAATCCAACACTTTATGAGCGGCGGTCGTAGTTGACATACCTTTACCGGCTGCTGCACTGTACTGTGGACGGAGTATATGTGAAAGCCATATAAATAATTTATTAATTAGGTACCATGCAACTTACCTATTTCCACTGGGTTTGCAGGTTCTCCCAGACGAATTTCTTCTTCAGAAAATAAAGTTGGGATTGCATTAAACAGTTTTCTTCCATTCCAAGTTGTGTACTTATTTTCAAAGTGCAACTCGCATAGCCATTTCCTGCAACGGCCTTGCCTGTCCCTTGGAAATGTGAGGTTTTTGTATCTCTCCTGCTTTTGGATAATTTCAACCCACAACATTGAGAGATGGTCAGCCTGGGGGAAAGCGTACAGCTTAGAGATCGGTGCATAAGACGCACAATCAGGAAGACAACAGTTTCTCTTCTGCGTGTACATAACCTGAAATTTTAAAGAAGTTGTAGGTTACGAAGATAAAAGAAATTATTTCAATACGTAGATAGGTACTTACTGTGCCGTTAGTAAGCCAGTCTTCAAAAAATCAATGTTGCTGATCACAGCAATCGATATCAATCTAGATGGAAATAAATTATTTTTTCTCTCGAGCAGCCGTGTGACAAGCCAATGGAGAAAAAACATGACATCGGCATCATGGCGCCTGCTAGAAAGTTCATGTCATGGAAGTCAGTTCATCTAAACTTTTGGATTAGCTGTCTTCCATAATGTCAGTGACAGAGATAGTTTTGACGTTCTATATGACACAAGACGTACATTGGCTCTTTCCAACGGCTGGATGCGAGCTGTCGCGCGACCGCTGGCGTCCATTAGGCCTCTGCCTCGAATTTTGCGGGCAGCGGCGCGGCGGCGGCGCGGGAGCGGCAGGATCTTAAGCAGCCTGTAAACGTTCAAACATGTTTGTCAAACTTTACGTTTTGTTTTCATCAAATATCAGCGCACACACAACAACAAGTTTGTCAAACAAACAGGACAGTTTCAAAGCAGTTTTCGCCGTGAAATCACGCTCCGATATGTAACGTTGACAAAGCATTTCTTGCATTGACTTTGGCGATGTGTATAAAAAAGAAGAAAAAAAGACGTTGGACACGAGAATGGTTAAAACTAAGAGATAGATTTACTCATGAAAATTTATTGAATGTGATATTGCGCACAGAACCAGAAGACTACCGTAACTTTCTTAGAATGAACGATAAAACTTTCAACAACTTGCTAGCGTTAGTTAGTCCTCTGATAGGAAAAAAAGATACCGTGATGCGAAAATCTATTTCAGCTTCTCAAAGGCTATCAATAACTCTTAAGATTTCTAGCAACTGGAGCCGATTTTGAAGATTTAAAATTACAGTCCTGCATTGCACCTCGCACTCTGAGTGACATTGTCATGGAAACATGTGAAGCTATAAATGAAGTATTAAAAAGAAAAAATAAATCAACATGCATACAGTTTCATTACACATTATAATTAAAGAGCATAAAAAGATTGCAAAAAGCTTGCTGCAGTATCAGTTTCTGCGTCCGAAGTATTTATTACATCTTCAGTTGTTTCCACAATTTCATCAGGCACATTTGGCATGGGAGAAGGAATAGATAATGAATGTGATTGTACCGGCAGCTGCACGGATGATGACGACAAGTGTAATGAAGGTGGCGGTGTGTGTGGTATGGCTGGTGGTGTGTGTTGTATGGCTGTTTGCGTATGTTTAGTTTAGTTTAGTTTTATTTATCACACAGTGAAAATTACATTATAAAAGTTCAAAATTACATGTCATATTATAAGCATTCACAAAGTGTTCGTCAGTTAAACAAAATAAAATTAATAAAATCGGTATAAATACAAAATGTCATAAATAATTTTCAAAACAAAACAAATAAAAAATACTAGGTATAAATAGGTACAATGTCATTTTGTAAATTTAAATTCAATATACTCTTTAACAGAGTAAAATACATTATCCAACAAAAGGTTTTTCAATCGAGACCGAAACGTTTCGTCACATAGTTCGGCTTTTAGGTCGGTAGGTAATGCTTCGTAGAAGGTCGGTCCGATAATGCGCGGATTTTTCTCGGCAAGGACTAAGAGATGCGGGACTGAAAGTAGGCATCCAGTCCGACGTAACGTCCTTCCCGGAACACTTACTCGCTCAAAATTTAATAAATTACAACGAATATACATGATTACGTCGAATAAGTATTGCGAGAAGTGTGTCATTATAGCGTATTTCTTGAATATGCCCTTACACGAATATCGTGAGTTTACTCCGGCCATCGTCCGAAGAGCACGTTTCTGCAATCTCAATACCCTTGATGAGTCAGTTGAGTTACCCCATAGAATTGAACCATACGACATAATGGAGTGAAAATGTGCAAAATATGTTTGCCGGAGCGCATCACTAGATATAAGGGGTTTCAGTCTTCGCAATGCAAATGCTGCGCTACTCAGCTTATCGCAAAGAGTGTCGATATGCGCTTTCCAGTTTGTGTGACTATCAAGCACAAAACCTAGGAATTTACATTCGTTGCTTATTGGCATAGGACAGTTCATTTGAGGGGGAGCTACGTTTTGGCTAGAGAACAACACAATATTAGATTTTGTCACATTCAGGATGAGTCCATTTGCTAAGAACCATTTCTGCAGCTGCTCGCATACTCGACAGATCTTAATGTTTAGTTGCTCAAAGGTTTTCGCGGTCACAACTACAGTGGTGTCATCAGCAAACAGAACTACCAAACCGTCAGTAACAATAGATGGGAGATCATTGACAAAAGCCAAAAACAACGTATTTCCTAATGAGGATCCCTGTGGAATGCCTATATTAACGTTACCTGCCTCTGATTTTATCTTTTTGCCCTGTGATGTGAGCTGGATGGTCTGTTTTCGACCCGTTAAAAATGAGTTCAGTAATTGATGAGCATTATTTCGGACTCCATATGTGTTCAACTTTTCTAACAATAATTTATAATTAATGACGTCGAATGCTTTTGATAGATCGCAGAATATACCAGCAACTTTATACTTATCATCTATCCCCGTAATTATGCAATCCAACACTTTATGAGCGGCGGTCGTAGTTGACATACCTTTACGGTAAGCAAACTGTTTATCAGTCAGTAAGCCGTTTGTCTCTAAATGTTGCATAAGGTGTTTTGATAAAATCGATTCAATAATTTTTGATATGTTGGGGACGATGGTAATAGGCCGATAGTTATCAATTTTGTGCTTCTCACCTTTCCCTTTGTAAACTGGACATACTCTTGTGCATTTTAAAACTTCTGGATACACGCCACCCTTAAACATTTCGTTTATCAGTGTCACAAGAATATCCGCAAGTACTGGCCAGATACATAAAAGTATATTTACAGATATATCATATATATCCAGGGTACCACGAGATTTCAGCAAAGATTTGAGCACTTTGTCTAAGCCAGATTTACTAATTATAGGCAGAGAGAAAACAGGAATACTTGTGTTTTTAGAACTTTGATAGTCAATCCGCTGCGAATATTTCGTACCAATATTTAATAAATAGGAGTTAATGTAGTCTGGAACGTCACCCAGTGGTATATCCTTAGAATTTGTATCCCTCAGACGTATTTCGCATGAACTTTTTGTAGAAATTTCGTCATTGACCACACTCCATATCTCTTTAGCTGGATTTCTACAATCAGCCAACCTCTTTTCAATATGTTTTCGTCGGGATGCTAATGTTTCAGATTTAATTAAATGAGAATAGTGATTAATGCATTCAAGTAGTATTTTTTCTTGAGGATATTGCCGCCTGAGTTCAGTCAAATCATTGAATTTCATAATGTACTCGCCTAGGGCTTCCGTCATCCAGGGGACAGTTTTATTATTTTTTATATTAATTAATTTAAGAGGGAAGTGTATGTCAATATAATATGTCAATATTGTAAAGTGTATGTGGTAATGGTATGGTTGATAGCGAGTGTAGTTTAAGTGGTTGTGTGCGAGTTATGGTTGATGTTATAGAGGGTTTGGGTGATGGTGTGGGTGATGGCGTAGGTGGTATAGGTGAAGAATTGAAGGACCAGGTAGGGGAATCTGGAGCAGCATTTACCATCACAGAATTTCTATTAAGAATGCCATTTTCACCTTCAAACAGTATGTCGTTTATAAATTTCTGGGCAAGTCTTTGTTGCTCTCTTGACATACGTTGTAATTCACTCTCTGGTGTTTTAAAATGTGCCTTAGCTAACAACATCAACTCAGTTTGCAAATCATTTCTTTTTTTTTATGCTGGTGGTGCTGTCGATTGTTGTGATGTCTCTGGTTGTGTAGAAGTCCCTGGTAGTGTAGAAGTCCCTGATTGTGTAGCAGTCCCTGGTTGTGTTAAAATATCTGACTGTGTAGCAGATTCTGGTTGTGCTGATGATTCCTGAAACAAAAATTAAATTATGAGTAAAATAAAATAATAAAAATACTGTGTAGTCAAAATTGTGTTACATTAAAATGTTAATGAATAGGTATATTATAATAATTATCATTTTTCATGTGTATGTTTTTTTTGTTACAGCTACCCAAAACAGAAAATGATTGGAAAAAACTAGCCAACGCATTTGGCAATAGATGGAATTTTTTCAATTGTATTGGAGCAGTGGATGGGAAACATGTGTTAATTGAAAAGCCTCAGGATTCCGGTTCTTTATACTACAATTACAAAGGAACATTTAGCATAGTGCTAATGGCCATAGCTTACGCAAACTATGAATTTATAATGGTTGATGTTGGAACTAATGGAAGAGTATCTGATGGAGGAGTGATTAAAAATACAAAATTTTGGGATCTGTTTGAAAAGAAGCAACTGCAAATTCCACCGCCTGAAAAATTACCAAATTCAGAAAAAAAAAATGCCTTTTGTTTTCGTAGGGGATGAGGCGTTTCAGCTGCTCCCAAATTTTATGAAACCATATCACAAGAATATTCTCAATGACGACCGAAGACGATTTAACTACCGCTTATCTCGTGCGCGTCGTATAGTGGAAAATGTATTTGGGATTCTTGTATCACGGTTCAAGATTTTTAAAAAACCTATTAACCTTTCACCCAATAAAGCAAAAACTATAGTGATGGCATGTTGTCATCTGCACAATTTGCTCGTGAAACAGAGGCAATACATTCGCCATGGAGATGTAGATGTCGAAGATTGTGCTAGTGGTACTATAACACCAGGCACATGGAGAAATGACCCAAACCAATTGCAAAGCATTGAACGAAGTCGAGCAGGAAATTCTGCACTGCAAGCAAAACAAGTTCGAGACCATTTTTGCCAGTACTTTAATACAGTTGGAGCAGTGCCATGGCAAGACAAGTGCTTGCAATGATATGTGTTGATTATGAAAGTTTTATATGTAGGTATACTAAGTAATTTTAATATATTAAACTAAGTAAAAACAAAGTTTTTATTTTATTTTTAGTCTAGTACCTACTCAATGAGCACTTAAGCACTTATTAAAAAATAACACTGCTTACCTCGCTTCCAGTTGTGCCAATTCCTGATTCCGGTTCCATCTGATCCTCTAAAAACTGCAATTCCGTAAAATACCATAGGCTAGGCACATATAGATCATCTGTGGAGGAGCCAGAAACCCTAGACTTTTTAACTTTTTTATTCTCACGATTAAAAGTCGTACGCAGGATATTTATTTTCTTCTTAACATCCTCTTCGGTAATTTGCGGACGACAAACTTTTAATACTTGAACCATTTTCTTCAAAGCCAGGTCTCTTTTATGTTTATCCTTATATTCGTTGGATTTTACTTTCCACAGTTGTGGTAAATCTCTAAATAAAGATATAAAGTACAGTTGATACTCCTTGTCACTCAAGTCAGCCATTTTGATTTTGTTGTATACGAATATAACCTTAGACGAACGTACAACCTGTCTCAGCGGCGGTCGCACGAAAATGGCGAGTTTGTTTGACAAACATGACCGTACACCTTCAAACATGTTTGACAAGCATGCCGTCAATCAAATCTTTCAAATAAACAGCCAAACACGTAGTTTGCTTGACAAACACGTCAAACATATCCGCAGACTGTCAAATAATTTGCCAAACACGTAAAATTTGACAAATTATTTGAACGTCTACAGGCTGCTTTATGCGTACAATCAAATGGACCGGTTTTCGAAAACAGCGGCGCGGGAGCGGGCAGCGGGCGCGGGCAACGAGCGGTGCCAGTGTTGCCACAATGTTACAAAAGTAACATTTTACGTTACTTTTGACCCTCTCATGTTACCTGCATGTTACACGACACGACTAGACTTAAAATGTTACTTTTGTGGTCAAAATGTTACTTTTCGAAGCAGCTTATGTTACATTTGAGAAAGGGGCTGTGGCAACACTGCGCTGCGGTAAACTCGCCATTTATTTTCCTTGCCTTATAAGTAGGGATCCACTTCGTCTTTTGCCCACAATAAATCGAGCGTTAGGAATAAATTTGAATCAAAAAGATGTTGTCGCCGTTTTTCAAACATTTCGTTCGCGAATAAAAACAAATATCTCGACAACACAACCACGAACACAACACTACACCGCTATAGTGCCGCGCGATCTGCCCGCTGGTTTGGAGAACAGGTGCGTTGCCCGCCCCGCCGCCGCCGCCGCCCCGCTGCCGCGCCGCTGCCCGCAAAATTCGAGGCAGAGGCCTTAGGCCGTACAATCGGGAAGCCGCCGGCGGCGACGCGAGCCTGCCGCGGCGCGCCGCTGCCGGCCGCTGCCATTCCGGTGTGAATTGAGCCTAATGCACCTATCGCAAAATGTACCCTTGTTAAACAATAAAAACATTAAACATAAAAACGATAATTAGGAGTGGTCAAACATGCGTGCAAACACACATACGTTCATCCATCATAATTATGTGAGCACCCTATATACGTGACTGTGTGTATTACAGGTCAACAATACACTAAATAGTATATTTTAATAAGGAGAAATCATTATTATAACATTTCTCCTATCTCTGAAATAGTAGATTGATTTAATACTTATGTTTGTTTTACAAGGGCACATTTTGCGATGGGTAAATTTAGCGAAAGTTGCGTTCTGTTAAGGGTACATTTTACTAAAAAATAATAGTTTCGGCGGTACGTTGTGCGATAATTATTTATTACTATATAAAATTGATCCCTACAAAACTCAGAATAAAATATCCCTGGGTCAAACCTATAGTTACAATAGGTTTTTTTTTAATTCTTGTTTCCAAGCTAAAAACATACAATGAAAAAGTTTTGACTCTACTCTATGGTTTTGACCGATTGATCACTGAGCATATAATCACGATTGATTGATTGACTAGAACAGCGATTTGCTGTGATTGTTTAATAATTATTTAACACGATTTTTGAACATAATTATTTAATTTGTAATATCCACGTTGCGTAAAAGTGTTCATATTAAGTGAAAAAATATTGTTGTCCGAAAATTACAAGAAAATTGATATCTGAAATCCTAACCTACACGAGCCATATTTTCAAACTTGCATAGGTTATCTAACCACGATATTTTAGTGCTTTTTACCATTCCCATTGTAATTCCAACGAGAAAATAGCACCATGTCGTTCAACGCAATAGCAAAACTATTACGACGAAAGGAGGTGTCGAAATTGTAAGTACTGACAACTTTTTAATTTACTTCTTGAAAAGTATATCTTTACTTGTAATTTAAAACAAAAATGTAACTAATAGAAATCTTATCCGTTTCTAGGTTCTTTCAGAACTATCAAAGCTTAACCACAGAGAGGTTTGTGGCCCAAACATTTCACAATGCTAGAGTTACTTACTGCACAGTTACCTTTAACCATAGTCAACTGAAGACAAGCTATTCACAGAGGTTTTATTCCGCCAAACCTCAAGAACAAAATTCTGTGGACGACTTTCGCAATGAACACAACATCACAGTGATTGGGAAAGATGTACCAAGTCCTTATACTGATATTGAGAACAGTGATTTTCCAGATTACATCAAAAACTTTTTAAAACAGCAAGGTTTTCAGAAACCCACAATCATACAGGCCCAGGGTTGGCCCGTAGCTCTTAGTGACCAAAATCTAGTTGGCATTGCTCAAACGGGCACAGGGAAAACATTAGCATTCTTGTTACCAGCTGCTGTACACATTAAAGAGAAAGCAGGTAAAAAAGGTAGAGGTCCGAGAGCATTAGTACTTGCTCCGACAAGAGAATTGGCTCGTCAAATTGAAGTGGTAGCAAAAGACTTGGAAAAACTGCTGGGCATTCGTTGTGTTTGCATATATGGTGGAATGAGTAGAAATTTACAGATGGCAGAGTTACAATCAGGAGTTGATATCCTCATTGCTACTCCAGGCCGGTTGAATGACTTTATCATTAGCAAGACAGTCAGTTTACACAGATGCTCCTATGTTGTTCTTGATGAGGCTGACAGAATGCTGGACATGGGTTTTGAGCCCCAAATCAGACAAGCTTTAGAAGGAGTGCCTCTAGAAAGGCAGATTTTGATGTTTTCTGCAACTTGGCCTAAAGAAGTTCAACATTTAGCGAAGGACTACTTGGGAGAGTTTGTACAAGTTAATGTTGGTTCTACAGAGCTAGCTGCTAACCACAATATTGAACAACACATGCATATTTGTGATCAACACGAGAAAATTGAGCAGTAAGTTTACCTTCTTAAATTATAGTCTTATTCCTAACTTGCCTGCAGAACCCCATAATAATGTTTTAAAAGTACTAATCTAAAAGAATTTTAAAAAGTAAAAATGTTTTCAGGTTGAAAACAATAATGCACAAAATAGCTGCAGACGGTTTTGGCAAAATCCTCATATTCACAAACACCAAGGCATATGTTGACAAACTAACATTGATGCTGAGAAGAAATGGATGGCCATCAGTTGGGATCCACGGAGATAAAACACAGAACCAACGGGATCAGATTATTGGGAAGTTCAGGAGTGGAACTACTAACATTTTAGTTGCTACAGATGTTGCAGCTAGGGGTTTAGGTAAGAAAGCGTCGTAAATTAGCGTCTTTTCTCTTTAAAAGGGCCCACAGAATACTAGCGTTATGGTCTCAGAAAATCGCGGCATAAGCTGAGTGGGTCATTTTATTGTGACGTCGCGACATGCACATTCCGGTAGCATTAACTGCCTCCGTGGTCTAGTGGCTAATACCATGGACTCCCGATCCGGAGGTCCTGGGTTCGATTCCCAGGGGGAAAAACACAAAGTTGATATTTGAGAATCTATCACTTTGTGAATTTTTCCCCAGTTTGGGTAGGACATTGCAGGCTGAATCACCTGATTGTCCGAAAAATAAGAAAAAAGATTTCGTGCTTCGGAGGGCACGTTAAGCCGTCGGTCCCGGTCGCTGGGCATGTCAGAGGCCTGATAGTTGTGCTACTAGGCGGTTCATCCGGTCCATAGACTCGATACCCACTCGACAGAAGAAGAACTGTTTATTTTGAGGTACCATTATTTATGGTTTGGTCCCAATTTTAATGTATACGTTTTTTTTTAATCCTATAAAAATACTTTGTTTTGATATTTCAGATGTTGATGGCGTTACTCATGTAATAAACTTCGACTTCCCGAACACAACAGAGGACTACATCCACAGAATAGGGCGCACTGGACGACAGAACAACAAGGGGGAGGCACACACACTACTTACTGAAGATGACGACAGACATGCCAAGAATCTAATCGCCGTATTGAAGGAGGCTAATCAGGTTTGTATAAAATGTTCTTTAGAGTAGATTGGCGAATGACTTCCATGCTGGACTTGGAGCGAGAGAAAAACATAGAATGTGCCAGCTGCATTTCCTCCCGGGCATGCTGTAAGAACCAGCTAAGGGATTCGAGGGATTCTGTATATTGCAATTTTGGCGACAGGCTGACAACCTGTCACTACAGATAACCTGTACCTACAAATCTATCTTAAACAACCCTCAAAACTTTGTCAGACGTGGCGGAACGACTTTTATTTAGGTCGTTTACGCTCTGCTTATCCCATTAGGGATAAAGGCGTGATTATATGTATGTATGTATGGCGAATGACCCAGAGAAGCCTGATGTCAGAGTTATTAAATAAGCCTATGACATATATCAACCAGGAACAACAAAGCACAAAATCATCTTTATTGACTTGACAGACGAATCAAATGAGGAAAATCTCGCAAACTTGCGTTCCTTGCAAACTGTAGTCGCCATTTGTCACAAGCCCAAGGCTCAGAACTAAACTACACATGAGGCAGTTTAACGTTATTTATGATTATGATCAAAGAAATCATCCATACAAATACTGCTATGGAAACCTCGAAACATTTAAAGTGGTTCGAGAGCTGCGTCAGTCGCGCCATCTGTTTATATTTTTTGTACCTGAAATCCAAACATTTTCATGAATATTTTACGATTGGCGACAATCGCAACTAGTTCTCTAGTTTATGACCCATAATATAATAATTCACACTAAGCATAAAAGTTGTAGTATTTCCAATTCGGTTTTAGAATAAATGTAAACAAAGTTTCATGTCTTTTTATTAAAAAAATTGGTTTCTCTAAAATAAATGATACGTGTTGGCAAATACTGAATTTATTGGTATGAGTATACAATGCGGTATTTGCAATACATACATATAATCACGCCTTTATCCCTAATGGGGTAGGCAGAGCGTTAACGACCTAAACAAAGGTCGATCCGCCACGTCTGACAAAGTTTTGAGGGTTATTTAAGATAGATTAGTAGGTATATTGCTGTAGTGACAGGTTGTCAGCCCATCGACTAAATTACAATATACTGAAACCCTCGAATCTCTTATTTGCAATAACATTAAAAAAAAAACTAAAACTAAACGGATAGGTCACTCAAATAACACTCCCCGTGTCGCTCCTGGCCAAAGATGCACATCACACCTATTTCATAATGTTGTTATATCTAATAGCTAAAACTTATTTTAAAAACAAGATCTACGTTTAAAAGACATGAAAACACAGACAGAAACTTTCTTTACCTTTTTTCTAAAACCAAATTGGTATACTATATGCAAGTGCAAAAACAAGTGCTAAAAGTTCATTAAAGTGGCTACTTTTGATGGCGCCTCTGTCGCAGCTCTCGAACCACCTTAAACGTCTTCTTCTGCCTAGCGTTTTTCGGATTAATGCTGGGATCTGCTTTCCCTCTTTTGCTAATCCACTTTACCTAAAATAAAAAAAGAAAACTTCTGAATTTGACAAGTGTTTTCTTTTACAGGAAATTCCTCAAGGTTTGGAGGATATGGCCCGGAGCTTCAGTATGTCTAAATCCATCAATCAGCAGTCGAAGTATAAACCGAAAAATAGCTGGAACCAAAATAAAAGATTCAATAAGTTCGGGAGTCAAAACCGCTATAGATATTAATATATGAACTAGTTTATACTATTACATGGTATTTTGTATTGCATTGTATTTCTTAAATTGCTTTGCCAACTAAGGTAAATAGAGATTACGAAAACAATTTTGTTTTATCTTATTTACAAGAAAGTAGTGAAAGTGATGTACCTATTTTAAATTATGTACCTAAGTATGTTTAGCCAATAAACTATGTGACTAGTTACCTACACCTTGTAGGTAGAGTATAAATTGCTTGTCAAAACAAAATTGTATTTTATTTAATGCAGTGATTAAAATTAATAATATGCTTCTCGTTTAAAAAAAAAAACATGATCCCATATGCTAAGTCTGACTTATACAAAATTATAGGCGGATTCTTTGAGAATTTGAAAGCAGTTGGGATCTATAGTTGGGATGCAGTTGGGTCACGTTGAGTGCCGTGGGGTATGCGTATCCTTACTTCGTAGGTGGGATGCAGATTTTCACGCGGAACCAGGAGAACCGAACACTTTCTGTCATACAAGTAGTTTTTATTTAGATCTACTCGAGTAGGGTGTAGAGTTCGCGTTTGATTTTGTATGGGACTGTGGATCTATAACTTAACTACCTACGGAGTGTAAGGGACAGCGTCCCGCAAACTGATAGGGGTTTCTCACTTACCGAAACAAATCGACTATCAGCAGGATTTATATTTCAGGAAGTGAAAAAATAATACTTTTCCATACAAATTGTTTGATCGAGGTGGTCTTTTTGTATGGGAAGGTCGATTTCTTTTTTCATCTCCTGAAAGAATTTTCTGGTGAAAGTTGTTCAGTTTCGTTGACTGAGTAACCCCTATAAGTCTGAGGGACGCTGTCCCTTACACCCGGTATATTAGGATCGTTCTTTGTTGTCAGTGATGAGGCTTCAGAATAAAAACTCCTTGAACTACGTAATGATAATGAAGCGTGATCAATGATCATAGAGATATAGGAAAGAAGCGTGATTCATCAATGAACCTCCTAAAAAACTCCTTGGTTGTGAGTTTTTATTCTCAATAGCCTAATGAGAAGCCCCATTCATGACCCTGGCCGAACCGTGGCCCCATTATGAAGCCACAGATTTTTATTGACCAAAACTCTGCTGTTCACGAATTTGAAACTCTTTTTTGTATTCTCTATGGCTATTATCCTATTATACTCGTATCGTCTTTATTTATGATTGTCTCTATGAATGTCACAATCATTGTTGTCATAGTTACTATTATTGTTTATCAACAAAGTTAAAAACCAGGAAAAATACTTTTATTCCTAGTAAAATACATTGAAATAAATTAATATGAAGATGCAATGATTATATTTAGACGATGGCGTATTTTAAACTACCGGAACTCGATCAGCGCAATTTGTCGCATGTGGTTAAAGAAAACTTCGACAGAGTTGGTTTGGTAAGTACTTATCGGCTTTATTTTATTATTTATTATTATTATTAATAATAATGTATTCATTAGCAGCCTCTCTTTCCGGGTGTATTGTAATACTCAGAGTTGTTCGGTTTTGGTGTATTGTAATTCAGGCCAATCTTTTTACCGTTGATGCTCTGCCTACCCCGTGTGGACTTCTGCTAACTGAGATCAAGAATTACACGACAAGATACAGAAATTCTACTGGGACCTTAGGAACCGCCACGATGCAATTTTTGTAAATTGTTACTACGGCGTAGCAAAATGCTAACGAATAAAAGAAAGTTGAATGCTTAGTGGAAAAAGGCTGGAAAAAATATAAACTATAAACATTGTGTTTGTAGTAAAAATCTATTGTTATAAATGTTAATTGGCATATTCCAGAAAGCCTATGGGATCCGCATGATCTACATGGGAGAACATGGGTTGAGTCGAGACGAAATGACGTATCTGTTCAGAAAATCCGTTAATTACGTGAACCAAGGCTACACCGATATCCCAGTCAACGGAATACTTTTAGTTTACGATAGTTATTTTGTTCATATTATTGAGGTGAGTAACTAAGTTTTAATTAGATCTTCAGGTGTAAGGCAAAGGCATCGTCACAGAATATATATGCTTCTGTGTACGGCTAAACAATCCCACATGATTGGAGGCAAGCTTCGCGAAAAACTGCCTAGTTTGCGAAAACCCACCCTCCCTTGCGCATTTCGGTATTATGCAGTATACTATTTTTATCAGCATGTAAACTGCCTCCGTGGTCTAGTGGCTAGTGCCATGGACTAACGATCCGGAGGTCCTGGGTTCGGTTCCCAGGGGGGAAACACAAAGTTGATATTTGAGAATTTATCACTTTGTGAATTTTTCCCCAGTTTGGTTAGGACACTGCAGGCTGAATCACCTGATTGTCCGAAAAAGAAAAAGATTTCGTGCTTCGGAGGGCACGTTAAGCCGTCGGTCCCGGTCGCTGTCTTTGATAGTGGTCGTTACTCAAACCATGTAAGAGGCCTGATAGTTGTGCTACTAAGCGGTTTAAAAACTCTGACACCAGGGTTCATCGGGTCCATAGACTCGATACCCACTCGACAGAAGAAGAAGAAGAAGCAGCATGTAAATGCTATCTGCCGTTGACTCTGCCTCAGAATATGACCCGTGCCATAGTACTATACCAGGTGTACGGGACAGCGTCCCGTAAACTGATAGGGGTTGCTCAGTCAACGACACTGAACAACTATCAGCAGGATTCTTTTTCAGGAAGTGAAAAAAAAATGTCTTTTCCATACAAATTGTCTTATTGAGGTAATATAATGGCATTTTGTATAAAAAAGCCATTATATTACCTTTTTCTGACAAAAATCCTGCTGATAGTTGGTTAGTGCCTTTGACTGAGCAACCCCTATCAGTTTGGGGGACGCTGTCCCTTATACCTGGTATTAATTCTGTGCCCATGTTTTAGATTTAGAGATTTAGAGTAAAGAGCAAAGATATGGCAAATTAAAAATCCTTCAGCGTATTTGTTTCGCAGGGATCAGAAGACACCCTTCACAGACAAATCAGATTCCTCTTCAATATCGAGATACACTACATCGCGAAGATGAAAAGGCTTGACGAAGAGGCGCGTGCAGCTGCTAAACTAGCTGCCGAAATAGCTTTTAGAGAAGCAAACCCTTACCTCACCATTATCAAGGGACCGGAGGACGAGGAACCTCTTGAAGAGATACCGGAGAGAGTTGTGTTTAGAAAGTTGAAGATGCTGATGGTGTATCATTCTATCACTACGGTTTGTTGCTTTAATGAGTTGGACCTACGCTTACCATAGGCGTAGTCAGGGGGGGTGATATGGGGATTCAATCCCCCTTCCCCCCTCCCCCCCACCCTCGAAATCCCCTCAGGCATCAATGTTTGAATACTTATTTGCGCAGAGTAATAGTTGTCTATCCGAAAATAAGTTTTGATACTTGGCTTATTTAAAATCTTACTTAACTCTAGTATCTTTAAATATCGTCTATACTCGTAATTCGCGCTCACTCCGCTAGCGATTAGTTTATATATACTCTCCATTGTCTCTATGAAACACATGAACTTTTGGTACATGGCTGCTCTGCTCTTCGCTCGCGTTTTTATAGATACTTTGTTATGGTTGACTGAACCCCCCCGAAACGCAAACTTGGCTACGCCTATGACGCATACACATCTAGACTTTATTGTCTAATTTTCCGCACCGCTTTTTGTATGGTGAACATGGCCCATTTTCATCTGGAATCTACCATTTTAATTCTTATGCCTTGTCGAACGATCCGATGAATTGATGTCAGGGTTTTAAGCCGCCTAATAGGCCTCTGATGTTACTCGTGTACGACTATCAAAAACCGCGGCCCGGACCGAAGCACAGTCATGATTTTTCTTGAAATTGTAACGTTATAATTTGATGTATTTTTTTCTAGTTCTTATTCGACAACTGGCGAGCAATATACGGTCGTCCCCCTTCCCTGGTTGGCAAGCTGGACATTTACGCGCCGATTGCTGAGCACATGGAGCAGCTGAAGATCTGCCTAACCAAGATCACCAACTTGTGCCAGCTTGCACAGGAAGAGGGAGAAAGTGTAAGCAGAACAATATTATTTTGATAGGTTAGCTTATGAGTCTAGTGGTGAACGAGGCAGAGTTGACTATAGAGTGAGCTTACATGAAATTGCCACACACTGGTGGAATACGGTAAGGTGTTTGTTTGGTGCCAGATTTCGGTGGAATGTTGGTCGTAAGCAGATAGGCCCTCGCGGAGCCTACCCTCGCTTACTTGCGATCAATCAATCATTCCCTTGCAATCATTCAATCACGCTTGTCAATCAATCTTCTTATCGGCTTTTACATTCTAGGAAGCGGCTTTACGTCACACTTTTTTTTTTGAAAGACATTTTTCTAACCGCGTCTATAACTAAAAATATGCTCTTTGCAGTTATCATTCGAAGGGCTGAGCGCAAACGACCCAAAGATCAGCGTGCTACCCGAAGTGGCTTTGTTGGAGTACTTATTGGCGTCTCCGCACATCTATGACCTTCGGGAATGCGCATCCTTCCATCGTCGTGTGGACGATCACATCTTCTATTACGGTAAGTACCTAAGAAATTGATAAAATCTTTAAAAGCAACAGCCTGTGTTCCTATAACAAAGATTAAACCAAAAAATCCGTACATAGGTACAGTTAGCAAGGAGACATCTGGGCAGCCCCGATCGAGAAGATTATTTCAGGAAATTGTTTATGGATTTTCATGAAACTTCGTATATTTGCATAATTGTATTACTTCAACAAACATACGAAATTTAATGAATATCCATAAATTATTTCCTGAAAATAATCTCATCCGTTAAGAGCGGCCTTACCTAGCAATCGCTTTTGCTCAGTGTACATAAACTCACGCCTTTATCCCTTACGGAGTAGGCAGAACGTAAACCGCGTATTAAAAGGCACCTTCGCTACGTCAAACAAATGGCGGTTTTGCACTGCTCCGTATTCGGTTCGTATCCGAATCGTGCCCGTGAAATTTCCATGTAAAACGGATATGGATATGTGCGCAAGCTGTCGTAGATACATTTAATAGGAAAGCCAATCCGGATCAGAAAATATTCGGATACGGATTCGGACCGGTGCAAAGGCGCTCTTAGTAACAGATGGTCAGCTCTTCGTTTTGTGGAAATGTTACAGAAAGGCACAGTTTCAAGATTCTTGGTTTGCTCCATCTTGATCATTTATTTTATTTATTTATTGCAAGAAATCTTACAGCTATTACATTTGCATAAAAATTATAAAAAATACATTTCGATTGCCAAAATAGATTTCACATTAATACATTTTATTTATCAAATAACAGGTAAATTAAGTTATCAATCATTAAATTATATTTTGTTGAAATTAAAATGCGTTGAATTCATAATAATTAAGATATGATTATCGTACAGACATAACATAAAATACAAAGATTTAGTAATATAAGAATATCAGTTTAAATAAATCATCGTTGACTTTGTCTTGATCAGTACCTGGCTTTGACAGAATCCTTGACTGCAAACTCATCGCGATGAAAATCCAGCACCGATATACTTATCCTTAACCCTTGATCTTTTCCTTTCACACAGAGCAAGTGTGGCCTCTAGCGACGGCTTACACACCTCGTTACTTATATAAGCTGAAGATAGATGACACCTTCGTGGACCCTCTGCCCATTATGCCCTGGGAGATCAAGGAGAAAGAGGACGAGGAACAGGAGGACAGGAGCAAGGCCAGCTCCAGCAGCTAAAGTAGGTTACCTACTGCAATATTTTTGTCCAAATAAAACTAAACCTTATATCTTACCTTAAATAGCACACAAAGTTATAGCTGAGTATAGTATGTAGCTCTAGTCAAACATTTTAATTTTTTGTCTGTTGTCTTTTTACAATTAAGCCTTAAATTAATTAAATTGTTAATATTTAAATGGGATTTACCTTTCTGTTTTTCTTTCCGTATCCATAAATAATCATTCAAAATCAGTCCAGTAGTTGTGTCTATCTATTTGTAACTGATAAGATAGCATAACTGTTTTTAGGGTTAAAAATAGGAAGTTATTTTCCGTCAGGCACGGAAGGTCTAATTACCGGAATGTTTCACTAGGTCGATTATGTCATGTTCTATAGAGTCGGTCAAAATATACCGTAGTGATACCTGTTGTAATGCACCAGCAGACCTACATGTTGTGATGGAGATACGAAATAAACAAACATGTGCAGTTACTACAGTGATATTGATTTTTGGGAAATAACAGTCACGCTCCAAGCTCTTCCCAACGGCTTCGCTTAGAAAACTGGCTACGGTCTGAAAGTGTTGTCGTTATCATGGAAAATAAAAGAAAGAAAAAAAATAAAAAAGAATCGAGAAAAGTTGTTGGCGGAGTCAAACTTCCTCCTATAGAGCCAGTTCCAGACGATGACGTTAAGACAATATTGGATATCGACCCACATTTTTATACCCTAGTGGAAGGACGCTCAATCAGACCCAATAAATCTTATTTGAAGTACAAACAAGACATCAGAGAAATTACCCTGAAGAGAACGCTTCAGGGTTACCTTATCGACGAAATAATAAGAATAGATAGAGAAATGGAAAATGAAAAAGACATCTATGAAACAGCTTTTAAACATTTCGAAGAGTGCCAACATAGTTTCGACAAGTTCCTTGCCTACGATAATGATAAAACGCTAGTCATCATGAAGAAGTCTGATAATTTAGACAAAGATTTAGCTAACCAGACGGAAGAGCAGAAGAAGGTGAGCTATGAATTGGCAACGCTGAAGTCAAAGCTGCAGTACATCGATGAAACACTACTTATTCTGCTGTCGTTTGAGAATTTTCTTCACAAGGCATCGCCAATTTTATGGAAAGAGAGTAATGACGTTCAATTAGACAGGAAACATACGGAAATAATCACAATGGACAATGACATATTCCAGAAAATTGATATAGAACAAATTAAAGAACGCTTGAACGCGTTTAACCTCCCAAAGCTATACTTCGAAACTCCAAATCAGTTAGTTGAGGTGTTCGCTTATTTAGAGAAGCAAAACTTAAACTATTTGTTGGTGACTGAGGAACTAAACTCTGAGAAAAACAGATTTTTGAAAACTAGAGACTTGCTAAAGGACAAAATGTTTAAGGAACTGGACTATGTACAGCGCAAAGTAAGTAAGAACGTGAAGTAATAATTATTTTCCAGTAAGTTTCATGTTTAATTTCTTTACGTAGTTACTAACTTTTTGTAACGCTTCCAGGTAAAGGACGTCGAAGAAACTATATCGTGGAACGAAGCTCGTGAGATTGAGTTGAAGGAAATATTCTCCAAAATTTTAGAGGATAAAATAAGGTACACTGTATCATCTGAAATGGCATTGGAACTTTTTACGTATGTTGAGTTTGCTTATGAACAGCTGATTGCACCGAACGATACAGATCAAAGTACTTTGAACATGATGTTAGCACTTGAAACTGAATACGATAATCTAATGCTGGATATTTCAACCTTTGATTTGGATATGGTGAAGAAAACCGAAAAAGAAATCTATGAAGGCGGAGAAAAAGAACTGAAACAGGCGAAACTAGCCAGCAGACTTTTAAAAGATGTTGATAAATTACATAAGCGACTGAAATCATCCTTTGAACCATCGAGAAAAGCAATTAATTATTGATTACTTTAAAAATAATTAAATGAATTGTTGCGATATCTGCTTCAAATTACTCTTAATAAAGACTTTTTATTGAGATTATGGATTACGCTTTCACGAGCTATTTTGTATTTAGAACCTATGCCTAAATGTCATTCTTGACTTTGTCTACTTTCAGCAATAAAACTTTTGAAAAATAAAAGTTGCAGAAATTGTTTTTATATTTATTTTGTCAGCTTTATTTCGCAAAAATGCCTCCCGATCCATGCATCGACAAACCAATGAAGAAAATGGTTCCTGCCACAACACTGGACAAGATATTCCGGCGGCGGAACCTACCAAATACTCAATTTTACTTTACTAACCGTGTACACGCCTTGGTTGATACAAGTGGTGTGCCAAAAGTTAAATCTTACCGTGTCCCAAAGTCACAGAAGCTTTTGTCGTATATAAAATACAGTGACCGAAATGAGAAGCTCATTCTCCAACAACGCCGGGCGCAACCTCTTTATTTGAAAGACAATTTGAAAATTGCGGCAACTAGGGACATATCGCAGCGGCTGTATATAAAACATGTACCGGATGATATAAAAACAGTTATAGAAATTCACCCTGAATTTTACAAAGTCATCGAAGGCCGCCCGTTAAGAAGTTTTGATGATATAAAAGTTTATTTAACTAATGTACGCTCCTACGCTATGGCTCGCCAACAGATTGGTTACAGACGTGACTTGTATCTTAAACTTACTCAAAGTATGTCCGATGAACTAAAGGAATATAATACTATCTCTCATAACATCCGACAACATATAAAACACTTCCAAAAGTTTTTAACAGAAGACTATAAAACAGCTTGCGCTATGGTGGCAAAAGCTGAGAAAATTAACCAAATATTACAAGCCAAAATTTCTGAATACATTGGCTATGTTATAGAATTAACATTGATTAACAATGTCGTATTTAAATTAGATTCGATTAGAAACGTGCTTAAAACTTATAGAACATATTTGCTGTTTGCGGCCCCTCTCTATTGGCGACAAGAGTTTGATGAAACCTACAGAGTCCTATCCGTGCAGTACTCCGAGGGCGAATTCGTAACTCATAGTGGGGAGTTTATTACAGATAATGATTTGGTCGAGACTTTAGATATAGAGAAGATCGTGGAAAATGCCATGGTGGAATTAAGAAACCCTCCTCTTGCTCATATGTATTTTAAATTACCAGAAGAGATGATGTATCTGTTTCGGACTATGGAGCTGCAAAGTAGAGAATATTTAATACAGCTTTCGAAAACCCATGCACCTTACAAGTTGTTAATGTTGCAGATTAGAACATTAAAAGAATCGACTAAAAAAGAGTTGGACTTTGCCCAATATTACATTGATAGTATAATAAAAGAGACAGAAAGAGAATTGTATAATGAAGTTTATTTACAGGAAAAATTCATGCGTATCCTAAACGAAACCTTTTGGGATACAGTAGCAAGTCCTGACACATTAAAGTTGAAAATTTGTATAGAGTATGTTTATGAACAAATTTTTGGTAAATGCGACGAAGGACATCAAACTCTCCGTGATCCGATGAAGATTTTGGAAGTTCTTTACGAGGAGTACAATTTAAAATTAGACAGATTAGATTTTACGATTGTGACTGAAGCTCGTAGAGATTTCTTCGAACAAGATTTGGAAATGATGAGACTGGCGTATCACGCTCAGAGAGAATTAAGAGAATTCTATTTGATGACGATGTCCCTGAAAAAGGCATTTTTACCGCCTGCTAAATTTAAGCGTCCAGAATTTAAAAAGTTCATGACTAAAAAGTCGCTTATGGCTATTAAGAAAGCAGAGAGAAGACAAAGAGAACTGGCAAGCGGTGTGCGTTTAAAACCTAAGAAGTTTAGAGTGTCTCCGGAGGAACGGGAGGAGTTGATGTTGTTTACTGATTGGTGTGAGGGAACCAACCCAGCACCATTTTTGAAAGATATCGAAACGTATATAAAGCCGGTGTACCTGATTCCATCGAGAGTCAGTGGTGTGATTGAATATGATCCTACTGGAAACTAATTGTTATTGCTGAACTAAGTTATCCGGCTTCAGTTCCCTTAAGTAAATTCGTCATTTTCAGTAATTCGATATTTTCTATACTATTTTTAAAACACTCCTTGCTTAAAGTACTAGGCTATTTAATTAGATTATTACCGCTTCCATATTGAATATTAGTTATAATGTTTATGTTAGTTGTGTGTTTTTATATCTTGTTATAATTTGTTAATTCTTATTATATTGCTTATGAAATACATATTTATTTAATCCTTCCATATCTATTTATTTAGTTCTTAATAATCAATCAATTCGGCTCAGTTGTATAGGCTTTTCTTGAATTTGAAAGTTATTTGGATACAATCCTTTAGCAAACATTTTGAAGTTTTGATGGTAAGATCATAATAATAATTTCATCCCGATGCTAATTTACATAATTACACACGCGGAAAATAACATATTATTAATTGGTCACCGAGCTCCATAAAATGCACTCTAATTCTCTAAATATTTGCAAAAACTCGGATAATTAGACAATGGTGAAAACGTTACAGACAAAATTAAATCAGTAAATAAAAATCTAGCCAATCGGAATTAACCTTTTCACCGCCACAGTCGGGTATAGCCGACAACCCGCGACTTGCCGACAGCGCCACGGTTGACTACAGCCGACAAAATGTAGTTAAAAAGTTTATGTTAATAAACCAGCATTTTGAAACTGTATCTTATTATTTTCTCGCATATTACATTTTTTCTCGCATATTACATTTTTTGTACCTTCTACTTTGATTTATAAACATTTGCGCTTAGATATTTATTCGTTTTGTAGTATAAAATAAGAAAAATACTGATTACGTTTTGAACCTGCAGAAGTACGATTCGCACACGCCACAGTCGGCCCCACACGACTGGAAGTGTTGTTCCTTGCTAGTTTAAATATAAAACATCGATACATCTACAATATCTATACCATTCTATACGGATTATACTATGTGTATATTTGTCAAGGTTTTACTCCCATGCTGGACTGGGAGTGAGAGAAAAACATAGAATGTGTGAGCTGCATTTCCTCCCGAGCATGCTGTAAAAACCAGCTAAGGGATCAGAGGGTTTCAGTATATTGCAATTTAGGCGATAGGCTGACAACCTGTCACTACAGCAATATACGTACAAATCCATCTTAAATAACCCTCAAAACTTTGTCGGACGTGGCGTTACGACCTTTGTTTAGGTCGTTTACGCTCTGCCTACCCCATTAGGGATAAAGGCGTGATTATATGTATGTATATTTGTCAAGTCTGTCATAACAATAATGTTTTCTCATTATTCTTATGTATAATGAAAATATTTCCGACATCGATTTGCAGAAATATACTAAGAATTAGATTTTTTTTTCTTGTTTGATTAAGTATCAACGAACCGGTACCACAATGATATATTATTGTTTTGACCTATATGAAAGAATAACTGAAAATTAGGAAGCAAAATAATGGTTTTAGATTAATGAAGTCTTGGTTTAAAAAGATTTACTATCGATAGGAACTGTTGGATATCTCCATTTTGTTGAGTATTTCTTTACCTAAAAATTGGTGTGGCGCTGGTTGCAATTTTTTACCTGTATTGCTTAGCGGCGAAAAGGTTAAGGATGTCATATGTTACTAGACGGACGAGTTTATTCGCAAAAATTTTGACTTTTTCCAGTAAGATTAGACAATGTTTTCACCTTTGTCTAACTATCCGTGTTTTCAAATTATGAAATCATCCTACGACATACATCTTCCCCAAGGCCATTCCCAAAGCCATTGAAGATAAAATTCAGCTGCTCCTTATGCCTGGAGAGCGTCTCAGCAGTATTTCAGCACATGTTTCGTTAACACTATTGCGTATGTGCTGCGTAGTCCCCAAGATCACTTATTTATTAAGAACGTTTCCCACCTGGTTATACCCAAATGAGGTCGACGGCTTCGATAATACGCTGAAAGAAGCCGTCGAATCCATTCTGAATGTGGTCCTCGGTACGAAACAGTGGCGCTAGGCTTCGCTACCAATCCGATATGGGGTTTGGGCGTGCGGCGTGCGACGTTGGGCTGCCGGCATTCTTGTCATCGGTTCATGGGGTGTCGAGCCTCACCATTATCATTCTATCATCAAATGGTGGTGACACACGCATACTCTACGCTGCTGAGGCATTGGAGGTTTTTGCGGCCCTTAACACAGGTACGACCGCCCCGGAGACGCCTGAGATACATCGTTCGTGGAACAACGTGGGTGCAAAAAGAGTCCTCAGCCAGCTGTTAGCAACTGGCGTTGACGAGGCGAGACTCAGGGCAGTCTCCCAGCCTAAACCCGGAGCTTGGTTGCATGCCTTGCCTTCTCCACATATGGGTTCCTTGCTTGATGGGGACTCTTTGCGGGTGGCCGTTGCCCTCCGCCTGGGCTGCGATGTTTGTAAACCACATGTGTACATCTGCAGCATCATGGTCGAGAGCTGAGCTGAGCTGTTGCCGGTGTACTGGAAGGTTCCCGACACCACGCACTCAACGACATTGTCGGGAGAGCGCTGGTTACTGCCCACATCCCGTCGGTCCTTGAGTCTCCGGGCCTCAGCTGAACCTCATATTCAGGGAGAACAGTCAAGACCCCCGCTCCGGGTCAGTTCTGGCCCAAAGGCTGTCCATCGCATTTCAACGCGGAAACGCGGCGAGTGTGATGGGCACCTTTGTGCCGGTGGCGACACGGGGCGGGTTATTTGAGTGAACTATATATTAGTTAATTTTCTTTTTATTATTTTATTATAAATACCCAATTGTATACTCATACCAATAAAATTTAATCAAGCCATTATACTAATATTATTTTGTGTGTGTGTCTGTATGATTGTAACGATTAAACTCAAAAAGTACGGGACCGCTTTCAAAAGTAGACCATTCCCACGGGAAAACTTATCTGACAGAGATCTAGTATGATTGAATCTTCTTGATGCTAACTCAAAGTAAATATAGTTTACCAACTTGAATCTGCGTCATGGCTTCATGTCAGTCATTGTCATTATAAAAGGTGACGTGAAATGGAAGTGACTATGCATTCTTATTAATCTTTTATTTGTTTTTTTTCCCTTGTTTTGTATTTATTATTTATTAATTTATAATTTTATATTTTGCTAATCATTAATTTTATTGGAATGACCGATTCAAAACCTGAACTGAAACTAACAAAACCTAAAATGCAGTTGGGCCCCTTGGACTTCAGATGGCAATATTTTCCAAAGAATCCACATTACTTTACTAACAGAAAACATGCTAGGGGAAAATTGCACGGTACACCGCCTCGTCAATTCTGTGTTCCGAGATCCGAAAAATTGCTATCATACATAAGGTACAGTCAGGTGCAGGAAAATATAAAGAAAAAACACAGACTGGATCAGCCTGTGCGTTTTAAAGTTAATGAAAGAGCTGCTGGTAAGAAGGATATTTCTAGCCGACTCTATATTGAGGAACCGCCAGATCAAGTAAAAACTGTAGTTGATTTAAATCCAGATTTCTTCAATGCTGTTCAAGGGAGACCATTCAGAATTAAAGACGATATAAAAGTTTACATTGAAAACCTCCGCAATTATGGAAAGTGTCGTCAACAAACAGGCTATCGTAACGATATTACAGAGAAGCTGAAGAAAGATATGGCCGAAGAATTGAATGAGCTTAATAATGTTCAAAACCTTCTCAGAAGTCACACACATGATTTTTCCGAGTTCCTTACACAAGACTACAAAAAAACTGCTGCCAAAATGACTAAGACAGATAGATGTGTGGATGCAATAAGTTCAGCTAACCTAGAATTACTTGCTGAAGCTTCTTCAATAACAAGATTAAATAATCAGTTGTTTCAATTAGATTCTATAACAAGTGTCTTAAAAATTTACCGAAGATTTTTGATTTTTGTTTCTCCCCTTCCATGGAGACAACTGTTTGACGAAACTCTTAAAGATAGGTATGGATTTTCCGCCGATTTTTCCTCCGATCAATTTATTCATGACAATAATGATCTAGGAGGTGATTCAGATATTGATAAAATTTTAGAAGATGCAAAAATGGAATTGCAATCTCCACCTCCTGCTTGTATGTATTTCCAGAAACCGGAAGAAATTGTATACTTGTTTCGTTCTATAGAAATACAAAGTAGAGAATATTTAATACATAATTCTAGAAACCGTTTTCCCTTTATATATTTGCGCGACGCAATGAAACATTTGGAAATATCAACAACGCAGGAAATGGATTTCTTTAAATATAATATTGGATATTACAAGGAGCAAATAGATAGAGAATACTATAATGAAAAATATCTTCAAGAAAAGTTTAACCGAATTATTAACAATACGTTTTATGAAACCATAGCCAGTGAACAAGTGCTAAAATTGAAAAATTGTATTGAATATGTTTATGAACAAGTATTCGGTCCATGTGAAGAGGGCCATCGAAATTTACGAGAACCTATGAGGATTTTGGAAGTTGATTACGAAGAGTACAATAACAAAGTTGACGAGCTAGATTTTAAAATAGTCAAAATGGCACGCAGTGAATATTTTAAAGAAGATTTGATTAGGGTAGCAAAATCGAATATGGCGCGTAAGGAGTTAAAGTCGTTTGGAGAATTAACAAACGCTATGAAAAAGGCTTTCGATCCACCAGCAAAATTCAGACGCCCAGTTTTTGAAAAGTTTGCTGATAAAAAAAAGAAAGAAAATAAAGTTAAGTTTAAAAAACAACAAGATAAAAAACGACCAAAAATTTCCGAAAATGAGCATTTTATTCTGCTGACATTTACAAATTGGTGTGAAGGCTCTGATCCAGCAGAGTATTTAAAAGATTACTATAAATATGTTGAACCTGTTTTCACCTCGAAAGGAAAATCATCATCGTTAACTAAAAGTTAAAACACACCATAGTTTTACACACATACATGTTTTGTTATATATATATTACTTGAGTATTTATTAATTTCTTATTACGTCTTTATTTTAAACTGTTTATTTCTTAGTAATGAGTTTATTTTATAATGGCATAGTCGTCATAATGATATTTCCTGTATTTTATTACTAATTATTGAATCTAGATGGTCTTGCATATTTTGACAAATATAGTCTTTATTCGATTTATATTTTGTAGTTTATTTTCATATTAAAATGGAGGAAATCATCGAAAAAGATGCAGAAGATGTACGTTCTTGCATTATAAATGTTCCAAAGCCTAGAGTTTTTACCAAGCAATCTAAAGAATTAATAAAAATAAGCACTAATAGAAACCCATTAAAACGACGAGATGAGAACCGGATAAGAAAACCATCGGAAGCTTCATTAAAAAAATACTCGTTACCACAAGCAAAACCATTGCGCCTAAAAAAGAGTGGAAACGATGAAATATTATTATCATTCCGTCAGTTTGCAAAGGAAGAGCAAAAAATTAAACATAGACAGCGGATGGCAATAAAAAGTAACGAGGAATACAAAATCAGAAGCACCGATCTGCGGAAGCGATTGCACCAAGAATGTCCACCTGACGACGTTTTCGCACTTACCAATATTGACCAAGATTTCTTTAACTATGTCAACGGTCGACCCTTGAGATATAGTGGCAGCGGTTGTTTTAAATCTGTACTAAATTTTTTCAACTATAGGCTTATGAAAAAAATTGAAGTTGGATACAGAATGGACACTATCTTAAATATTGACGATAACTATAAAAGAGAGCAAGTAGAATATCATTTGTGTGTTGAAAGGAGTGCAAATCAAGCGAAATGTTTTGATAATTTTATTTCTGAAGACTATCGTAAATCAATGGCATGTCTCGAGCGATGGGAAGAAGTAAAATATGAAGTTTTTCTTAAAAATATGGAGTTGGAAGGATTTTCAAGTGATATATTTACGATAACATCCAGATTGGTTGGATTAGATTACGTGTATACTTTGCAACAAAAATACGGCAGATTTTTGTACTACTTGTCGCCTCCAACTTGGCGAGCTCAGAATAGAGAATTTGCCCAATCTATCGAGATTGAAGCTAAAGGTTTCGATTTGGGCGTAGAGTCAAATGAAGAAGACACGTTTACAGAAATTTTTGATAAAATGCAAAGGGAATGTGCAGGAAAGTTTATTACACCTATGATATATTTTAAAACACCTGCAGATTTATTAGGAGTATTTGAAACGATAGAAATGCAGCAACAGTATCAATTTGCACATGCCTCGCGAATGGCTCCTCTCATTAAGCTCTTACAAATCGGAATATTAAACTTAAGAGATAGTATGGCGCTGGACAGTGCAGCAGTCGCAAGTTCTATAAAAAGATTTGAAGCAGAAATTCAATTTTTCACAGAACGGAGTGAACAACTAGAAAAAAAGTTTTTTAAAGTTCTACATGGATTATTCTATGAAAGTGTTGGCACCTTAGATGTTCAAGAATTTAAAGTGCATTTAGAATTCTGTTATGAACAGGTTTTTAATGAAAAACCTATAAATTTAGATATCAGAGCTATGGCTAAAACTTTAGAAAGTGTTTATTTGGACTATCAAATGCGACTCGAAAGTGTAGAAGGCGATAACGTGAAGAAAGCTATAAAGGAATGTATTAAAGAAGAAAAAATCAAGTTCAAGAAAGCTCAGGAAGCTGCTAGAGAATTAAGGCTTTTTAAAAGGTTGGAACATGAACTTAAGCTTTCGTTTGCCCCTTTGATAAAGCAGCAAGGTAAAATTATTCGACCGCCTACTACAGAAGCTAGGCCTCCCCGACCTGTAAGAAGCGACATAGCCATTCAAAATAAACGCAAAACCAAACAAAAACCTGAGAGAAGGTCTTTGACTCCTTCTGAAGTCGAATACTTACAATTATTTACTGACTGGGACGAAACTGAGGATCCTGGTCAATACCTTCTCAGTTATAATAAGGATTGAAAGACTTGCGAAAACATACTATTAGATAACCCAAATAACTATCAAATAATGATAAATAAAAATATATTTAAAAGGTGATTAAATAAAATAATCGGAGACAATTATTTGAAAACAGACTTTAATTAGGGGAATCAATATGAAAAAACATCTATTATTTTCATAAAACACAATAGTTACGATAATGTTATCCATGCAGATAATAAAATAATAAAACAAATACTTCAATAACAAAATTTACATTGTCTACTCATACAATTGTTTGGTTTCATGGTACTGACAATTACCTAATTGGAATTTACATATTTACAAAGTGGGTACCTAACGCGAACTCTGGTAAAGGCTGTCATCCTCACAAGCTTAGATATGTCGCAGGAAAATGATGAAATCAGGGATTTCGCAAAATCCTAGAAGAAGGCGTAATTGATTGATCATTACGTCTTCTTACTGAAAATGTTTAGGGATTTAATTTCACTAGATTTAGTCTAGGAAATTGTTGATTCTTTTAATTAAACCGAATTGTAAATTATCTGATAGAATTTCAAGTTTTAATCAAAAGAAACTTATTATGACCATGTTATATCACATTTTTTTCATACGAATTGTTAATTACAATATAGAAACACAAGAATAAAAAAAACTGATTTCAAGATTTACTAACTATGATAATCCGGTAAATCTAAATTATAAACTGACTGAGTTATAACTTTTTAATGGAATGTTAAGTTTTAATTGAACTAAATTATTCTGACGATGTCATTGCATATTTTTTATATGAATTTGTTAATAGAAAGATACCAATTTCTTGAAATATATTTTATTTACTATTGACAATATTAAACTACCTGGCTACGTATGTATATACTATAATGTATATACTATGTATTGAATATATTTTCCTGAACACTGAAGTTTACTGTTTAGAAACACTTTAGTGTTCAGGAAAACATACTCAATACGTACGTACATACTCCATACACAGGTCAGATTTTTTAAATTGATGTGCTTTTTAAATAAATGGGAAATGACATTGTCAGAATATATTTATATTGGTCAAAACTTGAAGTTGTATCAGTTACTATACAATTTAGTTTCTATACAGAGTCTTATAAAATTACGAATCCCTAAACATTTTCAGTAAGAAGGCGTAATGCTATCGATTACGCCTTTTTCCGGTATTTCGCAATATTGCTAGGGATTTCACGAAATCCCTGGTTCCGTCATTTTCCTGCGACATATTTACGATATTCTAATTATTCCTCTATGAGATTAAATAAATATCTAATCATGAAAACATATTTAGTAAATAAATACTGGGCTTTGACTGCGTATTGAAAAGTTTTAGTTTCATTAAAACATTCAAAATGACTAATGTAATGAGTTCTACACAACTTCTCAATCCCTAGTCAGTAGCCCAGATTTGTTAAAACATTATTTGAATCGGTGATAAGTTGTGAAATATACAACGAAAAACCAATTTAAAAAACCTATTTACACAGTATGTACAAATAAAGATGATGTTGGTCAAGAACAGTTAAAGCCTCGTAAAACATTTATACAATGCAGGGTGTACGATGTACGTTTGCTACACATCAAGTGGTTATACAGGTGATGTAAGTATAGAAAGGTCATTAAAAGGTTCTACAAGCAGATTATGAAGTTATAGAATAAGTATTGAAAACACATTAAGATAGAATTTATAAAAATATCAAATAATTCATGGAGTAGTCGCAAACAGTAGTCACTCTATTTAATAATTGACTACTGAACAAAAATCAAGGTACCGCTAAAACAAGTCTCGAGAAAGTTGTACTAATGGTTCATAGTCCTTTTATTAATTCCATTTGCCAAATTTGTAAAACGTTTTATGACTACCTTGTAAATTATTGATATTTTTATAACGCTCTACTTTGCGATAGCAGGTATAGAACATTTATTTTTGGCTTAGCGCACAGCTCTAGCGCAGTCTCATACTGAATTTCAGAAAAGAGTAAAGATGTTATTAAGAGTTCTTAAATTGTAATTTCCAATCACTTACATTCGTAAATACACACACGTATCAAATGTGCAACATCAATATGTAATTAACTATAACTTTCATGCAGCATAACTAAATGGTCCCACACATTTTTGTGAGCCAAGTTTTAAATCCCTTCATACCTACATCAAATTATATGTACCAATTCGAAGTGTGTAAAGCTTTTTCATTTATTTACACACCAGAAGGTATGTATTAAATTCATCTTGAAATCGTTAGGTTTTCTTTCTTGACCTAGCTATTTTCAAAAGAAAATGACTAGCAGTTAAATCAAATTTATCAAAAATCTTATTCGTTTCTTTTCAATGTTCAATACAAATTGAGCAACATCGCGATGGAGTATTTCATAAGACATTAAACTTTATAAACAATATTTGGTGTTCTAACTTCGGACATTGTATAAAACATCCAGACGATGAGCATTTATAAACCCTTACATTCGATAACGATACAAATTCACTATCGTACATGACTTAAATAAATAAAACCACACGAGCGTCCGAGTGTTTATCTGACACGTTTCTTCTGTAACTTGGCTAGTTTTCTTCTTTTTAGTATCATTTCGTAGAGGGCGTCGAGGCCCTCGTGGAGTCCCTCGCCGGTGATGGCGCAGGCGGGCTGCACGTGCCAGGCGTGCACGTCGCGAGACCCGTGCGGCGACGACACCAGCTCGTGCAGTCCCAGCAGCTTCTCCAGCTCGCGCGGCTCCCGCGCTCCCGGCAGGTCCTGCTTGTTCGCCAACACCAGGATCGGTACTCCGGTGTTGTCCGGCGATTTCGCCGTTCGTATTAACTCCATTTTCGCCTCCTCCATCCTCTCAACGTCGACTGAGTCGAGAACGAAAATGATCCCATCTGTGCATCGCGTGTATGACTTCCAGAGAGGCCGTAGTTTCTCCTGTCCGCCGACGTCCCACACAAGGAAGTTGACACCCTTCGATTTGCCGATAGTGCCTTTGACTTTTTCGCAGTTGAAGCCGATGGTAGGGACGGTGTTGAGGTACTGGTCGAACTTGAGCCGGTAGAGCGCGGTCGTCTTCCCGGCGGAGTCGAGACCGAGCATGACGACGTGCAGCGTGCCCTGCGCGGAGGGCAGCGCGTCCAGCAGGCTCGAGTTCTTGCCCATGTTGGCCCCCATGCTGCCCACGGCCGGCTATCTCACGCTTTCGTCTGAGCGTACCATCACGAAAAGTTGCAAACGCCTGAAAAGAAGAGAAAAAAATATTATTAATATAAAAAAAAAAATAACTATAAAACGATGACAAAAGAGTTTCACGCCGTAATCATTGAGCAAGTGAACTATCGCAATGATATCGACATTTCTATCTAGTCGAATTACAAAACAGCATTCATCGTTAATTCAATGAGATGCAACTATCACCAGGTTCTGGTTTTACACAGTAGGATTATAGGAGGGATGTACCATTGCCTTGCGCTATTCTAGTTCGTGTTGCGCCATTGGCTCAAAGATCACCGGCAGCATGCGCAAGCGGCACTTTCCTATTTATACACCCGCTGTAATATTGGTAATATAATAATGCCTGAGGTGGTATACTCGTAATCTGTGTCGCGGTCGTGACCAAAACACGCACACTGAGGATTAAAGAAGTATTAGGTACATGCAGGTAGAGATCGTTATAAACCAGACGGATGATTTACTTCCATGCTAGACTGGGAGCGAGAGAAAAACATAGAATGTGCCAGCTTCATTTCTTCCCGGGCAAGCTGTAAAAACCAGCTAAGGGATCCGAGGGTTTTTGTATATTGCAATTTAGGCGATAGGCTATCAACCTGTCTTTACAGTAATGTACCTACAAATCTATCTTAAATAACCCTCAAAACTTTGTTTGACGTGGCGGAACGACCTGTGTTTAGGTAGTTTACGCTCTGCCTACCCCATTAGGGATAAAGGCATGATTATATGTATGTATGTAGGATTTAAGATTTTGGCAGGATTTAATCAATTCATAAATACAAATATATATACCTTTATTTCGAAAAAGTACAAGAACACATTAGTTGTCGGGACTTCCATTAAGTAATTAGAAAATACTTGTAGTGGGAATGCTCCGCTCGTCCATATGGTTATAAAACAATAAGATAGAACTTTTATATTAGGTAGGTAATACCACAGGTATTTAGATTTGAGATTTCAAAAACAGGAAAATAAAGTAAAGTACTCCTAAATTATTTGCGTAAGAGTTGGTATTTGTGCTTAAAGAAGTAGGTGTGTGTGAAAAGTGTAAAGTATAAATGATCAGTGTACGAGTTGTGAATTCATGGATTAGGTAATAGGTATCTATCTATCCTAGTCCAATCCAAGTCTTTTTTTACGGATATAGGTACTTAGCTATACCACTATACTACTGCAATCAATAGGTTATTATTTACAGATCTCATCGAATTTTCAATTTATAAAGCTACAGAGATATCAGATGAGGAAGAACGTAGACTGATATTCGTAATAAAACAGGAGGTTTCTTTCCTATAAAATAATAATAATATCTATCCTAGTCCAATCCAAGTCTTTTTTTTACGGATATACTTAGCTCTACCACAATACTACTGCTAACAATAGGTTATTATTTACAGTTGGTATTTACAGATCTCCTCGAATTTTCAATTTATCAAGCTACAGAGATATCAGATGAGGAAGAACGTAGATCGATATTCGTAATAAAACAGGAGGTTTCTTTCCTATAAAAACAAAAGAAGCACGTAATTGAATGTCAGCGGCAGAGTCAAACTCAATGGATACGACCTCGTGCCCTTTGCCTGTTGTTACTTAATTCGGACAAGTTCTCATAGAGGTTTCGAAAACACCAAAGGATTATGTGAAATTGTATGCTATTATTTTTTTTGCTGCGTTGATTTTCTTTCCAATAATAGAGTTATTATTATGTGGCAGAAATTATACGTGAGATCATCTTAAGAACGAATAGCTCTTTGTTGTTTTATTGAGTTTACCATAATGTCAGCGCTAGGTCAAGTCAAAGGCACTATCAATAAGCAACTAAAAGCTGTCGAACAACTATTAGTACATGATAAATCTGTCACCTTTTATAGTGCCGCGTAGTTAAAAATAACGGGTGATAGTGAGAGGGGGACTCGGTTGGGCTTGGCTTGAAAACTTATAAAGGGTGTAAGGGACATCATTTCACAAACTGGAGGGGATGTTCATTTAACGAAACTCAACAATGTTCATAAGGAAATTCTTTCAGTAAATAAAATAATTCCCCTTACAAAATTACCACCCCGATCAGTCAATTAAGAATTTCCTTGTGAAAGTTGTTTAGTTTCATTGACTGAACAACTCGTATCAGTTTGTGGGAAGTTGTCCCCTAACACCCTGTATATTCTGTGCTTGAAGCCAGGCGAGACGAGATGTCGCCAGCAAGACGCCCGGGCGTTTTATAATTATTCGCGGCACGGCAGACGGGTTGTTGACTTTTTGCCGTCTTTTTGCACGGGGCACGGGCGGGTTGGCAACTTCTACCTGCAGCTTGCACTCGCGATCTTCAATTTTAAACTTCGAAACGGAGCGTTGACCTTCGCCATCGAATATTATTGCTCTGAAGATGTTCAGTTTAAAATATTGCCGTTTGTGTTTTGTGTAGCGCCATTCGTATTTACTATTAGATTCTAGATTTCGATATTGCAATTGATTAGTTTCCGTATCATATCACATACATAATATCACCGTATAACATGTCATGCTATCAAGCGTGAATAATTCGATTGAATCGGTCAATGCGTTCGACTGACTGCGCTTTCTATTTCGTTGATACCAAACAATTATTTGGCGATAGGAATCGAGTCTTTTAGCATGTGTTACGAGTACAAAACGGTTTACGTAAGATCTGTTGCATAGTATTGAAACATTACAATAGATTCTATCAACCCAGTCGTTCGGAATAGCACTATTGTCAATGGTACATGTATACAAAGGTACTAATAATGAATAGCACTTTGTAGTAGAGATTTCACACGGCTCGGTACAAGACGGGCGCAGTAATAAATACATTGTGTATGTCTTTTATTCTTGCCTAATGGTTAGATTGCGATAATTTATGCTGACTAACTACCAGGTATTTTACACATAATGGATGGTGGCTTAAGCGATAATTGCTGTATCTATAAAGGCGGGTTTTGTGTACGCTAAATTAAAATTGACAGTTTTATAATGGTGTTTGAAACTCGAAAATATTGCTTGCATTTTTAAACATCGCTATTTTAAATACCCGTTTTATAGGGCGACGAAAGTGTTTATGTTAAATTTTGAGGTCAAGTTTGCAAGTAGGTCGTCCAATGACTTCAATATATCTAGCATTTGGGCCTTCCACCTGTCTAGATAAAAAACTAGTATTGCAACTTTTGTTTTTACTCGACCTTCTTAAACACATTGGTGGCAATTTAATTCAGCAAGGTCAACCAACCTTTCATCGGATTCGTTCTGGCCTAATTTGTTCATATTTTAAGTCAATAAAAGTAGAGCTAGATGCTATAATTGGTAACATTTTGTTGCGTGTGGGTTGGGTACATATTATTAAGAATATTTCTGCTATTAATAGGCAATAAATTCCTTAGAAAAATGTGTTGTCGTCTAATATTATGTTTAAGAACGACAGCAAATAGGTACATACATACATATAATCACGCCTTTATCCCTAATGGGGTAAGCAGAGCGTAAACGACCAAAACAAAGGTCGCTCCGCCACGTCTGACAAAGTTTCGAAGGGCTATTTAAGATAGATTTGTAGGTATATTTCTGAAGTGACAGGTTGTCAGCCCATCGTCTAAATTACAATATACTGAAACTCTCGGAAATGCAGCTGGCACATTCTATTCTTTCTCCCAGGCCAGTACGACAGCAACTACATTCTTAAACAAGCTTATTTCAAACGCTTTCCTCTTCTCTGCGTTTGAAAGATCGCGTAGCAAGCGTAAGATTATTCTATTCCTTGTATAATTATGTTGATAGCAACAACATAATACTTCAGCAGGTATATTCCTCAAATCTATTGCACTGTCTCTAGGGTCACGAGTGGAGAGAAAGCTCAATGATGCTGGCCCTTACTTTCTCCGGCCCTATAGCCACACCTAACAACCTACGAAGGTTTATGTAACTCCAATTGGAAGGCAAACCTTCCGTGCACACTTGAGGTTGAAGGGAGATAATTGGATTGATAAATAGCGAATGGGCTAAGCAACAACTAAGTACCTTATCTAAGCGAATAGAGGTGCAATGTAGAGACCTTTGGACGTGCGGTAATTTATGTTCTGTTTTGCTATTTTACGTACAAAATTCATTGAAGTATCTAAAATTCTGACCGCCATCTTTATTCATTGCTATTTTGTACTAGCTAGCCTATGCCATGTCTCTAAAGGGTTGACCTCACACTTCCTAAAATTCGTCGAGCTGCTTAGGCTTGCCGCCCTTATCTTCTTTTTATTTTTAGCTAATTTCCCGTTCTTATGTTTACCCAAAAAACAAAAGCTTCATCGGAATCTCGTGTAAAGATTGCTATATTATCGTTCCAGTAAGCATAACATAATCTTAGAAAATGATCGAGAAGTTTCGAGTAACGATTCGATAAAGTATGGAATGAAATGAACTCTTCCGATCCAGATTTCGTAGATGCAGCTTTACTGACTGCAGCAATGTGCAGTCCAGTTATAATATGTTCCGCTAGCCAGCCTGGTATTCGCTGCAACAGGTCGGCGGCTGGACTATCCGTATGCGACACGATGCCTCTACCTTCGTTGCAAAGGGAGACGATCGCACCAAATATAGAAGATAATAACCCAGATATTTCCAAGGTACCAACATCTATCCGTTCATTTCCTTTATGTGTTTTAATAGGTAGCAAGTGGATTAATAGGTACAGTAACAGATACACAATAAAAGTAGTTTAATTAATTCCGTGCGTGCTATCTACATTATGGATTCAAGTTTGACCCTCGTGGCGCGACTTTCGATGACCTCGTCCTTGATTTGACTTTGCTTGTTGAAGATAAACAAACGAGACCATCGTCCGTATTTCCTCGTATAAAGTCATATGTATGCAAAATCAATGAATAACGGGTGTTAAAATTAGTGAAGGAAAGATTTCAAATGCGGATGCGTAATTTTCTGTGAGCGCCTTAGAAACACACAGATTTTCCGATGACTGCGTATAGTATTTACCACGGGTGTGTACAAAATTAGAGTTTTCTCGGCCTAGTCATAGGGTTCCCTTTCCAGCTTCGTCTACTCCGTTATGCTCGGTCATCAAAACCGATTATGTACCGATAATTCCAATATTATTGGTCCCATTCCAGTGCAGTTGATCGTGTGTGCATAACGGAGCACGGAGCGATCTAAAACAGTCATGGCGATTGCTGGCACGAATTGATACACCGTTCCAATGGGCCATGTGCGATTGTTCTGGCTGCAATTATTATAGCGGACAGCAAACAGTTTTCATGTGATGTGCAGTAAATCGTGTATAGCATACAAATCTAACTAGTCAATAAAAAACAAGTAATGGGTGCGTGCGCAAACACAACGGTATTTTGACCGAAAATTATATTTGTGAGTATTTGAAATGCAAGTAAAATCACTGTTTATGTTTTTTAGAGGCAATAGTCACGCTCGCTTGACTGCCTAACGGAAAACAGAGTTAATATGATGTACTATACGTACATAGTTACGATGATTTCGTATAGCGATTCATAAATCATCACATCAAGTATGAATTTTGCCAAACGGTAGGTAAATAAACTAACCGAGTTTCGAACACAATACATTCAGATATTGGGAAAATAAAATTGTTGATGATTTGATAGCTCTTTTTAAAATATAAGTGAAGTACATATGTTAAATCAAACTACTAAACTGAATAAAATAAACACTACTGTAATAATAAAACATTAAGCAGAAGCAGGTTCTATTCAAAACCTAGAGGCTATTGTTGCGAATTGTTGTCCGGAAGCTTTCAGCATATTGGACTCTAGGCAGACAATAAAATGTATTTATAGCGACTTACAATAGGTACAAATTACTTTAGTAAGGCCCTGAAATTGTGTTAATGAATAGGATTTTCGTTTCTATTTACAAATGGAACGATCGTTATTAAATTTCGTAGGAAATATTTATAAATACTTACTTATAAAGGACGATTTTCTAATCTTGTTAAGGCCTAATGAACTTCAGTCTTCGAGTATCTGAAACAAAGAAGAAAATTCGTTAATTAAACAATTACAGTTTAATTGCAAAAGTCGTGTTTGGACCTGAGGATACCAAAATCTTTTTATTTTATTTTAGTTTATTTGGAAAACACAACAGGTAACAATCGATACATGAATGAGATAATTATACATTTTCAACTTAACTAGATTGATACCCTAAGCGTGTTTACAGAGCATGATAAAGTTGTTACAATAAACAGTTATTACAAAACAAAATATTAGGTAAAAATAATAATTTTGGTTATATAAATCATATTTAAAAAGTAAATATTTTACAATTGGGTGGTATTTTACATTTGTTGGAGTCTATTTGAGGACATCTGTAACAGCCTTTTTAAAAGTGTAAGGTCGTGAATCAAAAATATCAAGTTCGTGCTGAGAAGATGTCTCGTTGTAGAGACGGCACATTCTAACTACTGGATTATAGTAGGAAGTATTATTGGTGTATGTTTGGAGCAAAAAGGTTCGGGGTTTACGGAGGTTATGAGCAGTATTAATATTTAATTGAGAAAAGGGATGAGGAATCGAGAATTGAGTGAAGTATTTTGTGTAAGTATATTAAATCTGTTCGTTTACGTCTGACAGAGAGAGAAGACAGAGAAGTAACATGGAACTGTTTCAATCTATTTGTGTAGTGATATAGAGTTCGACCTAAATGATATCTAAAGCTTAGCATTCGTAGAAAACGTTTCTGCACTTTTTCAATACTACTATCGTGAACTAGGTAACAAGGAGACCAAATAACTGCAGCATATTCTAATAAGCTTCTCACTAAACTGTAATAAAGTGTTAGTATTGTAGATGGGCGTTTGAAACCTTTAGTGGACCGCATTATAAACCCGACAAGTTGAAAACCTCTATTGGTAATATATTTGTAACCTCTATTAGTAATATATTTGTAGTGAACTTTACTTCTATTATTATGTATCTATCTTAGCCCAAAGGAAGTCCGCTTTATTTCTTTGTCAACTACGCCTGGTAGAGATTGGAGTCAAGAGCGACATGTAGGAAATAAAATAAAATTGTCGTCATTACATGCAAATCTCGGAAATTAACCGCAACTTTTTTCTACCAATTCCGTAGTAGTGTTTTTCCTGAAGGGCGGGAAGCTATGCGGGGCGGATGGCAATTTCCGCCTTCCGTGTCTCCCCTTCTAATGAAAGATGCGGGTTCCTCCCAAGGGAAAACTGGGTATGACCACCTTGAAGTCTATCCTCATTGTTGCGGCATTCAAAACTCTACGGCATCTTATGCTGCTTCTGTTACAGGTTTGGAGGCAAGCAATATAAGAACATATTTGAAGGAGTACGTTACTGGTGCGGACTAATACGAGATTCTTTTTTGGTATGTTGTTTCATGTTCTTGAAAAAATCAACCCAAGAATTTAAAAGAATTGGACCTTCTATAGTACAACAATCAATTTGATCATCAATTTGTGTAAAGTCTTATTCTTTTTCGTATATTGACCTATAATTTAAGCAAAATTGTTTATTTTAATTAATCATGTGGACATTCCTCTCATCTCATGCTTTCTCTCGGGATTATCCCGCTGTTAGACCCTGTGTAAGCGGATAGATCTTTCTATCTATCCATAAGTAGATGCTGAGGGACGTAGGGGACTGGGTGATGAGGATTCAGGTCATTAGGGTAGCGAGTGAGGAAATAACATAGGGTACTGGAGCCGTATTTTCGAATCATTCGAATCGTAATGCGTTTATGAAAGACTTTTCGCATGACAATTTGTATGAAATTGCATGTGATAGTTACTCTTTCGTATGCGCATTGGAGTTCGAGTGATTCATTCACCTAAGGCTCCTGAACCGATTAAGTATTTTTTCTTGTAGTCTTTGCGACCGGATAAACTCCTTACTACACTAGACGTAGACATGTAGTACCTAAACACCGATTTACTTACATAGTGAGACTTTAAAAGAAGAAGAAGTTGGGTTGGCTGGAAGAGATCTCTTCATAGAGATAAGTTCGCCCTTGCACACTATATTTGTAAATTACATTTCTTTTGTGTTTATGCAATATATATAAGAAGACAAAAAAAATATCTATACCACTTAAATTGTACCTAACCTAACCAATCTAACCATTGACTTCTTTTCCAATCGATTTTGTTGGTCCATTACCATTACCTGCTATAGGAAATACAGCGTCTTCCGCATTTCACCGGTATCGACCACTTCGATCCATCGATTCAATACCGCACGGTGTCCGTTCGGAACGTGCTTTATTCTCCGATCGTGGGTCGTCGGTTTCATTCAACACCGCCATTGTGCTTTTGAAGTAATTGTACACTCGTTATTGTTCTGAATTTGAAGATAAGAACCGGCATTAAGTTCTCTCGCTTCTTTTGTTTCTTTGTACTTCAAGTACGTGGTACTTGGAGATAATTTTTGTACCATTCAAAAATTTTGTTGCAAGAGCCGGATTTGGTATTCTTTTCAGTTTGCAAGGCACATACACAATTTTTAAAACAGTTGTATTCGTTTGATTCGAGAAAGGTTGTAGTGTATCTACAGCTCGTTTATTATAAAATATGGGAACGTCTGTTATAACCACTTAATGCTGCCTGGCTGCAAATTGAATCTTCTATTATTTAATTGGTATGTAGTCAGATTTTACACCACTAATCATGCTGTGAAAATTCAATACGGACATCGGGTTAGAAAGAGCATTATCAAATCGACAATCCGTAGTGTTATCTAACTTCAAAAATACATACCAGATCATAAAGTGTTGACATTAAACTTTTATAATACCTATAGCTTTGCTAAATTAGAAAGCCTTCTAGACTAACAGTAATACCGTAAATCCAGTTAAAATGGCACCTCTAGAAACGCTACGTAAGCGTTGTCGAGACATTGCGACTTCTCTGTCACGAATCAACAAAAAAACGAACACAGTACTGTTAAATAAACGAATGAACAGCGAAACTCTATCTACCGAGAATAAACAATGAAAAAGAAATCTTATCTTAAAGGAATAGAGTGTCAATAAATCTAGTTTTTACCGGATGACTCTGCGAGTAATGGGGAAAGGGAAACGAAGTATTGTTTGCTTGAATGAAGATAAACTTCCACACCTTTTGATAGAAGTAGCAAAATATATTGTTTATAAAATAATAAAAACCGCTTTACATGTTGGACTCATATACGCTGTTTTTTGGAGCAATAAAATACATAGAATGTGCTAGTTGCTTTAGTTGATCCAGGTTAACAGTAGGTAAACCTGGATAATCAGTACCTGGGGTTTCATTGAACTGCATTTAACAAACATGCATTTAACTAGGCTGTTGACGTTATGCCTACCCCGAAAGGTATAAGGTAGTATCTTTATTGATGTTCCTATAGAAGTATTCATTTTCTCTCACCTTTATTAGAATACACAATTGAAGTGGAAGGTGTCGAGGGAGGTTCGTATTCAAAGCCGAGGTCACAAGTAATTGCCATAGTTGGAATTGGGTGTACGAGCCAAGATAATTGGGTTTGATGTTATAAAGTTAAATTTTAATTACTATCTGAAGTGATTTTAAAGGTCAGCGAGAAATATTTAAATGCTTTAATTTGTGCTGAAAAAGTAAAGCAAAGTGTCTGAATATTTCAGAGCGCAAACGTCAATTTTTATAGGAAATAACATTTAATCCGCGGAAAAGCTCAGAATTCAGGAACAATTTGGTAAGCTCATGTGAGTGACATATTCTGGTTCAAACTTACGTGATGCAGACTCATCGTTCGCGGTAGGAGAAATATTTGAGAGGCGGCAAGGTCGCACTGAAAAATTGCATAGTGTACCTTTAAAAATACCTTACTTGGCCGTAACTGCCTCCGTGGTCTATTGGCTAGTGCCATGGACTCCCGATCCGGAGGTACTGGGTTCGATTCCCAAGGGGGAAAACACAAAGTTGATATTCGAGAATTTATCACTTTGTGATTTTTTCCCCAGTTTGGGTAGGACATTGCAGGCTGAATCACCTGATTGTCCGAAAAGAAAAAGATTTCGTGCTTCGGAGGGTACGTTAAGCCGTCGGTCCCGGTCGCTGTCTTTCATAGTGGTCGTTATACAAAACCATGTCAGAGGCCTGATAGTTGTGCTACTAGGCGGTTTAAAAACTCTGACACCAGGGTTCAGCGAGTCCATAGACTGGATACCCTCGACAGAAGAACTTGGCCGTAGTTAAATATCTTGATACTGAAGAAGGTCATCGTCTATATAGACCTACAACCATTTGTATAATCGGTGCTCATCAAAAACTCGTTCAATTCAAAGTCACGAGCGGTCATCGCGCGGGCGCATAGTAGTTAACGGATTCCATTTCATTTTCTGCAGCAGCTGAGCTCGGGAGGAACGCACGCAAAAACCGGAGCCGACTAACATCGGGGCAATTTGCCGCACGTGGGGAAGTATAGTGTTGCCAGGATAGATTTCAAAGTCGTATGTCTCTTTCGATTGAGTCGATGGGCAAAATTCTTTACCGAAAAATATAAGTTTTGTGTTTCGTCCGCAGTAACTAACTTTTACTATAGCACCTAACTACGGTTCTATTTTGGTTCGGTTTCCATTTCTTGTAGCCCTAAGAAGCAACACTAACGTGACGATGATTTTTACAACAAAACGATGAAATGAAATTATATATATTTTATTGCATTGAATAGGGTATTACATTCCAGGTGTTAAATCATAAAAGTTCGCTCTATCCAGCTAAATTAAATCATCATTCGCTTGCCCTTATCCCATTTACTTGGGATCGGCGCAGTACGTTTTCTTCTTCCATTCATCCCTGTCAGCCGACAGTTCAACACTCACACCTGTTTTCAACATATCATCTTTCACGCAGTCCATCCATCTTTTCTTTGGTCTTCCTCTCCCAACATATCCAACATTCAAATTCTTTACCCTTTTGCCTATATGACTTTCATCCCTCCGCATAACATGGCCAGACCACGCAAGGCGATTTCCTCTTACTTCTTAAAAAAAATCAGCTAATTTAAATCAGCATGCAAAATTTTTATGGAGTCTTTTTATAAATGTGATATTCTTAAGTATGAGTACTTATAATTTTGACTAGTAATTTACAATTATTGATAAATTTATCGCTATTTCTCTATCACTAATTAAAATTAAGTTTCGCTTTTAATTAATCTTCGGTCTTTCTCTTTACAAGCTAAATGTCGGCTATAACTGCACATTATGAAATGAGATTACTTAGTAATTTATAGGCGTAACATAAATGTCATATTGTTCTACCCACAATGGCGATAGGTAACAGTTAACTATTGCCACGTTCATTTACATTTTAAATTAAAGAAAAAAAGAATTGCTCTTCTAACATAATAATAGTCCTCCCACCGATTTTCGGTGATGGCGGCCAATCTTCCGGAGATCAGCTAACTGCGCAGGACTTGTTTTTAGTGCCCAAGTGTTTGCGCTACACATAGGTGCACTCTCTATTCCTTCAATCTCTTATTCTGATGGGACAGATTGACTGACACGACCAGAGAGAAATCAGGCGCAGGACCGACTATTTACATGCCCATCCGACAGCATGGATCAACTTACTTTTCGGACAATCAGGTGATCAGCCTGTAATGCCCTAACCAAACTAGAAACAACAACATAAAGTCATTGTCCCCCGCCGGGAATCGAACCCGGGAAGCCCATGGCTCAGACCGCTAGACCACGGAGGCAGTTAACTTCTAACATAATAGACTAGGTACTATATAATTCATTCTGATTTATTTTTGCAATATTATGTGTATATTGCAGTGCAGTATTAGAGGATCTCTATTTATTTATTTATAGGACAGTTACAAAGTTCAATTATATAATTCGCATCTTATAATTAAAAAAAAAATAGTAATGGCATAAAAAGTTTTGTTTTGTGAAGACTGGCAACTTTACAACAGCTAACTCAATTTTATCAGGAACTGCTTAAATCATATTAAAAGGGTCTTGATGGAATGTGCTTAGGTAGTTTCCTTTCACTTAGATATTTATAGCTTGACGATTGAATTTGGAACCCTTTCGAAAGGTCTTTTGAATAACCAATGGCGCTGCTCTATGTACACTAGATCCTATTTGCCGATAAAAACATTCGTAACGTTATTTACATTTATTTTATTTACATTCATAGATAGATCAGATTCAAAGAAATAGACTGCTGAGAAAAGTACTTAATTATTAAAAGTCGGAAACTAACATTAATATCAGATTAGGAGCGAAAATAAAATGAATAATTATAATAGATACTTAATTTTCCTGGATAATTCAGTAGATGCTAGCGAGACTCTCAAGGGTATTTTTTTTCATACATGGTGTTTTTCCTCCTGCTGGCTGCCTGCTTATACCTATCCGTGAAGGGATATAGATAGGTAGGCGTAATTTTATGTAGAGTCGACGTAAATTCGATGAAGTAGTCGATGTAGAGTCGATGAGTGATGATCGTCTTATATCATTCAGGAATTGAGTTTTTCGACAAAATAATCATAAGAATAAAAGCTCTCGTTTTTACGCAATCAGATGACAAATACCAGATGGTGCAAGCAAATACTGGTAATGATAAGTAAATGTTACATTACGACCTATTACGTGGGATCGCAAACGGGAAGTGATCGTTTTGTTGCGCATACGCAGCCATACGCTCAAGATGGCGCCGGCGATTGTATGCTAATCTGATTATGACTTTATTGGCATATCGCGTGGGAGTTCACGCAATTTGTAATGCAGATAATTATTGTCTTAAATAAATTTACAATCGGCTAATTATTTGTATTCGGTCAAGGTGACGAACTTGACGTCTTTTTGCAAGGTTAGATAGATAAAGGACAAATGAAAATGACATAAATTCTACATACATACATATAATCACGCATTGATCCCTAATGGGGTAGGCAGAGCGTAAACGACCTAAACAAACCTCGTTCCGCCACATCTGACAAAGTTTTGAGGGTTATATAAGATGGAATTATAGGTATATTGCTGTAGTGACAGGTTGTCAGCCCATCGCCTAATTTGCAAAATACAGAAATCCCTTAGCTGGTTTTTACAGCATTCCCGAGAGGAAATGTACCTGGCACATTCTATGTTTTTCTCTCGCTCCCAGTCCAGCATGAAAGAACAACATAAATTCTGTCTATTCCATTGTACGGCTTCATACTTTGTAGAGCTATAGTAACTTTGCTTTTGCTAGTATATCGTTAGGAAACATGCAGTAGAAAGAACCAAAGGCGAACCACCTGATGGTAAGTTTGCTTTGTCGCCTCAGGTACTAATTTGATAGCATTCAAATACTTACTACATAAATACTTAATACGCACTTATTTTAGCATTCAAACTGGAATGTGTAGTAATGTAGATAGATACTAACAGTATCTATAGGTTCGTCTTACAGAAAATTACAAGCAAATTCCTCATCTACCTTATTTTTATATTTAGGTGCTTGACTCATACTCCTATGATATAGGTAGCACCCGAATAATAATATGATATGTCATCAAAGACAAATGATTTTAATACTTCAAAGTTATTTGTTAAAAATCGCACAGTAAAGTCATTTCGTTCAAGTTATTTCGTGTACAATGAACTCTTGAGATGGATGATACCCATTGTGCTCTACAAGGCATTTAGCTGAATATAAACCCCCTTTTCATGTGTGGACAATACACACAAAGAATACGTGACAAGTACACAATGCTTTCTGACCGTTCTTAATAGTCGATGGTATTATATTAAGATTTGCAGTCAGCATTTGTTTATATTGCTTTTTCTACAATTTTAAATTTTTGACGAATTATGGCACCAATAATGTAACATAGGTTGATAGCGTTAATACACTACTGCACGAGGAGCTAAGAATTATAGTCCTAAGTACTCAGTGTACAAATTAACAGATTTCTGAATGATATCGTCTTTTCAAAAAGCGATACCGACGTCATAATAGGTACAAAACTTGGCAAAGCTACAAAATTTATAAAATAAGTAAAGTAGTAAAGTTTTCCTGAGATTTTAATTCATTTCTAGTGAAAAAAGAACGATCTATTTGATCAAAAAAATTAACGACCCAGAAAAGGGGAACCAAACAAAAATACAATCCGAAGTAGGTCGAAAGTAGCGCCACATTACAAGACTTATCGTTTGATCTCAGTACATAAAGCAGCCTTGTCCGTACTCCTTGAAGCGTGGACGCCAAACACGTGTTGAAGGTTTTTACGATATAACTGTACATCGTGTTTTGCAAGTAAGTAATAGTAGATTTTCTATTTGCTTATGGTACAACGGGAGGTAAGAGATAAATGTTTTATATGGAAAAACCGATAGACGATTAAATAACTGAGTAAAGCATACTATTCAACAACTTGCTATACCCTAGCAGGGTTCATGTTTGTGACTAAATATTTACTTTTTAAGAACTCCATTGTACAACATTAAAGCAAATAAAGAATTGAGTATTAAGAAAGTAGCTCTTAAATATAAAACACACATTTGTTGATAGTGTTCATGTATGGAATCATTCGCATTATGACTATTTATTATTTAATCTCTCGGTTTTCGAATTTATGTACGTTTATTCGGCACTTTTTCCGTGCTTCGGAACGCACGTTAAGCCGTTGGGCCCGGTTAATAGCGTTTAACACCGTAGATATTAGTCGTTAAGCCATGTCAGAGGCCTAGCGGCTTGAAAACTCTGATCTAATCTAGGATTGGATCTGGTTTTCCTTATGGGTTGCGGAGGCCAGATGGCAGTCGCTCTGTGTAAAAACGTACCCTCGTTCAATCACCTAGACTAGGTAGCCGACCCGTGAGATACGGGATCTTAATCTCTAGGCTTCTAGGGAGATGATTATTTTATCTCTGGTAGCTGTACCTAAGTGAGACGTTTAAAAGTTCTTTACGGTCCAAATCAAACAGTTTATCCTCCAAGCGTTCAACAAAGTACCGTGAGATAATACATACATACATACATATAATCACGCCTTTATCCCTAATGGGGAAGGCAGAGCGTAAACGACCTAAACAAAGGTCATTCCGCCACACCCGACAGTTTTGAGGGTTATTTAAGAAAGATTTGTAGGTATATTGCTGTAGTGACAGGTTGTCAGACCATCGCCTAAATTACAATATACTGAAACCTTCGGATCCCTTAGCTGGTTTTTACAGCATGCCCGGGAGGAAATGCAGCTGGCACACTCTATGTTTTTCTTTCGCTCCCAGTCCAGCATGGAAGAACCGTGAGATAATACCTATATAATAATCACAAAAGATAGTCCACAAACCGTGATTACTGTACTGTAGTTACCCGGTTTACAGTGTATTGTAATTTAGGCGATGGGCTGACAACCTGTCACTATAGCAATACACATTACAATCTAAAATTGCCCTCAATTTTTGTCAGACGTGGCGAAAGCGCCTTTTACGAGGAGTTTGACGCTCTGCCTACCCCGTAAGGGATAAAGGCGTGATTTTATGTATGTATGTATGTATGTAGTTACCCGGTTAAGACCAGGCGCGACACGACATATGAACACCGACATTACTGTCCAATGAACTCGGGTCGTGATGTGACGGTGGAAATATGATTACGAACGCTTTTAGCCATCATTATGTGCTCGTATTAGTACGTAGAGCAATGTACCCACTCATCCTTAATTATGCTATATATAACATCATACTACTCATTAATTGCTATAAATAGCAGAATCATAATGTATGAAAAAAAAAACAGGAAGCATTGCGTGTTGTATTGGGTTGCGAATCCATCGCCTTAATTAGAAACAATAACTGACCATCATCTCATCAGCTCCTCTACTGGTTTTTACAGAGTGTCTGGGAATAGAAACAGCTGGCACTTTCTATGGTTTTTATGTTTTTTTAATCTTGCAATTACCTAATCCAGCGTAAAAAAATAGTATTAGGTACAGCTTTGTCGATTTAAAAACTGCAGATATTTTTCAAGCGTCGAAATGATCTAATTAAAACATTAACGACTTCATGTTAAATTGTCTTCGCTTAGTTCATGCGTATTTTTCCTCCTACTCTATAAAAAAACCGGAAGCTAATTCGGTTCGTGCCTGCTTTATTGTCCCTTGCGGACGATTGACTTTTAACCTAATTTCATTTACAAAGTTACTCTTTGCTAGTATGTCTGCATTCCAAGAAGTCTCTTTATTCTCATTAACTACAAAACTTTGGCACGATTTGCGCGTAGAGCAAACACATTGATTGAACACAATTTTAATAAGTGACGTATTCAGGAGATTGTACCTATGATTAACAACTACAATATTCAACAACACAGACAGGAAAGCAGATATGTACAGGGTGTCCACTTGACGTGATTGAGATGAATAGAATGTTGATTGACCGCCAGCTATGCGAGCTAATATTAGAGTAGACTACACTACACGTGCCTGCGGGCACTGGTCGAACAACCTGATAGTGATACTCATATTCATCAAGTCAATACCCCCGCAAGCTGCAGTATACGATAATACAGTGAAAGTTGATGAATAAATTAGCCAGTTGTACAAAGTGTCGTCCGAAGCGACAGGTAAAAAAGAAATCCGTGTTTACCGCGGTTTGCATTCGGCCTGTTGTGTAGCCCAGGGCTCTTCCACCGGGTAAACGACCAGTGCAAATGAAAGTTAATAATTAATGTCATATTACTGACTGTTCATCACTCAACGAAGAGAAATTCTCTTTGAATACCAGATATTATGCAAATGTTTGGAGGAATACCTGCCGATCGCATAAAATACGGGAAAGTAGGTAATAGGATACCACTGGAGGCTGTCTTTTCAACCTAGCCTAGAAACTGTGATTGCAGTACATAAATAAAGCTGCCCCATGATTATGCTGGGAGAAAATAGGATACAAATATTGCAGTAACAGGTTCGCAAGTGGGCAGGTATAATAAAACGCTGCCAATACTTTACGGCGGTGTCACCGTTAGCTAGATTGAGGCAGGCCGGACCGCCGCCCGTCAACTTCGGTTTCAATTCGCTTTTCACCGAGCTCGGACTTCAACATTTCATCGGATTCATTTAAACCTCTACTCGTGCCTGACCCGACGCTCAATGCTAGCAAATCGGCCGGAACTTTTCCAATCTTTACGTTATCGTTACGCTCGGTGTATCGTGAAAAGAAAACTTAAAATCCACGTTTCATCAATAAATCTTTTGTGATACACTCTGAAAGGTGTTACCACAAAGTGTTACGTACAATCCTAGGATTGTTTTATCACACGGCCCTTGTTTGAAAAACCTTGTCCCTTGCACGTAGGTTTAGAATGAACAATTCAAATGACCTCTTTAATATACAAAGGTAAATAAATCTCTCGAAATATGATATTGTTTGGTTTGGCCTATTTGCCCAGTTCGTTGGAGTGTAAGATGCATTTGGCCTGGTTAATAGAGATATTTCGGCGTCGAAATGGCTGGCACTACTCACACTACTCATCAAGTCATTAGTATGCAATGTAGTCGTCAGTCATTTAACACCGTCTTATCTCGAACTCTACTTTCGTGTGGTCTTGACAAATATAGCGATTCCACTAAAAACGAGCGCACACGTTTACACTTCGAGAAAGTTATAGCGGTTTACTGAGATAAAAACATTCATTCGCAGCATCTCCACGTTCTTTATTATGATAACAATCGAGATTTTGTTTCAAAACACCGGTGTAATGGCCAAGTGTGCGTCATAAAACTCAATTCAACTCAGATGCTGACTCGATTATGTAGAGCAGTCGGCGCTTTGCGGTTATCGTTGATACCAATTCTTTTAATGTTCATTATTACGAGCAACTTGCGTGACTGGTTATACCTACTAGGCCAAAAAACTGGCGTCTTCAGTTTTTCTGTATTATTTCAGTTACGTTTTTTTGTCATCGCGCAGAAAACTCGTTTCGGCTTGAGCCTACAGCCAACTCGTCCTATCCATCACTTGTCATCTGATTGTGTCTCGTGATTTATACAGCAGCTTTAGATGTACGTTGATACGGCTCACCCACATTGTCTGTGACAGTAACAGCCACAGCAAGATCCCTGTGATCTATTGCGCTTTTACTTTTATTACACTATTGAACTTGTTGTTGATTTGTAGCAGTGGACATTGAAATTGTAGGTGTCTTGTTATCGCCTTCACCGAGGTCAGGCCTCGTTTCATTGGTAGCGGTCGAGGCTCGAATGTCGACGATTGTTATATGTACTAGGGCTTCAGTTTACTTTGCTTTTCTAATGCCCTTACGTATCATTTACTACGTCATTTGATTCTACTATATTACTTCCAGCGGTGTCACGTTACTTTGATCGGACCTTTGATCCTATTAATCCAATACTGCGTGTTTGATAAATAATAGCAAATATCCTTTGAATGAAATTGTCGTCTACGTAAGAAACCTGTGGTAGGTGGGAACGTGTTATTGAATATTAATAGTCATTCATGAAGTCGACTCGAGTTCTATTCAATTTAAATCCAGCATCTATTTCGATTGATGCCGCATACAGCCGGCCTACATAAAACACTATCTACATACCGGTTTCTTTGAAAGTGCAGTCGTAAAAGTTCAAAGTATAAAAGTAAAAGAGGAAAGCTAAAGATAAGATCAAAATCAGCTTAAGAAACTAGTAATTCCATTTGCAAATGACCGGCGGGTAAATTGACCGGCGGGTAAAATGACCGGCGGGTATACGGCAGGTTGCCGATTTGCAGTCAGCGACTCGAGAAATTGCATTGCGGCATTTTTGCCCGATCTTTTGTTTAATAAATCGCATGAACCTTAACTATAAAACTTTCTTGCTGTTTTCGTTTTAAGAAAGTATCGTATCAGGTAACGTATAAGGTTCTAGAATACTTTATCATACTCGGATGTCATTTTAATGGGATCCTACCTAACACGATATTTTTCCCGTAATTTTAGACCATTATTATTAGGGTATCTCTCACGGATTACACTGATAAAACATACATAGATACAATCACGCCTTTATCCCTAATGTGGAAGGCAGAACGTAATCGACCTAAACAAAGGTCGTTCAGCCGCGTCTGACAAAGTTTTGAGGGTGATTTAAGATAGATTTGTTATTGCTGTAGTGACAGGTTGTCATCTCATCGCCTAAATTGCAATATACCTCGGATCCCTTAGCTGGTGTTTACAGCATGCCCGGGAGGAAATGCAGCTGGCACATTCTGTTTTTCTCTCGCTCCCAGTCCAGCATGGAAGTAAATACACTGATAATAATGATACCTAATATAACTTTTCTTTCAAAATTAATTCCTTGCATCTTTTCCCACTATTCATTTCTGCCCTTTCATTAATTTATTTACCATTGGTTTATTTGCAAAGAAACAAGAAGCTGGTGTAATAAAAGTTATCTATAGCACTTGTAGCTTACAAACATTCTAGATAAAGCGCATAATGAGGATTAGTGCTGAAGATAAGAGTTAATAGAGTCTTTACGAGTTTTATGAGACAATGTTGCTATCAGAATAGCTAAAGTTACTGAACTGCAAAATAAAATGAAATGAAAGTAGGAAAGCTTGTCAATGTTACAATATGGCATGTTTAGTTTTTACAACTATGTCTTTACAACAGGGAGCGATACAAAAACATAGAATGTACCAGCTGCATCTCCTCCCGGGCATGCTGTGAGAACCCGCTCAGAGATTCGGGGGTTTTAGTATATTGTAATTTAGGCGATAGGTTGACAACCTGTCACTACAGCAATATACAGTTCTATCTGAAATAACCCTCAAAACTTGTCAGACGTGGCGGAACGACCCTTGTTTAGGTAGTTGATGCCCTGCTTTTCCAATGAGGGATAAAGGCGAAATTTATGTATGTATGTTACGTAATTTTATTCACAAAAATTAGGTACCAAAAGTCTGGCAGCATTTCAGATATAGGTATCTGAAATCTTAGTTCAAGAAGTACAGTACCTATGTATGTAAATGTATTGGGCAACAGAATTCGATGTCTTACGCTAAGTCAATTATCGAAATATTAAGGTTGCAGCACCGATTATCGAACATTTAACACTGTTGCGAATGCAAATTCAATTCACCTTAACGTGGATTACCGTCGGATGTACAAAAACTGTTTAAATAAATACTCAACGCGGAGTCAAGGCCTCCAGCTCAATTGTACTTTGATTACATGGTTCTGATTTGAAGGTACTGCACAGTGGTACTATAGTTGTAAAAGTTGCGTTAATTACTCGAATACAACTCACAATGAAACTGGTAATTAAAATACACAAAAGGAACTGTGAACCATTTTCGAATAAACCAAGATAAATTATGCCAGTGTGAAGTCAAGAGAAATTTTATGGTAGGACTGATACAAAATGGACAATGCCTGCCCTGATTCTGAAAGGAATTGTTTATATTTTCTTTCTAAAGTAAAGAAAATATTTCACCGCCCCGGGCAAAGCAGAAATCCTTTGTTTTGAAAAGAAGCATCTGCCGTAAACAACTGCAAAAGCGAAGTGCAGGGAGCAACCGCGTAAACAGGATGTTCCTTGCTCTGCAGACTGTAAACATTGCGCGAATTCTCATCGAGTTTGGAGTCATGAGTAGCACATTTAGCAGGTGTGCTCATCGTACCTTGAAGACAACCTGCCAGTACTGCCAGTACAATGCTACAGGGGAATTAGAAACTGCCAGACCAAACGGAGTGTTTGTAGTATAAATCAATATTAGCGGACCGCACTGGTGTTAACCGGATTCAGTAGATTGAAAACGGTACAATGGAAGAGTAGATGATTAATAAATCACTGGCCGAGGTGGAAAGGATTCAGTTCGTAGCTGCATTTATAGGTAAGTCAGGTAGAGTGGATTGGTTGCTTATAGCGAATAAAGGAAGAAAATAATGATGACTAGGCAACTTCTTAATGATTTCTTTTTGCGATCCCTAAAAAAAAATGCTTTTTGCTATCCTCTTTCATTTTACGTTTTAAATTAAGGAATAAACGTTTGTTAAGAAAAATCGCTCTGCACAGGAAAACCCAAATACGTTTATAGGGATCAATAGGACTGGCATGTACTCATCATACAAAAGCCCTCTAAAACCATTAGAAGAAAACGGTCATTGAGTGATCGAGAACATAGGAAATAGCCCAAATCTAGAGTCCAAAATATTGACTTTGCGATAGCAACAAGACCTTTGAAGACCCAAACCAAATCAACACACGAATATAGGTCTAATGGAAGTTATCAGTAAGGCCAGCCAATGCATCAGTACGTGACGCATGTAGCTTGCTCAATCGATAACCTTGCCATTTGACTGGGACAGTTTGATTTGTGCTTCCTGGTTTCATTCTGTTAGTTACTTATTTGAGGAAACATGAACGATTTCTATGTAAGGAAGAAAAAAATTGGTGCCAGAAATTTCTCTAACTTTCGAATTTGAAACTTAGAGAATTTTATTTGATACATACATACATACATAAAATCACGCCTTTATCCCTTACGGGGTAAGCAGAGCGTGAAACGCCTCCTAAAAGGCGCTTTCGCCACGTCTGACATAAATTGAGGGCAATTTTAGATTGTATTGTGTATTGCTGTAGTGACAGGTTGTCAGCCCGTCGCCTAAATTACAATACACTGTAACCCTCGAATTCCTTTTGCTGACACCATGCCCGGGAGGAAGGGCAACTGGGACATTCTATGTTTTTCTTTCTCTCCGTGTCCAGTATGGAAGATTCTATCTCTCCCAGTCCAGTATGGAAGATTTATATAATAAGAAGATTTTATTTGATCTGGCATTAAAATGTTACAAGTACCTAATCTACGATTCACCTTTTGAGAAAACTAGCTTGAATTCTGGGGGGACGTCAAGTTTAAATTTGTGGGCTGAAGTTTCTGTAGATCTCGAATTTGGAGCCGAAGTTTAAGAAGTTGTATACGTTCTACAAATTTACCTATTAACAGTTTCTTGGGAAGTAAATAAGTAACACACGCAATATTATCGGCAAACCTGTAATACGCGTATCTTTTTAAGTATGTTACGATTTCTTGTTCTTTCGTGTGATAAGATAGACAATATAATACTACGTACCATCATATACAAAATTTACATACATACATACATATAATCACGCCTTTATCCCTAATGGGGTAGGCAGAGCGTAAACTACCTAAGCAAAGGTCGTTTCGCCACGTCTGACAAAGTTTTAAGGGTTTTTAAGATAGATTTATACGTATATTGCTGTAGTGATAGGTTGTCAGCCCATCGCCTAAATTACAATATACTAAAACCCTTAGATCCCGTAGCTGGTTTTTACAGCATGCTCGGGAGGAAATGCAGCTGGCACATTCTATGTTTTTCTCTCACTCCCAGGCCAGCATGGAAGCTTACAAAATTTATAACTTGTTAAAGTGCATTTAGTGCACTCATGTGTTAGAATGACTATTAGGTACTAGACGTCGGTCCCGGTCGCTGTCTTTGATAGCGGTTGTTACTCAAACCATGTCAGAGGCCTGATAGTTGTGACACTAGGCGGTTAAAAACTCTGACACCAGGGTTCATCGGGTCGATAGACTCGATACCCACTCGAAAGAAGAAGAAGACTAGACAAAAAGTAAAGTCAAGTATCTATCACAAAATAACTTCTGATAAAGAACTAATGATTCGATAAGAAATTATTTAATGTAACTATTTGCTTTTCAAAAAATTAAAAAATCTACTCAAATAAAAATACAAACTTAAAGTTGAACTACCGTCATATTCGGCTTTACTTACGTACAGTCGATGCTATAGACCGTGTAATCTATGCAGTATGTAAGTATGTATAGTTTCTTCCATGCTGGACTGGGAGCGAGAGAAAAAAATAGAATATGCCAGCTGCATTTTGTCCCGGGCATGCTGTAAAAATCAGCTAAGGGATCCGAGCGTTTTAGTATCTATATTGCAATTTAGGCGATGGGCTGACAACCTGTTACTATAGCAATATGCCTACAAATCTATTTTAAATTACCCTCAAAACTTTGTCAGACCTGTGATTAGATCGTTTACGCTCTGCCTACCCCATTAGGGATAAAGGCGTGACTATGACTATGTATGTATGGAAGTAGGTCAGATATTAGGCCCGGCTGTCCAAATGGAACGCCTAACGTGCAAAATCGCTGACCTAACATCCGGCCGCCCCACGCTACCGTATATCGTCAATTTTGAAGTATTGAAACTGCTTATATGACGGAAAATTGTCGAGTAGTCAGGTCACTAGTGTGGTGCTTACCTAATCTTTGAAGAGAAGCCTATTTTTAAAGTGTCTTCGTAATATCACAGGTTCTGCTCAGTATTTCATAGCGATTTACTTCTTACTCCTATACACAAGAGTGCCAAAGTGACTGACATAGCATAATGGATCAGTAAACTGAAGTGAGAACAAATCAAGAACAATAAACTTAAGGTTGTATAAGATCACGAGCAAAGCTGATACTAAAAGGAGATTAAAAGTTAAAGGCCAGAATGAAGCTTGGTCAACCGAAATGGTCACATGTGAATTATCGATACAGACTTTGATGTATCTGAGAACTAACGAATAGCTAAAAAAACAAAAAAAACAAAATTGAACTGTTTATTTCAAATTGATGCTCATTACATTTGTTTTAGTTCGACATCAAATCTTAAAATTAAAGTTTTAAAAAAAAAAGTGCTGTTACATATAACATGCTAAAAGAAGTGAAAAACATATATATATTAGCAGTACTTAACTACGTAACAAAAACAGTAAAGCAAAGCAGTGGCTCCCACACTAGGTCTTGCCTGAAGATTATGTTAGTCGTGCAATTTTAATAAATTTTCATTAAATGTCATTTCATTAGAGATTATTATTAGTTTTAATTTATTATTGTCTTAATTATCAAGTTAGTTTTAATTTAGTTGTCCTGCTGACGGTCCTACTGAGGCGGTTTGGGGTTTAGCTTAACATTTCCCCTGAGTGTTTTTTTAGGTTTTAAGAACAATTCGTTTAGTTTATTTTTAACTAAACTATACTTTTTATTATGGAGTTATTTTACTAGGGATTTTGGTAACACATTGTAAGTACTCTACGTATAAAAATAGGTGACTCCATAGTATACTAGTATGTATACCTAATTGAATTTGACCTACATATACAATTAGGGATAAAGGCGTGATTGTATATATGTACATATACATCCCAAATTAAATACTATCGAATTGTTTCAAATCGTTGTTAAACTCAATCGCCGAGACCCCATGGATATCTCTTTTATTAATATGTTTACCAGTCAAATCGGCTGAAGAGATATTCCCGCATGTTGTGGAATGACGAACATGTGGCAAATGTTTGAAAATTCATCGGACATAATTACATTCTCGTACATACATGTAATCACGCCTTTATCCCTAATGGGGTAGGCAGAGCGTAAACGACCTAAACAAAGGTCATTCCGCCACGTCTGAAAAAATTTTAAGGGATATTTAAGAATGATGATAGATTTGTAGGTATATTGCTGTAGTGACATGTTGCCAGCGCATTTTGCCTCCTTAACTGGCACATTGTGTGTTTTTCTTTCGCTCCCAGTCCAGCACGGAAGTACATAAATTCTTACACTCTCAAAGTAAGTAAAAAAACTAAAATCCACCTCGTGGGAATGAATGTTGCGAATGTAGTGAGTCGTATATTAGGGGACGAGGCAACACGCATCCAACTAGGTCGCTCACGGCGCAATCTGACTGATTTACGAACCGCTATCCGTCACTGACTGCTACATTAATACCTTTAGGCACCTACTGACATTATTAGATATATAATTTCACAAAATGTTATGATTTTTTATAAAAGTCCCAATCATTTCCCCTCTAATTTTCCCTCATAAAACAATATCAAATAGGTTCTTAGGTATGAAAGGCAGACCAAAATTAACAAACTTACTTTATTACTAGGCTTCACTCGCATCTGTGCCCACGTCAAGTGGTAGTGTGTTACGTTCATATAATATTGACACCTACCTACAGTGTAGATATAAATAGTGCTGGTAGAGCGAAAGTTTGAACTTTGTCTCTCGAATTTTGGGCTAAAATTAACTCCCTTGTTATACAAGCTAGTTTATCTACTGGCGTTGTTTCAATGTTGTCTATTTCTATTTTGGGACCTTATGTCTGTTTTAGATTAGTTTGGATCTAAACTTAATAATCCCATTATGTTTTACTTTGTCATTGCTATTTACCAAACAAGAGAGTATCATCTTCTCTTTTACAATGGTAGTCGGAGTGACAATGGATGAGATAGAATACCTAGATCGTATATTTTGAAAACATTGTACCTAATGAATGTACCTATTAAAATTTATAATTGATAATATTAAATCAAGACTTTGAACAAGTTAAAATGACAACTTCATACAACATAAATAAACACAAAAATAAAAATAACAACTTCAGTAATCATTATACAATTCAATATTTTAATTTATTTTATTTGATGTGTGTATCGTGTTGTATATCAGTACTACATTATGTGGTTTAAAGGAACGCAGTTCTTTTTTTTACTATAATTCTTTCTGAAATCATCGTGAGATTTACCACATTACTCTTGTTTACAAAATAGTTTCTTGCTACAAACTAAGACCTTAGGTTTATAATTAGTTGCGACAGAACATGATGTCATTAAAATAAAAACAGAGTGTGGTGAACAAGAAATATTGTGGTTTCAACCTATGATGTCATATGTCTAATAACGTTAAAACAACAAAACAAAAAGTCCTTTATTCTTTTGACATAGTATTGCTGCTGGAAATGGAAACACAATGTAGCAAAATCTAACGTGAAGATTTATTATTAAAACAAAATAAAGCAAGTAATTGATAAATAATATGCTTGCCATTTGAAGATGTAGAAAAGCATAAATACTTATTTTGGGCACAAATTTTGTTTCCTCCAATATCTAAATAAGTAAATAGTTCGCTAATGAACTCGCAAACATATTTTGAAGTAAATCTTGCGCTAACGATGCATTTGGGTTTGCAAATCGGGCTACTATAAGGCTTATTCAAAGTCACAAACACAACAAAAATGAACTGTAAGAATGTAGTGTGAAACAAAACTTTTAAAGAAACAGTGTTATGTCAGAACATAAAACTAAAAGACGTCGACGACGAGAAAGTGCAGATTTTAAAACAAGTTTCAAAACTGTAACAGATGCTTCGAATCTTGAACAATAAACTTTAGAAGAAGTTGTTTTACATAAGAAAATGTAAGTAAGTTAATTCGATTTCGGAATCTGAATACCCATTTGGGATTATAAGTATAATAAAGAATCATAAGCCGATAAGTGTACGTGACAGAGTATCATAAACATCGTCTAAGTATACATTATTATGGAACAGTAATCGTGGGAAATATTGTCTTTCAAAGCCCTTTTATCTTAGCGTCGCGTCTTTTCGTTACTATTTAGCCTTCTTTGTTTACTTTCTGCCTGTATTAGACTTTTCAAAAGAGATGCAATGTAACCCCTGCAAGGAGTTTCTTACGCCTTACTTTGTGTAAGGATATTGGATGTCGCTCAAACGATGTATTTTTATACCTCTAGCTCAGCTAAGAGAGGGTTTGGTTACGTTGTCGCGATAACGATGTAAAAATCTTTATCGTTGATTTATGTGGATGACGTGCATATCTATTTCCTATACTAAAATTTATTTAGCAGGAAACTCTGTAGTCATCTTTTGAGTAACTTTTCCTAACAATGTTTTGCAGTTACAAGTAATGTATTGGGAAATGATTTCTCGTCAATACAAGCGTCCAAATCGCAAAACCAACAGGAAGGCACATTTTTTGCTTAGAGCGGAACATGTCCTACAATCGATGTAAATGCACATATGCCATTTTGCACGTGGTGTGTTTTTGTCTTCCGTTTTAGAAACATCAGGTGTTGAAACAGCGTCATTTGGATCCTCTAAGCAATTAGATTAATATTCAGATATTTTTAAGTTAAAAGACTTAAAATTTAAATGAAGATTTGCTTTACAAATTAGGAGTTTGTCAGTTTAATGAGCTTTTTATTTCTTAATGGATATTCTGAAGATTTAACTTCATTAAAAGAGACATCAAATTTGTTGAAATAGAGTGGATCATAGTTAAACTAATCCTAACACAGTATTGTGATGTTCACTATTCCTAACTCAATCTGAGCAACAAACGCCTAGTCTAAAAATAAAGCATACACCAACTCAGCGGAACCAGGTCCTTGACACAACATTTTAATGAGCTAATTTAAAGTTTGTACAGAAGGTACAGTTTCCCATAACGCTACGTGCCCAGCTGTGGAGTGCACCTTGCATCCAAGTGGGGGTGTACGTTCCCACACCACCCCACAACCCCACATGTGCCACGAATCTGTGCCCTTAAAACAACCAGCAGAACAAGACCTCCCGGGCCATCAAATCCCACGCTATCTACATCCCCAGCTACATAACTCTTTGAAGTGGAGAGGTCTTGCTGACTGGATAGATAGTATGAGAACGTCTCTCCTCCTAGTTCACACGCACCCTCTCACTATTTATGTCTGAACTTTAGCATTCGAGCGGAAAAGTATTGGTTTGATATGTAATGAGACGTGAAAGTAATTCCTCGACTGTGAAGTGTTTATGCGAGTGGTAAGTGATTATTACCTTGTCTAGTTTAATTAGTGTTTGCAAAATTCCCTATACCGTATTCCCTGAAGTCGTTAGCGTTATTTATTTCAACATGTTGTTTATTGGATGGCATACCTAATGAAAGTAGAGCATAATCAGTACTTAATCATCTGTGCCGAACTACTTAAAAAACCGATACCTACGTATATATTATTATTATAGCTAGCCTACTAGATCCCACTGCTGGGCAAAGGCCTCCCCCGCGGTCTTCCACTCATCACGGTTCAATGCAACCTCAGTCCAATCTTTCAGATAGGCGTCGAGATCGTCACGCCACCTTTTCCGGGGTCTACCTCTTCGCCGAATATATACGTTTAGAATTTAATTCCAATGAATGAAATACATCTCGAAACACCTCTGATAGTACATGCACGCAAATAAATAAACCGATTACAAAATGCTAGCACAAAATATTTATACCTCGAAACTGGGGCATTGCCAAACGATGTGATGTGTGAGGTACACACGAGTCTCCGTAGGAAGGAAATGGAGGCTAATTCATTACAGAGGATATCAGATGTTGTGAACAACTGATGATTAATGAAAGCATATATTTTACAAAGATAAATATTGTGTTTCAAATAGAAAACCTAAAAGCACCTACGTATTTCTAAAAAAAATACTACTTAGGTGCTAGTTAAGATGTGTTAAACTTAAAATATTGCAGAGGATAAGCGTTTTGATATCACATTTAAGATTCGCAAGTAAATGTTTGAAATCCATTTGCCACCAAAAGAAGAGTCTCATGTTAGGGGTTTCGTATTCAATTTTATATGAAATCTTACAAATTGCTTGAAAAACACAAAACAAGCTGGTTTCTAGAAAACTGTACCTTTTTATTTAGAGTCATGTCAGTACTAACCGACACATTCGGTCATTCGTGTTTCACTGTAAGCTGGCAGACGGAACGAAATAAAATTTTCTTCCTTAATAACTCCCTTTGCAACTGTGCACCCGGAACATTTTAAGTAAATTGAATTAAATGTGTTTTTGCTGTAACCGGGCCAAGAAATTCTTTGAAACCAGCGAATTGTTGGGTAATTGGAAAAACTGTTTTTAAACTACCCCGCCCGAGGGTTGAACTTTTATGACGTGATCGTAAATAGTGGAAATTATGAAAAACACAGGTGAATTTTACTAAAATTTTCGTGCTCTGCAAGTTTTCCTTATTTGAAATTTTCTTTTTTTACATAACTTTGCATTCACGCGATGCTAATTTGTATTATTTGGCATAATAATCAGTTTTTCACGGATAGGTCTTCGTTGCGGTCCAGCGTTTTTTTTGCATTTTATTATCACGCTGCACACAATAATAGCTAGATAAGTAAGAGTCGATTTCAGATTATCCAAACAAATTAGTTTTATGTGCTTGTATGGCGACTACGACCCATGTGGTGGCGTTATTGCTGTTAAGCAAGTCTCTGAAACTTGGTCTTAGCATGATATGAAACCAGCAGTAACCAAAATTTACACCATGTGTACCTACTAGCAATTATATCCTTCTGTGGTTTAGTGGCGCGGGATATGGGTCAGTTTTCACTTGCCGGCCGTCGCCCGATGTCCTGTAAGCCTCTAATGGCTGTTACGTACGACCCATGTGGTGGCGTTATTGCTTTTATTGCTCTTGCTCGTTGTTTTTGATGCGTTTTTGTCACGTGTACGCAATTGGAGAGAGAAATTAGGAACAATAATTAATGAGAATTTTTGAAAGGGGGAGCGAGCAATGTTTTATAATCTAACTGTAGAAACCAGGTGGTGCAGAAATCAATATTTTACTACGATTCTATATTTGTTATGGCCGTACTAAAGCACGCTTTTGCTAATGAAAAGTTACGGAAGTTTTACAGATAGAGCTTCGCTACTGCTGATATACCAATGAGTTTTTTTTTGAGAACCATCTTATCTAACTCACCGATTCAATCCACGTTTTGATGACGTAATCTGTAAAAGAAAAAATACAATTTAGATTATTTCGAAACAAAACTTTAGCTTATAAGGGTAAACTTATGTCAAGCGTCCACTATTTATCAAATAACGTTTTAGTATCTAATTTATCGCTAGCTGTCCCTTGGCTATCATAAAACTCAAAATTCTGAAGGTTATTAAATTCTAAATGCCTCATAAAGTTTTTACGAGTTCATTCAGCGAGCTAAAGTTAGAAAACAAGAGGATCTCTAGCAGACGTTGAGTTCCCAACTAAAAGTAGGAGTCAGTAATGAGTTCAACTTTAGTTGCTTCAACTACGAGTAGCAGCAGCTTCGCGCTACGAAGAATTTGGAAACTCAGATTGCAAAGGACTAATGCTTTTACAAGAAAACTTTCGCTCGCATCCTACTATAGTTTTTTTTAGCTTCCTCTGTGTAAATAATAAAGTTGTGTTCACTTTATGATGCCTCCACAAAAACACGTCTTCTTCCTTCCATTTCGGAATCAGTAATTTATACCCTCGACTACTATTCACAAAACTTCTGAATCAATTCTGTCACCCATAACTACAAGGTAAGTGAATTGAGGATCAACTTTTGATTCACTTATAACTTATTCTCGCCTCAAAGAAGTAGTATATAAGTTCCGAAGGCGGAATATGCCATTCTCTCCGCGTAGATACGTAAAGTATATCCCAAGTTTTACCACAACTTGGAAAAGCAGGTGCAGTAACTTATTGAGGCTAGAAAATAATTTAATGGCCTTAAGAGGTCGTAAAGAAAAGAAACCACCACATTTGCGGTCAAAACATTCTACGAAGTGAGGAAAACACCGCGGAGAATGTAAAGATAAAGCGTAAGGCTGCGTTTCCACCAGAGCTGTGCGAGGATAGGTAGCGAGGGATGTGTTTTCAAACAACCAATAGGATCGCTCTATTTACCTCGCCCCGCACAGCACAGCTCTGGTCAAAACGGCTTTTGCCCGTACAAAACATGCGAGAGATGTGTGCTAGGAATGTGTGCTAAGAATAGGCCGCCGATACATTTCACCGCTTAGCAACGCATCCTCGTGCGGCATTTTGACACATTAATGCGCAATTTGACAGCTCTGCTACACATCCTCTTACGACACGTTTTCCTCGCACAGCTTTGGTGAAAACACCCACACATTTTTACAGCACAGATAGACATCCACACACGACACATTTCCGTCGCCTATCTCTGGTGGAAAGGCAGCCTAAAGTCATTAGGAGGTGAGAATTTGCCTCGATAATAATGAGACTTCTCATAATAACAAAGAAAGCATCACACATTCATCTTGCAAACATAACCGTATATTCTGAAGGAAAACAAAGAAAAGTAACCACGAAGGTGTCTGTTCGAGAGAAAGTAAATACCACAGACATGGTAAACACACGATTTCATGGGGGACGTCACGTAAATAAAACAAACGAAGATCAATCGCCAATTCGGCTACGTCTGTCCACAATTCCACATGCAAGACTAAATATAGCGGTGCCCTGGAGCCGTAGGCTGCGGTGTCATCTCTATAAGTGGAAACGAACGCACGTAGGTACCTAACCCACGGCAATGTTTACATTTATATTTAGAAGACATTGCCCGTCTGCTCATCTAACTAGATTAGATAAGTGGCAGTTGCCATGAACTACCAGGAACGTAATTTAACACCACTGAGGACCTTTCTTACTATTCGTGTTTCCATCTGCATATTTTACGTAATTCAATCTACCTTCCTTTATAAAAGTATCCCTGAGTGCAGCTTACTTTTTCATGCAGAAATATTATACGGCTAAAAGAGTTCGCTTGTCGTATGCAAAGTATGAAAATTGTAACAGTGGTGCTTTTCATATAGCCCGGCTCGGGCATTGAATCAGCTTAAAAGGGATTTCCAGGTCTGGTTAATAGGAACGAGCTACAAAATAGATTTACGTCCTGGTTTTAACGAGCCTAATTAGTGGCTAGACGGGGATAAAAAGATTAGTCTGTGTTCATTTACTGCACGTACTCTGAATGGTTCCTACAACACGATTGTGGTTTGTTTTTTAAGTATTGTATTAGTGAAATAAACTGCTATCAGATTAAAAAAAGTGTATAAACGTGTAGTGGTACAAATTAGTCATAATAATTAATAACAAACAAGAAAATAAAGGGAAAACATGCTAATTTCTTCTCTATCGACTCGATGGATTCTATTCTTTGTTATCGCTACATCGCTAGCAAGCACATGTATCTAGTTTTGTGTATTAGTCGATCATTACAAGTATTCTATGTAGGTATGTTACTCGTATAACATTCTCTATGTAGCAGAATAAATTGCAGAGTCACTATTTACAGTGTGCGATCAATTTCACTAAAGCTGGATAGGCCGTCTGGCAGCCTTCCGGGATCTAACGAGATCAAATCACGAGATCCTAGCTGCCAGCCGGGCGAACGAAGGATTGGTAACATAGTCACATAGTTTTGTATAAAACTGATAGTTCTTTGATATCAATTAAACATGTAATATTCTGTTATTGATTTGTACTACTTATTACTTATAATTATTACTTCCATGCTGGACTAGGAGTGAGAGAAAAACATGGGCATGCTGTAAAAATCAGCAAGGGGATCCGAGTGTTTCAGTATATTGCAATTTAGGTGATGGGCTGGCAACCTGTCGCTACAGTAATATACCTACAAATATATCTTAAATAACCCTCAAAACTTTGTCAGACGTGGCGGAACGACCTTTGTTTGGGTCGTTTACGCTCTGCTTACACCATTAGGGATAAAGGCGTGATGATATGTATGTATGTTTATTCTGTTATTGATTTGTAAATAAAATAAGTTTAATTCAGTTGCAATTTGACAGCATTATTGTGGCCTAGTTATGTTTTGATGGCTCCATTCACAATTTTACCGCTTATTGGGAATTTAATCTTACTTAAACATTGACTGTTGATAATATTTGTTCCAAGAACTCTACATAAAAATACTTCAAGTAAGTCGAAAGCTTCGAGAGTTGAGAGTTATTCCATGAATAAACAATCGTAAGTTCATTAGAGGAAATAGGTAGTGCTTTAGTACTAATGGCGACGCAGTTTAATACCCACGCTTTTTTAATATTCTAGACTAGCTTAAGTGATACTTAATATTCAATGAACCCTTTAGACAATCTAATTTATTTTATTCCTTCTTACAGACAAGAATAAGACTGGTGATTTATGAAAAACTTTTTTTTTTCTTTTTCTACTGAATCTTTAATAAAAAATTGAGAAATCTGTGTACGCCTTAGGTACATAAGAGTGCATTGTTGGTGACATACGCTCACAAAAGAATATTTCCTAGAACCGCTCAACTAGTTAATAGAGTTTAACGAATAAAGCTTTATTGTTCTCGGTCCTTCAATTATTGTTTACGACTTGACGGACCCAGTTTATTAATGCTCATAATATATTCCTGTGGGATAGAGATGGATATAGGAGATTGTATAAGTAGGAGAAGGATAGACAAAGGATATATCTTGCGTAAGCGACGTGAGATGTACGTGCGAACACTAACGTGACACCTCCGGAGGGAATTGTTAGTTATGGAATACTTATTTGGGGCAATATCATGAAATATTTATGTATGCAGAGGACCAAAGGGTCTTGTTGTACTTTGAGGAAGACGACACTGAATTATGGCGAAAAAAATGCTTTATAAATTAGCTATTCTATTTCCGTCTTACTACCATCAACAAGAAAAAAATACAGGTTAAATTATGATATTTGAGTGTCCTAGAAATAGTGCGAAATGTAAAGTTTTATGGCAACAGGAAAAAGCACTTAAATAAACCGTTTTTCTTGTAGTTATTACTGTCGTCTTCCATTACGTAAACGTTTATTATTCAGTTTTATTATTATTGTTTTCAACTTTATGAGGATATTTCCTGTAAACTTGCATAATGTGAGAATGTTTTTTACAGGGTCAAAAGTTGTTATTTTCTTCATGTAGAATAATATTTATTATTTTCCTGAGGATAGAAGAACTAAATGAACAATAATTTATTTATAAAAATAAAACTGCTCGCTTATCAATTAACTTAACAACCTTTGGTGTTGAAAATAATAATAGGAACAAAACACCATTAATTATAACTACACACATAATCACGCCTTTATCCCGAATGGGGTAGGCAGAGCGTAAACGATCCAAGAAAAGATCGTTCCGCCACGTCTGACAAGTTTTGAGGGCTATTTTAGATTGAAATGTGTATCACTATAGTGACAGGTTGTCAGCCCATCGCCTAAATTACAATATACTGAAACCCTCGGATCCCTTAGCTGTTTTTTACAGCATGTCCGGGAGGAGATGCAGCTGGCACATTCTATGTTTTTCTATCACTCCCAGTCCAGCATGGAAGCAATTCTAACTAATGTATGAATATTTTTTCGTAAGTAGATTAAATACAATTAATTACACAATAAAATGCCGACAATGGCTGCAATTACGACGTTCAATGGGAGTACTTTCAGTGTAACAATAGGTAACAGCCTATCTACAGTCATACACACTATCCGTTATACCTCAGCTATCATTTAAAACAAAGCCTGAGGTTTTCCGAGGTATAATGTTATTCATATTAGACTGTACAATCGCTGGGAAGTAGCCACCGGAACAAGAGGTCTGTTCTTGTTTAGTGAATGGAAGTAGATGTGTGCTGTATGGACAAAATTACATTGTAAGTACGTACCTAAGTAATGTGTTAATTCACATGGGATTGCGTGAGGTGTAATGGGTAAATCAAAGCCTTTGAATGAAGGTATTATGGGTGGTTAAATTAAATTATTCAGTGAATTTCAGTACGGTCTCTCACTCTCTAAAAAATCTGCCTTGATTCTTAGAATATTAAAAGCCTTAACACAGCCGCTGTTATGATAAGCCCAGATTACATAATTTATTATCAAACTAAATATACTCGTAATTATCCACCTGTACTTATCGTTCCCAAATTGGTCGCCATAAAAAATCATATTCGGTCCCCAAAGACTAACATTTTGGCACTCCCTCATCCATCCTTATCACTGCATTTTAAACCTTATTTCCTTGTAATAGCAGTTAATTTCCCTTACCCGTCGAACTGCATGGGGCCCTGCTGCGCACGCGCCACGTTTCCGGTGCCTCGTTGTGCAAGCCGGAAGTGCACGATACTATCTACTTCTATAGTGGGATATACGCTGAGTTCATTATGTTCATCATTATAGTGGTACTTGGGTAGAGGATGTTGCTTGTAACGTGACTGAGCAGTGAAGTAGCTATACAGTTTTATAGGATCTACATATTTGTTTTCGACGGTGAAAGCAAAAAAATGCAGATCTACAGCACCAACTCTTTTTGCAATTGATCAATCGTGTCATTCTTGAAAATAAAAAAGAAAATGAGTTAGGTATAATACAACCTCATATCTAAATGGTGTATAAAGTAGGTAAACAGATATTGACATAGATACGAAAGATGTAGATACAAATAAATCAACAAGTTAAACCAAAATAAAACCTATGTTGATTGATGATTTATATAACTGAAATCTTATTCGTATAGTTAACTTAATGAAGAGCTTGTTAACGCTTAAGCTACATACTTTGCTCGGGTGATCTCATCGAACACTTTTTGCTCACAAAGCTCCTCGCCAGTTGCCATACTCAATTGATAGGTACTTTATGACTTGACTCTACGTTGATGATACCTATCTACAAGGCTACAAGCACATGCTGATTTGGAAATATAACACGTTTGAGTACAGAAGGCAAACGCATTCTACCTATATCCCTGAACTTACTGACCTATTGAACTTATCAAGCTTAAATTTACTCACGTGTCTGTAATTTATCGTTGTTGCCTATTCGCCAAACCCATTGTGTATGTTTATCCTCCATACATTCGACGCTAATGTCTAAGCCTGGCACGCGTTTCATCGATTTACTGGTCTATTTTGGATGTGATCCCCAGTTTTACGGTGTATACCGGTCGTTGTGCAGTCCAAATCTCCTAACGTATGCTTCTGTGTATAATAGGATGAATTGATTAAAAAAACGGAATAAATGTACACGTGACGAAAGATATGTTTATCCTCCATACATTCGACGCTAATGTGTAAACCTGGCACGCGTTTTATCGATTTACTGGTCCATTTCGGATGTAATCCCCAGTTTTATGGTGTATACCGGTCGTTGTGCAGTCCAAATCTTCTATACATAAGGTTCTATGCAACAGGATGAAAAAAAAACCGAAATTCTGCAAACGTACACGTGTCGAAGATACACGTGTCGAAGACACACGTGTCGTAGATTTATCAGTAATAGATTTTCTGCAAGTGGAAAATATATTTAATAGAAGTAAATAGAGATTTTAGATTACTAGATTTTGTAGCCAGTCCGTTCGGTGTTTATAGGGTGTAAACTAGGGGTAGTTAGTACCTATCTACCTACACGTATAAGATTGTGTATAACTGCACTGAGTCATCAGATTATTATACGAAATCGAAACTGCAAATACACAAGTGCAAGTGCAAGAGTGCACGAGTGTCTGAATTGGATTTTACTGTATTCCGAAGAAGCTATCCGGGTACTATCATGATTTAAATTTTTCTTTTATTGGTCCCAGTTTAGCATACATACATACATATAATAACGCCTTTATCCCTAATGAGGTAGGCACAGCATAAACTACCTAAACAAAGGTCGTTCCGCCACGTCTGACAAAGTTTAGAGGGTTATTTAAGATAGATTTGTAGGTATATTGCAGTAGTGGCAGGTCGTCAGCCCATCGCCTAAATTGCAATATAGTGAAACCCTCGGATCCTTTAGCTGGTTTTTACAGCATGCAGCTGGCACATTCTATGTTTTTCCATCGCTCCCAGTTCACCATGGAAGATAAGATAAGTCCAAGAGAAGTACCTACCTATACCTGTAAATTTCCAATCCCATTAGTATTTTAACACCCTGTAGTACAATTAATTGGACCGTTGTTCCGGTGTCCATTGTTACCAGCCTTCGTTTGTTATGGAAATGTGGGCTTTATTTCCTTTCTAAAAATAAACGGCAGCCATATTTGCTTTACTCTGTTTTATCATTGCCTCTTGTTTTTGAAACGTGGAAGAGCAGCGGTCTTTGTAAATAAAGTGTTTTGCATTTACGGATAGTTCATGGAATCACGCAGTTTGTTTAATGTTGGGCATAAGGTAGCTAATTATAGAAATAGAAGCATTAATCATAGAAATGTTACCTAAATCTATGACATATACGAGCTCTTCTGGCTTGGACCTTGGACTATAATCAAATAATTTCGCTTCAAATATCTAACCTAAAAGTTAGACTTTTCCTTGACTTCACAAATTAATTATCAGTAAAGTAAATAAACGCAATTCATTAAAATGTTCAATCTCTAATACAAATATTTGGGGAGTCTAGAAACAAACTTAAGTATAATATGACATGATCATTATGACATTAGTATTTTGACATTAATTGAATAAATAACTAGGGCTCGTATTTATAAAGCGATCTCAAGATTGAGAGCGATATTTAGTTTGGATTTGACAGGCCATTTGATACTGAAATGGCATTTCTGATACGAACTCAAACTCGTTCTCACTCTCAAGTGCTGATTATAAATACGGGCCTAGAAAACACTAAATTCAATAGTATAATATTGTTCTGATGTCGTTTCAAATAATCTGAACTGTATCTGATTCTTATATAATTCACGCAACTGCCAGTAACTTCGCCATAAAAATAGGAAAGCCTACGACAAATATTCCTTGCAGCTTACAGCCGACAATAAAAATAAGTTATAGGATAGATGGCCAATAACCAAAGTGCTACACAAGTATTCGAATCGCGTTCAACCAAGTTCGGCCATTTCGTTAATGGTATACTGCCGAATATCTCAGCTGCAAGATAGGGAAACTGATAAAGTTGACAATACAGTAAATGGGAAAAAATATTGCACATTAAAATCGGCTTTATAGACCGTCATCTCTGTCGCACTTGTTGTGTTGAGGTGAACGTCACTGTTTCTTACCAAGTGTCGATGTGCAAGATTTACCGCCCCGTACTTTTTAAGTCCTATTTATTTTTCGCTCTCGATGAATTCGTTTGCGATTCTGTCGCTCTTCGCTGCTTCTATTTTCATCGTTATCATAAATTAAGCTCCCTTTTGTTTTAATGGACAGAGTTGTTTGAACTGTTTATGGATTGTTTAAGATTTATTCTAGGCCTTTCGTTCAGTACTTAAGTTACATCTTGGACATTCAACAATTAAGTTTTAATTTTATTAATACTTAGGTACTTTTTGTTCAAACAAATAGAGCTATTGAAGAGGTTTAATTCGGCTAAAGGAAATCAATAACATGATTTAGCTGAAGGAACAACTTATCTCTCGGTACGTGTAACTATTTTAGTGTTTCACGCGTTTTATGGAATCCCATTTTGGACCATAGTTCATTGCCTCAAGGCACATAAAAATTGTTTATGATTTGTTTATTTATAGAAGGCACAGGAACGCTGGCCATAAACTTGATGTTTGATGTTGATGACCAATTTCATGATAACATTATTCCCAATGTGGTATTAAATACTGTCAAAACAAATAATAAAATGTGTTAGCAAATTGAGATGTTTTTACGCAAAAGCGAATAGTTAGATTTTGAAATTAGTTTCAAGAAACTCTCCCAATATATCAACGCCAAACAAACGGAAACGGTCGATTGTATTCTTACAAAATCAAAGTTAAATATGTTGCCAAATGCTGTCAACTTTATAAAACGAAATCCAGATAAACATACGTCAAAGAACTTGATCTGCAAAAACTATTTTGCATCCGGCGGGTCGTTTGAAGTGTAGCGCATAGCATGTAGCAATCCCACGTCCCACTTCTTTTGTTTATCCCCAATATTCTATTTGGGTTAAACAATTTAATCATCGATAAAGTTTATGTGGTGGGCTGGAAATTACATATTGGAAGTCGTAAAAGTGAGATGAGAAATCAAGATTTGGCATTTATATTTTTGTACTTGCAATGATTAATTGCTTTTTTATTAGTCAGGACATAGAGAGTGAAATACTAGTTTTTATCAAGGGAAAAGTAGTTTTATATATAAACATATTTTATATATTAACTATTGAGATAAAATTCAGGTACCTACTATGATCGTAATAAATTAACTTTGTCTCATATCCATTCACTTTGACATAAAACGTGCAATTTACAAATTGGATCAAACGTAAAATTTTATTGAATTTCCTGCATTTTCCAGAATTGTAGAGCTCCCATTATTGGAGTACGAGTATTTCATTTCAAAGCTAAAGGTATCATTTTCATGAAATATTTATAGCATTCTGGGATGAAACAGATATGGACCGAAATGGCGGGAATGGGCTATCAAAGGATGAAAGAGCACTCATCTGATACTGTTGTGAATGAGGCAGAGCGTGATGTAAGGTGGGTTTTATTTCACTTTTTAACTGTATATTTTCCCTCTGCATGTATTTTTAAGGGTCGTATTTATAGAGGAATCTCAAGATTGAGAGCAATCATAAGTGTGGATTTGACAGTTCGCTTTGTTCTGAAATGAGATTTCTGATACAACCTCAAACTTGCTGTTAGTCTCAAGAGCGGATTATAATTACGGGCCTACAATTTTCTTGCCGTGATATTGCGCACAATATTAAATGAGTACTACAATAAATGAACATGAAGAAATCGAACTATGAGATCATAATATACCGGGCGTAAGGGAACAGCGTACCAAAAACTGAAAGTCGTTATGCAGTCAACGAAACTGAATAACTACAGAGAAAAAAGAAACAAGTTCCTGCTGATAGTGGTTCAGTTTCATTGACTGAGTAATCCTTTTCAGTTTTCTGTACGCTGTCCCTTACACCCGTATAGGTATTATATCAAAGCTAAAATCAAGTTACACAATATGATAATATGTACTAGCTATTAAACAACAATTAATCTTAAGAAAAGTAGTTAAGTGGCTGTGCTATGAATATTTTATTGCCTTGTAAGGAACATTTTGTAAATGAGATGAAAACGTGCTCTCTAATTAATAACGGGCTTTTATGTAAATTATAAGTGCCACTTCATTATTTAGCGTAATCAAGGAGCGTGTAGCTCGAGGCACTTGGGGCGTTCAAGTCCGAGGCACCTCGAACATTCCTGCTTCCTGTTTTCCTCATACTCGAACCCAATCATTTTCATCATCTTATCGTGTGGATTTTTCGAGTTGATCGACCCGAACAGATCAATGAACCCTGATATCAGACCTTTTAAACTGCTTAATAGCAAAGCTAACAGGTCTCTCACATGTTTTGTGTAACAGTCCGGGACCGACGGCTTAATGTGCCCGAATATTATGAAGCACTAAATATTTTTTCTTCCAAACAATCTGGTGAGTCAGTCTGCATTGTCCTAACCAAACTGGAGAAAATCTCAAAAAGTGATAAATTGACAAATATCATTTTTGAGTGACTGCCTGGGAATCGAACCCAGGTCCTCCGGATCGGGAGCCCATTGCTCAGACCACTCGACCACGGAGGCAGTTTTTTCCGTTTCCTATTTTCCTCATACTTGAGTTCAAGATATCATTATTCGAGGATTGTCAAGGGAACCCTCCAGCGTGTTTATTGGACTCGAAAGAGGAGCAATAACGGAACCTTAAGCAGAGATACGGAGGATAAAATGCTCTATCCCCGACACCTTTATAGCTTTACTGTACAGAAATAGCCATTTTACGAGCACATAGGTGCGTGGGCTGGGTGTTCCGCAGAATAAAAGGACTTTCATCCCGAATAGAGTGCTTCGGCCTAGTGTCAAACTCGATTCGCAGAATTATTCATTCAATTTTGACGCTTTTATCAGTGCGCCGTTTTTGGATCCTTTTTCATTGAATTTTAAAGCTGAAACAGTTTTAATCGCATTAAGAATTACGTCCCATTCTTTCTAGCGTAACCCTGACATTGTCACTCATAAAAACTAATTCACGATCATTAATATGGCTTGAAGGTCGTAAGCGATTTGAATTGTAAATCATAATGCGTTTTAATATAAGCAATGATAATTATCAAGTGTCATAGTGAAAGCAATACGTGCAAATTGGTGATTTATCTCTTGACATTGATAAGCATCATCATTTGATTCATTGGATTCATTCAGCTGATAGTTGATTCACACAGCAAATTGACAACGCAAATGACAGCGTGTGAACATACGGGCATCTCTCTTAATAGAATAATAGGTCCCACTGATCCAATCATAAACACAAACGTTAGATAAATTTGATTATTCGTATTCTTCACTAATATGAGAACGTGCGTGCGAATATATTTTCACAATAAGATGGAACTCCACAAGTTGCTAAGCACCATCAATCATACTGTCTACGGCAATTTGTTATCAAAATCTGCCTTTGTATAACATCATCAGCCGCAACAGTCTATTGCTGGACATGGGCCTTGCCCAGTCGGGCCCCTAATTTGCCATTCTCACTAGGTAGGTATGGCAGACTGATTAACAAGCACAAGCAGTTCTTTTATCCCTTCCTTAAAGAAGGTCGACTATGTCCAGGGTGCCAAACGAGATTCAAATATACTAATTCTCAAATTGGTCAAATATGTCCAGGGTGACAAAGGGTCTAGAATATCGACTGTAAGTACGGTAGTACTATTACATATTCTGTGCTATAAGTTCAGATGTACCTGAGTACATCCCCATTCTCTGGATTTATGCCTTAGTCGCTTTTTACGAACCTGGAAGGCATGAGGTTTTGGTTTTTTAACTCGGCATTTTCCGGGCACGAATTTGCAGTGGTATAAATGTTGGTAAACACTCAAACACATCGACAAGCTTCGAATGGTAGTCGCATGTTGCATGGTGTCAATCGGCAATCAACTCGGCATGATGTTGGAATGTTGTTGAACGCAATGCAATCTCACGCCACCCATTATGTGATGTGGCGATACTGGCTGGTAATGTTTCCTTATTATCTGGAAGCGGCGGCGTGAAGTTGCCAGATGGTGGAATGTCGAGTATTTGAAATAAGAATGTTAATTGAAAAAGTTTTACAACCGTCGTTCAAGTATACGCTGTATACGGTACTACTTCTCGATTGGGTTTAGAAGCTTTACTCTTTGGTTTAGAAATTGTATTAAACGGATTAAGGAATTTCTATGCAGTACTTACCTAGTAGAACTTATCACAAATTCTGCTAGAAGCAATGGCTAGAAGCTTGAAAATATTGTATAGATTCATAGTTGGATATAGGCAAGTGTTTCTATGACGTAGTTTCAGTATTGAGGTCGTAAAATGGAGTTGTTATAACCGTTATAATCTTGGCAGTGTGTGGAAATTCTCGTAAAGTGACGTGAGTGAAGTCCTAAATAGAAAATTCCTGTTCCATGACACTATATCGAATAGCTGTGCAGTGGGTGGAAAATGATAAATATATTTACCCTCGTCGACCGATTTAGACAACCTCAATGTCACTAGCTGCATTCTTCAATATATTTTTATATGCTTTCGTGAAGCCCAAACTTAGCCTTCAAATACTGAATAGAATATGAATATCAGTGAAGTATATAACGTGTAACAGAAATTGTATATGCACCCGAAAGGATATGAACCAGCCCATGAAACTGAGCAACTTTCCTAAGAAACATAAGTAAAAAAATACCTTCCACTTTCATACAAAATGCATTAGTGATAACTCGTGTAGTATGGGAAGTAATTTTTTTTTCGTATTTCGACCTAAGTTCCTTTGGAAAAGTTGTTCGGTTTCAAGGGCTGGTATATACCCTTACACGTTGTAGAGCTGAGTATCAAAGAGAATTTGTGATATCTTTTGATACAAAATAATACGAAACTTCTTAACTTTTGTGTTGTGTTGTGTGTTACATTGAGACAAGAATGAAGTTAAGGTTTTTTCTGTACATTTGCATAAAAGCTAAGTAAATTAAATTAAAAGAAGGTACCTCTATAATCATGTAACTGTACATTTCAAACAAATTCGAAACTTTTCTGGAAAATTATTTACTTGGAATTCCATATTCCCAGCCTTTCCGTGTATTTAAATTCATTCCAAATAGCTTATCGTATCGTGATAGCTGTACTTAAAGATAAACTTCCAGCACAGGGCCTTATTGAGGATAATTCCGAGATACGTTAAATAAACTACCCTTTACAACGTCTGGCGAGAGTACGATCGAATAAACTCGATGCTCATGAGATCTCGATTGTACAATAACTGCCTCCGTGGTGTAGTGGTCTGAGCCATGGACTCTCGATTCGTTAGTTGTGGATTCGATTTCCACGGTAAAATATAAAATTGATATTTGTCAACTTAACACTTTGTGAGATTTTCTCTAGTTTAGTTGGAACAATGCAGGCTGAATCACCTGATTATGTGTACTAAAACAGATTGTGTGCTTCCGAGGGCACATTAAGCCGTAGACCCGGTCGCTATCTTTGATAGTGGTCTTTACACAAACCATATCAAAATCCTAAAAGTACCTGTTACTAATAGACGATTTAAAAACAGACACCAGGTTTCATCGGGTCGATTGTGGATTCGAAAAAACCCACTCCATAATCAGAAGCACTATAGCGACTGGCGAGACTTGAAGCTCATGAGCTCGATTGTGCAATGGAAGCAGAAGCAATTTCGATTCAAAAATACATCGGCCGAGTGTGTGACTGGCTATTAAACGCGCCACTGGCCACTTGGGCACGTCCAGACTGCTTGAGATAAACTAGCAGGGCCGCCTTTAGTGGTCTTTAGCACTAGTAGTTCTAGAAACTGGCGGTTTAGCACTTTCAAGAGCGATTATAGCGGGAAGAAGCTGGGTCACTAAGACGAAATCTCACTTCTTTGGCAATAGTATGTCTTCGGCCGAGTGGGCCACTGGCTATTAAAAGCGCCACGGGCACTTGGGCACGTCCAGACTGCTTGAGATAAACTCGCAGGGCCGGCTTTAGTGCTCTTTAGCACTAGTAGTTCCAGAAACTGGCAGCTTAGCACTTTTACGAGCGATAATAGCGATTGTAGCTGGAAGAAGCTGTGTCGCTTAGTCAAAATATCACTTCTTTGGTAATATTATGTCTTTGGCCGAGTGGGCCACTGGCTATTAAACGCTGCCACTTGGGCACGTCCAGACTGCTTGAAATAAACTCGCAGGACCGCCTTTAGTGCTCTTTAGCACTAGTAGTTCTAGAAACTGGCAGCTTAGCACTTTTACGAGCGATAATAGCGATTGTAGCTGGAAGAAGCTGTGTCGCTTAGTCAAAATATCACTTCTTTGGCAATATTATGTCTTTGGCCGAGTGGGCCACTGGCTATTAAACGCTGCCACTTGGGCACGTCCAGACTGCTTGAGATAAACTCGCAGGGCCGCCTTTAGTGCTCTTTAGCACTAGTAGTTCTAGAAACTGGCAGCTTAGCAGTTTTACGAGCGATAATAGCGATTGTAGCTGGAAGAAGCTGTGTCGCTAAGTCAAAATATCTCTTCTTTGGCAATATTATGTCATCGGCCGAGTGTGTCTCTTGGGCACGTCCAGGCAGCTTGAGCTAAGCTCGCAGGGCCGCCTTTAGTGCTCTTTAGCACTAGTAGGAGTTACAAGTTTAACACCTTTTCAAGCGATTATAGTAAGTGCAATGGAAGAAGCTGTGTCACTAAAACAAAATTTAACCCCTTTGGCAAGCATAGCTACTTAGTTCAAAATTAAAAAGATGTTATGCAACAGTAGTTCACACCTTATTTATTATACGTCGTAGTATAGACATTTGAGATCAACACCTTGATTAATGTTAGTAAAAGTAATAATTGGATTAAATTCAAACCTCTATATTTTAACATTTCATCACGTGTTGCAAAAAAGTGTAAGCATTAAATAATTACAAGCGCAACACTTCATCATATTTTGCAAGTTATGCTTTTGATTGATGGACTTAAATTGACCCAGTTTACGTCTAAATAAGTTTTGTACGTTCATTAGCACTATATTGTACCTACATGTATTGCGAGATATTGTTTTTAAAAAAAAATAGGAAATCAGAGCTCATGGACCCTGCAACACCCGGATTACAAACGCGCTGTTGATCCTCCATATACTAGGTAAAGGCTCGTTCCATAAAAAAATATGGCGCACTCTATTTATCCTCCTAAATACGTCCCTGGCTACCGGTTAAGACAATGGCAAGAGAAAACCTTTCATAGTCCAGATCAATAACCCCTTGTTCGGATGTAGGCAGTTGACACATGAATAGGCAACGAAGCATTAGTTTCCTCTGTGGATTCCATTGTCGGCGCTTCTCTACTATCTTCACATGTGGTAACAGCTTCTGTGGTCTACTAGTGTATGGTTTTAGGTTCTTGATAGGGCAATGTTGGGTCGAATGAAAAGAGAAAAATGGGTTCAAATTGTACTGGAGATGTACAAAACATACCGTTTGAGAGATGATTCGCAATTGAGTTGGTAATCAGGCTGAATTACCTGACTATCAAGAGAGATGTAAGCATCCATCTAATTTAGCGATTTAGGCACTGGGACACCGCATTAAAATCGACCGCACACAAAACACAACAAGTGGCTTGAAAAATGTACAAGCTTCCAGAACCATCTGTCAGACAATGACATAGATAGGCAAAACCAATTACATACCCCAAACAATCCTTTGAAGCTTCGAACGAACACTCGAAGCTCTTATCTCTCAGGACGTATGAAATTCGTGACTACAATTGTAATTGTGTATTGGCATAGTTCCACCCATTCGAGAAAGTTGGAGCGGTAAGGTCGGAATGTTAATAGTCCCAGCAATTATTGTACCAACTACAACCGCTAGAAATGGGTTAAGGGGAGGTACAGTTACGGAATTCGTCAAGCTACGCGGCGAACGACCGAGAAACAATACTCTTTTTGGTTTAGTCAGGTATATCGAGTGGTTTATGAGTCGACGAACGACTCGATGAACTCTGGTGTCAAAGTTTTTAAAGCATTTATTTTATTTTATTGGCTTCTGACATGGTTTTTGTAACGACCACTGTAGCCGACCATGATAGCGGCTGATACCGTCGGCTTTATGTGCCCTCCGAAGCATGGAATATTTTTCTTGATAGACATAATTTCATTCGGCATGCATTGTCTGAAACAAAACTGAGAATCACAACGTGATAATTTGATTAATAGGTATCAAAATTAACCCCTCTCAGGAATCGAACCTACGACCTCGACCAGAGGTTCGGAGGACCACGGAGGAATTTAGTTTAGTCGGGCAAAAACATCACGATCAAAAATTATGAGCGTTTGCAAGCTACTCGGTAGGACGTCCCGTGACCCGTGATTAAATGTTTTTATTTGGGTGTCTGGAGATATGATCACGCGAGCTTTAACGAATGCTTCGCGTGCGAGACATTTTTTTTATTTCATCCGAAACGAAATGGAGGTTATATTTATTTATTATTAACAGAACTTGTGTGTTTGTTGTTCATTGCTCAAGAATAAGCTTTAGTTCCTCGGTGCAACAGCAGATAAAATGTTAGTGATTAGAAAAATCTGCCATCTTGTTTTTATTTTTATCTCTCTTTTTCTCTAGGTAGAGACGGTTTAAAATTTCAAATATTAGAATTTTCTAATGAAAATTCTTTGTCGTAGCTCTTTAGGTTTATGAATGGACGGAGGCATATCGCAGTCAAGACGCGTTGGCCACATAAGATGTGGACGTGACCGACGGACGGGTATTCTGAATAATAACTAGCAAACTTTACGATTTATTAACGAATTTAAGTATTTAAAACTATTCGGAGAAACTATGGGCTTGTATAGGAAACTAATAATCTTGTATACGTATAAGTTGTAGTGTAAACAATTTAGATGACCATATTTTTAGGGCATAAATAAAATAATCCCCGATGGTGTAGTGGGTAGGGCCGCTGCCTCCTAAGCGTACCAATGTGTTTTTCAGTTTTCGAATTTCATATGTACGTTTATTCAGTGCTTTTTCCGTGCTTCGGAAGGCACGTTAAGCCGTTGGTCCCGGCTAATATCGTTTAATACCGTAGATATTAGTCGTTAAGCCATGTCAGAGGCCTATGCTAAGCATTGGCGGCTTGAATACTCTGACCTAATGTAGGATTGGGTCTGGTTTTCCTTTTGGGTTGCGGAGGTCAGATGGCAGTTGCTCTGTGTAAAAATAGATTAGGTAGCTGACCCCGTGATATACGGGATAAGGCTAGGGAGATGATAATTTTTAGGGCATAAATATGAATATACTAATGAACTCGGAACATACCTAGGTCCGAATAATTACAAAATAAAAGTGGAATGATAGGAATATTATTCCATATTCGTATGGGTAGGTTTATACCCTTACAAATACGATTAACAATTTTTTATATTGTTTCAAGACTGACAGGCAGAATGCATTGCACACCTAATGGATAAAGGTCACCGCTTAATTGACACCTGTCCTATAAACAAGAGGTACGTTACGAGTTTGAAATTATTTATACGGCCTTTTTGTAGTATCCTACTCATTCTAACTCGAGGGAAAACCATGACTGACTGTAGTGTCAATAGACTAGAATATTCATGTTCCCGAGTACCGTTTTTATTGCCTCCGTGGTCTAGTCGTCTATGCATTGACCTCGATTATATTATGTCACTGGTCTATTGAACCTCGGTCCTTGCTCCTAGCTTAGCAAGGACATTACAAGATGATCTACTTAGGTAGATGAGTCATGACATAACAGTGACCATATATACATACATAAATCACGCCCTCATCCCTAATGCGGTAGGCAGAGCATTAACGACTGTCACGTCGGACAAGATTTGATTGTTATTTCAGATAGATCTGTAGATTGCTGTTTAGTGACAGATTGACAGCCCATCACCTAAATTACGATATACTAAAACCACCAAATCCCGTAGGTGGTTTTTACAGCATGCCCAGGAGGTGCAGATGGTATATTCCTATGTTTTTCTATCGCTCTCTGTCCAGCATGGAAAAAAGCCATAGTCAGTGAACATACGACAAAAAAATGTGTACATCAGGATAAAGGGAAGCAACTAGTAGGCATTCTATGTCTTTTTATCTCTACGATCCATCATAAAAGATCACCATTTAGCATATCGGCTGATCCCTTTTTTGGGCATTAAATTTAACATGCAAATGATGTCCGACGAATCAGGGGTTCAGGCAAATTAATGAGTGGATCATCCATATAAAGCACGGTCGGTAGGTTTTCTAATTCGTAAAACTGTCAGTCACGTCGGCGAATGGGACAGCCGCCTAATTATTAAAAAGATTATGTCCGTGTGGGACGCGGCCATTCACTTGTGTAGGCGCAATGAATACTGATGTAAATTATTTATTGAAACTTTAATGCTAGAATCTTTCTCTATGTTCACAGTTCGAAGTTCAAATTTATCTTTTTTACGAGGGATCGTATTAGAAGCGTAGGCGGTGTTGGGCTTTGATTTGGAAATCCTATATATTTAACATTTAGATTGGATACAAAACTTTTGATTGTAAGCCATAATAAAACTGAATGCGAGTCTGCAAGTACCTTCAAGTAGAAACATCTGCAAACGATCGAGACATCAGTGTACCTTATTAAAGGATATAGACATCATTTTGCACATAAGTTTAAATATAATAATATGGAATGCATGTTCAATCACACATCAGAACAGAAAGAATACCGTCAATACTCATTCATACATTCAGTCCAAAGTCTCTCCTTTGTCGTTTTGTATCAATACCTACAATGCAGGAACCACATCCGTTCCTCGTTGAAACTGCCAATAGCAAGCTGCCCTTGTTCCGAACAAGCCAATTCACACCTGGTCAAATTCAGACGTTCAATCTACAAGAGCCCAAACAGACAATGCTTTATTTTAAATTTATTTATTAAGAATTTTTACAAAGGTTATACAAGAAAACATTAATAAAAGTGTCACAAAAGCCTTAAATATTAGGTTTATGAGTACACTTAACATTCAACGTCGGCACTCGGCAACACTAGAAATGAAATAAATAGAAATAAAAATACAAATGAAAATGGGTTCCATTGTCTTCTTCTTCTTCTATCGTCTGGCTTTCGAGACGATGGACTCTAACCGTGGTGACAGAGTTTTTAAACCGCCGAGTGCTATTGCATAGCTATATGCCTTTGACATGGTTTAAGTAACGACCACTATCAAAGACAGCGGTCAGTACCGGCGGCTTAACGTGGGAACGGAATCCGTTTTTTATTTCGGACAATCAGGTGATTCAGCCTGCAATATTCTAACCAATGTGGAGGAAATCCCACAAACTGATAAATTATATTTTATTAGTATTTAGTATTTATTTATTTATTGCATTGTCACAAATAATATGTACAGTCTTAGATTAAGAGTAAATTAGATGGTAGTTTAAATAAGATGTGACACCCTGTCAGGGCATTGCGCCAGATTTCAACATTGTATGTGGAAACGAAACCAGGATCCCCGAATGGCTCAGACCAGTAGACCGCAGATGAAGTTAAAAGCATCCATACCTGGTTGATATTCCACCAATACGTACTATGCGCTTCCAAAACTCTTTTGTAATGCGCACGGCAAAAGTGTGGAAAATAACCAAAAAAGGACCCCTAGGTAAAAAGACCTATCTTTTTTCGCTACGTTAATTTTGAATCCGTGTTGTACTGCAGTCAATACAAGCCCAAGGGGGTATTGGGTTGCCGACCGAACCCAAATCTAACGAGGCAATTTTAAAGAGGCTTAAAGATTTAGGACAATATGCGGACTTATAAATTAAATAATATATTATAATCAGCTTAGGGAATAGCAACGTCGTCGTAAAAAGATAATATTTCATATTTTAGAAGATTCAGAAAAAAAAAAAGTACAAATCATTTACACGATCAAAATTATGAACAAAAGGTTAGCACAAAAGAAATAAACACTATTTACAAAGGAGCTATAAGGCTATTCTTAGTCAAGCTATGAATAGAAAATAACATAGAGATCACACTACGATGACTCAACAATCTCTAAACAAAGATGAAGAAAAGACTATAGCAATTTCTCTCTTACGTCATTTAAACGTAGGTAGAAGCCGTTTGTATAGTGGCTTGATCGATTAACATCTAGTTAGCTATTTTAACGAGCCATTAAAGTAAATTTGCCGACATTAACAAAGCAAGAAGGAAGAAAGTTGGTGCAGAAGACAAAATTAATACATGGGTACTAAAAATTTCGTGCAAGAGTGTCGTAACGAAGTATTTATGACTCGGCACGATCGTGGACACGCGTGGGAAGCCTTTTAAAGGTGCCGAAGTGTTGACAAAAGCAATTGACATACGCACTACATAAATCTATAAAATTAAACGTTTATTTTATTATTATTTATTATGAGCCTGTGGTGTCCCAAATTAAAAGTTACGAATGAAAAAAAGCCAATCATCAGACGAAATGAGAAGGAAACAAAATGTATAAATGAATATAATTATGAATATAAAGATTAATATATGCTGGTATCTGCTGAAATCAATAAGCTACATGAATGTACATGATCACCTAAGTAACCATAAATACACGGCACAGAGCAAGGCATTGACCTCATCTCTCCCGATGAAGTTCAAGACTTAATAGACGCCCATCAAATGACCAATTTGTCCCCAACGCTGCTCAGACACACTCCCAACTTTGGTCGTCAAGATAAACCCAAATATGTTCCCTATTACCATAGTTACGATATCGCTTCCTATTAAGGAGAAGCAAATGCCAATGTTATTATACACGTAAGAGAAAGCTGAGATTTACATCATTATGTTACACGGAGGTAGTCACGGTTTTTATATCACACCCTAGGCTATGAAGCAGACAATGGCTTATGTAAGAAAGTATCGAGTTAACAGTACGTAGAACGGTGGTTATTATTGACATGATTTATTGCTGTGACATAGAACCCGCAGATTATGTAGAATAGAGTCATTCGAATTATTCAGTGCAGTTATAACTGCAGTAAAGGAAAGAAGAGCAATTTCTATATGCTAGGTATCTAAATAAACTTTGAACACGCGAAAACAGAAAGAACGATGCTTTAGAAAACATTACCTCACAATGTTATCAAACAAACGAAATATTTCTTGAGCAATTGTTTTCTGCGCATTGATTTACAAAATTTACATTCATATTATCAATCTTATCAATGCAATCACAATTCATAACCGTCTTATCGTCTTTACATATCAAATATTACATGCATTCACAGATTACTCAAAGGTGAACAGGTACGACATTCCATTAAATTAAACACATTTTAAACTCATTATCTGATAAGTACCAGTCAGCTACAAGTTTGCAGATTTGCATACGACAGCACCAAAAGACCATAAGTCACTCCAAGGACTTAAATACAGTAATGTGCATTTCAAAACTTGTAAAGTGATTAATGAAGGGAATTGTGCTCAAGGGAATAATTAGTATGGAACTTGAGTAAAGTTTCTTTATCGGTAAGTACCTACACAATAATGATGAACGATAAGGATGATTGTAGGAAGCCACTTGGTACGATGGCAAAGCGTCAGGACGCTTTTATCTATACCCCCACATAAAACTGATTTCTACTCATACTCCTTCACAGTCCATGCAGCTAGGTTGTGGAATGCTCTCCCGCACACTATTCGCGACAGCCCATCAATCGCTGTTTTCAAAAAGAGAATCAAAGAACATTATATTTCTCTGCGTAATCCAGTTGTATTCAGTATTTTATTTATAAAACTTAATATATTTTACATGTCAAATGTACTTATACCATAATGCTATAGTAATCGAAATTATACTTTTATAATGAATAGTGTATAAGTTATTGTTTAATTAGTCTACCTACTAGTTTGGGTTAGCACAGCATAGTAGTGAGATTATTTGTCAAATTCTGGTATGGAATAATAAGCTTTAGATAGTAGCATGTTTTTAAGTTTGTTAACAAATGAGTTAAACGTTTTCATGTTTTTTATATCAGGCGACAGTTTATTATATAATTTCGGCCCCATTATGTTTAATCCGTAGTATGTATTTATATATTGTATATATATGTATCTATGGTATGTATATATTTATTTATTTCAGTTATATTTATATAGAGTATTTAATATATTTATAGGTATTATAATTTATTTACTTGTTGTATGATCGTAGTATAGTGTAATTAAGTAGGTATATCCTTATTTCCTGTTCATGTACCTAATTTGTATACATATTGTGCACGTCTTATCCGCTTTACGTTTTATGCTATCTCACTTCTTAGGTCTGCTGTAAGACATTTCATTTTAGAAATAAGCAGTACCTGTTGTGTCTTGATTCCTATGTAATTGTTCTGTGTATGTTTCTGTGTACAATAAACTGTTAAAAATGGATTTAAATTTGTTTTAAGAATGATGTTGTTTCATACTGCTAGCTGCATTTCCTCCCAAACATGATGTAAAAACCAGTTAAGGTATCCGAGGATTTCTGTATATTGTAATTTAGGCGATAGGCTGACAACCTGTCGCTACAGTAATATATCTACCTACAAATCTATCTTAAACAACCCTCAAAACTTTTAACTCAGACGTGGCGGCACGCCCTTTGTTTAGGTCGTTTACGCTCTGCCTACCCCATTAGGGATATAGGCGTGATTATATGTATGTATGTTGTTTCAGCCATTAAAATTCCGCTACTTATGAAGAGTTTTTTTGACTGACCAATAAAAAGTGCTTGAATATAAATTTTATAACAAAAATGTTCTGACTACGCATAAAGTATCCTGATTAGCAAAGCAACTAATTTTTGTTATTGAATATATAAAGGTGAAAAATAAATGAGGTTTCCCAAATTCTCAGCAGTCACAAACAATGGGAAAGATGAGGGAACAGAAGTAGACATAACAATGTGAGAAGTAGCTAACTAGTTAGGAGGTGTCGGTCAAATATTTGTAGGGCAAATGTCGCGACTAACAAAAGTGGGTACTTTGGCTCCCACGGTCACACCTCGACTGTAATTTGTAGACATAAATCAAGTAAAAATCTTTTTTATTGCGTGTTTTGTTTGAACTCTAGTTATAATAGAATAGTTATTTATTTCCAAATTTTTTGCCATGCACCATAGCACCATACCATAGGTTAACAAGTTACATCTAAAATATTTTTAATTAAAAATATCATCATCTTCCTAGCCTTATCCCATATCTCATTGGGTCGGCTACCTAATTTAGAAGGAGAGGATTAATCAGAAATACATTACTAACATAAATTGTATATGGACTCTAAACATGTAGTTTATAGACAAACAAAACTACAAACCAAATAACACTTGCTTAATTCTCAATTTACTATTGTCCTACGTAACCAATTGAACCAATATTTTCCTTTCATATTCCGACCCATACAATTACATTCGATCAATAACTGTGTGAAATTATATTATTGCCAATGACCATCAATTATAATAAAACATCAGTTGTCTGAGGCTCTATAAACAAGCCTTGTCAAAATGTAAGCTGTAATTTGTTACTGTCCTGATTGTCAACAACTTTCAAAAACTTGGATCAAAATAATCCATATCTGTTAGATAAAACGTTTTTCAGGTAGTCGTTGTTGTGCTTGAGATAAGCATGAGCATAACATTAACTACGACAACACTGGCACATAACATCTACAGTACGACCACGGTCTAAATGAACGTGGCTAAAAGCGGAACCAACGCCGCCATCTTGAGAGTTGACATCGATTTGACAGTTCTCCTTATACTGCAGCGCCCTCGCGCACGTTAATTGAGAACCGCGTTGTACTGTATGGGAACTCTACATATCGCTTTGTCAACCAATAATGTACTTTGTCAAATGTATGTGCTTCACTTGGCACTGAGGGACTAGTATTGAGGCGTGGGTCGTCTGTACACGAATGCGTGGGAAAAACCACCCAATTGCATTCTGTCCGTTTTAATAGAGCATTAATTTTACGATGCAGTTGACACTGTTATTTAAACGGTCGTATTACTTTAGAGACAAAGAAATATGAACAAAATTCTAAATACTTGTGCGTGTTCTTCTTTCGGTTCTGTTTGATAAAGAACAAGAATAGAAAGTTATCGCTCCAAAGTAGATCAAGTAAGCGTTATTTAAGGAGGTGTGGATGGTTGATCCAAGTTCTGGCAGCAAACTTTTCCTAATTAAAAAGTTTTAATAAGAAACACGAATACCTACCACAAGTTTATACTCACTGAGAACGCATTTGAAATAAACTTGAGACGCTTGAGAAAATTCTCATTAATGACAGTCTCGAAATCTTTGTTGTGAATATAAATACATTAAGTTGTCGTCATAAAAACTTAAGATGAATGGTATTAATGTCTGAAAATATTTTTTTTCCAATAAACATAATTACAGTCCTTGAGAGTGATTCCGTAATTATGAACAGCCAATTATTTCAAGATCTAGGTACTCGTTTGTTCTTTAGTATATGCAACACTTCTGTCTTCTCTTATTCTGATAAATTGGACAATATAACCAAAACAACCGAAAAAATATCAGACACAAGCAGAATAGACTTCCATTCGCAAAAAGCATAATGCGCCTTATTTAGACCAAAAGGTAGTCCCAACAAAATAACCGTGTTCATAACAAAGTTTCCAAAACCTGAATATAACGAGCATCATTATCCTACAACCTAAATACTGGTAAAAGCACTTCACTAACTGCTTACAATATTAGCGTGGAACAACCGCGAATGCAAATGAGCTCCGCAATGTTCTAGACCTACAACGCTTCAATATTATTTTTGCATATGAGCTTGCAGACAACACGGCCAAACTTTACTAGAGCGAAACTAATCCTTAATACAAAGACTGAAAGTAGCTGTATCTGTTGTTGACTCCATACTTACTGTTACCGATAAATAGACGTGTCTGTACTGTTATGTTAAATCGACTATTTTGGCTTAACTTGTTTGGCTTCTTGCATTGCGGTAAGTGCGCTAAGCTTTCCATTGATTGACAGTTTATGATTAGAACTATCATAGACTACATGAAAGTATCTGCCGGAATATCCAATGCGTCAAGCAAGTTGCTAGTATTTATTTAATAGTGTGCGGTCAGTGCACCGTTACCTAAACGATAATGCCTACTTTTCTTTTCACAGTTATATGTACACAATATTGCTTGGTATGATGGTAGAATCAAAAGTCAAAATACAGTTTTCCTTTCATATTTGCTATAATGCTATTTTTTCTGTTTTGCTACAAATTAACAAAGCTAAGGAAACGTTTATTGAAATTGTCTTCAAACCAGGAGATGATTAAAATTTTGCACACACAGGGTATAATGAGATTTTCAAAACATAATTCATGTCGCGTCACATTACATACTCACAAAAGAACTGTATTATTAAATTATGTAATTTCTCACTTGAATACCTTTGCATAAATTAAGTCGTCACTGCTTTATTATGGTTCACTATTCTGTAAAAAAATCTAGGCCAAAAGCCAAATTTCAACCAAATAAATCTGGGTAATTTAAAATTTGTATTGCAGATAACGTAAACTCACGCCAAGTATAGAATTAATGAGCATATTGCTAACACTTTGAACACGGCATTCTACTATACTGCGGATAAAATTTTACTTACAAAATGCTTATATAGGGTATTTTTTAAACTAATGTTTGAAGACTGGAGAGTGATTGCGTCGATTCGACAAGAAAAAAAAATATCTACACAAACCAACCCAATCAACTGATTCAATTTGTATAGTCCCCACAGGATAACATATTTTCTTAAAGAATAGGTGAAAAGTACCCTGTATGCTTGCATGTATATGGACGATAATGTAATATTTTAACTTCCATGCTGGACTGGGAGCGAGAGAAAAACATAGAATGTGCCAGATGCATTTCCTCCCGGGCATGCTGTATAAACCAGCTAAGGGAATCGAGGGTTTCAGTATATTGCAATTTAGGCGATGGACTGACAACCTGTCACTATAGCAATATACCTATAAATCTATCTTAAATAACCCTCAAAACTTAGTCAAACGTGGCGGAAGGACCTTTGTTTAGGTAGTTTACGCTCTGCCTACCCCATTAGGGATAAAGGCGTGATTATATGTATGTATGTATGTAATATTTTATGTTATAAGCAATACATTATCATTACACCATACCTTAAGATGATTTAAGAACCATCTTTAAAAATGACTGTGATCCATACGCTAAAGAAGATTAAAGAAAGGGTTCTATGGAATAAAGAATTGATGAATCACGGGTTCAGGAATTTGTGGCCACAAGACCTCATCGGAATACAGATGGGGTGAATCAGGGGTAAAGTATGTCCGCGGTAGAGCGTGAAATATGATAATATTTTTTGTTGGACGTATCGGAGAACTCAAGACAAATGGGTAGGTATATTATATGAAAAACAAACAACAAAGAAGTATAGATAGATAGCAAGTACAAATCATACATTACTGTAGATGTGAATGATATGACAGAAGCTAGCGCATTTTCCTTAGAACTCGTATCTATCTATGTCGCAAGGTCCCATACAGTCGATTGCTGCACTTGTGCAAACACTTCTTATTGGGCAACAATAAACGTAATTGACGGACCGCTGCCCACAATAGGTACAAAATAATGTTCGCAAATGATGTGAACATAATAATGACACTCTGTGGAATTCCTTCCTAATTACTGTCACACCAAAGGATTTATCAGCGTAATTATTCGACGACGCAATTGCCCCAGTTACATATACATAAGAGATTATGATTCCTTACTTAATACTGTTAAAACACTACTTGTATTGTAAATAGTACGACCTTGCTTAGAAAAAAAAATTTGGTAACGTAAAATTCTCATGGGTCAAAAGTAACGCGACATTTTCTTTCGTAAGATGCAGAAGTTGAATGAGTCCCTGAGACATCACAGAAGCGGAACTATGACAAGCATTTCTGCCACTACCAATTTAATTATAGCTTTTATCTCTAACCGTTACCTAACAACCGAAATCATGCATTATATCACTTCCTAAAATGCTATTACAGCTGTATGTGATCACGAATGCACAATGGATGGCATTACGTTATGGACCCTTCTACCATGCGATGACAAAGCTTTATTCACGTATGGGAAGAAAGTATGACTACCGTATGCAGTTATTGCTCAACATTTCACTTCTGCATCATCGTAGAAAGTGTGTGGTTGCAAAAAACAATGGAGCATCTTGCGCCGCTGCGTCAACCAACACACGTTTGGTCTCAGTAGAAATTAATTGAGTGGCTAGAAGAGCGATAATTGCACGTTATATTATCGACAGATCAATGAATTGCGCTTTCTTTTCGCTCTAAACATCAAATAGAGATCTTCATCAGTTGCATTCCTACTTATGGAACAGCTTTTTCTTTTCTCTGTAAGATAGCGTCTATTCTTGTTATAGTATTGCTGGTTAGGAATACCGCAATGTTTTTGCTGATACGAATGTAACTTAAGCTTAAGCTGTTGTATGTATTACCCACAATAGCATAGTCTTAGCTATCAGATCTCCGTATTCTGAATTCTGAATATCATTATTATTATTCCTGTAAGAAATTTCTACAAAGATGTCGTCTGCATAAAGCGTGTGGCTGACGGCAGCTGACCCGGCTGCAATTTCGCCATGTGTGCTGTTTGCCGCCAGGTGGCGAAACTGGTTGCCTCCCCGCAGTCAGGTGTGCTCACTCCGACCAGATTTCCCTCAATTTATTATTTAATATGCTCTGACCAGAAACAAGAATGGCTGTGTACTCAGAATATAAACTCATTGTGGCTTCATACGAAGGGTAGATAGAACAGCTGATTACAAGCACCTGAGTTGAGTCTATAATTTACAACGCGTTGAAAGGAAACATTGCAAAGAATTGTGACAGAACAGAACAATGGTAGCAAAATACGAAAACGTTAATGAAACGTTAATGAAACATCTCTGGAATAACCCGTAACACTAATTACAGATTACGTTCCTTACCGTTAATTATGCAAAAGCAGTGTTCTAATTATAGCTGTCTGAATAGAAGTCCTTTGAGCGTGCAATATTGCTCTACCTGCTTCATTCTCGGATGCATTCCCATTGTTGTGTGTAACTGAAGCTCGGCCGCGAGGTCGTGCAGGTAGCTACAGTCTACGGTTATAGCCGCGACAAACTACCAGATAAGCTGAATTATGTTTCGAATACAATACGTTGCTAGCTTGAACAACACAACGTCTGTTGTGAACACCTTTTGCATATCTACAAGGTGTGTTTCCAATTTTAAAATCTGAGGCGATATTTTGTCATTCTGCATGTTCGTAAATCACACATATTGTACTTATATGTATCTAGTTTTGATTGTTCCTAAATTTCTTCAGTCTTCATGCACGTGTCTCCAATGCCATGTATTTCACTAATGCCGACGTTCAATAGAATTAGCACTAGATCGCTGAAGTAAAAGACCATCATAACTTTGTTACTATCAATATATTTCATTACTCTTGATTACTGTTACTTATTACTTTCTGTAGAATTGTTTTGAAAGTTATATAATTATTTCTTGATTTATTGCCTAAACTTTAATTACGTACAGTTTGTTCATCAAGTGCCTTGACTTGAGGACGACGTTCTTCAAAAATATTTTTTGCAATCCATTCTTCGAACTGCAACCCAAACAATCCAATATTTTTCAAAACAACATGACACATGTCGTATGTCATCGACTATTATGAACATCTCTGTTTTATTTACGGTCTTCTTTTCAGTTTAGAAACATACTGCTATATTGGAACTGGCACTCGGCCTAAAAACTTAAGTAAAAACTTTCTGGCAGAAACGGATTTGTTGTGGTAGTAGTTTCGCTTTTTTTCAACGAAGATTCGTGCAGCCAAAAGTATCTGACCTGCGGAACAGGTATACGCTGCGCTGACAATAATAAGGTGGGTTTGGTTTTCCCTTTAGGTAATTTCTGCCAAGAACCTGTCCAGGTATGTAAGTAATTATTGATCACAAATAAAGGAAGTACATATGGAATCTTTCCAGAAAGATACTGATGCGAATCTGACTGAGATTTATTGGAATTTTCGGCTCCCCTAATGATAGGCGTTCCAGTTTAATCATGCATGAGCTGGCTGTTATGGATTCTGCACCATTTATCCCCTCTGCTGAAGTATGGCCAGGTGTCAGTGCTCTCAGGATATAGGTCAAAAGGGGATACAGTTCACAGGATCTGGGTCAACGGGCAAAGGATGTTTGTGGGATATTTCATCTGGATCATGGAATAATTGAAGGCGGATTGCATGGTTATTATTATGAATCAAACATCTTGTATTTATGAGATGACTTTGACGAGGGCGAATCTAATGAGTTTCCTTGTGTTTTCCTGTTCTAAAAAATGGTTGAGGAAGTGTGAAGAGGGTGGGTAAGATTGATGACACCTCGGGAAAAAACAATTGAGAATTTGAATTTTTGCTGTAAGCATTACTCTAGCTAGAGATTAGATACGTCTTCATTAATTTATTCTTCATTTGTATAATTTTCTGTTTTGATTTGAAACCTGTAAATATGTTAGCAAACGAATTATCTCATTCATTAAATGTTGTGGTTTCGCTACTTACCTCTGTTGGTTGACAGTCTCCAATAATCTCAAGACAGGAGCAATCAATATGCAACCGAGTAATAAACCACACAGTTAGACCTCTCAGCTTCTCGCAGCTGGGTATCCACTCCAATATTGATTTGCATGCTCTCCTTTACAGCAAAATTCACTTGTTCACTGTTCAATAACAAAACCAACAGGATTGTAATATGAATGGGATCATAAAGAGTTTCACTTGTCAATAAGCCACCTTCTAGTCTAGGGTAAAACACTTTATTATCTTTCAATTTTAACACTAAAATTGTAGAGCATAGGCCGTTAGGTTTCACTTGAATCGTATTGATTAAACTCGGATGGAATTAAACAATGCAGAAAGCAAAAAACAAATGCAACGCGAGGCGCGCACCGCACGTGCCGCCCCGCCCGCGGTCACCTCCGGACTGAAGCAGGCGACTGCTCGCAATAAAGATCGACGTTCGTCTACGTTCGCGCGATGTTCGCTTAGCTCGCCGGTGAAGCGCTGGCGAACTCGCAAATCTGAGGGTTGCTATAAACATAATCGAGACAGTCGGCTTGGTTGAAAGTATTTGTTGATCAACAAAACTGACCCGATGCATACACTTGTCCGGCTACATTCGGCTAGTCTTTCTGTCGGGTAGATGATGTTTGGTAAAAATGGCACTGCCTCACATAAGGCTGGGCAACAGAATTCGAGCGGATTTTCCCTTGAATTTCCAGTCCAGCTGTGTGGATTATGCTGGACTGTTGTGTAGCAACCCTGAACCGCTGGCGAACTCGCGAACCTGAAGCATCGGAAGTATGTTTGTTTTGGAACCGCTGCACATCGCCGCGCCATCGTTCGTTTTGCACGCTTGCTCCAGTTTCACTATGCATGGAACGTACCTGAAAACAAACTGAGTAATTTATATAGATCTGAATTTTAAATAGTTCGCACTACATTGCTCGATGAGCCGAACAGTGACAAAATGGAGCAGCTTGTTTTGTAAAAAGGGCGAATAATGTTGAACTTATTTGTCATAAAAACAAGTGTAAAATAAAAAGAATGTCTGTATTTTGGTACAAGGTCGAGGAAACTGTTTGTTTACGTCGGCGCTGCTGGCAATTCTTAATTTGTTTATCCAGGCTTAAAACCAATGTCTTCCAAGATCTTTGCCAAAATCTATGTTTGAAGAAAGTTGGTTTGTAGAGATACTTGTGTTTCTTTAGCTTATATAATCCATACTAATATTTTAAATGCGAAAGTAACTCTGTCTGTCTGTTCGTTTGTTGCTCTTTTACGCCTAAACGGCTGAACGGATTTTGATTAAATTTGGTATGGTGATAGATGGTAACCTGGAGACGGACTAAAACTATATATAATCACGCCACCACCATACTTAGGGGGTAGGTAGCATGCAGAGAACTGAATTTAGTTAGTAAAAATCACTATAGTATACTAATCGTTTTTGATAGGACTTTTTTTTAACTAAGTGTTACATATACAAAAGCTATGGATATAAACCATCACACCCCTGTGCTTTGGGAGTAGGCATAGGCATGGAACTGAATTTATTTAGTGTTTTTGACCGATTTCGATGGGAATTTTTCATTTAAATGAGTGCTACCAAGATACAAACTAAAGAGAGAAATAATCACTCCACTATACTAAGGGGGTAGGCAGTAGCAGAGAACTTAATTTAGTTAGTGTTTTTAACCTATTTCGAGGGGACTTTTATTTATTCAATTCAATGTTACAAATATACTAATTAAACATATAAATAATCACGCCACCTTACTTTGGAGGTAGGCAGTAGGCAGGGAACTGAATTCAGTTAGTGTTTTTAACCGATTTTAATGGGATTTTTTTATTCAACTAAGTTTTACCTAAACGCAAACTAAGGATAAATATAATCACACCACCGTACTTACAACCGGGTACATAGATTCGATATCCACTCGACAGAAGAAGACCGTACTTCGGGGATAGTCAGTAGGCAGGGATTTGAATTGAGTTTGTATTTTAACCGATTTTGATAGGACTTTTTTCAGTTTACTCAGTGTTACCACGATTTACGATATCAATTAGCTATCTCAGCTACCTAACGGAACCTTTTTCTTTAATTCTGTGTTACCTGGATTAACTTAAAATACATTTCATCACGCTTCTTTACTTGGGGGGCAGCCAGCCAGAATTAAGAGTGCTATAAAGTGCATCACGCTATGTTGTTAAAATGTTGGCAGCAATTAATTTCATAATGTGTGTTGTGTATTAATAATCTGCGTAAACTTTTATACACGTGCTGGAGTGACATAAGTTTCAGAATGGACGGGATGAAAGGGAACAGAAGAGACTGGAGCGAGCCATGGACGGGAGGAATGGACAGACATGATGACTGTTTAGGAACGCGTGTGACGGTTTGTTTTTTTGGCGTGTGACGGGTTGAACAAGTCATCATTTCTCACCACACGTTCCCCACGTGTGGTAAGGAATGATGACGGGAGAAGGGGTTTGACCCTACTTTCACCGCCACCATCGTCACGTTTTCGGACCAGACCCACAAGATGCTGCAGATAATCACGGGTGGACGAAGGAGAAAAAAAACTTAGCCGATGAAGTCGCGGGTAAAAGCTAGTACATTATAGTTGATAATCGATAAACAAGTGTTATTCATATTTATCAAATATACAGATAAATATACACTTGTAGTTGTGACTGAGGCATTAGATTCGACGTGTCGAAGGTTGCACTTGGCGGGCGGTGGAGTGGTAGACTTTCTTCTCTCCTGATGAAGATCCTCGTATAGGATCGAAACGTCGAGTGAGTAGCCGTATATTTGATAACTGTAGTTCATGTTTATTGTAAGTGCTTTTGTATGTACAGATGCTAAAATAGGTGTTTAGTATATAAACAAAACTGTACGCTCCAATACAGACATACGTAGACATGAATTTCAGATGAGCCAATTATGATAATTTACGTCGAGAATTATATAGCATGTTCGTTTTATTCAGTAGCTGTTAATACTTTAAAGTTATAAATTTTAGATGACAATTTCATCATACATACATATAATCACGCCTTTATCCCTAGGCAGAGCGTAAACGACCTAAACAATGGTTATTTAAGATAAATTTTAGTGACAGGTTGTCAGCCAATCGCCTAAATTACAATATACTGAGACCTTCAGATCTCTTAGCTGGTTTTTACAGCATGCCCGAGAGGAAATGCAGCTGGCATATTCTATGTTTTTCACTCGCTTCCAGGCCATACATTGTAAAATAAAAGCAAAAGCAAAATCAGCAGTAAAGACTACAAAGTTGATCTAATATACTTTAAGCAAGTAGTTCCTCAAGTAAAATCCATTTGGAGTTTGCTGCTTCTGCAAATAATTTATGATCCATTTGAATTATAATGTCAAGAAAATTCTTCCATACTGGACTGGGAGAGAAAGAAAAACATAGAATGTTCCAGTTGCCCTTCCTCCCGGGCATGCTGTAAAAGACAGCAAAAGGGATTCGAGGGTTACAGTGTATTTTAATTTAGGCGATGGGCTGACAACCTGTTACTACAGCAATACACATTACAATCTAAAATTGCCCTCAATTTATGTCAGACGTGGCGAAAGCGCCTTTTAGGAGGCGTTTTACGCTCTGCCTACCCCGTAAGGGATAAAGGCGTGATTTTATATATGTATGTAGAAAAGTCACCAAACAGAACGGTCACGGTTAAAAATACCTGAGCATTTGAAAAGGACGCTTTATGCCTGTGAGATTAAAAATTTACTTCCATGCTGGACTGGGAGCGAAAGAAAAACATAGACTGTTCTAGCTGCCCTTCCTCTCAGGCATGCTGTAGAAGTCAGCAATATGGTATTGAGGTTCGCAGTGTATTGTAATTTAGGCGATGGGCTGACAACCTGTCTCTATAGCGATACACATTACCATCTAAAATTGCCCTCAATATTCGTCAGACGTGGCGTAAAAGCTTTCACTAAGCGTTTTACGCTCTGCCTACCCCGTAAGGAAAAACAGGCATGAATTTATGTATCTATGTAGATTTAAAATTTAGACTTTTATGCATAAACAGAGATCCGTACTTTAAGTTTTAAACCAAAGGTACTCCAGGCTTGGTGTAGTAAATAGTGGTAGTACAGTAATGGAAAAGTTAGTTCACAAAGGTTAGGTAACAAATTTCCATTATACATACATACATAAAATCACGCCTGTATCCCTTACGGGGTAGGCAGAGCGTTAAAGGACTCGTAAAAGGCGCTTATGCCACGTCTGACAAAAAATTGAGGGCAATTTTATATTGAAAAGTGTATTGCTATAGTGACAGGTTGTCAGCCCATCGCCTAAATTACAATACACTGTAACCCTCGAGTCCCTTTTGCTGACTTCTACAGCATGCCCGGGAGGAAGGGCAGCTGGAACATGCTATGTTTTTCTATCTCTCCCAGTCCAGCATGAAAGGTATTTCCATTATGCTTATCAGATAGCAGCATTAAAGTAAACGTGAGTGCAACGCGGGCATTTCTTATCTATGCTTGTTTTATATCTGCGTCGACTGCCTCCGTAGTCTAGTAGTCTGAGCCATGGGCTTCCGATCCGGAGGGCCTGCGTTCGATTCCCAGGGAACACAAAGTTAATTTTTGTGAAATTTTCCCCAGTTTGGTTAAGACTTTGCAGACTGAATCCAGGTGATTCAGATTGTCTGAAAAGAAAAAGGTTTCCGTGTTTCGGAGGACACGTTAAGCTGTCGGTCATGGTCGCTGTCTTTGATAGTGGTCGTTACACAAAACCATGTCAGAGGCCTGATAGTTGTGCTACTAGGCGGTTTAAGAACTCTGACACCAGGGTTCATCGGATCCATAGACTCGATACCCACTCGACAGAAGAAGAAGCTGTCTTTGATAGTGGTCGTTACACAAAAACCATGTCAGAGGCCATGTAGGCGGTTTAAAAACTCAGAAACCAACTCGACAAGAGCAACGTGAGTGCAACGCAGGGCATTTCTTATCTATGATTGTTTTATATCTACGTCGCGTTGCACACTTACCTTATCAGCACGGCGACATGGCCATTATACTCTTTCTTCTTTAGTAAACATTATTTGTTTAGAAGAACTGTTTTCTGTTTCCGGTTTGAAAAAGTTTAACGTTAGTACAATGCCACCTAGGGCTCAAATACAATATTCATGGCAATATTAATCGTTTACTTCCATGCTGGACTGGGAGAGATAGAAAAACATAGAATGGTCCAGCTGTCCTTCCTCCCGGGCATGCTGTTGATGTCAGCAAAAGAGAGTCGAGGGTTACAGTGTATTGTAATTTAGGCGATAGGCTGACAACCTGTCACTATAGCAATACATATTACAATCTAAAATTGCCCTCAATTTTTGTACCACGTGGCGAAAGCGCCTTTTACGACGCGTTGAACGCTCTGCCTATCCCGTAAGGGATTAAGGCGTGATTTATGTATGTACCTAAATTTGTCAAGGTGACTTATCCGTGAAATATTTACGTGTCCACTTTGTATATTATAGGTTCTAAGTAACGCTGCTGATCGCCCAAAACCGCAGTTGGTTTCGAAAACCATCATAATAAAAATGCTGAGCTATGACAAAATTAAACAAGAAATATAAGAGGCTTTAGGACGAAGAACGTTGATGGTATTTTGTCTAAAAATGTTGCAGAGGTCCTAAAGGCTTCTAAAAATGATTCCATTACATGCTCAGAGATGCTACTTTGTGTTGTATATTAAAGTGGACCTTTTCTTGTGACTTCTTATCAGCAAGACTAACGTGACGTGACTGAACCCCTTATCAGTACTGACGACTTGGCTATTTGTACCTACGGCTCCTTTCTTTCTCTATGATACAGGGTCTTATAGTTGGAAATAGTAAGTCTGTAAAGTGGACTTTTTCTTGTGACTTCTTATTAACAAGACTGACATGACGAGTTCTTCACATAACAATCTACAATTGCCCTACATTTTTGTCAGACGTGGCGAAGCGACTTTTAAGACGCGTTTTACGCCTTGCCTACCCTGTAAGGGATAAAGGCGTGATTTTAAGTATATATGTATGTATGTACGTGACGTGACGGGACCCCTTATCTGCGGCTGCAGTTGTGTCGCACGTCTCCTTATCAGTACTGGTGACATAGCTATTTGTACATACATACATACATATAATCACGCCTTTATCCCTAATGGGGTAGGCAGAGCGTAAACGACCCAAACAAAGGTCGTTCCGCCACGTCTGACAAAGTTTTGAGGGTTATTTAAGATAGATTTGTAAGTATATTGCTGTAGTGACAGGTTGTCAGCCCATCGCCTAAATTACAATATACTGAAACCCTCGGACCCCTTAGCTGGTTTTTACAGCATGCCCGGGAGGAAATGCAGCTGGCACATTCTATGTTTTTCTCTCGCTCCCAGGCCAGCATGGAAGCTATTTGTACCCTACTACATACCTACTTATAGTGCTCCTTGCTTTCTCTATGATAAAAGATTTTTCCGTTGGAATTAGGGACAAGGTGAGGAGTAGGATGCTACTCGGGCCCGCTATATTTTTATCTTTAAAATTCTCTCTGGGGAAAAAGTTGAACATTTAATTCAGAAACTAGGACCTTATGTCATAGTCGTACCTTGTTTTATGTAAAATATATAATTAAGCCGACTTGTCACGTGTATGAACAACTTTTACATCAAACCGGTTCAAATACCTACATTACATATTGCAAGAACATCCTTTTTGTTGGATCACAAGGATCACTTCTGAATTTGTGGTATTTTGTAAATTAAAAATATTTTTATTCATTATGGATTGCGAAAATCAGAAGCTTGTATTTTTTTTGTAGCCTATAAATCGTCCCACTGCTGGGCAAAGGCCTCCCCTTTATCTCTCCAGGCGTCTCTGTTTGCTGCGTCTGTCAGCCATAGTGCGCAGAAAGCATCTAGGTCGTCTCGCCATCTTCTACGGGGTCGGGGAGACGTCGTCGGCGACCATCCTCCGGGATCCACTTGGTGACAGCTTTCGTCCATTTTTCAGGATCCATGCGAACGACATGTCCGACCCAATCCCACTTCAGTCTCGCGGTTTTTCGGCCTACGTCTGTAATGCCCGTTTTTTCGCGTATAACTGTATTCTTTATGCGGTCTGTTCTTTTCACGCATAATATGCTATGCTCCATTGCGCGTTGGCAAACTTTGAGTTTGGACTTTTGGGCTTGTGTGAGTGACCATGTCTGTGCACCGTAGGTTAGGATGGGCAGGATACACATGTCAACGAGTTTTCTTTTAAGTGAAATTGGAAGGTCACCCTTCATTAGTTCCTTCATGGACCAGAAGCTCTTCCAGGCGTTTTGGATGCGTTTTTCGACTTCTTTGTCCTGCCTGTTTTTGAAGAATACTATCTGGCCCAAGTAGGTGTACTCGCTAACATATTGTATTACCTGCCCATCGACCTCGACCCTATGTTTTGTGCTGTTAGACATGAGTTGGGTCTTAGACATATTCATTTTAAGCCCAACCTCAAAGCTTGCCTAGCTTAGTTCTTGCAACATTTGTTCCAACTCCGTAGCTGAAGTGGCAAAGAGGACAATGTCGTCCGCAAACCGGAGGTTAGTAAGATGTTTGTAACCGACTTTTATTCCACTAGACGACCAGGATACTGATAGAGTTTTAAAGACCTCCTCTAAAGTAGCTGTAAACAGCTTTGGTGACAAAGGGTCTCCCTGCTTTGCACCGCGGTTTATATTAAAAGATTTTCCAGAACTTTGTAATGTGATGTTAGCGGTACTTGTTTTATATATGATTTTTATACTTGTTTTATATAAGTCGGATCAATATTCTCTTGATGTAATGCTTTAAAAATTGCTGAGTGGGAATGCTATCAAACGCTTTAGAATAATCTACGATGGCTAAATACAAAGGTTTGTTATATTCATTATACTTTTCAATAATTTTGTTCAAGGAGTGTAAATGGTCCGTCGTAGAGAAGCCAGGACGGAACCCTGCTTGGTCTGGAGTTTGATGGAAATCTAAGATGCCTGAAATTCTACGTTCTATAATTTTAATAAAGATTTTATATATAAGGGATATAAGGCTTATGGGGCGATAGTTGCCGATGTCACTTTTGTCACCTTTTTTGTGCAGAAGAATAATGTTCGAATGACAAAACTTTTCTAGCATATTTCCAGTCTGAAGAATGGAATTGAAGAGCTAAGTAAGATATGGTAGTAAAACTTTTTTTCCTACTTTAATAACCTCGGTGGTGACACCATCCTTTCCGGGGCTTTTGTTATATTTCATGCCTCTTATTGCAGTAAGCACTTCGCGTGGTGATATAGAAGAGAAATTGTCGCTGCAAGTGTATTCGTGACTTTCGTCTTCTGTTGCGGTGTTGTTTTGCCCGAGTATAGGTTTTTGTAGAATTCTGTACAAATATTTATAACTTTATCCCTACTTTTGTTATTGCTGTCTTTCATACTGGTAATCCATGTTTTGCCTTTAGAAATCCCTTGCTTGGCTGTTCTTAGAGAGGTATTTTGTTCGAGTGCGAATTGTACGAGGCGGGTATTGTAATCTCGAATGTCTTTTCGTATGTTCCGTTTGACTGTTCTCTCTTTTTCTGTACTCCCTGATATCAGTATTTTTAAAATTTTCTCTGTCTTTGATTATTGATATTGTTTCTGTCCTAAGTTTGCTAGAATTTTGTTTACTTGTTTTTAATTTTCTACTGGCTACTTGTATACTATTAACTATATTTGTGTTTTGAATCTGTAAGTCTGTCGATTCGTCTATTTTTAATTCGCTGAAGCTATTTTTAACATTAAGGTTAAACTCTTCATAGTTAGCAATTAGTGTGTCTCTATTTATTCTTTTTATTTTATTAGCTAAAGTTTTTTGCGTTGAATTTTTTGGGTTAAAGATATTCGTACTCTAAGTGGTCGGTGGTCAGAACTGAATACGATTCGGTTGATGATTCCTATGTTTTTGACGATATCAAGATCCGGTGACATGATGAAATCGATTTCGTTTTTCGTTCGCACATCTGGAGATACCCAAGTCTAGCGGCGCTGTGATTGTTTCTGAAAGAATCCTGAGGTTTTGCCCGAAAGCAAACTGCAGTAGCCGTTCACCGCGTTCGTACGGGATCCATAGCCATGGGGACCAATGACGCGCTTATTGTCTAAGGACTGTCTAACGCCAATTTTCGCATTGAAGTCTCCCATGACTAGACGCCATGTACCTGTATTCTCATCGCAGGCTTTATTCAGAAGGTCGTAAAAAAATTCAATTTCTTCGTCGCTGTGCGAGGATGTTGGTGCGTAAGATTGAACTGTTAATGTATTGGTATTAGTAATTTTAAATTTTTATACTGCCACTCTCTCAGAATATCCGATAAATTCTATGATATTTTCCTTGCTTTTTAAGCTTGTAATACCCAGTATATTTTATTACGTCTTACCTACCTCAGTGACGTAACGGTCCTTTTATTACTCAAAGGGCTCTCAATAACACTTAGTGGACTGTTGCTGAGAATTATGGCCTCGAGATTGGGCATCTAAGGTGTCTCAGTACTAAGCATTTCTTGGCCTCATTTTATTTTCAGACTTTGTTCTTTTATTCAGGTATGTTTATATGTTAAGTATGTTATTAGTAAATAGGCTGATTTATATTATATCTTACCTAAGCTGATTTGTTGATTTCGTCAAGAACATATAAATACTTTCATGAATCAACATCATGTACCTATATGCGGAATAACATAAATAATTACAAATCATCATTTTGTTTAATATAAAAAAACAAAGCACTTTTCAGTGTGATATCATCAAATCATCATGTTTAATTTCGGATTGTTATCTCAATTTATTTGCACATCTAAAATGAAACATTTCTTCGTCATATTTTTGTATTTTTTTGAGATATATTATTAACTAGCGACCCGCCCCGGCTTTGCACGGAAATCATCAGTGTTTCTCGACTATATTATGCATGTATTAGACATATAAACCTTCCTCTTGAATCACTATCCGTTAAAAGAAACCGCATCAAAATTCGTTTCGAAGATTTAAAGATCTAAGCATACATAGAGGGATATAGGGACACAGAAAGCGACTTTGTTTTATACTATGTAGTGATTACAACAAGCTCTTGGACTCATGCTGCTGCTTGTTATTCTACATTGAACAAAGTTTTAACAACCCAAAAAACAAAAAGTATATCGTGTATTATCAAGGACACTCTATGAATACTTAACTAAACAATTCCATATATGAAAACACTGGGGAACACGGATAGGCTGTGTTAGCAATTTCAGGTCCAAAAAAGATCGGATAGGACTGAAACCAATTCAGGTTTTTTGTATCATGTGGAGTAGATAGAGCACGTATGTTGTTATCCTTATACCTACGTAAGGTAAACTCTATAACAACTGTTCTCAAATCTACAATGTTAGGCATGCTGGTGTAAACAAAATTTTGTGACCTAACTTTTAAACGTGATCTGAACCTAAATAGATAAGTACATACATACATACATATAATCACGCCTTTATCCCTAATGGGGTAGGCAGAGCGTAAACGACCTAAACAAAGGTCGTTCCGCCACGTCTGACATAGTTTTGAGGGTTATTTAAGATAGGATTCTAGGTATATTGCTGTAGTGACAGGTTGTCAGCCCATCGCCTAAATTACAATATACTGAAACCCTCGGATCCCTTAGCTGGATCTTACAGCATGCCCGGGAGGAAATGCAGCTGGCACATTCTATGTTTTTCTCTCGCTCCCAGGCCAGCATGGAAGTAATATAGATAAGTAACATCTTCCATATTGCTTAGATTACCGAAATTAATTGCTAGTTTGTACAGAATTGAGTACTTGGGTTCTAGGTTACCATAAAAATACAGGTTGAGTAATGTTCTGTTCAATAATGTTTTCCTTATTTTCATTGTCACAAACTTTGTTTATTTTTTTTCAAAATTATAATCTTCTTGTCTGCTTCTACAATTTGATATGACACACGGAGTGTTACGATTTTTTTTAAATTTAGTGCTATTGATGTAACAAAGTCATTATTGAGGTCAAACGTAGAATTCAATACAATATATCGAACTTTTGGAGTGTGACATCATTCCTTAGACGACAAATGCTGGCCATCAATATCGAGCGAGACACTCAATCTTGCCAAAGAGGTAAGACCACAGATACGTAGAATGGAGTAGATCACGAAATCTTGTCCAATTGTATGAAAATAAGCGTGTAACTTTGTATATTTCAATAGGGAATAGGTTTTGCGGTATTTTCACATACATACATATAATCATGCTTTTATCCCTAAGGTAGTAGGCAGAGCGTAAACGACCTAAACGAAGGTCATTCCGCCACGTCTGACAAAGTTTTGAGGGTTATTTCAGTAAGTTATTTTAGGTAGGTATATTGCTGTAGTGACTGGTTATCAGCCCATCGCTTAAATTACAATATAGCAATATATTAGCTGGTTTTTACAGCGTGCCTGGGAGGAAATGCAGCTGGCACATTCTTTGTTTTTCTCTCGATCCCAGGCCAGCGTGGAAGAAATTATTTTCACAATTTATAAAAGTGCACAATTTATAACCGAAAGCAGACTGACTTTACCTGGATGTGACTCGATACTACAATAATCGAAGATTTTTGTTCACGTAACACAGGTTGACTTGCGGAATCTACTTCAATCTAGGTCTTTGGATTGGAAACTCCCAAAATAGGCGTAGCAGAGAAGGAAGTAACACCGGCGCAGTCATTTGGGTATCTATTTAGGAGCCTCAGCCAGTGACGTTGATGTATCGTCTGATCCTCGAGGAGTTCTTACGGTATTGGTAAATACGAGTTTTGATAAATAACCGCCATATTTTATACCATGGTTATTATTAAGAGGTCCTGCAGTTTGATGAGTACGATAATCATTCAAGTTCTAAAATATGATAAATAAATCAAAACTTTAACTGGGTTTGGATTTGAACCTGCATCCTTGGAATACTCTCCTTAGAAGGGTAGTTCTCCTGATTGACGGAAATGACACGAGTGTGTTCTGCGACAAAACATTAGAATAGTTTTATAGCTACAAGCTTTTAAATGTGAATAACTTTTTGGATGTTGGTCACTTAATTATATTTGTAAAAGAAAAAGGTTTTTTTATGTAATAGTGATAATAAATTCCGTCAAATCATTTCCGTCAAGGGACACTACCCAGAATAAGTTTTGTTTTTTTAAATTACATACATATAATCACGCCTTTATCCCTAATGGGGTAGGCAGAACGTAAACAACCTAAAAAAAGGTCGTTCCGTCACGTCTGACAAGTTATGAGGGCCATTTAAGATAGATTTATAGGTACATTGCTGTAGTGACAGGTTGTCAGCCCATCGCCTTAATTGTAATATACTGAAATCCTCGGATCCCTTAGCTGGTTTTTACAGCATGCCCGGAAGGAAATGCAGCTGGCACATTCTATGTTTTTCTTTCGCTCCCAGTCCAGCATGGAAGAAAATTGTTTTTTTAAATTGGTTGCAGATAAGTTACAGAAACACGACTCAAGTGTCAGTCATGAGCAAACTTAGGTCTCACTTTGAGTGACGCGTTTTTCTGACTTGTAATAATGAACCAATCTCTTAAAAATGATTTTAGAGAGCAACCTGTCATTCGACTGCCAAGAAATGAAAATAAAATCACCACAAAAGATATAGCACTGAAAACCACATTTTCCGGCTATATGTTTTTCATAATCAGCTATTAAAGATGATGGGGACCATTAGATCGAGGGGAAAGCGTGGGATAAACACAAACTATACCACTTCATCATCATGGTCACATTAAGGGGCGAGGGTGGCTCCCCTAATATGGTACCTTTAGGTATTCCATTCTACTAAATATACTGTTGTCTTTTTATTATATTTGATGGTAGGTTGGATATGCCCATTTTTAATTTAGCTCATAAGTCTGATTCATTCAAAAGAAAGCGTAGAGTCTAGATTTATAAACATTATCCAAAACTATCGCACAAGCAACTCGTTTGTTGAATAACATAAATATTGTATTCACAATACATATATACAATCACGCATTTATCCCTAATGGGGTAGGCAAAGCGTAAACGACCTAAACAAAGGTCGTTCCGCCACGTCTCACGGTTATTTAAGATATATTTGTAGGTGTATTTCCGTAGTGACATGTTGTCAGCCCATCGCCTAAATTACAATATACTGAAACCATGAGATACCTTAGCTGGTTTTTACAGCATGCCCGGGAGGAAAAGCAGCTGGCACATTCGTTTTTTTTTTATCTCGCTCCCAGTCATACATAGAAGAATCGACAATATCATGTCAAATTTCTTGCATCCAATATCTATGCATTTATCTTAGTATGAAAAAAAAGATAAATGATCTGTAAGATGTATCAATTTGAAGCAGTTTCAATGTAATTAATTAGAAACAACCTATTTAGGGCTTCATGAAATTCTATCCATGATATTGGTTCGTTTTCGTTCATTTACTGTTAGTTGGATGGAAGCAAATAAAACTTACATACATACCTACAAATAATCACGCCTTTATCCCTAATGGGGTAGGCAGATGGTAAACGACCTTAACAAAGGTCGTTCCGCCACGCCTGACAAAGTTTTGAGGGTTATTTAAGATTGATTTGTAGGTATATTGCTGTAGTGACAGGTTGTCAGCCCATCGCCTAAATTGCAATATACCGAAACCCTCGGATCCCTTAGCTGGCTTTTACAGCATGCTGCATGGAGGAAATGCAGCTGGCATATTCTATGTTTTTCTCTCGCTCACAGGCCAGCACGGAAGAATAAAACTTTTAATAAAACTTCTTTACCTTTTTACTATAAATGTATTTCATGGTTCATGTCCCTAATAATTTATTATTTTACTGGACGTTTTCCTTTTTTAAACCAACATAAAACAAACAACAATTTTATTTTAGCAAATTCACTAAAATAAAATACTTTATTTCCGGATTTCTGCCTACCAAACCGATTTCAATCTTCGAGTTTACATAGAATACAACTAAAGTACGGCCAGTGTCTGAGTTGAATTGAGCCTTGTTGCGGCTTTTGGGTTTCTTTGGAAACTTCTTACTTCTCCTCTCTCCAGTTTTCAATACTTGTGTATGTCACCCGCTCAAGGAAAGTTTAGAATAAATACGCGTGTAAGCACAACATTCTCAATACTCCGAAGACTTGCAAAAGCATCAACTTTCCATTTTATTAGAATTCGCGGGCTTTCTTCGAACAAATAAAGTGTACAAAGTAAACGAATAGAAAGCGCGAAGTATTTTTACACTGTGCAAGGTTTTTTATTTTATGTTATGACCCTAGAGTCTTATTTTTTCTATATATTCCTTTTATATTAATTAAATGGTTTACAAGAAACATCATATACCTACCTAGGATTATCTTAATAATTTGGTCTTGTCAGATAAGTACCTATTCCAACATGACCGTACAAAATCGATCAATTTTGAAAAATAAATAACCATTTCGGCGATATTAAAAGACTTGTAAGGACCAAAATGTATTATAATTAGAAAAATAAAGGAAATAAATATACACTGTTAAAACAATCAAATTGTAATAAACCGTGACGGGCTGTACAAATTATAACCAATCCGCTCTTATTTTAAGCCTGTACAATATTTTAAGGGTTTTCTACATTTCTATGGGCAATAAGGCGGTTAATTGGACATTAGTACGAGAAACGACCGTCCTGAGTCTACCTGGGTGGTCCGTAATTAAGGGCCACAAATCCTTAGGCAGTTTGGTTGGGCCATAGACAGTCTGTTGTGCCGTGGCGAAGAAGACTGTGAGATCCATTGTCAGTTTATTATGAGAGCAAATAGTATACAGCATTAAATATATATTTTATAATTTATACCTATCTATAAAAAAGTAAGTCCATGTAAGCCCGCCTTACTTAACAACATATGAGACATCCAAAATAAAAATGGTATCTTCAGATAAAGCAGTGCAGAAATCTGTCTTGACGGCAGAATCAGTCAGTTCATCTGCTCCTTTACTTCTGATGCAACCCGCTTACAACTCTACAAAAGCTTTGCTCCAAAATCAAAAATGCGGTTTTTGCATACCTTGGTTGTATTACTGAATATAAAATATGTAGCGTACCTAACAGTATTTTGTGAGATTCACTGTGGGGTAAGAAAGTAAGTATTTTTGGTCATCTTTAATCGCGAATATAACTATGATTAAGGTTAAAAATTGTTTTTTTTTTTTAAATATTGGGCTCGATTCTAGATACCACCCGCTAAAACTAAAATTCATATCTATCTGTGACTTCCAAAATAATAAAATTGAAAAAGGACAGGCGATTTATACTCTATGGTTTCACAATTTGTTCGCTAGATCTTGACGCGCTTTTGCACGTTTCCCCAGTATTTCTGTCATTTTTACGGCGGGTGAAAATGACATATAACGCATTAAGCCACCGACTATTAAGGGGCTTCCCTGGGCTAAGTGGCGCCCTCATGAGTCAAAAAATCATAATTAACTGAAAACAAAATCAATCGAAAATCCGGTAGATCAGATTGAGGTTATAGCAATAAAGGTCATTTGGAACTTCATAAAGTTGCAACTTATAGATCGTTGCAGTTACAGATAGGTAATTTGCGAAAAACGGCCACTTTTAGCACTTTTACTATCTGTAACTGAAGTGAACACTGAATTATTAATTTATAATGCTTAAAAAAAACTTCAGTACCCATACTTTAATCTGATCTACCGGATTTTCGATTAATTGCGTTTTCGGTGAGCAATGATGTTTTGACTGATGAGGGCGCTGGCGTGCACCGGGGATCCCCTTAATCAAAAACCGGAGAGAATAGATTTCCTATCCTTTTCCAATGATTTTAGTTTTAGCCGGAAAATCTAGAATCGAGCCCAATGTTAATTTAATATTTATTTACCATTCTAGACATGCGATGGATGATACCAGATACCCTTGTTATTATTGACATATTTGAATTAAAAATAAGGGACTGCTGAAGCGATTATGAACATCAACATCCTTTGGAACCGTTCGCCGTACATCTGCTGTGGAAGTTGTATGTCTCTGCATTATGCCGCACACTTTGTTAGACATCGCCTTTCCGTATTGTCGGGTTAATTGAGATTGTTCCTTAACATTCATTACTTGTTTCAATCATAAAATGTTCATTTAATTTTGTATGCGCTGGGAATATTTTCTGTCGAAAATACAACGCTTTTAGGTGCTAGTTTATAATAATGTTGTTATCAAAACTCTTGTAGGCACTTGTTTCACTTTGTTACCGAAATCGATATGATTAAATAATATGAAGTGAAACTAGTACAAGAGTTTTAATAACAACATTATAAATATGGAGTTTCACCAAGTGCCGACAATCGCAAAAATAAAGTGGTACTACGTAGTTTCCTTCGTTATAAAAAACCTGATTTATAATCGCAACAAGATACATATATTAAAATATGCGCAATTTGTGTTCCTTTAGGCAAATCTTTGCGAGATAACTTCGTTAAAAAGACCCGTCTTTACTTTCATATAACAATACCACAATTTTTTTCCTTAAATGGATACTAGGGTAAAGAAACACATTATTTCGTAAATAATGCAAACAACATACGCGCAAGTAGGGAGGGAAACAATCTTTTCAATTATTGAACAGCACCAGGAGTTGGGGCTACACACAGTATACACGTGTAATCGATACATTTGTGTAGTCGGGGTGGGTTTGAGTACCTTTGTGACAGAACGATACTTTCTGGAATATTCTGAATCAAATATATTGAATGTTTTTTTTTATGTGCCCGATTATGATATTCGGGTTATACCGGGTGTAAGGGACAGCGTCCCGCAAACTGATAGGGGTTGCTCAATCAATAAAACTGAACAACTATCACCAGGAAATTCTATCAGGAGTAGAAAATAAAAATTGAACTTCCCATACAAATAGACAATTTGTATGGAAAACAAAAGTTTTTATTCACTACCTGAAAAAAAAAATGTGCTAAGCAACCCCTATAAGTTTGCGGGCCACCTGTCCCTTACACCCCGTTTGTTAAATGAAATATTTATAGATGTGGAATAGACTGTTGTTTACTTACCATTACTTTCTGTATATTTTCTTACTATCATTTTGGTACTCTACACAATAATTATGTTTCAACTCCACAATGCTACCGATTCGTAGAGGGACTAAAATTATTGCCGTCTTTTACTGTTCTCTCATCATAGAACATGACAGGTATAGACTTATTTTAGTTAGGTCGTGATTTTTGTAACTCCGAATTGCTACCAATATTAATTTACAATAGTGCTGCTATTAAATTATTATTTTCATTCGTGGAAAGTGGAAATGGCGTTCTGCAATTCCGTTTGCTCCCGTAAGCCGCTCCGGATTTTAAATTAATTAAAACGTTCCTTTGTACGCTGATTTCTACTTTGCTTTATTTTATTCTCTGTAGAATATTCTCGTTTTGTTCTCTGTAAAGTATTCTTGTCTATAATGAGAGTCGTAATTATCAACTATATTGAAAAGGGTCTCTTGTTACCTGTAAAGGTATTTTCAGATTTCAGAGGTAAAGTTCCTTAATTCTATGCGAGTCCCTTGTTCATTCTGATACAATTTATCGATATTTTTATCAACAACTTTGTCGATGAATATATGTTTAGTGAAGACCTTTTTAAATATTTTTCAACACTTGAAACTGACATGTTTCCATTTACAAACCATGATTTTTTTACTGGGAGCGAGAGAAAAACATAGAATGTGCCAGCTGCATCTCCTCCCGGGCATGCTGTAAAAACCAGCTAAGGGATCCAATGGTTTCAGTATATTGTAATTTAGGCGATGGGCTGACAACCTGTCACTACAGCAAAATACCTACAAATCTATCTTAAATAACCCTCCAAATTTGTCAGACGTAGCGGAATGACCTTTGTAAGGTCATTTACGCTCTGCCTGCCCCATTAGGGATAAAGGCGTGATTATATGTATGTATGTTTTTTTATCGAAAAGTATATTAATGATACCTATTCTAGTTAAATAAGTAATTAGCTACTGTCGATCAGGTTTTTCAAAACTGCCTGCTGTTCATTGAGATGTATTTTTAACATACATACATATAATCATGGTTTTATTCCTAATGGGGTAGGCAGAGCGTAAATTACCTAAGCAAAGGTCGTTCCGCCTCGTTTGACAAAGTTTTGAGGGTTATTTAAGATAGATTTGTACATATATTGCTGTAGTGACAGGTTGCCAGCCTATCGCCTAAATTGTAAGATACAGCATGCCCAGAAGGAAATGCAGCTGGTCCATTCTATGTTTTTCTCTCGCACCCAGTCCAGCATTGCATCTATTATTGACAAAAAAATTATCAAACTTTAGGATATTTTTCTTGTCTACAGTATCTACTTCTTAATAGTGTTTAACTGCCTCCGTGGTCTTGTGGTAGAGCCATGAGCTTATGATCTGGAGGTCCTGGGTTCGATTCCCAGGGAGGGAACACGATGTTCATATTTGTAAATTTATCACTTTGTGAGGTTTTTCCCAGTTTGGTTAGGAAATTGCAGGCAGAATCACCTGATTGTCCGAAAAGAAAAAATATTCCGTGCATCGGAGGGCACGTTAAGCCGTTGGTCCCGGAAGCAACGACCGCTATCAAAGACAGCGGTCTTTGATAGCGTCGTTGCTCAAAACCATGTCAGAGGCCTAATAGCTGTGTTACTAGGCGGTTTGAAAACTCTGTCACCGGGGTTCTTTGGGTCGTTCTTCGACTCGAGAATGTACTCGCTAAGAAGAAGAAGAAGAAGAAGAATAGTGTTTTGTTGTATTTTAGTAGCTTGCCTTGGCTAGGCCGATGATTCAACCCTAACATTAACCTGAATTCGAAATGGCTGTAAACAAAACTGCCGTAGTATTAAATTTCACTCACGAAGAAGTTTTTAGAGCTACATTCTAGGTTTACACAGGCACCCTTTTTATAGCAAGTGACTTTGATACATTTTATGGACCCTTTGTTGTACGGTCGTTGCCATGGTAACAAAAATAAGCCCCTATATATTTTCCCTAAATAAGGTAATTCGATATTCTATTTTAAGCTACATTTTAAGTACATTCTAGTATAATGAATTTTGTTGAAAGCTCCTTTGTCATTCAAAATAATAGAGATCTAATTTCGTCAACATTATTTTCATGATGAAAATTCTATACTATTAGCAAAATGCTGAAGTTAAGTGGTTTATTAATGTATAGAAAAAAAGCAAATTACTGCGTAACATAAACATTCTTTAAACATCTTTCTTAGGTAAAATTTGGATAAAACCGCAAGCCAGAAACATATTTATTATTAGAAATCCACTGTACATTCAAAAAGATATATGGGTGCGACATATTGAAATGGAAATTACTTGAGTCAGTTCTATAAAACTTTTGCGAAGAAGATAGATTTCGAAATAGAAAAACTTATTGTTACAGATTTTATCTACTGTTTTTCTTTCTTATGATGACCGACGACTGATAAAGCAAAAAATATTACTATAGATTTATAATGTTTGTGAAAATCTAATTAACTTTAGCAGTTTTTAGCCAGGGAAAGCAGCACTCTTTCTTACTACACAATAGCTTCGTATTTATTTATTTTATTTATTTAACAGTTTATTGTACACAGAAACATACACTTCGTAATGTTCCTTGACCTCTTTTAAGCTTCTCTTCTCTCGTTTTATTTTTATTTAGTTGATAGAGCTACTGTACACAGTAATCTTCTTGTCTCTACGCTATTACGAGATTATGGGATTATTTCTATTTGAAGCGCCGAACATGTTGGGTGGGACGAGATTTTGATAGAGAATTGTGATGAGTGGACAAAAGTGTATCCTGTCATAGCGTGAGGCTGACTAATCTGTACCAGAATTAAAGTTAGTGTAGGGTGACTACATCTCTTTGCTTCCTTACATCAGAAGGGTAATAAAAATACAATTCAGCATTTCTTCGTAAAACATTTATAAAATAGCCTAAAAAAAATAAACATACATATATACATATAAACACGCCGCGACTTAAACAAAGGTCGTTCCGTCACGTTTGACAATGTTTTGAGGGTTATTTAAGATAGATTTGTAGGTATATTGCTGTACTGACAGGTTGTCAGCACATCGCCTAAATTGCAATATACTGAAACCCTCAAAAAAATATAATTCTATAATAATAAAACATATTTTAATTAAGTAGACGTACCGAATTAGTGTGATTTATGTATTTTTTAGATTAATTTCTTTGGAATTCAATTTCCGATAAAATTGAGTCAAAAGAGTCAACGGTGACGACCAATTTTAAACGCATAAAGTCATCAGTCCGACTATCCCAAAACTTTTACCTGATCGGTGGCCCTAGTATCAAAATCAACGTGGGTGGCCTACCTACATCGAAGTCTCACTTACGGTGACCCGCCTTACAGAGCTTAGAACACCTAATGACCCTTTATTATAAAGTTTGTAAAGTTGGAACAGAATGCTCTATCACTTATTCTAAAAACAAACAATTTAACAATGATTTGTGGTGATGCAGCATAACAGGACTGATGAAGATTATTGAATGTTTCATATTGGTCTATTTTGGTAGAACTGTTTTAATTTACTAATCTATAACTTGTTTTTAAAATTATTTCTATGTTTTCACTGAATCAATAAAAGATTCCTACTGTAAATGCAATAAATAAATTAGGTACATTTTCATAAATAATTTAATTAAATAATAAAAAGAAAAATATATGCATGATTTACAAAAAATACAGATTTTATTGTTTCTTATTTGTTTTTACGTTATTGTATTGTTACCTAATACTAAGTTTGAAAATAAATGTTATCCCATATTTTAAATATATAAACAAAATGAGTTCCGAAATCAGTTTCCATTCAATTATGTTTTCGAATCGATGATTGGCGCGTAGCAAATACCTACGCTAATATTTTGGCGAATCCTATTTGTATTGCACGTGTACACAAATCAGCAGATAGCGTCATATGCTTCAGCTATTCCAATTTGGGAATGAATAAATTGCTTTTTGATCATTCAACCTGCTAGTTATATGGTAAAAATCATATGTAATTTTATTTTACAATCCTGATTTAATCTCTACGTCTTTTTATTTTTTACTGGCATGTGGGAAATGTTCTAGTAGTCTGAGCCACTCTCTGAAAGACTTGTGATTCCAAAGTTATGGGTTCAGTACCAAAAAAAATATGATGTTTGTGATATTTTACCTAGTTTTTTAAGAAAAAAATTGAAGGCTGAATTAACTGATTGCTTGGTAAAAAAAATAATACCGTGCTTCCATTGTGACTTTGTATTAATAAAAAAAACGGTTCACCTCAATCAGAATACTAACAGTTGTATTGTTCTAAATTCAGACACAAGAGACATAAAATTCACAATTCAGACAAAAACGTTAAATTACCTTAGACGGCATCGAAAAGAAACTCTGTCCTGAAAAAAGTAATTCAAGCTTCCCTCGCCTCGGCTATTTCCATTTTAAATGAGAAATAAAAAGATTTCCTCCCGGTTAATGAGTGGGTCGACATCTTGGTTACCTGGATCCGTGGGAGTCAGGGAGTAGGTAGGGAAGTGGGTCACGTTCATTGGGTAATAAAGTCTGCGGGTAACGACTTGAGAGGATACTCTTGACGTACCTAGAACTATATAGCTCGATGGATGTTTTGGTTAAAGGTCGAAAGTAACATACATACATATAATCATGCTTCCATCTTTAATGGGGTAGGCAGAGCGTAAACGACCTAAACAAAGATCGTTCCGCCACGAATGACAAAGTTTTGAGGGTAATTTAAGATAGATTTGTTGATATATTGCTGTAATGACAGGTTGTCAGCCCATCGCCTAATTTTAATGATAAAATGTATATTGCATGATAATATGTAAATTGATTAAATTATATGATAATATGTAAATTGCAAAATACATATTATCATATATTTTTTATAGGTAAATATTATTTACACGACATAAACCCTCGGATCCCTTAGTTGGTTTTCACAGCAGGCCGGGAGGAAATGCAGCTGGGTCATTCTATGTTTTTCTCTCGCTCCCAGGCCAGCATGGAAGTCATCGAAAGTAAGTTTTGGCAAAAACGCAGACATATTTATAGCTGCAGACTGAGTGACTGAATGTATATTTACACTCAATTCATCATTATATTTGTTTTTATATCTAACAATTATTAGCAGATTTATTTGAATCAAAAAAGCAGAACTAAGCGAAATATTTTTGGATAAAATAAATAAATAATAATAAAAAATAAAATTGTTTATTTTTAATAGCCTCACAACTCATAGTGCATACAGTGGTAGGTAGGTATATGATTACTTGTACAGTTTTGGTTCCTGGTTCCCTTACTAGGATTACTTAACTTCCTTTACCAGATAGATATAGATTCCCTTAACCAGGTCTTCCGGTCCAATTCACACACTAAACGCCTTCACATACATACATATAATCACGCCTTTATCCCTAATGGGGTAGGCAGAGCGCAAACGACCTAAAAAAATGTCATTCCGCCACGTCTGACAAAGTTTTGAGGGTTAATTAAGATAGAATTCTAGGTATATTGCTGTAGTGACGGTTGTCAGCCCATCGCCTAAATTACAATATACTGAAACCCGCGGATCCCTTAGCTGGATTTTACAGCATGCCCGGGAGGAAATGCAGCTGGCACATTCTATGTTTTTCTCTCGCTCCCAGACCAGCATGGAAGTAACGCCTTCACTAGGATACATTATTATAAAAGACTAAGATTTCCACAAAGTAATCCAATGAATTAACATTTTCCAAGTAGGTTAGTCAGTAAACAAGAATAAAAACACAAACTTATTTTCGCAATTGGTAAACTAGAGTATAATCAAGTGAAAATGTAAGCTTGTAGATATTGCTTGCAGGCAACGTTGTCTTTGCAGAAGTCCTTCATACTAAATAGGGTACATTATTAGCTCTCCGACCGCAAATACAGTTTGGTAAGCAGCAAGTATTGAACAATAGCTGCTCTGAGCGTCAAATCATAAATAACATTCACAACGATAAATAACTTATCTTAATTTTTCATGAGGAACCAACACTGAGCTATATAGCCAAAAAAGAATCAAAGGTGCAAAGAAAGACAATTTAGGCTGATGTTTGGGTCTTTCTTCTCATTCCCTTGTATAGCAAAATTTTAAACAGTAAACGTTGGTAATGTTTAGAGTCGCCATAAACTGGGCTTTCAGCAAATGGAAGGTTACGAGTGCAGAATAATTTCTTTAACGACCACTATAAAACTCGGCTTTAATGGTGCAAAATCAAGGCTTTTCAATTTGCCTTTGTTTTCTTCTTGTATTTTCATGGAAAACTTAAGTCATGCTGAATTAACTGAGAAAATAACTGCCTTCGGTTGTCTAGTGGCTAGTGCCATGGACTCCTGATCCGGAGGTCCTGGGTTCGATTCCCAGGGGGGAAACACAAAGTTGATATTTGAAAATTTATCACTTTGAATTTTTCCCCAGTTTGGTTAGGATATTGCAGGCTGAATCACCTGATTGTCCGAAAAAGAAAAAGATTTCGTGCTTCGGAGGGCACGTTAAGCCGTCGGTCCCGGTCGCTGTCTTTGATAGTGGTCGTTACTAAAACCATGTCAGAGGACTGATAGCTGTGCTACTAGGCGGTTTAAAAAACTCTGACACCAGGGTTTATCGGGTCGATAGACTCGATACCCACTCGACAGAAGAAGAAGAATTGAGAAAATAGCTTTCCAAATAACGTGGGAAGTATAATATTGTGCATTTCTAATAGAAAATCCTTTTCCGCCGTAGGTTCTTACTAATTTTAGGTTTTATTAAATGATTTGTCTATAACTGACACTAAGTACATACAAACATACATATAATAACGCCTTTATCCTTAATGAGGTAGGCAGAGCGTAAACGACCTTCGCCACTTTTGACAAGTTTTGAGGGAATTTTAAGATAAATCTGTATATTGCAGTAGTGACAGGTTGTCAGCCCATCAAACCCTCGAATCCCTTAGCTAGTTTTTATATATATATAGGCTGACAACCTGTCACTACAGCAATATACCTACAAATCTATATTAAATAACCCTCTATATTAACTAAATAACCTCTGTTAAGGTCGTTTACGCTCTGCCTACCCCATCAGGGATAAAGGCGTGATTATGTGTATGTATGTATATGTAAATTATGACCACCTCCCTAGTTTAGACGTCTTTATGACAAACCCTGAGACACGATTAAGGGCGAAAGGTGAAAGTTCGAGGGCGTAGACGGCCATGTTCTAAACGTTTCATTTGCCAGTGCTATCGATTCATTCTTGGCTAGAGTGGATCATTCCGAGAATAAATTTCTCTTAAATTGAAATCTTGTCGCTTCAAATTTAAAACGATAACCAAATCAGCATATTGAGACTTTTTTTATATTTTGTATTGATTGAGAATTTTATTTATTGAGCGTGGGTGGTCTCTTCTTTATCAAACGATTAAGACTTTTATTGCATTTTGAGGAACACCACCATGTTACTTTTACTACAAAAAATTAACAGAATAAAATACCCTTAAATTAAACAGTTGACTATATACATAAAATCACGCCTTTATCCCTTATGGGGTAAGTAGAGTGTAAACAACCTAAACAAAGGTCGTTCCGCCTCGTCTGACAAAGCTTTGAGGGTTATTTTACGATAGAATTGTAGGTATATTGCTGTAGTGACAGGTTCTCAAATTACAATATACTGAAAGCCTCGGATCCCTTAGCTGGTTTTTACAGCATGCCCGGGAGGAAATGCAGCTGGCACATTCTATGTTTTCTCTAGCTCCCAGGCCAGCATGGAAGTAAAACAGTTTACTTAATAGTGTTATTATCGAGAGCAAATCACGAATAACACTTTTTATGGGAAACTTAGGTATATCAAAATATTTTCGATTGAATCTTACCAACGACTCGTAAAATGAACCAGTTAAAGTACTTTTTGTGAGCACGTAAATGTCGAAAATACCGAAGATGCCTGCGTTCCAAACATGTAGCCAATTAGCTTGATGCTTGCTTGATGGCATCAGGAACATGGAGCCCGGCGTGTGGACCGGTTGTGGCCTTAAATGTCAATGAGGTGCTCCCGAATTGTGCAATTATCGACGTACAGTTGAGCTCAGATCGTTTGGTTTTATTTACAGTTCGTCATCAACAAATTTGCTAGTGTGGCAATAGGTCAGGATATTGTATTACCCCATTATGATCAACCCATAGGAAAAAGACCATGTTTTCAGAAACGGAGCAGCAGAATTCTAAGCGAATGTATCAATATTGCACTGTGCTCGTCATTTTGCCTGCCATGTGACTATAAGCTCAAGACTAGCAGAGGACTGTTGTAGCTAAATTGTAAGGTGCAATAAGACGACATAGGCGCGAACTATCTTATTCACAACCTGGGGTCTTAAGTTTTGCTGTTGAAGGGTCTGCCGGAGTAGTGAAATCCCATACAAACGTAGATTTGCTTTTATTTCTAAACAGTAAAACCATACTTAACAAAACTTCGTACACATGACCAAAATGCATTATATCTATGCTTCTAATTCGGGTTGGTTTGAAAATACTAAGCATAAACAAAATAAGACCGAAAATACCATTTAGTTGTGTTCTAATTTTGTACCTGGTAATTTTTAAACCAAACCTATTTAGAAGCATAGATATAATGCATTTGGTTATGTGTACTGAGTTTGGTGAAGTTTGGTTTTACTGTTTTGGAATAAAAGCGACTTCTACTTCCATGCTGGACTGGGAGTGAGAGAAAAACAAAGGATGTGCCAGCTGCATCTCCTCCCGGGCATGCTGTACAAACCAGCTAAGGGATCTGATGGTTTCAATATATTGTAATTTAGGCGATGGGCTGACAACCTGTCACTACAGCAATATACGTACAAATCTTTCTTGAATGGCCCTCTAGAGTTTGTCAGACGTGGCGGAACGGCCTTTATTTAGGTCGTTTACGCTCTGCCTACCCCATTAGGGACAAAAGCGTGATTATATGTATGTATGTATGTAATAAAAGCGAAACTACGTTTGTATGGGATTCCGGGAGCTTTTGTGTATTTCATGTGCTGTACACTGTACGGAGCAGGTTGATGCCATGCAGCCTATTGAAGAGACAGCTGTTTAGAAAACCTGCAAAGGCGTTTCATCTGCTGAGCAATTTAGTTGGACTAGCTATAAATAAATAATTATTGACATTTACTGCTGATGAGATAATTAGTATTATTAAGTAGTTTTTATGATAATCTAAAAGTGGCGTTTTCTTATTAGTTTGAGTTCAGTATTATTAGCTATAACTTCCATGCTAGCCTGGGAGCGAGAGAACAACAGAATGTGCCAGCTGCATTTCCTCCCGGGCATGCTGTAAAAACCAGCTAAGGGATCAGAAGGTTTCTGTATAACAATCTATCTTAAATAACCTTTAAAATTTTGTCAGACGTGGCGAAACGACCTTTATTTAGGTCATTTACGCTGTGCCTACCCCATTAGGGATACAGGCCTAATTATATGTATGTATGTATGTTAATCAGACTTCAAGACAAAATACTCATCACGGTATAATAAATTGCTACTTTATAATGAGAGTCCCGCTCTACATTAAGGTGTCAATCCTCATCTAAGTGTTCATTCGACCGCGCATCTGCCATCTGCCCAGGCGCACATGTCTGTTTATTCATTAGATGAGCAATTACTGCACTTTTTATAAAGCAATTGATCATTACAGCCAGATGGCGTGCGTATGCGTGGCCGGTGCAATATTAAACGCGTGCGCTGGTTTTTTAGACTATTAGGTTTTTTGCAAACAATGTTAATTGATAGAATTAAGTCTATGAAAGTTATTTGTTCTGACATTTGAATTATAGCAAGTTGACTAAAATGATTGCCATCTCTTTCTGTTCTCTCATGATTTTTCTATGACAAGTATAAATATACTGGTTAAGTCGTTATTTCATATAATCACGTCTTTATCCCTAATGGGGTAGACAGAGCTTCAAAAACCCAAACAAAGGTCGTTCCGCCACGTCTGACAAAGTTTCGAGGGTTATTTAAGATATATATGTAGGTATATTGCTGTAGTGACAGGTTGTCAGCCCATCGCCTAAATTGTAATATACTGAAACGGATACCTCGGATCCCTTAGCTGGTTTTACAGCATGCCCGGGAGGAAATGCAGCTTGCACATTCTTTGTTTTTCTGTCACTCCCTGTCCAGCATGGAAGTAATTTAAAGTTATTTCACAACAGCGAATTACTGCCACAGTCTACTCTGCATGTCCATTTAACTTTATTCTACTAGTTCAAGCATGGATATTCATTCTAGCATGCATCGTGTTACTTTTAGAACACTCAGATGATCAGCTTACAATGTCTCTTGCTATGTTATAGCCAACAAATAATAGTCCTCCCACCGAATTTCGGTAATGGCGGCCAATCTCCCGGAGATGGGCCAACTGCGCAGGACTTGTTTTTAGTGCCCAAGTGTTTGCGCTACACACAGGTGCACTCTCTGTTCCCTCAATCTCTTATTCTGATGGGACAGACTGACTGACACGACCAGAGAGAATTCAGGCGCAGGACCGACTATTTACATGCCCATCCGACGGCATGGATCATCTTACTTTTCGGACAATCAGGTGATCAGCCTGCAATGTCCTAACCAAACTAGAAACAACAACACAAAGTCATTGTCCCCCGCCGGGAATCGAACCCGGGACCTCCGGGTCGGGAGCCCATGGCTCAGACCGCTTGACCACGGAGGCAGTTGCAATAGCCAACAACAGCATATACGTATATTCGATTAGTTTTCTACTATACTATGATGGATTGGACTTTACTCAACTCTGTGTCAGTCTTCGCTTTATAGTTTACTAGCGACCCACCCCGGCATCGCACGGAAATTATCAATGTTTCTCTACTATATTATGCATGTATTATACACATAAACCTTTCTCTTGAATTACTCTATCCATTAAAAGAAACCGCATCAAAATCCGTTGCATAGTTTTAAAGATTTATGTATACATAAGGATATAGGGACAGAGAAAGCGACTTTGTTTTATACTATGTAGTGATTAACCGTAGCTACTGTAATTAATTTCTAACATAACATACCTAATTGAAATTGGCCTTCGCTAGCGTTCAAGGGTAAACCCAATTATAATTTACCGTTAGTAATCAATTGAATATAGGCTACTAGTTTGTGTACAGGTTAATAAATTGATACGGTCATCTAAATTTAATTATTGGTTTCATGATTCTCTAGCTTACGATGTTAAGGACTATTTGAAAATTTATAAAAGTTTTGAGTAGCAGTAGATGATCAAAATTAAAGTAACACCCAATTCTTCTGTCCTGAGGGGCAAGTACGAATTAAATGAAAAATAAAAACTAATCAAAAATAGATGGAAAGAAACTTGATTTTGCCTTAGCAAAACATTGACGTCAAAAAGGGTTGAATGACATCGTTACCTTCATACGAGAATCTAAACCTGGCAAAAATACCTATTTTGGTTTACAAATGAAATGTCGAAAACAATTTAACGATTTCTTCCATGCTGGACTGGGAGTGATAGAAAAACATAGAATGTGCCAGTTGCATTTCCTCCCGGGCATGCTGTAAAAACCATCTAAGGGATTCCAGGGTTTCAGTGTATTACAATTTAGGCGATGGGCTGACAACCTGTCACTATAGCGATACACATTTCAGTCTGAAATTGCCTTCAAAACTTGTCAGACGAGGCGGAATGACCTTTTTTTGGTCGTTTAAGCTCTGCCTACCCTATTCGGGATAAAGGCGTGTTTATATGTATGTATGTATTTAACGATATAGTTCACGAAGATGCCACGAATAATCTAGCTGACTAGACGGTCAATGTACCCTTAACCACTTAATAAGGCTTTGAAACAGTCTTACAAAATGTGTTTACTTGTGCACAAGTTTGCGTTTCGGCACAGACTTTCTGGGAATGTTTTGATTATTCTGCGTAACTTTAAAAGTGAAATTTTGGAGAGTTCAATGAATGTTCTCAACAATGTAAATTATTGTAAACTTGAAATATTTGAAGTTTCAAAGGCATATTACAATTTAAAATATATAATATATCTATCGACTTAACTGTAACATTTACAGTTATACGTTTAATTAATAAATTTTAATGTTCCTGTCCACAATTTAAGTACACAATTTTCTACAGCAGCATGTGGCAAAATGTGGAACTAACAGCGAAGTATGCGTTAAGTTGTACGTTAAGGAAATTCGTTGACCACTAGCGCCGCGGTCAACTGCAAAAGTTAAGTTTGTATTGTTTGGGTATGTTTCATTCACTTTGCTATATTATTATTACATACATACATACATAAATCACGCCTTTATCCCTTACGGGGTAGGCAGAGCGTCTAACGCCTCGTAAAAGGCGCTTTCGCCACGTCTGACAAAAATTGAGGGCAATTTTAGATTGTAATATGTATTGCTATAGTGACAGGTTGTCAGCCCATCGCCTAAATTACAATACACTATAACCCTCGATTCCCTTTTGCTGACTTCTACAGCATGCCCGGGAGGAAGGGCAGCTGGAACATTCTATGTTTTTCTATCTCTCCCAGTCCAGCATGGAAGTGTATTATTATTATATTATTATTTATTATATTTTTTTATTTATATTTTATGATTAATATTTTATTTTGTTATTAGTAAGTTAATCTCGTACTTTTGATCTCTTTAGTTATATGTTCACTTACATATTGCTTAAGGGGATTTCAGGTGCACGCCAGCGCCCTCATCAATTAAAAAATCATTACTCACTGAAAACTCAATTAATTGAAAATCCGGTAGATCAGATGGACGTATAGGTACTGACATTTATTTCAAGCATTATAAATTAATGATTCAGTGTTCACTGCAATTATAGATAGCAAAAGTGCTAAAAGTGGCCGTTTTTCGCAATTTTTCTATCTGTTACTATAACAAACTATAACTGGCAACTTTATGAGGTTCTAAATGACCTTCATTGCTTTAACCTCAATCTGATCTACCGGATTTTCGATTGACTGTGCTTTCAGTGAATTATGATTTTTTGACTGATGAGGGCGCCACTTAGTCCAGGGAAGCCCCTTAAGGACTGTTTACTTTGTAAGTTTATTATAAGCAAATAAAAAAAAATATATATTAATTTGATATTTAGTGCTAGATTCATTTATCTGTATTGAATTGTTACTATGATAAGATAATATTCCGTTTATATCAACCTTGTTGGGATAAAGTTAAGTCACTGTTAGTTAGTACCATGCAGCTAAGTATAGATGTCGCTGTACGGATTGAGCAAAATTTTACATCGCGGTGGTGAGATTTTCTCTCGCGGATTCATATACCCTGAGCGCTCGAATTTAAGCATACTTACCTGGCACAGGGGATACCGTGATCATGAAGGCGGTTCCCCCAGGGCGAGGCCTCTCCATTGCACTGCGGTTGGGCTGACCCCTGCGATTATCCCTAATGTGGATAACTCGGGTGCGTAATTTTTGGTAGTGGGGACTGCGTTCGCGCCGTCCCCCCCGTTAATACTGTGCATATCTATCACATCACCAGGTTTCTAATGCTACTCATGACTCTTGGTCAAATCGTAGTAATTAATAGTAGATGATGACCGGTCCGTATCTAACCCTCGTTTAATCACCTAGATTAGGTAGCCGACCCTGTGAAATATGGGATAAGGCTAGGGAGATGATGGGAGATGATTATTGATATATCAGTGAAGCCTAAGAAATTGGCACACATTGCGGTCACCAACCCTATTTTGAGCAAAAGAAAGGCCAAAAGTAAGAATAAGACAAAAATAAGGTAGGGGCGCAAAGTGTGAGTTTCTCATACTTCTTCATCATTGTGATATATTTTTTTTATTTGATGACATAGATATATTTTTCTTTGTAATAGACTCGCTTGTGACTTTGTAAAAGTGTTCTTAGGAATCTATTTGGAAATAAATGATTTGACTTTGACTTTGACTTCATTGGACGTCCTTTAGGGCAAACTAAAACTAGATAATAGGCTCAATTTTGAGGTCACATCGCTTAAAATATGTAAAATTAAAATTTACTTTAGTTAGTTGGTTCTAGAGCGCCAGTTAAGTTTTAAATTGGTAACTGAAGTCGCTTGACCATTTTGCTACGTCGTGATGCGTAAGACATTGCTAAACTGATTTTTACATCGTCAAATGAACGTACTTTGGTTTGCGCGTGTCTATTCAGCATGTAAAAAAACCGGAATATTAATATTTAGGGTTGATTTTATGCAAATGTACTCTATTGAATAAGAACCGGGTATTATAATTTGAAACCCGGTTCTTTTAGTTACCTGGGAACCGGGTATACCCGGGTTTATGGAACCGGGTCGAACCGGGTTCATGCTCTAATTAATAGTGTATAAACATATATAGTAATTGTACATACATACATATAATCACGCCTCTATCCCTAATGGGGTAGGCAGAGCGTAAACGACCTAAACAAAGGTTGTTCCGCCACGTCTGACAAAGTTATGAGGGTTATGTAAGATAGATTTGTATATTTCTGTAGTGACAGGTTGTCAGCCCATCGCCTAAATTACAATATACTGAAACCCTCGGATCCCTTAGCTGTTTTTTACAGCATGCCCGGGAGGGAATGCAGCTGGCACATTCTTTGTTTTTCTCTCGCTCCCAGGCCAGCATGGAAGAATATAATTAGTAATTATAGAATATTTCAAAAGTATTACAAAGTTTACTCATTAAGCTGTTCGACAAGCTAATCTTTTTACACCCTAGAGGTTTTCCAAATCATAAAGCAATCCTGTAAGCAATGCACTTGCCTATTCTACAAAAAAAGACCATTATCATGTTTATAATATAATTCATACTATGCAATTATGCATCACTACATGGTATAAAACAAAGTCGCTTTCTCTGCCCCTATGTCCCTATGTATGCATAAATCTTTAAAACTACGCAACGGATTTTGATCTTTAAATGGATAGAATGATTCAAGAGGAAGGTTAATATGTATAATACATGCATAATATAGTCGAGAAACACTGATAATTTCCGTGCGAAGCCGGGACGGGTCGCTAGTAGTTAATAAATCCTAAATAAATAGCATGAAATGGTTATTCTGCAAATATTTCATATTATTATCATTTCCAGCTTGATGTTTATGTTTATATTAAGGCACGTCTCAGTACATATTGCGGGGAAGCAATGGCCGGGAAACTAGGCCCGGGGTAATGTACGGGAAACCTTGTGTAAATGTGAGTAAGTATATAGGTACTTTTCGTTTACATTTTAGTAGGTCGCAACTAAATAGGAGCTTAGTAGTTTACTGTCTGTGAGAAAAATATATTTTTCTGAACATCTTTTCCCAATAAACTTGATGAAAAATTATGTTGACTTTCCATACTTTTACGAACTCTAGAAGTTTAAATGCAGCGCTTTTGGTTCGCTGATTGTCGAGTTCACTTTTCTCTATTTATGCTCAGCTAAACAATACGTAGTTCAAACTTATGTACTGTAAAATATAGATAGGTGGAAGTCTTACAAGTTTGTCCCTGAGTTTGTCCTGCAGGTTGCAATACCGTAGAGTTTCTGCCGCCGGCGAGAGTAACAAAAGACAGCGCTGAATAGCTAGGACCTGGAAAATGTCCAGCGGTAGATTGAAAGCAGGGTACGCTGCTTTTATTACAGTTTACGGTAGAAGTTTACCTTCCTTTATGTATGGTTTTGATGTACACTGCTGGCGATATAGCTGTGTAACTTATATTTTTTATCGCGCGCGTTATAATAAAATGTGCAGGGTATATTAAATAAATTATGTTCGATGGTGTAGTGGATAGGGCCGCTGCCTCCTGAACGGGAGGTCGTGGTTCGAATCCCACCACGTACCAATGTGTTTTTAGGTTTTCGAATTTCATATGTACGTTTATTCGGTGCTTTTTCCGTGCTTCGTACTACACGTTAAGCCGTTGGTCCCGGTTAATAACGTTTAATACCTTAGATATTAGTCGTTAAGCCATATCAGAGGTCAGTGCAAAGCATTGGCGGCTTGAAAACTCTGACCTAATCTAGGATTGGGTCTGGTTTCCCTTCTGGGTTGCGGAGGTCAGATGGCAGTCGCTCTGTGTAAAAACCAGTATCCTCGTTCAATCCCCTACATGAGGAAGCTGACCCCGTGAGATACGGGATAAAGCTAGGGAGATGATGATTAAATAAATTATGTAGATCCCTATTTGGGTCTGTTTTATTTATGCACATGTTCCAATTTGCACTCGGTCCATTTGCCCATATTAACTTCGATGGATTGGAAACTCACTCGCATCTGAAATAATAAAAAGTCATCAGTTATTTTTAAGGCCAATAACGCTCTGCCTATCTCGATAGGGATATAAGCGCGTGTTATCATAATGTTAAAATAATATTCTTCTATGCTGGTCTGGGAGCGAGATAAAAACAAAAAACGTGCCAGCTGCATTTCCTTCGGGGCATGCTGTAAAAACCAACTAAGGGATCCAAGGGTTTCAGTATTTTGTAATTTAGGCGATGGGCTGACAACCTGTCACTACAGCAAAATACCTACAATTATATCTTAAATAGCCCTCAAAACTTTGTCAGACGTGGCGGAACGACCTTTGTTTAGGTCGTTTACGATCTGCCTACCTCATTAAGGATATTGGCGTGATTATGTGTATGTATGTATAATAATGTGTATTATTAACATTAGTGTTACATAAGAAGTGTCGCCATTGGCCTTATTATTACAAGTAGTAGCGACACGTAATAGTACTAAATTCTGCTTACTAAATAATAAAGGTACTCAGATGTTCTCGTTCCCACAATACATACAAATGAAACAAGGCGCTTTGAAATAGACACAATACTCAGAATGAGTACAATTCGCTAGCTTATCATACAACTAGCGACCTGCCCCGGCTCCGCACGGAAATTATCAGTGTTACTCTATTATATTATGCATGTATTATACATATAAACCTTCTTCTTGAATAACTCTATCCATTAAAATTCTTCATTAAATTTAGAATTAACATTTTACACGAACACCTATGGATGAGACTATGGAGTATCAAAATATTATTTCAGAATCTAAGGGCTGTTTTTGTAATCAGCTCTCATGAGTGACAGCGAGTTTGAGTTCGTATCAGAAATGTCATTTCAGTACAAACTGACCTGTCAAATCCATACTTAATATTGCTCTGAAGTTTTATATCGCTTCATAAATACGAGCCTAAGTATTCGAGTTTTGATTTAGGGTGGTAAACATAGAATGTGTCAGCTGCATTTTCTCCCGGGCATGCTGTAAAAACCATCTAAGGGATCCGAGGGTTTCAGTATATTGCAATTTAGGCGATGGGCTGACAACCTGTCACTATAGTATACCTATAAATATATGTTAAATTACCCTCAAAACTTTGTCAGACGTGGCGAAACGACATTAGTTTAGGTTGTTTACGGTCTGCCTACCCCATTAGGGATAAATGCGTGATTATTTGTATGTATGTATTTGTTTTTAAGATTTTTGTGAATGTTTGTAATACTTACTTAGTTACTTCGCTGGGTCAGCAACCCGAAGTTGATCTTGGCCTCCAACATTAATGTGCGCCATTCTTCTCTATTCTGTGCCAAATCTGACCAGTTGCTCTATTCTGTGCCAAATCTGACCGGTTGCTCTATTCTGTGCCAAATCTGACCAGTTGCTCTATTCTGTGCCAAATCTGACCAGTTGCTCTATTCTGTGCCAAATCTGACCAGTTGGACACTTTCAGCTCTTTCAGGTCTCTGGCGCCTTCATCCTTCCAGCGATATCTTGGTCGCCCGGATGGTTGACCAAGATAGGCTTTCTTGGCAGGACGATCCTCTCCCACCCTTTCCACCTGTCATTTTATTTCTTCACTATCTTCTATTTCTCGGTTGTACCTCCGCATCCATTCCCCATCCTCCCCTTTTGTTGGTCCCAGATATCGTACGTTCTCCCACTAAGAGTTTTTTTTCCTCCCTCAAAGTAAGGAAAGTTAGGAGTTTGAAATAAATAAACAATAAATAATAAAAAAAGGGACAGCGTCCCGGAAACTGCTAGGGGTTGGTCTGTCAACGAAACTGAACAACATTCACCAGGAAATTCTTTCAGGAGTTGAAAAAAAGTTACTTTCCCATACAAAATTACCACCCAGGTCAGACAGTTTGTATGCAAAAGCAATATATTTAATTAATTACCTGAAAAAAATCCTGGTGATAGTTGTTCAGTTTCGTTGACTGACAACTCCTATAAGTTTTGCGGGACGCTGTCCCTTACACCCGCTATAACATAGAAAATATAACATGTAATAAGTGATATCTACCCTTATTCTAATGCGAAGAATAATATTAATATTTCCTATTCTATTCTAATTATTTTTTAGGTACATTTCAGATTGTATGCCGAAATCAGCATTAATTATTTCTGTGCATCTTTAAATACTGCTCTTTACTTTTTGTTTCCATGCTATTAAAGCCTTGTTGTCGTTCATAAATAAGTAAGGTAGAGCCATCTCTGTAGGTTCCGGAATAAACTCCATGAAGAATTGTAGATGAGAGAACCTGCTACCGGTGATACCACTGCTACAAAGGGTTCTCCATTTATTTACTTGCAGTGCCCCCTAGCGGTACATTTTGATACTTTGTAGATTCAAGTAGCGCCATCTCTGTGTTAGTGCAAGTACTGCGCTACCAGAGAGTGGTGAAAGGAGAAACGTAGTGCTTGTGTAAGAGCGTAGATGTCGCTTTAAAAAATAGTGTAAGTGATTGTGTGCAAAGAAAAGATTAGAAAAAAATACGAGTACATATTTCTTTTCGCACAAAGTAATACCGTAGCCAAATAAAAGTTTACAAAGGGGAACTTACTAACTATAGCACTTGTTTCATGTTTTTACAGAGTGAAACCTTTTTGCTATTTAATTTGATCAAACATAATTGAATCAATAGCGATTAAATATTGCATATGCAATAATGTTAGCATGCTAGTTTTTAAGGTGACACGAATCAAATACATGCAAGAATCATAATAGGTAGTAGGTAGGTACGTTACGTAGCAAACTTGTATTTCTTCTTCAACCCTTACTATAAAATAAACAATATATTTTAGAACATTTATGTTTCTTTTCCGTAAAGACCTTGTGAACTTTTCACAACGTCTCTCCATAATTCTTAGACGATTTTGCTCTACTTTCACGACGAAAGAATAGAAAATAAATCTTTTTACCTCCTCGCGGTGCGGGTAGCTCGCGACTCAAGAACTTATATCCAAGTTCGGGTTGAACCCGGAATTCTCTGCAGCGCTAAGTTATGACATAAGAAAGCTTTTATCTCCTATGCTCAGCCAGATATCATTGACATGGTCCTGTACGAAACATTTTAGAAATATTTATTTTTAGTACTGAAAGACGGAAAATGTTATAGGCAGTTAGTATTACTGTTTTATACTATGTGATGAGGAAATAAATATTTTTTTTATGCGCTTTTTACACACGTACACAATTAAGCTGATTATGATTCGATTTCAGAAAGGAGGGTGTATTGCAATAGTGACAAACACCAAATCATTTGACTATACACTGATTGCCTCCGTGGTCTAGTGATCAGAGCAATAGGCTTACGATGGGATTACGGGAACACGATGTTGATATTTGTCAATTCATCACTTTGTAAGGTTTTTCCCAGTTTGGTTAGGACATTGCAGGTTGAATCACCTGATTGTCTGAAAAGATAAAATATTCCGTGCTTCGGAGGGCACGTTGAGCCGTCGGTCCCGGTCCTTATCTTTGATAGTGGTCGTTACTCGAACCACGTCAGAGGCCTAATTGCTGTGCTACTAGGCGGTTTGAAAATTCTGACACCAGGGTTCATCGGGTCTTTCGACTCGAGAATCCACTCGCTAAGAAGAAGAAAAAGACTATACACTGAGGTCAAAATCTGCTTTGGTTACTACATTAATGACCACAGCAGATTACTCAATAAACTATCTATTAAACTGGCGTTGGCTATTTACATTGAGTTCATGATTAACTTATCTGTGGGATTAAAAACATTATTCGGATAGTAATTACCAATTTACTTTTGATCGTTTCGATCGCCATTTTAATTTTTAATCTGCGCGGTCTTTGTGGGTGCACCGCAGCCTGTCAAGCCATCACATTTGCGTTTAATACCCAACAAAGAGCTTATTTGCTTTTAACGATATGCGATATTATTTTCAGCTTATTTCAGCGGCGTAGTGAAAGGATTATAAGGCTGTGACACATGCGCAGTCCGCGCGGTATGTTCAGCGGCATAATTTTCAGATTAGACTACCACAACTTGTCTAAAGTCAAAACGGAGGGAAAATGGCTACCGTTATGATATTAACCACATTATTATTCCTATCAAACAATGCTCACCAAACCAGCTAAGTAGCTTTCCTAGCTGCTATCTATTTCCTGTGATGGTGCTGGTCATATGATTATTGTCATAATCATAATCCTGATTGCGCTATACTTTGTACGATCATACGATGATATTCAGGTAGCCATGGAATATGTGATGATGACTTTGAAACTTTGAACGCATGGGACGGAAAAGGACATATTCGCATAATCATGCAAGCGACAATCATATTTCCATGCTGGACTGGGAGCGAGAAGCAAGACATAGAATATGCCAGCTGCATTTCCTCTCGGGCATGCTGTAAAAACCAGCTAATTTAGGCGATAGGCTGACAACCTGTCACTACAGCAATACACCTACAAATCTATCTAAAATACCCTCAATACATTGTCGTTTACGCTCTGCCTCACCCCTTAGAAATAAAAGCATGATTGTATGTATGTATGAATGCCAGCAAGGCCTACTATTTCGCTATATTTGCAGAGACCCTTATTCAGATTACGCGATCGAGGCTGACATGGCGAGCCGATAATATGTAAGCCGATTAATGACAATGTTGGTGAATCGCAACTATTGCGCCGCCATATTGCGCGTATTTCCATGGATTCCGCTCTTTTATCTTCCTCTGACAGACGCAGGATTATCACATCAATAGTTTGTTATGCTCGGTATTAACGTTTAATGCTCTTATGTGAAATGGTTTCCCATTTGAGTCTGGTAGGTAACTACATAGCTAAAAATATTTTACTATCGAATGTGTCTACCTACCCAATATAAAATACCTACGTATTAAACGTAATCCATTAAAAATAAAATATTCCTTCTCAACGGCATAATTTGCTGGAAATAGGTCATTAATAAGAATTTATAATAATTAAACATTTTTTCGAACCATAACAGTTTTTTTTTTTTTTTTTTAATATTTGATAGGCAATCATTTGTCCGCCATCTCACGTGATGGTAAGTGATGATGTAGACTATGATGGAGCATGATTGCCTAGAAAATGCCTGTTCACTCTCGCCTTGAAAAGGCCCACAACACAGTTGGTCCGTTTTTGGTCCTATTTTGTCGAATTCAAGGCCTAAACAGACTACCTTAAAATGAATATCATAAAAATCAGCACCAAAGATTACAATAGATAGATGGAAAAGTTCAGTAAAAGGAAAACCGCTGGTTATAAATAGAATGAAACCAAAATACAGGTGAAGGGTTTAATTGCACTTTCAAGCATGCAATACCGACATTATAATGCAATCTGTCTTTGTTTGTTATTGTTACACCGAGCTTTCATGATCAGCCAACTAATTATGATTAGACTAGCGACCCACCCCGGCTTCGCACGGAAATCATCAGTGTTTCTCTACTATATTCTGCATGTATTATAGATATAAACCTTACTCTTGAATCACTCTATCCATTAAAATAATCCGCATAAAAATCCGTTGCGTAGTTTTAAAGATATAAGCATACATAGGGATATAGGGACAGAGAAAGCGACTTTGTTTTATACTATGTAGTGATAACAAAAGCTTGTTAATTATGTTTACATTAAAATACATGAAAAATTGAAATAGGGTTTTTTCAATAGTTTATCGTTTAAGAATCAAATAGTTATTATCTGATCTTTAGTTTCCTTTACTTTATCCTGTGCTGTAGGTACTGTTGCTGTCATTTCCTTCATCTAGTACTGATTGTAGTTTGCATTGTCCTATCTTCCATTAGTTTATGTATTAGTTTATTTTATAAATATCTATATAGTAGTTTGTACTTAGTTTGTGTATTATATGTAATGTAATGTATTTTGACTAGGTTTGCACTATCCCGCTTACCGTTACGCATTTTTCTTTCATCCGAAGTTTGCCTGAAAAAAAATGCTAATTTAGCAATAAGGCCGCCTATGTTGTACTTGTCTTTTGTTGTTATCTATTGTCACAATAGTATTGTGTTGTATGATTGGTTTTCTTACGTGCAATAAAGTATTTTTATCTTATCTTATCTTAGTGATAGTGATGATTGCGGTAATTACTAGCTATTATAACGGCTATTTACAACCTAAAATTGTTGTAAGTATTTTAAACACGTTACATCGTGACAGCCGTCAGCTGTTATGTGTCTCTATCATCTAATAAAAACTAATGTAACAGGAATTAGCTTAGCTTATTAGCTTTTGTTAGTAACAGGAATTACTAACAAAAGCATATTATAATATAAATGAATTTATTGACAATTAACTGCCCCAGTTGCACAAATAAACAAATCTGTTAAAAATATCTACTCTTACTTTTTATTTTTATTGTTGATCATTTTGAATGTGACTTTAAATATTATAATTGATGAATTTAGTGACGTGTAATTTTTTATTCATTAATAAATAATTGAATTGAATATATCATTATCAAATTTGAAAATGTGACAGGACTACCTTAAAACTTGCAAAACAGAATTGAAAATAATATTAACATTAAAAAGAATGACAACCCATTCGATGCATATTTCATTAAGTAATAAATAAACTATAGAGAATTAAAAACGAGGAAACATGTTGAAATATTTTCCACATGCTAATTGCAGTAATTATTGTCAGAACCTGGCTGAATTTATTTTACCATGTTTTACCGGGCAATAATAATTATGATGGCAATCATATTTTGTGTAATCATCATTTATTGGTTTTAAATGATGTGATAGTTAGGAAAAATGGCGGACCACTGGAAGTGAATTGGCATCGAGTAGCTATGATAAAATAAGGTCAACCAAACATAATGCCCAACTTGGCTGAAAGTCAAGCTTGCATGAAGTCATGCCTTCATATTCCTAGCCTTTTTCTGCATCTCTACGGGTCGGCTACCTAACCTAGGTGATTCAACGAGGGTACTGGTTTTTACACAGAGCGACTGCCATCTGACCTCCGCAACCCAGAAGCGAAACCAGACCGAATCCTAGATCAGGTCAGAGTTTTCAAGCCGCCAATGCTTAGCATCGCCTCTGTCATGGCTTAACAACTAATATCTACGGTATTAAACGATATTAACCGGAACCAACGGCTTAACGTGCCTTTCGAAGCACGGAAAAAGCGCCAAATAAACGTACATATGAAATTCGAAAACCGCAAAACACATTGGTACGTGGTGGGATTCGAACCACGGCCCCCCGCTCAGAAGGCAGCGGCCCTATCCAATACACCATCGGGCTCATGGGCTCAACTGCAACTATAGTATAGATGTATTACTGTTGTGGTTCTCTCATGCAAAGTCAACTGCCTATAACTTAGCAATACATCAAATAAGGTTCTTGTATGTGAGCTGGTTATATATGAGAAATAATTAACCGATCCTCAAAAAATTACTAAACCAGCGTAAAAAAACATTCCAGCCGCAATAGGTTACATTAGGCTCGAAGTTATTATTTTTGAATTCGATTAAGTACTTTTTTGAGGATCATAACCAGTTATATATCATACATACATACATACTAGTAAAAAAGTAAAAGAAAAAAAACATTTATTGCGACACAGAGACAAAAAAACAACAACAAAATAGTTACAGTACTATCACGCCTGTATCCCTAATGGGGTAGGCAGAGCTTGAACAACCCAAACGAAGGTCGTTCCGCCACTTCCGACAAGTTTTGAGGGTTGTTTAAGATAGATTTGTAGGTATATTGCTGTAGTGACAGGTCAGTCCATCGCCTAAATTACAATATACCCTCGAATCCCTTAGCTGGTTTTACAGCATGCCCGGGAGGAGATGCAGCTGGCACATTCTACGTTCTTCTGTCGCTCCCAGTCCAGCTTGGAAGTTATATATCGTCATGGTGAAATGTGATCAATGGATTACTTCCACTCCTGTCAGCTCTTCGTGATTCAGTTTATATTTTGCGCAAACGGTTCTTCTAATTAATCGCAAATAACTTTCTCATTTCCAAAGACTCAAAAGCCTATCAACAAACAGCGGATAAGCCCATTCAAATATTTTGCCAAGAAATGCAATTAATTCCTACCCGTTGATTATAAAAGCAAAATTTGTTATCCATTTCTCGATTTACTCAAACGCAAAACACAATTTGTGGATGGTGGGATGAAATTGAAAAAGTTTCTCCGTTATTTATTTGGAGCGCTTTGCGTCCGCCAAGAGCCCGGCCAGTGAAACATTCTCGACGGAGATCTAAACAAAAGAAAAATAATAAATATCCACATCGGATTTCGGGCCGGTTAGTATTAAGCGGCAACACCAAAAACATTAAGCTGCTCTGTGCAGCCCGGTTTATTTAAAAAAAAAAAACTTTATTTAAATAAAAGTATTACAATTAAAACCATGGTGATTGGAACCTCCTTTAAAGCTTAGATTAACCTTAAATTGCAACCAAACGGTTAATCCAAACCAGTCTAAACTGTATACTCCGTTTTTTTTTACGTTGCGTTATTGATACCAGCTTGTTTTGCAGCCCACAACGTTTTGCTTTACAACTTTAAAGAAATTCAACTGCAAAACATATGTTTGTAACAAGGTTATCTTCTCATCATCTCATTTTATCTTCTGCGGTTCTGAAATTCGAACCTCAGCTGAGTTGAAAAGAAAAAGCAGTTACATTCAGCCACATTTCTCTACATTATGAATTAGTTTCAAAAAAGTTGTGAATTCTTTAGATTTTATTATTCTGTTTTCAAATAGAACGATATTCATAATTTTGTCCTGCTTTTACATAATAAAATAATTTCAAAAATAAATATTTATTATCGTTTCATTATTTATAAATTTCATAAATTTGACACTCAATGACGTTTATAAATTGTACAATTTCCTGTACTTCATTTATAACAGAACTATGACGCGGAATTAGAAGACCTTTTACTATCCCTAATTAAAGGATCGCATGTCTCGTTCAGTTAAAGAATGTACCTACAGTTAACTTCCTCCTAACTGTTCAGCATTAGTAACTTGAACCAGGACCTGGCACTTTTTTATGGGCCTAAGAAAAATGACTGCACGTTAAGGTGTATCCCTACGGCAGATTTATTATTTATTTATTTATTTTATTTCACATATAAAAGATTCTACAGACATCCAATTCTTAGTACTAATAAACCTTTAAAAGGTTTGTCTTGGCACTGCACATTCCACCTTAATAAAAAAAAAAACAAAAAAAAACTTAATTAACTTAAAAACAACATAACATATCATATTTTCTAAAAATCAGCACACTTTTTTTTTTTAATTTACATACGACACATACTTAAAACAATAAATAAAATTAAAATAATTTTGCGTAGTAAAATAAAATATCATTTGAGTGGGAGAATGGTTCGCAAACGCAAATATGTGCAGGTAGATTACAATATTTGCTTATATATACAACCATCGCCCGTAATACCTTACAATATCGTTCAAATCAGCGCGCGCTACGGCGTGGCGGTTACGTCCGTGGCCACGTCAAAAATGTGTGAACAAACACACAAAAAAGCTAAGTCCATTAAATCTACGAGTCTGTTTTTGAAAAGCTATGTTACGATTTTAGATAATCATAATACGGATACTTTCCCGTATAAACTGTGAAAGTGCTCCTAATAGTTTAGAAAAAATATCGCTGATAAAAACATTTTTACTTCCAGATATTTTTTAGCATAATTATTTATGAACTAGAATATTTTTAAATATAGAAATTGTAATCCATGAACAAATTTCTTAGATGTATATTTTTATAGAATTTTCGAATGATTCGTTTAGGAGAAATAAGCTCTTAAACAAATAAACTCTTAAACTACATGCTGTATTTGGTTTTCATTTTGTAGGAAAAAATATTCAAAGGGAATTCTTATTAAGACAGTTTAAAAATTTAGAGCCACATAATTTTGCTACGGCGTAGACACTGCTACGCAATTTTTCGTAGCAAACTGCGACGTATATGTTTAATATTTAGCAAATACTAAATATTATAAAAGACTTGACACATCACGATGACATCAAAAATCGAGACTAGGTACTACCACTACTACTATTTATAGTAGGTACATACATACATACATACACACATATAGTCACGCCTTTATCCCTAATGGGGTAGGCAGAGCGTAAAAGACCTCAGCAAAGGTCGTTCCGCCACGTCTGACAAAGCTTTGAGGGTGGGTTATTTAAAATACATTTGAAGGTATATTGCTTAGTGACAGGTTGTCAGCCCATCGTTATATAATTACAATATATTGAAACCCTCGTAACCTTTATAGTAGGTAGGTATCTATTATTAGAGTTTATAAGTTCGATTCCCAGCGAGACAATAATGAGTGTTGTTTCTAGTTTGGCTAAGACGTTGTAGACGACATTAATTTGTAGTTCAAGTTGCTTAGAACTTTGCAGGGTTGTTCGCCGATTAAAAAACTTTTTCAACATACTAATTTGAGACAGAGAGCGCCTTCAAAATGTGATGTTGGCGTAGAATGGAGAGAATAAGTTGGAAAGATATGTACACGAACGAAGAAGTGTTACAATAGTAAACGAAAAATGTAAAAAAAAATCTTTTTATTTATTGCAGTATCATAATTAGTAGTACATTCACATACATATAATCACGCCTTTATCCCTAATGGTGTAGGCAGAGCGTACATTATTAATAATTAATAATAATAATTTGATATAAATTTGTACAGTTCGAATTGTAGAAATTTGTTACTTGCATACTATTAATATAATAGAAAATAGAAGAGGAAAGATGTTGGGACATCTGATATGACATGACGAGTTATTAAAGATTATAATTGAAGGAAAGATAGAAGAAAGGATAGGTAGTGGAAGGCCAAGAATAAGTTACATTTATCAAGTAAAATCTTTCAAGTTTCTTCCATGCTGGCCTGGGAGCGAGAGAAAAACATAGAATGTGCCAGCTGCATTTCCTCCCGGGCATGCTGTAAAAACCAGCTAAGGGATCCGAGGGTTTCAGTATATTGTAATTTAGGCGATGGGCTGACAACCTGTCACTAACCAATATACCTTCAAATCTATCTTAAATAACCCTCAAAGCTTTGTCAGACGTGGCGAAACGAACTTTGGTTAGGTCGTTTACGCTCTGCCTACCCCATTAAGGATAACGGTGTGACTATATGTATGTATCAAGTAAAAGAAAAGATTAAGTCCAAGTCGAACCAGGAAGTCAAGGAGAAGGCGGAATGCAGGGAGAGTTGGCGTTCACTTCATTTACTCAACGACAAGAGCTGAGCTCTTAAATGGATGATGATGATGATTTTTTCACTGGACAATTTAATGATTTTTTAACGTGTTTATTTGAATTATTCAGTAATAATACTGTAACTTTAAAAAAAAGGTGTAAGTAAGACAGACCATCTGAATAATTTCCAAATCTTTCTGTAAAAGTTGATGACATAAAATCCATGATCTACAGCACCATACAAATATTCCTCAAAATCGTGACGACTGCCTACCCTTGAGTTATATAGGCGTGATTTTATGTCAGTATTTTTAGTTCATCCCTCCTTAATTAGTAAGATTGAATGTGAGGTGAACTCACTAGCCAAGTTTTGATAATGTGGGTAGGCAAAGTTCTACCAACTTGAAATTGCGACATTGTAGCAAGTAGTCGAAGTCTCTAAGTAAACACATCAATGAGATAAGTTCTTCTACCTATTTGTCTTATATATAACTAATTGAGGCGGTCAGAACTAATTTTGTCTATTGAACTGAGATCTCTAGTGATACATACATACATACATACATACATATAATCACGCCTTTATCCCTAATGGGGTAGGTATTTCTAGTGATCGTAGTAGGTATACCGAGTGTAAAGGACAGTATCCCACAAACTGATATGTCAACAACACTGAACAACTTTCACCAGAAACTTCTTTCAGGTAGTGAAAAAAGTATATATTTTTCCCATACAAATTGTTTAATCCAGTTAGACATACATACATACATACATAAATCACGCCTTTATCCCTTACGGGGTAGGCAGAGCGTTAGACATTTTGTATGAAAAAAAAAAACACTTCCTGAAAAATACTTTTCCTGGTGAAAGTTGTTCAGTATCGTTGACTGAGCAACCCCTTGTATTTTGCTAGATGGCAGATGCAGATGCAGGGATGAGTTAGGCGCATGGCAAATAGGTAGCGTAGGGGCGAGGCGGAGGCGCGCCGGTTTTGTATAGAAATTTACGTCTGCGCTGCACAGCTTGATTTGAAGTTGCGCTGAGCGAAACTCGCCGCCGCCTCGCCACTTCCTTAATGCCATGCGCCTTAGGTCCATGAAGCCCTATAACAAAATGCATCTAATTTATTCCATCTAATATAGCCCTGTTTATTTCATATTGTCTTTATAGACAATATGAAAAGATACAATTTATGAAGGTGTTTTTAATGTTATCCGAAGCCCTTTTTCCTACAATATAAAAATAATGTCGCTGTAAATTCTGTTGCTTTCATTAATATTCCTTGAAATATTAAGTGAGTGTAGGGGAACGCGAACGGGAAATGGTTTAGCGTGTTGCAATATTAAACAGCGTCGTTTGAGTTTGTTCCACTTCCCGACAGTTCTGACAACGTCAGGTACCGGCACTTTGTTGAGGTCGCGGGAACAGATACTTTAAGACAGTAGAAATGAAAATGGCTGAAAAAAAAGCCAATGCTTTCTCTTGTTTTTTTTTTTAAATGTGCTTGGTATGTTTTTATCTTTGGTCTGGGTGAAAAGAGATATAGTCTACAATGACGAAAAATATGTTCCAAATTTAAACAGCTTCGTTTGTGTTTGTTCCACTTCCCGAGAGAACTGGCAACGCCAGGTATCGGCAATATGTTGAGGGGCGCGGAAAAAGATACTGAAACATAGTGGAAATAAAAATGGCTGGCAAAAACAAGTGATATTTTTTTTTTTTTAAAAACCCAGTAGTCTGTTCTTGACTCTAGTCTAGGTGACAGAGATAGAGTCAACGATGAAGACAATTATGTTCCAATTTTAAACAGCTTTGCTTGAGTTTGTTCCACTTACCGACAGTTTTGACAACTTTGTTGAGGTCAGGGAAATAGATATTGGAACATAGTCGAAATTAAAATGGTTGACACCTAGTGAGATCTCTTGTTTTTTTTTATCCAATTGGTTTGTTTTGACTCTAGTCTAGGTGACAGAGAAAGAGTCGACGATGAAATGAGATTTAAAAATCATTATTTTAGTTTGTTCCACTTCCTGACAGTTCTAACAGATAATGGAATATGGAACATTATTTATTTATTTATTTTATTTAAGAGCCTGTGGTGTCCCACTGCAGGGCAAATGCCTCTCTCCCTTCCTTCCATATGGAACATAGTGGATGTAAAAAAAATACTGAACAAAAACAAGTGAAGTCTTTTGTTTACTACGCGCAGTATAAACAATGGCTGAAATTAATAACCAGGTTACAAATATGATAGTAACTGAAACTGGGCTCTATTCTAGATTTTTTGGCTTAAACTAAAATTAAAATTGATTTGTTACTTCCAGACTAAAAACATTGGAAAAGGACAGGAGATCTAACCTCTCCAGTTTTTGATTTATAGTCGGTGGTTTTGTGCCTTACCTGTCATTTTTATCCGCCATCATATGACATGACAGATAAAATTGACAGAAATATAGGGGAAACGTGCTAAAGCGCGTCAAAATCTAGCGGACAAAGTGTAAAACCATAGAGTATAAATCGCTTGTCCTTTTTCAATTTTATTATTTTGAAAGTGACAGATAGATTTTAACTTTAGTTTCAGCCAGAGGTATCTAGAATCGAACCTATTATTGACTGGAAATGGAGGAATATTGTAATTAGATACAGATGGTGTCTTACGATGCGTCTAGCTAGAAGTCCGATGGCACAACCGTAGACTGTGGGACAAGCTCGTAGAGTTCTCGTCTACACACACCGAAGCAGAAAGAGACATATTTTTTCGAGTGTGGTCATTTCCATTACTTTTGCTGTGCTCGGGCTAATCCCGGGGGGTAAACAGTTATCCGACGTTTTTCGTTTTTCTTCGCCGTCAAGATGACAGGTGAAAAAGAAATAAACAATTTTTGCCCCTCAGTGCCCTCAGCTTCAGGTGGACGAAATGAGTTGTGAATACAAATGATAATGTTTTAGGAACAAAGTTGTATTGCTTTGCTCAAAATAAGAAAGAGATTTTCTGAAGTAATTAATGTACAATTTTGTATAGTATTACGTTTTTTCATAATACGGGGTCTAATAGCAGCATCCTGCAAACTGATAGGGGTTGCACAGTCAACGACACTGAACAACATTCAGCAGGATATTCTGTCACGAAGTGAAAAAAAAAACTATCTTTTCCATCCACATGCATCAATCAGATAATTTGTAGAAAAAAAAAACTTCCTGAAAGAATTTCCTGGCGCTTCACGACGCTTCACGGCGCGGCAATGTCAGGTTCATATATTCTGACAGATTTTGTCACGCAGTGTCGCGCTGCTGCAGTGCCGTGCCGCGCCGCGCCGCTCCTCTCCAGCTACGCCATAATGCGGTCTAACCTTAGGTTATTAAAATCTAATGTCAACTGCAATAAGCTTAAGCATAATGTGTTGCTTCACTACCAAACTTTGTTGTTTAGAACTCATGATGAGGTGTTTTAAGAGCTTTCGGGACAAAGTTAGTGTCAAAACATAGCACTTTTAGATTGACAAACAAACTACCCTAAGAAGTTTGCCGAAAACTATACTAGGTACTTAATCTTTATCAGTAAGGTAGATAGAACATTCTGATTACAAAGCGATAGTTATTCTGAGGTGATAGTGTAACATCTAAGTCGACTCGCTAAGAAGAATAATTATGTAGCCTCAAGCGTGAAGAATATTAATTAATTTTAATTAAGTGCGTTTTACTAGAAACTGCTGTTAGTTAGCGAGAAGTCTCTTGTAACTGCATTATATACTTCTTTTATTTTGGTAGAAGAAGTGTGTATGTGGACGCGCCAAGACGGATACGAATGAAATAATAAAGGTACAGCTTTTTGTTTTTGGTACATAATGGTACGTTCTCGTACAAGTTCTACACCTAAACACGACCATATCCGTGACCGTGGCCGTGCTAGGACGGAACACACCCTGGGATCAGCGAAGTCGACGTCTTTCCAACGCGGTAAAAACTCAAAAGTTTGTCAGAAGTATTGTGTTCCCAAGAAAAATCTCACCACCGCAATCTAAAAATGTCGCCAAATCGTACAGCGACATCTGTAAATATACGGTACAGAGATCTTTTTATGTATTTATAGTAAAAACCATGAAAACCTAATCAAACTTTCAAGTTTAGCACTTATGATTTACGAAACGTTAAAGCATTTATAAATTTGATAGGTCCGCCACTGGCCACTAGATGACATTATGTAAAATTTAAAACAAAAAAATACATCGCTGTTTAAAATCATAACCACCACGCGTAGGGAGTCGCGGGCACAGCTAGTGAATTACATGAAGCCGCTGCCGGTCGCTAGCGGTTCTCTGTAAAAAAGTTTGACAAACATGTTTTGCGGCTAGATTTTTTCTTCTTTGCAAGGCAGAAGATCAAATTTAGGATCAGCAGATATTATTTTACAAAGCCGTTTTGTACTTTCAAAGTTCGATTTGTTTTATTTAAAAAAAAATCTAATTTATGAACAGCAAAACCCGTTGGTATCCATTTGAAAATTCCATAGTGTTGAGGTGAAGAGATTTGACGATAAAAAGAAAAATTTCGATAGTTGTGTTCAGTTCCGTTTTTTGTATGTTGCTTTTTTTTTCCTTTAGCGAGCGGACAGTGTGAAAAACGTAAAACAAATACGAATACTCAAATATGCCGCTGCGAACACGCCACTTGTAGCAGCAACCGAAGAGCGGACGAGCGGTTCCATATAATTCCTTTCAAACAATTGCTTGCATTTTCGATTAGTTGCGGCCGCGTCGCTTTTTTAGGCGTATGAGTACGTATCATTTGTGCAAATCTGGTTTGGTAGATAATCAGGTGACTGTCTGCATTTTGCTTACTAAACTAACACAGAGATACCTATATCTCATTTGGGTATCACCCGTGGATATCGAACACACGATCTTTAGTTCGGAGAGTTTATTGTTTTCTGACCACATAGTCAAAAAACAATAATAAAATAAATCAATTACTTCACTTGTAGCTTACACTGCACCGTAATTTTCCAGAGTACGGATAACTCGACGAAAGCCAACTGCCTAATCGATTTATAGCGGAGTCTTATTCGGAGAAAAATATTTATTTACAACGAAGCAAAATACCTCTTGACTCCGCATTTCTCATTCCATTATAGTATTAAGTCTAGCATTGTTCAATTTCTACTTGAAAAATGTTATTTTTTCGAAGAACAGTAAGGATAGATAGCGTGGTATAAAAAGTTCAATAAATTGAGTTTGAGGTGAGAAAGGCGATAGAGAAATTATAAAATATATTTTGTAAATAAGAACGCAATAGCATGATTTATTATAACAGAATTTTGACTCGTCTTATTAGCTTATATAGCCTTAGATTGTTACGAACCTGCCTGTTGTACTGAAAGTCAATGCTTCGCAATGTATTTTTTTTCTAATATGTAAGTAGTTTTGTGCGTGCAATCTTTACTGTTAGTCCAAACTTATCTGCATTCCTAATTAGTTTCCATAACATGTTACAAATAACTATTTTTCCATAGTTATGGAGGACTCAATTCATCGACAAAACGTACCAATCGCAAAATTGTTGTAGCTAAAAAACGTACAATTGTTCTGTGTATGTTTCTGTGTACAATAAACTGTTAAATAAATAAATAAATAAATACAATTTGTAAAATGTAACGGTTGCAAAACGTACTATTCCAACCCTTTGCTAGTTTACTATGTTCTCAAAAACTAAGGATGCGCTGTTTTTTCAAGTTTAGATATTTATAACAGGGGCAATGAATAATAAATACAGAGGTGAATAGTCGAATAGTTAGGAACATGGGCCGGCTTTTAGTGCGAGTAAACATTACTTAAACGACATCCGGCTGTTGGTCCACGCCGGAACACATTAGTGGCCATCCAAACCGACCGGTCACGATCACCAGACAGATATACATACATACATACATATAGTCACGCCTTTATCCCCAATGGGGTAGGCAGAGCGTAAACGGCCTAAACAAAGGTCGTTCTGCCACGTCTGACAAAGTTTTGAGGATTATTAAAGATAGATTTGTAGGGATATTGCTGTAGTGACAGGTTGTCAGCACATCGCCTAAATTGCAATATACCGAAACCATTGGATCCCTTAGCTGATTTTTACAGCATACCCGGGAGGAAATGCAGCTGGCACATTCTATGTTTTTCTCTCGCTCCCAGTCCAGCATGGAAGAGCAGACCAGATATACTACCAACTAATATAGTGTATAAATATGTTGAGTGTGATGTATACGGAGTGTAAGGGACATCGTCCTGCAAACTGATAGGGGGGTGAAAACAGAACTGCTGGGGTAGGCAGAGCGTAAACGACCTAAAAATGTTCGTTCCACCACATCTAATATCTAATAAAGTTTTGAGGGTTATTTCAGATAGATTTGTAGGTGAATTGCTGTAGTTATAGGTTGTCAGCCCATCGCCTAAATTGCAATATACCGAAACCCTTGGATCCCTTAGCTGTTTTTTACAGCATGCCTGGGAGGAAATTGATCTGGCACATTGTATGTTTTTCTCTCGCTCCCAGTCCAGCATGGAAGATATTTTTAATATACTAGCGACCCGCCCCGGCTTCGCACGGAAATTATCAGTGTTTCTGTACTATATTATGCATGTATTATAAATATAAATCTTCCTCTTGTATCACTCTATCCATTAAAAGAAACCACATCAAAATCCGATGCGTAATTTTAAAAATTTATGCATACATGGGGATAAAGGGACGGAGAAAGCGACTTTGTTTTATACTATGTAGTGATTTTACTAATACAGTAGTAGCCGTTATATCGTTGGCAGTAGCCACTGGCTGTAACACGTAGCCTTCTCGTCATCCCTTCAAAGCCGAATTGAGTTACCCAACAGAGTTAATAAAGAGCCGTGTACGTGGACAGAATCACAAGAACTAACCGAACAGCCCCAGTGGCCTAGTGCATTGAGGTTCGGGCTCTCGACCCGGCGGTCGTTAGTTCAATAACAGTAACGAATGACCCATCTTCATGTTATTATTTTGTGAATATGGTTCTAATTTTAGTAGGACAATGCAGGCGGAATTACCTAATTGTCTGATAAGAAAGAATATTTCATGTTCCAGAGGGCAGCAACACACAGGCGTCACTTACTGTGCAATACAGTCACTGTCGCTCCTATTTGTCCGAAATACCTAGTTTCTTTCGTTTATAAACCCACACAGAGAGTGCTAATGAGTGAAATTTGCAATCTAAAATGTCAAACCTTTAAGACGAAAAAAAATATACTTTGCACTAATGTAGAATAATCCTTATAGTGAGTTCACGCTTATTCTCTGTTCACACTTATCAGTAGCACCACACTTCTTTAGTCTAGCTGGTTGGACTGCGAATAGAAGATATACATTGAAATGGAGTGACTTTCTGTTAAAACCCGATATTTATTTATTTAACAGTTGACACATGATCATACAGAGGACGCAAACATAAATAACAATAGCACAACAGGTACAGATTATCTCCAAAAAGAAATCTCTTCCAGCTTCCACCGTAGGTGGTGGTGAGAGTGCATAAGTGAGGCAGATAAGGCGTGTACAATTTAAAATATAGGTGAAATTACATTAAATGCGATTCAAACCCTAATAATTACCATAAGGTACAATAAATGTACGTAATAATACATATATTAAATTACGCCTTTATCCTCAATGGGGTAGGCAAAGCGCAAACGATTAAAACAATGGTCGTTCCGCCATGTCTGACAAAGTTTTGAGGGTTATAAGATAGATTTGTAGGTATATTGCTGTAGTGACAGGTTGTCAACCTATTGCCATATACTGAAACCCTTGGATCCTTTAGCTGGTTTTTACAGCATGCCTGGGAGGAACATTCAAAGTTTTTCCTTCGCTCCCAGTCGAGCATGGAACTGTAATACATATACCTACATAAATACAAGGTGGCGCAAAAGAAATCACCCTATTGGAAGATGCTCTCATTTTTGCAAATGGCCGCCAATGTCAAATCTGTTTTGACATTTGTGGACTAGACAGATGCAGAATACAAGTGAACAAGCCATGGAGCGATACACTCCCCAAGAACGCGGAAAAATCGTGTCTATTTTTTTGAGTAACAATTCGTCTGTGGTGTTGGCGCAGCGCGAATTCCGTCGCCGATTCCCCGGCCGTCCGACACCGACTGCGCAAACACTGCGACGTTTAGCCACCAACCTTGAAGAGTATGGGACCACACGAGACGTTGCTAAGAGTGGCCGGCCCCGGAGCGCCCGTTCTGCCGAGAATATCGCCGCTGTAGCCGAGGACGTTGAAGTGAGCCCCGAAACATCGACCAGACGACGTGCCACGCAATTGGGCCTCAGCCGGCGGTCCTTGCAGCGAATTTTGGTGCGAGACTTGAAGATGTTTCCTTACAAAGTCCAGACCGTGCATCAGCTGCTGCCTGCCGACCGCCAAACGCGCGTAACCTACGCCCAAGCCATCCTCAATCTCGAGGAAGAATTGGACAATTTTTCGACCAAAATCATCATGAGCGATGAGGCTCATTTCCACCTCAGCGGTTACGTGAATCGGCAAAATTATCGCTTCTGGGGCACCGAGAATCCACGAGTGATGCACGAGGAGCCGTTACACCCGCTCAAAGTGACTGCGTGGTGCGCTGTTCACGCTGGAGGAGTCATCGGGCCATTTTTTTTCGAGAACGCCGCGGGTCAAACGACAACAGTGGACGGTGCGCGCTATAGGGCCATGTTGACCGAATTTTTTCTGCCGCAATTGGACGAATTGGGACTGGAGGACATGTGGTTCCAACAGGACGGGGCAACGGCGCACACTGCACGAGCCACAACCGACATTCTGAAGGCGGCATTTCCGGGTCGCCTAATCTCTCGTTTTGGCGATTTGCACTGGCCGGCCAGATCGCCCGATTTAACGGTCCCGGACTTCTTTTTATGGGGTTTTTTGAAGTCTCGTGTTTACGTCAACAAGCCTGAGACCTTGGAAGCCCTCAAAGACAACATTCGACACGAGTGCGAGAATCTGTCGCCCGAAGTTCTCGCCGAAGTGATGAAAAATGCCATAAAACGAGCCCGTATGGCAATCAATTGTAACGGCGCCCATTTGGCCGATATCATCTTCTCGACTTGACCAGTAAAATTCTAAAGGTGCAAATAAATATAATCAAAAAACAGATTCGAAGTTTTTCATTTAGAAAAAAAATGAGAGCCAAACAACATCGGATGACTTCTTTTGCGCCACCTTGTAATAAATAGAGACATATAGTTATAAATAAATAACGTATAACACTAATATAATAATACATAACTTATATAAATATCACATAACTAGTAAACTTATAAAATAGGACAATAACGAATTAATTCGGAAGAGAAAGATAGTAAGTACTCTTTTACTCGTTTTTTAAACACTGTGATAGAAGAAGTATCACGCACCGTGTGCAGGTGGGAGTTCCACAGTCTGACTATATGTCCAGTGAAGGAGTAGCTGAAGAAGATACTTAATTTTATATATTTAATTTTTCTTATCATGTCGATCGCATAAGCTTTTGTATTAATTTCGACCAGCACTCTTTCAAACGCATTACGACGTCATTATTCATGATAAAGATTATTTGTAGAAGGTGTGAGTATGCAGGCAGGGCCGGATTTTGGAATCAGAGTAGCTCATAATCTCCTTATCCTATATCTCTCGGGGTTGGCTACCTAATCGAACGAAACCAGTACCCGGTTTTTACACAGAGCGACTGCCATCTAACCTCCGCAACCCAGAAGGGAAACCAAACCCAATGCAAGATTAGGTCAAAGTTTTCAAGCCGCCAATGCTAAGCACTTGCCTCTGACATGGCTTAACGACTAATATCTATGGTATTGAACGATATTAACTGGGACCAACGGCTTAACGTGCCTTCCGAAGCACGGGAAAAACGCTGAATAAACGTACATATGAAATTAAAAAAACCGAAAAACATTGATACGTGGTCGGATTCGAACCACGCTCAGGAGGCAGCGGCCCTATCCACTACACCATCCGGCTCTCCTCAAGGAGAGTAGCTTATCTCTGTTTATTTCACAAAGCTTTTTCACTATACCTTTTGCGTAACCCTTATCTACCTACAATCTACACTGTAAAGCGTCAATACTATTCTGTATCATCTCCGCTAGTTCACACTCAAAGGGGTAAAACCGTCCACCAAAAATACTTTTTTCCCCTTCACCCTTTACCTCACAGACGACGGTGTGAAAGGGCACAGATCTAGATTTGGGAAGACCGAACAACCTGTACACAAGACCTTATAACTTTTTCCGTAGTACGTGGTACAATACATTACAAATATTCTTTATTGCGCATAAACAACACATTGTACATAAACAAACATTAAAACATACAGAGTACAATTAGGCGGCCTTTTTGCTAAGGTAGCAATTTCTACCAGGCAATCTTTAGGTAAAGGAATAGTTTGATCATGTTATGCGCGAAGGTGCAGTACTACCACACAACGAAAGCATTTTAATTCTGCCGTACCACTGAATTGTGTGGTATTTTCAAAACTCCGACAAAGTTTTTTGAATATGAAGGCGGAAAATATCTTTAGCACTGAATGTAGTGGAAGAAAATTGGTGCATCTAAATTATTTTTTTTACTATGACGACTAGTAATGTCTACTCAAATCTAACTCTGTGAATAAGGCAAACAGGTCGATTTGAACCGACTGGGGCGTATCGCGACGGATTTCCGCCAGCGAGACGAGTTCCACAGAAAATCCGACCACCAGATAAGCCAGTCAATACCCAAGTTTCACGAAAAAGCCACCAGCGTTTTTATAAATAACTTTTCAGTCGAAAGCTTTGCACGTTACAAATAAGTAAGTCTCAAATATATTTTTTACCATCGTTTCTGGGACCTGTAGAAATGAAAACTTAACAATCGTTCTATTTTTGAATCTCATGATAGATATTTTCTTCCATGCCGGCCTGGGAGCAAGAGAAAAACATAGAATGTGCCGGCTGCATTTCCTCCCGAGCATGCTGTAAAAACCAGCTAAGGGATCCGAGGGTTTCGGTATATTGTGATTTAGGCGATGGGCTGACAACCTGTCACTACAGCAATATAACTACAAATCTATCTTGAATAACACTCAAAACTTTGTCAGACGTGGCGGGATGACCTTAGTTTAGGTCGTTTGCGCTCTGCCTACCCCATTAGGGATAAAGGCGTGATTATATGTATGTATGTATGATAGATATTTCTTAGATTTCATTATAGATCAAGTTTTCTTGATGTTACTTAACTTTTAGTAACGCTATCGTGTCGATCGATTCGAAACCCACACAAAAAGGAGAAGAAGAACGCAATAGTGTAATTTAACAAAACTTGATCAAAATTTATTAGTAGAGTCAAAAGTTTCGTAAAGTTTTCGCCAGCAAGACGCATTTCAGATTTTCTATTTGAAATTTCACACTACGTACATTGCTTGAGAGGTTGGCGAGCAAATTGGAAAGAGAAACGACTTGAAATTCTGTTGGGTTTATCGAATATTCCAGAAATCGGGACGAATGGGAGAACGGTTCAGCCACATCACACCAAGTGGAACTATCGATGGCACGGACGGCCTAAGTTCCTCAGAAGTGTACTGTGGCCTACACTGTAGCTGATTTGATTAGCACACGTCACGTACGACACGTAAATCTAATGTGAACGCACCTTTAGAGGCTCATGACACAAAATTTTTCGTGCGCGCGTTATTTGTACACGAGTTCTCGGCACTTGCCAACGCGGTATGGCAAATTACATGCGAAAAACGTGGTGTCAAAATGCTCTTAGGGGATTAACCACAGAAAAGAAGAAGGCGCTGGGTAAGATTGATACACTTCTTTGCCTACCAATCTGATAAGTACAAGATTTTTGAATATTCCATTATTATTTTAATCTTCGTGATAGACTGATTAGTAAAAGTGAAATACCTAATCTGTAAATTATTTTTGTGTTCGTGTGTCTCGAGTGGAATTGGCTCGCGATTGAACGTGCCAAAATAATTTAGGAGTGGATCCAGTGAGCGAGTGCAGCAAAAATTTGATTTATCCAGGAATCGTGCAGGCGCGCTTTCATTAGCGTCGTCTGTGCATCGTAAGGAGAATTAAACGTAGATACGTGACGTGATCAGTATATATACTATTAAATATTGTATATACATACATATAATCACGCCTTTGTCCCTAATGAGGTACGCAGCGCGTAAACGACCTAAACAAAGGTCATTTCGCCACGTCTGACAAAATTTCGAGGGTATTTAAGATAGACTTGTAGGTTTATAGCTGGAGAGTCAGGTTGTCCGCCCATCAATATATTGAAACCCTCAGATCCCCAGCTGGTTTTTACAGCATGCCCGAGAGGAAATTCTAGGTTTTCCTCTCAGTCCAGCATGAAAGAAAATTGGAAAAATATTCTAGAGGTAGCAATTCATAAACAAATATGTTGTGTATAACACCGGGTGTAAGAGACGGTGTCCTGAAATCTGAAAGGGTTTGTTTACTCAACGAAATTTAAAACATTCACAAAGAAAGTCATTCAAGAAACGTAGACAGTCAATGCAGGGAGAGTTGGCGTTCAATCCATTATACTCAACCGACAAGAGCAAGCTAGCTCTTAAATAAATGTTACTGTCAAAATTATATGGTGATTTGAAAACTCTATTACAAGGATTAATCGGGTTCTTCGTGGTCTCTAACCCCTACGGAATAAAATTCTACACTTAAAATGCTCTTAGCCTCCTGCGACAGAGCAAAATACGGGCCTATTTTTTCACTTTGAAATTATTATTTAATCCAGAGGGTTTCTGTAACACAAGAAAAAGGAGGGCGAAATTAAATCAACATGAAGTAGAGAGCCCTCTTTATAAATAATGCGGTCATCAAGTCTCCAAAGAAGACGTTATTTAACATTTCACTCCTGCCATTTAATTTGTGACGGCCACGGGATCCGCATGGCGTAGAATATTTTATCTTCTTTATGTAAAAGGTTCCTAAATCACTACATAGTATAAAACAAAGTCGCTTTCTCTGTCCCTATATCCCTATGTATGCTTAGATCTTTAAAACTACGCAACGGATTTTGATGCGGTTTCTTTTAATAGATAGAGTGATTCAAGAGGAAGGATTATATTTATAATACATGCCTAATATAGTAGAGAAACACTGATGATTTCCGTGCGAAGCCGGGGTGGGTCGCTAGTAAAAATATATTGTTGTTGACTCTGACTAACAATTTCTAAAATATTGTCTTGAAAAGAAAAGAGATGAAGTTGTAAAGTCAGCGGCTATTGAAATCTAGTCTTAAAAAACATAGTTAATATTATAATGAAATTTTGGGTACCATATCGCGGACGGTGGTGTCGTGGAGGTGGCTTGAGACTTTGTGGTATAAAATAATCAAGTAACATTACCCAAATCTACAATTTATAATTCAATAGATACATACAAACATACATAAATTCACGCCTCCATCCCTTACGGGGTAGAAAGGTAACGCTTAGTGAAAGCTTTTACGCAACGTCTCCCTAATATTGAGGGCAATTTTAGATTGTAATGTGTATTGCTATAGTGACAGGTTGTCAGCCCATCGCCTAAATTACAATACACTGCGACCCTCGACCCTACCTACTACTAAAGACTATTTATTCTACGACAATAGCCTCTAGCGCGCTGGTCTGGTCTGGAGCCAGCCTGAAGGCGATTTCAAGATCAACACAGAATTTCTATTGACGGAGGGTTGTACCTACTTATTAATTCTGCTCGGTAAATCATCACCCTTGCAGATGTAATTGAAACTCGGATGGGTAACGTTTAAATTTTCACAGGTTATAATTTATTCCGTCTCTGAAAGAGCTGCGTCAGTACAGTCGGGATTCGTTAGTCAATTTAACCTTTCATATTTTATTACTTAAAGCCGGAACTTTTTGTAAGCCCGCGTAAAAAGCATTAATTTTGTTACGATTCTGTTTAATTATTGTTAGCCTAATCAAATAACAAATTGTTGTGCTTTCTTTAAGTTTCTTTCCATAATTTTACGCATTTTATGCAGATGGCAGAAGTTATACCGGGTCACAGAATATATAATAGTACTACATACAGAATGGCCACTTACCTCCCCTCCCCAGTCTGATATACGTCACACTCCGCGCCGGATTGTGGGTACGCTAAGCGGCAAAGGCGCGCGCATGTTTCCCAGTGTTACGGAAATTATAAAGTTTATTTAACAATTTATTGTACACAAAAACATCATTAAAAAAGGACATACAAAACAAAGACACAACATAAAAAAGACGGATGTCTTTCTATTACAAGATATTAATCCAATAGGAACATTTTTAGATTCCCAAGTGACGAGAGACGGTAAGTAACTTCATACAAAATATGCAACCTGACCTATTCTAACTATTCAGTTATAGAAAACTACTTTAAAATGTTGGTTTAATCAAGAACCAGATTAATCAAGTGATGATTATGACCGGTATAACAAAATTTGTCAACCCTTAGAACACGCACATAAACATATGCCAAGTGCAATATGCCGTCTGTCGATGTATGACCAAAATGACATTGTAGTTAGGAGTGTCTGAGTTGTGACCGGGTGTAAGGGACAGCGTCTCACAAACTGATACTGGTTGCTCAGTCAACGAGACTGAACATTTCCACCAGGAAATTCTTTCAAGAAGTGAAGAAAAAAAAAAGCTTTTACATACAAATTGTCTGAACGAGGTGAACATTTTGTATGGAAAAGCCAATTATTATTTTTCACTCCCTGAAAGAATTTCCTGCTGGAAGTTGTTCAGTCTCGTTGACTGAGCAACCTCTATCAGTTTGTGGAACGCTGTCCCTTACACCCAGTATACTTACCTAACAAAATTCTCAAAAGTGGTTAAATTAAATTACATCATGAAAGTTGTTTTTTTTTTTACTGAATTATAGGATTATAGGCTTTCATGCTGGACTGGAAGCGATAGAAAAACATAGAATGTTCCAGCTGCCTTCCCTCCCGGGAAGCTGCAGTAATCAGCAAAAAGGAATAGAGGGTTACAGTGTACTGTAATTTAGGAGATAATAGAGGAGAGAGAGACACACAGAGATTCACTCTACAATATAAAATTGTCCTCAACATGTGTCAGACGTGGCGAAAACGCTTTTTGCTGAGTTTTTAACGCACTGCCTACCTCATAAAGGATGAAGGCGTGAATTTATGTATGTATAGGCACCAGAAAAGCAAAAATATATTCGTGAATGAAAATGTGAACTCCACTGAAATGAATGCATTATCGTTATATCCGGGCGGATAAAACGTCATCCGGCCTAAAAGGGTGGTTAGGACTCCGTTGATTTTGGACATTGACGTAAAAAGCGGTAAAAAGGAGCATTGTTATGAATACATTTAACCCTTTCCGCACTTTACCAATAATCTGCAGATTTGTCCCTGTTATAGTTTTGTCCATGATATTCTGTCTGATATTACATGATAATATTTCTTTGATAATATGTGCCTAAATTTAACGTGAGTTTGGCAACTGTTTATTTATATGTAACTACATGCAGGAGAATATTACAAAATCTAAAGGTAATAAAAATAACCCATGAATATTATAATCATTATAAGATAATGTAATGAATTTGTTAATAGCTATATGCAATGCACCTTTTTTACATTTATCTGTGATATAAATAGGGTGATTTGAATGGAAATAAAGAGTAGGTTACGTTTTGTGCAATGCCAAAACGCCGCCATAGAAAACAGCTTGCGTATATTTTGTAATGCGACTTTTTCGCAGGTTTCTGCGCACTACTCGTGTATACTTTGTAAAGCAAATTCGCGCGCGACGATTCCAAAATATACAACGTCAAATACACCTTGTAGGATTATTATAGGACACCTTATAGCAGAGTAATTCTGGGTGTAAGGGACAGCAATGTCGGATGTAAGAGATAATTATACTGGGTTTAAGAGACAGTAATACCGCGTGTAAGTGTCAGTAAAGCTGGGTGTAACGCTAATACCGTGAATAATGGACAGCATGCGTGGTGTAATGGACATCATACTGGGTGTAAGCCATAGCATACTGGTTATATGGGATAGTAAAACCAAGTGCAAAGAACAGTCAAACAGGGTGTAAGTGACAATTTGACGTAATTTTTTGAAACTATGACCATATTTCTTGGAGCTATAATCATATTTTTAGTTCCAAGAAAATTTAGTCAAATTGTCCTGTTTTATTGTCCCTTACACTATGATTTACTGTTCGATATACTCTGTTTACTATCCCTTTCACCCAGTATACTGTCCCTTACAGCCCGTATGTTGTCCCTTACACCCGGTATTGCTGTCCCTGACACCCAGTATGTTGTTAGTTACACCCAGTATTACTGTCCCTTACACTTAAAATTACTGTCCCGAACACCCGGCAATACCGTCTCTTACACTTAGCTTTACTGTTCCTTACACTCAGTATCGCTGTTTCATACACCCAGTATCACTGTCCCTTACACTTGGTATTATCGTTCCGAACATGGTTTGAGTAACGACCACTATCAAAGACAGCGACCGGGACTGAGGCTTAACGTGCCCTCCGAAGCATGAAAATCTTTTTCTTTTCGGACAATCAGGTGATTCAGCCTGCAATGTCCTAACCAAACTGGGGAAAAATTGACAAAGTGATAAATTCTCAAATATCAACTTTTTGTTTCCCCCCTGGGAATCGAACCCAGGACATCCGGATCTGGAGTCCAAGACACAAGCTACTAAACCACGGAGGCAGTTTACAGCATACATATAATCACGCCTCCATCCCCAATGGGGTAGGCAGAGCTTAAACGACCTACATAAAGGTCGTTCCGCCACGTCTGACAAAGTTTTGAGGGTTACAGATCTGCAGGTATATTGCTGTAGTGACAGTTTGCCAGCCTATCGTCTAAAATATAATAAACTGAAACCCTCGGCTGTCCCTTACCTGGTTTTTACACCATGCCCGGGAGGAAATGCAGCTGACACATTGTATGTTTTTGTCTCGCTCCCAGGCCAGCATGAAGGCAGCAGCTGGCCTTGTACAGAAGGTAAATACGCGGAAATGAATGATCGTTCCAACACAGAACTCTCTTCTCCACTCCAAACAGTCTAACTTTCGCTCGTGATGCGTCAATGATATTTGCTCACCTTAAAAGCCTTTTTATACGTCACACGCTGATGTATCGCTCTCTGGTGGATTTATTCCCTAAATATAAAAGGATTTTCATAAACTGTGAATGAAACTTTGTATGGAAACACTTTTTTAGAATACTTTTGGGTGAGGTTAGTTTCCAGTGGAAATAGATAAATCAATCAGGTAATTCATTTATTTTAGTCTATGAATAATTTTATTCACGGTGAAACTTTTGGTGTTGTTGATTTTATAATTCATTTTTTAAAATAAAATAAGAAAAGAATACATATATTACTTACATACATAAAATGACGCCTATATCCCTAAGCAGGGTAGGCAGAGCGTCAACGACCTTAACAAAGGTCGTTCCTCCACGTCTGACAAGTTTTGAGGGTTATATCAGATAGACTGTATACAGTTGTTGTGACAGGTTCTCAGATCATTGCCTAAATTACACAGAAACCCTCGAATCCCTTAGCTGGTTTTTAAAGCATGCGCGGGAGTAGATGGCACATTCTATGTTTTTCTTTTTCTCCCAATCTAGCAAAGAATCATAATACAATAATATTTAATGCTACGATTTTATTATTATTTTAAAGATTACTAACATATGCTTACTAGAGCCCGATGGTGTAGTGAATGCTGCTGCTGCCTCCTGAGCGGGGAGGTCGTGGTTCGAATCCCACCATGTACCAATGTGTTTTTCGGTTTCGGTTTGTCCATGCTTTGGAAGGCACGTTAAGCTGTTGGTCTTGGTTAATATAGTTAAAAACCGTGAATATTAGCCGTCAAGCTATGTCAGAAGCCAGTGCTAAGCATTGGCTTTAAAACTCTGTAAAATTGATTAAGCTTGAAAACTCTGACCTAATCTAGGATTCTTCTGATCCTTCTGGGTTGCGGAGGTTAGATGACAGTGGCTCTGTATAAAAACCTGTAGTCTCGTTTAATTTCCTAGACCAGGTAGCCAACCCCCTTAGATACGGGATAAAGCTAGGGAGGTGATGACTAACATATATTTAGGTATTGTACAGTTACGTTGTCGTGGATTGGTTATTATACCTCGTGTTTGTGTTTTATTTGAAATCCCTGCGCGGACCCAGCCTTAGGGGATTTTCAAATACAATGTAAGGATCAACTTTGGAATTAGATTTCATTCGCACTTGTTTAACTAAAGGGTTTTCCATTGTTGCGGCTTAAGCTTTGATCTGCAAGCTTACTGTAAAAAGCTTGAATTTTGGAGATATAGAATTTGTGAGTTTAGGGGCATAATATATTGATCTGGATATAAAATGGAAACCATCTTTATTTATTTATTTATAAGGTAACCAACAGAGTATACACTACAAAATCTACTTAAAATTAGCTTAATGCTACTCTAATTATAGGCTACAACGGCGTTTTGGTCCTCAAGAATTTAAATTGAGTTTGCCTCGAATCGAAAAGAAGAAGAACGGCATGCGAATGTAAATGTACCTGACAAAATTAATTTTGATAAAAAAGTACAGAAAGCAAAATACTTAGGTACATAATACTCATTAGACAAAAGTGAACGACTAAGTGTACGCTAAAACGTTACAAGGTAAACTAGCTATATAAAAATAATCCATAAAAAAAGAGAAATATTTAAAAAAAGTAACAAATCACAATATTTAACAAATGCTCTTGATCAGAAAATATAAATAGTGTAGTTTTTTTTATTCTTTATTTTGAATAGGTAATAGGGATGAAAAAGCAACTGTTTTATATTAAATCTTGTTGTTCTTCTACCTACCATACTGCTCTCAACACTTATATGTAATCTTGAAGTGGATAGCTGTAATTGGCATTTAGTATAATCATATGTTGTAATATTATAATTTAGTAAGATGCTGTTGTTATCCTGAATAAATAAATATAAAAATTAAATAAAAACTGATGAGAATCGCCTCCGTAGTCTATTTGTCTGAGCCACAGGCTCACAATCCGGAGGAGAAGTTTGAATCAATTTCTTGTATAGTATAAACTTATCTCTTGTATAAATTTCAAAATACGTTAGAGTGTTAACTTCAAACTGGTTCAATTCAAGAAATTGTAATGAATGTACCAAAGTGTTTACGTGTGTGAAACATCCTACATTGCTAGACTTGTTCAAAACTGAAGGAACTTTGCATTTAGCATACAGTGGCCTCGATTTTAGATACCACCAGCTAAAAATTAAATTAAAATCTATCTGTCACTTCCAAAATAATAAAATTGAAAATGGACAGGCGATTTATACTCTACGGTTTTACACTTAATCCGCTAGAGTTTGACGCGCTTTTACACGTTTCCCCAGTATTTCTGTCAATTTTAACCGCCATATCATATGACGGCGGATAAAAATGACAGATAACGCATAAAACCACCGACTATATGTCAAAAACCAGAGAGAATAGATTTCCTGTTTTTTCCAATGATTTTAGTCTGAAAGTGACAAATAGATTTTAATTACAGTTTTAGCCGGCAAATCTAGAATCGAGCCCATTTTCTTGAGAAGTAAGTGAAGATGGAGTTCAAGTACCAAGTTGAATCCTTTGTGCACCTGTGCTGGTACAAATCGAATCTCTTCTTCAATTGAGTCGAATGAATTTTAGTATGAGTCATAGAACAAATAGCTAGATATTTTTAAGACTGGTGATAGTATCGGGAGTAAACAAATTGTTAGCCATATTTTAGGGTGTGATTCTATCGATGTAACTCACTAATTTGAAAAGTCGCCCTAGCTTTTACTCTTCTGTGATATAACTAAACAACTTTCCCCAAAGAACATAGGTCAAATATGAAAAAAAATGGCTGTCCCATAAAAAGCTAATTTACTCGAGCCGCTGACACGATTTGAATGGGAAGTCCATTTTTTTCGTATATTGACCTAGGTATGTTCCTTGTAGAAAGTTGTCCGGTATCATGGGTAGAATCACACCGTAAAATATGACTAACAATTTTTGTTACTCCCTGTATACATATTTCGGGCTAAGCTTTAGGTTACTAACGGGGTCCACAGGTGGCGAATAGAGGATCGGCCATCAAGATATAGTGCTTATTTGGGAATATATCGAATAAGCAGTCCCCGACCAAACAGCGGCAAGATCATCAGGATGTGGTGGGGAGTCCAGTGGGATGGGCTTCCCTAAAAAATGCCACAAATATCCGAAAAAGATTTTGTGACGTAGCGAGTCAATGCCGCCACTAAATAAGCATTCCCCTGGTGTCAGGCAGCGGTGGCACCAGTACTGGTAGGAGGCCGACGAAATGGATTCTGGAAGGGCTCGTGACCAGACTATATGACGCGGACTAGCTTTGCTTCATATACTGCGGTGTGGAAGGCAAGAGGGAAACCACCACACTAAGTTTCCCTAAAAAGGAGTAATATGAACAGGATTAAAGCTGGTGATTACTCCACCGACAAGAGCAAATCTCTTAAATTTATGATGAAACGTATTTACCAAACTTTAAACCCATTTAACCTAACTTCAATGTTGTTGAGATTTGGGGCGTTCAGCAGATGGCACACAGGAATCAGGTTAGGTATATTTTAACCAATCTGAGTAGTATCGTATTAAATTGATAAAATTTAAACATTACGCTTTGTCACCCTCTGGTAACCTGAAAACCGAATACCATATTTCTTTTATGCTTAAGAAAATGGAAAACAAAATATTTCTCTGCCCCAGATTCCTGCTGCAACCAATAGACACAAATAAAACCGATTCAGAAGCAGTAACTGTCTGTGAGCCGCTTACTGAGAAGTCGGAACGGCCTTGTCTGTATCGGACGCGTCGATTCCGGCTCAATAGTTATAAAATGCTTCTTTTTACTGCGTCGAGAATTCAGTGTTGCCCACCTGAGATTTCAACTTTCCCCGGACTGCTCGTAAACTCACTAAACAGGTACTTTTGTAGAAAATTGCCCCATTAACATTAAATGGAAAATAAAAGATTTCTCACGTGCCCCAGATTCCTGCTGCAACCAATAGGCATAAATAAAAGCGATTCAGAAGCAGTAACTGTCTGTGCCTGTGAGCTGCTTACTGCGAAGTCGGAAGGCCTTCTCTGTATCTGACGCGTCGATTTTGGATCAATAGTTATAATCTGCTTCTTTTAAGGCGTCGAAAACTCAGTGTTTCCCGCTGTAGATTTCAATTTTCCCCGGACTGATGAAAAATACTAAAAAGACTTTTTTGTGTCTCCCCCTGTTTATCTCCTTATCCCATTTATTTGAGGTCGGCGCAGTATGTCTTCTACTTCCATTCATCCCTGCAAACCGTCAACTCAGCACTCACACCAGCTCTAAACATATCATCTTTCACACAGTCCATCCATTTCTTCTTTGATTTGTCATCTTCCAACATATCCATCCACATCCAAATTTATAACCCTTTTACCTATATGACTACAACGAACTATGAGTCGATAATTTATAAGATTCTAAATTATATTCATTACTATTACTTGAGTCTGTCGGACCGGATTTTCGATTCACTGTTATTTAAGTGAGTTATAATTGTTTTAACTGACGGGGGCGCCACTTAGGCTCCATCACCACCTTAAATAAACAGGAGAAAAAGCCTTTGAATTGTGACCTGTACCGTATTAGCACAGCTCGGACACTCCTAACTACCATGTAATTTTGGTCACACATCGACAGACGGCATGTTGCATTTGGCATGCGTGTTCGTGTGTGTGTGTGTGTGTGTTATATTATAAAAGTTGAAAATTTTTATTACACCGGTCATAATCATCACTTGATTAATCTGGTTCTTAATTCAACCAACGTTTTAAAGTAGTTCACTGTAACTGAATAGTTAGAATAGATTGGGTTGCATTTTTTCTATGAAGTTATTTACCGTCTCTCATAACATAACATAAAATACTTTATTGCACGTAAGAATACATATCATACAACACAACAGATAACAACAAAAGACAAGTACAACATAGGCGGCCTTATTGCTAAGGTAGCAATTTCTCATCATTGTGGAATCTAAAACAGTTCCTGTTTTAGTCATATCTTGTGGTAGAAAGACATCCGTACACGGAACAGTACCTAACCATCTTTGGAACACAAAACTCTATTATTTCCGTTACACTGGGAAACATGAGCGCGCCATACCCGCTAAGCGTACGCTCAATGTGGACCACAATCCGGCGCAGAGTGTGACATATGTCGGACTGGGGAAAGGAGGTGAATGTCCATTCTGTATGTAGTACTATTATATATTCTGTGATATTAGAATGGAGACCACGTTGAGGCAAACTAATGGCTATGTGGCAAAACTTCCAGGAGAAAGAGAATGATCAGCAAACTATCTACTTACATTTCCCAAAAAAATCCCTTTAAAAAAAAATGTTCTCCCCTGAATTCATAATGAAAATTGATCGGCTTACTTGTTTGCATTGAAAGGAGAGTTAGCTTTCGATGTTTCACGTCGATGGTTGCACTTGGCGGGTGGTGGGGTGTGACTTTCTTCTCTCCTGATGAAGGATCGAAGCGTCAAAGTCTAACCTTCCTTTCAATACAAACAAGTAGGCCGATCAGTTTTCATTATGAATAACACTTGTTTATCGGTTCTAGGCTTAAAAAATACCCTAAAGTAAAGGAATTTTCTCCTGAGGTGGGAACACTGCCACAACTATTCAATGCGCCCATACCAGCTGCACTCGTATTTACTATTGAATGTTTGAAGTTGCGGCTGTGGCTGAAGTTTGCGGAAATAACAGCCGAGAGTAGAGTCATTGTTTAAGAAGTTTGTTTGCCAACTTTAGAGGCGAATAGAATTTGTTTTGAGGCATTTTTTTATACCGCGAAATTGCTTTTCAATGTATTAGTCTTCAAGTTCAGGTAATTCTGAGTTCAGAATAAAGAGCACGTTTAGTAGACATAGTGATGTGCCGTTGGGAATATTTCCACTTCCGGGAATATTTCCAGTGGGAATATTGCCGGAAAGATTTTTCCTGTCCGGGAATGTTCCCCCACGTTTCCAGTCTTTTCCCAGTTATTAAACTTGTCTTTGATAGTGGTCGTTACTCAAACCACGTCAGAGGCCTAATAGCTGTGCTACTAGGCGGTTTGAAAACTCTGACACCAGGGTTCATCGGGTCGTTCGAGTCAAGAATGCACTCGCTAAGAAGATGACTAGGCAGTTTAAAAACTCTGGCACAAGGGTTCATCGAATCGATACCCACATGACACAAAAAGATGAAGCAACTTATAGTATACTTTGAATAGTATTTTAGCAACTTGCTACCTATACTTTAGAACTTTTTGACCTACACCATTAGGGATAAAGGCGTGATTATATGTATGTATTGTACGTTAATTTTGACTGACGATTGTCAGTAAGCTAGCAGTAGTTAATGGATTCATTAACCGGTTCTACCACTGAGTTCACCCGAGCGGATTACAGTTGTTGCGAATTACAGTTTATGGATTGTTATAGAAAAAATAACTATTAAAATAAAAACAGAGCTATTTGAACTCAACATCACACAAAGAACAAAATTCAGTATAAACCACCGTTTTAATAAAAAACAGTTTTTCAGCATACATTGTTTTATTATTCTCAACTTCGTATACGGGTAAAAGCGTATTTAATTAGTTTTATAGAAAATTCCAGACCGATCATGAACAACAGGCGCAAAAAGTTTGCATCGCTAACTGTTTACTAAACGTTTTTAATTTAGTTAGCTGTACACAATTTATAAACAGTCAAATAAGTGTGCTGCTGAATTATGAATTATTATAATATGTAACTACTTGTTAGCACGTCGAACGATGAACTTCCATGATGGACTGGGAGCAAAAGAAAAACATAGAATCTGCCAGCTGCATTTCATCCTGGGCATGCTATAAAAACCAGCTAAGGGATCCAAGGGTTTTAGGCGATGGGCTTATAACCTATCACTACATCAATATACCTACAAATCAATCTTAAATAACCCTCAACAGTTGTCAGCCGTGGCGGAACGACCTATTTTTTTTAGGTCGTTTACGCTCTGCCTACCCGATCAGGGATAAAGGCGTGATTATATGTATGTTAAAACGTTATTCCTCCTTATCCATATAAGATTCGTACGCAAATAGTGTCAGGAAAAAAAACATATTAAACGTAAATGGATGAGTGCTCAGGCTGTCATACAATTACTAGGAACGCCAATTCGGATACGTATTGGATCCAAATCTAGTATGGATGAGTACACAAATGCCCTTAATATATTTGACAACTCATATAACAAGTTTGTATGATCTGTCAGATGTCATTTTAATTTGATCATAATATATGATCTGTCAGATGTCAGATATCATATACAATTATACATACATACATATAATCACGCATTTTTCTTAATGGGGTAGGCAGAGCGTAAACGACCTAAACAAAGGTCATTACGTCACGTCTGACAAAGTGTCGAGGGTAGTTAAGATATATTTGTTGGTATATTGCTTGTAAAAGTCAGCAAAAGGGATTCGAGGGTTACAGTGTATTGTAATTTAGGCGATGGGCTGACAACCTGTCACTACAGCAATACACATTACAATCTAAAATTGCCCTCAATTTATGTCAGATGTGGCGAAAGCGCCTTTTAGGAGGCGTTTTACGCTCTGCCTACCCCGTAAGGGATAAAGGCGTGATTTTATGTATGTATGTATGTATGTATATTGCTATAGTGACAGGTTGTCAACCCTTCGCCAAAATTACAATTTACTGAAACCAATGATATTATATATAGGTAGATACGTTAACACCGTCTAATGGTAATAATTGTGACCATTTTAGCTGACCAGTCGAGTTGCGAGTTGCGAAGTGAGAAAAAAAGTTAAATTATATTCAAGGCTGCACTGATTACAAATAGCTATCTGTTTCACTCTTACGCTTTGCCTATTTTGTGTCGCACTCATCGTTTGTTTAGATATGCAATGTTATAAATATGTATGTATATGTGTCGCAGAACAATTAAAATGTGCGTGCAGTATGAACGTAACGTATCTTTCTTAAAATATCATTGACTGAAACCGTCCTCGAATCGCTTAGCTGGTTTTTACAGCATGCTCGGGAGGAAATGCAGCTGCCACATTCCATGTTTTTCTGTCGCTCGCAGACCAGCATGGAAGAATGTCTCGCTCCCAGGCCAACATGGAAGAAGATATAGAGAAGATGAGCTAAAATATACCCGATAATAATGCTACTTACTCAAAATGGACATACTATCGAAAACAAAAACGTCGAATGGAGCCACTACATTACTAAAATATCTATAGGCATAATCATAAACATATCAAAACAAGAATCTGCCAGAAGATAATATTTTCTAATAACGTCACGCATTTCGTAAGTAGTGCTAGTGTAGTGACGTCACGTCCACGCTGTCTCTGTCCCGATATTTTGTCGGAAATAAGACAGCAGAGGCGACAGTTGTCACATGTCGTTATTATCAGCTTCGGGAATCGAACAAATAGGGGACGTACAAGGAAATCATTCTTATTATTAGAACATAATGCTAACATAGAAGAAAAACATAAATAAAGGAACGCAAAATTCAACGTACGGCGCATTTTGATTATTCTCAAAGTTACTAGTACGTATAGGTATATGGATGGAGTAGCTTTCCGCCAGCAATTTCAGAGATGTGATCTTTAGGAGAATGAAAGATGTTTTCCCTTGTAAATGTCTTCATTCCAGGTTCATGCCAAGGTACAAGCATAGAGTAATGGTAAAAGTGTACTAAGTTTCATCCCAGTTGGTCCAGTAGTTGAAGTAACAATACGAAAATGTAACATAATCATGTCATGGAACACTTGTTATAGCTAAGCTACCAATAGATGGCGCTGGTATGGATGCATGCAGATTTAGCCAAAAGTACAACATTGTTTTAAAAAGATATTTTATTAAAAAAACACCATATGTTACCGGTAATACTTTTTCATTCAACCCGGTCGTGTTCTCGACGTTACCCTACAGGGAACGAGTTCTTTGAAAAAATTAAATTATAATTTCATGAGAACCTTTATACTTTTAATCTAACTCCATGTTCAGGGCAGGTTGAGACGCAAATTTAATTAAATTTACTTCTTTGTAACTGAGTGGAGTAAAATTCAATCACTTTAACAGTTATTTTATTTTATACTAGTATAGTATAGGTACCTAAATATACTCATGAAGATGTTCATAAGTTTGGATTTGTTGTATTGTTTTATAAGTTTGCCATGTGCATAAGTTGTCATACATTTACTAGGAAGGCCAAATCGGATACTAATTGGATACGACTCTAATATATTTTAGTGCACAAAGGGCGTAAGGGTCCTTAAAACCTTTTCTACAACTTTCTGGCATTTCTTGACTCTCATCTTCACTGCACTACACATCCGCATCCGTATTAAAATCTGCATTGATTTCTTTCGGATACGGATGTCCAAATTCATGCGGAAGATGCGCATATGCGGATGCGGATGCGAATATTCGCAAGATCCCTAATACACATACACAAAAATACAAATCTTTCCTCTTTATAATATTGTTATACATACATACATACATATAATCACGCCTTTATCCCTAATGGGGTAGGCAGAGCGTAAACGACCTAAACAAAGGTCGTTCCGCCACGTCCGACATAGTTTTGAGGGTTATTCCAGATGGATTTGTAAGTATATCGCTGTAGTGACAGGTTGTCAGCCCATCGCCAAAATTGCAATATACTGAAACCCTCAGATCCCTTAGCTGGTTCTTACAGCATGCCCGGGAGGAAATGCAGCTGGCACATTCTATGTTTTTCTCTCGCTCCCAGTCCAGCTTGGAAGTATAATAATATTGTTATAGATTTGTTTAATGACTTTTTAGGCATGGAGCTGACACAATAATACTGACACCGTACTCGATCATATACTGGGTGGTAAGGGACAGCGTTCCGCACACTGATAGGGGTTGCTCAGTCAACAAACCTGAAACAACTTTCACCGGATTTCTTTTTTGGAAGTGAAAAAATAAATTCGGTTTTCCATACAAATTTTCCGATCGAGGTGGTAATTTTGTATGGTAAGGTATTTTTTTTTCTACTGAAGGAATTTCCCGTTGACAGTTGTTCAGTTTTGTTGACTGAGCAGTTTGCGGGACGCTGTCTCTTACACCCGGTAAAATTGAACATACATACATACATAAATCACGCCTTTATCCCTTACGGGGTAGGCAGAGCGTTTAACGCCTCGTAAAAGGCGCTTTCGCCACGTCTGACAAAAATTGAGGGCAATTTTAGATTGTAATATGTATTGCTATAGTGACAGGTTGTCAGCCCATCGCCTAAATTACAATACACTGTAACCCTCGAGTCCCGTTTGCTGACTTCAACAGCATGCCCGGGAGGAAGGGCAGCTGGAACATTCTATGTTTTTCTATCTCTCCCAGTCCAGCATGGAAGAAAAAATTGAACAACTTTTCCTAAAATCAACTTATACCTACCTATCATCTTTTCGTGCTATTATAGATTGCTCTTGATTTTGGTGGCAACACTCCTTAACTAATTTTAAGATAGCGCTGTCAATTCCTCAACTTTGACATAAAAACAGGATAGCAAATAATACATGAATTTGACATTACTAATCTGACGTGTGTTTATTTGCTAACTTGTTCTTATGTCAAAATTCAGAAAATGTCAGCGTTATCTCGAGATCCAGTATACGTTGTCATTGGCAAAATACGTCTCAAAACATGAAATGTCAAGCCATTTAAAAAAAAAGAACTTAAAATTCGTTACGGGATGATACTGCCAATTGCCGCCATTACAAAACTTTCTACAATATGTGGATTGGATATCCTGAAAATATATAAATAAATAGAAACAGGTAATTAATTTAAAAATGGCGTCTTAAAAGCGTTCTGTAAAACATGTCAGTCTTTTTCGTATGATACAACAACCAATAAATAAAAAAAAAAACACAATCACACTCATAGCCCCCCACTAGGATTCCCTGTATCGGGGTGCCATGGACATACACAGAAACAACCACAAAGAACACCCAGACCCAGAAACAGATATCCAAATTCTTAATTCTAATGTCTGCCCGGCCGGGAATCGAACCCGGGCCTCTGCGTAGCAGGCAGATGCACTGCCAACTTGACTATGCGATCGTCAAGTCGAGCATTTTCCTTTAAATCTACACGATTTTCCATTTGCGATCGCAAGTGCCTCTTCTGTAGAACAAGTCAGTCTCTCTTGACATATTACATTACATCCTGGGCTGGTGCGTATAAAACAAACATGATCCAACTTGAAAGAGCACAAAGAGCAGTTCTAAAAGTCAGCACATTCCGTCCATTCCGCTACCCAACGACCCAGCTCCTAGCTGAATTTGACGTCCTCTCAGTCCGACAACTTTTTATTTTACAAACCATTATCAAACAGCTTATGACTCCTTATGACCTAGATAAAGCAAATAATCGTAGGGGTTTTGTCTGTGTTTGAGACCAGGTGTTCCATTTTGCAAATACAGGAAGATTTTTCTGCTTTCTCGGCCCTCATCTTTACAATAAGATAAATAATTCTTCTTCTGTCGAGTGGTATAGTCTATGGACCCGATGAACCCTGGTGTCAGAGTTTTTAAACCGCCTAGTAGCACAACTATCAGGCCTCTGACATGGTTTTGTGTAACGACCACTATCAAAGACAGCGACCGGGACCGACGGCTTAACGTGCCCTCCGAAGCACGAAATCTTTTTCTTTTCGGACAATACGGTGATTCAGCCTGCGATGTCCTGCCCAGATACTAAACTATGCATAAATACTAAATTATGCATATATGATAAACGTAGTTCAGAATGAAAGAAAATTGCAATAAAATGGATAAAACTTATAAAGAGACGGAAAACCTACTGACTGTAATTACATAATCAACTAATCAAGCGCAATCAAATTTTGATGACTATAATGTTAATATACCTAATACTAAATTAGTCACCGTTTGTTATTTAATTAATTATCTTATTCCTTAGCATTAGAATATATTTTCCCAACAATTTAAGTTCCTAAGATACAAGTAGGTACTTACTTTACATAAGTACTTAGTTTAGGCACTTTAATATAATTATTATTTAGATAATTAGCGAGCATACAGTTTTATAATCAAATGCGTAACGAGCGTACTATTGCATAAATTGTATCGTATTCTGTGATTTTACCTAACCTACATACCTACTAACTTATAGGTACTATGTATCTAACCTACAACTAAGAACATACTAACAATGAATAATGTAATCTGAATAATAATAAATGAATTTGAATTTGAAATCATGTTGAAAAATTTGGTACATTCGAAATGCATCCTTTACTTGAACCATCTGTGCATGTGCAGGGTGTAAGTGAGGTTTTTAAATGTATTAAAAGACAATGATCAAAGTTGTATGAGAAGTGATTCAAATATTGCCTCGAGTCGAGACTGCTGCCAACGTCTGGCTGGCATCATCGTGCATCATGGAAAAAGTAAAAAGCAAATTATCACACATAAAAAAAATATATTTTGCAGTTTAGGATTATTATTGCTGTTATTTTTCTAAATCGGTTGTTATATTTTTACAGTTTACACATTTTTATATATAGCTAGCTGTGACTGCGACTTCGTACGACCGGTTTTTATGGAAAACATGCAGTGTAGAACATACTGAAAACGCTTCTTGGCGCGCGGAAGCGTGTTACGAATTGTCTGATCTTTGTTTTTTATAGAAATCACGATTCCGCGCGCGAGCTAGCAGATTCCGCTCATACGCGCGGAGAAGCGTTTTCAGTATGTTCGACACTGCATGTTTTCCATACAAACTGGGGTACTTACTCAATATTAGAATCGTTTGCGTGATTATTTCTAACCTAGGCTGGACACCAGGTAATTTAAAAAACTCAGTCAAATAAGAAGTCCCTTGAAAATCGGTTAAAAACGATCAGAATTCAATTTTCTGCCTACCCCCAAGTCAGGGGGCGGGATTATTTGTATCGTAACTTTAAGTTTAATAATGCTCAGTCAAACAAAAAAAGTTCCATCAAAATCGGTTAAAAACGACTGAAATTTAATTTCTTACCTACCTCCTAAGTCATGAGGCGTGATTATTTGTTTCGTAACTTTGATTTTAAATAATGCTCAGTCGAATAAAAAAAGTTTCATAAAAATCGGTTAATAAACATCTAAATTTCAATTTCCTGCCTACCCCCTAAGTCAGATAGCGTGATTTTAGGTATCCTAAGTTGCAACCTAGGTAACACACAATTAAATAAAAAAAGTCCCATAGAAATAGGTTAAGTAGTTTTGGCGTGATGTGGTAACATACAGACAGACAGACAGACAAAAATTAAAAAAAAAATCGTTTTGGTCTTTATATCATTAATAATGCCTGCTGCAATTACTTTTTTATAAAAATATTCAATGTACAGACACACCCCTCTAGATATTTATTATATGTATAGATATAGATAGATTTTATCTCATGAACGCCACCAGACTGGATCGTGCAGCAAATAATGCCATACGATAAATAAACCAGACTGAGGATTCCCAAAACGTCCAATTCCTATAATGGTAATAGGAATTAGACGTATTGGGAGTACTATAGATAAAGATAATACGGGAGGAAAGATAATAGTATAATAGTCTATTCTAAGACTCGATAAGTGTAATAATTATAGTCCAACAACATAACATAATAATGTAGAACTTCTATTACCTATTTAGGTGTCCTTTAGGCGTGGTAAAGATCGTGGTGAATATTGTTTTTCTGAGTACGGCCTCTCCGCTAATATGGATTGCATGACTCTTGCGAACTTTGCAGTTAGCTCATTAAGTAGCCCTGTTTGTCGATTCAACTCTTTTAGAACCTCTTTCATCAATTCCTTATGCATTCGGATTTGTCCCAGAGATGATACAATATTGTTTAATTTCACCTCAAAAGTTGACATCTCCTTTTTATAAAATAAAACAGACGCACTTATCGCTCTTAATTTATCTTCCCATGAAGAAAGTTGCTTTTCACCTTGTGTTAAATGTTCTTCCAACTTGTTTATGATTTCTTGCCACTTACTCTCATCTGCTGAGTGTGATTTTCGTAATACAATATTTAACGGATGTTTAATCATCTTAGCTAGTTCTTTCAGATATGTTATTAAGAACCAAAACTGATTTTCCTTTTTACTAGAAATATCCTTATCCCATAGAATAAAATCAAATGCGTACTTAAAATCCATAGATATTTCGGACCATAAAGAAAAAAAGTGTAAGCCGTAGTAGGTGACATTTCCGTTGTCCGGTGCAAAGCAAGGATGGACGCGATGTTTTTTGACTCGGCCGCTACAATTATATCGTAAATTATTTTTCAACAAGTTTGAAGGCCATTGACGCAATTTGTTTTCACTAAGATCCTCCATCCAATTCCTTTTCACATCCATATTGTGTGTTTCCTTCGGAGATTCGAAGAGAGTGCGTTTTGGTTAGTGTCTTACGACCAGATTTGTGACATTCGTGATACTACGACTAATATCACATACCTACATACATCACGCTTTTATCTCTAATGTGCTAGGCAGAGCGTCAACCTTAATAAGGACGTTTCGCCACATGTGGAAAGTTTTTTGGGTTGTTTAAGATAGATCTTTATATTGCTGTAGTGACATTTTGTCAGCCTATCGTCTAAATTACAATATACTGAAACCCTCGAATCCCGCCGCAATGCAGCTGGAACATTCTATGTATTTCTATCGCTCCCAGTTCAGCATGGCAGAAATATATACCGGGTGTAAGGGACAGCATCCCGCAAACTGATAGGGGTTGCTGTCCGTTACACCCCCTATAAGATAAGACTAGTATCACAAATGTCACAAATCTCCCGTAAGACACTACCAAAGTTAAATTTACGCTGATTGAGACTTATTAATAAGGATTACTAAGGTCCGTATTTATAAAGAAATCTTGAGATTGAGAGCAGTATTAAGTATGGACTTGACAGTTCATAATGTACTGCAATGACATTTCTGATACAAACTCAAATATGCTGTCAGTCTCAAGTGCTGATTACAAATACGGGCCTAAAACTCACTCTTGTGGCCCAACATATTATAATGGTAGCCAATAAGCAATATAACATTTTCACCCACTGAATTTTCGTTCTGTAATTATAGAGTAACTCAAGTAGCCTGCGGAGAACAACAAGCTGAAGTTTACAAAATATTTTATACCTCTGTGAAGTTCGTTACGTTGAATTGAAACTTGTAGTAGAGAAGGAAAAATAAACACCATTATTGGGAATTACGTTGAATTTCAGTCAAATTTACGTAACCCAATTATATCATTATAGGTTCAGTAGTTTTAAACCATACATACATAGGGTCAAACCACAAGTGAATGAACTTATAAATATTTCAACACGCATATTTTTTATATTTTAATGGTTTATCGAAATTCATGTTGTGATTATTTGCAAACTAACTTATTACATAAGAAACTAATGTCTGTATATAGCGATATCTTAAAACATCCATGTATTTCCATTACATAAACATTTTGCTTCCGGTAAACTATATCAATAATCTTTAAAAAAATACTCATAATCAACGATGCTGGACTTGGAGCGAGAAAAATACATAGAATGCCAGCTGCATTTCCTCCCGGGTACGCTGTTAAAACCAGCTGTATATTGCAATTTAGGCAATGGGCTGACAACCTGTCACTACAGCAATATACAAATCCAGCTTAAAAAACATTCAAAATTTTGTCAGACGTGGCGGAACGACCTTCGTTTAGGTCGTTTACGCTCTGCCTACCCCATTAGATATAAAGGCGTGATTATATGTATGTATGTAATCTACGATATTTTTTATAAGTACCTAACCTTGGAAGCAGACGCTTGCACTTGACTAGCCTTTTATTACAATTTCTGGCATTCATTCTGTGTTGGGCTAATCATGATTCAGACAGTGTAGCGACCCAGCGACCATCCTTAAGTTGCGTACATCGGCCTTCTTACTTCTACTATAAAGCGGTCCACTGACATCAATCCAACATCATTCGAAGATTCGAAGCATTTGCGTGGTAATCAACTATCATCCCAAATAACCAACAAAATGTTCAAACTGGTAAGTAAATAAAATAGTAAAGAGCTTAGATCGAATAAAGTTATAGGTACACCGCTTGAAAAATGTTTTTTTTTTAAATATTCAGTATGGTCCATATTAAAGTTTTAAGTAAATCACTTAACGGCCTTTTTGCACATAGTTGTCGCCTTCTATGATGTCATTTGCTATTTGAAAAATACAACTTTATTTTATAAGCAGTAAGGTCGATATTGAAGCTTTGAGTAAACCATTCTACAACCCTTTCGGACATAGTTGACGTGGTGCCACGGTTTGAGTTTTGATTCTGTATAGGACCGTGGATCTAAAACTATATTTGATCTAAGGTAAAAAGTTAAACATACAGCCGAATTGAGAACCTCCTCCTTTTTCAAGTCGGTCGAAAACTTAAAGATGGTGGCTGTGACGCGATACATTTTCTTTTGTTTTCCTTCTTAATGGCATCTGTCGCAGATACAGTTTTTCGAGTATTTACTTTCACATAAAGTTTTTTCTTTTCTTTCATTGAATTTTTCGTTTTCCATTTATACAGTGTCAACAAGTATCTCGAATATTTGAACCACATTTTAACATAAATGAAATGCAGTCTATTTTATGTTGTCTTATAAATGTTACAATTTGTTATTTCCTATTTAATTATGAATATTTTTTATATCCGCTTTATTATGACAGCGAGTTTAATGCACTCACTCATACCGCATAATATGGATTGCGTTTCACTTATCTATATTTTTGTGGTTGAAGATTTAGTCTAGCAAAGGACTATTATGGCTGACGACGTAGAAAGATTTTTATATATATTTATCCCCTAAGGATTTTTGTAATATGTTTATCTTTTTGAATATAAAAATAGTAGCGACCCGCCCCGGCTTCGCACGGAAATTATCAGTGTTTCTCTACTATATTATACATGTATTATACATATTAACCTTCCTCTTGAATCACTCTATCCATTAAAAGAAACCGCATCAAAATCCGTTGCGTAGTTTTAAAGATTTATGCGTACATAGGGATATAGGGACAGAGAAAGCGACTTTGTTTTATACTATGTAGTGATTAATTTATTTCCAGGTATTCTTCGCCTGCCTCATTGCCCTTGCCGCCGCTTCTCCGAAGCCCGAGCCTAAGCCGGGCGTGTTCGCTCCGGTGGCGTACACTGCTGCATACACCGCTCCTGTGGCTGCTGCGTACACTGCCCCCGTTGCCTACTCCGCATACAGCGCCCCTTACGCTTACTCCGCGTACACATACGCCTCCCCTTACGCTGCTTACTACCTGCGCTGAAGATATTTGAATCTATGACACCCTGGTACCTCCGAAATTCGTTTAATGAGTAATATCGATCACTAAATAAATGAAATCTAAACGATGCTTTTGTTTTTTTTAAAATTGAATTTTCCTAGTTCAGTTAGTTAACTTCTAAGATTGTTTACCCACAATGAGCTGTTGTGAGACAATGATATTTACAGTCCTGTCATAGCCTCAAGAAGTCTGGCTTAATCTTAGCAGGTAAAATTAATTCAAGCGTACCTGTACATATTTAATTCAAGCATACCGATTATTTCGATTATGAATACAATTTAATACCTCTTTAGCTAATTTGGAAAGTATTATGTATTTTTCCATGCTGGACTGGGAGCGAGAGAAAAACATTTCGCCCGGGCATGCTGTAAAACCAACTATTGGATCCGAGAGTTTCTGTATATTGCAAGTTAGGCGACAGGCTGGCAATCTGTCACTACAGCAATATACCTACAAATCTATCTTAAATAACCCTCAAAACATTGTCAGACGTGGCGGAACGACCTTTGTTTAGGTTGTTTACGCTCTGACTACCCCATTAGGGATAAAAGCGTGATGTATGTATACGTATGTATGTATTGTGTAAGCGCAAACTTCTCTTTTAATCGCAGTAGCCATTATTCGCTACGATTTTAAATCACTGCCAATTGTTTATCCCAGATAATAGCATATTGCTTAAAATTACATTCGAAATCCTTACTAAGTACAAAACTTTAATTTGTGTAGAGACCGGAATACTACAGCTTCATTAATTCAACAGCTGCGTACTGCTGTTTCTGCATTTTATGACGCTTCAATTCCTATGAGATCTGGAGCTCTGGCTCCGGCAAAGAGTATGTAAATGTATCGAGCAAAATGTAAATGATACTCACTTTATTTCCTTTATTCGGCGACATAAGCACTTTTAGCCAACCATTGCCAATTTACTACCACCTTATAGTAAAAGTTGCGATAGCAAGACTGCAATGGATGAGGAAATTGTTCCATATTGCGTTGGAGTCATAAAGGAAACTACCTATGTTAAGTTTACGGGAGCACCGGGCCTCAGTGTAACTGGATCTGGAACGAACTAGACACAAGTGCCTGTAAAACTCCGCTATCTTTTTGTTTGTATACTCTTGTGGCAGCTTTAGTCGAAGTGATTATATTCTGTTGTACCTCAAAGGGTGGATAATACAATTTCCATAGTAGGAATGGAGGGTTTTGATTAAAATCTTCGGGCTTAGTATTAAAAGCTGTGCCCGCGACTTCGTAACGGTTTATATGGAAAACACGCAGTGTCGAACATACTGAAAACGCTTCTCCGCGCATAGGAGCGGGACCTGCTAACCCGCGCGCGGAAGTGTGTTTCGCATTGTCTGATCTTTGTTTTTGTATGGAAAACACGCTTCCGCGCGCGAGTTAGCAGATCCCGCTCCTACGCGTGGAGCAGCGTTTTCAGTAAGTTCGACTCTGCGTGATTTCCATACAAACTGGGGTACTTACTCAATGTTTCTAACCTAGGCTGGACACCAGATAATAAAAAAAACTCAGTCAAATAAAAGTCCCTTAAGATCGGTTAAAAACGATCAGAGATCAATTTACCGCCTACCCCCTAAGTCAGGTGGCGTGATTATTTGTATCGTAAATTTGATTTTATATAATGTTCAGTCGAATAAAAAAAGTTCCATAAAATTGGTTAAAAAACCAAATTACAATTTCCTGCCTACCCCCTAAGTCAAGTAGCGTAATTTTAGGTATCCTAAGTTGCAACCTGGGTAACACAGTTGAATAAAAAAAGTCCCATCGAAATCGGTTCACTAGGTAACATACAGACAGACAGACAGACAAAAATATCTTTAGTCTTTATATCGTTAATAATGCCTGCTGCAATTTTTTTTTTTTAAATGTTCAATGTACAGACACGACCCTTCTAGAGATTTATTATATTATAGATTAAAGTGTTACTTATGGTAAAGCGTCCTCTAATCATTGGTTGAAGAATCTTCTTCCTAGCCTTATCCCTTATCTCACGGGGTTGGCTACCTAATCTAGGGTACTGTTTTTTACACAGAGCGACTGTTATCTGACCTCCGCAACCCAGAAGGGAAACCAGACCCAATCCTAGATTAGGTCAGAGTTTTCAAGCCGCCAATGCTTAGCAGCTGGCCTCTGATATGGCCTAATGACTAACATCTACGGTATTAAACGATATTAAGCGGGACCAACGGCTTAACGTGCCTTCCGAAGCACGGAAAAAGCGCCGAATAAACGTACATATGAAATTCGAAAACCGAAAAAAACATTGGTACGTGGTGGGATTCGAACCACGACCTCCCCGCTCAGGAGGCAGCGGCCCTATCCACTACACCATCGGGCTCACTACTTATGGTAAAGCGTCCTCTAATCATTGGTTGAAGAATGTATGTAAATATGTTGTTATGGTCCATCATATCGACCATTGTATATTTTGGCATAGATTTGTATCGATGTTGGTTGGCACGTTGGTAGACAGCTAGGCATATGTTTTCTTGGGGCCGTACAGATAGTAACTAGGCTAGACATATTGGTACTATTTATTGCCCTGACAAATAAACAAATCCAAATATTAGGTATTGTTATGTATTATAACAATAAGTTCTTCTAATGTATGAATGGGACAAATTATAGCGTGTTTGTTAATTTGGATTCAGGATATGTTTAATACATAATTATATAAACTCATGCCTTTATTCTTTACGTGGTGGGTAGAGTGTAAAACTCGTCGATAAAAGCGCCTTCGTCACGTCTGACAAATAATTAATTGCGACAACCTTTCACTACAGCGATACCGCTGTAGTGTAACGTTGTCGCAGTCCATCGCCTAAAATTACAACATACGTGTAACATAAAATATAAAAATACTTTATTGCTTGTAAGAATACAAATCATACAACACAACAGATAACAACAAAAAACAAGTACAACATAGGCGGCCTTATAGCTAAGGCAGCAATTTCTTCCAGGCAACCTTTTGGTCAAAGAAAAATGCGTAGCGGTAAGCGGGATATTGTAAATCTAGTAAAATATATATCCTAAATACATTACATTACATATAATACATAAACTAGGTTAAAGCTACTACATAGATATTGTAAAATAAACGAATATATAATAAACTAATACTTAAACTGGAAGATAGGATAATGCAAACTACAATCAGAACTAGACGAAGGAAATGACAGCAACAGCACAGGATAAAAGTGAAGGATTACTAATGATCAGATACTAATTTCTTCCAAGTAATGTTTTTTTAATTCGGCTCTTAAATGTCTCAAGAGACGGTGCACGTCGAATGTACTTACAATTCAATTCAATACATACACTGTAAAGCCTGGAATCTCTTTTGCTATCTGCCCGGGAGCTGAACATGGACCTCCTCCTACTGGTTACAACCAGGCTTGATAGGCAGATTGGCTAGCGCATTACTAGATTTCGTACTCACGGGGACCGCTGCTGCCCTTAATGACACTTGGGGGAAGACATCAGGGAAAGCTACTTTAAAATTACTGTCACCCAATTTAACTGTCTACTTGGTCTAGTGGTAAGAGTCATGGGCTTACGATCCGGGGGGCCTGGGTTCGATTCCCAGTGGGGGGAACAAAGATGATATTTGTCAATTTATCACTTTGGGAGATTTTCCCCAGTTTGGTTAGGACATTGCAAACTGAATCACCTGATTGCCCTAAAAGAAAAAAAAGGATTCCATGCTTCGGAGGGCGCTAAGCCGTCGGTCCCGGTTGCTGTCTTTGATAGTGATCGTTACTCAAACCATGTCAGAGGCCTAACGCTGTGCTACTAGGCGGTTTGAAAAACTATGACACCAGGTTTCATCGGGTCGTACGATTCGACAATCCACTCGCTAAGGAGAAGGAGACCTAATTTACCGAAAGGATCTGAAAAGTTGTTCCGGCTGGTTCATCCTGCCTGTGTTATTCAAGACCAAAATATATTTTCTTCCATGCAGGACTGGGAGCAAAAGATGCGTTTCCTTCCGGGCATGCTGTAAAAACCAGCTTAGGGATCCGAGGGTTTCTGTATATTGCAATTTAGGCAATGGGCTGACAACCTGTCACTACATCAATATACCTACAAATCTATCTTAAATAACCCTCAAAACTTTGTCAGACGTGGCGGAACGACCTTTGTTTAGGTCGTTTACGCTCTGCCTACCCTATTAGGGATAAAGGCGTCATTATATGTACGTATGTATGTAAAATATTTTTTTTCTTTTTGAAGTACTGGCTAGCATTCGCATGGACGAGTAGATTAAAAACCTAAAATATATTTGCGACAACTGGCCCGGAACGGCTGAACGTTTAGCAAAAGCCAGCTGTCACCTATACACGCTGTCACTGGATGGTTGCATGAATACGCGCCGTTTAGTTGATTTCTATTTATTGCAACTATGGCCCGTAATTATAAACAGCACTTGAGACTGACAGCTAGTTTGAGTCCGTATCAGAAATGTCATTGCAGTACAAAAGGACTTGTCAAATCCATTCTTAATATTACTCTCAATCTTGAGATAGCTTTATAAATACGACCCTATGATCCGATCAACGAGGAAGTTGACACCGCAAATATTTGTTCACCATGAAATTTGACGTAGGAGGAAGATAAGTTATAAGCATGATTTCTAATTTACACTACGCTGAAATGTCAAAGACGTTTGATGTCCCCATATTATTATCTTGTACCTAAGATTTTAAAAAGATGTTTTGCCGCTCTACAAATCATACAAAAATCCATAAATCTGTCCTTACTACATTACCTCGAAACCCATAGGTGTACATTTTTTTACAGTAAATTCTAGAGAAGATCGCTTTTATTATAGTCTATGCTTCAGGGACCTCAGCAGTTAGTGAGAGTGAAGTAGACGCCGCGGGATGTAAAACAAACTGGGAGGAAACGGTATCCTGTATCCCGCCTGGAGAACATTTACATTTTACTTGAAAAGAAAGTAAACGGTATACAAAGTGTAAGTAAAGAGCGGTGTCGCCGGTTTTATGTCATCCACGAAGAAGAAACTATAGGGGGTGTCTTAATACATTTAATACTAGGTGTAAGGGACTTCCATGTTGGACTGGGAGTGAAAGAAAAGCATAGAATGTGCCAGCTGCATTTCTTCCCGGGCATGCTGTAAAAACCAGCGAAGGGATTCGAGGGTTTCAGTATATTGCAATTTAGGCGACATTCTGACAACCTGTCACTATATCAATATACCTACAAATCTATCTTAAATAACCTTCAAAACATTGTCAGATTTGGCGGAACGACCTTTGTTTAGATTGTTTACTCTGTGCCTACTCCATTAGAGATGAAGGATGAAGGGGTTGCTGAGTCAACGACTGTGAACAACTATCAGCAGGTTTTGTTTTTCAGGAAGTGAAATAAAAGTGGCTTTTCTATACAAATTGTCTGATCGAGGTGAACATTTTAGTATGGAACAGCCAATATTTTATTTCACTTTCGGAAAAAAAACACCTGAGCAACCCTATCAGTTTGCGGGACGCTGTCCCTTACACCTGGTATTTATGTATATACGCTATTATCCCTAATGGGGTAGGCAGAGCGTAAACGACCAAAACAAAGGTCGTTCCGCAACGTCTGACAAAGTTTTGAGTGTTATTTAAGATATATTTGTAGGTATATTGCTGTAGTGACAGGTTGTCAGCCCGTCGCCTAACTTGCAATATACAGATACCCTCGGATCCCTTAGCTGGAATACAGAGCATGCCCGAGAGGAAATGCAGCTAATGTTTTTCTCTCGCTCCGAGTCTAGCATCGAAAGAATAATGATACTTACATGTACCTTTCTGATGTTAAAATACACTTATAAACCCGTTTGTATGGTTAGATTATTCGTGGAAAGTTCATCACTACATAGTATAAAACAAAGTAGCTTTCTCTGTCCCTATATCCCTATGTATGCATAAATCTTTAAAACTACGCAACGGATTTTGATGCGGTTTCTTTTAATGGATAGAGTGATATCAAGAGGAAGGTTTATATGTATATAACATGCATAATATAGTAGAGAAACACTGATAATTTCCGTGCGAAGCCTGGGCGGGTCGCTAGTATACTTATAAATCAGTTTGTATGGTTAGATTATTCGTGGAAAGTTCATAGTCATATAAATGTTTTCCTTACACCGCACACTTTGTGGTTTACCCTAACGACTTGTTACAAAAACTATTCTTACATTCAACTCCAAACATTAACATAGTAATGTCCCTCTTAACCCGTGTCGTTAGTATAAGTGTAGGGTAAGCGTCATAATATCTGGACGTAGAGCAAGGAGGATCATAACCTAATGAGTGTTTGTGCACTGATCCAGTTTACACTCGTATCCAAATTGTATAAAAAATATACATGAAACGTACGGCTATGAGTGCACAAGCTGTCATATGATAACAAGGACGATTAAATCGGATACGAATATAATTAGAGATATAATTATAATTAGATTTCTTCCATGCTGGACTGGGAGAGATAGAAAAACATAGAATGTTTCAGCTGCCTTTCCTCCCGGGCATGCTGTAGAAGTCAGCAAAAGGGACTCGAGGGTTACAGTGTATTGTAATTTAGGCGATGGGCCGACAACCTGTCAGTATAGCAATACAAATTACAATCTAAAATTGCCCTCAATTTTTTGTCAGACGTTGCGGAAGCGCCTTTTACGAGGCGTTTAAAGCTCTGCCTACCCCGTAAGGGATAAAGGCGTGATTTTATGTATGCATGTATATAATTAGAGGAGTGCACAAACGATGTAAGCATGCAGGCATTAGCACGTTATGTTGGTTGTCACGATATTTCGGTCAGTATTCACACACTGATTGGATAATAAATCAGTTGCATTGCGTCATGATTGGGTCAGCCACTATCAGCTGCTATCAGCCGGATAAATAATGCGGTGAATTGATGTGTCTTGAACAAAAAAATAAGAATGCTCACTCCATAGGTTAAGTTTTCCTGGACGTAGAGCAAAAACTACTAACAACAAATCCTGACTGTTATACGGGTCGCAACTGCCTGTGAAGGTTCTAAATGACTTTATATTAATATCTCTCTGTTTGTTGGTAAATAAGCTTCGAGGGTATAGATGAATTGAGGTTATAATCTAGGTTTCATCTCTGATTTTGAACCGTGGTATCATCCGCAGCTTAATGAATTTTCCTATGGCAATAAGAATAAAAAAAAAACCACTGGAGATAAGAAGTACCCATGTAGGTAAAGTTAAATAATCGAATCTAAGACCCGTATTTATAATCGGCACTTGAGATTGATAGCCATTTCGAGTTCGTATCAGAAATGTCATTTCAGTACCAAATGGCTTTTCAAATCCATACTTACTATTGCTCTCAATCTTGAGATCGCTTTATAACTACGAGCCTTAGGCGAGAGCTGATTAAAAATACGGCCTCAGCTCTATACATACATAAATATAATCACGCCTGTGTCCTTAAAGGGGTAGGCAGAGCGTATACGACCTTAACCAAGGTCGTTCCACCACATCTGGCAAAGTTTTGAGGGTTATTTAAGATAGATTTGTAGGTATATTGCTATAGTGACAGGTTATCAGCCTATCGCCTAAATTAGATCACCTTAGATCCCTAAGCACATTCTATGTTTTCCTCTCGCTCCCAGTCCCAGATATAGATATATAGATAGAAACGAAGCAAGCTCTATACATATAAAATTTGCTAATATCTGAGACGAATAAAGGTCATGTTAGAAGATCAGTGCAGGAACACCGAAGAGTCGCACGCTACGAAAGTTTGGTGAATGTAGTCGTTGAAAAAGAAGTTTAAGTCTGCGAGGCATATTCAGCAAGAGAAAGGCTGTGTGTGTAGTATCATCATCATCTCCCTAGCCTTATCCCGTATCACTCGGGGTCTGCTACCTCTATCTAGGTGATTCAATAAGGGTATTGGTTTTTACACAGAGCGACTGCCATCTGACCTCCACAACCCAGAATCCCTTCTGGCCAACCAGACCCAATCCTAGATTAGGTCAGAGTTTTCAAGCCGCCAATGCTTAGCACTAGCCTCTGTTATGGCTTAACAACTAATATCGTAATAATACGGTATTAAACGATATTAACCGGGACCAACGGCTAAACGTGTCTTCCGAAGCACGGTAAAAGCGCTAAATAAACGTACATATGAAATTCGAAAACTGACAAACACATTGGTACGTGGTGGAATTCAAACCACGACCTACCGCTCAGGAGGCAGTGACCCTATCCACTACACCATCGGGCTCTTTGTACGTGTGAGTAAAAAGATTAGACCACGTCAACGTAATTTGAGTAACAAGTCTATGTGAAGTGAAGCTTATAAGCAGCCTGACGGGCATTGGGCAAGAAAACTAGCAGAGTAACGAGAATTTTTAGATTTTATTTTGTCGTACGTATTACCACGATACATGAGAGCTGTCTTAGAGACAAATTTACCAAAGAGCAGCCTAATAAAAACTTTATTCAAAAGAGGTTCGTGTTTACTGTCCAACACCTGCCGCTATTTCTTTCGAGCTAGCAAGCGCCTATGGCTGAGAACCTGTGGTGATGGAAATTTTCGTAAGAAAATCTGAAGATCAATCTTGCCTTTGGAGGACCTCTATAACGCCACAGCCAACGCCGTCAGAGTGGCGGAGTTCTGGTCCTCAAAAATTTAAATTGAGTTTGCCTCGAATCGAAAAGAAGAAGAAGAATCTTGCCTTGCTGTTGACTGTACGTGTATTATACGATAAGTATAGCTATCAAAGAGCAATCGTCCACAAAAAGGCTGGTTATTTGTCGTAAGGCGGCCGTTCGGAGGACGTTTTGACAAATACTAATGTCCTTGCTACAGCCGCAGTAGAGACAGAACATTATCCCGATCATTACCCTCCTTCGAGGAAAGAATTGGCCGGGAAAAGGTTGTGATGTAGTAGAATCGAACAGTAAATGTGGCGAATGTGAAAACGAAGTTAATTCACTTTTTGATAATTTTTGTACACAATAAAAATAATTATGTTCAATTTTATTTGCGCGGGTAGAAGTCTCCCTCTTATAAATTACTAGCATTCCGCCCGTGGTTTCGCCCCATAAAATATTTTTTCACGTGGAAATGAAGGTTTTACTGCAGTGAATAGTAGCCTATGTCCTATTCCAGGAACTATTGTGTGCCAATCACGATCCTTGCAGTGGTTGAAACGTGATTAAGTAACAAATATCCAAACTTTCGTAAACTTTCGCATATTTGTCAGATATCTAGTAGGACCGTAATCATATTTCTTTGATATGATCCTACAAAGATGCAGGAAAACGAAATATGATTAATTGATTACGTGAATACATACATATACATATATGTATATGCATATATGTATATGAATATATAATAATATACATGAATTTATTTCTGAAAAGCGTGTCTAAAAGGATCCAAAATGAGCGCCCAACCCGAGGAGGACAGCAGAAATTAAATTGTCCATCAATGAAACATGCAAATGTACATGCAATCATGGCTTTTGTTCATATCATCATAAAATCAAAGGCATTCGATGGTTACAGTGTATTGTAATATAGCCGAGGGGCTGACTATCTGTCACTATAGCGATACACATTTCAGTCTAAACTTGCCATCAAAACTTGTCAGATGTGGCGGATCGTCCTTTATTTTGGTCATGCCTACCCATTTTGGGATAAAAGCGTGATTATATGTATGTATTGTACATGAATTTATTTGTGAAAAACGTGTGGGCGTGTATGTACAAAGGGTTCAAAATGAGCGTCCCAGCCCGAGGAGAACAGCAGAAATTAAATTGTCGGTCAATGAAACATGCAAATGTACATGCAATCATGGCTTTTGTTCCGCTTGTATTGTGCCCGTTCTCGCCGGGGCAGGACAAATTTACACCTACATTTACATAATTTTGTGTCCTTTGGGATTGTAATTTGCGTTAGAGTGGACAATTTCGGACGCTGAAGCGTGTGAATATTTTTTATCACATGTAAATTCAATATAATCATCAACATTATTATGTGTTAATTTTAGTGCTGAACTGGAAGTGAAAAGATCCAGTATGTTACCATTGGCTCTATCCTAGACATATTGTAGAAGTCAGCTGATGAAAGGTTTTAGAGGCACAGGCTACTTATGAGCGCGGCTGTGACAGAGGTGTCGTCAATCCTGAAAACTCCTTGACACTACCTACTCATCGCTAACTATTTTTTTGCGCAAACGCTATGATACTACTGTTCTTAGCCGAATCCTTGCCCCATTCCGCAGAAACATTGTGTTGTTACGTATGTTTAGTGTTTGAGTAAATGCCTCCGTGGTCTGGTGGTCTGAGCCATGGGCTCTCGACCCGGAGGTCCCAGGTTCGATTCCCGGCGGAGGACAATGACTTTGTGTTGTTGTTTTTATTTAGTTAGGGCATCGTGTCGTTTCACTCGAGAATCCACTCGCTAAGAAGAAGAAGGGCATTGCAGGGTAATCACCTGATCGTCCGTAAAGTAAGATGATCGATGCTGTCGAATGGGCAAGCAAATAGTCGGTCCTGCGCCTGATTTTCTCTATGGTCGTATCAGTCAATCTATTCCATCAGAATAAGAGATTGAAAGAATAGAGACTGCACCTGTATGTAGCACAAACACTTGGGTACTTAAAACTAGTCCTGACAGTTGGCCAATCTCTGGGAGATTGGCCAACGACTGCAAATCGGTGGGAGGATATATTTAGTGACTGTGGTACAAGCAAAGTAAGTAATCCAGGAACTTATTATAGTTCAGAACTGGGGTAAACGGCTGTGGAATGCTATCGAGATTGTATTGGAAGTCGGGTGCACGGAGTCCTTTATAAACTCACTTCGACTTCGACCGACCTCAACAACTCACGGCTAAGATTCTTGGTCTAATTCTCCAAGTGGATGTGGTTGATCTGATTGAATGGCCTTAATTTCTGTAAATTTAATGGAAACCTCGCTCAACACTTCAAGCTTCGTAGAATGAGGATTGTATAATAATGTGTCAATCACTAGACCAATAATGTACATCATACCAATAATATACATCATAATCTTCTGAATAACCCTCAAATCTTGTCAGACTTGGCGGAATGACCTTTGTTTGGGTAATTTTCGGTCTACCTACCCCCTTATGGGATTTAGGTGTGATTTTATGTATGTACGCATTAGACCAATCACATGCACGGGATTTAAAATCACGCTTCGGTGACCGTTGCTGATTGTCTGACTAATGTAATTCGTTAATTCCCAACCACCCTATGAAGTTTCTGATCTCATTTAAAAGGTTCGACTGTAGCGCCACTTTTACTGTACCATCTTCGACTGTAACATTACAATAATAGTACTAGAAATCCAGAAGCTTATTAGTTTCGAAATGCGCTAAGCGGGTAGAGCGGGTTATTGGGATAGTTTGAGGAGTATTTGGGAGTCAAGCACATGAATTCAAAGTTCCACCTTTGAAGCTTAGGTACTGCGAGTGAAGCTAGCATCTGAGATTCTTGATTTGTCTCCTAGTATTACGGATATTATGCTCAACTTGGCTTCATGACATGTCCTAAATATTTGCAAGACATTTGTTAATAAAATCATGATAAGTATGTGTACCTACTCCAAATATTTAATAAGTCATACACAGTCATTATTACATAAAATCATAAAACAAGGAGATCATCCAGCGCCTATATATAACTGCCTCCGTGGTCTAGTGGTTAGTGCCATGGACTCCTGATCCGGAGGTCCTGGGTTCGATTCCCAGGGGGGAAACACAAAGTTGATATTTGATAATTTATCACTTTGTGAATTTTCCCCCAGTTTGGTTAGGACATTGCAGGCTGAATCACCTGATTGTCCGAAAAAGAAAAAGATTTCGTGCTTCGGAGGGCACGTTAAGCCGTCGGTCCCGGTCGCTGTCTTTGATAGTGGTCGTTACTCAAACCATGTCTGAGGCCTGATAGTTGTGCTACTAGGCGGTTTAAAAACTCTGACACCAGGGTTCATCGGGTCGATAGACTCGATACCCACTCGACAGAAGAAGAAGATCCAGCGCGTCTCCACGAGACATGGTCCCCAGCATACTTGCAGCATTTCCTCTTGTACCTACTTACTATCGTTACAATATATTTGTCGCACTCTGGGATGGGTCCTGCGTGGATGAGAATTTCCTCAGGAACCTCAGTGTATCATGCACAACCGCGTTTAGTGCGTTTTGTAACTACTTTGAAACTTTACTTCTATGTTACTACTATATTAATTCTGTGCTACTTCTAGTAATACATTTTTTTTATGACTTACCTATTAAAAGAAACTGTCACAACTGTAGCGGCTATAATAATTTCTGAGTCAAATTCTTACAGACTCAACAAAAACATTAGAAAATAGAGTTCACAAATGTTTTGTTTTTGAATACACAAAGTCAGGGTGACTCTCCTTTGGGCAATTATTATCTTTTACTTTATTGTTCCATAACTTTTCCAACCATAATAGATTAAATAAATTTGTCTCTACTCTATAGAAAAGAAAAACAATAGGCGTACAGATTTTAAAATACAAAAAGCAAATTAAGAACACAACTCTACCGCAGCCAGCATTTGAGTCACGTTGTAATTTTTCCGTCCCAGTTTTTCACAAAGACAATGGTCCAAATTAAGGCACGTCATAACAAAATTGGACCCGTTAATTACACGCTAACAAAGTTTGTTCCATTGCCGCTGCATAATTGAACTCATGCACTGAATAAATTTACCGTCGGTGTCACAAAAATAGCTCACATTTTTCCGGCAGGCGCTTACTGCCAGTTTTTATAACCGCACTGCTGGAAATTTAGCCAATACAATAGCCGGAATGGGATTGCATGAATGCAACGCAATACGTTTAATTCGATTGAAAGTTTTCGCGAAAAATCTATTTGTTTGAGGCAGATGCCAATTCAATTCTTTTCAGTTTTGATTACCTATTTATCTACCAGTGCTCGGTTTCTAGTATAATGAAGTACTTTTCAAATATTTGGTTTAAATTTATTGCTAAAGCTGCCACAAATAAAATTCTGTTTGAAACTATAGTTTGGGTAGTGTCACTGATATTCTGATTAACAAACCCTATTGTGCTGAAAATCAATCCTATTCTGCCAATACTGAAATAATCTAACCGGAAACCCCGGCTGAAGGGAATTGATGGGCACAAAACCCCGTATAGAATGCACGCGGCTTCCGAATCGGCCATATGTCTAAATGTAACGGAATATTAATGGTTGGCAATGGGCTGCGTATTTCAACGTCCGTCAGAGCTCACGCTGCGGTTCAACACATCTCCATCATCCATCAAATCGACTTATCGTGTCAGGCCGCCGGTCGGGCCATCCGTCTGGATGGTGGTGGAAATGGGAATAACTCTCGATCTTCACCTGCCTGTCAGTATAAGATTATCTCATTAGTTTTTCAGTAATGACGGAGGAATATTCCTGGATGCCGTCTTGATAGTAGTCGTAGACTCACTACATAAACTACATCAGAAGCTTATTAGGCGGTTTAATTAAACACAGGTTTTACATACATACATACATATAGTCACGCCTTTATCCCTAATGAGGTAGGCAGAGCGTAAACGACCTAAACAAAGGTCGTTTCACCACGTCTGACAAAGCTTTGAGGGTTATTTAAGATAGATTTGAATGTATATTGCTCAGTGACAGGTTGTCAGCCCATCGCCTCAATCACAATACACTGAAACCCTTGGATCCCTTAGCTGGTTTTTACAGCATGCCTGGGAGGAAATGCAGCTGGCACATTCTATGTTTTTCTCTCGCTCCAGCAGGCCAGCATGGAAGAAAGAATGGCAGGTTTTACTTGATAGAAATATATTTAGATACCTATAGAGTTTCTACCAAGCGCAAGAGAGCCCGATGGTGTAGTGGATAGGGCCGCTGCCTCCTGAGCGGGAGGTGGTGGTTCGAATCCCACCACGTACCAATGTGTTTTTCGGTTTTCGAATTTCATATGTACGTTTATTCGGGGCTTTTTTCCGTGCTTCGGAAGGCACGTTAAGCCGTTGGTCCCGGTTAATATCGTTTAATACCGTAGATATTAGTCGTTAAGCCATATCAGAGGCCAGTGCTAAGCATTGGCGGCTTTAAAAACTCTGACCTAATCTAGGATTGGGTCTGGTTTCCCTTCTAGGTTACAGAGGTCAGATGGCAGTCGCTCTGTGTAAAAACCAGTACCCTCGTTCAATCCCCTAGATGAGGAAGCCGACCCCGTGAGATACGGGGTCGGCTTCCTCATCCTCATTATATAAGGCCAGGGAGATGAGAGTTTCTACCAATTTACCACAAAAATATAATACGACACTTTCAAATGGAGCTGTTATTTTAATCACGTACTGTTTTGGGCAGAATCATTTAGCGTTCGTACTTACGTGTTAATTTTACGGGAAAAGTTGTATTTTTAATTATACAACTGCTACCTGCCCAGATGTTGTGTAACAGGAGTTTTTCTCTTCTCTGTTCAGGAGGATACTTCTCTTATACACGAGTCTACCAAAATAGAGGTTAATCTTTGCTATAAAAATAAACGAAGTGTTAGCATGGAGAGAGGCTGTATATAATTTCAGAGTTTATCTCGCGCAGAGCAGCAAAAATATAACACTTCAGTCTTTGTTGTTAACATGACACTGCCATATTCCCATCTGAGCCAGCGCATACATTTTCAACAAAATATAGAACTAGTTCAACAAAAATCTCGTAAAAAACATTGTGCTCGGGATAAAGGAGAAATTTTCTAGATATTTTTAGTTTTGTGATGGATTTTTGCGGGTTGTGAACTGACAAAAATATTTTCCTATTACTTTGACGAAGCATCTTACATATTCAGCTTAATTGGGTATTTACTCAACTTAACGGTTATTTATCCAACGTAAGGGGATCCCCGGTGCACGCCAGCGCCCATAAGGGCTAACTAATAACAGTAAGTAGTGGTTTTTTTTACTGTTATCAGTTAAAAAAAACATTACGCAATTAATCTTAAGTCCGGTAGATCAGATTGAAGTATTGGTATTGAAATTTAATTTCAGCATTTTAAATTAATAATTCAGTGTTCACTGCAGTTACAGATATCAAAAAAGCTAAAAGTGGCGGGTTGTTTTCGCTAATTTTCTATCTTTAACTACAACGTACTATAAGTCGCAACTTTATGAGGTTTTAAATTACCTCCATTACTTTAACCTCAATCTGAATTACCGGATTTTTGATTGATTGTGTTTTCAGTGAATTATAATTTTTGACTGATGGGAGAGTCACTTAGCCCAGGGGAACCCCTTAATATTTACCCATTTTGCCCACAGCCCATCTCTAGTATTACCTAGATTATATAATTTTACCGATTGTTAAATAACACAAGAAAACTTTATACTTTCATTCACGTTGTAATTCTCTATTAACAATATCATGTTGTAGCAATGTGGCTTGTTACGTAGATAGTAACTGTAATAACTTTGCAACAAGATAACATTATTGCCTTCATGAAGTTTATGAAACGTTAAACAGCTCTATAAGGTTAGGTACTTCTTTATAAGTAAGTTTCTAATATAGTTTAGTGGCTTTTCATAGCAAAAATTACTGACTACACCAAGGGCAGCAACACACAGGCGTCACTTACTGCGCGCAAGGTTCTGCTCAACACGCTGTCAATGCTTTTTGCATTGCCTACAACACATGCGTCACCTAACGCATTACGTACGAGTAGCGACAGACTCTACGTCGGTGAATTCCTCTGCCAGTATGCGCGCGTAGCGCGTAAGGTGACGCATGTGTGTTGTACAGGCAATGAAAAAAGCATTGACAGCTTGTTGAGCAGAGCCTTGCGCGCAGTAAGTGACACCTGTGTGTTGCTGTCCTTAAAGTTATTTAATAGAATTACCTAAACAATATATTTTATTTTGCTCTACATGGTGATAAGGTGATTACAGTTTCTATTAAGCTGATGACACTGTCTCACCCCTAAGAGGTACAGATGAAATTTGATTAAATAATGTTATGTGGTTTCTTCTATGCTGAACTAGAAGCGAGAGAAAACCATAGAACGTGCCAGCATTTTCTCCCGGGTTTGCATAAAAATCAGCTCAGGGATCCGAGGGTTTCAGTATATAATGACAGACTTAAACATTTTAATCTCAACAGCTTGGAGCAAAGGAGACGGTTTTTGGATTTATCGGTACTGCATAAAGTGTTAGACGGTCGGTTTAGTGAACGTCTTCTTCAGCAGGTTAATATCAAGGTTCCCATTCGGTCTATGCGCACACCTCAGCTATTTTCCGTTCCGTTCGTTATAATAATAATACTTCAAAAAATAATCCATTAATAAGAATGTGCAGTTATTATAATGATATTTGTTCTCATGTTGATATTTTTGATTCTAATATTGCTTCATTCAAACGTTCAATTCAACAAGAATTTTAAATTTGTTTTAATTATTCACAATAATTATGTTATTTTGTCCCCTTTTTTGTACTTATGTTTAAAAAATACTTACGTTTTATCTCTGTATGTTTTTAAGTGAAAGCTGTGTATAGTTTTAATTGGATAACAGATTTGTATTAGATTAAGTTTTTATTATTTTAGTGTACACTTTGGTCTGGTATCTGTGACTATACCTATTAAATAAAAATAAAATAAAATGTTGCAATTTAGGCGATGGGCTGACAACCTGTCACTACAGCAATATACCTACAAATCTATCTTAAATATCCCTCAAAACTTTGTCAGACGTGTCGAAACGACCTTCGTTTAGGTCGTTTACGCTCTGCCTACCCTATTATGGATAAAAGCGTGACTATAAGTATGTATGTATGTATGTTCTGTGGTGAGATATCTAAGTTTCAGATGGTTTCAGGCGGCTTTATGCGATGCATCGGCGTATTTCACGACAAATTCTCTAGGCACCGATAACTCACAGGTTGCTTATATGGTGGTTATCTCGAAAATTGCCATACTACTCAATTATGCATAAACCATCACGCACTCCATCTTGTATACACCCCGTAAGGGACAGCGTCCCGCAGACTGATAGGGTCTCAGTCAACGAAAGTGAACAACTTTCACCGGAAAATTCTATTATATGTATGTATGTATATTCAGAAGTGAAGCCTCTAGTTTAAGTGTACATTTTTATAAGTCTCTGTCAAGAATTCATCACTTACTACTGATCCTTCGTGCTCATGAAAACTCAGTCCTTATTATTTTATCATATTCTGTGACACCAGGTCGAGTTTACTCAAAACATTATTCATACTCACCACGCTTAGCAGGCGGGTTGGTGAGCGCAGTAGAAGTTTTCCGTTCACAGGGAACGCTGCTGCCCATTCCCTGGATTTATCCCTTAGTCGCCTTTTACGACACTCTCGGGAAGTGATGGGATGATGCAATTCTAACCCGGCACCACACGGTATTCATTTATTCCTTCTTACATAATACGTAAATTGTAACTTTAATTAAATTTTAATTTCCATCCCGAAAAGCCCCTCGCTTCTATTATATCGGCAGAATTACGCCCTTTTAATGTTCCTATTCAGATTGTTCATGTGCTTTCCGCCCTTTAGTGACTATTCAAATAGTGAGTATTGTTCAAAGTTTAAATATTTTAGAGCCTTTGCTCATTCAATTTTAATCCTCGTTTGTTCGAACTGCGTCGTGGGATTAAGGTACAAGCGATTTCATCGTTATTTTAAACCTCTAAATATACATACATATCTAATACTTATATATATGATATAAGTATTAGATATGTATACTATATTAGATATAGATATGCATAGATATATAATACTTATATATCTATGTATTGTTTGATTTAATCTTATTGATTTATTATTTTTACGTTTAATAGTTTTACCACATGTAATTTAGAGTAATTTTTAGTTTACATTGCATGGTATTTGTCTTGCCCTTAAAATGTTTCTCATTCTCCCAACTGGCAGTGGGTTAGCTGGAAGAGATCTCTTCATAGAGATAAGTTTGCCCTTGCATACTTTTCTGTAAACTTCATTTTGAAGAATTACGCACGGAAGTAATGCAAACCCACGACGTCCGGCGTACCGTGCCGATGCCCCAACCGTTAGGCACATAGATATTTAGAGGTTTTAAAGCTTTAATACTTTAGGTGTCAAATATTTAAATAAAAAAAGATATTCATCGTTATTATTCAGTTTTTGTTCATCACTTCAGGTTTTAGGAATCTTAGATTGTGTTACGTTTTGGGCCTTTTAGGACAGTGTGTAAACGATTTTTCATATAAACGCTCTAAATAAGAAAAGTGTATAACTTCTATTAATTTATATAAAAATACTGAGGAAGCCTTATCTTTTTTTTAAATTGTAATATTTGTTAGATATAAGGTGTCTTATCGTAGATTACGTTGTCGAGCATATTTTTTTAAAATTCTCTCGGTTTGACGACAAGATATATGTAGAGTTTTTAATATGAGTTTTTAATCATTCACAAACTGTCTTCAATATCTGTCATCATTTCAATCTCCAACCCTACGAACTCCAACCACTGGACGTCATGCAACTTGACGTCAAGGGTCAGTGCAATTCAAAATAATTTGTAGGTGTTTGCCTTAATTATGTCGTTTATAATACTACATATTTGTTTTTATTTCTGAACGACCATGATAGTTCATTTCAGAGATTTCAGTGTTCTTTCTGAAACGCTCAAAACTCCTCACTGAGTAGGGCAGCGACCTACAATTTGAGAAACGCTGGACTAGACGCGCTTGCTCGACGAGGGATGTTTGCGATAGCTCCTGGGGTCATTTGCATGTCATTGTTTTTATGAGTACGGCTTTGGACTTGTGTAAATGATGTCTGCCTCGGGATAAGTCCTTGGAGAATGTTTTATGTCTGTGTTTTCGCTGCACACGATGAAATAAGTCTAGTGTATGGATTCCTGAAAAAAACTTTATTTTGAGTAGAAGTGTCAGCGTAATAATGTACTTTTGGACACCTCAGTACAGTACGACGCGGTTCTTACTGCAGTAAATAGTAAGGAGAATAAGGAGAATTGAAAAATCTCAAGATAGCGGCGGTAGTAAATTTTTCGCCACGTTCAGTTGTGATAACAAACAGAAAATCAAATAGCCAGCACATATAGTTCTCTAACGGCAACAAACTCATCAATAATGGAGGCTAAAGGGGAAAAAAACGTTAGCAAAATTTCCTTCGGGCACGGGAGCACCCACATTAGGAGATCCAATGTTAGATACGACTAAAAGGCCTAATCAATTATGTGATAACATCGCCCTGACCCCTATACTGCCATGCGGTTGTCGATTTCCGGAAAGGTGATAGTAGCACTTTTACTTTTTATTCGTCAGTATTTGTGATAGATTTCTGCTGAAATTTAGGCTGAGAGAAAATGGAGGTATGTTGATGATAGATAGATAGATATAACGTTTATTCAAGAACGCAGTACAGAACATTGACACGGATACACGATAAACAAAGACAAGAAAAAAGAGTTTAGGATGTAGATAGAGCGAGTGTCTAGACTCTAGAAGTCTAGAAAGCATTAGAATTACTACACGTCGAATAGAACTAACTCTTTAACAGGTAAGACTATAATAATCTTGAATGGTTGCATATTCCATTCCATACCAGTCCATATTTCAGTAGGTAAATTCAATAGGTAATGTAAAAACGTTGGACAGATTAATGGAATCGTGTCAATAAATTATGTGAATCAGTTTTGATAATTTTGCGGAAAATGTTCACCAATGAAATACGTAGATTAATTTACATGGATCAATTGTTGCTTTTACGTTATTTTAGTATGTCACCTCAGATTTGATCGTTTCTATGCCTCCAAAAAGTATTAGGACGACCACTGACAAAAAAAAACATCTAAACAGGACTAAACGTGCTGTGTTTTTGAAATTTCCTGAGTAAATGTAAAACAAACACCAAATTACCCTAACTCAATCGAGCTACCTACACGCCCTGAGTTTATGAGAAGCAAGGGTCGCCGTCCTCAGTAACTTGATAATAAAAGGTCCGTCGTGTTTAGAAACTTCCTGGAAAATTAAAGCACAAATTTTATTCACGTTGTAGTAAGCTTTTATGATGTAAAAGTAAAATATCATATTGGGCTCGATTCTAGATTTATCGGCTAAAACTAAAATTAAAACCTATTTGTCACTTTCAGACTTAACATATTGGAAAAGGACAGGAGATCTATTCTCTCCGGTTCTTGATTTATAGTCGGTGGTTTTATGCGTTGTGTCTCATTTTTATCCGCCATCATATGATATGGCGGATATAATTGACAGAAATACTGGGGAGACGTGCAAAAGCGCGTCAGAATCTATCGGACAAAGTGTAAAACCATAGAGTATAAATCGTCTGTCCTTTTTCAATTTTATTACTTTGAAAGTGTCAGACAGATTGTATATTTAGTTTGAGCCCGTGGTATCTAGAATCGAGCCCATTGCTTGTTTACAAAATTGATGAAATAAAAAGCTTTGCACTGAATTTCCATAATTCTAAGATTTTAAAAAGATTCAGAAGAGGGTTTTGTTTTTTTTTGAATAAGTGCCTGCACCTCTATAAATGGAACTTAAAATAAAAGTAAACTTATAAAAACCGTTTGCTTTTTCAATTTATAACAACTTTATAACTGCTAATTAAATGATCCTGAACTAATGACTTTTACTAAAATTGCGTTCTAAAAGTTTGCAGAGTGAGTTTAAATGAATTATCTTCAGAATGAAATTAAAATAATAATGAAATTCATTCAATTTAGAGTTGTGACTAGAACTTTATTAGAAAATTGAAAACTAATTCTGTCGTTAAATTTTAGTTTTTAATTTAATAAAATTTTCTTACCATTTCTCCCAGTTAACAATTTGATTGTTTTGTGTTTTATCTTGGGAAGAATACATACATACATATACATACATATAATCACGCCTTTATCCCTAATGGGATAGGCAGAGCGTAAACGACCTAAACAGAGGTCGTTCCGCCACGTCTGACAAAGTTTTGAGGGTTATTTAAGATAGAATTCTAGGTATATTGCTGTAGTGACAGGTTGTCAGCCCATCGCCTAAATTACAATATACTGAAATCCTCGGATCCCTTAGCTGGATCTTACAGCATGCCCGGGAGGAAATGCAGCTGGCACATTCTATGTTTTTCTTTCGCTCCCAGACCAGCATGGAAGAATACTGGTATACTGAATTGCTTTCGTAGTTAAAATCTTAAGTGTTTAAATAGTGCTTTTAAACTGTTCCTTTAACGACTTAAGAACAAAACGTACAAAATTATAGTTCAAGCGAAATTTCATTTCAACGGATTTAAAGAAAACCAAATCTAAAATATATTACTCCATGTCTAAATTCAGTAACTGCCTCCGTGGTCTAGTGATGAGAGCCATGGGCTTAGAATCCTGAGGTTCTGGGTTCGATTCCCAGGGGGGGCAAAGTTGTTGTTTGTCTATTTATCACTTTGTGAGGTTTTCCCTAGTTTGGTTAGGGCATTGCAGACTGTGATTCAGTCCTCCTGATTCCTGATTGTCCGAAAAGAAAAAAAGATTCCGTGCTTCGGAGGGAACGTTAAGCCGTCGGTCCCGGTCGCTGTATTTGATAGAGGTCGTTACTCAAACCATGTCAGAAGCCTGATAGCTGTTCTAGTAGGCGGTTTCAAAACTCTTACACCAGAGTTCATCGGGTCGTTTGACTCGAGAATCCACTCTCTAAGAAGAAGAAAAGAAGTTTTTGTTTTATATGTATATGTTCTTTGTATTTTATTGTGTACAATAAACTGTTAAATAAGAAGAATTCAGTATTTTCATTCTCCAGAATGCGTAGATGGTCTGTCAGCTTTCATGGAAATCCAGACGAAGTACGCTTCATAGAACTACAATTAAACGATATCCATGGCGTAGTCAGTTAGCATAAATACTCGGTGTAAAACATTTTGCATGGCAGAGCCTTTTCTTCTCATATTTCTTCAACCTGTGTTCCTCAGGGTAGTTATTAAATTTCTTTGACTAACAGACCGCACAATGAGCTTAATTCTAGATACCACCATCTAGTACTAAAATTATCACTATCAAAATAATAAAATTTAAAAAGGACTGGCGATTTAGAATCTATGGTTTTACACTTTGTCTGTTAAATTTTGCCGCGCTTTTGCACGTTTCCAAAGTATTTCTGTCAATTTCATCCGCGATAACATATGACGGCGGATAAAAATGACAGATAACGCATAAAACCACCGACTATAAATCAAAAACCGGAGAGAATAGATCTCCTGTAATTTGCCAATGTTTTTAGTCTGAGAATGACAGATAGATTTTAATTTTAGTTTTAGCCAGCAAATCTAGAATCGAGCCTTTTATTATTAACCTGTGTAATTATTCTAGCTATTGACTTAATTTTGCATGGTAAATCCTTTTCTTCTCATATTTCGTCAACCTATGTTCCTTGGGGATAGTTATTCAATATCTTTGACTAACAGATCGCAAAATGTACATCACACTTGTTAATTTAGGGTTCATGAAACGAACCCCTGTCGACGCGAGGTCTGCAAAGTCAATTACGTGTAAATTGTACGTACGAAGCCGCGTTGCAGTGAAGTATGCAAATTAATGGACTATTGTGTGCTTTTTTGTACAGCCAGGGTTGAAATTTTTAACGGGATGTTGAAAAGTCGGCTAGTTTTTCTGTAATCGATGCCTGATGCAATAATATAGAGGTAGGTTTCAACTCTAGGGCTAGAGACTTAAATCAAATATAGTTACAGGTCATAGCCAAGGTCCTCTACAGAATCAAATTCAAACCGTGGCACCACGTCAACTATATGCAAAAAGGTCGTAAAGTGGTTAACTTAATCAAATCAAATCATTTATTTAACCATAATTACATGTTAAGTAGGTGGTTGATATGAATATAAGTACAATGCAATTTACCACTGGTGGTGTAGTCAATAGCAGCATTAAAGCTACAATATGGACCTTAATGCTTATAAAATAAAGTTTGATTTATCAAACAGCAAATGACATAAAATAAGGCGATAATTATGTGCAAAAAGGCCGTAAAGTGGTTTACTTAGAGCTTCAATATGAATCTTACTGAATATAAAATAAAGTTCGATTTGTCAAATAGCGACTGACATCAAAACAAGGCATATGCCTTGTATTTTTGGTGCCATTTTTCAAGCAGCGTTTTTTGTATCTATAACTATGTTTGATGTAAGGCTAGAGAGATGTAATAGTAGATAAAGCGTCTCAACATGCGACTGAAATTGCCCTTTATTTTTACGTTTGCAGTTGATTCAAAGTAACATGTACTTTTGTATAAAACCAATGTCGGGTGCATGCTATGTATGTACATACATTCATAGGACTGTGATAGAGCGGGATTATTAAGAAACATATTTTAGTTGAAATTCAAAAGGATTGTAAAAGATAAGATCTTGTTTACAAAATGCGAAAGACACGGCTATTTAGGTACAATAAATGTACAACATTTTGGTAAATATTTTCTAAGTTACAAAGCTCTAGCTTCGTAAATGCTAATTTGCTTGTAAGCAGTACCTCAATTTGGGAATAAGCGGTTCAACTGGTTTCAACTGGTTCATAATCACGAAGGAACAGTTAACGAAGCTTAATTTATATTCAGTATCGCACAGCGTAGTTCGACGTGCTACGACTTACTTGGAAACAATCTCAATCAATTTCCGAATATTCAATTTGAATATTCGATACTCGGTGTTGAGAGTGACTGGCTACAATGATGTCAATTTAGTTTATACACGATTTAACTAAAATAAATCGATATCTGCAACTTTTCGTTATGAAAGAGAACTGAGTTAATTTAATACTGTCAATGAGATATTGTTAAACATTTTCAAAGCTTTTTAGTCGATACCCTTAAGTACCTATCCAAGTTTTTTAAACATTCTTATTTGACAGGATTAAATTAAAACTGTATAAGCTGCCCCTTTCTGTAATCTTGTGACAGAAAATGACAGATATTTATTTCAGACTTTTGGTTCAGTCGTGTGTTAACCGAATTGACACCACTGGCAGCCAGGCAACTGCGGCTTGTGACATGCTAATTTTGTTGTGAAACAAATACCGATAGGTGATTAGCATGCGTTTCTGTTCAGGTTTAGTTGAACGTGTTACGTTGTGTAGCCTTTTCGAAATGTGTAGAGATTCGCTTTGTACTACCTGGTGTTTTTATTGTAATAATCAGATTGTGAGACTGTGCTTTTAGGCCCGAATTTATAATCAGCACTTGAGACCGACAGCGAGTCGAGTTCGAGTTTGAGTTTGAGTCGTATCAGAAATGTCATTTCGGTACATTATGACCTATCAAATCCATACTTAAGACTGTTCTTAATCTTGAGATCGCTTTATAAATACCTATATTGGGCCTTACTGTATTATTTATTAAGCTCTTAGCAAACTCTAAAGAAAGATTCAGTCGAGTGTTTACTCATTTGTAAGATTAATGAACTATAAAATCGAGTAAATATTATAAAACACACACACAAATTACACCTTTATCCCCAACATAGGTCGTTCCACCGCGTCTGACTAAGTTTTAAGGGTTATTTAAGATAGATTTGTAGGTATATTGCTGAAGTGACTGGTTGTCAGGCCATCGCCTAAATTACAATATAATATTGAAACCCTTGGAACCCTTAGCTGGCTTTTACAGCATGCCCGGAAGGAAATGCAGCTGGCACATTCTATGTTATTCTCTCACTTCCAGGTTTTTCGTCCAAGCTCCCAGGCCAGCATGGAAGACTAAATATAAACCAATATAACAAATTATAGGCATCAAGATAGAGTCTGCCCGATAATGAGCAGGCATGATTGTAATCTGTATATATTCCCTCTATTCTATATTATAGTCCCTCTAGAACAAAGCGCATTGCTCACCGTGATATCGGAAAATATAAGTACTTAATGCTATTTTTGTTTTGCAAGTGCTTCGCTATTGCGAGCTTAGCTTGTTTGGATCCGAACGGAATCCATCTCTTTAGGAGCAGCAGTTAAGCATGATCTTCGTAGAGTGGTCCTCCTCGCAAGGGGGGCGTTTTTCACGTGTATCCGTGTATACGTGTATCGTTTTCTCCCACGTGTACGTGTATCGTTTGTCTCACAGTCATCACAAAGACCAAAATGCCTTTACACTAGACATTGCATTATCTCGACAGGAATACACGTGAGAAAGGGCCCTCTTGCGGGGAGGACCATTCTGCGGAGATTATGCTTATCTTGCTAAAGAGTTGGATTCCGTTCCGATCCAAACAAGCTAAGCTCACAAAAGCGAAGCACTTGCAAACCAACTGTAATGCGGACACTTCCGCTTCTGATGAGTCGAACTGAAGACGAAACAGTGGTCAACAAACAATGAACTGATGCGTTTAGTTTTCTCTCACAGTCATCACTCATCACTCATCACAAAGGCCAAAGTGCTTTTAAACTAGCTATTTATTTTTGGTCCTCTATATCATAAAAATGGTTACCCACACACTTTTTCTATAAAGTGTTGTTTGACACACAAAATGGAACTTCGATGGCTATCAGAAAATGAAATTGCAAGTTATAGACGGTCGTGCGTAAAATATTCATGGAGCTCGTACTATTTTTTCGTACAAAAACTTTTGCGTAACTACTATTTGTGTTGTAGTAACTTTATAGAGGTCGGAATGAACGAAAAACTTAGTAGCCCCCTCAAATAGAACTCTAATTTAAAATTACAGTTGCTACTTTTTCCTGAGGTTCCTTAATTTGAGAAGTTTAAAGCGACCGCATTTTAGTATTCGCCATGCGGAATGTAAACTGAACAAACTTTGCACTGTCTGAACACTCTCGACTAACTTTGACAATAATCAACCGACGGGAAAATCAACCCACTCGAGACAGAAAACCACCTGAACTGCAGCCGCCATGTTGGATTTGGAATCCCATCTGATTTCGGGTTTGCTTTTAAAATGTATTTAATTTAAACGCTTAACCTCGGGTGGATGGATTCGAAACCCACACTTCCTGAAATAGCAACATTATTTTACACGAAGTGTAGGTAGACAGGACAGATAATTTGCTAAGGTTGAGTCCACTTTATGGTGTCATTATATGGGATGATACAAAGAATGTATTATGAAAATGACATGATGAAGATACGAAAGGCTTTCACAAAATATTTAAAAATATAATACATACATACAGTCACGCTTAATGGGGTAGGCAGAGCGTAAACGACCTCAACAAAGGTCGGCCACGACTGACAAATTTTTGAGGGTTATTTAAGATAGATTTGTAGACATACTGCTTTAGTGATAGGTTGTCAGCCCATCGCCTAAATTGCAATATACTGAAACTCTCGGATCCCTTAGCTGGTTTTTACAGCATGCCCGGGAGGAAATGCTGCTGGCACATTCTATGTTTTTCTCTCACTCTCAGGCCCGCAAAAATATAATACTGTTTGTTTAATCTGATAAGAAGAAAATTGCATTCAAACTTGTAATTCTCTTTATTGCTATCAACGAGTAGATAGGGTGTGGTAATTTGAACTTAGTACTTTTCATTGTCCAATAAAGCCAGTGTAGTCGCATTACAACGCCCGTTTCTTAAAACTACAATTTACAATCCTACCAGTGCAATTAGCTGTACATTACGTGGGCGGTTCAAAGTAAGTATTATTATCGAGTGGGATTTTTGGCCAACGACCTGGAGTCGTATATTTGAAACGCTCGTATCCGAATTCGCATACGAAAAAGCAACAATCGCATACAAAATCCCAAATCTCTATTTTGAATACTCATACGAATGCGACTCTGCAACGAGTGGTACAAACCACTCGTTTTCTTTTCTACTACTCGAAACCTAAGTAGTATATTATCATGACAGTGACACAGACAATCATTTGACAAATGACTTTTACTTTTTAATTTACTTGAATTTACGTTCCGTTTCTCTAACATTCATTTCTGTTTTTTTAAATCAATGATTTTTGTTAGTGGTAGTGTTGGTATAGTAGGTGTATTTCTGCGTAGAACGAAAACAATTTATGGGAATAGACTTTATTGGCAACACAGATTTCTACTCTCTTCTTCCATGCTGGTCTGGGAGCGAGAGAAAAACATAGAATGTGCCAGCTGCATTTCCTCCCGGGCATGCTGTAAAATCTAGAAAAGGGATCCGAGGGTTTCAGTATATTGTAATTTAGGCGATGGGCTGACAACCTGTCACTACAGCAATATACTTATAATTCTATCTTAAATAACCCTCAAAACTATGTCAGACGTGGCGGGACGACCTTTATTTAGGTCGTTTACGCTCTGCCTACCCCATTGGGATAAAAGCGTGTTAATATGTATGTATGTATGCAGATTTCTACTGCTTTAAAAATACGTAAAATCGTGTGTGATAGAATTTCATTTCTTACACGAATGATTTTCGTATGCGATTTCAGTTTTCATACGAGCGGTTTAGAAATACAACTCCTGATGTGATGTAGCATAATTTGTATAACGACCACTATCAAAACTGAGGAAAATCTCACAAAACGATAAATCTAAAAATAGTAACTTCAGGTTCTCCCGTGGCAATCGAACCCACGACCTCCGCTTCGGCTCCTGTGACCTCTCATGGCTCTGACCACTAGACAACGAAGGCAGTTAAGTGTACTGGTACCCTTAAGCCTTTGGCTACGCATTGTACATCGAATGTACTAGTAATTTGTAATGTGTCGTTTTATGAACGAACGTGTCTGAGTATCGCTCGGTTGTCTCTAGAGATGTTTCAGTACACGTTTTCTACAGAACAAAGCTCTGTTCATTACCGATTGTTAAACTGTTAGGTGTTGCGGTCACTCACTAGGGATTTGCTTTCCACACAATAGTCTATTTCTAACGTGAAACACGATACATTTGGAGATACAAGATAGTGCATTGTACAGTCAACAATGTTTCTATGATAACAGGGCCGGTCCAAACCGATGAAGTATTGTTCGGTAATTGTTTATGCTTTTTCATGATATTTCGTATAGTTGTGCAGGTTATCAAATTGTACAAGTCTTTGAAATTGTATCTAAATATGTAAATAAACACCTGAGAAAATTTCTTTGGTTTGGATCATCCCTGTTACCCTAAAGAGGTTGTTGACTGTACGTGTTGAGAGCATGTAATATTGGTTTTGTATAACTAAGTATAGGTGCTAGCTCTAAGCTATTAAATTGTGGGTGGTACTGGTACCGTAATACATAGGTATATTCCACGATTTAATAAGTTTTCCCTTAGGAATGGGATATTTTTCTTTAGTATAAAGTTAATGTAAGCTACATTGAAGATTTTTTTAATCAGTACAATAACAAGTCTCAAATAAATATTTAGTATCAGTAGATAATGTTACAGTAATATAATTTAACACAAGTGAATATTACGTAAGCCCACAAGTATAATTGTGGGTAGAGCTTTTCGGTTAGGTAAATGCCAGCGAAGTATGCCATCAGAAAAATGTGGTAATTAAAATATGCCGCATCAGTGAATGCTGTAATGTGTAATTGATTATGAAACACAAGAAGTGGCAATGCCCTACTTTTAACTGAACTCCTATTTTAAATATTTTATTGTGTAAATATTGCAAACTAACATTTTGACCCATAGCTTTGCAAATTTATTGCACGTGAAAAACTTGTCAATCTCTGTGCTAACTATAGAACAACAAAATATTTCATTCATACTACCTATACTCTTGTCATTGTACCCTTAGTTTGATCTAAGATTATTCCAGAAAGAGTCTGACAAATATATAGCGACGGAAGAAATGTGTTTTATAAAAGTGACAGGTTGTCATGTCAGCCCATACTATATGAATTATAGCCTTCTAAAACTCGCAAATTTTCTTACTGGTTACTAAAGTAGCGTGCCAGAGAGGCAGCTAGAACCTTTGTTGCTTTTTTTCGCTCTCGGTCCAGCAAGCCCTTTCCAAGTTCTCTAAATCCGTGTATAGTCACAGTAAGAGTTGTTGTGGACTATTTAGTTCCACTGTTTGGAACACGTCACTAATTAGACTGCTTCGAACGTATTGTGACACAGTTTCCATTACTGGCAACCAGCTTTGCCTGAAAATGGGGCACTGAAAGATTCTTCCATGTGTGGATTGTATTTCCTGCCCTACTTTTCGAGAGTGTGACTTTATTTATTCTTGCCAACTAGTGGCAATCAAGCAGTATGGTCTTATAATGGTTATCGGGTACCGTTATGTTCAATACTAAATCAATAGGTTCAGCTTAGACATTTGACACTACGTCACAGACTAAATATATTATACGTACAGAATGGCCACTCTCCGCCCCTCACCCGATCTAGTTACCTTACCCCGCCCGCCATGAAACGTTATGCGAGAGGTCACGTGACGTGTGCTCTCTCGTCCCCGAGTTGAGGGCAGTGAGATTTAAAACTTGTGAACTATGACGATGATATGCATTGATTGACTAAGAAGATGACTATGATGTGTTTGTGTGTGGTATAGTAAAATAATAAGTATAACGTGATTGTTCCGCCATACTTAGTGTTCGTTGTATGTGGTAATTTCGATCAAATTTGCCAAGGTACAATTTTTTCATGAGTGTCAATATCATCATCTCCATAGTCTTATCCCGTATCTCACGGGGTGGGCTACCTAATCTAGGGGATTGAACGAGAGTACTGGTTTTTACACAGAGCGACTGCCATCTGACCTCCGAAACCCAGAAGGGAAACCAGACCCGATCCTAGATTAGGTCAGAGTTTCAAACCGCCAATGCTTAGCACTGGCCTCTGTTATGGCTTAACGACTAATATCTACGGTATTTAACGATATTAACTGGGACCAACGGCTTAACGTGCCTTCCGAAGCACGGAAAAAGCGCCGAATAAACGTACATATGAAATTCTAAAACCGAAAAACACATTGGTACGTGGTGGGGTTCGAACCACGACCTCCCGCTCAGGAGGCAGCGGCCCTATCCACTACACCACCGGGCACCTCTTCGTGAGTGTCAATATCTCACATAATATTTATTAGGTAAATGTCTACCTAACATTTACGTTGTTTAGGTACCTGTTCATTCAAGAGAAAATAACTATGACCGGAATAACAGACATTATGTCAACTCTTTTAGCACGCACACAAACGCAGTGCATGTGCAACATGCCGTCTGTCGATGTATGACTAAAACGAAAAATTTCTTACCACTGTCCAGGGCGGAACTACGTTTTTCAAACATTAATGATAATTTTAGACAGTTATACAAATACCTATATTATGCAGGAAATAATATTCTGTCAGACATCATTATAATGGACTTGTTGATGGTTTTGTTGCATGAAAAAACTCATATTCATACCAGATGTAAGGGACAGCGTCCCGAAAACTGATAGGGGTTGCTCAGTAAACGACACTGAACAACAATCAGCAGGATTTTTGTTCAGGAAGTGAAAAAAATAATGGCTTTTCCATATAAAATGTTCACCTCAATCAGACAATTTGTATAGAAAAGCTATATTTTTTCACTTCCTGAAAAATAATACTTCTGACAGTTGTTCAGAGTCGTTGACTGAGCAACCCCTATCATTTTGCGGGACGCTGTCCCTTACACCTGGTATACTTAATTGTTACATTAAACTCTCTCCCGTTATTGACTTCGACATTATATGAATTTTATGGGCAAGAGCCTATGTTGTAATAAATGCTTTATGAAATCACATTTTTATGATAATAAGCTTTTAGGTCTTTGATGATAATAAATAATATGATGAAATGTGCTGGTTTGCTATACAAAGGATAGATTGGGAGTTTTTTAATGTTATAACTAAATGGAGTGATTAAGATTGTACATGGTTTTGATAATGTGATTTATATATTTTCATGTAATTTAATTGATTTTTATACTCTTTTCAATTTGCATGCTATTTGTAATGGCAAATGTAATGACGGAGTCAGCTACCTAATCTAACTACACCATCAGGCTCTCTTATGTTACCTGATTCCGTCTTATAAAAAGTAGATAAAGGTAATTGATGTTCTCGTAACTGCTTATGCAGTTTTCATCAGCGAAGTTCTCGTTCCAGCCCTGAACGTGGAATAAGATTAGAAGGCCCTCATGAAATTATAATTTAATTTTTCCAAGAAACTCGTTCCCCACTGAGCGATGTCGTGAATACAACCGGCTTGATTATTAGAAACGTTAGTAGGTGAATTATTAGATACACGGTGCATTTTGCGACTTATTTTAATCTAACATAAATCATGCATAATCCAATCCACAACAACATACACACATACATATAATCACGCCTTTATCCCTAATGGCGTAGGCAGAGCGTGAATGACCTAAACAAAGGTCGTTCCGCCAAGTCTGACGAAATTTTGAGGGTTATTTAAAATAGCTTTGTGTATTGCTGTAGTGACTTGTTGTCAGCCCATCGCCTAAATTGCAATATACAGAAACCCTCGGATCCCTTAGCTGGTTTTTACAACATGCCCGGGAGGAAATACAGCAATATTTTTTAAGAATTTTAGCACTCACAATGCATTTTTTATTTCATATAATATGAAAGAAAGAAATTAACGTCGCTATGACGTATTATACTATGGCTATGATTAATTCTTCACTCCCTCTACCGTTTCTGTAGCTCAGTTGGTAGAGTAACGGACTGGCATTCCAGAGACGCAGATTTGAGTACTGCCAGAAACGAATTTATTATTTTCTTTTTTTCATATTAAATAGATATATCATATCGCTGTGAATCATAATAAAATAACATAAAGATTCCTTTTTGTGGAAAATAAACACGATGTTCATTGTAACGTTATAAATTCAAGAAAACAACAATCTAATTAGTGCTGTGAATGCGAGCAGTGGTGCAAATATCCTGTTTGCTATCATGTCTCGAGAAATTTAATTACCGGTGCTCTACAAGGATGTATATCTCACAATTTGTGAGATTCTAGCACAATGTAGTTGCAAGATGGAGTGTGTGATGGTTTATGCTTAATTGAGTGTTGGCAATATTCGAGATAACCGCCACGTAAGCAACCCGTTAGTTATCGGTGCCGAGAGAATTGGATGTCTTTGAAGTACTTATTAGATACCTATGCTTCTGCAGCTGCCATGCAAGCCTGGGAGCGAGAGAAAAACATAGAATGTGCCAGCTGCATTTCCTCCCGGGCATGCTGTAAAAAACAACTAAGGGATCTGAGGCTTTCTGTACATTGCAATTTAGGCGATGGGATGATCACCTGTCACTACAGCAATATACCTACAAATTTATCTGAAATAACCCTCAAAACTTTGTCAGACGTGGCGGAGCAACTTTAGTTGGAGTCGTTTACGCTCTGCCTACCCCGTTAGGGATAAAGGCGTGATTATATGTATGTTTATATGAGTATTGGCATTATTCGAGATAACCATCAAGTAAACAACCCGTTAGTTATCGGTGACTAGAGAATTGTCTGTCTTTGAAGTTCATATTAGATAGGTACCTATGCTTTTGCAAAATCGTCTTCGCCGCGATTTATGAAGAACGCTGAAAGACGTTGTGAATAATTTTTTTTTTTTAAAAACCTAGCTAGAGTCAAGCATAAAACATGCAACGTCGTAAAGTTTCTACGTATAGCCACGAAAACAATGAAGCATAACTTTGTCAAGCACCATTTAAGATATGTAAGCGTAAAACCTAAAAGTGGGACCTAATTTGAGCCCTCGTCCGGCTAGCCTCCTACATATTGGAAGTTGTAGTATGTTTTCTCCCTAAGCATTTTGTTTCTTTTTTTAGGAAATGGCTCTCCTACCCCCCTCACGCACTCTGTACCCTAGTACTGGAGCTTCGGGGCTGGAACTATATTCATTCATCCTTTTTGATGTACATACTTAATTGGAATCAACTAGTAACGCTTATCGCGATGCTCTATATCAGCCACCACATCATTAAAGTATTTTTTATGTTGCATGTAGACTTAATTATATGTCAACACCAAACATAAGTCGAGCAGTTTGATACAATCTTTAGGAGCTGAAAGTATAATATAATAATGGGCTCGATTCTAGATTGGCTGGCTAAAATTGAAATTAAAATATATTTGTCACTTTCAGACTAAAAACATAAAAAGGGACAGGAGATCTATTCTCTTTTAAAGTCGTTGGTTTTATGCGTTATCTGTCATTGTTATCCGCCGTCATGTGATATGGCGGATAAAATTGACAGAAATTACCAGAAAGCAGAAATCAGAAATTCCTAGAAACGTGTGAAAGCGTGTCAAAATCTAGCGGACAAAGTGTAAAACTATATAAATCGCCTGTTCTTTTTCAATTTTATTATATTGAAAGTGACAGATATATTTTAATTTTCGTTTTAGCCGGTGGTATCTAGAATCGAGCCCATTTGTATGATTATTTGTGTTGAATAAATACGTTTTCGTTTCAATAGCTTTGATTTAAATGTCTACAAATATTTACCTTCAGAACTAATTGAAATATCTGAATACCTTTTCATAGGTAAATAAGATTTATCTGAATCATATAAGATTAAGATTTACGACAGATGTTTACATTACTATTTATAGAAAATCGACTTGAAATTTGAAATGCATTTCGATATACAGTTAATGTACTCTGCCTAAAGAATTTAATTTGGTATTCAACATTGATTTGATTATAAGATTAACCAATATTACGTTTTGATGTTTGGTATTCAAGGTTGATTTGATTATAAGATTATCCACTATTAAATTGATTGAATGCGAGAGTAAATGGGTATACGACCCACGTTTGGCAGGCGAGTTGGCCAGGGCAGTGCAAGATGACACATTTTTAAAATTATTTATTTATTTAACTTTATGCACAAAAATGTTACACGGGCGAACTTAACGCCAAAGGCATTATCTACCAGTTTACCTTAGGGCATGTGGAAATGACAAGGCATGTGCAAAAAAAACTATCCTAATAACTAACAAAGTTAGAACAAAACAAAATGTAATTTAGACTATACTTATATATAAGTACATATAGTAAATACATATACATACAGTATAAATCAAAACATAATAAATAACAATATCTATCTATACTCTAATATAGTGATAATATTAATATATATAATTAATATAATATATTGAATGTATGTTTAAAATAAATAAATACTTATACCTTACAATACGGCACTTAGAAACAATTATGGAAACTTTAAGATGTAAATAGGTACATTATTAAGATTTATTAAGATAATGCGGGCTTTTCAAATAGAGTTCACGTAACCCAGCCTTGAACGAGACCCGACTCGGCGCTTTCTTCAGCTTCAGAGGAAGCTCATTCCAGGGAAGCCCAGCCTGGACCACAAATTAATCACCGATAAAGTTGGTGCGTCGTGATTTGCTCGCCAACAGGAGGTTGTCTGCTGATCGAAGTTGTCGATCATGTGTATCACAGAGATACTGAAAAAGGTCCCTCAGACACGATGGCGCGCAAGGATCATTTAGGATCGTGTAAAGGGCACACACAGTTCGCACATTATGCCGCTGCCGTATCGTAAAATTAAAGGTATAGATGATTACATTTTTATTATTTATCTACTAAGAATTATCACACGAATAGATTTCCCTCGGTTGTGATGTATTATTTGCGTGCAGTACTATGCAAGTTATTCGTTCTAAGCAAGCTCAACGGTCGTGCAGGTGTAGATTGTACTAGTCAGGGTAATGCACCAAGATGTGTATGAAATAGTAACAAAATACTTGCGCATAAAATACAAAAAGTTATGTGTAAAACATTTATACACTGGGTATAAGGGACCCAACAAATATCAGCAGGTTTTGTTTTCAGAAAGTGAAAAACTAATTTTGGTTTTTCATACAAATTGTCTGATTGAGGTGGTCATTTTGTATTTAAAGTATTTTATTTTTCATATCCTGAAATAATTTTCTGGTGATACTTGTTCAGTTTCGTTGACTGGGCAACCCCTATCAGTCTGTGGGCCGCTGTCCCTCACACTCGGTATATGAAGAATAGAACAGAATAGAATATCTTTATTTGCTCGGAATCATAGTAACAGAGTTCTTACACAGGTACATTTAAATAGAATCATATGATCCGCCAGATTGTTTGCATGCAAAATATTAAAACAGGTGCACTTAAATACTAATAACAACGAATCGTCATTAATTCATAAGTTCATAAAATAAAATTTCAATTAGTAATTCATATTCATAACATATCATATTTATCACATTACCTAATTATCAATTATAATAGTATTCCTAAAAAAAAAACTCTTGACACCAGGGTTCATCGGGTCGATAGGCTCGATACCCACTCGACAGAAGAAGAAGATAGTATTCCTAATTAAAATGTCTAAAATGACACTATCATTGAAATTATTAATCGCTATATAAATTTTACCTTCTGTCATGTCATGATGCTAGAAAAGAAATCATTCACATTATAAAAACATTTTTTCCACTAATCACTCGAGCAACCTTCTTTTAAAAATGTTTGTTGTCAAAAGCCTGATTTCACAAGGAATGTGATTTTAAACTCTAATGGTCATTATATGTCAAATTTTCCCATAAAAGCTGCCTTTAAACTGAGGTTTCTTTAATTGAGAGAGATCTCTTGGGCACAAACTTAAATTAGATTCTATTGGCGTATAAAAATCCTGATTGGCATTAACAAAAATATATGCGTTAAATATATACATCGAGGCTAACGTTAATAGTTTGTGTTTTCTAAACAACGGTATGCACGATTCAAGAGGTCCTTTCCCACATACAGCCCGTATATTTTTTTTTGAGCTATAAATGCCCCAGCTATATCTGTGGAGTTTTCCCTAATAATTAGACCATACCTTAGAGTACTAGCAACATACCTATGATATGCTGTAAGAGCAGTTTTTTCGCCCGCTAAGCATCTCAAACGTCTAAGTGCAAAAACAAACTTTTCCAGTGCGTACGTTTTTATGTGGGATTTCCAATTACAGTATTGATCAATGGTAATACCCATAAATTTAATCTCTTTGGTTTGGAGTTTGATTCTGACACTGTATCTGTAGATTTTGTCGTACTGCCATATAATTAGAAAACTGGATATAGTTTATTTTGTTAGTATAGTATGCTTAGATATGTTACAGTTGAGAAAGATGCGAGAAACAAGCTCAGGGCGTTGGGGACAGCTCAGCAGTCGCGTAGGTGAGAGGATTATGCAAGACAGAATAATGCACTGCACTGTATGTATGAGATTTTCTAAAACCGCAGTCATTAAGTTTATTTTAAGAAGATTCAAAGGGAAGGTACGGATATTTTTTAAATTTCAAAAATCCTTTATATTTATTTGAAAAAAAATAAAGCGGAAGTATGTTTTTCTGTATTGGGTCGTCGGTGTAAAATAACGTGTATTTTTCCGTTTCATCGGAGTTTTTTTACATTTTACTTAACAAAATGCTACATGAATACTTGCGTAGTCATTTGAATAATAACTCGATGACAGGGCTCACTAAAAATAAACAGATAATCGTATAAAACTATGGTAAAAACTTCAAGTAACAATTTGCTTGCCAACATCCGACATCGAGCGTTTACCGACTACCTTACTAAAACACGAAAACGTCCTAATTTTATTCAATTTGCAAGTTTCGATCCCAAAACTTCGGTGATGAACGATTCGTACATTGCTGTTTGTTAGTAAAACGCTGTATGTTTAGTATTGTAGAATTCAACTAAATTAAAAAATAAATTGAAAAGTGTGACAAATTTACGGAGTTTTCTTTTTTTATGTATATGTATGGATGTTTGGATGTTTTCAACAAATTGTGTATGTATGGATGTTTTCAACAAATTGCCAGACTGTAAGCTAGATAGAAAGATTGCCTGTCACCTCATGTTTTGCCGCAAACGTCGTTAAAGCAGGCTGAAGGACATTCCTATTTTTTTTTGGAATGAAGTTGTGTGTTGGAAGAAATTATTACAAAACACTGTATCTCAACATACGCCGATTTGCCATCACACGGCCGACCAGTAATTCGACTTTTATTACTTTACTCCGGATATATTCGCAAAGGGTTGTGGAAGCGAAATACGAAAAATTTGTTACACACTCGCGTGTACAATTCAAATATTCATGTTGAAACCTTTGGCAGGGATGATTTAATCGCCGAAAAGGGAGTGAAAAGTTTCAGGGGAAACCATTTGCTGTTTACGAGTTTATTTATATAATTATTAAATTAAATTTCTTCCATGCTGGCCTGGGAGCGAGAGAAAAACATAGAATTTGTCAGCTGCATTTCCTCCCGGGCATGCTGTAAAATCCAGCTAAGGGATCCGAGGGTTTCAGTATATTGTAATTTAGGCGATGGGCTGACAACCTGTCTCTGAGCAATATTCCTTCAAATCTATCTTAAATAACCCTCAAAGCTTTGTCAGACGTGACGAAAGACCTTTGTTTAGGTCGTTTACGCTCTGCTTAACCCAATAGGGATAAAGGCGTGACTATATGTACGTATGTTAAATTAAAGTACTCATGAACAGAACTCCAGACAAAAATGTAGAAACATGGAGAGCCGGATGATGTAGTGAGTAGGGCCGCTGCCTCCTGAGCGGAAGGACACTACATTTTAGTTATTAATAATAATTATTTTCCATTTCATGTAGCGTGCCATTATTAACCTTTAATTAAAGTATCGACTCATTATATTAATTACCATTGCCACTTATTAAAATTATTGTTTCCTCATTTTCAGAACAAGGTGAAAGAGAATATTACAGATGGGTGGATCATCTTAATTACTGTAATAACTACTTTTATACAAACAAAATCCATTTTTTTGTACATATATAACTACCGTACACATAATCATGCCTTTATCTATAATGGGGTAGGCAGAGCGTAAACGACCTAAGCAAAGGTCGTTCTGCCACGTCTGATAAAGTTTTGAGGGTTTTTAAGATGGATTTGTTGGTATTGGGTTGACAGGTTGTCAGCCCATGGCCTAAATAACAATATACTGAAACTCTTGTATCCCTTAGCTGGTTTTTACAGCATGCCTGGGAGGAAATGCAGCTGGCACAATCTTTGTTTTTCTCTCGCTCCCAGGGCAGCATGCATTTTTTATCTAGGCCAGTAACGACTGAGACAGAGTAAACGATTGAGTGCGCTTACTTTTCAAAACAGTTCATAATTCATTTATTTGCTGTCACATGGTGTCTTAAGATCTAATATTACAGATAGTATCACACATGACGCCCTGTCGAGGGCACTTCGCAAATTGAGGACTGTCATTAAATTGAATATAAAAAAAAACTAAGATTGATGTGAATAAATATGTCAAAAAAATATTTATAATAGCATAAATTTAAACAGTCAAAAATTCATTAATCAAATAGTCAATATATTAAATAAGAATATCTTTAAATTGTACATAAAATTAATAGAATTCCCTAACTGCAATTAGAACAAATTAATATATATTGGAATGTAATTAAAACACACACACATTGGTGGTAAAAACAGTACCCTCGTTCAACCACCTAGATTAGGTAGCCGACCCCGTGAGATAGGGATAAGGCTAGCGAGAAGATAAAAGTACTAATGGACATAGATGTTTAAAGGTGGGTTAGACAAATTTTAAAAGTTTAGAGAGCAATATAAATGTTATTTAAGACAGATTAAGGAGTTGAGAACATTTCGGCTTTAATTTTGTGGCAACTTGATTATCGTTAATAACATAATATCTTCATATTATGTGAGATCTGTTTTTTAAAATATGATCTGTGTGGTAAAAAATATACATTTGTACATATAATCATGCCCTTATCACTAATGTAGTAGGCAGAGCGTAAATGACCTAAACAAAGGTCTTTCCGCCACATCTGACAAAGTTTTGAGGGTTATTCAAGATAGATTTTTAGGTATATTGCTGTAGTGACAGATTGTCAACCTATCGCCTAAATTGCAATACACAAAAACCCTCTGATCCCCTGGCTGGTTTTTACAGCATGCTCGGGAGGAAATGCAGCTGACACATTCTATGTTTTTCTGTCACTCCCAGTCGAGCATGGAAGAAAAATTTCCAAACAGTAATATTTCCACTGGCATATTACATGGAATGTCGAATACAAATAAATCAAAGAGGGAACGTTTCAAACGCTGGCTTTATCAGCGGCAGTCACACTGTGGAACTGTGTTCTTGGAACAAGACCAAGTCCACTTTTAACCAGAGCCGCATTAAGATAAAAAAAGAACATTAAAACATACATACATATTAACATGCCTTTACCCCTAATGAAGTAGGCAGAGCGTAAAGGAACCTAACTAAGGTCGTTCCGACACGTCTGACAAAGTTTTGTGGGTTATTTAAGAGAGATTTGTCGGTATACCGCTGTAACGGGACTCTGTACTGGGAGCGAGATAAAAACATAGAATGTACCAGCTGAATTTCCTTCCCGGGCATGCTGTAAAAACCAGCTAAGAGATCCGAGGCTGAAATAACCCTCAAATCCTTGTCAGATATGGCGGAACGTCCTTTGTTTAGGTCGTTTTCGCTCTACCTACCCCATTAGGGATAAAGACGTGATTATATGTATGTATATTTCCAAGTGCGCCTCTGTTCACACCGTTTCCTCTTTCTCTAATTTTTCAAAACAGTATGGCAGTGCTCCAAAATGAATAAAACACGTTCTGATAGTGCATTTATGTTAAGGGCAATTCTGGTTAAGGATGCGGGTCAAGTATGTTTTATAGGTAATCTATAAACTATCTCATTTTCACCTTAACTACTTAACTGATTATTACACTAGCTGATGTGCAAGGCCCAAATTCAAAGTAAATAAAAAAAAACAATTTGATACTTTGCTACGCTAAAGTCTACGCCGTAGCACAGTTGCTACGCCGTAGGTTTTGTCGTAAGGTTTGGCAAACCATGTATCTAATATAGGCGAATCTAAAATACATAGAATAGTATTGAGTATGATATTAACTTAAAGCACTTGTTACCTACCTTCTGAATGATCCTTGTTTACCTCAAAACTAGTTAATTGTCAAAATGTATAGTTAGTTGTTCTACTGGACTTTGCTGGCCTCTGAAAGTTTAGTCGTAGAATAGGTTTTGGCGGCTTTGTTAAAATGTACTTTGTGCCATATTCTATGAACATAAAATGATAATGTAGATAGGGGGCAGCTTTGTATCAACTATAAGTTGTTGTTTTAGTTTGAGCCCAAGCTTACGAGATTGAAATATATGAAATTTTAGATCTTATTAATAATAAAATAAGGTTTAACTATTATTTGGATTTTATTTTGTTTTAAGGTTTTGCTTGATATCGTCCAAAGTAAAAGAAATTGGATGCTGTGATAAAAAAAAAATATACCACCTAGCAGCCTAGCTTGCCCAGTTCAGTACCTAGATGTCCGGGGAATTCCATATCATAAACCTAAGGATTTCTGGTTGAGTATGGCCCCTTTAATCGATTACACTCTTCTAGAGACAAAAATAAATAAGTACTTAAAATATATAATGTAGGTAAATAAAAAATAAACCTCTTTTATTTTCTATAATATACCTACAAAATGGGTAAGAGAATTCAAACATATAACAGGACTAAAATACTTAGCATAAACTCGTAACCGGAAGGAGTACATTAAAGAACCAACACGAATATGAGTTCGCAAGAAATTTCATAAACTCCATTGTATTCTATTACGTAACAAATTCTATCAACCGCCGTACGAAGTTCGAAAACAAACTTAAGAAACAAAGACTACATCGGCTCTTATTGCTACAAACTTTTGCCAGCACACAGTCACAGTAGAAACTAGAAACAGTAAAATGTCTTTATAAAAGCGACCGAAATTAGACATAGGTACTCATAGGGTATACTGATCCCCATGGTATCCACTTTGAATCTTGGCTCGCACTGGTTAACAAAATTCATTGCAAGCAGCAATCAGGCCCCTTATCATCACCATGTAAATATCAGTCCCCTGCTGGACTAATGTCCTCCACATAATTGGCTCTCACAATACATGCCACTGAGACTTGTGGTCGGCTCAGTGCTCTTCAAATACAGTCTCTACCAGCCAATAATCTTATGTCGTCGCTCCATCCAGAAAGCGTCATAGTACTGAATATCTAAAATTTAATCTGCTCAATTCTAGCATGCTTTGCCACAAAAAGTTGCTTTTTCGAAACGCATCTAAGATAAGGCTCTGTCGGTCGCTTGTATGAAGACGTTTTACCGATCTTCACTTTTACTGCAATACAGTGAGCCGCAACGTTAAACATTCAATAGTAAATGCGAGTGCAGGTGGTATGGGTGCATTGAATAGTTCTAGGCGCAGTAAAAGAAGCAGTTTTTTATAACTATTGAGCTAGAATCGATGTGTCCGATACAGATAAGGCCGTTCCGATTCCGCAATAAGCGGCTCAAATACTGTTACTGCATTTGCATGGCCTTTCTTGTGGTAGAAATCTAGGACAGTTAGTAATTGTTTCTTGATAAGTACATGAGGCGAAGCGACACATAGGCTGGAAAAGTGGCTCTTTTGTTTTCTGTTGAACAGAATGCAGACGTTTATGACTTTTAAAAAGCTTTTGTTATCTGTGTTGTGGTTGGTATCTAGATCAAACCACTTCGTTTAAAGTGTCAGTATATCCATGCATTCGCATGAGGCTATTCCGACTTTGCAGTAAAGGGATTTGTAATCTTTAATTCATAGGAATGAATGAATAGGCATTATCTAGGTGCTTCGGACTAACATCAAAGGCATTGTCACATAATAAAGGTGAGATTGTAGAAAATGCTACTGCGTACGAAATGTTATGTCCTTAACCATGTCATGTCAGATCAATAAAGCTACCAAATAGATAATCAAAAACATATATTCCTACATATTCAAATTTTAGCAAAGTAAACAGATAAATCTCCCTGTGAGAACATTTTAATGAATTTGCAGCAAACATTTGCCTTGTCAAACAATGTATGCGCCATTTGCGAATTAAGGGGATAATTTCCACCTGCAGGGGTGCACAAAGAGATTGGTACACGAACTCAATTTCACTTAGTTCTCAAGTAGTTGCGTTTCAGGATAAATAGCAAGTTCCTCAGACTGAACAAGTCGGGCGATACGGGGAATTTACACACACACACAAAGTAGTATAAGTGCGTGAGTGCCATTACATATTTTTTGTATGAGTTGATTATTTTTATAGGTAAGAAATCTATATGTACTGGAGAAAACATAAAATATGCCAACTGCTTTCGTACCACTCAGCGAAGGTTGTATTCATACCACACAGCAAAAGAAGGGTGACTAAAACTATATAAGCAAACCTACATACATACATATAATAACGCCTTTATCCCTAATGGGGTAGGCAGAGCGTAAACGACCTAAACAAAGGTTGTTCCGCCACGTCTGACAAAGTTTTAGGGTTATTTAATATGGATTTGTAGGTATATTGCTGTAGTGCAAGTTGTCAGCCCATCACCTAAATTGCAATATACTGAAACCCTCAGATCCCTTAGCTGGTTTTTACAGCATGCCCGGAAGGAGATGCAGCTGTCACACGTTTTCTCTCGCTCCCAGTCCAGTATGGAAGAATACGAAAACCTATGTATGTAAAAAGTCCTTCAAAAGTCTGATAACTATAGCCGTTGACGATACTACGCCTAACCTCGCAAAATATTGATATTCTGGCAAGGTTATTTAAAGCTTCTATAAATAAGTACCTACCCGTGTAATTGTCTAGTAAAAATAGTATTACCTACTTATGTCGGGTAAATGCCACAGACATTATAATCTAAAACTACAACTACCATTCATTTGCTTCAGAATGTTTATCTTCTTTTTATTACACCTTCTAAACACAAAACATACTCCCCACCTACGCATTAAAGTTTCCAGGTGATTTTGTAAAGTTATAATGCAACTTTTGTATTAAACAGCGTAGAAGTTCACTAGATGAGCATTATGGTTCAGAAAGAATGAGCTTACTTCCATGCTGGACTGGAAGCGAGAGAAAAACGTAGAATGTGCCGTAGCTGCATTTCCTCCCGGGCATGCTGTAAAAAATAGCTAAGGGATCCGAGGGTTTCAGTATATTGCAATTTAGACAACCTGCCACTATACGATACAATACAAATATTCTTTATTGCACATAAACAACACATTGTACAGAAACAAACATTACAAAACAAACAGAGTACAATTAGGCGGCCTTATTGCTAAGGTAGCGATTTCTGCCCGGCAACCTTTGGGTAAAGGAGTAGTTTTTTAATATTATGCGGGATAGTGCAGTTACTATTGTTATAAATTTAAATAGAATACGTAGACAAAGTACTTATTAGTTACATAAATACGAATAGGAATAGGAATATTATAGCAATACATATACAGTACAATAATACTTTACTGCACCAAAATTATTACAGATACTAAAACAAAGAAAAGAACAGTAAGTACAATACAGGCGGCCTTATTGCTAGGGTAGCAATTTCTTCCAGGCAACTTTTGGGTACTGGAACACGTAAAATAAGGAGGGTTAATGCATTAAATATATAAAAATATAAGGTACATATGAAATACGTAAAAATATACAATTCCTACAAATCTATCATAAATAACCCTGAAAACTTTGTCAGACGTGGCGGAACGACCTTTGTTTAGGTCGTTTACGTTCTGCCTATCCCATTAGGGATAAAAGCGTGACTATATGTATGTATGTAAGAATGAGCTGAAGGTATTGGAGCTGAGAATACGCGAGAAGTATCGAGCTTTTACGAGATAGTAAATTTTATAACACGTATGGATGACTGCTGTACTAAAAGGAAGTAAGGAAATGGAGTCTTTTAAAACAGATACTATAAATTCTACTAAAGCTTTTGTTACATGTCAATAAAAAGTAAAACGTAAGTAAGTGAGATGAACTAGGGCCCGTAATTATAAACAGCACTTGAGACTGACAGCTAGTTTGAGTCCGTAACAGAAATGTCATTTGAGGACAAAAGGACCTACCGAATCCATACTTAATATTATTCTCAATCTTAAGATAGATTTAAAATACACTTGACAAATTAAAGAAAATTGGCTTCGTTTGCATATTGAAAATATCTGTATTTATACATGCTTTTATATAAAAGCTACCAACTTTACTTTTCCTCTCTTACCTTTTCATCTGTAACAATGTAAAATCGCATGAATTTGGTCCATCACCCTTTTAACCGGCTTCCGTTTTATCCTCCTGGCTATGACTGTAATGCACGGATTTTGGGGGAATAACATTTGTTATATAAGGTTTTTTTAAATATGTTGCATTGACGCTAAGCGAGTGAAAAAGGAACTTATTCTAGGTATCTAAAGTTTAATAGTTGCACAAATCTAGCAACGTCAAATATATTATCTTTAGTACTGACCCTGGGGAAAGTACAGCTGAGTTTTATGTATTGATCGGATTAAGATATTCTTAATGAATACACCATAAGTGATGCAAGAGCAGTGCCATAACATATAGACTTAGTCTATCTTTATGTAGTGAATGAAGACTTCCCAACGTCCTATAGCACATTTACATAATCAGTCTTAAGAGTAAGGTATACCCTCGCTGCAAAAATGGTATAAGTGTTTTAAGTAACCTCTCTCTTCTGAGACTTGATGACCGCATTATTTATAAGCTGGCTTTCTACTTTATGTTGATTTAATTTGTGCCTTTTTTCTCCTGTTACGAAATGGTAGGAGATAAAAAAAAGTACTATAAACGAAGAAAGCTTTTCTCGGCTGAGTTCTGCTGAAATGTGATAAAAAGAACATACCTTTATAATAATTACTTTACGCATTCATTCTTGTTTTATTATTATTTATGTTATCTGAGATATTCTGATGTCGTACTTAACGCAACAATTTAAATATCAAAAATTCATAGCTTAATTTGAATTCCATTATAATTTTTATATTATTGTGGAAATAACTTTAAATTATTAACACTTAATGGAAAAAAACCGTCAATATTTGGCTGAAATAAAAACGAGGGTTACCTAGTTAGTTTAAAAACTCTCAAATAAAAATACATTTTCATGGTTTAATGTCTTTGTTTTCATCAATAGATAAGAGCTTCTAAGTATAGCAATAAATAATGAATCTAATATCGAAAGGTCAAGTATCCTTGTGACGAGACGATATTCAATAAACTTTTAATAATATATTCAATAACGTCTCTTGAATTAAGAGCTTTCGAAGGTAAACTTATTGATTTAATATTTGATAAATATTTAAAATCACTTAGATGAAAACTGATTTCTAGATGAAAAACATTATTAAAAATAAACTAAGTTTATTGTTAGGATTTTAATATTGGTGTAAGTTTATTTGATAGAGATTTTCTTCATGACATAAATTTAATCATTGAATAATGTAAATTACAAATTTTAATCAATGAATTATTTTTAGTTATTTTAGTACACAAATAATTTAAGTCAGACGTAGAGCATTCATAGATTTTTCAATTCCCAGAATGGTGAAAAAAAACTGGATCAATAAGTTAGATATTTCTAGAATATGTCAAGAGTCTTACCATAAGACAAGAGTTCTACAACATCTAAAAGCCAGCTAAAACTCCTAGGAACTTGACAAAAGCTTTTAGTTTTCTCTTAACAATAGGATCGATTTGAGATACCACCGGCTAAAACTATCTGTCACTTTCAAATAATAAAATTGAAAAAGGACAGGCGATTTATACTCTATGGATTTACACATTGTCCGCTAGATTTTGACGCGCTTTTGCACGTTTCCCCAGTATTTCTGTCAATTGTACCCGCCATATCATAAATAAAGAACCGGAGAGAATAGATCTCCTGTCCTTTTCCAAAGTTTTTAGTCTGAGAGTGGCAAATAGATTCTAATTTTAGTTTGAGCCATCAAATCTAGAATCGAGCCCAGTATTAACCAAAGTATACATGAAAAATGTTTCATCTAAAATACCAGTGGGAGTTATTTTTTTAGAACTGAAGTTAGATATTGACTAGTGACTGGAATCTTGCGAAATTGATTCTTGGAATAATGTAAAAAAATGCTTGGATTGAAGAAGTAACATTCTAGACGATGTTAAGATAAGAGCCATTTACTTACTATAAGACAGCAGATGCTGGAGCAGCAGTGAGAGACCGATGGAATCCCACCACGTACCAATGTGTTTTCGAATTTCATATTATGTACGTTTATTCGGCGCTTTTTCCGTGCTTCAAAAGAACGTTAAGCCGTTAGTCCCAGTTAATATCGTTTAATACCGTAGACATTAGACGTTAAGCCATATCAGAGGCCAGTGCTAGGCATTGGCGGTTGAATACTCTGAACTAATCTAGGATTGGGTTTGGTTTCCCTTCTGGGTTGCGGAGGTCAGATGGCAGTCGCTCTGTGTAAAAACAAGTACCCTCGTTCAATCCCCTGCATTGGGTAGCCGCCCCGTGAGATGCGGGTTAAGGCTAGGGAGATTGGAGATGATGATGCTGGAGCAGCAGTCTTATGACCTCTAAAAGCCAGGTAAAAATCCAAGGACTTTGACTAAAGATTTTATTTTTCTCTCGACAGTATTAACCGAAATAAACCTTCAAAAGTTTAATCTAAAAACGCCAGTCGGAGTTGTTTCTTTTTAAACCAGAAGTTAGGTATCGACTGGCTTTATCTAGTGGTCGGGATTTGGCGAAACTCTGTTCGGTGGCGGAAATCCGTCGCGATACGCTGCCGCTGGTTCAAACTGTTTGTGTAGCTCAGCCCTTTTCAGAGAAACGAAAGTAAATAAGTATTTCTACTAAATGCTGATAAAAATATTATCGTTTAGTGACTGAAATACCTAACAAATTTATTTTTTCGTTTTGTAAACGATACAATATGTTCGACGTCATAATGATTAAACCATTGGTGCAAAAATTCATTCACGATCAGAAAGACACAAGGCAGACACGCCCCGTATGCGTAAGGGACAGCGTCCCGCAAACTGATAGGATTTGCTCAGTCAACGGAACTGAACAACTATCACCAGATTTTTTTTTCAGGAACTTAAAAAGTAAGTTTTGCTTTTCCATATAAACCGTCTGATCGAGGTGGTCATTTCGTATGGGAAAGTATTTTTTTCATCTCATGCCAGAATTTCTTTGCGAATGTTGTTCAGTTTCGATGACTGAGTAACCCCTATCAGTTGGCGGACGCTGTCCCTTACAACCGGTATTTAAGAAAACATTTATTTCAAGGTTGTAATGGTTAAAAACAAATTCATTCATTGAGTTATTTATAAGTGAATAGAAGCTGGAATGTCGTCTTATGGCTTTGTTCATGTGCATCTATAAAAACATATGCTTATGTAATACCAACAAAAGTTCCACACCTACCGCTAACTGCGTTATTTGCGAGGAGTAACTTTGACCCAGTTACTTCAACGTTTCGGTTCGGTCAGCACATTTCACTTTGCAGTTCTCTCTGAATAATGGAAACTTTTGAAAAATGATCAGATTTTGTAAACTTTGTAAAAAGCTTAGGTTTTATATCCATCCCATGAACTAAGCGTAAAGCATAGTGCAAATAGACTAAATGTGTGAAAATTTTGTAAACAATATTTTATTTTTTCTCATCTCCTCTCATAATAATACATAGGTACCTTTTCTACCTACAAAAACAAAACATAGATTAAAAATCAAATCTGCTTTTCATATTAGCTTTCAAAATACACATTTTCGTGTCAGAGATCGCTTAGTTTAGAGTAAATGATGCTGATGAGCTAACATAAAATAAAAGTTTTGAACACGAAATATGCCATGTAATTCGGTGCCTAATGCGGCGTCATATTTTTGATGTCGTGTCGGTCATAAAGATTTGACACCAATTTATCTCTTAAACCTCGGTAAATAGCCTCACTAATATGAGTTCAAAGTTAAATAAAGAAATCAAGATTTTTATGATTTTGAACATGGTTTATTTAAGTAAATAGTAAATGTCGTAGCTAGAATTCACGATGTAAAAAAATCAGCTAAGGGATCCGAGGGTTTCAGTATATGTTGCAATATAAGCGATGGCCTGACAACCTGTCACTACAGCAATACCCCTACAAATCTATCTTAATTAACCCTCAAAACTTTGTCAGACGAGGTGGAACGACCTATGTCTAGGTCGATTACGCTCTGCCTACCCCATTAGGGATAAAGGCGTGGCTATATGTATGTATGTATTAACTCCTCATTTCCTAATCAGGTTAAGGAATCAGGCTATAAATCTCATGTTTAATTTCCTCCAGAGGTCAAATTTCTTTCTTACAAAGCCGTGAGCCCCATTGAGAACAGTATTCCCTAATTTTCAGTTGGTTTTTATTACAAGGGGTAAAGGTTTGTGCACACTTTTTGAGTTACAGCTTGCTACGGAACAAACTCTGCAACGATGACCCTATAAAATGTATTATTGTTTTCTCAGTCACTCATATTTGAAATAATTGCTTATTTCAATGTTTTTCAAATGACGCAGGTAAATGTAGTAATTAAAGTATTTAAAGAGTATCCATCTTTAACTTTTGCATGCACTGGAAAACAAAGACATGGAAGGCGCAAATAAGTTGACAATTGATAATGATCTCACGTGTATGAAACTCGTCGTCACTCAATCATTGGATACAATACCTTATTGCCCTTGTGATTCTGTTCACGACCACGGCTCTTTATTAACTCTGTTGGGGAACTCTGTACGGTGCTGAAGGGATGACGAGAAGGCTACGTACGTGGTTCAGCCACTGTAAGAAAGATGTATGGTCTCATACACATGTGTTGTAGAAGTATATTGATGGATTATGTGAAGCGGAAATATATAAAGGTGAGCTCGTTCATACAAATAAAATTGTTCCATGAAACCTTGCTACCCATGACATTTTTTTGTTAGGCTAGACTCATTCTCTAAGTATTGGCACCTTGAGGCCCATAACAGGGAAGAATGGAATGAGAAGAGAAGGCGTTTTGCAGTGGGATAATTTATAGGCTAGATAGAATGTCATTTTCTTGTTCAAACTAGATACTCACAGTATACTTAAAAAACTACCTTGCAAACAAACATTTTTTTTTCTCTCAAAAACTCCTTTATGGAATAAACATTTCTTTGAAGAAAAATATCTAATCTTTGTTTTTAGTTTGAAATACCTACACGAAATGTGATTCAAATATCTGGCTAGCAGAATGCATTGGCAATGGCACGATGCCAGCTGATGTGGGCAAGTTACCTGACTGTTGGACTTTTGACAAAAGGAAACAGAAAAGAAACACAAGTTAGGTACAAGAAACCGGGCATATTCTACATACGTGGTTCGTATAAATAAGTACTATTCTGTACTTCTTCTATTGCCTAGAAAGCGTTTTCCCGATTCATTGCTGTGTGCTGTACAAGGGGTCCGCTTTCATCTACGGCAGCAGCTGGTGTCTGCATTATTATGTCTTTGTCACGACGTGCATCTTTAATCTGCCGCGTTATTTAGTCATAGTACTTAGGGCCCAAAACACTCGTTCCTCGACTCGACAAATCTACTTAAAAAGAAGGTAGGGTGTTACAAAAAAGTTTAAACGTACCTCACGTACAAGAAACCTGACAACCTGAGTACTTTGTCACATTGAACATCAATGAAAGTACTTACCTATACCTATGATGATTTTACAAAAAGTTAGACGCACGTTGACCACGTGCCTAAATGTTAAGTACAAACTTTTTTATGCCAATTTTTAACACGATATTCAACAAGTTTTTAATATTTTTAAGTATTTGTTTGTTTTCATTATTTTGTAGTATTTTCTATTGTTTGTACTTAAAACTTTTAGGTATTTCAATTAAACTAAGCACTTATGACGGCCTTCCATCCATGGCTTATGTAAAACCAAAAGAAAAAGAAACATACATATACATACATACATAAATCACGCCTTTATCCCTTACGGGGTAGGCAGAGCGTAATCGACCTAAATAAAGGTCGTTCCGCTACGTCTGACATAGTTTTGAGGGTTATTTAAGATAGATTTCGTAGGTGTATAGCTGGAGTAACAAATTGTCAGCTCATCGCCTAAATTACTATTATATATTGAAACCTTCGAATCCCTTAGAAAAAGAAAATGGGTCTGAAATCAAATTTAACTTTGACGTAGGCTGAGAAAACACAAACATCAGAGTAATGTAGGAATAAAAAACACAGGAAATATGATAAGCAGCCATGTAATATTATAAAATCATTACTTTGTATTAGTAACTCATAAGGTAAGGGAAGTAGACAATATGCGAGTAAAACCATTAAGCAAAAAGCCTTTTAGGATAAATCTTTAATAGCTTTGACGATTTACCCTTAAAATATATTTTATTTACGTGTAAGATCGTAACATTTTTGTAACTGTATATAGGTATACTAGTGTAAAAAACCAGTACCCTCGTTCAATCCCCTAGATTAGGTAACCGACCCCGTGAGATACGGGATAAGTATGTATCTTCCATTCTGGACTGGGAGTGTGAGAAAAACATCGAATGTGCCAGCTGCATTTCCTCCCGGGCATGCTGTAAAAACCAGCTTAGGGGTCCGAGGTTTTCAGTATATTGCAATTTGAGCGATGGTGACACCCTGTCACTACTGCAATGTACTGTCGCTACAAATTTATCTCAAATAACCCTCAAAATTTGTCAGACGTGGCGTATCGACCTTTATTTGGGTCGCTTGCGCTCTGCCTACCCCATCGAGGATAGAGGCGTAATTATTTGTATGAATGTATGTTTCGTTTTTTTTTTTACTTTACTTAAACCATGGATGGAAGGCCGTTAAAAGTGCTTAATTTATTTAAGCCAACCTTTACAATTTGCACTTAAGTTTCTCTTAGCTCTTAAAACAACTCATTATGCGTGTTTACTGTTACAACGCGAATCCGCGAAACTTGCTCGTGAAGGGACATTATTTCGGTACACTATTGCAGTTGACATAAATTTTAATAATAGTTGCGTAACTCTGAAATGAAACAGCTGGATGGATGTGGTTTTGTGCTTTGAAACACAGTTGTGACACTAAATCTGTGCCTCCAGTGAAAAACGGTCCAATTCAAAATCGCCATTTTACAGGGCAGCCAAAAAACCGTTTTTTGAACCATTTTTTACCAATACTAGTATCTTAGTATTAAAAAGTTACACAAAATCTGCTGTCACTAGGTGTAATTTTTGTTGCTCTTTCCATTGATTTAGTGCATTTTTTTATATCTGGCTTATTTAAAAAAATAAACAACTTAGATCTTCCTATTTTTACCATATTTGTTCGGTTAAAAAAGGTTCAATTACACATGCACCGCTCCTCAAAAGATTAAATTTAGTCTAAATGTGTTTAAGTCGATTTATATCTTATTTTAATATCAAAAATATTGTGTGCAATGATCTTTGTTTACTTAAATCCCAAGACAAATGTATTTATCGTATTAAAAATTTCCGAGGGTTTTGATACTTTTTAGTAAATAAAATTAACTAATGTACAGGTAAAGAATATTTATTGTGAAATAAAACCAAACAGTATTCTTAAAATCAAATAAAAAAATCAATGAGCCACTATCCACGGTATCAAAGTAATTAATATATTTTTTAAGTACATAAACATATAATCACGCCTTTATCCCTAATGAGGTAGGCAGAGCGTAAACGACCTAAACAAAGGTCATTCCGCCACGTCTGACAAAGTTTACATACATACATACATATATCACGCCTTTATCCCTTACGGGGTAGGCAGAGCGTTTAACGCCTCGTAAAAGGCGCTTTCGCCACGTCTGACAAAAATTGAGGGCAATTTTAGATTGTAATATGTATTGCTATAGTGACAGGTTGTCAGCCCATCGCCTAAATTACAATACACTGTAACCCTCGAGTCCCTTTTGCTGACTTCAACAGCATGCCCGGGAGGAAGGGCAGCTGGAACATTCTATGTTTTTCTATCACTCCCAGTCCAGCATGGAAGACAAAGTTTAAAGGGGTTATTTTAGAAAGACTTGATCGTATATTGCTGTAGTGACAGGTTAAATTACAATATACTGAAACCCTCAGATCCCTTAGCTGGTTTTTACAGCTTACTCTGGAGGAAATGCAGCTGGCACATTCTATGTTTTTCACTCCCAGTCCAGCATGGAAGAATTTTTTAAGTAGGTAAAAATAAACCATGATAGGCATAAAAGTAACATTAAAAACTAATAAAAAATATATCTTAGCATTTCTTTGAATAAGCTATGAAAAAACGCCGTTATTTTTGAACATCAGCATGAACAAAAACTTAAAAAAAATATAAATTAATAAATAAAATCTGCTCCGTCAACCATTATCATCAAACTGCCTCCGTGGTCTAGTGCTTACAGCCATGGGGCCTACGATCCGGAGGTCCTGGGTTCAATTCCCAGTGGGAAACACAAAGTGGATGTTTGTCAATTTATCACTTTGTGAGGTTTTTCCCAGTTTGTTTAGGACATTGCAGGCTGAATCGCCTGATTGTCCGAAAAGAAAAAAGATTCCGTGCTTCGGAGGGCACCGGTCCCGGCCGCTGTCTTTGATAGTGGTCGTTACTCTAACCATGTCAGAGGCCTATTAGCTGTGCTAATAGACGGTTTGAAAACTCTGACACCAGGGCTTATCGGGTCATTTCACTCGAGAATCCACTCGCTAAGAAGAAGATCACTCTCATAAAATCAGTTTCAATCATACGAGTAAGTATTATATCTTATCGTTTGTTTTCTACTCTTCTTCCCAGTTTTCTAGATCAGGATCAATGTTAAGAACATCAGCATTGCTCGTCAAGTCACGGTAAAATTGCCTTGAGTGCGACTGCTGACTGGATGCAGCGGCGGGGGCGCGGGCGCGGTCTGTTACAACATCCCGCACCCCGGCCCCGCATTAAACTCTCTCTCCTACTCTAACTTGTTGAATTTTTCTATATTCTTTTCACTCGCACACTGAATTAAACCGTTCTTCACGAAACAATTTACAAGGAACAGAAAGGTTCTATTTAAGTTAGACCCCATAATAGATGATCTAAATTGAATTGGATCGTAGTTTTATTAGGTATACAACATTTTTGTTCCGTGAAAACTGGTTCAGCTCGACCTAAACCTTCAAATAATAAATAATAAGAAATCGATACGATCTAAATAAAAGTAAACCTTTTTGCACGTCTTAAAAATATTACTTCATATAATCTTATTGAAATTAAATCATTACACACATTTTTTTTCGTTAGTTAAACCATTTCATACAATGCGTATCTCCCGATCTATTGGTGATAGAGATTCGTGAGTTAGACCGTTCGAAAGGATTTTGCCTGCAGATTCTAAGTATGAAAAAAACACAAAACGGTCTTAGTCGAGTTAGACCCTTTTTCACTGGAGGCACAGAAATTTGGTGAGGGTTCCGTAATGTGCCAGACTGCCAGTTCGCAAGCTTTGATTCTAGTTCGCGCGAATCCTAATTTGGTTGTATTTATTTCGGATAAACATTTTGGGCCTTTCTTTTGAGAGGATTGTGTCAACAAAGTGATGATTAAATTCCTGGACCCAATCAAGAACGTTTTGATTCGGATATTTGTCATAATTTGTTCGATGATAACGAATAACATGCTTGTGTACGAATACTATACGAAGAGAAGATAAGAGAATATCGATATAAATTTAATACTGAGTATGAAATCTATACATTTAATAAATCTCTAGAAGGGTTGTGTCTGTAAATTGAATATTTTTACAAAAAAATAATTGCTGCAGGCATTATTAACGATATAATGATCAAAAGGTTTTTTTTTTGTCTGTCTGTCTGTATGTGACCACATCATGCCAAAACTACTGAAACGATTTTGATGGGAATTTTTTTTATTCAACTATGTGTTACCCGGGTTGCTACTTAGGATACCTAGAATCATGCTACCTGACTTAGGGGGTATATATTCTCTATTTCTTTGGGGGTTTTATTCGACTAAACATTATTTAAAATCAATGTTACGATACAAATAATCACGCCTCATGACTTAGGAGGTAGGTAGGAAATTGAATTTCGGTCGTTTTCATTTGCTAGCTCACGCGCGGAATCGTGTTTTCCATAGAAAAACAAAGATCAGACAATGCAAAACACGCTTCCGCGCAGCTTAGCAGACCCCGCTCTTACGCGCGGAGAAGCGTTTTCAGTATGGTCGACACTTCGTGTTTTCCATACAAACCGAGCGTACGAAGTCGCGGGCAAAGCTATACATCACACATAAGTTAACTTCTTGTGTATTAAAAAAACGTAAGTTGTAAATAATTTTAAATATTCAATAGTTTTATGACAAATTCAACGAAAAAACTTTATCATGATTTGTATATAATTAATTGATGATCCCAAAACAAAAAGAAATGGAAACTAAGTAACAACCGTTAGGTAACACAACTCCTTCCATATTTAAGTAGACAGGTACATAGAATACCTACTATAATGTACTATGCTCGCATAGGTGTAATGTAAGACTGTATTCTATCCCAATTGTGTACAATTTAAAACAAAAAAATAAATCGCTTTTAAAAATTATAACTACCACGCGTACGGAGTCGCGGACACAGCTAGTGCATAATAAAACTTCCTTAGGCAAGGAAATCAATCTAACAAATCGAAACATTCAGCCTACTGGAGGGTCCATTTTATAGAACGCATTTGCTATGGTCAATGAAAATAATAGAAAAGAGTAATGGATTTCCATAGAATAGTGAGTTAATTGAAAAGTAAGCAGTTTTGATGTGTGTTTGATTTCCTCCACGAACTTGTTTCCAGGAATGTAGAAGTTGTACGTAGTATTATAGTTACTCTGTGGTAGAAGCAAATAATATTACCTCAAATATTTTTTTTAGTTCTTGTACCACCGACTATTTATTCCACGATTGCAAAAGTGCTAACTTTCTTTTTGCAGCTTTCCTGCCGGAACACGAGAGTATTTCTTATACCCTTTTCACTTGTCACCGTGATGTTGAAGAAAAACAAATGGGTTTAACTGCTCACATTCCTGGAGTTTAAACTGGATCAAATGGGATCAGAAACGTAAAACAAAGTTTATAATTGTGTGTCAAAATTATGAAGGTGTTTTAATTACAAATACAACTTGGTATCTGTTCTACCAAAATTTGACAATACCAATACGAATAAACTCACATGCATTGTATAAACAAATAAATGCATTGTATAAACCCTTATTCCTGAAGAGGTACGCAGAGCGTTAAATATCTCACTAAAAGTATGCTAGGATGTCAGCTCATTCCACCGCCTCGGAAATTTGACTCATTTTATAGGACACAAAAAGTAGCCAGTGTTTTGTTTTCATCCGAAAGAAAATAATGCTTTTCCCACGAGAAATTTGTTCTAACAGCAAGCCAAATTGCGAAACGGAAATCTATTTTTTTATTTTATGTTAAATATTTCTGTGTGACTTCTTATATTTCTTTTAACAAATATTATATTTTGTTTATTTAGGAAATGTCAAAAGTATTGAAATTTCAAGTGTTCAAGTTCATTTTAATAGACTGCTAGCTATGGCCGTACATAACTAATATTGTAAAGAATACTTTCAAATGTTTGTGTTAAATCTGGCTGCTAAAATTTAAATTCATTATAATCAAGTTCCTATAACAGAACTAAGGTTTATAACAGGGCTGGACTGTGTCAATTTGTTTATTATAATTATTTAAGTTCATCACTTTACCAATTTATAAAATATTTGGCAACATGTAAACTCCTCCGCTCGTCAAGTGCGACTTTCGACTGCGGTTCGCTGCACGCTGCGCCCGCGCCGACAACATGACAGGGGGCGCAACGTCAAGGTGAATACCTCTATCAAACCCACAAGTGAGTTGCCGAATATTTTATAAATATGAATAATACTTGTTTATCGTTCACTTTACCAATGTCTTTGTATCTTGTCAAACTTCTTTAATCTTTGTCTGTTAAAACTATTACTTTACTCAACATTGTAAGTATTTGACGCTGTCAATAGGTACTCTTAGCAAGTACCTACCACAAAGTAAAACTACTGTTAAAATTGCGACACGCTAAACCATTTTCCGTGCGCGGTCCCCTACACTCACTTAATATTTCAAAGAATTTTAATGAAAGGAGCAGAATGTAGAGCGACATTATTTTTAATATTGCCAGGGAAAAAATACGATGAAATTAAAAAAGATTTGCTGGCAATATGTTAAGTTCTTGTAAAATTGTATCTTCGTTATTAATTTGAATAGGATTTAAAACGAGTATAGGATATTCAGTCTTTTATTACCTTTTTCCCTTCGGTGTCTGCCACGGCTAAATGAATATTACGCGAAACCTAAAGAGTATTTATTCCATGTGTTATTTCGAGTAATCTATCCGTGGTAGATAATCTTACCTACTTTGTTTTATCCAAACCTATGTGTGTGCCTAGAAGTTACACATAAAAAAATATTCTCGTTCAAATTAAAATGTCATTTTTACCATCTCTAATTATTTAGTGTTACAACTGTCTTCCATGCTGGACTGGGAGTGAGAGAAAGACATAGAATGTGCCAGCAGCATTTCCTCCCGGGCATGATGTAAAAACCAGATAAGGGATCCGAATATTTCTATATATTTCAATTTAGGCGATGGGCTGACAACCTGTCACTGTAGCAATATACCTACAAATCTGTCTTAAATAACTCTCAAAACTTTGTCAGATGTGGCGGAACAACCTTTGTTTAGGTCGTTTGAGCTCTGCTTACCCCATCAGGGATAAAGGCGTGACTATACGTTTGTATCTACGTATTGTGTCCTGCTCATAACAAAACGTCGAAGTGTGCTTAAAATCCATTTCTAGATATTAACTAGTAACCCAGTGCTTATGTTAACTAGTCTCTAGTTAGTCGGAATATTCTCAGTAACATGCGATAACCACATTAGGTATGGCATTAGGTCTAGATGTTTCACGTTATGATTACACCTGAATATATGTTAGTGAAGCGGCAAACAAGGCATGAAGGCTTGAATTTTCATTTTATATGAGTTTACTTGGAAATCAATTTATGAAACGAATGCCGTTTAGCGTTAAACTTTCATGTAGGTATTTGTATTGTGTTGTTTTTCTAGCACTCGAGATATTTTTTCTTAGGTCTTACGGTGCAACCTGTTTTGATGACCTGTTTTTAAGTAAATGAAGTGAATCACTGTCAAAATGTATGTTACAGTGTCCACGAACCATAAGGTTGTCGTATTCCTGATTGCCACTGGTTGTATTTGGTTTGTACACTTATAATATTTTCAGCTGATTTGTAATAGTGACGTCAAATCCGAATCAAATCACAAAAAAACTGAATTTAAGTCTTTCTACTATTAGAATTATTGCTGCAACGACTCATAGAAATTATATGAAAAAAAATATACATTTTATGTATAAATTGTCAGCAATCATCATTAAATCGTGGATCGATCTACCTGGAAATCAAAGCAGATATATTCGACAGTATATCCATGGAGGTGAGAGAGCTCGATGGTGTAGTGGATAGGGCCGCTGCCTCCTGAGCGGGAAGGTCGTGGTTCGAATCAAACCACGTACTAATGTGTTTTTCGGTTTTCGAATTTCATATGTACGTTTATTCGATGCTTTTTCCGTGCTTCGGAAGGCACGTTAAGCCGTTGGTCCCGGTTAATATCGTTTAATACCAAAGATATTAGTCGTTAAGCCATATAAGAGGCCAGTACTAAGCATTGGCGGCTTGAAAACTTTGACCTAATCTAGGATTGGGTCTGATTTCCCTTCTGGGTTGCGGAAGTCAGATGGCAGTCGCTCTGTGTAAAACCAGTACCCTCGTTCAATCCCCTAGATTAGGAAGCCTACCCCGTGAGATACGGGATAAGGTTAATATGATGACGGTCATCAATGCGGAATTTAATTACAAAGTCATTAACGTTTGATCAGATATTCATGTCAAATTCTAATGACAATCAGCTGGCTTTGTCTCGCTTTAATTGCCCTACTTACAGCCAATTTGCAGGTTTATTAGTTACAATTAATGTATGGCTACTTGTTTCCATTAACAACATAATATATTACTTAGGTATAATATAATATTTTGGCATGGTTTGTCTAAATGTGTTAAGGTTATACATTACCGATTGGATTCATTAGTTTTTATCTATAAGAAAGATAATACAAAAATCATCTAGAAATTGTGAATAGGTGCTCTTCTGAAAGAGCAGCCAGAATTAAATTAATTCTTTACTATCTGTCTTTAAAATGCCTTTATGTTCAATCTAGACTTATCTTTTATAAGTAAATTGAGTTTTGAATTTGCTGAAAAATAATTGAATGCAGAGAATCTTATATTGAATATTTTGTAATAAATAACTTAAAACTTTTTCAATTTCATCCATGTTTCTCAAACTCCATTTAAATCTGGATGAAATGAGACTTGGATATCTTTAATCAGTTTAATACAGGGTTTACCTAATTCCATTTTTATTGCAGTTTAAGAACATTTAGTTAAATAAAATAGAGTTCGCTTTATTGTAAATTCTATTTCGATCATCAGCAGTTACGACTAGAGACAAGAGTTAGCACATGATTGCAAACACAAAGTTTGGAGTGTTTTGAAGCCCCAGGAAGATTTTAGACGATGTTACTCTCTGAGCCAGCAATACACAGATAATAAATAATATCTAGATATACCGCATAAGTACTGTAAACAGAACCGGAATGATTCAGTGCGATGGAGGTTTAATCGCGCTCCGCGACGAGGAACAATGTCCAGTTTTGCATATTCATCGGGGATAATTCAATTTTCATTGGCGGGTCCACTCGCTACGTTGATTTTGCTTCATTTGTCAAGTTGTATGAATAAATCTCGATTATGTACGTTTGTTTCATTTCTGTATCCGTCCGTAGAGTGATGCTTTCAAAATTTATCAGGAAATAATTTTCATCTATTTTTACGGTACTATGCAACGCTTCTATTTGTATCTAGGGGGGTAATAGTTGTTCCCGTAGCTAAGGCTACGATCACTTACCATACTGTAAGCGTTGGGCGTTTTTCCACTAGACGGCACGGTGACGGTGCGGTCACAATGCCGCGGCTCTATATTTTTCTACTAAACGGCACGGCAACGACACGTCGACGTCCCGATAACGTCCACCTAGTTCCAACCTGCGTATCTTCGTACGAATACAAAACACGTGCAGTTTGGCAGCCCGGCGGTGGTACCGGTGGGAATCAATGCCATGCCGTTGTCGTACCGGCAAGTGGAAAAGCATTTCATATAATTTCATTGATTGATTAATTGCCTCCGTGGTCTAGTGGTTAGAGCAATGGGCGTAAGCAAGATCGTAAGATCCGGATTGATATTTGTCGATTTATCACTTTGTGAGGTTTTTCCCAGTTTGGTTAGGACATTGCAGGCTGAATCACCTGATTGTCCGAAAAGAAAAAAGATTCCGTGCTTTCGAGGGTACATTACGCCGTCAGTCCCGGTCTCTGTCTTTAATAGTGGTCGTTACTCTAGCTATGTCAGAGGCCTATTGACTCTGACACCAGGGCTCATCGGGTCATTCGACTCAAGAATCCACTCGCTAAGAAGAAGAAGATTGATTTTCATAGATTATCTTTTCCACGGTACCGTTGACAGTGCCGTGCCGTCGCTGTTGCCGTCGCCGTGCCGTCTAGTCGAAAAACGCCTATTACCTCTGTATAACCTGTATTTATGTTTATGTTTCCTTCTTCTTCTTTCGAGTGGGTATCGAGTCTATCGACCCGATGAACCCTGGTGTCAGAGTTTTTAAACCTCTGTTTCCTAATAGGTATAGTTAGTAGGTATACGGGGTGTAAGTGACAGCGTCCCAGATACTGATAGAGGTTGCTCAGTCAACGACACTGAATAACTTTCACCAGAAAATTCTTTCAGAAAGTGAATAGAAAAAATATCCAACTTGATTAGAAAATTTGTACGGTAAAGCCAAAAAAGTATTTTTTACTTTTTGAGAGAATTTCCTGATAAAAGTTGTTCAGTGTTGTTGACTGATCAAAGTTTGTAGGATGCTGTCCATTACACTCGGTTTAGTTTTTATTTAGTTTTAAGTATCGATCACCAGTGGAAAGACACATCATTCTCGTTCGTTGAAAAAAAGGTAATTTTTAATATACCCCACCAACAATTAAAATATGCTTCGACTTTACTCGCAATTATTGTATGAAATATTCAGTTATTTTTTAAATATGCTACAGCGACACTAGTAAACACGAAGGTTATTTAAATAAAAACGGGATTTATTTCTCATGTTTCGAGCATCTTTAAAAAAAGTTTTACAATATCATACATTGCTTATTTTAATGATTTTTTAGCACTCACAAAGCTAAAAAGAAACCTCAAAAATATGTAAAAATAAAGTCAGACGATATCATTATTGATTTGAATTCCAATCTGAATTTGGACTGGTCAAGCTCTACGTAGTTCTTAAAGTACATGACTAGATGTCGCTAACGTCGCTATGATGTATACATAACAAAGACTAAGATTGATTCGTCAATTCCTCTACCGTTTCTAAAGCAGTCGGTAGAGTAATGGACCGGCATTCTAGAGACGCGTGTTCGAGTCCTGCCAGAAACGAATTTATTATTTTCTTTCATTAATTTATATCATACATTGCTGTTTATTGATAAATGATTATGCGATGAGAGAGAAAAGTACTTACTTACTTTGCTATCTCATACATACATACATATAATCACGCCTTTATCCATAATGGGTAGGCAGAGCGTAAACGACCTAAACATAGGTAGTTCGCCACATTTGACAAAGTTTTGAGGGTTATTTAAGATAGATATGTAGGACGTAAGTATATTGCTGTAGTGACAGGTTGTCAGCCCATCGCCTAAATTGCAATATACAGAAACCCTCGGATCCCTTTGCTGGTTTCTACAGCATGCCCGGGCATGCTGTAGAAACGGGCAGCTGGCCCATTCTATGTTTTTCTCTCGCTCCCAGTCCAGCATGGAAGATATTATATTCCCTATCACAGCGACCCTAAATAGTGGAGCTTGGCATAAAAGTGCGCCTTTATTCCCTATTCTGAGCCAAATCTAAACGTCGCAGAATTCCAGCTCTTTCAGGTCTTTGGCGACTTCATCGTTCCAGCGATACTTTAATTGCTCCGCAGGACGCCTCATAGGTGGAAAAAAGTGTTAGACCAGTGGATTTTCATGTAGAATGACTGCATGTATCACTGATACTGATAGCGGTAATAATTCATGTAGTTGTGGTCTCATTAATAAAACATGGTGCAATGATTTCGGGATAATTTTATCGTTGATAATTACGTTTAGTTGAGCGTGAAATTCTACCTGTGATTATTTTAGAGCGTTGCATTTAATTTATGAAATGTTAAGTTATTAATAATAATTAGTAATCTATAAACATGCATTCATATAGTCATCGCATTATAATCAGCTTATATCAAAATAATGGAAGCGAAGTATTATGCTCTAAAACTATTTATAGTAAATATCAATAAGAAAAAAAATATTAATGCCAAAATAACATGTGTGTATCTGTTTGATACAATATCACACCGAAACAGTTGAACAAATTTTGATAAAGCTTGGCAGGAAAATAGATTTTTATAAGGTAACTTTTACCGCGGAAAAATACTCCGCTACTAAAACTTGTCATTATAAAAACATTAATTGGGCATGTTAATTATTTATGTTTCATTTCCTCATTGAATCTATTTATTGTCGTAAAAAAATTGACCACCTACCCTTTATTATTTTTACCTTATTCAGGTTACTTAAATAATAACCGGAATCGGGCTACTAAAAAGACCGGGGAATATTCGGAATACATTTGCTTTCATTTAAATAGAAAGTTCAAGAGGTTGATTACGAATTCATAATACATTAGTATTAAATAGCCTGGCATCCGTATCGTACCATATAAAATACATATTTACGAACCAAACTGGTAGTCAGACTAGAAGAATGCATATCCAGACGTCATAATTATTTGGGGTCCATAACTTAACATAAGCTTACGTCATATTACAAGGACATAGGTAAGCTACCTATAATAAGAAATTTTAAGAAGTATGAAGTATTTTTTGTAAGAAGCTAGCGTTTCAATCCTGTTTAAATGTTTTACTTAGAAACGATAATATTGCCGAGGGGGTAACAATAAGTCTATATTAGACTTATTAATATTTTTAAGTTCTATAATTATAACCTCAGTCCAATTATCAGCATTTATTTTGTCACAACAATTTCATATCTGCATTTCAGACTCGCGACATGTAAAATCAACCCACACTTTTGTACGGCGAGATAGCGCGTGAGAATTTAAAATTAAATTCTCCATAAATAGGTGGAAAAATGAATAAAATAAAAACCCGCGGCAGTCGGACGGTTGGACAGCCCGATAAGCGGAGCCGCTTGCATATTAATGCTAGTGGCCAGCATGAATTCGAGACATATTGACAGTATCACCAAGCGGCGACCGTTTCAAATTTGGAATCATTGGAAGAACAATATTGTTCCTATTTCAAATTAAGAATATATATTATTTACTTCTCATGCTCAGAAAGCGCCTTTTTGTGCAGGGTGTAGGCTGCACCTCTTCTCAGACAAAGAAAATTAGACCATACTGCCAAACATACTCAATAAATAGTTCATAGATAGAATTTGTTATTTTATAATATTTACTTTATATTATTTGCCTTTTGTGTTTTATATAACATAAATGGAGATATTAAAATTACATTCAAGTACGATAGTTTTTTTAAAATTTATGATTACAAAATTAATTTAATAGTAGGCTGTATAGGTCCCAGCCCAAGCTTAATATTTAATGTCGAAAGATTTAAAAAGTTAAATGGCGGGAATTAATTGTTCAGTTTATTTCGTGAATTTCCTCAATTTTCCTCGCAATTGAAGTGAAAAGCAGATTTTATAAATCGTTTACAAAACATTTTTGTCCTCGAGTAATATCTGCTAAAAGTCTCTGCCAAAAATCACTTTGTTTGTGCACTTGTTGTAAAATCTACTATTTAATTCGTTTAGGAAATTATAAATATTGGTAGTTCTGGCAGCTTGATATAAAGACTGGCTGGAAAATAGTACCGCTTCGTAGTGGAAGGAATGAGATGTATTGAGAGCATTCATACGTCATCGATGTTTGTATTATTATCGGTTGGAGAATAATATGTAGAGTTCTAATTTTAAAAGTTAAATTTAATGGAAAACAAACCCTAGTTACAGCTAAACAAGCCAATCAACGACGACACCATTTGAGTAATATTAATGCTCGTTGCCATTGCGAACGTAACTTATTCGCTAAACTGAAAGCCTTTTAAATTTGGAATCCCTACAGTTAGGATTACAATTTACAATACAATACAAAATTCTTTATTGCACAAAGAATCACATACAACAGAAATAAAAAGGAACAAACGTGACAGTACAATGTAATGTGATGTGATTATTTTAGAGCGTTGCATTTAATTTATGTAATGTTAAGTTATTAATAATAATTAGTAATCTATAAACATTTATGTTTCATTTCCTCATTGAATCTATTTATTGTCGTAAAGAAATGGACCCCCTACCCTTCATTATTTTTACCTTATTCAGGTTACTTAAATAATAACCGGAATCGGGCTACTAAAAAGACCGGGGAATATTCGGAATACATTTGCTTTCATTTAAATAGAAAGTTCAAGAGGTTGATTACGAATTCATAATACATTAGTATTAAATAGCCTGGCATCCGTATCGTACCATATAAAATACATATTTACGAACCAAACTGGTAGTCAGACTAGAAGAATGCATATCCAGACGTCATAATTATTTGGGGTCCGTAACTTAACATAAGCTTACGTCATATTACAAGGGCATAGGTAAGCTACCTATAATAAGAAATTTTAAGAAGTATGAAGTATTTTTTATAAGAAGCTAGCGTTTCAATCCTGTTTAAATGTTTTACTTAGAAACGATAATATTGCGGAGGGGGTAACAATAAGTCTATATGCATCTTGAGCATTCCATCTATCATCCTACCAAATGTTATCAAAATCCGTTCAACGCTTAGGATTGAAAAAGTGGCAGCCGTACACAAAAACCAAATGCGTATATTGTAACGTAAGAAATCGCATATACTGTAGTCTAATACGAGGTGTAACAGACAGCGTCCCGCAAACTTTTTATGGATGCTCTGTAAACAAAATTGAACATCAGCAGGATTTTTTTCCGGAAGTGAAAGAAATAATTTGATCCCATACAAATTGTCTGATCGAGGAGGTCATTTTGTTTGGAAAGGTCAAATTTATTTTTCATCTCCTGAAAGAAGATTCTGGTGAAAGTTGTTCAGTTTCGTTGACTGTGCAACCCCTGTCAGTTTGCGGGACGCTGTCCCTTACACCCGGTATGTACGTTCTTGCCGTCTTATTCTAAATGTATACGTAATGTAATACCACCTCCTCCTTAGGACCACGGGACCTTTGTTGTATGACAAATGGTTCGCATAAGTTGGAATGATGCGGGTCGCGTTTGTGGCGTACAAAGTGGCCCGTCTGTGTCACTGAAATTAGGTAAATAATTAATCTCCTGTATACATAGAGTATACGGATCTAGATTTGTGTAGATACCGTAAGTGAAACTTGCCCGTAAAGAAACACCGATTATCGAAGTTTTGAGCTCCGTTAAAGCCAGCTAGCTGTACTTTGCTCTCGATCGTTGTTGCTTTAAAACGTGTGGCATATTTTTTTTTATGTCCCATAGTAATGACAATACGCTAGTTTCCTACTAGTCAAATCAGTTTGTTTTATTGTTTTTTTTCCTTACCTATTATATTATTATAATAATAAATAATAATAAAAGATCGTCCTCCTCTCTCCATTTTCAATTTGCTGTGCCCGACAGGGTCCATAATGTTTGAACATTATGTGATTACACCAACTACGTAAACAACTACATAAACTAAAATTGTGGCATGCAAATAAATTATTGATTGATTGATTGCCAGTCAGTAGAAAAATGTAAAATGTGGATGACAGAATGAAGGGATTTCCTTTTACAGTGCGGAAAACGGTACTCATTTGCTTAAAGTTTGAAGATATTGCGTGATCTAGTCAAGTCTTAATCTGTGGTAGAGCAACATACAAGAGTTACAAGTATCACACGGGATGAATAAAAACGAGCGACATTTTGATTTTTTTTAATAAGTTCTACCACAATAATAATAATTATAAATACACGTAAAGACACAGTAAATCACACATATTTTCCAAACGGCTACTTACCCCGTTTCAGACATTTCAGATTGGATCATTTGTTGCTTGCTTTGCATGCATCTATTTTGTTTGTTTGATCTTGAAACTACGTGGCACAGGGAGTGCACTCCATACATGCCGCCGATTTTCGTACTACATGCGCAGTATAACGTGTTCGTACAGGTTTGAAGTGGGTTTGTGTGTGTGCTGCCGCCTAGTCGAAACGGCTCGCGGACTCGTTGGCGCGGGGGAGAAGAGGTGAGGTAACATTTCAAATCGGGTGTGGGAGTGCCTCTTCTTTAGTGTTAGCTATTATTATATTTTCACGTGATCACGACAGAATATGGAACGAGGTCATCTAGAATCTATTTCAAATTCGCGATCTTTGTGAGATTATTTAACCAAACACTCGAGTAGTTTTTAATTTTAATAACGGCTAACCAACTAGCATGTCGGCCATTCGTATCCGCCTTCTACTACGCTTTTGGGCAACTCGTATGTAGCTCTCGCTAATGAAAATTTAATGTGACGGCAAGTTTTAACAAGTTAATGACGTGTTATGTGGTGGGTCTCGTGACTTGGAGCCACGACTTTATGTCGCGACTTTACGTGATGTTGTTTCTTTGAAAGCGCTCGTTAATTCTGATTTGCGGGGTAATTAGTTGGTTGCAACTATGTCGCTTTTAGTCCAACTAAATTAGCAAAATAAAGGTAGGCTCATAATTCTGTGATACTTTTCACTTTAATTTTATTTAAACGTTTTTAGACTTATTAATATTTTTAAGTTCTATAATTAAACCTCAGTCCAATTATCAGCATTTATTTTGTCACAACAATTTCATATCTGCATTTCAGACACGCGACATGTAAAATCAACCCCCACTTTTGTACGGCGAGATAGCGCGTGAGAATTTAAAATTAAACTCTTCATAAATAGGTGGAAAAATGAATACAATAAAAACCCGCGGCAGTCGGACGGTTGGACAGCCCGATAAGCAGAGCCGCTTGCATATTAATGCTAGTGGCCAGCATAAATTCGAGACATATTGACAGTATCACCAAGCGGCGACCGTTTCAAATTTGGAATCATTGGAAGAACAATATTTTTCCTATTTCAAATTAAGAATATATATTTTTACTTCTCATGCTCAGAAAGCGCCTTTTTGTGCAGGGTGTAGGCTGCGCCTCTTCTCAGACAAAGAAAATTAGACCATACTGCCAAACATACTCAATAAATAGTTCATAGATAGAATTTGTTATTTTATAATATTTACTTTATATTATTTGCCTTTTGTGTTTTATATAACATAAATAGAGATATTAAAATTACATTCAAGTACGATAGTTTTTTATAATTTATTATTACAAAATTAATTTAATAGTAGGCTGTATAGGTCCCAGCCCAAGCTTAATATTTCATGTCGAAAGATTGAAAAAGTTAAAGGGCGGGAATTAATTGTTTAGTTTATTTAGTGAATTTCCTCAATTTTTCTCGCAATTGAAGTGAAAAGCAGAATTTATAAATCGTTCAAAAAAACATTTTTGTCCTCGAGTAATATCTGCTAAAAGTCTCGGCCAAAAATCACTTTTTTTGTGCACTTGTTGTAAAATCTACTATTTAATTCGTTTAGGCACTTTATAAATATTGGTAGAACTGGCAGCTTGATATAAAGACTGGCTGGAAAATAGTACCGCTTCGTAGTGGAAGGAATGAGATGTATGGAGACCATTCATACGTCATCGATGTTTGTATTATTATCGGATGGAGAATAATATGTAGTGTTCTAATTTTAAAAGTTAAATTTAATGGGAAACTGGGGTTTGCAGTTACAGCTAAATAAGCCAATCAACGACACCATTTACATACATACATACATAAAATCACGCCTTTATCCCTTACGGGGTAGGCCGAGCGATAAACGCCTCGTAAAAGGCGCTTTCGCCACGTCTGACAAAAATTGAGGGCAATTTTTGATTGAAAAGTGTATTGCTATCGTGACAGGTTGTCAGCCCATCGCCTAAATTACAATACACTGTAACCCTCGAGTCCCTTTTGCTGACTTCTACAGCATGCCCGGGAGGAAGGGCAGCTGGAACATGCTATGTTTTTCTATCTCTCCCAGTCCAGCATGGAAGGAACGACACCATTTGAGTAATATTAATGCTCGTTGCCATTACGAACGTTACTTATTCGCTAAACTGAAAGCCTTTTAAATTTGAAATCCCTACAGCTATGATTACAATTTACAATACAATACAAAATTCTTTATTGCACAAAGAATCACATACAACAGAAATAAAAAGGAACAAACGTGACAGTACAATGTAGGCGGCCTTATTAGTAAAGCAGCAATTTCTACTAATTCACGTTTTTTTATCTGCAAAATATACCTATATATTTAGGAATAAAATAAAAGCACTGGCCAGTTAGACGGTTGGGCCGGCTGATAAGCAGAGCCGTTTGCATATTAATGCTAGCGGCCAGTACGAGTATGAGACGTATCGACAGCATCGATAGCCGGCGGCTATCTGCGCTAATTCTCGTCGGACCTATTTGCAACTTAAATTTGGAATTGTGGAGGCTTAGCATGACGTGTCTGGTACGTACGTTATCGGACAAGGAAGGGTGGCAGTAGTTATGTGTGATACGGTATTTGTATACAACGTGTAACAGAAAGGGAATATGCACCGGAAAGGATATGAACCAGCCCATGGAACTGAACAACTTTCCTAAAGGAACATAGGTTAAAATTGGAAAAACAAAGTTTGACCTTCCGTACAAAATGCATCAGATAATAGCGTGTATATTATGAGGAGTCAAACTGTTTCTTTTTGTTTTCCTTTGGGAAAGTTGTTTAGTTTCATGGGCTGGTTCATATCCTTTCGGATGCATATACCTTTTCTGTTACACATTGTATAAGATTCGTCAAAAAATGCTTACTTTGGTTTTCCAAATCTCAATTTGTTTGCTTTTATCCCATTGATATTATAAAATGGGAAAACTTTGATGGTTGTTACGTGTAGGTTAGGTTATGTTATCTTCTTATCTAATATTATTAAGCCTACATCATCCCATTATGTTATGTCATAGGATATTTATTGAAATCGCGGGAAAATACATTATCCAAATGGGAAAACTAGTCAATCTATCTCACCGGAGTCTGGCGCCAAACAGCATGCTGTGTTCCGTTGATGCGTGAGATTGCCAGTGCCATAACAAGCATCTTCTGGGTGAGCTCGCTCCATCGTCGATTCTGTCACAGTCATCCCTGAACTAGTGTCTAGAGTCAAGAGCAACCACATATATATATTTTTTATTATAAAAATGACTACTTCCATGCTGGTTTGGGAGCGAGAGAAAAACATAGAATGTGCCAGCTGCATTTCCTTCCGGGCATGCTGTAAGATCCAGCTAAGGGATCCAAGGGTTTCAGTATATTGTAATTTAGGCGATGGGCTGACAACCTGTCACTACAGCAATATACCTAGAATTCTATCTTAAATAACCCTCAAAACTATGTCAGACGTGGCGGAACGACCTTTGCTTAGGTCGTTCACGCTCTGCATACCCCATTAGGGATAAAGGCGTGATTATATGTATGTATGTATGTAAAAATGACAAACGATATTCGATATTATCGTATTTTGTATTAAAATAATGTTACAGGTAAGCGTTCCTAAAGCAAACTATAATGATGGGAAAAAGCACTTGTGAATTCATAAATAAAAGACTAGCGTATGTTTTTTTCTTTTCATAGTATTGTCGCGATTATACGGTGAAACATCATAAAACTTGACAATTAGCTTTTTATTTAGCTCTTATTTACATTAGCATAAAAGCTAGATTTGCGCTAGTCTAACCTCAAGAGCTCTAGACTGTGAAACTTTATTCTAGAAAAGTGTGCGTTACTTAATAATAGGAAAAAGTCGGAAAGCTAGAGGTTAACTGACGGGCTAATAATAGGGTTTAATCTTTGTACGACTCTTTGACTAGTATTTTCCGACAATACTTTGTATGCCTTCTACTTAGAATATAGATAAATACCTACATGAGGTTAGGATTTCTATATTTAAATTAAAGTACTCGTAGATTGAACCTTTGTAGAAGTTCATACGGGGTGTAAGGGACAGCGTCTCGCAAACCGATAGGTGTAAAGCTCGGTCAACGACTCTGAACAACTTTCAGCAGAACTTTTTTCAGGAAATAAAAAAAACATACAAATTGTCTGATCGAGGTGGCCATTTTGTATGGGAAGGTAATTATTTTTCCATTTCCTGAAACAATTTCCTTGTGAAAGTTGTTTAGTTTCGTTGGCTGAGCAACCCCTATCAGTTTGCGGGACGCTGTCCATTACACCCGGTATCAAGATAAATACTAAAAGGCTTAAAATCTTTCCTAAAAAGAAGCATTTTGTAAGCTCGTACAGCCGTTCATCCATCATTTATATTTTGTCACGACACGACCACCGGTAAAATCAGATGATCGATATGATATGAAAGAGAAATGATTAATATCTGAAGTGCATGAAAGTTTTTTGATATTTGGGAAACAATGATAAGATAAACATTACCAGAACAGATAGGAGTTGTTCAGTCAACAAAACTGGACAACTATTACCAGGAATTTATTTCGGAAGACGAAAAAATATAATTAACTTTCATACAATATGATCGCCTCAATCAGAAAATTTGTATGGAATAGACAACTTCTTTTTTAATTTCCTGAAAGAATTTCGTGCTGATAGTTGTTCAGTTTCGTTGACTGACCGACCCCTATCGGTTTGAGCTATCCCTTATACTTGGTATGGATGCTATGCGCAATTTTGAGTTAGAAGTATTCAAAAGATTTTTGTACAGTTTTACCGTGAACGCGAGTTTGTTAAGGACCAAGTCACACACAAAGCGATATCAAACATATATTTGGATAAAGTGTAAGAAAAGAACAGTAAAACGTTCTAGCACCTAGCAATCAAAACTTAAACTTAAGAACGCTGCTCTTGTCGTTGAAGTATGAAGTCAGTCTTCTCTGTTGTTTTTCATCTTCATAATACTCTTTAGGGATTTTTTGTGTGGTGGTTTTCCTCTTGCCTTCAAAAAAGCAACTACCTTTATACCCCTTTTGCCGCTTCAACGCGAACGGCGTAGCTTTTCCACTCGAATCAAAAGAATTTTCGCTTGATGAACGCAGAAGCGAATGTCTCTTGGTTTTGATAATTTTACATACCGGCCGAATATTATGAGGGTTTGTTTATAATAATACATACAGTGAAAATATTCTGTGGTATGATATGAAGTTTCCGTTCACTCCAAGTTCGCTTGTATAAAGACGTTTACAGTATCTGCTGCTGCTGGACTGAGAGCGAGAGTAAAATATAGAATGTGCCAGCTGCATGTCCCGGGCATGCTGTAAAAACCAGCTAAAGGATCTGAGGGTTTTGTATATTGCAATTTAGGCGCTGGGCTGACAACCTGTCACTACGGCATCATACCTACAAATCTGTCTTAAATAACCCTCGAAACTTTGACAGACGTGGCGGGATGACCTTTGTTTAGGTCGTTCACGCTCTGCCTACCCCATTAGGGATAAAGGCGTGATTATATGTGTCTATGTTGTTTATAATAGTACAACATACAGTGAAAATATTCTGTGGTATGATATGAAGTTTCCGTTCACTCCAAGTTCGCTTGTATAAAGACGTTTACAGTATCTGCTGCTGCTGGACTGAGAGCGAGAGTAAAACATAGAATGTGCCAGCTGCATGTCCCGGGCATGCTGTAAAAACCAGCTAAAGGATCTGAGGGTTTCTGTATATGATATTGCAATTTAGGCGATGGGCTAACAACCTGTCACTATGGCAACATAGCTACAAATCTATCTTAAATAACCCTCGAAACTTTGTCAGACGTGGCGGAATGACCTTTGTTTAGGTCGTTCACGATCTGCCTACCCCATTAGGGATAAATGCGTGATTATATGTGTCTATGTTGTTTATATTAGTACAACATACAGTGAAAATATTCTGTGGTTCATACCACATACTTCATATAATTATGAAGTTTTCGTTTGCTCCTAGTTCCCTTGTATAAAGACGTTTACTATATCTTACTTGACTGTGATTGTAAACGCAATCATGGCGTGTGAACTCAAACTAGTATGTACTGATGTACTTGTGTTCACCCAGGGTATGTGTGCAACAACGGCACTGGGTAAATTACTCAGTAAATAGCTTTAGCATCACAGACCTCGTGATGGAGTCGACCACGCAACGGTCCTAAAACTATGTAGAAGCAAGCGTGTAACTCGCTTTACTACTGTTTAACTGTAAAGATGTATCTATTAGTGGTATTTTTACGACTATGTGATATTACATCAAACCATATTTTATTTCTATTTATACGTGAGATTTCATTTCACGCCCGTATTTTTAGATCGAATATTCTTGCAGAAGTAACTGTTTATCAATTAAGTTGTACATACATATAGTCATGCCTTTATCTCTAATGGGGTAGACAGAGCGTAAACGACCTAAACAAAGGTCGTTCCGCCACGTTTGACAAAGTTTTGAGGATTTTTTAATATAGATTTGTAGGTATATTTGTAGGTAATTAAGTTGTATACTGTATTTTATAAATAAACAACATTAAAATAAATACCAAGCAATCCGCTGACTGACTGGCCGTCAGTTCCGATTATCGGAGTTGACACGTAATGCAGGACGACTTGAGGAATCTACTCCAATCAAGGACTGCGCTGAGTATCAAGCCAAGATCTTGTAATAACTTAAGCTTTGCACGTCGACTTCCGGGTTTAATTTCTTGTGAAATGCGTACACGTTGTTTATGTTGATATCTTCATACAATCATACATACATACTTACTTATAATAACGCCTTTATCTCTAATGTGGTAGGCCGAGCGTTAACGACCTAAACAAAGGTGATTGCGCCACGTCGGACGAGTATTGAGGGTTATATTAGATGGATCTGTGTGTTGCTGTAGTGACAGGTTGTCAACCCATCGCCTAAATTACAATACACTGAGCCCCGAAATCCCGTGGCTGAGTTTAATAGCAAAGTCGGGAGGAGATGCAGCTGGCACATTCGTTGTTTTCTTATGGCTCCCAGTCTAGCATGGAAGATATAATGTTTATGTCTGGTATGTGATATTGTCAGCTCACCGCGATCTTTTTCTTCTTCTTCGAGTGAATAAATCCAAATGTATAATATAATATAATTATAATAAATAACTTAAATCGTCCTTTGCCAGTATTTAGCAACGGCTATTGCGTTATCAGTTCAACTCCTCCCTACTGCATGTGACGGGCAACTGACGGCAAGAGAGCAAATGAGGCATCGATTGGGATGGGGCTCCTAACCGCGAAAACGCACACGCAATATATAATATCCGCCTTTATCCCACGAGGAGCAGGCAGAGCATTAACAGTCGAATAAAAATTGCACCAAACGAGACTTATTTCAGACATAAAAACTTTATAAACGGAAATACAAACGTGAACTAACGCATGACATAGCGACGACCTAATAAAAAAAACCCTTTACCCAGTATTGTTCACATTATTTTTATGTTCTTGAAAAAGTAAAAACTTGAATGTAACTCATTATTGAATACAATTTCAGAACGTGACTCTTTTGAATTCCTCGTTGTCCCAATTAAAGCCCATCCGCTTGAACAAAACGTTGTGAAAAATGCACAAAAGAGCAACGCTTGTTCAATGTTCAACGAAGAAAATAAAATTATACGGTTCTCTAGGCTCACACTAACGAAATTACATTTTAAATACATATTTCCTACGTATAATTACGCTTATACGCCTTACGGAGCAGGTCGAGCATCAGCGGAGCCTCTTAAAGATAACATTATGTTATTTGCCAAGTTTGACTTTTGAGAGTCTTTCAGATAGTTAGGACTGTGTATTGCCGATATTGACGAGTTGTCAGCTTAACGCTTAAAATGAAAACTGTAGCCTTTGGTCCCTCTATTTTCATTTCTACCGTATGTGCAGGCAGAAAAGCAGCAAGAAATTTCCCTTTTTCTTATAAAAGAACTAAACTCGTTCAAAAAAATAATAATAATTTTTACTGCTCTCGCGGCTCACACTGAAGACATACAATTTTACATACATAAATAAATCTGTTAGGGGGTAGGCAGAGCGTCATCGGCCTTAAAAAACATCGATCGATTATGTTTCAGATAGGACTGTAAATTAATGTAAAAAAATACAAAGAACATAAAAATAAAAATACAAACAGGAACATAACAATAAAAACAATAAAATATTACGATACAACATTTTAATTTAAATCGATGAGTCAGCCCCTCATCCTACCTGGTGGAAATGTGCTCATAACGCTGGCTGCATTTCTACGTTGGATGGATATGTTTGTAAATTGCTTCAAAATCCCATCGCCTAAATTTAAATATACTAAAACTCTCTTATTGTATTTATAGTCGACTTACTAGATAGAACCATATGGTTAAAAAAAGCGATTTGAAAATGTGCAAAAGAGTTCAACAAAGAAAATAAAACTATACAGTTCTCGCGGCTCACACTGGAGAAATTACATTTGCCAGGCGCATAATCGGGTAACACTGGGCGCTTTAATTTTTTATACTGGCAGCATTAATTCAAATTACAGCTTTAAAATGTGGCAGAAACTTGGTTAAGAAATTAATACTGCATAATAGCTCTGTGTAAAATATTACGTTAACACAAAATCCAGTGCCATAACAGTCATCTTTTGGGTGCGCTCGCTCCATCGTCGACTCTGTCACGGTCATCTCTGACCTAGTGTCTAGTGTCAAGAGCCAACCCATTTCTAATAAAAATAATGCTTTTAAAATACTATGCTGTTTAGCGAAACTTTGTCGTTCAGTACGCTACTATGGATTGCAATCAGAAAGACTCACAGATTATTTAAAAAATGATCGCTTTACCATGACGTAAAATCTCACGGTTGGACAGTTCGCAACATGAATTAATATATTTCAGTAAGTACTAAACAGGGGCCGCCTGGCTCGCGACCACCCTCTCACCGGAGTCCGGCGCCAAACAGATTGCTGTGTTCCGTCGGTAGACTGCCAGTACCATAGCAGGAATCTTCTGGGTTTGCTCGCTCCATCGTCGAATCTTTCACGGTCATCCCTGATATAGTGTCTAGAGTCAAGAGCAAACCCATTTCAAGTAAAAAAATAACAATATGTTTACTTTGTAAAATACCAGCATTTGCCCGCGTGAAGCATCTTTACCCGCGGGTGTGATAAAAGACGCCTAAGGCATAAATCCAGAGAATGTGGAACAGATGAATTTTGAATATTGCACTACAGTCACCAATCTGCCTGACAAATAAGGATGGGCAAGGCTAGTGTCTAGATCTAGACTAAACTACTTTTTCTGGTACAGTACCCGTCGACGTTGTTACCGTCTCAGTTAGAAATGCAATGCATGACATAGGACCTCAGATCTTCACGATAATCTGTCTAGTCGAAATCAAGCCTAGCGTCTGCCCGTGATTTTTACCTAAGAAGTAGTAAGTATGTAAATTAATATTAGGCCCTTATCCCTAATGGAGGAGGCAGAGCGTTAACGTCCCAAACAAAGCTCTTTTCACGTCTGACAAGTTTTAAGGCGTTGTTTAAGATGGATCTGTATATTGCTGCAGTGACAGGTTGTCAGCCCATAGTCTAAATTACATTATACTGAAATCTTCAAATCCCTTAGCTGATTTTTACAGCTTACATGGCAGGAGATGGAGCTGGCACAACCTATGTTTAGCTATCGCTCTCAGTTTAGCATGGAAGCAAATGAATAGAAATTAATAGCGGTAGTAATAAATTTACCTACAACCTTTTAGGTATATTTCCTTACTAACATTTTTAGTACAAGGCTAAGCTCTATAACCGACTCCTTCCTAAGCACTAGAAAGGGGCTATTAACAATTATTGGCCCATACATTAGAGCAGGAATGTGGGTGTAAGCCTTTAGGGTTGAAATAGTTTCAATATTGGGTGCCCAAGTGCAATTAAGATTTGATATGGAATGTTTATTTGCTTGCGGGTTTCATTTTCAGGCTATTTCGGGTCGCTTTATCGGTTTGGGAATATTGTTGCTAAATCTAATTGAATTTAATAATAGTCCCTCCTTTCAGTTATTAATACTTTACTTGAATCATTAATTCTTAAAAAGGTCATTGTGTTTATATGTAATGTAGTGTATTTAAGATATATTTTACTAGGTTTGCACTATCCCGCTTACCGCTACGCATTTTTCTTTCACCCAAAGGTTGCCTGGAAGAAATTGCTACCTTAGCAATATTATGTATATTAGCATATATATTAGCCTATGTTGTACTTGTTTTTTATTGTTATCTGTTGTGTTGCATGATTTGTATTCTTACGTGCAATAAAGTATTTTTATGTTATGTATGTTATGTTAAATTTAAAAGAAACAGACATAACGCTGTTTCAGTGTTTCCAATCATGTATGGTATTAAAATTACATTTTCACTTATTTTATTTTAGTTTTTGCGCATATAAGATCAACAAATAAATATAAATTGTATTTCTAAAAAAAGTTTCGTTATCCAAAACTTTTATCTGCGGCGTAAAATATCTACAAAGAGATAAAATATATTTTATCAAATTAATTGTACAAAGGCTGGTTTACTGAAATTTTGTTAACGTTTTAATTAAATAATTGTGTTCTACACCTAATAAATTAGACGAAGTTACGGGGGGTAGCTTAAGAGGCTTAACTGTGCTCGCTAGTATCTACACCTACCACTTTGCCTATAATTTATAGCCCAGTCTATGAGTCGAATATGAATTATAACGTAAAACACTTTTGTGTATTTACGCAGCATTTTCCAAATAAATATACCTTTTTTCGACACAAAAGGCTGCCCAGTAATTGCAGTGGTGACGAGATTCTTATCGTTGACGCTTTTCCAGCCAAATTACAGAATTAAACCTCGACGCCGACGCCCATCGACCCAAATCCCTTATCACAAATTTTAGTACGATCCAAACGGACCCATACACTTAGCTCGATTACCAACCAACTCTCATGAAAATTAAAAAGTAATTTTATTCATAGTAGACGCAGACCGCCGCCGCCGCAATTATGAATCCGTCCACAGTAACGGATTTGAAACTTCCAGTACAATGACTGCACGAAAGTGCAAAGAAAGCGAGCACAAAGAGATTTGAAAGCATCTGCAGCTTCTACACAGCTTTGGACTGCAAATTACAACTGAGATAAACATTGACTATGCGCCGAGAGACTGAGAATGTCGCTTCGCGGGCGGCTACGGCGCTACGCCAGTTCGTAGCGAGAGCCCGTAGCGGACGGAGGTCTACGCCGTAGCGCCTCGACGCTGACGCGTTATGTACGTTGCACAGTGCGTACGTAAACATAAACAAAAAGTGATATGAGTTGTACGTCCCCGAGTTCAGTATTGAGACTGACTTTGTTAATATTAACTTTCATAGTGTCGTGCGCGTTCGTCGCTAGTGTCGTGTGGCTGCTACGGACTAAGAGTTCGGCCGGCCAGTATGAGAGTTACTACTTGTCGAGAATTAATATAAGCTCGCCTAAAGCTGAGGGCAACAGCACATCCACGCCGCCCGTTTCGGACCATTATAAAGACTTGGTGAAAATCGAGATCGCGATGCGGCGGGTCGAGGAAAACAGCCGAAGATTGAAGGAGTATACGAAGTCGTTGTTATGGGACAATAAGGATAAGTCCCTGTGGTGTGTTTTGTTCAAAGACAGTGAGCGGGGTTCGAAGCCGGTGAGACGAGGAGGCAAAAACAGACATTCCGTGGACGAGGAGTATATTCGGATATTGCGGGAGCAAAAAATGCGAGAGGCAGTAATCCACTTGCGGCACCATGGGGCCCATCATCGGCGAAGACCCGACGTGCTCCCCAATATGCCATATATTAAATAAACAACCCCCAAAACCGTACCCCAGTGTAAATATATACGCCCGTATGTAAATGTTATATAAGACCCAGCGTGTAAATATATTTTTATATATTAAATTAAGTGTAAATACCAACATTTAACAGCAGTTTGTTGACTTCTGACAATACTTTAATAAAACATCGGATATTAACTGAGGACGTTTTATTTTCTTTGACAAGGTAACATTAATAAAAAAAACTACTAGGAAATTATATCGTTTGTTATAGATAAATATTATACATAAGTACAACCTAAATTATTGTTATAATAACAAATGATAAATTGGTATTGATTATGGTCTTTTTACGTATTTTAAAAATTTCATATCTTGTTTCTACGTAAGTAATTGACATCGTTTAGTTGGATAATATATTTTTTTTATGGGAAGGGAGAGAAGGCTCATAAATAAATAAATCAAATAAATGTCTAGAATCTTACTTTTCAAGCTAACGCTGTCAAACTTATGAAATGAAAGAAATATGGCTGTATCATCATCTCCCTAGCCTTATCCCGTATCTCACGGGGTCGGCTTCTTAATCTAGGGAATTGAACGAGGGTAATGGTTTCTACACAGAGCGACTGCCATCTGACCTCTGCAACCCAGAAGGGAAACCAGACCCAATCCTAGATTAGGTCAGAGTTTTCAGCCAATGCTTAGTACTGGCCTCTGATATGGTTTAACGACTAATATCTACGGTATTAAACGATATTTACCGGGACCAACGGCTTAACGTGCCTTCCGAAGCACGGAAAAAGCACTGAATATGGCTGTATATACTTACATTATAATTTGTTTGTAGCTTAATTGTCTTTGAAGTATCTTATTTAACATTATTTTAGTATCCTTTTTAATAGACTATACGGTGTGTAAGAGACAAGTTCGCTTTATCTTAAAGTCGTTATTTAGTCAACAAAACTGAACAACATTTACTAGAAAATTGTGCCAGGAAAAAAAAACTTCCCCTACGAAATTACCACATCGATCTAACAATTTGTATGGGGAAGAAAACATTTTATTTCGTTTCCTGAAAGATTTTATTTGTGAAAGTTATTCAGTTTCGTTAACTGAGCAACCCTAATAAGTTTACGCGAAGAAGAAAATAATCCATAATTATACGGGGTGTAAGGGATTACACCCCGTATAATTATGGATTATTTTAAAGGTACAACACGATACTGACATAATATTTAGATTCTAATATACTTCTCACCCCAGGAATATTGCAAGTTTCAAAAGCCTACTTACTATTCAAACCTCAAAAGGCCTTCAAAGGTTTTAAGGGCGCAGCGCCAAAAACTCGTTTCTATATACTCGCATATTCCTATCTGAAATAATAAAATAAAAAGAACTTAATTTCAGAATTTAAGAATAATTATTATCCATTTCATGTAGCGTGCCATTATTAACCTTTAATTAAAGTATCGACTCATTATCTTAATTACCATTGCCACTTATTAAAATAATTGTTTCCTCATTTTCAGTTCAAGGTAAAATAAGGAAATAACGGATGGGTGGATCATCTTAATTACTGAAATAACTATTTTTAAACAAACAAAACCCAACTTTATTTTTTTGTTTATGCCAGTGGATACTGAGACAGAGTCAACGATAGAGTGTGCTTACTTTTCTAAACAAAATACATTGAAATTGGAATTGGAACACACATACTGGTGGAATACAGCATGCTGCTTGGCGCCGGACAGGAACTCTGGTAGGAGGTGGGTGACTGCGAACCAGACTGCTTTTGAAGGAGCCTTTTATCGCTTACTAGCGACCCGCCCCCGCTTGGCACGGAAATTATCAGTATTTCTCTACTATATTATGCATATTATATTATACTTACAAACCTTTCTCTTGAAACATTATATCCATTAACAGAAATCACATCAAAATCCGTTGTGTAGTTTTAAAGATCTAAGCATACATAGTGATATAGAGACAGAGAAAGCGACTTTGTTTTACTATGTAGTGAAAATTATTTTATTATACTACTAGCGACCCGCCCCGGCTTCGAACGGAAATTATCAGTGTTTCTCTACTATATTATGCATGTATTATACATATACACCTTCCTCTTAAATCACTCTATCCTTTAAAAGAAACCATATCAAAACCCGTTTCGTAGTTTAAAGATTTATGCATACATACATACATATAATCACGCCTTTATCCCTAATGGGGTAGGCAGAGCGTAAACGACCTAAACAATCTTCCATACTGGACTGGGAGAGAAAGAAAAACATAGAATGTTCCAGTTGCCCTTCCTCCCGGGCATGCTGTAGAAGTCAGCAAAAGGGATTCGAGGGTTACAGTGTATTGTAATTAAGGCGATGGGCTGACAACCTGTCACTACAGCAATACACATTACAATCTAAAATTTCCCTCAATTTATGTCAGACGTGGCGAAAGCGCCTTTTAGGAGGCGTTTTACGCTCTGCCTACCCCGTAAGGGATAAAGGCGTGATTTTATGTATGTAGAAACCCTCGGATCCCTTAGCTGATTTTTACAGCATGCCCGGGAGGAAATGCAGCTGGCACATTCTATGTTTTTCTCTCGCTTCCAGGCCAGCATGGAAGAAGATTTATGCATACATAGGGATATAGGGACAGAGAAAGCGACTTTGTTTTATACTATGTAGTGATATAGTGATACTCATCGTTCACTTCCTCCTTACTTTTCCACAATACAGACAGACACTAGGAAGAAAAATCACGAGAAGCTCGTTTATACATACATACATATAATCACGCCTTTATCCCTAATGGGGTAGGCAGAGCGTAAACGACCCAAACAAAGGTCGTTCCACTACGTCTGACAAAGTTTTGAGGGTTATTTGTTTTTCTATCTCTTTCAGACCAGCATGGAAGTAAGTAAGCTTGTTTATACATCTGTTTATAAAGACTTTCGATACACATAGCCTTTTTTCCACTAAATCTGGAGCAAAAATTCATGAACACGTAACTTATTTATACGTCCGTTCCACATCGTCCAACACACATACGGTTTTGATGGATGAGATGAGAAAAATAAACAAAACAAAAGACTCCATCCATAACTCGTACTCATTTATCAAAATATTCATTCGTGTACTGTTTATTTAGTCCAATACGAAGTGCTACTAAAAGTCCTTAAATATTACATACATACAATCACGCCTCTATCCCTTACGGGGTACGCAGAGCGTTAAACGCCTCGTAACAGGCGCTTTCGCCACGTCTGACAAAAATTGAGGTCAATTTTAGATTGAAATGTGTATTGCTATAGTGACAGGTTGTCAGCGTATCGCCTAAATTACAATACACTGTAAACCTGGAGTCCCTTTTGCTGACTTCTACAGCATGCCCGGAAGGAAGGGCAGCTGGAACATGCTATGTTTTTCTATCTCTCCCAGTCCAGCATGGAACGAAATATATAGAAATTATTAATACCTATAAAGGTATCTTCTTTCATGCTGGGCTGGAAGCGAGAGAAAAGCATAGAATGTGCCAGCTGCATTTCTTCTTGGGCATGCATATAACAACAAGTTAAAATATTTCGAGGGTTTCTGTATATGATAATTTATTCGATAGGCTCATAACCTGTCACTACTGAAATATACCTACAAATTTTAAATTACCCTTAAAACTATGTCAGACGTGGCGGAATGACTTTTGTTTAGATCGTTTACGCTCTGCCTACCCTATTAGGGTAAAAGGCGGGATTATATGTATAAATGTATAAGGGATGGCGAACCCAAAACTAAAAAGAGTTGCTTACCTACTCAACTAAACTGAACAACTTACACAAAGTTTGGCTTCCTCATACAAAATTGTTTGACTGAAGTCATAACTTTGCAAGGATATTTGATGCTCTTTTCTCCTCAACGAAGTCTTTTTGTGATTTTCTTTCTCACACCCTGTATGTGCAGAAAAATAAACGAAGTATGAAAAAGAACAACACTTTGCAGCAAATTGACGATATGCTGTTTATTTTTTATGAGAAGTTCAATTTGAAATATGTTTCGACTCACATCGATATTTTGATATAATATATGGCACGTGTTACATTACAGGTTATTTTGGTATTATATATTTTTTTATTTAATACATCCTTGCATACAGGCAGTGGCATGGAGGGAACGGAGAGAGGCCTTCGCTCAGCAGTGGGACACGTACGGCTATATAAGATAAGATAAGAAGACATCCTTGTAATACATTTATGAAATGGCATGGAACTATCCTAAGATAGGTGTCAGATCTGTCTGTATTGTATAAGGGGTGTAACGGACAGCGTCCTGCAAACTTATAGGGGTTGCTTAGTCAACGGAACTGAATAACTATCAGCAGCCAACCAAAAGGCTGTTGATGTGGCCACATTCTGGGCGGGCTCCTAGGAATCGAACCCAGGACTTCCGGATCGGGAGTACATGGCGGTAGCCACTTTGCCACGGAGGCAGTTGGAAAGACTGAGCATTACGCTTAAATCCCTTAACTGATTCTGAAATATGGTTTTGTACTATTTCGAAGCTTCTTTACTATTAACCAATTGCTTCATGAGACAAAAATGAAACACTGAAATGAGCGTGGTTACGTGGAACAAGGAATATAATATTAAAAAACTATATTACAAAAATTTCTTGCATGTTCGCCTAGGAGCGAGATTAAAACATAGAATGTGCCAGTTGCTGTTAAAACCAGCTAAGGGATCCGAGGGTTACAGTACATTGTAATTTAGGCGATGGGTTGACAACCTGTCACTACAGCAATATACCCACAAATCTATATCATATAACCCTCAAAACTTTGTCAGATGTGGCGGACGAACTTTGTTTAGGTCGTTTACGCTCTGCCTACCCCATTAGGGATAAAATTATTATATGTATGTATATTACCAAATACACGATATCTCGGAAGTGTATTGCGCTGCCTTAACGAGACAATGGCGTGGTATCCCGAAAATAATTGAATTAATAATTGATCAGCCGTCATTCCATGTGACTGATGGCTAAACGTACTGTGGATTAATAATTGAAATGGGTTTTATTTGTTTTATATACATATAATCACACCTTTATCCCTAATGGGGTAGGCAGAGTGTAAACGACCTAATCAATGGTCGTTCCGCCACGTCTGACAAAGTTTTGAGGGTTATTTAAGATAGATTTCTAAGTATATTGCAGTAGTGATAGGTTGTCAGCCCATCGCCTAAATTACATTATACTGAAACCCTCGGATCCCTTAGCTGGTTTTAACAGCATGCCCGGGAGGAAATGCAGCTGGCACATTCTATGTCTTTCCAGGCCAGCATGGAAGTTTTTATTTGTTTTAGGCTGGACAATATGGATGTTTGTTTTATTCAGCATGGTGCCGTACTAGGAACTTGCTAGCACTGGGACAACTTCATCAGGACAGGTCATCATCATCATCAGTTCAATCATTAGGTCGTCACCGAGGGGCACGAGCGTACCCTGACTTAGGACGTTCGGGCCTTAATCGACCACGTGGGGCCAGCACGGATTGGGTGACTTCACACACTGCTGTGCAGGTTTAATCACGGTGGTTTCCTTCAGCTTAAAAGTGTTGAAACGCAATAGGTGAGATTCAAACCGCGACCACCAGCACATCCTAATCCACTTCAAGATTCTCTTTTTTATTTAACAACATAACAAACTCAGCCATGTTTTATAATAAAGAAAACAATTATAATAAAAAAAAAACTTCAAAACAGCCTCAACCTGTCATTCCAAATTTAACTTAAATAAATCCAACGTAACATTAATTTTTCATCCACCAAAAAGAAAGCTAAGCAATGCTGGCACCTTTACTTATCGACATTCCATTGAGTGAGGGGAGGCACGTGTCAGAGTATGATGAATTGCGTGCTATATTAAAAAGTAAATTAACTCCACGACATCCATGCTGGTCTGCGATAAAAAAAGGTTTAAATATTCTCCGGTGGACTGAAGGAGTAAAGTACTCGTATACTGACACTTTTATCTGCCGTCATATGCTGGACTGAGAAAAACATAGAATGTGCCAGCTGCATTTCCTCCCGGGCATGCTGTAAAAATCAGCTAATTGATCCGAGGGTTTCTGTATATTGCAATTTAGGCGAAGGGGTGACAACGTGTCACTAGAGCAATATACCTACCAATCTATCATATAACCCTCAAAACTTAGTCAGACGTGGCGAAGTGACCTTTTTTTAGGTTGTTTCCGCTCTGCCTACCCCATTAGAGATAAAGGCATGATTATATGTATGCATGTCGTATGATATGGCGGATATAATTGAGTCACATACTGGGGAAACGTGCAAATGCGCGTCAAAATCTAGCGGACAAAGTGTAAAATCATAGAGTATAAATCGCCTGTCCTTGTTCAAATTTATTATTTTGAAAGCGACAGATAGGTTTTAATTTTAGTTTTAGCCGGTGGTATCTAAAATCGAGTGCACTCTTCTACTACCTATACCCATACTAGGTCTAGGAGTGATAAAAAATACTTAAATGAGCAAGGCATACTTTGTGTAGCTAATAGCTAATAGAAAATCCCGAAGATTCAAAATTCCTTAATTGTATCTAAAATAATGCTTCTGGACGTATTGGATTAAAGCGCAAAATCTTGACAAAAATTGACTTCTGTCACTTTCTTTTATATCATGACACGAGATGACAGAAAGTGATAGCAATAATTTTAGTTTAGAGTTAGTCGTTTTCTCACCGAATGGTTAGCAATGGCTACTTATACCACGGGAAAGTAAAATACACAATGCCAAGGAGAAAAAAAAAATAGCAAAGGGTGCAATTGCTGCCAGTAAGCTAGTATTAATTATACTTTAACACCCATGCCAAGGATTACTTTCAAAGTAATATCTTGGGAAAGTTTTAAGAATAATTACTTATTATCTTTTTGCATAACAACACTTAGCAGCTTAATCAGACCCTTTTAAAAGTTAACGAGGGCTTTGGCTGATTACAAAGTTAAGATTTAAAAGTTTGTCAGCGTTGTTTAGAATTTGTTATTTTGTTTTAAATTAAGTTCCACGAAAATATATCCATCTTGGATTTATTTAATCTGTAAAACAAAAGAAAAAACCAAATACCTGAAGATGGTTCGTTGCTACGCTCTTTTTATTAAAAGGTTTCTTATTCTTACTTTACTGTACACTTACTTACCTACCTTCTCAAATTTTAGTTATATCAATTTAAAATACTGCTTGTCATACTAAAATTCAGATTTTGTATTCTGAAGCTTTGGCAGTTTGAACGTTATATCCACAGAAGAGTAAAAGCTAGCGCTCCAGCGACTTCTCAAATCAGTGGTCATATCAGCCTTGTATTAGTATTTTTAGTTAAACAAACTGAGTTTGCTAGTCAATTAATTCAATTCAGTCGACCCTGCAGCATAGACTTACCCTAATTATAAACAAACAAGGGCAATTTCGTATCTTATATTGAGATATCTAGACTTGTCTCAGTAAATTATTCATTACTCCACTTTGAACTGGTACAGGCACGTATACTGTTGATTTAAAACTTCTAATTAATTCATCTTCTGTTTTGTAACGTATTCTTTAGTAAACATTTTGTGTGTTTGGACTGAATATGTCTTTGAAATAAGCCTATATTACTTTATACTGGGTACAGTAGGTAGAGCCTGTTTTTTAGGAACATGTGATTGTAATTTTAAAAATATTTTAAGATACATTAACAGCTACTTTTGATACGATTAAAAGTAGAATTATTTTTACGGGATACTCAGTATGTATATCCTTCTGGTATTGCAGTAAAAGATTTTTGGTTGAGACTACGATGACGACGAAAAGGGTCTCATCCAGAATCCAATCTAGACCATAACATTTTATGTAAGGACAGCAACACACAGGCGTCACTTAGTGCGCGCATGGTTGCGCTCAACACGCTGTCAATGCTTTTTGCACTGCCTACAACACACATGCGTCACCTTACGCTCTACGCGCGCGTACTGGCAGAGAGATGTGCCGACGTAGACTTAATCGCTACGCGCCCGTATTGCCTAGTGCGTAAGGTGACGCTTGTGCGTTGTAAGCAAAGCAAAAAGCATTGACAGCGTGTTGAGCGCAACTTTGCGCGCAGTAAGTGATGCTGGTGTGTTGCTGCCCTAAATTCATAAATTTGTTCTGAAACAATTTCATTCATCGTTTCCATATAATTTTATGTTATAGGTAGGTGACCCACAGGCTTCTAAACGATAAAAAACAAACCAAAAACAAAGGTTTGTCTGAAGTTACCTCATAGGAACATTTATCGCAGGTGCACCTTCAAAATTGGCGTCGCGATCGTACCTTCCTGTCCCAAATACGACTGTCAGACCCTTGTCAGTCTGTAATTATACATTACCGCTTTCATTTGGCCTGCCTGACGTGGAATAAGTCACAGTGGACGCTTGAAATAGCGGTGTTTACGTAGATCTTATATTTTGTTCCATAACGGTTACAGAAATAATAAGGTAGGTTAAAAACATACATACATATATTCACGCCTTTATCCTTAGTGGGGTAAGCAGAGCGTACACAATGTAAACAAACGTCGTTCCGCCACGTCTGACAAAGTTTTGAGGGTTATTTAAGATAGATTTGTAAGTTATATTGCTGTAGTGACCCTTAGCTGGTTTTTACAGCATGCCCGGGAGGAAATGCAGCTGGCACAATCTATGTTTTTCTCTTGCTCCCAGTACATATATACTGTCTAATCTGTGCTTCCAGTCCAGCATGGAAGAAAACATACACAGACCTTACGCCAGGTGAATTCAAATGGTTCATAACACTATTATAACACCCCCCTTTCATACACATAGAGCCTAAACTAGAGCTGTTAGTTAATTAAAGAGGTTAATTATTCATACATACATATAATCACGCCTTTATCCCTAATGGGGTAGGTAGAGCGTAAACGACCTAAGCAAAGGTCGTTCCGCCACGTCTGTCAAAGTTTTTAAACAAAAAGAATGGCTCTTGCATTATTAAAATCTATTAAAAGCTGCTGAATTAAAATTAGGAAAGTCACGCGGATAACCGATATAACAATTTACCGGTACACAACAATGACCAACAAGCTCAGCATAAATTTCCTTGGCAGAATCTTTATTTCCGTCTGTATTCTAAATGACTTGGCCATTTTTTGTGGCTACAAAGGCAGAATCTAATTTTCTTTTCCGTGTAGACTGACATTCTGGAATGCACCGGTTTATGTATTTATTTTATGACTGGCTGGCTGTGCCCACGACTTCGTACGCCACTTGAGTCGAACATACTGAAAATGTTATGAAATATCTAGCATGTTATTTCATAATAAATGGAGCAGGTAAACTTGCAATTTACGTAGGTACATACAATTTACGTTAAATTTGTATTTCCATGGACTAAAAAAATATAAAGTTTTCCAGTAATGCGAATTATACAACATACATACATACATAAAATCACGCCTTTATCCCTTACGGGGTAGGCAAAACTTTAAACACCTCGTAAAAGGCGGTTTCGCCATGTCTGACAAAAATTGAGGGCAATTTTAGATTGTAATGTGTATTGCTATAGTGACAGGTTGTTAGCCCATCGCCTAAATTACAATACACTGTAACCCTCGAGTCTTTTTTGCTGACTTCTACAGCATGCCCGGGAGAAAGGGCAGCTGGAACATTCTATGTTCGAATTATACAAAATGCATGCAAATTAGTCCTGTATGCTTTTTTGGGATATCTCAACGTGGCATACATAAATCCTTTGAGACAAAAATAGATCACTGGCATTTCCATCCTCCTACACAGAATGCAGCAAGAGCTATTTGACATTTTCGTCACAAGAAAATTGAGTAATTTAGTAGGTCAACATTTGAGGTTAGGATGCGTTTGTGACACTCACCTTGTAGTTAGTGGTAAACCATTAGGATAATGTTTAATTAAACTACAATTTTGAAATAAGTACAGTTTATGCCGTATGTTACTGCGTGGTCAATCAATCTTCCTAGTATTAGCAATAACCATGACATCAAATTATATTTTTTTCCTAAATTGAACTTTTATGAAACCTACCTCTGAACGCAGCTAGGTCATATCTATTCAATAGGTAAAATAATATTATTCATACAGGTTGTCCTAATTTATTCTGTCCTAATTAATTTAATTATTCAGATCACTGAAATTGAATGTAGTAAGTCTAGAAGTAAATAATTTTGGTTTGAATTTCGTTTTTTTCATAGGAAATAACTCATTAGTAATTCCGTATAGGTATTTCTGATAGAAGCGTCAAAAATATTTTATTCTCATAATAATTTATTACATTGAATTAGAAGTACAAAAAGCTGGATAGCGGACTCCAGCATTAGGCCTGGAAAACGCTAGGCAGAAGAAGAAGAATAATAATTAAGGGGCGAACTGTGGCGCGACGGTGGCGACATCAATTTTAAATTAATTGTGTCCATAATACAAACATTTTCATGAATATTTTACGTTTACCGGAAATCACAAATAATAATCCATTTTATAACATACTATATTAAAATTTACAACTAAATGTGCTAAAAATGGCCACTTTTGTAACACAAAGCTTAAATGCTTACTTTGAAATTTGATATTTTGTGGTATAAAATGGAGAATTAAGGCCATTTCCGCTTCAATTATTTTTGTATTTTGGACACAAATAATTTATTACTATTAAGGGCGCAACTTGTGCTCTTTTCCACCTTAAACAATTCAATTAATTTCACAAGCCAACTACTAGGAACTAAATAAGACATAAAATACGACTACGACTATGCTATTTAATTAGACACGCCCCAGCAAACGTCTAGATTAGCTGGGAAATAGACTTTAAAGGATCCTAAGTGCCTGATAGTCCCATCTTAGTACTCGCTAATTCTCTAGAGAAGGAGTTTAAGTGCTATATTCAATTTTGCAAGTACAACTCTACCATAGCTATTACTGTTTTTTTTTTCTAATATTATACAATAAAAATAATAAATGTTGTTATTTAGTAAGTTTATGAGTGTCTGATAATAAGCAATGGTAGTTAGGTTCTTAATAATAATGACTACTGGAAAAATTGTATATTATTAAGAACTACTCCCTTAAGAAAACAAAGACTCTGTAATCCTTCTAGAAGGTCGAAGTTTTTCTCTTAAACTTAACCTAAATAGCGAGATAATGAAAAATATAAAAAGAGCCAATTTAGGTTATATTATTAGACTTAGGTACTAATCTCTATTTTTTAAATATTTAAGATATTTCCTCAACAAGGAGAGAAAAATCATGTTCATTTTACTTTTTACGAGACAGTTAAAAGTTTTACCAAGTCGTTTCTCTATTTTAGCTTCCATTGTATTTTACAATGAAAGTTATTACTATGCGTTTCATTTCCAATTGTTAATATCTCAGGTAAATGTGTTCATTCCCCTTGCATATGAAACGACGGAAAAATATAACGTACGAAGCGAAAAGGGGAGATTCACAGATTACGTAATACAGACATTGCACTCGGAGTCAAAGTGATACCCACGGAGCATCCAATCAGAACGCCTTTTCGTGCTGATGTGACTGTTAATGTACCAATCAGAAAACATTCCGCGCTCCGCATATTCTCCCATTTTCCCTCAAGACAATATTTTCGTAGAAAAGCCGTAGAACATTTCGAACGTGTCGCATCTGCGCAAACTATTCTGTGGCACAGTAACAAAAGTCTACATGAGGAAGCGCGTATTTTAATTCAAATAGGGTTAGAGCGAAACTTAGTCGCTATATAGAGCGAGGGGAGAAAGATTAAGTCTTTGTGGCGAGACAGAAATGAGAACTGATGGTAAACTTGATATCCTCCGGGGAAATTCGTGAGTCGTCGACTCCCGTCGTCCCAGATTGCGGCTATTACTTCTTACGCCCCCCTGTTTACCAGATAGTTATGCCCTCTGCTAAATTATTAGCGAAGACACACCTGTGCGGGAAGAAAAATAAGGGGAGCGAAATTGGAATTTGTTAACAATGAGATATGCGCCTGATATGTTTAGAAGTTGGGAGATCTAAGACCGGATTTTTTTTCAGGCTACCTTTACTATTTCCCACGCAAATTTCAGAGATCAAATTATGTGCACCATGTTTTTCCGTAGGTATCTATCTAATCCTCATAATTTAGTTCAATTTAAGAAAAACTATGTAGAGTTGTAATAAACGTGGGCATAGAAATTTTAATAGAATTTTCGGTAAAGAATAGCATTGAAGTCACCATATTAATTACTACCACTACCGATTACTTATGAGCACGGCGGGCACCTACTACCGACTGATTCCAAAAACATATTGTTTGATGTTGTTGAATTGTAAATTTCCTAAACAAAATTTGAACAAACGATAAAGCCTGATTTCTAAAAAAGTTATACCTATATATTTTTATCTTCTTTGATGCTAACAAGGTGCTGGAGTGGGCTGGGGCAAAGTGGATCAACGAACAAGTAAGTAGTCCCATTGAGAAATAACGATCTCTCGGCAACAACTTGTTAGGTACGCTAATAGGTCCTTTGTTTACGAAAAAAGAGAATAATTCGCAGAAATTATCGATACGAAGGTATTTCTGTATTTTTGTTGCCAGGAAGGTTTATGTCAATTTCAAAGGTTTAATAATAAGCTGAATTACTCTGACTGGTATTTCGTTATCTTATTATTAAGTAGGTATTGGTTTCAAATCAAACATTTTTTTAGATACTTACTAGGGACATTGCTGACATGAAGGCTGATAAACAAAATTACGTGTTTTATCTAAACCTAAAATTTTAAATTTTGCCCTAAGCTCTTATCTTATCTTATTTAGCCCACATCATCCCACTGCTGGGCAAAGGCCCTTAGCTCAAAATGACAAAATATTCTTTGATAGAATATCAGCTAGCCGGGTTGACGATATGGAAAAGGCAGCCGGAAAATTGAACAAAACTAGATTAAAAAAATATTTTTTGTCACGAGAAAATGGAAGTGTATGCCCCGCAGTCTGCAGTGGGTAGATACGGGCTAAAATGTTGTAAAGTTTTTAACTATTTAATAGAGACACACTTTTTTACATAGATACAATCACGCCTTTATCTCTAATGGGGTAGGCAGAGCGTAAACAACCTAAGCAAATGTCGTTCCGCCACGTTTGACATAGTTTTCGGGGTTATTTAAGATAGATTTATATTGCTGTAGTGACAGGTTGTCAGCCTATCACCTAAATTACAATTAACTTAAATCCTCGGATCCCTTAGCTGGTTTTTACAGCATACCCGGGAGGAAATACAGCTGGCACATTCTATGTTTTTCTCTCGCTTCCAGGCCAGCATGGTAGCAGCATTTTGTACATAACATCAAATATTTTGCTGGTTAGACAGAAATAAAAAAAGAGGCCTTAAACTTCTTCTACTTCTGTCCAGCAGATAAATAATAAATTGAAAGTTCCAACAGATTCGTATCGCATTTGTTTGACTTACAACGAACTTGACCTGTGGCACACTGACAATAAATTCCACCAATTTGCATACAAAACTCCAGTGATTTTCATAATTTTCACATTTGAATGAAATGCGTGAAATTCGCGTGCGTGATAAAAGCTGTTATGAATAAAAAGTAACGTTATTTGTTATAATAAGTGGGCGTTAATAATGACTGATGTTATAATTATGTCAGTACTGTACGAATACAGTAGCCAGGAAATCCCATTTAATGTCCTAACATTACACTGCTTAATAATTATGTACCTACTTGGGGCTTAGGTCTATGTTGTTGTATGGCCATAAATTATCTATCTCTATACAAATACTTTTTTTAAATGACGCTGGCAGGATTGAAGTTTAAAACCTAGATCTTCAAAGAACAAAACCAAAGGCATGAATTTGTTACTTCACCTATTATAGTCATTCTAGAAAGGACTATACAAATTTCAAATAGTAGTGCTTCACCACTTCACCTTTGACTTTACTTAGCTGCAGTATCCATCGCCTTTCTTTGTCTCGTGAAACTTATTTCCCAGCACGGTATCTGGGAAAATATTTGACAATATAAAAAGAGCAAATATGTTCCTACATAGATGTCATGTAGTCGTTGCATTTTCCATTGAAGAGAAAAACACTCACGTTCGAAACACGTTTGTGGAATATTCGAGAACTTTTCCAAGCGGTGCCTGTTATCAAAAGCTTTTTCAGATAATGCGAATAGATGCGTCTTTTGTTTTGTAGCTTATTTTATTTTTTAATAAAATCTTTAGTAAAAGAACTTTACTCTACTAGACCTGTCAAGATCAAGCAATATAAAGTGATGAGACAATTTGATATAAAAATTTTAAGTCGTAAACATTAAGAAAATAAAAACTTATGTTTGAGAATCTGAAACTTATTTTTTATCTATCTACAGTAATAAATGCAGTTCATGTAATGCATTTTCGATGTCCATTTTTCTATAGCTTTTTTAACTTACTTAGATTTTTAACCCTTTTATGACCGATGGTTTTAATAGGATCAACTAACGAGTCAAAAGAACCAGCGAACTAGATTATTGATAGAAAAAAAAAACGTTATAATCTAGTTTTTTTTGTGCAGCAACACACAGGCGTCACTTACTTGCGCAAGGTTGCGCACGCAAGCTGTAATTTTTTTTTGCTCTACGCGCGCGTACTGGCAGAGGGATGCGCCGACGTAAAGATTATCGCTATGTGCGCGTAGCGTAGTGCGTGTTGAACGCAGCCTTGCGCGCAGTAAGTGACGCCTGCTATGTTGCTGTTTCACTTACTATTCTTTTGTCAAATAATATAAATTATACCCACTGACAAATAGCAATGTAATAAAATATCTAGTATGCTAGTTGTATTTCACTGGCTCGTATGGCCCAAAACAGCTTTTATTTGTTGTTCGCATAAGATTCAATGGCTCGTAAAGAATGCAATAGCGGTAAAACACTGCTCCGTACAGAACAAGGTTTTATTGAACAGTGTATATTTTGGAATTCCACTATAAATTCAAGCAATTGCTGCAGCTCGGTATCTGTTTGAATGCAAGTGTCTAGTTGCAGAAAACTGTAGCATTTGTCAGACTTAACAGACGCTTATTTGAATCGTGAAATCATAGAATTACAATCTCGCAGCTTATTATATTTTACATTTAAAATTATGACTGAACTGAGCCATAAATCTTTTACAGTAGAGATTTGTTTCTTCTAAAGAATCATCGTTATAGTACATCAGCAAATATCTACCTACCTACTTCTAAGAAAAATAATTATAATTTTGAGCTAGAATGAAGGCATTATTTTTCAGCTAATAGTTTTGTAAGTAACATAAGGGCATGCTGTAAAAACCAGCTAAGGGATCCGAGAGTATCTGTATATTGCAATTTAGGCGATAGGCTGAGAATCTGTCACTACAGCAATATACCTACAAATCTATCTTAAATAACCCTCAAAACTTTATCAGACGTGGCGAAACGACCTTTGTTTAGGTCGTTTTCGCACTGCATACCCCATTAGGGATAAAGGCGTGATTATATGTATGTATCTATGCAGTAACATAACATTGATGCTAAAAGGTACGATTTATTATTTATTATCTGCCATGTACTCACCAACAAATCATTTTAATTTAAGTGCTGTGGCTAACTGGAGCATCGTATGTCTCATGCGAAAATACTGAAAAAGTGAAAATTTTCTTAGAATAAGTAATCCGCTCGGTCTCTTCCAGAAGATTAATGACTTTGGAATTTCTCAGAGGATGTAAAGTCGATGAAGCCATTTTTCGTGGGTCCAGAGTAAGAAGATGACACGAAGATTGATGTTCTACCGCTGGTGCAGACGGTCAACCGTAAATGATAACCAAAGTAAGTTTTTAATAAGAAGATCTGAAGATACAAAATGAGTGATGCATTTATATTTACTGAGTCATACAAATGAGCCTTTTAAAAAGTAGGTATCACTTTTGTGTTTATAACATGAAAATATAGAAACTGAAAATACCACGGGTGCTACGCTCGGACCAAAATGAGATGTTGCGTGATACCAGGTGTAAACTGATAGGGGTTGCTCAGTTAATGACACTGAACAACTACCAGCAGGGTTTGTTTTTAGGAAGTGAAAACAAAAATTTGCTTTTCCATATAAAGTGTCTGATCGAGGTGAACTGAAAAGACTTTCTGAAAGAATTCTGAAGAACTGAAAGAATTCTGTACGGAAAAGACTTTTCTTTTCACTTCCTGAAAAAAAAAACCTGCTGATAGTTGTTTGGTGTCGTTGACTGAGCAACCTCTATCAGTTTGCGGGACACTGTCCCTTACACCTGGTATATAGCCTCTCCTTGAATAGAGAGTAGTTTGGTTTCCTTCAACGTCAATGGTAAAGTGGGTATGAGGCCTGCTCACAAAAAGATTTAGGATTGAATACAGTTTACACGTGTCTCAACTGGAACGAATAAAATAATAAAAAGCAGCTGGAATACCTATTTATATATGTGTACGAATTACTCAAACTTATACGATTACTAGCGACCAGTTCCAGCTTCGCACGGAAATTATCGGTGTTTGTCTACTATATTATGCATGTATTATACATATAAACCTTCCTCTTGAATCCCTCTATCCATTAAAAAAACTGCATTAAAATCTGTTGCGTAGTTTTAAAGGTACATAGGGATATAGGGACAGAGAAAGCGACTTTGTTTTATAATAAGTAGTGATGAGACTGAATTTCAGGCATGCGCTCTTATTTGAATGTAAGGTGTCTAAAAGGGTTCTTAAGAATCTATTTGGAAATAAATTATTTGGCTTTGACTCCATGCTGGACTGGGAGCGAGATTCTTCCATCCTGGACTGGGAGCGAGAGAAAAACATGGAATGTGCCAGATGCGTTTCCTCCCGGGCATGCTGAAAAAATCAGCTAAGGGATCCGAGTGTTTCAGTATATTGTAATTAAGGCGATGGGCCGTCAACCTACAGCATTATACCTACAAATCTATTTTAAATAACCCTCAAATCTTAGTCAGACGTTGCGAAATGACCTTTGTTTATGTCGTTTACGCTCTGCCTACCCCATTAGGGATAGAGGCGAGACTATATGTATGTATGTCAATAGCTAGAATACCTATTTAGAGATGCGTACGATGCAACAGCTAGGAATTACTCAAACTTATACGAGTATGAGACTCAATTTCAGGCATACGCTCTAATTTGACGTAATGTAAGGCGTCAATGCTGGACTGGAAGCGAGATTCTTCAATGCTGGACTAGAAGCGAAAGAAAAACATAGAATGTGCCAGCTGCATTTCCTCCCGGGCATGCTGTAGAAACCAGCTAAGGGATCCGAGTGCTTCAGTATATTGTAATTTAGGCGATTGGCTGACAAACTGTCACTGCAGCAATATACCTACAAATCTATCTAAAATAACCATCAAAACGTTGTCAGATGAGGCGGAACGACCTTTACTTAGGTCGTATACGCTATGCCTACCCCATTAGGGATAAAGGCGTGATTATATGTATGTATGTATGTAAACAGCTGAAATACCTATTTAGATATGTGTACATCGTATAGCAAGGAATTACTCAAACTACTACTAACGAGTATGAGAATCTATTTCAGGAATACGCTCCAATTTAACGTAATGTAAGGCGTCCAATATTTCTTTGACAACCGAAAACACAGGTGTTTATGTTTGTCGAAACAGGCAAAAGCAGTCGAAACAATGATAACGAATACATATACGTAAAATCGATTTTCAAATGTAGATACCTACCTCTAGTAACGATGCTTTTTAGGAAATAATCAGCATGACTATGCGTGAAATAACCAAACTGGTAATATTAATGGATAATGGAAAATTGGAAACCATTATTGAGCAGCCCTAGTACTAATATTATGGTATGCAATGATGATAAATAAAATGAAATTCTAGTCTGCAGTATTGAAACATAAATTATGATTAGTTCTATGATATTACTGAGAAATTATTTACCTTTATAACATAATTCTAAATTTCTGTCACTTTTCATTTATTTATTTTATTACCAACACACACACACACAAACACACACACACACGCACATTCACACATAAGTACGGAGTCTTTAGATTTAGATTTCGCTTTTTTTTTATTATATAATTAATTTACGTATATTCCGCTTTAGTTTTTTAAGTTTTATAGCATTCTTTACGCTAACATGTTCACAAACTTTTTGTATATGAGTTGAGGAATTACTGAAGTCTGTAACACAGTGTATACTACCACAGGTTTCAGGGTTACTATTGATTGTAAGACTTTGTACATGTTAACAATAAAGAAATTTATTATTGTTATTAGGTATATTATTATTAATTGCCTAAGGTTATTTGCTTGACGACGCAAGGCCTTAGTGATACAGGTAAAGGCCAGACAGCTAAGTTTATTCCTCGGAGGGACGGCCCTTATCGAGTGCGTGAAGCTTTCGGCCCTACTACTTACTTACTAGAACGGGGAGTTGCTAGGGAAGTATCATACTTCACAATTGACTCCCGTGGTTGGCGACATCCATAGCAGCTAATTTCCCTAGCGCTAGGTTTATCACAAGAGTTGTTCAGAATTAATTTTGCTGAAGAAAATATATTTTATCCTCATAAACACAATATGTATTTTTTAAAATTTTCTCATGGTGAAATTTGTTTAGGAATACTAACTTATTTAAGCAGTAGAGTAGAGCGTAGAAGTACCTACATATAAAAAATACTACTTATGTTTTTTTAGAAAGGGGTTTGCTCTTGACCAGGTCAGGGATGACCGTGACAGACGATGGAGCGAGCTCACCTGACCAGATGCCTGTTATGGCACTGGCAATCGCACGCACCGATGGAACACTGCTAGCTGTTTGGCGCCGGACTCCGGTGAGAGGGTGGTCGCAAGCCAGGCGGACTTTTTTTGTTGGAATCCTTCAGCCGGACTTATTCACAGGCAATCCTGTGTTGCTTTTGCCCGGGATGGGCAACTAGGAGGTAGATCCCACCCCATATTGTTTGCCATACTTAACGAATTGGTGGTCACTAGTAAACAAAACACCCTATTTTCAAGCTGCTGCAGAGTAATTTTAGCTAACACTTGTGTAGTGTTATCCAACTATTGCCAATGGCAGTCGGGTCCAGTCCAATATGTTCCGGATATTACGAAACGAAACGTGACGTCCTTCTAACAACCTCTGCACTACGCTGCAGTACAGTTAGGACTTCGACAACTGTTTCGTTTCCTGACTGCAACGCAACTGCGAATTACAATCTGGGGCTGTTTACATACATGCATATAACCACGCACTTATGCCTCATGGGGTAGGCAGAGCGTAAACGTTCTAAACGAACGTCGTTCCGCCACGTCTGACAACGTTTTGAGACTTATTTAAGATAGGTTTGTAAGTATATTACTGTAGTGACAGGTTGTCAGCCCATCGCCTAAATTACAATATACAAAAACCCTCGGATCCGAGAGAAAATGCAACTGGCACATCCTTTAGATGAATCATATTTTCAAGTCCTTTAGTCTAACATTTTAAAAATGCACCCAAGGCACACTAAAATTTATTTTCGTATCAAAATAGAACATTTAGAAAAAATAATTATATATAATTCGGAAGTTATACCTACGGCTAGGTATGGTGAGGACTGATCCAACGGTATTAGCTAGCCACTAGTCCCGGGTGCGATTCCCGGCGGGGGACAATAATGACTTTTGTGTTGTTGTTTCTAGTTTGGTCAACTGATTGTCCGAAAAGTGAAATAATCCAGCTGTCGGATTGGCACGTGAGTAGTCGGTTCAGCCCTTGATTTCTCTCTGGTCATGTCAGTCAGTCTGTCCCATCAGAATATTTTTATTTTATTATTTAACGAATAGAGAGTTCACATGTGTGTAGCTTAAACACTTGGGCAATAAAAACTAGTCCTGCGCAGTTTGCCGATCTCTGGGAGATTGGCCGCCATTGCCGAAAATCGGTGGGAGGACTATTATTAGCTAGGATACTTATAACATAGCTATTTAAAACAAATTCTTATTGTACAGCTGCTTCTGTAATGTTACATACTTGGCTTTTTAACTGCCTCCGTGCTCTAGTGGCTAGTGCCATGGACTCCCTGATCCGGAGGTCCTGGGTTCGATTCCCGGGGGAGAAACACAAAGTTGATATTTGAGAATTTATCACTTTGTGAGCATTTCCCCAGTTTGGTTAGGACATTGTAGGCTATTTTTCTTTTTGGGTAATCACCCGATTGTCCAAAAAGAAAAATAGGTCCCGGTCGCTGTCTTTGATAGTGGCCGATATTCAAACCATGTCAGAGGATTGATAGTTGTGCTACTAGGCAGTTTAGAAACTCTGACACCAGTGTTTATCGGGTCCATAGACTCGATACCCACTCGACAGAAGAAGAAGACATACTTGGTGATCTGTGCAATATGTCATTATTGTCATGCGAGTCTAATCCATTGTCCACGGTTATACCCTAACCAATTCACCCTTCTTACAGCCCAAAGGGTTGGAGCTTCGTTCAAGGCTGGAGCTGTTTACCTAATCCGAGATATTCATTTAAGTGACAACCTATCGTGAGGGATCGCTCCATATTCAATCAACCCGTTCGATGGTGATAAACGATGACGTCACGGCGCTGATGGATGCGCTCTTTCATGGCTGTCGGTGGATTTTGCGAGTGAGTGAGTTAGGATATTCCGGGCGTGGATTACTTATTCAATATGCCTTTATTTACTATATTCAAATTTTATTTAAAAATGAAAATATGATGTCAACTGGGGCTTTTTTTTCACATTACGTAGAGTTTTAATTTTCCTTATTGTAAGGCGAGATGGTGCCAACTTAAGTTAAGGACATATTTATTAATTTTACGGTCTAGTTCCCGGAACAGAAAGATCCTTGTAACTTACGTAAAAGTTCGAGATTGTTATTTGATATTTTGATCAACAACTTTCAAAACAAACAAACTGAAGGTTTTTTCTACAACTTATTTCCGTTCCTAAAGTTTTGGTATAATACATACATACATATAGTCACGCCTTTATCCTTTATGGGATAGGCAGAGCGTAATCAACCTAAACGAAGGTCGTTCCGCCACCCCTGACAAAGTTTTGAGGGTTATTTAAGATAGATTTGTAGGTATATTGCTGTAGTGAGAGGTTATCAGCCCATCGCCTAAAACGCAATATACAAAAACCCTCAACCCTTAGCTGTTTTTACAGCATGGCACATTCTATGTTATTTTCTCGCTCCCAGTCCAGCATGGAATAAATATAATACATACATACATATAATCACGCCTTTATCCCTAATGGGGTAGGCAGAGAGATTTGTAAGTATATTGCTGTAGTGACAGGTTGTCAGCCCATCGCCTAAATTACAATATACTGAAAACCTCGGATCCCTTAGCCGGTTTTTACAGCATACCCGGGAGGAAATGCAGCTGGCACATTCTATGTTTTTCTCGCGCTCCCAGGCCAGCATGGAAGAATAAATATAATACGTTTTCTTAATAGGTTTATTATAGATGTATAACAAGAGATTTTATTTCTTTTATTTTTTGATTTGCATAGATTTTGCATATTTTGAATAGTTTTTAAAATTTCGTTAAAATCTGTAGTTATGGTTTTTTTTCTTCTGAGGGCAGTATTACCTATATAATAAATGCTACTCTCTGCAATAGTATTTACTACTCTTATAAATTTAATACATTATGTTACCAGGAAAATACATTTGATACTACACTGTTTTCGTTCAAAATGGTAAGATTTTTATTGTTTGAAATCTAAAGGTTTAACTATACGCTTCTCAATAATTAAGGCTATGTTTGAGTATCAAAATATTTGTTAAAATTTCAGTAAATCGTTACCTCTAACTGGATTCGGAAAACAATCCCGAAAATTCGGATTGAAAACATTAAATTCGACCCGAAAATTCTGAATGTTTTGGTTTTGATTCATACCTCTGGTTGAATTTAAAATAATGATGATTATAAATGAAATTCATGACAGCGCAAAACAATAATCTAAACCAAAATACAGATGAAAATATACATACATACATACATACATAAACGCGATACACGCCTTTATCCCTTACGGGGTAGGCAGAGCGTTTTACGCCTCTTAAAAGGCGCTTTCGCCACGTCTGACAAAAATTGAGGGCAATTTTAGATTGTAATATGTATTGCTTTAGTGACAGGTTGTCAGCCCATCGCCTAAATTACAATATACTGAAACCCTCGGATCCTTTAGCTGGTTCTTACAGCATGCCCGGGAGGATATGCAGCTGGCACATTCTATGTTTTTCTATCTCTCCCAGTCCAGCATGGAAGAAAGATGAAAATATAATTAATTGAATGAGTAGTAACTCTGATCTAAGGAAATCTGGAACATTCCGTCAGAAAAGGGGTTTTTATTTCAGTATCGTTTTTATTCTTATCTTTATTGAATAAAATCTGCTTAACAGTGTACCTTTCTGGTGTTTACTGAGTGTAAAATGCGAAGGTATAAAGAGTTCAGCTTCTATTCAATGTAGAGTGTTTTGTTCAATGAGTCTTGGCCTTAGGAACAGAAGCTGGTAATTTTGGGGTAGAACTGCCTACAAGATATAGGGTCAACTTTTGTCAAAAATTACGTAATTAATATCAGGCCGTCCTATAATAATTGAGATCCCACACTTTTGTACTTGGTTTATAAGTTACCAGATAAGTAGGTATAACTAATACTTCAAAGTGTTCAATTCCATAAAACCTTATACAATATATGTAATTATTTTAAGCTGTGTATGTAGTTATTGTGAATCACATTCTTATTGTGCTTTAATATGTTTAGATTATATTTAAGTAGTATTAGTCTTTTTCCTGTTACTGTACCTTTTCGAATAATAATTTTAAAAAAACAATGTTTAAAGAAATATACTCAATATTTGTATTTATTGTGTCCTATAAAATTTACAAAAGAACTTGAAAGCGAGCAACAGAAATCTTGGCCGAAGAAAGTAACTTTATGTTTTTAATAAAACTACTTATTCTTCTTCTTTTCTCTGTGGGTATATTTACGTGCAGGCACCTCTAGACCTCTATGGGGCGATTGGAAACTGGGGCAAACGCTGGAAAGGTGAAAATTGTTTCTTTTCTTCCGATTAAATAAGATCGCATTTGAACTTGTATTGAAGTTTCCAATTTTTCGCAATAAGTATTGGAAGGAGCTTAGTAAATACCAACTTTACCTACCTTCTTGGAAATAAGTACTTCAAAAGGAGCTTTGCTAAAGTTATTTTGTCAATTTTGTCCGACTGTCACCTTTCGACCAGTGATTTTGACCGACGTAAATAAGATGTTCTAGGAAAACTAAAATAAAATATATTTTTTGAATATTTCAACTCTCAATTTAAGAGTCTATATGAACTAAGTTTGAGGTTACCAAGGATTTTTTCTTTTAAGTTCCAACTTGAATATGAGTAGTATAGAAAACAACATTACCTACCCAAATAATTGTGGATAACATAAGTTTAATATTAAAAACAAAACACAGACACTTTGTTTGCACACTAACGTAACATTACATTTCTAAGAGACAAAATGAAAATCTATTTTAATGCCTTAAACATACGAAAAAATATACTAACATTAACAAAGGAGTAATCCGTGAATCAAATTCTTCTTTTGTCCAAATGAAGGCCGCAGTTTTTCATGATTACTCTCTTTATGTAGAGATCATCGTGATCCAACTTAACTCGTGGTGCTTTTATTCAGTGCTCTAACCAATTATTTTTCCATGAAATGAATCCTCCATTGTAAGTGGGCTTTTTGTGGTTTTGTCTCGTACTTTTCTTTTGTGTAGGATTTCTTATTTTTGTCTTCGGATATAGGTCACGTCTTTCTTATCTCTTCGATTGTATGAATAGGATGCTTCTGTGTTATTTCATAGACGTGGTCAAATTAATTGAGTACCTAACTATCTGTATTTATATAAATAACAATCATCTAAATGCCTGTTTCTAATCTGTAGAAGATTTTCTGCCATAGGTATCTTCTGAACAAGACAGACTCTTGTAATTTTTAAACTCACAGCAGTGTGACCACTCATTTAGTAGTCTCGTCGCGCTAGTACCTAAGGCTCGTATTTATAAAGCGATCTCAAAATTGAGAGCAATATTAAGTATGGATTTGACAGACCATAATGTACTGAAATGACATTTCTGATATTAACTCAAACTCGATGTCAGTATCAAGTGTTGATGATAAATACGGGCCTGAGTAACCTAGTGGACATAGGACGAATTTCCTCACCTGCTAAATTTGGCGGTGTACCAGGACAGTATAACATACAAAGAGATTGATCTGATACGGGCACAGTTTACAGTACTACGTGTGTGCTTACATTGCCAGTACAAAAGCTTCATTGTCCTTGTTACTGTGAAATCCCTGTTTTCTTTGGACGTACACCTTGGAAATAGATAAGCAAAAATACCAGGGTAGTAGAACTATGATAGGGGTTCCCTACGTGACTGCGAAAGATGTTTGTTCGACTTTCCTTAGATACACGATAATTCTGTAGTGCGATGTTACACTTCATCGATGCTTTATTAGAACTATGTAACGTTAGTGCAAAAATCTTTGATGCAACAAACCTTACTGCGATACCTACTCATTAGATCTTTGTTTTTTTGTTTCGATGTTATGTTGTGCATAACGCCTGCTACCATGATACTCAGGGCCGTATTTACAATCAGCTCTCATGAATTACAGCGAGTTTGAGTTCGAATCAGAAATATCATTTCAGTACAAACTGGCCTGTCAAATCCATACTTAATATTGCTCTCAAATTTGATATTTAAAGGCGTAAAAAAAAAATATGATCTCTCCTGATAGATTCTGTGTATCGTAGCGCTACAAACCTCATCTTGGTGGAAGCTTTGTAAGATGGCCCGTCGCTGCAAGGTTGCGTTGTCATATGTTGCTACATTCTACAACTGTATTAAACGACATACATACATATGATCACGCCTTTATTCCTAATGGGGTAGGCAGAGCGTAAACAACCTAAACAAAGGTCGTTCCACCACGTCTGACAAAGTTTTGAGGGTTATTTAAGATGGAATTGTAGGTATATTGCTGTTGTGACAGGTTGTCAGCCCATCGCCTAAATTGCAATATTCTGAAACCCTCGGATCCCCAAGCTGGTTTATACAGCATGCCTGGGAGAAAATACAGCTGTCATATTCTATGTTTTTCTGTCGCTCCCAGTCCAGCATGGAAGACATTATTATATTAATCGACAACGTGCTGAATTATAATTCATTCGTACTAACTACTACTAATTACGTACTAACAGTGCGTGGTATTGTAACGATCGTTTATCATTACATATAGAATAATTAATTTATAAAATCAACCCAACACTTAAACAAATAGCATTTAGATTTTTCGTTCAAAAATTGAGACATCTTTACCTGACATGACCCAGCATTTAAACAAGAGTATCAAATGCATAAATACCCATACTTGTTTCTTGGAAATAGAGTTAAATTTTGAATGTTACAAAAGATATTTTACTTTGTCTTAATATAGCATAGAACTTGGAAGATTAGAAAAAAAAAACAGAGGAACAGCGGGCATGCAGTGGGGGTTGGAGTTGCTGACGGGCCGGGACGATGTTCGAACGCGGAAAGTGGCGATGCCGAGCATCATGTGTTGTTTATTTTCGGCGTTGTGTTTTAATTCGAAGTCCATCGTTGTGATTATTACTGTAAGTGTTTCTTAACCTTACAGTTAGACGATTTCGTAATAAAGTAATAGTTTCAGCTTTCTGTACCTGCAGCGTTGCGAGTTTTCAAACATCATTCAATGATAATCGTAGGGAAATGTGTTATTAGAATAGGAAATAGTAGGTGTGTGTTATGTGTAAAATATCAGTGTGCGAGAGTGTGAGGATGAATAAATGCAATAAAAACTAATAGGAATATTTTGATATGTCTTTAAGATACAGTGTTACACGTTAAAACAAAACACGGTGTTTTAAAGATATTAGTGGTTAAAATCAATTACTTGTATTTTGAAATATTTAATTACTTTTATATTCAGGATAACACTTTACATACATTAAATACACATCGACAAGGCTTATGGGCTCCGAGAGTAGCTGGCCCATAATCCCTCTCGAGAATTCATTCGAATAGGTATTCATACAAACCTCTAATGGTCTATTTCTCAGCTGACGTAGCAAGCTATAAAGGTGATAATTTCTTGACACAGTCTCTATCATTTGAACTGACTTCTTAGCGCATATCATGTGATTTTGGTACAGCAGTCCTTGAAAATTATACCATATTGCAAACTGAACAGAGAAATTGATTATTAAAAGGTTTGAACATTAGTACACCGTCACAGGTGACCAAAACTGCAGTTAATAGGTAACTTGTATGACTTTGATGAATGATTGGTAGTATGAAAGAAGTTTGTGAATGAATTAAGATGATCGGAATGTTTGATGGAAGGTTTGCAAGTTAGATAAGACTAGGGTTTAGTGATAGTCTGTGCAAGGTTTTCGCGCGTTGGCATGGTCTGTAGGTTGGAAGGGAGGGCCATTTCATTTGCCTAGGTATCCTAATTCTAAGATCTTAAAGATCTTTATTCAAATTCCCTTCCCTGGTTATTGAGTCTTTGTACCTTTCAGCACGCTACATTAGCCGGGAGATTTAATATTAAGTATGTTTGGTTTTATTTTATTTGGGCTAGTTATGCGCAAGAAGAAAGAAGATGGAGATTCCTGATTCCTGAATTTCTGCTGAAAATATTTTATGTGAGTCGCATGCTTTATATTACTCATTTATATTTTATTTTCTGTCATTTTGTGTTATTTTTCAGCTGAATTTGATTCTTTTTTACTAATCATTTATTTACTTACGTCATAATTACAATTACGATTACCCTATTCAAACTTAACTTAAATTTGTTTCAATTTTCTATTTGAATACACAACGTATGGGTCTTTTGACATACTCGTAAAATCATTTTGTAGACGATCACATATTTATCTTTGGCCATATTAATTTTATCAGATTATTATTTAATTAGGGATAGGGTGTTACATTGCTGCTCGTGACCTCAGGATGCTTCGTCATTAAAGGACGAATGATTGTGTAATTATTTTCATTCGTGCACGAAGTATAAATTATTTGGGTTACTGTTATTATTACGATAGGGCTTTATTTATTCGTAGGTCATTACATTAGTTCATTAAATAGGCGAGTACTATATTTTATAATACAAAGTAAGTCAGACTGATAGTTCGTTTTTAATATTTCGTAATCTAAATTGTAGCGACATTTTAAAATAATTTTTATTTCAAAGTAAACAAGCTTTGACAAGTTTGAAACCAACAGAAAAAAGGGACGGCCTTGCACAATAGCGACGCTACTTTAAAAAAGGGCTGGAATAGAAATGTGTCAAAGATACGGTTAAACGTTCGAAGACATTTGTGCAATATACTTTTACTAGTGTTGATTTTATTAGTGTTGATTAAGTTTAAATTTCGAGAGAAAGAAAACTGATGGATTTATTAACGTAGGGGCGAGAAAATTATAGATTCGTGAACGTTTGTTTTCGTAAAAACTACTGAACGGATTTTAATTTAAGGATAATTTAGAATAGCATGTCTATATTACTTATTTACTTTAAGAGTTAAGTACTTTATTCCCACTTAACAGTTATAATTAATTAATAATTTTAGGGGCGGATCGCTAGTTATTTATAATATTTTAACATTAATTGGAGTTTTCAAACCACATGACTATCCACATGATTCAAACATTTTATTAAATTTTAACAATACATTATTTTTATAAGTTAACCTTCAGGATTAGTTAAAATTTTAAAGCTAAAGTTGATTACGCATTTTTTTTTTAGTAATCCATGATACCCTGTTTACTCTGACAGGAAAACAGGCGTGATTTTATATGTATGTTTGTCTTATTTACAAACAAATGGATGGATTCAAAATCTTTACTTAAGTATTGCATTGTCAGCCCTTGAAGTAGGTAGGATAATAAAACAATGCAGTTAGGTTACAAACGAAGAAAAAGCCAGAGAATTTGTTTTTTTTATGCTTGTACACGTGTTTGGGTCAGCGTGGTACATTTATCACTTTTGAATAGAGATAAGTTTTTGTTAATTATTTCTTGCAAAAATAGATGAAGTTGAGAATACAGCTTTGGTACTTCAAGTGGGTACGCCTTGAGTTCCGATAACGATTTTGGTTCTATGAAATTTGAGTCCTGTTTTTGTTTAAGGGTGATAAATTTTAAAACTTTGACTGGCTCAAGAGTAGTTTTTAAAAAAAGAGTCTTTATCATCGTAGTTTATAGGTTTTCGTTTTGAGAACTTTTGTTTCTCACCCCAATTAAGTTAGTCACTTTTGACACTTTAGTTATTCAAACCATTTAAGTTGAGATAAAGTTCTGGGAAAGAACTACGTAAATTGAAATATGATATTTCAAAATATAAGTGGTTTCTTTAGTCAGAAACATAAACAAATTACTCTTAGACCTTTTTGTTATGTAAAATCATTATTATGATTTTAATGGAATAGAGTAACTTTACCATAGTGCTATGGTAAATAAAGAGTAAGATGAAATCAAAAACTATTGAATAGATTATGAAACAAGGATATTTTATCGGAACTTGAGAGATTAAAACGTAGGGGCGTAGAAATAATTACATACATACATATAATAAAGCTTTTATCCCTGGTGGGGTGAGCAGAGTTTGAACGACCTGGACAAGAGCGTTCCGCTACGTCTGACAAAGTTTTGTGTGTTGTTTGGGATAGACTTGTTGATATTGCTGAGGTCATAGTTTGTCTACCCATCGCCTTACTTACAATATTTCAATATATTGTAATCACAAACCCTCGCATTACTCAGCTGGATTTCACAGCTTGCCCGGGAGTGGCACGTTCTATGTTTTTCTCTTCGCTATCAGCCCAGTATGGAAGTAATAGTTAATAAGGATAATTATGAAACATTAGATGATAATGATAATAATAAATGATAATGTTATTAAACGTTTTAGGGGCGCATTTTAGTGTTAACAGTTATTGTTTAAGTTTGAAGCGAGTATTGACTGATAACTATTAATAGAAAGGGAAGATTATAATAAAGGTGAATAGGTTTTATGTTCAGCAGTGATAATGATAAGCAATTGGTTAGTTTAGTTTAATAAATCGATAGTTATTATTAGAAAAGGAGCGTAAATTAATACTTCTTACAGTATTACTTAAATTAAAATAAGTTAGAAAGATAATTAAGATAATAGACAGATGAGAAAATAAAAGATGTTGATACTTTTAAGATTTCAGTTATTTATTTGTGACTAGTTTTTAGATATGAGAGAGGCCGGAGGAAGAAATTTGCCCAGAAGTGGGACACTAACGGCTAGATAAGATAAGATAAGATATTTAGATTAGACAATTTAAAAAATGGCTTGTCTCAATAGTACAGACAAATTAAGTTCAGTTACAAAAAAAAAGTCAGTTTAGACCTATGATTGTTTATTTGCAATTTTATCTATTTTGACAAATATCAAAATGGCTCACAAACAAAGGGGCGTCTGTAACGATCGTTTATCATTACATATAGAATAATTAATTTATAAAATCAACCCAACACTTAAACAAATAGCATTTAGATTTTTCGTTCAAAAATTGAGACATCTTTACCTGACATGACCCAGCATTTAAACAAGAGTATCAAATGCATAAATACCCATACTTGTTTCTTGGAAATAGAGTTAAATTTTGAATGTTACAAAAGATATTTTACTTTGTCTTAATATAGCATAGAACTTGGAAGATTAGAAAAAAAAACAGAGGAACAGCGGGCATGCAGTGGGGGTTGGAGTTGCTGACGGGCCGGGACGATGTTCGAACGCGGAAAGTGGCGATGCCGAGCATCATGTGTTGTTTATTTTCGGCGTTGTGTTTTAATTCGAAGTCCATCGTTGTGATTATTACTGTAAGTGTTTCTTAACCTTACAGTTAGACGATTTCGTAATAAAGTAATAGTTTCAGCTTTCTGTACCTGCAGCGTTGCGAGTTTTCAAACATCATTCAATGATAATCGTAGGGAAATGTGTTATTAGAATAGGAAATAGTAGGTGTGTGTTATGTGTAAAATATCAGTGTGCGAGAGTGTGAGGATGAATAAATGCAATAAAAACTAATAGGAATATTTTGATATGTCTTTAAGATACAGTGTTACACGTTAAAACAAAACACGGTGTTTTAAAGATATTAGTGGTTAAAATCAATTACTTGTATTTTGAAATATTTAATTACTTTTATATTCAGGATAACACTTTACATACATTAAATACACATCGACAAGGCTTATGGGCTCCGAGAGTAGCTGGCCCATAATCCCTCTCGAGAATTCATTCGAATAGGTATTCATACAAACCTCTAATGGTCTATTTCTCAGCTGACGTAGCAAGCTATAAAGGTGATAATTTCTTGACACAGTCTCTATCATTTGAACTGACTTCTTAGCGCATATCATGTGATTTTGGTACAGCAGTCCTTGAAAATTATACCATATTGCAAACTGAACAGAGAAATTGATTATTAAAAGGTTTGAACATTAGTACACCGTCACAGGTGACCAAAACTGCAGTTAATAGGTAACTTGTATGACTTTGATGAATGATTGGTAGTATGAAAGAAGTTTGTGAATGAATTAAGATGATCGGAATGTTTGATGGAAGGTTTGCAAGTTAGATAAGACTAGGGTTTAGTGATAGTCTGTGCAAGGTTTTCGCGCGTTGGCATGGTCTGTAGGTTGGAAGGGAGGGCCATTTCATTTGCCTAGGTATCCTAATTCTAAGATCTTAAAGATCTTTATTCAAATTCCCTTCCCTGGTTATTGAGTCTTTGTACCTTTCAGCACGCTACATTAGCCGGGAGATTTAATATTAAGTATGTTTGGTTTTATTTTATTTGGGCTAGTTATGCGCAAGAAGAAAGAAGATGGAGATTCCTGATTCCTGAATTTCTGCTGAAAATATTTTATGTGAGTCGCATGCTTTATATTACTCATTTATATTTTATTTTCTGTCATTTTGTGTTATTTTTCAGCTGAATTTGATTCTTTTTTACTAATCATTTATTTACTTACGTCATAATTACAATTACGATTACCCTATTCAAACTTAACTTAAATTTGTTTCAATTTTCTATTTGAATACACAACGTATGGGTCTTTTGACATACTCGTAAAATCATTTTGTAGACGATCACATATTTATCTTTGGCCATATTAATTTTATCAGATTATTATTTAATTAGGGATAGGGTGTTACAGTATCGGTGTGCTTGTAAGATAATCATGTAGTCTGTAGTTAACTGCTTCCGTGGTCTATTGGTCAGAGCCATTGGCTTACGATCTCGAGGTACTGGGTTCGATTCCCAGGGGGAACACAAAGTTGATATTTGCCAGTTTATCACTTTGTGAGGTTTTCCCCAAATTGGTTAGGACATTGCGGGCTGAATCACCTGATTGTAGTGAAAAGAAGAAGTATTCCGTCCGCACGTTAAGCCGTCAGTCTCGGTGGCTGTCTTTAATAGTGATCGTTACTCAAATCATGTCAGAGGCCCAATAACTATGCTACTAGGCGGTTTTAAAACTCTGACACCAGGGTTCATCAGGTTGGTCGACTCGAGAATCCACTCGGTAAGAAGAAGAAGTCTGTAGTATAGCCACAGAATATAATATAATAGTACTTTAATACAGAATGGACATTCACCTCCCTTCCCCAGTCCGACATACGTCACACTCCGCGCCAGATTGTGGGCCACATTGAGCGTACGCTTAGCGGGTATGGCGCGCGCATGTTTCCCAGTGTAACGGAAATAATAAAGTTTTGAGTTCCAAAGATGGTTAGATACTGTTCCGTGTACGGATGTCTTTCTACTACAAGATTGAGACTCCAATAGGAACTTTTTTTGATTCCACAGTGATGAGAGACGGAAAGTAAATTCATACAAAATATGTAACCTAATCTATTCTAACTATTCAGTTACAGTGAACTACTTCAAAACGTTGGTTTAATCAAGAACCAGATTAATCAAGTGATGATTATGACCAGTATAACCAATTTTGTCAACCCTTTTAACACGCACACAAACGCACGCCAAGTGCAACATGCCGTCTGTCGATGTGTGACCAAAATGACATGATAGTTAGGAGTGTCCGAGCTGTGGTATAGCGTTGCTAGTTGTCCTGCAAAATATTTCTGACTAGACTGTATATGAGAAGTTTTTTTTTCTGATTATGAAGCTTTTGGAAAGCAGCGGGAATATTTGTCTTTTTCTTTTAATATCACAGAATTATAATACAAAAAGCAGATAAGTAGGTGTCCTCTATACGATGCCATTACAAAGACTTTCCAAGTAAGCTGTGGCTTTCATCTTCACCGCTAAGTAGCGAAGAAGCTTTCTATGAAGCAAGCTTGTGACTTGTTTGAGTATTAGGTAACAAAGGAAGCTGCAGTGACAGGCAGTACCTAGTAATTAATGATTTGAGGTAAGAAGGAGAAGGTATTTTAGATTTTAATGATTACTAGCTGGTGCCCGCGAATTCGATCGCGTTGAATTATGTGAAAGTAATTAATAACTTTTAAAGCCAATATTTATTATGACTGACATCCAATTTTATGTTATGATTATGACTGCAGTGGTATGATGTAGATTAAATAAGAAGAAGAAGAAGATTATGACTTATGATTTAGGCCCGTATTTATAATCATCACTTGAGAGTGAGAGCGAGTTTGAGTTCTGATAAATCAACGACTACGAGTTTAAGTTTGTATCAGAAATGTCATTTCAGTATAAAATGGTCTGTCAAATCCAAACTTAATATTGCTCTCAACCTTGAGATCACTTTATAAAAACGGACCTAAAATATGCTAGTTAAATAAACATGTTATATAAAAAAGGCAAGACATGTTCCTTTAAAAGTAACAATCTAAAAGGAATTTCGCCTTAATCTTTATTAATCGTAAAAAAATGTATTAAACTTATCTTTAAGCTTTGCAAAAATTACTCTGGCAAAAGTCATAGCGTTCTTCTACGTAAAAATATAAGGTCTAATGTGATACCATGGTGGAACAATTCGGTGTCTTCCACGCTGGACCGGGAGCGAGAGAAAAACATATAATGTGCCAGCTTATCCTCCCGAGCATGTGGTTAAAATCAGCTAAGGGATCCGAGGGTTTCAGTATACTGTAATTTAGGCGATAGGCTGACAACCTGTCACAAAAGCAATATATCTACAAATCTATCTTATATAACCCTCAAAACTTTTTCAGACGTGGCGGAACGACCTTTGTTTAGATCGTTTAGGCTCTGCCTACCCCGTTAGGGATAAAAGCGTGAGTATATGTATGAATGTGGTACAACATCGTGGGCTAAGCTAGTCCAAAGTAGTTTTAGCCAAGCGTATTCAGAGCAGCGTGCCGTTGGCATGCTCATCACGCCAACAACACGCGACAAAGGAATAGTTAACGAATATTTACCCTGCCCGTCTACCTTTCTGCCCTACACTTTGCTATTTTCATGTTTCGCAGCGCCATACCGGGTGTAAGGGACAGCGTCCCACAAACTTATAGGGGTCGCTCAGTCAACGAAACTATCAGTAGGATTACTTCTTTCAGGAAATAATAAAAAAAAAACCATACAAATTGTCTGATTGAGGTGGTCATTTAATTTTTGTTTTCATCTCCTGAAAGAATTTTCTGGTGAGAGTTGTTCAGTTTCATTGCCTGAGAAATTCCTACCAAGTGGCGCCCCCATTAGTAAAAAAACATAATACACTAAAAACGCACATTTGAAAACCGGTTAACAGAATTAATTTATAGTCATTAAGATAATTTAGAACTTTATAAATAATTAGCGATTCATGTTGTAGTAACAGGAAGAATTTTTTTTCTTCCTATTACTACAACGAACTATGAATAGCTAACTATGTTTTTTTTACTAATGGGAGCGCCACTTGGCTAGTTTCGTCAGCTTCAGTAAAGAGTGCCACTGTTTTTTTTCCTGATTTTTGGCAAACTGGAAAAACCGTGGATACATATAAAATTCCGTGGCCTGGAAGTGACAACGATGTGATTTCAAAACTCAGGCATGTCTGCACTCATACTTACTTTACATGCTTACAAAGAACCGATTTGTTTCTATTTACAAGAGATATTTTATCTTCCATACTGGACTGGGAGAGAAAGAAAAACATAGAATGTTCCAGTTGCCCTTCCTCCTGGGCATGCTGTAGAAGTCAGCAAAAAAGGGATTCGAGGGTTACATTGTATTGTAATTTAGGCGATGGGCTGACAACCTGTCACTTCAGCAATACACATTACAATCTAAAATTGCCCTCAATTTATGTCAGACGTGGCGAAAGAGCCTTTTAGGAGGCGTTTTACGCTCTGTCTACCCCGTAAGGGACAAAGGCGTGATTTTATGTATGTATGTATGTATTTTATAAAAGCTCTTGTATTATACGTGGGCATGGGTATTAGATTAACTGGTTCAGTGGCTAGTGGTAAGAGCCATGAGCTTACGATTCCGGAGGTCCTGGGTTCGAGTCCCAGGGGGGGAAAACAAAGTTGATATTTGTCAATTTATCACTTTCTGATGTTTTCTCCAGTTTGGTTAGGACATTGAAGGCAGAATCAGGTGATTTTTCGACACTAAAAGGGATTCCGTGCTTCGGAGGGCATGTTAAGCCGTCGGCCTCGGTCGCTGTCTTTGATAGTGGTCGTTACTCAAAACCATGTCAGAAGCCTAATATCTAGCTGTGCTACTAGGCGGTTTGAAAACTCTGACACCATGGTTCATCGGGTTGTTGTTTGACTTGAGAATCCACTTGCTAAGAAGGAGAAGAAGATAGGTATTAGATAAGAAGAAAAAAGTATTAGCGAAGAAATCAACCTACCCATCTTGAATACTTATTGGTTCGCACCGAAATGTAAAACTGACTTTACATTTTTACATTTCTCAGATCTTTTTCTCATCTTTGGCAAACTGGAAATACCGTGAATAAATATAAAATGCCGCGGCCTGGAAGTGTCAACGATGCGATTTCAAAACCCGGGCATGTCTGCACTCGTGCTCTCGCTACATGCACTTCCGCCTCTATGACCTTACGACTTACAACGAACCGATTTGTTTCTCCTGGCACAAGAAATTGTATATAAGATCTTGTATTATACGTGGGCTTCATGGGTGGTTCTTCAATGCTGGACTGGGAGCGACAGGAAAACATTCAAACAATGTGCCAGTTGTATTTCCTCCCGGACATGCTGTAAAAATCAGCTAAGGGATCCGAGGGTTTCAGCGTATTGCAATTTAGGCGATGGGCTTCCTTTGGACCTGTCACTATAGCAATATTCCTACAAATCTATCTTAATAACCCTCAAAACTTTGTCAGACGTGGCGGAACGACCTTTGTTAGGGTCGTTAACGCTCTGCTTACCCCATTAGGGATAAAGGCGTCACTATATGCATGTGTGTATGTATTAGACGTAGGCACGGACGTAGGAAATAAGCTGACTGCTGTTGTTGTTATTAAAAGTGACATTGTAAACTTTCAATGAGACCAATTCGGCGTTGCAAATACATTACATTTTCTATCATGGGAGAACAAAAAGAGACGGCAATAATATTACTCGATATTTAATTTAGTCATGTTCTTACCGACTTACACCTAATACTTACATACATATAATCACGCCTTTATCCCTAAAATTGCCCTCAATTTTTGTCAGACGTGGTGAAAGCGCCTTTTACGAGGCGTTTGACGCTCTGCCTACCCCGTAAGGAATAAAGTCGTGATTTTATGTATTTATGTATGTTATCCCTCATGGGGTAGGCAGAGCGTAAACGATCCAAACAAAGGTCGTTCCGCCAAGTCTGACAAAGTTTCGAGGGTTATTTAAGATAGATTTATAAGTATATTACTGTAGTCACAGTATAAATCTGCCCGGGAGGAAATGAAGCTGGCACATTTTATGTTATTCTCTCGCAAATATTTTGGATAAATAATAATAATGTCCATTTTCACCTGCATTACTCTGTCTACCAATAAATAATTACTTACCAAAATAAAGTGTTATTTACTGTAACCAAATCAAAATCTGAAGCTAGAAAAAATAGGAAAGAAGTGAAGAACTAGAAAATAAAAACAGTTTACAGCAAAATAGTACTCCAGATAGTCAACCAGCTGTGATTGTCGCCGTCCCAGTACGTGCGAGAAAAATCTATAAACGGTGCAATCAGAGAAATACATCGAGTCGACGACAAGCTATTGCGAAAGCTTGAACCTTGCTGATACACAGCTATATAGCTTTACTAGCAACCCGCCCCGGTTTTGCACGGAAATTATCAGTGTTTCTCTACTATATTATGCATGTATTATACATATAACCCTTCCTCTTGAATCACTCTATCCATTATAAGAAACCGCATCAAAATCTGTTGAGTAGTTTTAAAGATTTATGCATACATAGGGATATAGGGACAGAGAAAGCTACTTTGTTTTATACTATGTAGTGATATTGATTGGTATTGTACGTAATTACGTCCGTGGTCTAGCGGTCTGAGCTATAGGCTCTCGATCCGGAGGTCCCGGGTTCGATTCCCGGCGGGGGACATATATAAGTGTGTTGTTGTTTCTAGTTTGTTTAGGGCACTGCAGACCTGGTTGTCCGAAAAGTAAGATGAGCCATGCTGTCGGATGGGGATGTAAATAGTCGGTCCTGCGCCTGATTTATCTCTGGTCGTGTCAGTAAATCTGTTCCATCAGAATAGAGAGTGCACCTATAAGTAGCGCAAACACTTGGGCACTAAAAACTAGTCTTGCACAGTTGGCCCATCTCTAGGAGATTGGCCACCGTCACCAAAAAACCGTAGGAGGATTATTAATACATGCCTTTATCCCTTATGGGTTATACAGAGTGTTAAACGCCTAGTAAAAGCGTTTCGCCACGTCTGACAAATGGCACTTAAAATAAGAAAGTGTATTGTCCCACTTGTTCGGAAATGGCTTCATTATTAAAAAATAAATAAATCATACATTCACTCTTTTCGGTACCTACTCGAGTTTGTAGCGGTCGGAAAATTCAACAAACGGCAATAATGACAATTCCCGATTTCTACGCGAATAGTATAGACTAGGTGTTTTTATATTCACATTTTTTTAAAGGTGGAATGCGAAAAAAGAAGAATAAATGAATGAATAGAATGTGCGCCTGTCAAAGGCGCCATGCAAATCTTAAATGTCAAAATATTATGGAGGAATCGCAAGTTTGATGTTTATTTTTAAGTGTATGGTTGTTGTTTCCTCGCAAAATTTGAGAAAAGTACTATACTTCTTTTAGCTAAAATCTCATTTACTCGACCATACATTGAAATTTTTTCGGTCTTTAGAGTTCTTTTTTTTTACAATATGCCATGTAATGAGTATCGCTTTCTCACACAATGTAAAAACAAAAGCACGCAAGTTGAGCCGGTCTGGCCCTTGTCATGCCTACTTGCAGCTTTGTACTTCAAGCACATCTCGGACACCCCTAACAACAATGTCATTTTGGTCATACATCCACAGACGGAATGCTGCACTTGCCCTGCGTTTGTGTGCGTGTTATAGTGGTTGACTGATTTTGTTATACCGGTCATAATCATCACTTGAATAATCTGGTACCTTAACTACGTTATTGATTGGTAAGCACTTACCTAATAAACTTTATGTGACGGAGATACTATTCGATAATAGTCACGAACGATATTATTTACCGTCTCTCATCACTTGGGAAACTAAACAAGTTCCAATTGTAACTACTGTAAGCGTACCCTTCAAGTCATCCGCCAATTGGCGCGGGGTGTGACGTAAATTGGAGGGCAGGTGAGTGTCCATTCTGTATGTAGTACTATTATATATTCTGTGCTTCAAGTGCCGGAGTAGGTTCGCAAGGGCTAGATCTGCCTAAACTCAGTCGAAATCGGAAACATGAAACTATCAGTCGTCGGTTCAAGCACTCTGCATGGTACGTACAAGGTGGTACAAAAGGCTCTGAAGTAAGTACCTACACGATGGTGTGTTTTTGGTCATAAAAATAGCAATTAGGTACTTAGTTTTTCATGGAATACGTACGATTGTCATTATAAATGTAGAGTCTTTTATATGTTTAAAGAACTAACAAAACTTTATTACAATAAAATATTTTTGTATCTATCTGCGGGCGCCTGTAAATGGCTTTGATGATATATTTTTATTGATAAGTTATTGTAATATACTTAGCTGTAGGTATTCTGAATAAATAAAAATAAAATAAAGGTACGACGGAATCAAAAAAACGACGTGTAAAAGGCGGTTTCACTACATCTGACAACAATTGAGGGCAATTAATTGCCTTAGATTATAATGATGTGTATTGCTGTAGTGACAGGTTGTCAGCCCATCGCCTAAATTACAATACACTATATCCCTCGAATTCCTTTTGCTGACTTTTACAGCATGCCCAGGAGGAAGGGCAGCTGAAACAATCTAAATTTTTCTATCTCTCCCAGTCCAGCATGAAAGAAAATGTGAATTGTATTTATTTATTTATATTCTTGTACAATAAACCCCGAGCCCGATGGTGTAGTGGATAGGGCCGCTGCCTCCTGAGGTCGTGGTTCGAACCCCATCAGTCACCACGTACCAATGTGTTTTTCGGTTTTCGAATTTCATATGTACGTTTATTCGGTGCTTTTTCCGTGCTTCGGAAGGCACGTTAAGCCGTTGGTCCCGGTTAATATCGTTTAATACCGTAGATATTAGTCGTTAAGCCATATCTGAGGCCAGTGCTAAGCATTGGCGGCTTGAAAACTCTGACCTAATCTAGGATTGGGTCTGGTTTCCCTTCTGGGTTGCGGAGGTCAGATGGCAGTCGCTCTGTGTAAAAACCAGTACCCTCGTTCAATCCCCTAGATTAGGAAGCCGACCCCGTGAGATACGGGATAAGGCTAGGGAGATGATTCATGTACAATAAACTTATATATTCTTTAAACTTATTTATTATTCGGCGCTTTTTCCGTGCTTCGGAAGGCACGTTAAGCCGTTGGTCCCGGTTAATATCGTTTAATACCGTAGATATTAGTCGTTAAACCATATCAGAGGCCAGTGCTAAGTATTGGCGGATTGAAAACTCTGACCTAATCTAGTATTGGGTCTGGTTTCCCTTCTGGGTTGCGGAGGTCAGATGGCAGTCACTCTGTGTAAAAATCAGTACCCTCGTTCAATCCCCTAGAATAGGAAGCCGACCCCGTGAGATACGGGATAAGGCTAAGGAGATGATGATGTACAATAAACTTATACATACATACATAAATCACGCCTTTATCCCTTACGGGGTAGGCAGAGCGTTTAACGCCTCTTAAAAGGCGCTTTCGCCACGTCTGACAAAAATTGAGGGCAATTTTAGATTGTAATATGTATTGCTTTAGTGACAGGTTGTCAGCCCATCGCCTAAAGTACAATATACTGAAACCCTCGGATCCCTTAGCTGGTTCTTACAGCATGCCCGGGAGGATATGCAGCTGGCACATTCTATGTTTTTCTATCTCTCCCAGTCCAGCATGGAAGAAAAAAACTTATAACAATACACTTACAATAAACTTATATCTATTACAATAGCCCCACAACTGCTTGAGCAGTTTGTCTGTAGGATCGATGAGTCTCTTCACTACAAAGTATAAACAAAGTCGCTTTCTCGGTCCCTATATCCCTATGTATGCAGAAATCTTTGAAACTACACAAGGGATTTTGATGCGGTTTCTTTTAATTGATAGAGTGATTCGAGAGGAAGGTTTATATGTATAATACATGCATAATATAGTAGTGAAACCCTGATTATTTCCGTGCGAAGCCGGGGCGGGTCGCTTGTGTACACTATATTTAAATATCGTAGCCAGCAGTTTTAACACATCCTGTAGAACTACCCAGTTCGTCCGCTACTCATATTACGGTTGAACATGGCGTACTATGAGAGAGGCTCTCGAAGCGAATCGATATTAAGGGATTTGCTTCAGCTTTCAGGCTGTATGGAGTCAAATTAGTCGTAATACCCGAGCTAGATTGATTGTTGCTGAATGGCGTAATAATGACGTTACAAGTTATAGGGAAAGGTAAAAATACAGATTTAAAGAAAGAGAGAGAGCTCACACAATTGCTCTAAAATATACAGACATGCGCGCAGTGAGGATGCAACTTTAAAGAAATTATATTAATGCATACTTACATACATATAATCACGACTTTATCCCGAATGGGGAAGGCAGAGCGTAAACGACCTATACAAAGGTCGTTCCGCCACGTCTGACAAAGTTTTGAGGGTTATTTATGATAGATATGTATTTAATATCGGTATAGTTGTGTGAATATTTATGTATATTAAAAGTTGTTATTATTATAATTTTTGCAAATTTAAAATATTTTTTATAGATATCATTTAAGTCTAAACTTTATTAGTTTGTATCTGATTTTAGTTGTATCATTATAACCTATTTTTAATATTGAATCATGGAAACAAGTTTGCTGTCCACATTTTATTTCATTTTTGCTTCACAGAATACCAGCGCTGTAGGTAGCTTCTGCTTCCTGCACATATGCTGAGTGGAGACCATTTTTGTTCCCATTACACAATATAATTTCTATTTTAGGATAAGTTTAATTTTGTAACATGTTGTTATTGTGTAGTGGAGCAAAATAAATTATTTTCTTTCTTCTTTCTTTCTTTCATATATCAGGTATATTGCTGTAGTGACAGGTTGTTAGCCCCTCGCCTAAATTGCAATAAACTGAAACCCTTAGCTGGTTTTTACAGCATGCCCGGAAGAAAATGCACCATGGAAGCATTAATTTAAGAGATTTAATTTATAGCTAGCCTATTAGATCCCACTGCTGGGCAAAGGCCTCCCCCGCGGTCTTTCACTCATCAGACGTGGCGAATGACGTTTGCTTAGGTCGTTTACGCTCTGCCTACCCATTAGGGATAAAGGCGTGGTTATATATATATATATACACACACACACACACACATAATCACGCCTTTATTTCTAATGGGGTAGGCAGAGCGTAAACGACCTAAACAAAGGTCGTTCCGCCACGGCTGACAAAGTTTCGAGGATTATTTCAGATAGATTTGGAGGTATATTGCTGTAGTGACAGGTTGTCAGCCCATCTCCTAAATTACAATATACTGAAACCCTCGGTTCCCTTAACTGGTTTTTACAGCATGCCCGGGAGGAAATGCAGCTGGCACATTCTATGTTTTTCTCTAGCTCCCAGGCCAGCATGGAAGAAATACATATATAAAATTTAATTCGTATAGATAGAGTCATCTCTAGCCGTATGCTTGTGGTCGACGTAGAAGTTCATAGATATATGTTATAGTAATGTCGACCCTGAATAAAAGCTGTTTAAAACAAAAATAAAACTTCACGACCAGATTATTCTAACAATACACGTAGAGCTAAACATTTGCTAAACATTCCATTCCATAGAGCTAGACCGGGCGCATGGTATGAATAATTCTTGAGCAATAGAGAGCATGTTGTTAGTTGTTCTCGTGGTGCATTGTGCCCTGCATGAGGAAGCAACAAGTTCTAGTCTACAGATATACCTCTGTGGTGCAATGGGATAACCATATCACATACATACATACTGGGGTAGGCAGAGCGTACCTGACATAGTATCTGTCAAAGTTTTGAGGGGTATTTAAGATAGATTTGTAGGTATATCGCTGCAGCGACAGGTTGTCAACCCATCGCCTAAATTGCAGTATACAGAAACCCTCGGATCCCTTAGCTGGTTTTTAAAGCATGTCTGGGTGGAAATGCAGGAGGCACATTCTATGTTTTTCTCTCGGTCCCAGGCCAGCTCGGAAGTATCCATTATTTTTACGTTGCATCATCGATACGAACCTGTTTTTGTTTTACAAATTTATAGAAAGCCAACCCAAAACATATGTTTGTAACAAGATTATCATCTCCTGCTCCGAACGAACAAAATTTGAACTTCTGCTAATTTGCAAAGATAAATCAGTTTGTGGGCCGCAAAAGACGTTGGTTTCGATAACTTAACGTTAAAAATATTAACTATACAGATATGCCTCTGTAGTGAAATGGGATAAAACCATATTACTCTGGGATTAAACAGGCAGGTCCTTCTCTGAGAACAATCTTTGTAATAAATTGGGAAGTGTACATAAAATGACGCAGCGATCCCCTGATTACATCATCGAGGATTTACCATTGACCATTTATTTTCTTTATCAAATGATTTTGTATGTAAAATGTTTACACTAAGGTATTTAAATATGGTGTGTAATGTTTTGAAAATATTGAAAAGTATTAAATGTCTTGTAATAAAAAAAGCCAGAAGGGTATTTAATGTTTGATTCTTAACCAATATTATTCTGGCTACTACCACGGCAGTAACCTACCAACCAGTAAGATTAAGGGCAAAAGTCTGTTCAAAAAGTCAAAACCACAATGTATTACTTAGGTAAGTTAAAAATCTTCTAAAAGTCTTCCATGCTGGACTGGGAACGAAAGAAAAACATAGAATGTGCCAGCTGCATTTCCTCCCGGGCATGCTTTAAAAACCAGCTAAGGGATCCGAGAGTTTCAGTGTATTGCAATTTAGGCGATGGGCTGACAACCTGTCACTACAGCAATATATCTACAAATCAATCTTAAATAACCCTCAAAACTTTGTCAGACGTGGTGGAACGACCTTTGTTAAGGTCGTTTACGCTCTGCCTACCCTATTAGGGATAAAGACATGATTATATGTATGAATATAAGTTAAAATTTTTGTCTTGGAAAATTTAATATCGTCATAGGCAGATAGATCGTGTTTTATTTTTTATGTGTAAAAACTCAATTATGAAATTAAATTTAAAGTGACAAACAAAACAAGGCTTCCACAAAAATTCACTAACCGCGGCCGCAGCTGGCGCGAGAATTCACGCCTGCACAGCGGCCGAATGTTTACACAAATAAAGGTATTTTCAGCATAATAAGTAAACATTTTTTTAACCCAGCTGCGAAAAAAGTGAATTCTATGTCGCTATACCGGGTGTAAGGGACAGCGTCCTGCAAACCGATAGGGGTTGCTCAGTCCTCGAAATTGAACCACTTTCACCGGGATGTTTTTCAGGAGATGAAAAAGAAAATTTATCTTCCCATACAAAATGATCAACTCGATCAGACAATTTGTATGGAAAACCAATATTTCTTTAACACTTCTTGAAAAAAAAATCATGCTGGTAGTTTTCAGTTTCGTTGACTGAGCAACCCCTATCAGTTTGCAGGACGCTGTCTCTTACACCCGGTATATCCTCATGGTCATCACTACATACATAGTATAAAACAAAGTCGCTTTCTCTGTCCCTATATCCTTATGTATGCTTAGATCTTTAAAAGTACGCAACGGATTTTGATGCGGTTTCTTTTAATGGATAGAGTGATTCAAGACGAAGGTTTATATGTATAACACATGCATAATATAGTAGAGAAACACTGATGATTTCCGTGCGAAGCCGGGGCGGGTCGCTAGTTCAGAATAAAAAACGATAAGTTTTCACTTATCATAGTATTCTTAAAGCATTTTTTTCATTACCTAGTCTTACTAAATATTATTGAACTTCTATTACAATGGTTTCTTTAGCAAAGATTAAGGGTTTAATTTAAAGCGGCCAATACGTTGGTGTTTAGAGCTATTATATTAAATCCATGACTCCAGCGCGTAAAGAAATCATGATTTTTTCGTGGTTTGTTTATGCACTGGAGACTCGGCTTAACCCAAACCTATTATATATTCTGTGCCCCAACCTTGCATTTTTGCAACAAAAATAGCGCTTTAAAATGTCAATTTGCGATAAAAAGTCACGTATGTAAAGTATAGAACAGTGCGAATGTGCGCATAGCCTATAGGCTGGTAACATTACCCCTATTTGCTTCACATTCTCGGATAATAATGAATCTGTTCAATTGTATGTGTCGCCTTTGTGCTGTGCAACCACAGATAAAATTCACCGAATTTCACGCGTGTTTTCACGTGTAATTGGCGATGCAATTATCAAATTATTTTAAATTATATCTTTCTCTATTTGACCGCAGGCAATAATTATGTTGTTACGTAAATTATTAAATGGTTTACATTAATGAGGCGGTTTGTTTATTTGTGAAATCCTTAAATATTTGTGTATCTGTGTATTACGTTAAACATAATAATACATCAAAATACATGTAGTATATTATGTTACTCCATGATAATGCTTATAGATATATCTGATTCACAAATATTTAAGTATTATTGGATCAAACTTTCATTGTTTCGCCATATTTGACTAATATTCGGAATAATGTTAGAACGTTTTTGATATCGTTGTTACAAAAATAAGATCCTATTTATATGTTCCTTTTTTGTCGCAAAGTGAAATGTGTAAAAGCCTTTAATTAGGATAATTATTACAAATGTGGCTGATGTGTTGGGTAAATATAGGGAGGGTTTAAGGGTTTAATAGTATTAACCTCTGTTCGTATTTTGCGTAATAGGCTCTTTTGGGAAATAATCTACTTTTCTACTTTTAGAGTTATTAAGCCTAGTCCCTTATAAATAAAATAATTACACTTTTCCTAAAGTGCTTGTTTAATCGTAAATTCCCACATACATAAAATCACGCCTTTATCCCTAATAGGGTAGGCAGACCGAAAACGACCTAAACAAAGGTCGTTCCGCCACGTCTGACAAGTTTTGGGGGTTATTACATTTGATTATGATGTATATTGCTATAGCGACATTTGTCCGCCCATTGCCTAAATTACAATATACTGAAACACTCGGATCTTAGGGAGGAAATGCAGCTGACGTATGTTTTTCTAAAATAAAATATTTTATCTAAAATAATTACACTATTTGTACACTATTTGTAACTTTTTAATAGTAAATTTCCTTGTAAAAAAAGTTGCTTATTTCACGTTTTTAAAATTTCATTTTTACATAGAAACGCCAAACGACACGAGCAAGGGTTTATGTGAAACAGAGTTAATAAATACGAAAAACATTTTTAGTTATTATATTCAGGGAATCTATAGCAAAATACGAATGCGTTGGTGTTTATTTTAGTAAACTACTGGAAATGCCGTTTCTCTACAATTTTGAATTTGACGACAGCATAATGTATGGTGTTCTGCTCAGATGCGAAGCAAGAATAACTAGTATTAATTTAAATAATTCTCATTTACGATCACAGAATATGATATGCAGTCATTGTATGAACAAAAGAACTCCATCGGCACTTAAAGGCTAAATTCATTGTTATGAAATCATACTATTATTTAATAGTAAATTTTAAGACCTTTTTTTGCAAGTAAATCATTAGAATCGAGATATCATTACGTCACAGTTAACTTTCTTTCTGTTGAAATTTATTATCCAGTACCTTTGATACACAAAAAGGAAATTAGATGCGGCGGTAAATACTATCTACCCCTTATTTCCTTAAAAAGATTCATTCTTTCTTACATACATACATATAATCACGCTCTTATCTCTAATGGGGTAGGCAAAGCGTAAACGACTTAACCAAAGGTCGTTCCGCCACTTCTGACGAGTTTTGAGGGTTATTCCAGATAGATCTGTATATTTCTATTGTGACAGGTTGTTAGCCTACATTACAGTTCTAAAACACTAAAATCCTAAGGGAAAATCAGTTCAGGCTGATTTTTACAGCATGCCCGGGAAGAGATGCAGCTAGCACATTCCATGTTTTTATATCCCTCTCATTCCAGCATGTCCTTTCTTCTTTCCTGAAAAAGTAGATTCTACTAGTAATATGCACAACACGGTATTAAATAGCATTTTCTTGTTATTCGTAGAACTGTGCAATTACCAGCCAACTCGGGAAGGCTTTTAAGGATATTTATCGTACAATTTCTTGTTTTTAGAGTAGAGAGTAAACCGGGGTGAATTTTAATGGGTGTTTCGTTACATCGTTAATTTTAAATATTCCATTTAATTAAAGTTGTTAAGCATTATTAGCCTTTTTTGAACAACGAAGTACTCGTAAAGATAAAATTGTTAAATTATATTCAATTGTTTTTGGATAAGCAACATAAACGGAAACTAGTTGTTTTGCTAAACGAGATTGTAAATGCAACAACATACATATATTAAATGGAGAGCCGATTTCAGTAGATGTGCAGTCATTTAGCCATCCTGCCCATTCTCACCTACGGTGCGCTGACGTGGTCCCTGACCGGTTCACTAAAGTCTAGAGTTAGGATATGTCAACGAGCAATGGAGCATTCTCGGTCTTAAAAGCATCTACCGCATCAGAAACACCAACCTCCGTCCCAAAACACAAATTACAGACCCTACGTCGAAGAAGGCTGCAATGCTAAAGTAGGACTGGGTAGGTCATGTCACCCGAATGCATCCAGACCGGTGGGCAAAGCTAGCTGCCGAATGGGTCCCGCAAGAACGTCGGCCTAGAGGGAGACGAAAGAAGAGATGGCGGGATGACCTCACAGCGTTCGACTCAAACTGATCGGAAACTGCCAAAGATCGGGAAGCATGGAAAAAGTAAGGGGAGGCCTTTGCCCAGTACACAAAGTGGTACAGCTCAGGTTAGTACAATAATAATAAAAAAAAAAAATAGTAACAAACTGTCATACAGATGCACAAACGTACATACATTCTAACATAGTTTCACGTTCATAAATTCTTTTGTTCTGTTTTCAGTATAGTGTATACTTAAAATAATACTCCTTAATCTAAAACCTAAGTGAGGTTTATGCGTAAAGCGAATGAGATCAAGCTCGCTAGTTAGAAAGTGTAACTTTAAAAAAATAAAAAGTGAAAATTGAATTATACTATTAAGTATAGATTTTTTCACATGTTCTTATATCCTCGCCCTTTCAGGCGTTACTCAAACACATGTTGATTTATTCAATCATGATTTCCATTCACGATTTCATATCAACAGCCTAACTGCCAGTAATAATGCACAATCATGGTAATAAGTTCCTGGAAAGGTTCGAACATTGCCAACACCTTGCTGTCGATTTGTAAACACTGGGGTGTTATTGGATGTGACTGTCTCTGGTGTAGTTGTGTGAGATTTGAGTTCTCAGTTCTAAAGTCGTAAGTTCGAATCTAGCGAGAATTTCTACTTTGAGAAATTGATTAGGATATGGACGTCGACATAAACTGTGTGATTTGATTGTCCGACAAGTGAGAAAATGATTCCGTTTAACCGTAGATTCTGTCTGCGTAGATTGTGGTCGCTACACATACCATGTAAGAATTTACATACATACATATAATGACGCCTTTATTACCAATGGCGTAGGCAGAGCGTAAACGACCAAAACAATGGTTGTTCTGCCACGTCTGACAAAATTTGAGGGTTATTTAAGATAGATTTTGTAGGTATATAGCTGTAGTGACAGGTTGTAAGCCCATCGCCTAAATTGCAATATACAGAAACCCTTGGATCCCTTAGCTGGTTTTTACATTATGCCCGGGAGGAAATGCAATTGACATATTCTATATTTTTCTCTCGCTCCCAGTCCTGAAATAATAAATATAATAATGCTGACTGCAAAATAACTAGGCTACTCATATTTTAATATTTAGGCACCGCAGCGGACACTCAGCATAACTAGCATTAATATTTATGTCCTCATGCATCAGGCAGTATTGTGAACTAGTCTCACAAAACCTGGAAACTCACTTGGTGGTTTTTTAATTTACCCGTGTGCATTTGATATTTACGTCTGAAGGTAAGAAATCTTTTATTATTTTTCAAAATCAACGTACACGTATTTTTTTAAATCGAAACTTGCTGAGTAAATTTTTTAGCCACCCTCATCATGATTCATAAAATTTACTTTATATAACTTGGTTATCGGTCGTTCACGCTTGACCGTCTGCGATGGCAGCACCATCAATCTTTATGTCAAATTCTGGAGCTGGACTTTCGAAAATCGAAATTAATCTTCTGTAGAGGCTCCAGACGACGCGGCTTACTTATTCAAAGAATCTAAAAAGGCTTTAAATTTTTTTTCTTAATATTATACATTTCTGGGGCGAGGTCTTTGCCCATCAGTGGATCAGTTTAGGCTGATATAATATTTAAAAAAAAAGCATTTCCGAGATAATGGTTGTGATTATTTGTTTTAGTTGAGCTCTGGTGTCAGAGTTTCGAAATCACCTATATGGATTTCTGACATGATTCGTGTTATGTAACAAACATTATTACCAAGCGACCAGTAACGAAGTCAAAAATTTCCCAATGTTTTATGCGAACCATTCTAAATCTATGGTTTTATCATGAAAATCAAACCCACAAAAGCTGGATTTAGATTCAAGAATTTACGTCTGAGATAACTTGAACACAGAAGTGATCTATTCTCTACAACCAGCAAACTAATGTTCCAGTAAAGAAACTACCAAACAATATACAGTGAGTGAAAAAAAATGCTGACTATATTTTATGATTCTAACCATGAAACTGAACAACTTTTCCCAAAGATATGTTCCATCCCAAGGTGGTTGATATACAAAAAAAATGGCTCTCTCATACAAAGAGTGTCAGCGGCTCGAGTAGCTGCCTCCGTGATCTAGTGGCTAGTGCCATGGACTCCTGATCCGGAGTTTGTGATTTTTTCCCCAGTTTGGTTAGGACATTGCAGGCTGAATCACCTGATTGTCCGAAAAAGAAAAAGATGTTTCGGAGGGCACGTTAAGCCGTCGGTCCCGGTCGCTGTCTTTGATAGTGTCAAACCATGTCAGAGGCCTGATAGTTGTGCTACTAGGCGGTTTAAAAATCTGACACCAGGGTTCATCGGGTCGATAGACTCGATACCCACTCGACAGAAGAAGAAGTGGCTCGAGTCAAGTTGTATGGTCCAATTTTTTACTCCCTATAATGTATTGTTTAATAAAACATGATTCTGTAGAGAACTGTTTTACCGCTATTGAATTCTTTACGAGCCATTGAATCTTCAGCGAACAACAAATAAAAGCTGTTTCGAGGTAGGTATGCGAGCGAATAAAATGCAACCGGCGTGCAGTTTATCTGAACGGGAATGTTCCAATATTAAAAAGGTACTAAAGTTTTATGGGAATAATTAAATATTTCAGCACTAGTAGTTCAATACAAAACATTCCTTGAGTACGGTCGGTTTATTTTAACGAAGGGTAGAATATAGTATAGCTAACTGTGTTCCACGTCAAAAAAAGTTCTTGGGTAGGCTTTTCAATCAAAGAAATTGGTGAAAACTGCGGAAAAAAACCGCTTATTTTTTAGGTACGTATCCCGTTCAGTATAGTAGACAGTCGCAGGTAGATGCGAATTTCACCTACAATTCCAATTCATCACTCAAAGAATATCTTAGCAAATTTGTTTAAAGAAAAAGTTCATCAAATATATACTGACTATAATATTATATAATACTTTAGATACTATAATTTGGACATAATATTATATTCTCTTGCAACTTGCCAAACACACGCCTGTATAATAACTACTTGTAAAGTTCTGAAAGGTTATCTCTGGGTTTCCGATCAAGTTTAAATTTTCCTATGAGAGTAAGGGCTGTATTTATAATCAGCTCCCATGGGTGACAGCGAGTTTGAGTTCGTATCAGAAATGTCATTTCAGTTCTTCTTCTTCTGTCAAGTGGATATCGAGTCTATAGACCCGATGAACCCTGGTGTCAGAGTCTTTAAACCGCCTAGTAGCACAACTATCAGGCCTCTGACATGGTTTTGTGTAACGACCACTATCAAAGACAGCGACCGGGACCGACGGCTTAACGTGCCCTCCGAAGCACGAAATCTTTTTCTTTTCGGACAATCAGGTGATTCAGCCTGCAATGTCCTACCCAAACTGGGTAAGAATTCACAAAGTGATAAATTCTCAAATATCAACTTTGTGTTTTACCCCCTGGGAATCGAACCCAGGACCTCCGGATCGGTAGCCCATGGCACTAGCCACTAGACCACGGAGGCAGTTAGTCATTTCAATACAAACTGGCATGTCAAATCCATACTTAATATCGCTCTCAAGTTTCATATCGCTTCATAAATACGAGCCTTAGATATTTTCACCTAACTTTAAATACATTTCACTTATCAAATTGTACTTTGTCAAATGTTACAATACAAATTCATTAGTCATACCCCCTCAAACCCTTGTTACATGCCAGAAACACGCGCGGCAGATGTATGTAGCTACTAGCACCTCCTACTTGCACCGTACGTCACATCGGCAGCAGGATGTGTCATGTCACTATCAGATGATCGATAAAGGAAACTGGGCAGATTCTATGGGTTTTATTTATGAAGTGATATCAAACTTGAGAGCAATATTAAGTATAGATTTGACAGGCCACTTTGTACAAGAATGACATTTCTGATACGAACTCAAACTCGCTGTCACTCATGAGCGCTGATTATAAATACGGCCCTTAGTATCACTGACCCTTTGGCTTCTACAGTATACCCAAAAATAACTCTGAAACGTTCTCTCTTACTCTCTTCTTCTTCTTCTCATGTTATTTTTATTGCTTCTATTTGCTGAAAAGCAGTGTTGTTCTTTATAAGCAATCATACACTGAGCTCTGACCCTCTGCATCGCTTCAGCACACATGCAACAAAATGTAGGTACTACATATTTAACGTATATCCTTTTTTTATGTTCATACCTGTTCTTTGTTTTCCATAAAGGAAACTGGGCAGATTCTATGGATCGTATTTATGAAGCGATATCAAACTTCAAAGCTATATTAAGTATGGATTTGACAGGCCAGTTTGTACTTCTTCTTCTTATCGTGTCGATGGAACACGCAACTATCACAATGTGGCGGCCCAGAACGTTGCCACTTGAATTGCGGATCGGCTGGCGTTCATTAGATCCGCTTGCGTGCAGGTATTAGGGCACGCAGGACACGATGTCAGATGTGCCATTGTTTGAATTGCACCGCAAACACAGTCGACCTCGGAGTTTCCCGAGAATCCCCACCTGACCATGTTATCTTTGCTTCTGCCGACCTGAGACCGAAGTCTATTTAAAGACTTCCAGATCGGCCACGGCAGTTGATGCCCAGGAGGCAGATTCTCGGAAAGCGGAACAAATTGGGCAGGTAGAGAAACTTTTTCACGCCAAAGGTTGCACCTGGCTTGTGCGGGTTCGATGGTAAGCGGAGTGACGCACTTGAAAAAGTTACGGCGGCTCTTCAACCTTTGAGGCACAGGATTGTAGCCGTGCAAGGGGTGTCGTAGGTCACGGTCTGCGTTGGCCATTTCAGTGGAACTAGCCACAGCCCTGCGGACATCTGGCGGTGCTATTCCAGCCAGTGGGTACAGCATTGAAACCGGGGTCGGTTTGAGACAACCAGTAATAATCCGGCAGGTGTCATTTAAAGCTGTATCCACTGACTTGGCATGAGCAGAGCGGCCCCATACAGGGGAGGCGTATTCGCCAGCTGAGAAGGCAAGCGCTAGCCCTGTCGTCCGCAGCACGCGCGGCGTAGCTCCCCATTTGGTGGTAATAAGGCGTCGAAGTAAGTTGTTTCTTGTGTGCACTTTTTTCTTGACGTTTTCGCAGTTTTTACTGTAAGTAAGTTTGTACTGAAATGACATTTCTGATAAGAACTTAAACTCGCTGTCACTCATGAGAGCTGATTACAAATACGGCCCTATGAACGTGTTGGTTATACAGTTTGAGTTCAATTTTTACATGGAGCAGCAAAATTAACAAATGTGAAATATCATATATTCTTCCATGCTGGACTGGGAGAGATAGAAAAACATAGAATGTTCCAGCTGCCCTTCCTCCCGGGCATGCTGTAGAAGACAGCAAAAGGGACTCGAGGGTTACAGTGTATTGTAATTTAGGCGATGGGCTGACAACCTATCACTACACATTAGCAATACACATTACAATCTAAAATTGCCCTCAATTTTTGTCAGACGCGGCGAAAGCGCCTTTTACGAGGCGTTTAACGCTCTGCCTACCCCGTAAGGGATAAAGGCGTGATTTTATGTATGTATGTATGTATGAAATATCATGAGTGCACTTATAAAGAAAAACTGAAGAAACAGCTGGCGGTCGACTGCTCTCATATAATATTTTGTTCGCTAGCCATACTGGCCTGGGAGCGAGAGATAAACATAGAATGTCATCATCTCTCTAGCCTTATCCCATATCTCACGGGGTCAGCCACCTAATCCAGGGGATTGAACGAGGGTACTGGTTTTTACACAGAGCAACTGCCATCTGACCTCCGCAACCCAGAAGGGAAACCAGACCCAATCCTAGATTAGGTCAGAGTTTTCAAGCCGCCAATGATTAGCACTGGCCTCTGATATGGCTTAACGACTAATATCTACGGTATTAAACGATATTAACCGGGACTAACGGCTTAACGTGCCTTCCGAAGCACGGAAACATAGATATATGTGCCAGCTGCATTATCACCTGGACATGCTGTATAAACCAGCTGAGGGATCCGACGTTTACAGTATATTGTAATTTAGGCGATCGGCTGACAACCTGTCACTACAGCAGTATACCTACAAATCTATCTTAAATAACCCTCAAAACTTTGTCAGACGTGGCGGAACGACCTTTATTTAGGTCGTTTACGCTCTGCCTACCCCTTTTGGGATAAAGGCGTGATTATATGTGGACGCAAATAAGCAATAACATGTCAACCCACACAGCTGTAATTTTGAGAAAAAGCTGTGTGAAAATTCATAACAATTTTTAATTCGTTTGAATGGAAATATTTAAATAAATGGTCATGTTTTTCATTATTTTAAACTTATTTTTAGTATTTTACAAATTGTCATTTAAAGAATTACAAAATATTGATACAACTACTAGAAAAGCCCAGAAATTTAGTATTACAAAATTAGAAATACCTAATTTGTTTTTTATAAAAGGTTTAAGTGACATAAATTGTTATTGCTGAATAGCAAATAGGTCACGGTAATTCTTTTGATAGTAGATTAAGTAGCTTTAAAATAATATTGAAAAATGAGAAAATACGTATTTATGATTTAGATTTTGCACACTATGACACTTAAAACATTATTGAATATTTTTAAATTGATAAGTTACTTTCTTATTAATATTATTAGTAAAATACAGTCATAATTTGTAGTAAAATCGTATCTTTATGATATAAAATCAATTAAATTCGTAACGTGCACTGATAGTTTAAAACTAAAACAATAGTGATAGCAGTTTTGCAATAACGTGTTAAGCGTCTTGAGTTGCTATTGAAAAATAACAGATGGCGCTAAGTATGTAACAGAGTAGTTCAAGGAACTTAACTTATTATGTCAAAAATATTTATCGTGCATAGCTCATTGACACAATCTAAAAATTTCAAAAATCTCTATGAATTAGAAGTTATATGACTTAAACCATTATTGTTAAATGTTCTTCAACCGATTACCAAACGAATGGTATATAGAGCTATATTTTTCCAAATTTGTGGGTTGACACGTTATTGCTTATTTGCGTCCATGTATGTAAAATTTTGAGTGAGCCCGATGGTGTAGTGGATAGGTCCGCTGCCTCCTGAGCTCCAGGTCGTGGTTCGAAACCCACTACGTACCAATGTGTAATTCGAATTTTACATGTACGTTTCGAAAGGCACGTTTAGCCGTTAGTCCCGGTTAATATCGTTTAATAACGCAGATATTCCATGTCAGAGGCCAGTGTTAAGCATTGGCGGCTTGAAAACTCAGCCCTAATCTAGGATTGGGTTGGTTTCCCTTCTGGGTTGAGGAGGTCAAATGGCAGTCGCTCTGTGTAAAAATCAGTACCCTCGTTCAATTCTCTAGATTAGGTAGCCAACCCCGTGAGATAAGGGAGATAATGATATGTTAAATTTTATCTCGCTTTATTAACGAAGCTCATCCTGACTGTTTTGAATTACTTCTCTAGTTTATTCATTATAATGAATGACGATAATAATGATAATTATCATCGTCATCATTATCTAAGTATGACATGTCTAACGCTGGACATAAGCTTCCCATATGGTTTTCCACAGGGCACCGTTTCGGACTGACTGTGTGTCTGACATTCTCTTGTTTATTATGCCCAATATTATATTAGAACATACATACATACATACATATAATCACGCCTTTATCACTAATGGGGTAGGCAGAACGTAAACGACCTAAACAAAGGTCGTTCTGCCAAATCTGACAAAGTTTTGAGGGTTATTTAAGATAGATTTGTATATTGCTGTAGTGACCGGTTGTCAGCCTATGGCCTAAATTGCAATATACAGAAACCCTCAGATCCCTTAGGTGGTTTTTACAGCATGCCCGGGGGGGCAATGCAGCTGGCACATTCTATGTTTTTCTCTCGCTCCCAGGCCAGCATGGATGAATGGTCTATTATAATTTTACTACAAAATTGTTGAAGTAAAGAGTTGAGCAGGATTTTCACCGTCCTACATATTCTGTCACTCTCAGAACAAATGTCGCTGATCGAGTGGATTTGTCACGTCTGAACCAGATGATTGATAAAGGGAACAGGGTCACATTCTTCCGTACGTAGCAGAGAAAAATAATAAAGTTAGTTGGTTTAGGGCAGGCTGTCCCAAATTCAAATGATGGAAGAGTTGGCCTTGTCTGTTTTTTCACAGGTGTGGGTAAAAGAAAAAGGTTTTTGTTTAGAAACGTAATAATAAAATACTTACCGCACGCGGTGGTTTGTTTTCCATACAAAGGCAAAGATCAGATAATGAGAAACGCTTCCGCGCGTATGTTTGACACTGCGCGTTTTCTATACAAACTGGGCGTACAAAGTCGCGGACACAGTTAGTAATACAATTATATTTATTACGCAAAAAAATGTATTGATTACATGTATGTATATCGTATATGGTATTAGCATCTCTCTGACAGTTCTTATTTCCTTGATTAAAAATCCTATTTTAAATTATGACTAAAAACGTGACTTTTCCCCCACAACCACAACTCCTGCTTCAGAAACTTCTAAAACTTCACTAATTATGAATCAGAGAGCAAATTGCAGCCGCATTATTATTGCTCATTCCAGCTGCAAAACTTTTTGAAAATATGAATGCAGTTATAAACAGTCAACTGCATTGGCGTTGCGGTGAAAAGTGCGAAGTGCTGGCAACTTAAAATGCTGTTTCCAACTGGAATAGCAGCCACCAGCCAGACAGCTATTTAATTTCACGATGTGTAGAAAAGATAATATTTTTGTACAGTTTCCTTCCTTCCATGCTGGCGTGGGAGTGAGAGAGATACATAGAATGTGCCAGCCGCATTTCCTCCCGGGCATGCTCTAAAAACCAGCTAAGGGATCTGAGGGCAGTATATTGCAATTTAGGCGATGGGCTGACAACCTGTCACTACAGCAATATTGCTGTAGTGACAGGTTGTCAGCAAGGTCGTTCCGCTACGTCTGACAAAGTTTTGAAGGTTATTTAAGATATTATAGGTATATACCTATCAGCTACATGCTGCTACTATACCTGTTACTGCTGATGAAAGTAGTATAAGGGTAAGGCCGAGAATTTTCCCACTTAGTAACATAGAGTAACATAGATACTTCTATGTTACGGTAACGTAAAAGTAACGCGAAAGTAACGAGTAAAGTATGTAAGGCCGATTTCATACTGCACCTTTTTGATGTAAAACTTTATGCCTTATATATGATGTGCATGGATAACAAAAAAATATAAAACCAATTCTTTTATCAAATCATGACTTTTATTTTGAATAAGTACATAACTAAGTACCAAATAATAAAAAAAAAATGTTATTTAAAATCTTTAACTAATACTAAAATACTATAAAATTTGTCTTTTATCAAAACTAAGTAAACAAAAACATAACATTGTTATTGTTCCTCTAAATTTTCCAGTAGTAAAGTACACAGAAAATAATCAAATTTGTTTTTCATAAAAAACTAAGCAAACAAAAAAACAATAGTAATTCTTCTTCTAGAACTTCTAGCAATAAAATACACAGAAAACAAAAAAAAACAGTCTTTTATCTGAACTAAGTAAAAAAAAAAAATTTTTTACCGCTGCTGGGCGGAAAGCTAGTACTTAGAACATAGAATATTTTCTTTTATCAAAACAAATTAAACAAAAACACAACATTGTTATTGTTCCTCAAAATCTTCCAGTAGTAAAGTACACAGAAAATAATCATTTTTTTTTTCATAAAATACTAAGCAAACAAAAAAACAATAGTAATTCTTCTTCTAAAACTTCTAGCAATAAAATACACAGAAAACAAAAAAAAACATTCTTTTTATGAAAAAAATTACCTCTGTGTGGAAAACTAGTACTAAGAACATAGAATATTTGAACAAGGTGTTCTAGTCAATAAAATCAGAGAAAATAAATCTAGGTTAGGTACTTTTACTTATAATTAATAAATGCTTTATGTAAAAAACACGATATCGTCATCATTTTGCAAATAATACACTTTTGAAGTCGTATCTTGTTGAATTAAATTTATTTTTTTCACGATAGATATTGCGGTCACAATATCAATATCTAACTTTCTTTGTACTAAGAACTTAACAGAAGTATTTGAATCCTTAACAGTTTTCAAAAATTTTACTTTGTAATTATTTTCGCCATTTTTAAATTCTATTTTCTCAACAAATCCAATGTAATATTTCCATGTTTTTTTTTCAAAATATCTAACAATAACACTATCGTTTATGTTCAAATTAAAGTCAGTTTCCTCATTTTCTTCACTCTCCATCATATGTTTTCCTTGTTCTTGATCACTCTGCATACTTATTTCACTCTCTTCATTATCCTTTCTTCCTTTCTGCTCACTTACTTCACTTTCTCTAGTTTTTTTTCCTTTTTCTTGATCATACTGATCACTTTCTTCACTTTCTTTTACATTTCTTCCCTCTTCTTGATAATTCTGTTCATTTCCTGTACTCTTAAGTACCTTTGTTTCTTTTTCTTGATCAATACGCTCAGTTTTTGCACTTTTTATTTCTTTTCTGTCTCGATCTTCTTGAACATTCAGCACATTTTCTTTATTCTCAAACGTCTTTTTTTCTTTTTCTTCACTATATATCATTTTTCTTTCTTCTTGCCCATTTTGCTTATTTTCTTTGCTCTCTAACACCTTTTTTTTGCCATCTTGATAATTTTGCTCAGTTTCTGCATTCCGTTCATTTCTTTCAATCGCATTCGCCAACCTACCTCCTCTTTCTCCTGTAGTATCTATGATTTTTATTTCTACTTTTTCATCAACTGTCGATTCCTTGTGAATTTCTTTTTCCTCTAAATTTCCAATTTCGTTTTTCTTGTTTAAATTTGTTTTGTCTGTTTCTTCATATTTTTCTTTACATTTCAAATCAATGTGGTTGTTTTTTAGTAAACCTTCTTTGTCTGTTGTTTTAAACATAGGTGCCTCTTTTATATCTTCATCCACAGTATCAAATTGTATTTTCTCGCTTTCATATTCTTTCTCAATTTGGCCTTCTATTTCTAAAGTCTTTGTAATATCTTCTTTGGTATTATTTTTATCTCCCTTGTTAGCATCTCCTTTTTTATTATCAGTCTTCATTTGATCGCTATCTTTGTTTCTTATTTCAATGAAGGGTTCCTTTTTCCTAAATATATTGTTATCTCTTAAATCACCACTTACAGTATTACTGGGAATGTTTCTAATTTGTGTCAATATTGTCACATTATCCTTCTTAAAATCTATAGTTTTACGAGATCTTTTTGGTATGAACTCTTCATTTTCACTAAGTATTCTTCTTTTGTTGTCTTGTTTAGTTTTAGTGTCATCATCGGCTTTTTTCAAAATGATTTCGGATAACAACTTCACTGTCTTATTTGGGTTAATTTTCGTCAGTATGCCGGCTTTTTTGTTATGTGCATTATGCACAGTGGCTGGCGCTGGATCGTTGAAATTATCTAGGCTCATTTCTTCATTAGTGTAATCATCTGCTTTTTTCAAAATAATTTCTGATAATAACGTCACTGTCTTATTTGGGTAAATTTTTGTCAGTATGCCCGTTTTTTAACTTCCATACTGGACTGGGAGAGAAAGAAAAACATAGAATGTTCCAGTTGTCCTTCCTCCCGGGCATGCTGTATAAGTCAGCAAAAGGGATTCGAGGGTTACAGTGTATTGTAATTTAGGCGATGGGCTGACAACCTGTCACTACAGCAATACACATTACAATCTAAAATTGCCCCCAATTTATGTCAGACGTGGCGAAAGCGCCTTTTAGGAGGCGTTTTACGCTCTGCCTACCCCGTAAGGGATAAAGGCGTGATTTTATGTATGTATGTATGTATGCCCGTTTTTTCTTTTAGTGCATTATGCACAGTGACTGGATCGTTGTCATTATCTAGGCTCATTGCATCATCATCGGAAAATAAAACCGTATCGTCACTCTCTGCATATTCAATATCCATTTCGCTATCGTTTTCTTCAGTCGATGAACTGATACGCCTTTGTTTTCTTGCTTTCTTGCTTTTCTGTGATCTTCTGACATTTCTTTTTTTATCTTTCGTTTGTTTATTTGGTTCCTCTTCGTTTAAAAAGCTGTGAAACAATGGTGAGTGACATTCACAGTTACCTCTGGGATCTCCACAGAAACAGCTGAGATCTCTGTGCTTGAGGTGGAACTTCTCTTTTGTTATAAGCTGGTGAATTTTCATGGTTTGTGGCAAAGGACTAAGCTTAGTATGAATAGGCGAGACATTAATTGATGTAATGTAAAATATTTTTATACTCGTGTTCTCTGAGTTCAGAATCTCAAAGGCTATTTCAGCATTTGGGATATCTTTTCCGTGCGCGATTTTGGCGTCTAAAGTACGTTTTATGACTCCCCCTATACCATCCGCAGCACCCTTCCCGTGAGCGGCCTCAAAGAATGACCATGTACCGTAACTAAACCCGTATTCGTAGATTTTTTGAGAAAAAAAGTAAAAATTCTTTTTTTGCCTGTATTGGGTGGTTGGTCCATCAGAGAAGTAGTGCAGGGTGGAGATGTTAGGATGATTAATTTTAATATATTGCAAAACGGGATCGAGATGTGTCCATATTGCTTCTGCGCTGTGATCGTTATCCGGGGAAATAGAACAAAAAGAAATAGGCTTTAGCTCTCCTTTTATGTAAATCACTCCCGTGTGTAAAGTAATTTGGTCTTTTATAAAATGCATTGCCTGTATTTCTTTGTGATATTTGCATGTAAAATTCTCAGAAAAATCAATATGGATACATGCCTCATCATCTTTTAAATTATTAATGCAGTCTTTGTACTTCTTGTACTGGTAGTAAAAATTGAAAATGTGGGTTTTAAATTTTTTCATTTCTGAATTAAATGCCTCGAGCAAGTCTTTTAAAGTACCTTCTTTTCTCATTTTTACCATCTTCTTTGTTTTCTTTTTCTCTCCTTGCTTTGTATACTCGGTTTCTTTTAACATCCAAGAAAACCAATTTGTTTCGTCGGATAGTTTGTCATTGTTAACACATAACTTCTTTTCGACGCACTCGTCACACTTATTATACATGCAATCTTTTGAGGTGCAATCGCAAACAAAATCTGCTACTACTTCATCTAGGTTATTTGATTTCAAAATATTCAAAATCTTAAGTTTATCGACCATAAATTGCATGTTAGAATGCTTTATGCAGGCACAGCTTTCGCAGTCTTTGACTTTAGGAGAAAGTACATAAAATGGACGATATTTTTTGAAAGTGCTGTAACTAATTAGGCCCTTTTCCGAAATAAACTTTTTGTAGAGTATACTAAGTTTATCTAGTAAATATCTCTTTTGGCGCTTTATGTTTTTAAATGTCCTGTATTCTTTTTTGCCTGCAGTAGCGCGGCTAACGTCATCTTCATTGAAAAACATTTCAATTTTGTTTTTTAATAAACTGCTTTTAACTTTCTGGTAACTGTATTTCTTTACGTTGCTTTTTGGTCCCAGATATGTCCTAATTTTTGATTTTTGTTTATATTTCTTTACATTATCGTTGTCTAATACTTTTTTCAAAATATTTTTTTCAGCATTATTCGCACTTTGATATTGTTCTTTTAATGATTCTGTCAAAACAACGTGCTCTAAAAGTTTTTTCTTGACTTCTTCCTTTTTAGGCGTTTCTACGTTAGGGATAGTATTATTTATGAATTCTGTAACTTTCTTTCCAGGTGTCTTTTCTTCTTTGTCTCGTAAATGTGTATCTTCTGTTTCCTTTGTCGTGGCTTGTTGAGCTAATACATTTTCATATTCTTCCTGCATCTTATCCATTTTTTTTTGTTGTCTGCACATTTTTTTCTGGAGATTTTTAAATCCTTTACTCAATGTATCTAACCGTAAACGTAATTCTTCATTCTCTCGTCTGAGCCTGCGATCCAAGCGGCGTTGTATATTTTGGTACATTAATGAGTCATCAGTTTGTTGTTTGCTTGAAACTTGTGATGTTGAGGGTTCGTTTTGGGACACAGTTTTTTCATCTTTTGCCTTTTTTCGATCTTCTTTCCATTTTTGACGTAATTTTTGTTTGTCTTCTTCAGTATAGGTACTCTTTTTTCTTTGATAGTATCGTGCAGATCTCTCTTTGGCCTTCCTTTTAGTGTCTTCAAACTTCGCAGGGTTTTTGTTTTTCAGCTTTTCGCGATATTTTTTTTGCTTCTCAGCTGCAGTCATCGGCATCTGTGAATCATCATAACATCCCATTAACATAACATTGTGGCTGGCACCATGGACCGCGGTTGTTTGGCCAAAACTGAAAAGGCATGATTAAAACTAGAAATAAGTTGCTTTGTATATTCGATCACTAATAAAAATATGGATGAATAATCTGAAGTAAATTTCATATTATTATTATGATAAGTCAATCAAACTGAAGAACTTTCATACACAACACACTACCACATCATCCACCAAATTTAACTTAAAACACAGAAATCCAAAATTCAATGAATAATTCGATGCACGATCCCGCCGGGTTCCCGCCAAAAACTCCTGATGAATTAATGATTTAAATATAAATTAAATTAAATGTTATCAACAAAGTCAATCATCAGCACATAAAAGCCTCACCCGCCTTGAGAATATTTTGAAGTGTTACCAAAAAAAGCTAAAAATAGCACGATATGACGATATGAACAAATCCTTACAACACTTCAACGTTACGTAACATACAATGAACGTTACCGGTTACATAGAAGTAACATAGAAGTAACGTAGAAGCGAGATTTTATAGGTTATAATTTACCATTAATCGATAATTTGAGCTCAATTTGAAACAAAAACACACGTCACGCATTGCTTCTCCGCTTATTCATATTTCTATTCGAGACAGTTGTAATAAAAACTGTTACTTACCTTTGAAATCGTCTAAATTCACTTTAAAAAAACTCCGACGTAACACATGCGTGCACTTTTGCTCGACTCCACAGACAACAAATTAGCGTCTTTTTTTTTTTTTAATTTTCGCATAGATACTTAGTGTTGCCAGGTGTCGATACAAAATAGTACCACAAAAGATTAACATTGTTCAGAGGTGAAATAATGGTAACATACAAAATTGTAACGTAGAAGCGAAAACACGGGGACAAACATTTAAATTTCGATAAAGTCATGAAATCTGCTTATTTAAGAAGATCAAAACTATGATTAAATTGCTAAGTTTCAGTTTATTTAAGTCAGTTCTTGTGAATTTGTCTTTCAAAGGAAAAAAAATACAAATTTTTAGTTCCAAGTATTTGGATTCATGAAAAAGACAGCAAGTTTTTTGCAAAATTTGTGGTAACGGACGAATTGAACTCGCTGTAGTTATTAAACCATAAAGAGTATTTTAACTTTGATATAAAATTATATGATTTAGAGTCCTAAAAAACACAAAAGAGTTCTTTAATTAAAAATTACTAGTTAGCTTTTTTTAAAATATGCAATCAAAAAATGGGACTTTTTTTACTTTCGAATAGTGGGAAAATTCGCGGCCTTACCCATAATGTTACTTAAAAAAATAAATTGTGGTGTCAATTCGGTTGTATAGGCACAACGTACTTAGCTGATTTTAGTTTGATCCTATCACTTTCAATAATGTGAATAAAAAAGTCACAGAAATACAACAGCTGAATGTTACAAAGTGTCAGGAACAAACAATAATAAATAAAGTTAAGTATACCAGCAATTCGGCTCCACGACCACGTATTTTTAACAAAAAGTTAACATTTAATTATTGTGGTCTCGAATTTCGAAATGTTTGTAGGTTGATAAATCATTATCTTAAAAAACGGCTAGTCAACCTCCAACCTACAGTTGGCAGATACATATAATCACGCCTTTATCCCTAATGGGGTAGGCAGAGCAAAGACCTGAACAAAGGTCGTTCCGCTACGTCTGACAAAGTTTTGAAGGTTATTTAAGATATTATAGGTATATACCTATCAGCAGTAATAAGTATAGTAGCAGCATGTAGCTGATATAGTAGCTAGGTCGCTTTGCTCTCGCGGGCTCATCACCACTCGTGTCACGTTTGACAAAGATGAGGCATGCGGATCTTAACGAGTGTTTGCTTTGACTCCGTCACGACAGTTATACGGCTTCGCTGTGAATATTTGCATGCTTATTTCAGAATACAGATCATCATCATCTCCCTAGCCTCATCCCGTATCTCACGGGGTCGGCTACCTAATCTAGGGGATTGAACGAGGGTACTGGTTTTTACATAGAGCGACTGCCATCTGACTTCCGCAACCCAAAAGGGAAACCAGACCCAATCCTAGATTAGGTCAGAGGATTCAAGCTGCCAATGCTTAGCACTGGCCTCTGACACGGCTTAAAGACTAATATCTACGGTATTAAACGATATTAACCGGGACCAACGGTTTAACGTGCCTTCCAAAGCACGGGAAAAGCGCTGAATAAACGTACATATGAAATTCGAAAACCGAAAAACACATTGGTACGTGGTGGGATTCGAACCACGACCTCCCCGCTCAGGAGGCAGAGGTCTTATTCACTATACCATCGGGCTCTCAATACAGATAGTGCACATAATATCTGAGTAATGGTAAAATATCACAATTTTTCCTCAGTTGTAATAGGTATAGTAGCAGCATGTAGCTGATATAGTAGCAAGGTCCCTTTGCTCTTGCGGGCTCATCGCCACTCGTGTCACGTTTGACAAAGATGAGGCATGCGGATCTTAACGAGTGTTTGCTTTGACTCCATCGCGACTGTATCACGGCTTCTCTGTGAATATTTGCATGCTCATTTCATAATACAGATACTGCACATATCTGAGAAATAGTACCCTTTAAAATAGAAGTACCTAAATTATATTTTTGCGCTAATCTTGCAATGATTGAAATATGGCCCCTAAATTCATGCCCCTGTAAAAACCACGGTAAATTTTGGAACATTGTCATTATATCAAACAAATTGGCACGAGTGGGACTTTCGATTTATTTCTTTATTCCATTTTAACATCTACCCACCATTAATTAAAAACCCTATAGTAGCAGTATGTAGAATAGGTACACATGATATCAGAATGATGATGATTAGGATAGGACAGGTGTATATATCTGAGCAATGATTTGTTTTGTTTATAACCCTTAACATTTGTCCCAACCTTGAATATTCTTTCATCATATACACCGAGTAACATAAAGGGTACTGAAAGGGGGTGAAATGTTTGAATCTTCCCATGAAACTAAACAACTTTCCCTAAGGAACATAGGTCGAGAAACGAAAAAAAAAAAAAAAAATTACCCATACTAAATGCGCTATCAGCTGATGCATTTTGTATTTATCCTTATGGAAAGTTGATCACGCCTTTCTCGATGAATATACCCTTTCTGTTACACGTTGTAAAAGCCATAACTCATCGACTCGACGAAACTATATTTGTGAGGACCAGTCCTTATCAATTGATAAAGCATTATCAGAGGCATTGTAAAGTTCCATGTTGGACTGGGAGCGAAAGAAACACATAGAATGTTCCAGCTGCATTTCCTCCTATGCATGCTGTAAAAACCAGCTAAGGGATCCGAGGGTTTGAGTATATTGCAATTTAGGCGATAGGCTGACAACCCATCACTACAGCAATGTCCCTACAAATCTATCTTAAAAAACCCTCAAAACTTTGTCTGAAGTGGCGGAACGACCTTTATTTAGGTCATTTATGCTCTGCCTACCCCATTAGGGATAAAGGCGTGATTATATGTATGTATGTATATAAAGTTTATCGCGTGTGCAGGTGAAGGGGCAGATTACTATACTCCAATGCTTGGTTGCCATAGAGTCCCCTAGCTCCATTATAAAGCGGGATATATGAATGTCGCAATCCACACACCCTGTAATCAAAGGTGGTATTGTGAGGCGTTGACTTATAAGTTATTTTTTACATACAATGTACAAGGAGCTGTATTTTTGAATAATTCGGATACGAAATAGTGACATCAGCATGCGATTTTCATACATTTTGGCATGCGCATGTTACTTTTTCTTATGCGAATTTCAATTCAAGTGATTTAAAAATACAGCCAGGTACTTTTCTCTAGGTTAAGGTAAAAGACAATGTGTGGTTTGGTTTTATGAAATTTAGAAGATAATAAGGCAACCTGCATCCACATTACATTAAAATTTAGAGTGTGCTATACGCTCTAAATTTTAAGAATCCGAAATCACCCATATCACACATTCAAACGTGGTGGAAGCGTGTATTCAGTAAGCTTTTGACGCTCTGCCACCCCCTAACGATACAGGCGTGATTACTTATATGTGTATATACTTCCATGCTGGTCTGGAAGCAAGAGTAAAACATAGAATGTGCCAGCTGCATTTCCTCCCGGGCATGCTGTAAAAACCAGCTGACAGTTCCGAGGGTTTCTGTATATTGTAATTTATGCGATGGGCTGACAACCTGTCACTACAGCAATATACGTACAAATCTATGTTAAATAACGCTCAAAACTTTGTCAGACGTGGGGGAACGACCTTTGTTTAGGTCGTTTTTGCTCTGCTCATTTGGGATGAAGGCGTGATTATATGTATGTATGTATAGTACTAATCTAAGAGAAAATGGAGTCCCAACTTGTAAGGTTACTATAGGTGGCCAGGGTAAATATTCGTTAACTATTCCTTTGTTGTGTCCTGTTTGCGTGATGAGCATGCCAACGTCAGACTGAAGGCACCTATAGGTACACCGGCCTCTTCCTGACAAAACAAGAAGGAGGTCATGATACGTGGAGAAAATTTCTATCCTTGTGCCTAAAACAAAGGATAAGATCAAATTTTCTAGTATCGGGTTATTTCAATTTGACAAACACCCGGTCAATCCTGGTATCATAGTTTTTAAAACCACCTCAGAGGCTTCTGACATGGTTTTTGTAATGGTACTGACCACTATCAAAGACAGCGACCGTTGAAGGTGGTCCGGGTAAATATTCGTTATATATTCGTCCTCCTATAAATTATACGTGGGACACTCAGAAAGTTTTGCGACACTAAAAAAAAATGTTCTACAGGTACATATATTTTTATTAAATATTTTCAAAGTACTCTCCACCAGCCTCTATACAAAGATTCATGCGTCTGAACCAGTTTTCAAAACACTTTTTCCAGTCCGCCGTAGACACCTCGTTTACAGCCTGCTCGAACGCAGCCAGCGCATCTTCTGGCGACGAAAATTGTATCCCCTTGAGCTGATTTTTTATTTTTGGAAATAAAAAGAAGTCACACGGTGCTATATCAGGGCTGTAATGAGGGTGACCCAGGAGTTTGACTGGTGTGCTGTCCAGGAAGTCCCTCGTTTTGAGCGCGGTGTGTGCAGGCGCATTGTCGTGGTGGAGCAGTAGTCCGCGGAGCCCTGTGTTTGGTCGCTTGTTGCTCACAACAGAAAAAACTTCTGGTAAACATTTGGAAGTATACCATTCGGCGTTAATGCTTCTTTGATCTCGTAAGGGAATTGAGGCCAAATGGCCAGTCAAATTAAAAAAGCTGGCGATCAAAATCTTCCCCCCGCTTCGAGATCGCTTCACTTTGGTAGGCGTTGGTTTATTTTGAAACACCCAAACTGTCGACTGGCACTTGGTTTCTGGATCGTATTGATAAATTCAGGACTCATCACCTGTTACGATGTCGTAAACACGCCGAGACGAGCCTGCTTCAAATTTGTTCAGCATATCACGGCACCATTCCACCCGGGCCTGCTTCTGAGCGTCGGCGAGGTAGTGCGGCACCCAGCGCGATACTATCCTCCTCACGCGAAGATGCCCGTGTAGAATCTCGTGAACGCTTCCCGATCCAATCTTTAATATGTGCTGAATCTCCTGATATGTAATTCGCCTATTATCTTGGATTAAATTTTTCACTGCTAGCACGTTTTCTTCCGTAATAGCCGTCAAAGGGCGACCGCTTCTTTCTTCATCCCCCAAGGTTGGTCGACCGCGCCTAATTCGTTATACCAACAATACACGGTTGCCTTGGAGGGGCTTTCATCCATAAATGCCATTTGAAGTCTATCGAACGATTCATCCGGTTTCAGGCGACACTTGAAATCGTAAAAAATCATAGCTCTAAAATGTTCCCGGCGCAGATCCATTTTTCAGTAAAACACGAAACCTTGAATTGGCTCGCAAAAAATGTGAAGGGAAATTTTGAAAATGGAACACACATATTTTTACTTACAAGTAATCATATTTTCAAAAAAGATTCTAACCGGCCAGTCTGCCATATATAAAAACTATTTATCGCAATACTTTCTGAGTGGCCTGGTATATTAGTTATTCAGGAAGTTCACGCTCTGCCTACCCCATTAGGGATAAAGGCGTGATTATATGTATGTATGTATGTAATTATATGTTAGTCCTGTTTGAGTGATGAGCATGTTAACGGCAGGCTGAAGGCACCCAAAGGTACACCGGCCTTTGTGCCTGACAATATATGAAGGAGGTCATGTTACACGAACCTGGATTTTACTTGTGCCTAAAACAGAGACTTTAAGGCTCATATTTATTAAGCGATCTCAAGATTGAGAGCAAAATTAAGTATGTATTTGATAGGTCAGATAGTATTGAAATGACATCTTTGATACGAACTTAAGCTAGCTGTCAGTATCAAGTGCTGTTTGTTAATACAGGGCTTAGATTATAAATTTAGTGAATTTAACTAATTAAGTAGTATTTTTTTGTGGATTTTTAAATATAAGCAAGCAGGATTACAGGATGCTAAGTAAATATGTAGTTTTAAACCAGTTGTAGCTTTGCATTTCAAAAATAGATTAAAAATAGACTAAGGTAATTAATAAACCTAGCCTATGATTACAAACTACTATTTTTGATCATACATACGAGGAACAACAGACAATATTGTTATAACTTAATTATCAAAATAATTATAACTTTGAAAAAGGTAGTTAGCACCTACTTAAAGAGATCTAGATAATCATATACCTCTGTTCTTTGCCTAGAAGTAGTTACCAGGCTAAGGAAAAATCCGTTAAATATTCCTTTGTTGCATCTTGTTCCCTGATGAGTTTGTCAACGGCACGCAGAATGAAGGCACGTTATCAACTAGGTAGCATAGTAAAGAAAGACAAAGTAAGTCATCTTGGCGGATTTCTGAAAAGCTTTGCGCCTCTACGTCCATCCGTACCTTGCCGGTGCAAAATCAGAATAACATTACCCCAAAATCTTGCGAGTGCCGTAAAAGCCGATTAAGAATATGTGCAGGAAACAAGCAGCAGCATCCACTGCTCTACTGTACAATACAATTTTACATCTTAATGCTATTTGCCTACTAGTCAAATCAGCAACTTTTATAAAATGTCAAAATCAATTAAAATCTATCTGTCACTTTCAATATAATAAAATTAGCTACAGCATGCCCTGGAGGAAATGCAGCTGGCAAAAGCTATGTTTTTCTTTCGTTCCCAGTGCAGCATGAAAGATAGCATGTCATTGGTTTTATAGCAACTGATTTGTGCATGAGTCATACCAGTACCATATAAAACTAAATTTCAAAGTAGTAAAGTATAACTCCGGTCCTGTGGCTTGTATAAATAGACGTTTTGCTGTTCCTTATTTCTGCTGTGTCTGCCTCTAGCTGATAATAACTGAAGAAGGTTACGAAGCGATGTGGTATTGTGAATGTTAATTACCTTGAATCAAAAGGTATTGTTCTTGCATTGTTCAGTATAATTAATACGGGATTACGTTTCAGTTAAAATGGTTATTTACCGTATACGATTGAATTTTAAATGTAATTTGGGAATTGAGGTACTTATAGTTTACATGAATCTAAAACCGATAAGATTTTTAGGCCCAAATTGATAAACAGCTTTGAGATTGAGACTGACAGCTAGTTCAAGTTAGTATCAGAAATGAAATTTCAGTGAAACGTGGCCTGTCAAATCTTTATTTAATATTGCTCTCAATCTTGAGATGGCTTTATAAATACGAGCCTTAAACTCTAGTTTCACTCGAAGTCTCATTAAATTGATGATGAGTTTTCAATGGAAGCAACAATATTTTCTAATAGTTAAAAAAAAAGGGATCCAGCTAAGACATCCGAGGGTTTCAGTTTATAGCAATTTAGGCGATGGGCTGACAACCTCAGCCAAGTCACTACAGCAATATACCTACAAATCTATCTTAAATAACCCTCAAAACTTTGTCAGACGTGGCGAAACGACCTTTGTTAAGGTCGTTTTAGCTCTGCCTACCCCATTAGGGATAAAAGCGTGATTATATGTATGTTAAAAAAAATCCAACGTATTTAGTTAAATCTGGATCAGGAGCTATCTAAAATATGTTTATTGCAAACAATTGTTGTACCCAAACATAAAATATGCCCCTGTATAATATAACGAGCTTCAGAAACCTTTAAAGAAAGGAAATCGCGATTGCCCGCTAATAATGACCGCCATACATTGTCTCGCGCCTCTGAGTTTTTGCCGAGAGGACCTCTAGGCAGACGGCTGACAGTGCAGTGCAGACAGCGCCATGCATTCTGAAACCTTCCACGCGCTTCTGAAACCTTTACCGAAAGGATCTCTAGACTGACGGCTGACAGTCAGATCCACGCCTTATCACGCGCCTCGGAAACCTTTACCGAAAGGAGCTCTAGACTGACGGCTGACAGTCAGTGCCACGCCTTATTACGCGTCTTGGAAACCTTTACCGAAAGGAGCTCTAGACTGACGGCTGACAGTCAGAGCCACGCCTTATCACGCGCATCGGAAACCTTTACCGAAAGGAGCTCTAGACTGACGGCTGACAGTCAGAGCCACGCCTTATTACGCGTCTCGGAAACCTTTACCGAAAGGAGCTCTAGACTGACGGCTGACAGTCAGAGCCACGCCTTATCACGCGCCTCGGAAACCTTTACCGAAAGGAGCTCTAGACTGACGGCTGACAGTCAGTGCCACGCCTTATTACGCGTCTCGGAAACCTTTACCGAAAGGAGCTCTAGACTGACGGCTGACAGTCAGAGCCACGCCTTATTACGCGTCTCGGAAACCTTTACCGAAAGGAGCTCTAGACTGACGGCTGACAGTCAGTGCCACGCCTTATCACGCGCCTCGGAAACCTTTACCGAAAGGAGCTCTAGACTGACGGCTGACAGTCAGTGCCACGCCTTATTACGCGTCTCGGAAACCTTTACCGAAAGGAGCTCTAGACTGACGGCTGACAGTCAGAGCCACGCCTTATTACGCGTCTCGGAAACCTTTACCGAAAGGAGCTCTAGACTGACGGCTGACAGTCAGTGCCACGCCTTATCACGCGCCTCGGAAACCTTTACCGAAAGGAGCTCTAGACTGACGGCTGACAGTCAGAGCCACGCCTTATCACGCGCCTCGGAAACCTTTACCGAAAGGAGCTCTAGACTGACGGCTGACAGCCAGAGCCACGTCTTATAACGCGCATCTGACACCTTTTCTCAATACGAAGAACTATTAAGAAATGATCGAGACCATGACAACAGGGCGATATCTCTAGAAAGCGATGACCAGCATCAACAGAGATTAGAAGAAGCAAGAGAACATTATGAACGTTTACGTCGAAATAATGTCATTTTCTTAGAAAATGAGCGGCTGAGGGTGCATGCGATGCGTAATGAAGAGACAGAAGAATAGCTACTAATGTAGTTTATAGAGATATTTTTTGATTGTAAATAGTTATTTATTACTTCCACATACTTCAACGCGAACGAAGTCGCGGGCACCAGCTAGTAATATAATATATAATTAGAGACTTGAATTCGTTCAAACTTTTCTCACAAGCCAAAGTTTTAATCCGATCACAATGTTATTCTGAGTCTATTTTCATTAAACACAGAGTACTGTAAAAAAAAACAACCATATGCCGCACAGAGATCCATTACAAAAGTTGTATCCCCTCAGGCGATAGTCTAGACTCTGTTTTGCATACATACGACTACTCTGCACAATATGTAGGTACAGTTCGTACACTGTAAGTACGTAGCGGACATAGTCCGAAATACAATACAATGAGTTTAGAGCGGATTTGTGCTGTAGTGAAGCAAATATTTTTAGATTCATTTCTGGAACTTTAACGTGAACTAAGAATAAATTTCAAATTTAACTGTACTTACTTCTCATAGTATCTATTTGCAGTAACTACAAAGATTGTGAGTTCTAGAAATAAATCATGTTTTACAACCATTCACTGTTGCTTTTCACAGGCAATAGGAAATTGTTTGCATGAGCTGTCAAAATCAACGACATCTCGGGGAAAGATCAGCCCACAATAACTATCTAAAAAATACAATATCCAGTTTCCCCTTTTTACCAGTAGCCTTATTAATGTGTAAGTAAACAAAGCCAGGTACTAGTTACGTACTACCCGGTAGCGGCTACTGGACGCATCCAGCCGGGACTTGTTGCTGGTTGTTTCCGCGACAATAACAATGAAACTTGCGAACAACAGCATCAGTGTGGTGCAGCCCTATTTATCTGACAATACATAGGCGCTTCAGTCTGTGAAGTTTGGTACTTGACGATGAGTTTTCGGCAGTGATAGACCGTGTTTGCGCTGGGCTCTCAGACTTTTTGTTTAGGTAATATTTTTTTACTTCCATGCTGGACTGGGAGCGAGAGAAAAACATAAAATGTGCCAGCAGCATTTCCACCGAGCATGCTGTAAAAACCAGCTAAGGGATCCGAGGGTCTCAGTTTATTGTAATTTAAGCGATGGGCTGACAACCTGTCACTACAGCAATATACCTACAAATTTATCTTAAATAACCCTCAAAGCTTTGTCAGACGTGGCACAACGACCTTCGTTAAGGTCGTTTACGGTCTACCTACCCTACCCCATTTGGGATAAAAGCGTGATTGTATCTATGTATATTTTCGTATATTTGGGTATGTTTTTGTGTGGGCCGGCTGTCAAGCAGTGGAAAAGTACGCGTCGGATTATATATTTGGAAAGCATTAGGTTTTGCCTTTGAGGAGGGAACTACGCCGAAAATAATATCACATTTTCAAAGGATATTGCTATAATATAAATATGGTGTTATTTTTATTTGAATATAATTTTTGCTTTGAAGAGTCGATGATGAAGAAAATTCACAAATACATGGCTCAGCCACATACCGAGAGTAGTTTTCTTGCGAAAACATAAGGTACACTGTTTTACAATACGTGACGTGATGAAAAAAATATTAATTTTTCCATATAAATTTTTATTTATATGTAATACCTACATAACTTTTTATTTGCCTGTACCCTAAGGTTTCCTGGAAGAAATTGCCTGGTGGAAGTTGTTCAGTGTCATTGATAGAGGCACCCCTATCAGTTTGCGGGACGCTGTCCCTTACACCCGGTATAATCCAACCGCACCTGTATAGGCGTACGTCCAGCGAGCTCACAGGCCTATTTACTGTCTAACAGGGACAATGAAACTGAGGTTTCAGGCTTATATACATATAGGACATAGGTACGTAATGGACTCAATTCTGATTTTGAAAGCTACAACTAAAATTCAAATCTATTTGCCATTCTCAGACTAAAAACATTGGAAAAGGACAGGAGATCTATTCTCTCCGGTTTTTGATTTATAGTCGGTGGTTTTATGCGTTATCTGCCATTTTATATCCGCCGTCGTGTGATATGGCGGATAAAATTGACAGAAATACAGGGGAAACGTGCAAAAGCGCGTCAAAATCTTGCGAACAAAGTTTAAAACCATAGAGTATAAATCGCCTGTCCTTTTTCAATTTTATTATTTTGAAAGTGACAGATAGATTTAAATTTTAGTTTTAGCCGGTGGTATCTAGAATCGAGGCCAGTAGGTAGTCGTGACAGTGCATACAGCGTACCCGCATCAAATAGGCTTTGTGAGTTATGTTGCCCTAGTAACGAATGGTAGGAGACAATATTCAAGAATAGACAAGTTTTTTTTGCACAGACAGTAAAGTACATATGCCTACATGTAGGTAATTTAGTAACTTACGAGAGTATTGGATCATAGTGGACTTTACGACAAATGCACAAAAAAAAATTGTCCTCGACTTTAATATCAGCCCTCGCCCTAGGCTCGGGCAGCTAAAAATCTCGGACAAAAACGGTTTTGTGCACGAGTTATAAACTCTGCTTTTCACTTCGATTGCTTGGTAAATTGGGGAAATTTTACAAAAATATTGTGAATGAACTTTTCAATTAATTCCCGCCATTTTACTTTTTAAATCTTTCGACATGAAACGTTAGGCTATGAGTGGAGACCTATACAAACTACTATTAAATTAATATTGTAATAAAGAATCGTACTGGAATTTTAATTTTAATATCGTTTTATGTCATAAAGAACACAAAATACAAATAATTTAAAGTAAATATTGTAAAATAACAAGTTCTATCTATGAACTTTTTATTATGTTTAGCAGTATGGTCTAATTGTCTTTGTCTTGGAAGAGATGCATTTATGAGTTGATTCGTTTTTGCTGCTGTGAACAAAATTCAATTTTGTGCAGCCTAGACCCTAAACAAAATGGCGCTTTCCGAGCATGAGAAGTGAAAAGCATATTTTATACAGTTGATTAAGTATAAATATTGCAGTTGTTTTAAATAATTTCCAGGGTGTTACTTAACTTTCAGAAAATTTTATCAAAGTGCAATCATCCATGCGTTTGTGCAGAATAGAAATACTAAGTTTGATCCCATAGGAATGACTTACATACTTAATGTAAAACGTAGTTTATGTCCGTCTCCCGGATACTAAATATTATAAAAATCCATTCAGCATTTTGGACAGAAAATGGCACCGAAATTATTTGTTACCATGAGTACAAAATAAAGTTTATAGGACCCTAGACAGCAATATCTTTACTTACTGTACCTAATAGTACTTACCTACTTGCCAGGAAAAAATATTCTGTATTCTATTTTGAATAATTTCTTGTATAAATAGTATATAGTTTCTTGTATAAATAGTAAAAAGATAAGGTAAAGCACATAAATTTATAACGCTTAAGTTTAATCGACTTACATAGAAGTAAGGCATGTTAATAGCCGAAACTATTGAAGACCCCCTAAAGAGCAATATAGAGGCCTGTTTCGACCACTATTTCGTAAGATTGGAGTGTCTCTAGAGAAAATACTGACAGTTAGAACTTTGAACTACTTAGTTTATACAGACGGTTAGACCATTAACGACTTGGACGATAAAATAAAATAAACATACATATAATCAAGCCTTTATCCCTAATGGGGTAGGCAGAACGTAAACGACCCAAACATATGTCGCTCCGCCAAGTCAGTCAAAGTTTTGAGGGTTATTTAAGGTAGATTTGTAGGTATGTCGCTGTAGTAGTTACAATATACTGAAACCCTCGGAACCCTTAGCTGGTTTTACAGCATGCCCAGGAGAAAATTCAGCTGGCACATTCAATGTTTTTTTGTCGCTACCAGACCAGCATACATAGATATAATCAAACCTTTATCCAGCCTGGAAGTCATAAAATAAAATATAAATATAAGGGTTTATATTTACTGACAACACAGCGGTAGGATAGAAGCAATTGTAACTAATTCAGTAATAATGCTCTGAGTTTAAATATTTATATAGCATTCTGTATTCTATTAAGTGCAGTAAGCTTAACATTTGAACCTTGACCTGAACTTTGCCCTTTGTGTCAAAGATCATGACGTGGCAATATTAATGCATGATATATAGGCACAGTAATCGGCTGTTAATATACTTTTCTCCCACTTGCTCGGAAATAGATTCATTAATAAAAAAAATAAAGCATTAATTTTTTGGTACTCGAATTCGTAGCGGCTGGCAATTTCACTAAACGACAACAATGACCATAACCGACCGCTACGCGAAGTCTTTAAAGTATACATTAGTATTTATTATTTGTAGTTTTGATTGGTTGTTTTTAAAATCACCGTATTTTTTTTAATTGCGTCTCAGCCTTCCAAACTAACTTAACCACAAATTACTTTTTTTTCGACCTTTAGAGTTATGTACTATATTATAACGTTGACAGTGGCATGGCAGCGATGTTAAAATAGTCACTTTAACAAAACACGACCATTTTGGACGCATCGATGTGCTATACCTATTTACAAGTATCATAATGGCATTTTAAAATAGTTGGTTTACAATAAAACCATTGCCAAATGACGTGGTTACATCTCAATTACAACATGACCGCCATCGATTAACGTAGCGTTACGTAGTATAGTGCTACAATTTGTTACGCCGTAGCATTTTTAGAACTATATTCTAAAATCAAAATTATATCATATTTACCAAAATTAATTTAGCTATTTATCGTGGCTACTTTACAGACCATATTTTGAGCTTTACATAATTCAAAGAGGATATGTGACAAAATTAATTATCAGGCTCAAAAATATCATACTTTTCATGTTCCGGAATTGTAGTATCAAAGAGACATACATACTACCTCGTTACGTATCTGCATCCTACATGCTAAATAGTTAGAGATAGTTTGTGTAATACGAACTCGACACAGGAAGCAATTTGCTAGTAACATGAATGTTTCTCGTGTTGACAAGGACCGCGCTTCCATTTGATATTCAAGATGGGATGAGGTCCTATTTAGAAGCTTTGCGTACGTAGTTGTTGGATGGTAAATGAGAGCTTTGTTCGGTTTGATTTAACTGTTCTATAATTATAATATAAGTATTAGTAAATAAATATGTTATTTTTACGACTTAGAAGTAACATAAATGTTTCTCGTGTTGACAAGGATCGCGCTTCCATTTGATATTCAAGATGGGATGATTTCCCATTTAGAAGCTTTGCATACCTAGTTGTTAGATGGTAAATGAGAGCTTTGTTGGGTTTGATTTAACTGTTAAATAGTTATAATATAAGTATTAGTATATAAATATAATAAATATGTTATTTTTACAACTTGGAAGTAACATAAATGTTTCTCGTGTTGACAAGGATCGCGCTTCCATTTGATATTCAAGATGGGATGATTTCCCATTTAGAAGCTTTGCATACCTAGTTGTTAGATGGTAAATGAGAGCTTTGTTGGGTTTGATTTAACTGTTAAATAGTTATAATATAAGTATTAGTATATAAATATAATAAATATGTTATTTTTACAACTTGGAAGTAACATAAATGTTTCTCGTGTTGACAAGGATCGCGCTTCCATTTGATATTCAACATGGGATGATTTCCCATTTAGAAGCTTTGCATACCTAGTTGTTAGATGGTAAATGAGAGCTTTGTTGGGTTTGATTTAACTGTTAAATAATTATAATATAAGTATTAGTATATAAATATACTAAATATGTTATTTTTACAACTTGGAAGTAACATAAATGTTTCTCGTGTTGACAAGGATCGCGCTTCCATTTGATATTCAAGATGGGATGATTTCCCATTTAGAAGCTTTGCATACCTAGTTGTTAGATGGTAAATGAGAGCTTTGTTGGGTTTGATTTAACTGTTAAATAATTATAATATAAGTATTAGTAAATAAATATAATAAATATGTTATTTTTACAACTTGGAAGTAACATAAATGTTTCTCGTGTTGACAGGGATCGCGCTTCCATTTGATATTCAAGATGGGATGAGGTCCCATTTAGAGGTTTTGCGTTCGTAGTTGTTGGATCGTAAAAGAGAGTTACGTCGGGTTTGATTTGACTCTCACATCATTATGACTATATTAGTATCAATAAATAAATATTGTGTTATTATTACAATTTGGTAGTAACATGAATGTTTCTTGTGTTGACAAGGACCGTGCTTACACTTGATATTCAAGGTGGGATGAGGTCCCATTTAGAAGGATGGCGTACTTAGTTGTTGGATGGTAAATGAGGGCTTTGTTGGGTTTGATTTAACTGTTATATAATTATAATATAAGTGTTAGTAAATAAATATGTTATTTTTACAACATCGAAGTAACATTAATGTTTCTCGTGTTAACACGCTTCCATTTGATATTCAAGATGGGATGAGGTCCCATTAAAAGGATTTGCGCACGTAGTTGTTGGATGATAAAAGAGAGTCACATCGGGTTTGATTTGGCTCTTACATCATTATGACTATATAAGTATCAATAAATAAATATCGTGTTATTTTTACAACTTGGAAGTAACATAAATGTTTCTCGTGTTGACAAAGATCGCGCTTCTTCTTCTTCTGTCGAGTGGGTATCGAGTCTATCGACCCGATGAACCCAGAGTCTTTAAACCGCCTAGTAGCACAACTATCAGGCCTCTGACATGGTTTGAGTAACGACCACTATCAAAGACAGCGACCGGGCCCGACGGCTTAACGTGCCCTCCGAAGCACGAAGTCTTTTTCTTTTTCGGACAATCAGGTGATTCAGCCTGGAATGTCCTAACCAAACTGGGGAAAAATTGACAAAGTGATAAATTCTCAAATATCAACTTTGTGTTGCCCCCCTGGGAATCGAACCCAGGACCTCCGGATCAGGAGTCCATGGCACTAGCCACTAGACCACGGAGGCAGTTCGCGATCTAGTAAGATCGCGCTTCCATTTGATATTACAAATGGGATGAGGTCCCATTTAGAGGCTTTGCGTACTTAGTTGTTGTATGGTAAAAGAGAGTTCCGTCGGGTTTAATTTGGCACTCATAGCATTATGACTATATTAGTATCGATAAATAAATATTGTGTTATTATTACAATTTGGTAGCAACATGAATGTTTCTTGTGTTGACAAGGACCGTGCTTACACTTGATATTCAAGGTGGGATGAGGTCCCATTTAGAAGGATGGCGTACTTAGTTGTTGGATGGTAAATGAGGGCTTTGTTGGGTTTGATTTAACTGTTATATAATTATAATATAAGTGTTAGTAAATAAATATGTTATTTTTACAACATCGAAGTAACATTAATGTTTCTCGTGTTAACACGCTTCCATTTGATATTCAAGATGGGATGAGGTCCCATTAAAAGGATTTGCGCACGTAGTTGTTGGATGATAAAAGAGAGTCACATCGGGTTTGATTTGGCTCTTACATCATTATGACTATATAAGTATCAATAAATAAATATCGTGTTATTTTTACAACTTGGAAGTAACATAAATGTTTCTCGTGTTGACAAAGATCGCGCTTCTTCTTCTTCTGTCGAGTGGGTATCGAGTCTATCGACCCGATGAACCCAGAGTCTTTAAACCGCCTAGTAGCACAACTATCAGGCCTCTGACATGGTTTGAGTAACGACCACTATCAAAGACAGCGACCGGGCCCGACGGCTTAACGTGCCCTCCGAAGCACGAAGTCTTTTTCTTTTTCGGACAATCAGGTGATTCAGCCTGGAATGTCCTAACCAAACTGGGGAAAAATTGACAAAGTGATAAATTCTCAAATATCAACTTTGTGTTGCCCCCCTGGGAATCGAACCCAGGACCTCCGGATCAGGAGTCCATGGCACTAGCCACTAGACCACGGAGGCAGTTCGCGATCTAGTAAGATCGCGCTTCCATTTGATATTACAAATGGGATGAGGTCCCATTTAGAGGCTTTGCGTACTTAGTTGTTGTATGGTAAAAGAGAGTTCCGTCGGGTTTAATTTGGCACTCATAGCATTATGACTATATTAGTATCGATAAATAAATATTGTGTTATTATTACAATTTGGTAGCAACATGAATGTTTCTTGTGTTGACAAGGACCGTGCTTACACTTGATATTCAAGGTGGGATGAGGTCCCATTTAGAAGGATGGCGTACTTAGTTGTTGGATGGTAAATGAGGGCTTTGTTGGGTTTGATTTAACTGTTATATAATTATAATATAAGTGTTAGTAAATAAATATGTTATTTTTACAACATCGAAGTAACATTAATGTTTCTCGTGTTAACACGCTTCCATTTGATATTCAAGATGGGATGAGGTCCCATTAAAAGGATTTGCGCACGTAGTTGTTGGATGATAAAAGAGAGTCACATCGGGTTTGATTTGGCTCTTACATCATTATGACTATATAAGTATCAATAAATAAATATCGTGTTATTTTTACAACTTGGAAGTAACATAAATGTTTCTCGTGTTGACAAAGATCGCGCTTCTTCTTCTTCTGTCGAGTGGGTATCGAGTCTATCGACCCGATGAACCCAGAGTCTTTAAACCGCCTAGTAGCACAACTATCAGGCCTCTGACATGGTTTGAGTAACGACCACTATCAAAGACAGCGACCGGGCCCGACGGCTTAACGTGCCCTCCGAAGCACGAAGTCTTTTTCTTTTTCGGACAATCAGGTGATTCAGCCTGGAATGTCCTAACCAAACTGGGGAAAAATTGACAAAGTGATAAATTCTCAAATATCAACTTTGTGTTGCCCCCCTGGGAATCGAACCCAGGACCTCCGGATCAGGAGTCCATGGCACTAGCCACTAGACCACGGAGGCAGTTCGCGATCTAGTAAGATCGCGCTTCCATTTGATATTACAAATGGGATGAGGTCCCATTTAGAGGCTTTGCGTACTTAGTTGTTGTATGGTAAAAGAGAGTTCCGTCGGGTTTAATTTGGCACTCATAGCATTATGACTATATTAGTATCGATAAATAAATATTGTGTTATTATTACAATTTGGTAGCAACATGAATGTTTCTCGTGTTGACAAGGACCGTGCTTACACTTGATATTCAAGGTGGGATGAGGTCCCATTTAGAAGGATGGCGTACTTAGTTGTTGGATGGACACTAAGTAGTTTTTTTGCGAATAGGTCCTTAATAAAACAAGAAGTTATTGGATGGTGAACGAGAGTTATGTCGACTTTGATATGACTAAAGTAAAGTCAAGATAATAGGTCATATTTGACAACCATAAGTAGTAAAAAATATATTTCTATCAGTACAGGAATATAAACCTTGACTCATTATAAATTTGACTTAAATAATTGTGATCTATTATATTGACTTAAGAGACACTTTTTAATATATCGCTATCCGAAATCAGACGACAAGTAAAAAATAATTTCCAATAACAAAAATTATGAGGTATTTATAATTATTATGACCTTAAAATGTTTCTTCTATGCTGGCCTGGGAGCGGGAGAAAAACATAGAATGTGCCAGCTGCATTTCCTCCCAGGCATGCTGTAAAAACCAGCTAATGGATCCGAGGTTTTCAGTATATTGTAATTTAGGCGATGGGCTGACAACCTGTCATTAAAGCAGTATACCTACAAATCTATTTTAAATAACCCTCAAAACTCTGTCAGATGTGGCGGAACGATCGTTGTTTTGATCGCTTACGCTCTGCCTACCCCATTAGGGGCAAGGGTGTGATTATATGTATGTCAAAATGTTCTAATGACTAAGGGCCGTATTTGTAATCAGCTCTTATGAGTGACAGCGAGTTTGAATTCGTATCAGAAATGTTATTTCAGTACAAACTAGCCTGTCAAATCCATACTTAATATTGCTTTCCAGTTTGTTATCGCTTCATAAATACGACCCTTAGTATTTGAATAAATTCTTAGCTTTTAGGCACGTTACTATCCTATTAATGTAAGTTAGAAATTACTAAAATCATCTGCAAATGTAATTAGAAGCTTTATTTACATGTTTTCAATGCTAAAATATAATAATTAAAAAAATCCTTAAGTACTCTAATAAATTTTCTCATTTCAAAGACAATATTTAATATCACATAATGCTATCAATCTACCGCAAATACTCATCTGGCGAGTCTGTTTGTTCGGTACAGTAGGTATTAATTTTCTCTGCGGAGCGTAAATTCTGTTAAAGACATTTTAATTGTTAATCTTGCAGGCAATCCTGAGATCGCTGTTAATTAATTGGTTTCCTCTCTCTCGTTAAATCTTGAGAGGGCGATTGATCATTATACCGAAAATATTTGAGGAAGCTAGCTCCTGATTGAGGGTTTGTCTGGACAATAATTAAAAATTGGGATAAGATTTTAATTTTTATATTTTTTCCTACTTAAATAAGAAGTTAGTTTATTTTATGCTTTTCATGTTAGAAGTATCAAAACTAGAGAGGTAGTACCACTGATTTGAGAAGTCGCTACCGCTCCCTAAAAGATAGGCTGTCAAGTTCAACTTTGTATGAAAACCTATGAAAACCGCTGTCGCCAGTCACACGCATTCAAAGAAATACGTTGTATTTTCAGTACACAAGTCGGTCGTCAGTCAATTTCTAGTTCTATATTTGAAATATATTTTTTATAAATTCTTACACAATTTTATTACTTTTCGAAATTTGTACCTAGAATTTTGCATTTGCCAATCCGCGATATGACCCTTTTTTCCGGCCATTACACATATACCAATCGCGAACAGTTTTGTTGACTTTTGTAGGATGAACAATACTGTACATAATTATTTCGTAAAGGATCAGCCAGCGTTTGCAATGTAAGCGTAATAAAAATGTTTTTTTTACCACATGACATTAGAAACCTCTTAAAATATCAGTGTTTCACTACTATATTATGCATGCATTAAACATGTAAGCCTTCCTCTTGAACGGCTTTATCCATTAAAGAAAACCGCATCAAAATCGGTTCCGTAGTTTTAAAGATTAAAGCATACAGACAGCGAAAATCGACTTTGTTTTATAATATTTAGTGGTTGGTGTTTGGGATTAGTGATGATTAGTGAAGTGATATACCATAGCTGGGTTGTGGCTTTTAGAGAAACAATGACCACTTACAGAGCATGAGGTATGTAAAATTGTATTGTGTAAGTACTTATAGTCCACGCCAAAGTTTTATACATATCAGAAAGTCGCTGGCAAAGGTTAGTACAAAATTATGCACTTTCCGCTTAATGAATGCAAGACTTCCCGCTAAACTAATATCGATATCGACAAATTCATTAAAGTGATCACGGAGCAACACTAGTGATGTATCAAAATTATTTTGCGTTTATTTCTATAATTTCTTGAAAAAGATAGTAATTATGACTTTCCGATGGTGAGAAATTCCCTCTTTATTCAAGGTACTTCTTTTATTATTTTTCTGACAAGTAATTATTGCGCAAAATAGGATTTTTTCAAAAAGTACTACTAAGCGGCGAATTGAGCAAAAAATTGGGCATAACTGAGGTAAGGTTTCAAGCGCTTTGACATATATAGGCGTGGAGCGCCTATAAGTGGCTAGCTTGTCAAACTCACATCGCCTTTCTATCGGGGAGCGCTAGCTTTTACTCTTTTGTGGGTAGTACAGCACAAAATGTTAAATCAAAACAATACCTAATTACCTTCATTCGCAATTTAAGGGGATTCAAATCAATCATTTATTGATAAATAAAATATTACACGTCAGCATATTAATTATTTGATTTGATGATTGATTAAAACATATCTACTCATTTTAGAACTTACTAATATTTTCTTGCCTTACAATCACTAGGTTTGTACTGAGACTAAGTAAGTTTAGTATTTTTAGTTTAGCTTAAGTTTAATCTCGACATACTCTAAATATTAATTACGAAATAAGAACACATCATTCAACGCCTCTACTTCTATGATTTCTATATGAAATTCTGCCGTCCTCAATTCTAGGAGTTTATAGAATATATCTAGATGGAATGGTTATTCTTAGAATATTTTTTTAACAGTGTCTCCATGTATTACTTGAAAATAAAATCAATAACAAATAATTCCATTTCCACAAAAGCGTTAAACAAACTTAATTTCCGAACGTCATTATTCCCGTATCTAACTTACGAAATTAATTATGAAAATTTGTGAGGGTCATTTTGTGAGCCCGATTATTTTTTAAGTGGAAAAGTACGTCTTCCTACTTTGACTAATGGAATTTATCGATTTCGGGCAAGGAAAAAGGCCTTTTCATAAAATTTTATAATAAAGTGGAAAACTGTGGCAAACAATGAGCAATAAAAGAATGAATGGTTTTCACGCAAACGTACCTAATATTAGACTCTGTTAAGGTATGTATAAACAAAGAGGGATAGTAAAAACTATTCTTTTATGCGAAAATTGGTCTTTGACCTATGTGACTGATGTCATACCGTATTATAGTTTAATTAATATAATTTTATTGTATTTTGAGCTGTCAATAAACATTTTTCTATATCATACTCAATTAATTATGATTTGTAGGTAAGTGATTTCCAGAGAAATATCTATTGTGTATTGATCTCACTCACTCCAGTCACTATTATCAGTTAATTAATATCGAACTGCCTCCGTGGTCTAGTGGCTAGTGCCATGGGCTCCCGATCCGGAGGTCCTGGGTTCGATTCCCAGGGGGTAAAACACAAAGTTGACATTTGAGAATTTATCACTTTGTGAATTTTTCCCCAGTTTGAGTAGGACATTGCAGGCTGAATCACCTGATTGTCCGAAAAGAAAAAGATTTCGTGCTTCGGAGGGCACGTTAAGCCGTCGGTCCCGGTCGCTGTCTTTGATAGTGGTCGTTACACAAAACTATGTCAGAGGCCTGATAGTTGTGCTACTAGGCGGTTAAGAAACTCTGACACCAGGGTTCATCGGGTCCATAGACTCGATACCCACTCGACAGAAGAAGATTAATATCTAGCTAGAGTAGGTACCTGACATAATATCTTGTGGGAAGATATTAAATACATATAAATAATAGAACTTTCTTTAGTACCTACAGGCCCATACTACATGATCTTAATGCTTTACATTCTCTTTTGCTTCAGATTCTCTTGGCAAACACAGACATCATTGTGCCAACATTTCGTTCAAACCGCAAAGCCTCGCTACTCATTTACCATTTCATTTCACTAGACACAGAATTCCAAAATTACAGAGGAGGATCTTTACAGTATCGGACCCCATTCTGCCTTCTCGCCTCTCTAATTTACTTATCTACTCAAACGTATAAGGTTGAAAAAGCTACCAGAACTAAAAAAAAAAACCTATGTTCGATAAAGTGTAAAAACTATATTCACCATATTATTAAAATCGAGATTACAGAAAGTTTTCATCGCAATTTATCTATTTATTTTATGCTTTCATTTGCTTGAAAATTTATTCTCAACGTCGTCAGCGTGCCAAAATATCTTTCGAACCACAAAGCTCATTTTGAATTTTATTCCACTCTGACACAGAATTCCAAAATTACAGAGGAGGATCTTTGCACTGGACCGCATTCTGACTTCTCGCCTCTAATTTACTTAGCACTCGCAAGCTACGGTTAATAAGTTAAATTTTCATCAGAATCTTGAATTACGGAAGCACAACAATGGAAAATTATTTCCAAGAGACAGTACACTTGCGGCGGTTATATGAACGAAGTGGCGAACGTTGCTCCAAATTAATTTTTGGTTGTTTGATTACTCGAATCAAAAGATGAGTGATGTGGGAATACTGAGGATAAATATTATGACCTTTTTCTGCTCAAATATATGCATTTAATGTTTATACATATTAAAATATAACTCTAGATGTAAAATTAATTTATTATAATTTTGTTTGCATAAAATGCGTTAGAAAGTGCGCTAGAAATATGATCTTATAAGTTGGATGCTACTTAGATCTTTATGTTCTTTTAAAATGTCCCTAACAGAAAGAGAAGATTATTACATCAACGAAAAAAAATACATACATACACATAAAATCACGCCTTTATCCCTAATGAGGTAGGCAGAGCGTAAACGACCTAAACAAAGGTCGTTCCGCCACGTCTGACAAAGTTTATTTAAGATAGATTTGTAGGGATATTGCTGTAGTGACAGGTTGTCAGCCCATCCCCTAAATAAAAACATACTGAAACCCTCGGATCCCTTAGCTGATTTTTACAGCATACCCGGGAGGAAACGCAGCTGGCGCATTCTATGTTTTTCTTTCGCTCCCAGTCCAGCATGGAAGTAACGAAAATAATAATCAAAATAAATAAATAATATTCAGATTATGACAGAATAGCGTTTGAAAGGCTTTAAAGTGTAGATCACACTTACAACTAAACTTACACACAAGATACACGTGAACAAAAAAAAGAAATACAAACATAACTATAACTGTAGTTTCATATCGTTAGCTAGGAAATTAGTTGTAGGCAAATGAGTAGCCGTCAAGTTGATGCAACGCCACCTGCGAGTGTCGGGAGAACTTGGGCAGACTACGGTGGCAAGCTAGGACGATTCAGAGACATACGATCTAGGCTCAATTGGCATGAGTAGAATAAAATTAGTTGTCAGACGTGGCGGGACGACCTTTGTTTTGGTAGTTTACGCTCTGCCTACCCCATTAGGGATAAAGGTGTGACTATATGTATGTATGTTGGCAAATGAGTAGCCGTCAAGTTGATGCAACGCCACCTGCGAGTGTCGGGAGAACTTGGGCAGACTACGGTGGCAAGCTAGGACGATTCAGAGACATACATACGATCTAGGCTCAATTGACATGAATTGAATAAAACATATTGATTAATTTATTACTAGGTTTTTTGAGTAATGGAAACTTTAAAGTTGGCATAGAATGTAACTTACATGTTGTAATTTACTTGCTCCTTACAAATTTTGACCCTCTCCTACTTTTTGGCATACTCATTGGGTTTTAACTAAGATAAAAGTTGGTTCTTTAAGCCAGCTTCAAATTAAGTAGAAACATATATTTAGTTTATAAAATTAGCTAAATGGAATGCTACCCGGCGAACTCTAGAGCCACCATCCACTGAAAAATTATTGCTCATCAAATAAATACAAAATAAATACTTTTTCAGTAGATAAATAATATTCATACATACACATATAATCACGCCTTTGTCCCTTATGGAGTCTGCAGAGCGTAAAAGACCTAGTCAAAGATCAAATACTATCTCCTGAACAAGTAATATTTTGGTAAAAACAAAATAAATAATATTCGAAATGAGAATTTAATTGCTGAAGTTTAATTCAAACCAAATATAATAGGAGATTTCAGTTTCCTGCAGTTTTAGGTATCAAATTCATTAAAAAAAACATAAATATACCTACTTATTTAGGTATTTCTATTCTATCTACCGATTTTTCGATAGATTTTATTTTCAAAAGTTACCTAAAGATGTTATATTGGGCGCTAGTCTGCATTAGGGGCTATCATACTTCCCACTGTTCTCGTACTCCTATTATAAAAATGAAGATTAAGTTTTATTTTAATTCAGGCGCGGGCCGGTTGGACCATATAATGAGCCGTTAGTACGGAATGCTTTTAGCCGCCCATTTAGCTCATATGGAAGCTTTCCAAAATGGATACTAGGATCGCTTGCGCTTTGATAATGACGTTATTCTACCAATATATGGAGAGGCTTCATAGGGAAACAGAGTTCTATTACTTTTTGGCGCCATACAATCTATGTCACACTTATTGTCGTGCCCCATTTGCCACCTGCACGCAGAAGGACCTATTTGGCGCCAACCATAGGGCTGTTGATGTGGCCACGTTCTGGGCGTCAAGGATTTAAAGCCATTGAAGAAGAAGAAGAAGATTACTTTTTAGGAGTAAATAGTTGAAGCCATTTGGCTTAGTGACGATGGATGGGAAAAGGGTAGCTACCCAGCTGGTCGGGTGTTGTGACAAGGGGACCGAAGTCCAACTGGACAAGTTTGTAACTTCTATATCTGCAGATCGCTGAGAAAACTTCGATACCGCGTTTCAGAACTTGTGTTTCGGCTACACTTTTATGTTTAGATACAAAAAAACGGTGTTGCGATGTAGTAGCATAACCCAATCTTCTCATGGGTATCTTAAAAGCTGACTGAGGGATATTATAAAAGGCAGCAGCGTACCTAGTAACAATTTCAAACAAAGTTTACGCTACCATCTCAGCGTTTATCTTATTTATCTTATTATCTTATATAATTACTATTTCCCTCTTTGGGGGACGTTCGAATTCAATAGAATACTGATGCGTCCATCATAATAATAATAGTGGTCGTAGTCATACGCTCAAAAATTCCACCTTTTAGCCGATTTTAATTATCATAAGGAATGTAAATGTGACAGACGTGATGCTAATATTAAAGAACCTCTATTTATTTAATGGTGATGAAGAGTGAATACAAACATTCCAAAAGTAATGTAATTTGACATCTAAAGCAATTAAAGTTACTCGTTACTCAAAAACTTGTAATTTAAATAAAATTGCTATTTTATTTTAAAGGCGGAGCAAATTTATTTCGTCTGTGGCACGTTTATAAAGTATAAATTGTGTTGTATCTTCAGCAAGTCCTCAATTCCCTTAAATTTTCGTTTAAATATCGATAATTATATCGTAAAACAGCATTTCTCTATTTCTATCTCAATTTCAATCAAATAAAGCTCGTTTACATTATATTAGTACAAATAAAATAAAAAAAAAACAAACTTACATACAACCATAACGGAGATACATTAATTAAATATTCCATGATAGATAAATAGATTTCCTTCTGTTAGTATCAATGATGCGGTCCTTATTTTAATATTAATAAATAACTGATAATAATTGAAGTATCTGTGCATATTATTATACATATCGTGATATATAACCCTATTTATATAACCTTATTTCTATTTAGAAATAAGCAGTGCCTGTTGTGTCTTTGTTTTGTATGTCCTGTCTTTATGATGTTTTTGTGCACAATTAAACCCTGTCAAATTCTCCTAAGGCATTAGCCTACAAACTAGTCCCGCCGCAGCAATGCACGCTCGACTCTATTTAAATTTCAGACATTTCAACAGAAATAATGAAGCGCATTCCTCTGTCTCGGTAATGAGTTGTCAAACGCCGAGACGTTTGAAGCGAGGCCCTCGCACGTTACTACCTACTGAATAAGTCAAATAACGACTCATATAGTTGTTGAATTACTCTCACATTTTAATAGAGTGAAGTCTGTATAGTAGTTTTATGTGAAGACATTGATCGTAGATATTTGAAAGAAGTATTTTTTATCATTACGAAATCTTTTCAACTATATCCTGGTTTTTGTGCTTTGATTTGAGCTGTAGGATCTTGATTTGGAGATCACAGGTTTGATACGTCTATGGTGAACAGTAAAATATTATATTATCACTTCGTGAGTTTGTTCCTAGTTTGATCAGGGCAATACAGACATTTCAAGAAAAATAATGAAGCGCATTCCTCTGTCTCTTTAATGAGTTGTCAAACGCCGAGACGTTTGAAGCGAGGCCCTCGCAAGTTACTACCTACTGAATAAGTCAAATAGCGACTCATATAGTTGTTGAATTACCGTGACATTTTAATAGAGTGAAGTCTGTATAGTAATTTTATGTGAAAACATGGATCGTGGAGATTAGAAAAAAGTATTTTTTATTCATGGCGGAATCCTTTCAACTATCTCCCGGTTTTTGTGGTTAGAGCCGTAGGATTATGATTTCTAGGTCACAGGTTTGTTACGTCTATGGTGAACAGTAAAATTTATATCATCACTTTGTGAGTTTGTTCCTGGTTTGATCAGGACAATACAGAAATTTCAACAGAGATAATGAAGCGCATTCCTCTGTCTCGGTAATGAATGAGTTGTCAAACTCTGAGACGTCTGAAGCGAGGCCTGAACGTGAGAGCCCTCGCACGCTTACTATCTACTATTCCTTGCTATTTGAGTCATATACCTACTTGTTTAGTTGCTCTTAAACTTAAATTAATGAATATGTACTAGAGGTATGTAGTAATATATGTAGATCTGTTTTGCTAGAGAATGGATCGATTGGGCATTTGGGAAAAATAATCGAGATATCCGTCTAACCGTGCTCTAGTAGTTTAAGCCTTGTTTTCCTGATCCGGAAGTCACAGATTCACAGAGGGGACTAAAATTTTATTTGTGGTTTTGTTCCCAGTTTGGTTAGGATAATGCACACAAGACTCGTAGATTTCAGTAGAGTATTTGTTAAACGTTGAGTTGTTTGAAGCGAGACCTGTACGTGTGGGCTCTCCCAAATTTACTGCTATTTGACTCATATACTTGTTTATAATTAAACAGCAATTATTATACTCTAGACTTGAACATGAAGGAAAGGCAGTGTAGAAGGATTATACGGAAACTTCTTTGCTTTCAAATAGATGGAATGGCTAAATAGCAAAATTACAATTTGTGCCCATCAAACTGCCAAATAAACCTGCTCTAACAGATGCATTTGGTAAATTCTATCTCTTTCACGGTCTGCCTACCCCATTAGGGATAAAGGCGTGATTATATGTATATGTAAGTAATCACTCATTACTTTTTTTTTTTTTATTTCGTTTTTTTTTATATTATGTTACAATGATGATGCATTAATCTATTATTTAATTTATTGTTATACTTAATTAATTTATTAATTATTTATTAAAATTATAATGAATCACAATTTTTAAATTACAATCACTAAACATGCACTGAGACATTATTCTTTATTCTATTACAAGACATTCAATTGATTTTAATATTTTTTAACACAGTTTAGTTTTACTCGTTTCTTACACTCAATCAGTGACCCGTCACTTCCTTTGGGTGAGAGCTGAAAGGCAGTGTTGTTCTTTATGAGCAATCATACACTTAGCTCTGACCCTCTGCATCGCTTCAGCACACATGCAACAAAATGTAGGTACTACATATGTTGTTATCCTTTTTTTTGTTCATACCTGTTGTTTGTTTTTCTTATTTTGTTACATGTGTGTTGTTATTATGCAATAAACGTTTATCTAACTATCTATCTATCTCTTTTACTTCGTCCAGCATGGAAGCGATATAAAGATGCCGTTTATTTCCATTGTCACCCAAAGGCTAAACTTCAAGTCTATTTGTTTCCTCAGTTGACTGAACACCGTGCATCGAGCGACAATAGTTGCCCGATTGAAACTTTCCCGCTTCTTCTTCTATCGTGTGGGTTCTGAGTCGATCGACCAGATGAACCCTGATATCAGAGTTTTTGAACCGCCTAATAGCAGAGCTAATAAGCCTCTGACATGGTTTAAGTAAAGACTACTATCAAAGACAGCGACCGGAACCGACGGTTTAACGTTAACTTACGTAGGACGAAATTTTTTTTCTTATCGGACAATCAGGTCATCCAGCCTGCAATGTCCTAACCAAACCGGGGAAAATATCATCAAGTGGTAAATTCACAAATATCACCTTTGTATTCCCCCCTGGGAATTCAACCCAGGACCGCATCGAAAGCCCATGGCTCAGACCACTAGACAACGGAGGCACTTCCCCGCTATTCTGATAGAAATTCCGTGCTTTCTTTTTATGATTCGAATCCAAGCGTGGTCGGAAGCAAACGAACTGAAAATTTTCTGGCGAAATAAAAATATATTGACGCTGCCATCGATCTGTGGCACAAACCGTTAAACTTTAAACGGGGACGATAGAAAATATCGGAAAAACCAGGACAAAGCAAAATATTCCTTTGAAAACTATTCTTCGCTCCGGCTTCATTTGCGATCGCTCGGCAAACTTTTATTGCTGCCCGTTCAGTTTTGTTGGCAAATATTTTGAAGTAAGTATTTGCGAAACTACGCATGGTGCAAGGAGAATTTAACCTATATATAGGAGTAATCATGGGGGGAAAAGCACTTACTAAACATTAGCCTTTTTGTTAGTTGTCAAAGTACTTCTGTCAGTATTTTAACAATCTCATTGGTTAATTAATCAATTGCAATACGACATACGCCAATAGCAGCCGGAAAATTTCCTACCGCCGGTGAGTTGTGTTGTGCCTCAAACATAAAAGTATGAATGCTCACTCTATGTGTTAAATTCTCCTTGGCGTGTAGCTATAAAATCTCACTCTAGCCTACACTAAAACAAGCTAGCTAAAACAAGAACAATCGATTCGTTACGAGCATACGATAGTTTAGAATATATAGGCCTATAAAATTCGTTGGTATAGCAAGTCAATCTCTTGGAAGTAATTCGATGTTTGACCAATATTTATCGTTGATTTATTTATTTGCAAACAAGCAAACTATTCGGAGTTGTTTTCAATACCTATACATAGCATGAATCGTTTTCACTAAATACAAAATTACTGGGTTTGTCACTTTCAGACTAAAACTTTGGAAATGGACAGGAGATCTATTCTCTCTGGTTTTTGATTTATAGTCGGTGGTTTTTTTGCGTTATCTGTTATTTTTATCCGCCGTCATATGATGTACCTAGCGGATAAAATTTACAGAAATACTGGGGAAACGTGCAAATTCGCGTCAAAGGCGGACAAAGTGTAAACCATTAGAGTGTAAATTGCCTTATCTTTTTCAATTTTATTATTTTGTAAGTGACAGTTAGATTAAAATTTTAGTTTTAGCCGGTGGAATCTAGAATCGAGCCCATATATTACCAAAAACTTCAACCAATTTATATAGTCTATGCCTATATTTTAGTTAAGATTAGGAGAATACTTAACTGTGGAACCAGTTAGTCTGGTTTTTCACCAAAAATGAAGAGTCTGTAAAAAAAAACAGCTGTTCTTTTCAGCTTGCAACATTTTCACAATATAATTGGCTGAAAACCGGTTGGTATCGCTGAAAACCATGTAGTAAATCATGGCGCAGAATTATGAAAGCATGAAATTTATCGCTCGGGCGTCCGGTTGCAAATTTTCATTTCATAATTTTCTATACAACACAAATTATTTACGACATTCGAGACTACCAGCCGACAAATGATTTATTTCTTTTAGTATCTGACGAATGTGGAAATGTATGAAAGAATTCGGAAGTCTTGGAATTTATACGAGACTAAGAATATTTCATCCATAGAAAATTTATTCGGCCGACCGATTTATTATTCTAATAAATATTAAATTGGAATGATATTCAGAATTTGTGGTATTTTGTTATTATAGTATGAAGAAAAAAGTATCTAGCTATTTAATACTAAGGCTAGTAATTATGAATCGATCTCAAACTTGATAGCAATATTAAGTATGGATTTGACAGGCTAGTTTGTACTGAAATTACATTTCTGATATGAACTCAAACTCGCTGTCACTCATGAGCGCTGATTATAAATACGGCCCTTCCTAGCCCTCGTTATATTAGTAATATTACTGCGTACAGTCGATATGAAATTCTTACTTCTATACTTCGAGCCGCCGATGTCTCGTTTTCGATGCTGTGACGGATGTTAGGTATACAACGTGTAAAAGAACGCACTGTTCATTTGGTACTGGCAGAATATCAGCGCTGTAGTATCACACTACAGCACAATGCTGAGTCAGCGCCAAGTTGACTGACACAATGTGGACAGCATGGTACACTGGCACTGTTATTTTCGTATGTTTCATATTCAGTTTGTTTTGTATTTTTGCCATGTTATGTTTGTTATATTATTGTCCTCATTGTTCTTTCTTGTAACTTTATTTCTTGTCTGTACCATTTCCTGTATCTGTTTAGTGTCAGTCAATAAAAGTTTTAATCAACCAATTAGTCAATCAAGAAAGGTAAAATGCACCGGAAAGGATATGAACCAGCCCATGAAACCAAACAACTTTTCCAAAGGAACATAGGTCGAAATAAGAAAATGAAAAGTTTGACCTTCGTACAAAATGCATCAGCTGATAGCGCGTATGGGGTGTCTTAACTTTTTTTTTTCGTTTTTCGACCTATGTTCCTTTGGGAAAGTTGTTCGGTTTCATGGGCTGGTTCATATCCTTTCGGGTGCATATACCCTTTCTGTTACATGTGTATTACGTATCTTTAGAAAAATAAGTATGCTAAAACAACAGGAAGTTTTTTTTTTGTTTGTAACAGAAAGTTGTTTATATCAGTAAATTTGATATTCCTTCTAAGCTATAGCGCGCTTTAGGTGCGCTTTCACGGTTTCTTCGGGAATTTATCCGTATTATGATTATCTAAAATCGCAACATAGTTTTTCTTAATCCCAGTCGTGGTTTTCTTGCGCACGCTCATTTGAACAATATTCTAAGGCATTACGAGTTCCATATCTTGAAATCTACCTACTCATCTGCCGCCAGTCATCATCTCCCTAGCCTTATCCCGTATCTCACGAGGCGGCTACCTAATCTGGTGACTGAATGAGGGTACTGGTTTTTACACAGACCGATTGCCATCTGACCTCCGCAACCCAGAAGGGAAACCAGACCGAATCCTAGATTAGGTTAGAGTTATCAAGCCGTCAATGTTTAGTACTGGCCTCTGACATGGCTTAACGACTAGTATCCACGGTGTTAAATGATATTAACCGGGACCAACGGTTTAACATGTCTTCCGAAGCACGGAATAAGCGCCGAATAAGCGTAAATATGACATTCGAAAACCGAAAAACACATAGGTACGTGGTGGGATTCGAACCACGACCTCCTGCTCAGGCGGCAGCGGCCCTATCCACTACATCATCGGGCTCTTCTACCATCATCTATGCTCACCTGCCGCCAGTATACACCTTAAATCTTCTTCTTAGTGTGTCGACTCAAACACGCTACATTAGTGTCTTTTTAAGGCTCGTATTTATAAAGCGATCTCAAGGTTGAGAGCAATATTAAGTATGGATTTGAAAGGTCATATTGTACTGAAATGAAATTCCTGATACGAACTCAAACTCGCTGTCACTTTTGAGAGCTGATTACAAATACGGCCCTAAATATCAGTACAACAACTGTTTAAAAGTATGGAATAATATTAATGTGAATTGTATAATTGACCCTTGTAATTTAATAATTAAGAGTTTATTTATTGTATTCACCAAGTTAAGGTTTCGTGTACACTGTTAAGGGGATAACAAAAGATATTTACTTTCACACGCAGAAAACTTGAAAGGCTTTTTATCATTTTCTTTATTTCAGGAACCCAGTTTAAATAAATATGTATATTTTTTATATATAAAATGCCACCGACAAAAATAGAAGATTTATTATTATTTGATGCAATGATGTATAACAATGGAGTGCCATTATTATTAACGATGGATATTCATTCATTCCCATTCATCAATCAATTGCTATTCACAACGGCAGTCGTTCTCTGCTCATTTTGGTATCCCACAAAATTACTCATTATTCAACAGAAAATTATTTTATATTCCATTTATTTTGACGGCATTGTTGAATGAATGTTCTAGATACTTTTGTGCTTCTACATTTTTATATTCACTAAGAAATAGGAGCTTCCCTCTGCCATTAAACTAAATAAATTTCTATATAGAACATAGCGCTAAGCTGAAGTGGGACTGGGCCGGCCACGTTTCCCGCATGTCAGATGAATTGGGGGCAAAGATAACCACACAGTGGAAGCCACCGACTGACAGAAGGCGACGCGGTAGACCTAGACGACGATGGCGAGACGAGTTGGATGCCTTCAGCAAGTCATGGCTGGTAGAAGCACAAAATAGGGAGTCTTGGAGGGAGGGGAGAGAGGCCTTTGCCCAGCAGTGGAACATATAACGACTATATAAGATAAGATAACATAGAACATAGGCTGAAATATAAACAATATATTTGAACCTCCTATACAAAACGTATCTCAAGTTATGCGTTTTATGGCATCACATTTTTTTTCTATATCTCGACCTAGGTATGTTCTGTAGAGATAGTTGCTCTATAAGATCTAAACAAGCATTTATTTTTTGGTGCATAAAAATTCCCAATTTATCAGGTTTTTTCTCATTGATTTTAGTACTTCTACTAGTAACTACCAACTACTGAATAAATAAGCGGAATACTCAGGAAAAACATTCTTTATTAAAAAAATACGTTTATATTGTTTCATCTGGTTTACTTATTGTTCTTCGATTGCGTTTTCCTGTTCATCGTTTTCCTCATTTTGTTTTTGCTCCTCGTTACTGTTGTGGAGCAAAATGCGACTTTCACTGCCAGCTGGGGTCTCCAGTAAGGGCAAGTTCTCCACCTCGCCTGAAATATAATATAATTTATCATCTATAATAAATAGCACTACAATTTTATCAATCGGAAATATATCATAGGATATGAGAAGTATGCAATTGAAATAGCACTGTGAGCGCCAAAAGCCAAAAAAATAAATAGGATATTCCAAAACTAAGAGTAGTAAAAAATATCAACAAAAAGCACTGTAGATTTTTGATACAAAACTTATTTTGTGAATAAATATTTTTCATGATGAGGAACTCATTGGGCTTGATTCTAGATTTGCCGGCTAAAACTAAAATTAAAATCTATTTGTCACTTTCAGACTTAAAACATTGGAAAAGGACGGGAGATCTGTTCGCTCCGGTTTTTTTATTGACAATCGGTGGTTTTATGCGTTATCTCTAATTTTTATGTGCCGTCATATAATATGGCGGACAAAATTGACAGAAATACCGGGGAAACGTGCAAAAGCCTATTAAAATCTAGCAGACAAAATGTGAAACTATAGAGTTTAAATTGCTTGTCCTTTTTGAATTTTATTATTTTGAGAGTGACAGATAGATTTTAATTTTAGTTTTAGCCGGTGGAATCTACAACCGAGCCCATTGTTGTGAAATAAACCTACATTACAAAAGGTATTCGATAGGACAGACAAAGAGAGACAATGATACATTACAGAACTGATTTAAACGTGATGTGATATTTTCATGGTGATTGTGATTAGATACCGCTTAAAAAGAAAAGTGCTCAAGTGAAATGAAAGGCAAGTGGGCATGCTTTTATCCATTATAATTTAAAACTACTAACTAAAAACTATTAACCTAGAACTAAGTTGATATTATCCTAAAGCTACAAATCAATCTTATTAAAAAGCTTTTACAAAATGGAATGATTTTGTGCGTTCTTCATTGGCATCATTTTATATAGATGCAGAATGTGTTGTTTCTAAATCCACAAATCATTTTGTACGTTCTTCTACTATCATTGATTTGCGTTTGTTTGGGTACATCATGACCACGATGCCGTCATAAGCGGGCTTCAGTTTCCTCGGCCAAGAGTGCCTTGCGGTATTCCAAAGCTCTTTCGCTCTAGAATTCCTACGTGGCACAACCGGTAACACCCCTAGCTTGTCAAAACTGTGCTTTGGGTTCTTTGGCAGAGCGTTCATTTTCGCATGCACTTGGTCCACTCTCTCAACGACGCGGTTAATCGATGTGGCTGATGCTTGAATATCTTCGGGCAACTCGCCGCAAGTACCTACAAGAGGTGTTCTAGGTTTTTGTTTGTCTTGTTTAATGTTAAGTTACTAATATGAGCATCTAAATGGACAAATTGGGCATGCAAATGGAACAAACAGAAAACATTATTAATGGAAATGTGAAATTGACAAATTATCAAATGATTAGCTGGTTTCATGCAAAACCAATAAAATATGAATTATAAGTAAAATATATTTGACATTAGTAAAATTTGGATTTGCTCACCGATTCGGACAGTAAAATTCATCGCCTCGCCTTCATCCAACATAGAGAACACATTTTCTACGGGAATGTAAACGTTTTGGGTGTGTTCTAAGAAATCTGCGTCCTTCTCACACTTGCATGGGCGTCTGAAATGATGGAAATAAAAAAAAAAAGTTCAAATTATTTAACTATTTCAAAAGAAAGTACTTTAATGATTTAGTAGATAAAGGTAATTAAGACAAAGAAGGAAAATTATGAAATTGAAAGCTCTATGTTTCTGTATGGGCTTCACCAAAATTTTGAATCTTAAAACAAAATTTAAATGAAACACCCTGTCTCTTCATAATTCCTACACAAATACACCCTTAACAAGCTAATACTCATAAATAACAACAATCTTCCCTGTACAAGTGTACAAATTAGCATGATTTACTACTCCACTTAGTATTGTTTCCCTTATAATAAGCAAAGCAAACACTTTCCAGTACACAATCCTTTTACTCGGGAAATTCAGAGTGAACAAGAACAAGTCCACTGGACTTATACTGCGTAAAAAATAGGTACTGACCCAATTCTAGGCTATAAACCTAAATAGCTTTAGTCCTAGGTTATAGCCTTTTTCAAACTTTCACATTTATCAACATTATAAAGATTAAAAACGGAAAATTTACCGCGGTTTTCCAGTTTTGTATATGAGTGTCCGATATTTCAACGCAGTTTCATGCGTTATGATCACGGAGCGACTGAGGAACTTGCGAGCGGTGTATTGGCTAATGGAAAATGGTTAAATTTCCCGTTTCTGATCATTATAATGTAGGTTATATTTGACATGCGTGGATTCATAAAGTTTGGCAAGTATTTTTTTATACCCAGTATATGTTTTGTCTCCCTCATAATGACAGAAGCAAACACTTGCCTGTACACAATCCTTTTGCTCGGTAAATTTGGCAGGAACAAGTCCACTTCGAAGTAGAACCTTTCAGCGTGTTCATCGTTCACGAGCACTGTCCACATCATTCTTCCTGTAATCAAAATATTTTAAATAAATTTTATGAAACTAATATTTCTTCCATGCTGGACTGGGAGCGAGAGAAGAACATAGAATGTGCCAGCTGCATTTCCTTCCGGGCATGCTGTAAAAACCAGTTAAGGTATCCGAGGGTTTTTGTATATTGCTACTTAAGCGATGGGCTGACAACCTGTCACTACAGCAATATACCTATACAAATCTATCTTAAATGACCTTTATAACTTTGTCAGACGTGGCGGAACGACCTTTGTTAAGGTCATTTGCGTTCTGTGTTCTTGCGTGATTATACGTATTTATGTATTATGAAATCTTCGTCAAAACACATATCTATAAATGGAAAAACAAGTCATGGTCATGAAGCCGAATTTGCCATGCTTGTGATCGGTCAATGTATTTACCTACTCAAACTATCATATAAAGAATTATTCTTAAATACTTTTCCAATTCACTGCTGGGCAATGATGTTTAGAATAAAATATAAGATTCAAAATTATTTAAAAAATATATATTCTGATTTAGACCACTAACTAGCCTTTCAAGCAGTTTCATCAAAGAAATGGGAAATGATGAATTTCGAAGTTAAGTACAAGAATCACTGAGCTACAAGGATTAAGACAGATGTGATAGCATTTGTCTTATCTTATGAATTAAAAACGACTCCCTTGGAGATATAAATCTCACCTCCTCTCTTATCATAAAACTGATACACATTGAAGACCTTGTCGAATCACTTCATCAGGGTGTATAACTGCCTCCGTGGTCTAGTGGCTAGTGCCATGGACTCCTGATCCGGAGGTCCTCGGTTCGATTCCCAGGGGGGAAACACAAAGTTGATATTTGAGAATTTATCACTTTGTGAATTTTTCCCAGTTTGGTTAGAACATTGCAGGCTGAATCACCTGATTGTCCGAAAAAGAAAAAGATTTCGTGCTTCGGAGGGCACGTTAAGCCGTCGGTCCCGGTCGCTGTCTTTGATAGTGGTCGTTACTCAAACCATGTCAGAGGCCTGATAGTTGTGCTACTAGGCGGTTTAAAAACTCTGACACCAGGGTTCATCGGGTCGATAGACTCGATACCCACTCGACAGAAGAAGACTTCATCAGGGAGTAGTTGAGCACTTTTTAAACTGCCTAATAGTAATAAAAGATAAAAGAAAAAAAGAACCCAGGCCCTGCGGATTGGGTGCCCATGCCTAAGACCACTAGACCACGGAATCACATTTGATGGCACTTGTCAACTAAATACCTCTCGCCTTCTCTTAAACTTACCTCCTCTCTTATCATAAATCTGGTAGACATTGAAAACCTTGTCGAAGCACTTCATCAGGAAATAGTTGAGCACCGGTTCGGTTCTCTTCGCGTCCCACTTGTCGTTTATTGTGATGAAGGGCAGCTCGGTTACCCGAGTCTTGTGCTCCACGAAACAGTGGTCCATCCAGTCTCCAGCTCGGCCTTCCCATTTGCAGTCACCTGCACACGGAACATGTGATTAAATTCTTTAGCAAATAAAAAAATATACCGGGTGTAAGGGACAGCGTCTCGCATAATGATAGGGGTTGCTCAGTCAACAGAACTAAACAACTTTCACCGGGAAAATCTATCAGCAGTTTTTTTTAATTTCCCATCTTTTTCTTCTTAGCGAGTGGATTCTCGAGTAGAACGACCCGATGAACCCAGGGTGTCAGTTTTTTTTAAACCACCTAGTAGCACACAGCCCTCTGACGTGATTTGAGTAACGACCACTATCAAAGACCGGGGCCGACGACTACGACTACGACGACGACTTTCCCATACAAAATTACTACCTGGATCAGGCAGTTTGTATGGAAAAGCATTTTATTTTTCATTTCCTGAAAGAATTCCCTGGTGACAGTTGTTCAGTTTCGTCGATTGAGTAAACCCTGTCAGTTTAAGGGACGCAATCAACTTACACCCCGTATAGTAAGAGTTAAGAAGTTCTAGTGGAAAGGGTGGACACATTGCTATCGCTTCAATTGTTGTTTATTTATTTTTTGAAAATTTGATCAAAGTTACTCGTACGTTAGTATATTACTCTATGGTTTGTCCTAGTTTCTGATTAGATGTGGCAGCTTTTGAGAACTAATTTTATTTTGTTTCTTGTGTGATATTACTTTCATCCCATACGTGTATTACGTTCAAATTAATTTTTACATTTACCTATGGCCATTTTGTTCAAAAGGGTCAAGTCAACACAGGGCTTGAATATACAATAAACGATAAACAAGTGTTATTCATAGTGAAAACTGATGGGCTTACTTGTTTGTATTGAAAGGAGGGCTAGCCCTCGACGTTAGGCGCAGCTTGCACTTGGCGGGCGGTGGAGTGTGACTTTCTTCTCTCCTGATGAAGATCCTCGTAAAGGATCGAAAAGTCGAGGGCTAACCCTCTTTTCAATACAAACAAGTAAGCCGATCAGATTTCATTGAAAAACTAGCAATCCATCGTTGTATTTAAAAGTTGTCAAAAACTATAGGTACAGAGATTTTGCATTATTACCGAAACCTAAACTCAGTATAACACAGGTGTTGCATCAAAACACGGTAATACCGACTGGTAAACCGCTTAACTGGGAACTTGCTACTATTGTAGTTCACAACTTTTCTCTTTGAATTGTAGATTTAGCAACGGAAGTGGATAATAACTTTAGTCGTGCATTAAATATGAATAACACTAATGTTTAAAATTAAAAACCTATATGTAGAAACAAGAGTGCATACATACATATAATCACGCCTTTTTCCCTAATTAGAAATGCTAAGCGTAAACGACCCGAACAAAGGTCGTTTCGCCACGTTTTGAGGATTATGCCGGGCATGCTGTAAAACCCAGCTAAGGGATCCGAGGGTTTATGTATATTGCCATTTAGACGATGGGCTGACAACCTGTCACTACAGTCATATACCTACAAATTTACCTTAGATAACCCTCAAACCTTTATCAAACATGGCGGAACGACCTTTGTTGTTTGGAAATGCAGCTAGCACATTCTACGTTTTCAAAAGTACACTCTAACGCTACATGTATAACGTTTTTCTCATAATTTCTATTGAGTAGAAGATACTTTATCTTAATTCAAGTAGAAGATCTTTTCTTGAAACAGAATTCAGAAAGACTGAACCAAGTTTAATGGATGCAAAACTGCAATCCATCCGCTCGACGTTATTCCAAATTTTCCAAGAACCCGAACCGAAGCGCTTCTACGAAAATATTCTCAACTGCAGTGCATCATTTCTGGATACATAAAAGTCTCTCTAACTGAGCTTAGTAAGAAACATACTCGTATACACGAGTTGTATACCGGGTGATAGGGACAGCGTCCCGCAAACTGATAACGGTAGATCAGTCAATGAAATTGAACAATTAACAACATGTTTCTTTTTACGTTTATGCTGGCCTGGGAGCGAGAGAAAAACATAGAATGTGCATTTCATCCTGGGCATTCTGTAAAAACCAGCTAAGAGATCCGAGGATTTCAGTATATTGTAATTTAGTCGTTGACACTGACGCTGACAACCTGTCACTAAGCAATATACCTTCAAATCTATCTTAAATAACCCTCGAAGCTTTGTCAGACGTGGCGAAACCACCTTTGTTTAGGTCGTTTACGCTCTGCCTTCCCCATTAGGGATAAAGGCGTGATTATATGTATGTATGTATGTTTTTTTACAAGGAGATGTAAAAAAAATCTGACTTTCCCATACAAAATTACCACTTCGATCAGACAATTTGTATGGAAAATCCATTTTCTTTGTATTTCCTGACAAAGAATCCTGGTGATAGTTGTTCAATTTCGTTGACTAAGCAACCCCTATCAGTTAGCAGGACGCTGTCCCTTACACCCCGTATGAGAGTCTGAAAATATGAGACGAGACGGAACCCCTGCGAGTGATTTGTCTTTCGAGATAATGTGCTGGCCCCTTTATTACGCTGGTGTCGTCGGCATGTGGTACAATCATGGAATCTAATTGTTTTGCTGCTTCTAGCCTATGTAATGTTACTATTATATTTAATCAAGAAAAAAAACGTTTATTAACATACATAAAAGGAACTTATAAAAAAGTGATGACATACAAGAAATGATTACAAATTAAATATTTTATCTAGCACTCCACTCCGGGGAAAGTACCCAAAATGCTAGCAGCATTACCTAAACAAAAAAACTCTATATTTTCCTTTTTCGTCTGAACTGCATTTGATTTAAAATATCTGTGGTAAATTTGTAAAGTGATCATTTAAATTCCACCCACACTTACATATAAGTGAATATGAAACAAAATTACTTCAATTTATTTAATCGGATTGAGGTAAAAGACATTCAAAGAACACTGTGTTGCCAACTCATATTTTATCCTTTTATTACTATCAAAACCTTGTAACTCAATACGACAACCTCTAATAATAGAATTTGTAAGAGGGCAATGACCGTCGAAGCTTTTAAGGGTCGTCTAGCCACGAGATTTTACAACATACCTAAGTAACTATCTTAGGTAACTGTGGGGTAGTACAATGCTTTCTTGAAATCGAGATCTTGCAAATGAATGAGTCTGAGAATTTGAAAACATGAACTTTTTTGTAAAAGATCTGCTATCTACTTTCTTATTAAACTTGTAATAAAATGAATTGAAAATTAAAAAATATCATTGCTATTGTGGAGACGTTGGGCCCTTGGGGGTTTGAGGCAAAATCTCTTTGGGCAGAAATTACGGTCCGTCTGGCAGTTTTTTAGGCCAAAGAATAAGACTAGCTGTCCAAAGATACTGTTGCCAGCATTTTGGGGACCATGCCTCGCGCCTGGATGCTTTATTTTATTTAAAGTCTGCCTTTTATGTTTCAAATGTTTTTTTTTTAGTTTAGTTTGTATTTTAAAGGTAATTTTTTTGTTCTTACTGTGTTTGCTTACTGTGTCTGTGTTTTTATTTAATAAAAGAAATTTGTACTTCGTAGCAAATTACGCTCAAAAAAAGACATAAAAAATGTATGAAATAGGTATTTTATTACAACTTTAGCTGAACTGGAATTGTTTTTAGGCAGAAATTAATTAACTGGCATTTTCCAAATCTCAGTTGCATGACACTTTTTCTCTTTCTACCGCTGCTTATAATGTTTAGAACCAGTATTTAGTTTTCGGTTCTCTCCAGAGCATTAGAGAACTACTCATGATTTTGTCAAATTCTTGAACGAACATACATGATACTAAAAGCCAGCATGAAAATTCAAGCAGCTTACCATAAACTCTAGCCATGAAGCAGTTGATGATCCTAAACTGGCAGTGTGGCGTTTGCTACTCGAAGACAGGTAGAGTGGCAAGTTCTGAGCAGCCATCGTTTGTTGATTGGGAACAAAGCCTTCTTCGCCAATGACTAGCTCTATAGGGCGAATTGTGGCGAACTTACCATAATAAATTATACACGTTTGGAACTTGGCAGATCGCTGAGAAATCTATGATACGCATTTCAAAATTTAAATTTCTTATTGTGGCGCCATCTATCGGCTACAAATGCTTACCATAAACTCTAGCCATTAAGCAGTTGATGATCCTAAACTGGCAGTGTGGCGTTTGCTACTCGAAGACAGGTAGAGTGGCAAGTTCTGAGCAGCCATCGTTTGTTGATTGGGAACAAAGCCTTGTTCGCCAATGACTAGCTCTATAGGGCGAATTGTGGCGAACTTACCATAATAAATTGGACACGTTTGGAACTTGGCAGATCGCTGAGAAATCTATGATACGCATTTCAAAATATAAATTTCTTATTGTGGCGCCATCTATCGGCTACAAATGCTTACCATAAACTCTAGCCATGAAGCAGTTGATGATCCTAAACTGGCAGTGTGGCGTTTGCTACTCGAAGACAGGTAGAGTGACAAGTTCTGAGCAGCCATCGTTTGTTGATTGGGAACAAAGCCTTGTTCGCCAATGACTAGCTCTATACGGCGAATTGTGGCGAACTTACCACAATAAATTAGACACGTTTGGAACTTGGCAGATCGCTGAGAAATCTATGATACGCGTTTCAACATTTTCATTTCTTGTTGTGGGGCCATCTATCGGCTACAAATGCTTACCATAAACTCTAGCCATGAAGCAGTTGATGATCCTAAACTGGCAGTTTGGCGTTTGCATTCGAAGACAGGTAGAGTGGCAAGTTCTGAGCAGCCATCGTTTGTTGATTGGGAACAAAGCCTTGTTCGCCAATGACTAGCTCTATAGGGCGAATTGTTGCGAACTTACCATAATAAATTGGACACGTTTGGAACTTGGCAGATCGCTGAGAAATCTATGATACGCATTTCACAATTTAAATTTCTTATTGTGGCGCCATCTATCGGCTACAAATGCTTACCATAAACTCTAGCCATGAAGCAGTTGATGATCCTAAACTGGCAGTGTGGCGTGTGCTTCTCGAGGACAGGTAGAGTGGCGTGTTTCGGGCAGCCATTGTTCGTGCAAGGGAACAACACTTTGTTTGCCAGCGACTCTAGCACCATAGGGCGAATCGTTGCGAACTCATTCTGGAAATACAAAACAAGTGGACTTTATATTATAGTCTTTGAGACGATATAGGTATCATTGTCATACATACATATAATCACGCTTTTATCCCCAATGGGGTAGGCAGGGCGTAAACGGCCTAAACAAAGGTCGCTCCGCCACGTCTGTAAGAGCTTTAAGGGTTATTTAAGACAGATTTGCAGGTATATTGCTGTAGTGACATAAACAGAAACCCTCGGATACGTTAGCTGGTTTTTACAACATACCTGGAAAGAAATGCAGCTGTCACATTAAAAAAATTTAAATCGGTCCCATTCATGCATGGAAGAAGAGGGAATCATTGTTCTTCACCAATTACACATCAATTACACACCCAGGTGACTACGGACGACCGTATCACAAATTTACTTGTTACTTTTACGAACCAACTGAACAATCTATAAAACAGTGAGAATACTGTTGTGTCAAAGACAGATAGCAAGATTTTTAAGACACTTAGGCCTATTTATGAAGCGATCTCAAGATTAATAGCAATATTAAGTATGGATTTGACAGTCCGCTTTGTACTGAAATTACATTTCTGATTCGAATTTAACGTCGCTCTCACTCTTGAGAGCTGATTATAAATACGGGCCTTAGGTTATTTTGTCCTATCTTCGAAAAACTTGGCCACTTCACCTTCTATATGTTTTATCCTAAAGGCTCCCAAAAGAATATGTTAGAGACCTACCTAGCCCGTAACCCGTAGCCCTTACCTAATACTACCCACTACCTAAGCAATTAATAATCTTGATATCAATCATAGATCATTAGGACATATTATAGTTTATTAATATCCCTATTCTGATTGATATTAACAATAATAATTCATCAGTACTAATAATTTTGTTTTCATGCTAAAATTGGGTAATACTTTTAATTATAATTATATAAAAACAAAATATATACAATTTTAAATCGAAACACTATTTAAACAGACACATTTTCAAAAGTGAAGATGAAACGTAACAAACAGGTAATCTTTATTGATAATGATAACAGGCTGATTAGCAAAAATAAAGCTTATGAGTGATTTTTCATTATGTGTAGTAAAATATAATTGTAATATAATCCTCTCTATCCATCCGTCTGTTATTTAACAAATTCTGTAATTTCCGCGTAGCTAATAATAGTGTTTGGTTTCAAGGTATCAAATACGTATTTTGGTAATTGTAATTGATACTAGCAATCATTATTAACCAACTGCCTCCGTGGTCTTGTGGCTAGTGCCATGGACTCCCGATCCGGAGGTCCTGGGTTCGATCCCCAGGGGGGAAACACAAAGTTGATATTTGAGAATTTATCACTTTGTGATTTTTTCCCCAGTTTAGTTAGGACATTGATGGCTGAATCACCTGATTGTCCGAAAAGAAAAGAGATCTCGTGCTTCGGAGGGCACGTTAAGCCGTCGGTCCCGGTCGCTGTATTTGATAGTGGTCGTTACTCAAACCATGTCAGAGGCCTGATAGTTGTGCTACTTGGCGGTTTAAAAACTCTGACACCAGGGTTCATGGGGTCGATAGACTCGATACCCACTCGAAAGAAGAAGATTAAACCATACCTAAATAAACTGAAACAACACCCGGCACGTTTGTTGATAGTATTTTCTCCTCAAATGTAGAGATGCTTGGTTCAATATTGCATTCACTTTTTTAGTAGAAATAGTAAATTTTCGCGGAATGGCAGTTTTTGGAAACCCAACTGTAGTTTCTTCCATGCAAGGTTGGAAGCGAAAGAAAAACATAGAATATGCCAGCTGCATTTTACCCGGACATGCTGTAAAAACCAGCTAAGGGATCCGAGGGTTTCAGTATACTGCAATTTAGGCGATGGGTTGACAACCTGCCACTACAGCAATATACCTACAAATCTATCTTACATAACACTCAAGCCTTTGTCAGTCGTGGCGGAACGACCTTTTTTAAGATCGTTTACGCTCTGTTTACCCCATTAGAGATGGAGGCGTGATTGTATGTATGTAACTATAGTTGCCAGAGGGGGATCACATCCAACAATCGTTTTTTTTCCGGAACATTTTTCATCGCCTAAAGGAATTTGTGAAATCTAGGAAAACCAGTCATCCAAGGAAACCACTATTACAGATTGTTCACACAGGATACTGTATGTGTTATTACACATTACATGTCCTTATATATAAACATATATAAGGCCATTTTAAATCAAGTGCAAATATTGAAACGTGTGAATCTACCCATGAAACTGAACAACTTTCACTAAGAAACATAGGTTGAAATATGATAAACAAAAATTGACTTCCCATGCTAAGTGTGCAAATTTCAGTTTATTTAGGTATGGTTAGCTAGTGCATTTTGTATGGAAGGTCCAATTTTTTTTGTTCGTTTTGCGACCTATGTTCCTTAGGGAAAGTTGTTCAGTTTTATCGGTAGATTTAACATATCGACCTTCGCATTTTTCTTTCACCTAAAGGTTGCCTGGAAGAAATAGCTATCTGAGCAATAAGGTCGCCTATCTTGTATTTTGTTGTTATCTGTTGTGTTGTATTATTTGTTTTCTAATGTGCAATAAAGTATTTTATCTTATCTTTGTCTATAACATATTAACTTATAGCACACACAATTACAAGGGTCAAATTAAACAATTCACATTTTTATAAATAGAAAAATTCAACCATAACCATCACATAATCTACCCTACCATCATCTCCCTAGCCTTATCCCGTATGTCTCAGGGTTAGGTACCTAATCTAGGTGATTGAACGATAGTACTGGTTTTTACATAGAGTGACTGCCATCTGACCTCCGCACCCCAAAAGGGAAACCAGACCCAATCCTAGATAATACAGTTTTCAAACCGCCAATGCTTTGCACTGAAGTCTGATATGGCTTAACGATAAATATCTACGGTATTAAACGATATTAACCGGGACCAACGGCTTAACGTGCCTTCTAGAGCACGAAACAAAGCGCCGAATAAACGTACATATGAACTTCGAAAACCGAAAAACACATTGGTACCTGATGGGATTCGGACCACGACCGGGAGGAGGCAGCGGCCCTAGCCACTTCACCATCGGGCTCTCTTACATAAACATATTTTACCCTACCCTTGACTAAATATTTACCTTACAAACATGACACTGGAAGCTCTTCTCAAAGCAGACTGCGCAGATGCTGTGCCCCTGCACGCACAGGTGGATCGGGGGCTTCATGTATTTCTGACATTTCGTGCAGGTCAGCTCCTTGATCAGACTCCCATAGTGGTCTGTCTCCAGGAGTGTGTTTAGCACTACTGGGAGAAAAGAAAAGATAGGTAAGTTTTATTACATTTACATATAATCACGCCTCTATCCCTAATGGGGTAGGCAAACGACCCAAATATATGTCGTTCCGCAACGTCTGACAAAGTTTTGAGAGTTATTTAAGATAGATTTGTAGGTATATTGCTGTAGTGACAGGTTGTCAGCCCATCGCCTAAATTACTATATAGTGTAACCCTCGGATCCCTTAGCTGGTTTTTATAGCACGCCTGGGAGAAAATGCAGCTGGGACATTCAATGTTTTTCTCTCGCCCCCAGGCCAGCATGGAAGTATTTAATTTAAAAGAATATGGTTGGGTCGATAAGATCCCTTTGTTTAGAGAAGCTCGCCTTTGCGAATGCAAAATGTAAGAAATGATTAACATTTTTTAAATGAAATTCAATTTTAAAAAGTCATAATATTTCATAGAACTTATATTAAATTAGCGTCGTTTGGTTACTAAACATATTCAGATAAAATATTGAGTGGTACCTAATGTATGTAGAGCTAAGTAGGTAAATTAAGTGATCTACTCTATATATGACTAACCTATACGAAGTTGTGAGACCATATTCAATAGTTTTATATTGAAATTCATTCTTACATTTACCTATGGCCATTGTGCTCAAATGGGTCAAATCAACACATGGCAAAAACATGCAAGTCATCGTGATATTTAAAGTTGGTTAAAAACTATAGGTACGGATATTTTGCGATGTTAAACTTAAACTCAGTATAACACAGGTGTTGCATCAAAACACGGTAATACCGACTGGTAAACCGCTTAACTGGGAACTTGCTACTATTCTAGTTCACAACTGTTCTCTTTGAATTGTAGATTTAGCAACGGAAGTAGGATAATAACTTTATCCGTGCAATAAATATTAACAACACATGTATACAATTAAATATACATTCTATAATCACATCTTTGTCTCCAATAGGGTAGACCTCTGTCTGTTTACACTCTTGTAAATTACTAACCACGCTACGTTTGACAAAGTTTTGAGGGTTATTTAAGATAGATTTGTAGGTACATTGCTGTACTGCCAAGTTGTCAGCCCATCGAAATTGCAATGTACTGAAACCCTCGGATCCCTTCGCTAATTTTTACAGCATGCCCTAGAGGAAATGCAGCTGGCACATTCTATATTTTTCTCACCCTCCCAGTCCAGCATGGAAGAAACTTTGTTGTGAGACCGTTTCCTGTTTATGCTTGCAAACTTGGCCGTGTGAAACTCTACCCAATGCATGAAGCCCTAGTACGGTCTAAAGCGGATAAGCAAATTTCTGAGAGGTCAAAATAATAACGTCTACAACTACAAGGTTTTTTAAAGTAAACAAGGGTTAACCTACCACTAATACTAAACTTCCATGCTGGCCTGGGAGCGAGAGAAAAACATAAAATGTGCCAGCTGCTTTTCCTCCCGGGCATGCTGTAAAAACCAGCTAAGGGATCCGAGGGTTTCAGTATATTGCAATTTAGGCGATTGGCTGACAATCTGTCACTACAGCAATATGCCTACACATTTAAATATCCCTTAAAACTTTGTCAGATGTGGCGGAAGGACCTTTGTTTAGGTCGTTTACGCTCTGCCTACCCCATTAGGGATAAAGGCGTGATTATTTGTATGTATGTAATACTAAACATATCTTTTTCAATATCCTTCAAAATGGTACCTGAACAAATAGTTCTGGCTTCAAAAAAAAACCTATTTAATTTCTCTTTTGCAACAAAGTGTAAATAAATATGTTTTAACAAACAGTAAGCGTAAACAACCCGATGATGATGGAAAGTCGATGAAAGATAGCTTTGCTGATTTTACCGCAGAAATTCGGCAAACTTGGTTCGATTGGAAGACTGGCCTCGACAATAATTTCACCAAGCTTCACAACGAGATTTCTGGCATAAGAACAGACTTGGATAAGTTAACATCAACTACCGATGACATCAAAAATGAATTGTCCAACATAAAAACTAATCAATGCGAATTAAAGGGGAGTATCGCTGAACTAGATCAAAAATACTCCGATGTGTCTTCTGTCGTTACCGAACTCGAGGCCACTGCCCAATTTTGCTCGGACAAAATTGATGACTTCTCGCTCACTCGCTTGCGCAATATTGAGTCTAATGCAGATTGCTCCCGCCCTACATCAGAGAAAATTGAGTCTCTGGAGATGAAAATTGATATGCTCGAACAACAGGCTCGACAAAATAATCTTGAAATAAGTAATGTCCCCGAAAGAAGAGGCGAGAATCTGGTTAACCTGGTCATGGAGATTGGGAACGTTATAAAATGCACAATCTTGCCCAAGGATAAAATTGCTGTTCACCGTGTGCCCCACGTCAAGCAAGATAATAGAAGTCCAAAGAACATAATTGTCAAACTGACGTCGAGAATACTCAGAGACAACGTCCTCAGTGCATTCAGACTTGGACACAAAGGTCTAACAAGTGATCAGCTGAAAATATCGGGCTCTTCCCAAATAATTTACCTTAATGAACACCTGACCCTAAAAAATAAAATTCTTTTTCGCGACTGTCGCGACATTGTCAAGAACAGTAATTTCAAATATGTCTGGGTTCGACATGCAACTATTTTCGTTCGTGAGTCCGATACATCCCCGGTACTTGCGATCCGTTCCTCATCAGACCTTAAGAAAATTAAATCTGGTGACACATCCAACGTCAAAAATATTAAGTGATGCAGTTTCTGATAAAAATGTCTATCTGAGTCTTTTTAACGTCTTAATCTGGTCTGGCACTCTCAAACTTACTGATAAACTAATAAATTTAGGCTCTTGTGCAATTGTAAAACATAAATTATTGGCTTACACCATGTTGACACCAAATCCATATTTTTTTAATTGTTTTCTGTTTTTGTTAACACACATATATATCAAGTTAGGTCATCATATTACTGTGGTAATACTTTTACTCGTTACTGCATCTATAATGGCTAACAATCTTTCAATTTACTATCAAAACTGCAGGGGCCTTCGCACCAAATTAAAAACTCTACTCCTCAACATCTTATCTTCCAATTATGATGTCATTATACTGACTGAAACATGGTTTGTTCCTGAGATACCTAATAATGAATTTATCGATAAAAGGTATACTGTCTTTAAAGTAAAGACCGTGATCGAATTTCTACGAATAAAAGTGAGGGCGGGGGGGTACTGATAGCTGCCCTGAAGTATCTCAGACCTCTGGCATTCACAAATTTTGTTCCCATTTTAAATCCAGACGTAATTGAGTATTTATTTATTGAACTGACATGTTTTAGTAGTACTAAACATACTCTTGTTAATGTAATTTATTTACCTCCCGATACTGCTCAAGAATTATACATTCAATATTTCGATATGCTGCACAATCTTTTTACTTGTTCATGTATCGAAACTTTTTTTTTGTTGGGTGATTTTAACCCACCTGACTGTGTGTGGACTGATAGTTTGATTCTTTCTGGGGGTTTTACATGTAATGATAATTCTTATTTATCACATGAACTTGCTGATCTCATGTCTGTACATAACTCTGCTCAGTTCAATAATATACCCAACTCTTCAGGTAATATTCTCGATTTATTTATAAGTAACACGGACTGCTTATTAACACCTATTAATCATGCATTGTCTAAAATTGATAATTTACACCCGCCTTTTTCCGTTCTAGCTTCATTAACTCTGTCTTTAGCCCTTTACGTCATAGTCCAATTTATAAACCTAATTTTTATAAAGCTAACTACGAAGAAATATCTTCCTCATTGAATAAAATAGATTCGCAATCTACTTTAAAACATCTTGGGCCAGACTTGGCGGTTGATACATTTTACGAAATACTTAATAATATAATTGCTTTATATGTGCCGCTAACTGTGCTCAAATGCTCAAATTATCCTAAATGGTTCTCTAAATCACTAATTCATATTTTTAAAAACAAGACCAATGCATGGATTAAATGGAAAACTTATGGCAATGTATCTGATTACGAAATATTTTCATTGTATAGATCACGATTTAAAGAACAATGTGAACAATGATACACCAAGTATAAAGCTTCTGTTGAAAGTAGCATTCGCACTAACACTAAAATCTAATAATGGCTTTCCGTCTAAAACGATTTATAAAAACCAATCGGCGAGTACACCTATAGACATTAGTAATCTTTTTATGACATTCTTTAACCCGGTATATGAACCTTTGACTCCAAAACTTGGTATCCTCCTCCCGACATATCAAGCAACAATACCAATATCGCAGATTTACACATTAGTGAGGCTGATATCAGGATGGAGTTAAATCATTTGGATCCTACCAAAGGACCTGGACCTGATGGTATACCGGCTTATTTCTTTAAACGATTAATTAACAGTATTTCGATACCTTTACATCTAATATACAATAAATGTTTGTCTGCAGGTGTATTCCCCGAAATTTGGAAACAAGCCAACATAACACCTGTCTATAAAAGTGGGTCCCCTGAAAATGTTGAGAACTACCGTCCCATATCAATATTGTCCACCTTGTGGAAGCTTTTTGAAAGGCTGGTCCATAGTAAAATATATCCATCCTTACATAACAATATTTTAGAAGAACAACATGGCTTTGTCAAAAATCGTTCAACATGTACCAATCTTATGATCTTCACAGATTTTCTTTTTGAAAGCCTAGATAATAACGTGCAAGTTGATTCAGTTTATACCGACTTTCAAAAGGCATTCGACAAGGTGGATCACGAACTTTTGCTTAACAAAATTGCATTCAACGGGATTCGTGGTAATCTACTTCGATGGTTTGCTTCGTACATAACTAATAGGAGTCAGCGGACGGTGGTTGCCGGTGCTCAATCCAACAAAATTAAAGTAACATCTGGGGTTCCGCAGGGATCTATTCTTGGACCTTTACTTTTCTTACTTTTCATAAATGATATAAATGCGTGCTTCCATAACTCTAACTTTTTACTGTATGCAGACGATCTAAAAGTCTTTAGAACGATTAAGACGAGAGAAGACTGCTTACTGTTGCAACAGGATTTGGACCGATTGAGTCTATACTGCGTTACAAATAAACTCCATCTTAGTATTCCTAAATGTAATAGTATTATATTTACAAAAAAGATTAATGTCATTAGTTATAGTCTCAATAACATCAACCTGTTAAGTGTTAATTGTATTCGTGATTTAGGAGTACTATTTGACTCAAAGCTCCACCGTGCCATAACAAATGGGACTGCATTGCATTAACCCAAAAAACCCTTCGTTTTGCCGTGCCGTGGACGGTGCACAGACGACAGGATAGATCTTATAAGTTCTTTGCGATTAGTAATAGTCGCACTAACTCTGGCTTGCGTGTTCCTACTCGTCGTCTAATGAATTTTTATAATACTCATTTTGAGAATCTAGACATCTGTGCACTATCAGCGGCCAAGTTTAAAAAAGAAATTTATAAAAAAATGTTAACACCTTGTTAGATCTTTTTGAGAAGTGTTTTCTTCATTATTTTGTAATATTTGGTTTATATTCTGGCATTGTTGCCATCTATTTTTGCTGTGGTAATCTCACTATCTTTTAATGTGGTTTACTGTAATATGTGGAAATACTAGTTGGTTGAACATTTAACTATAACTCTCTGTAATACTTATGCTGTACTACCCATTGTACAACTGTTTCTTTTCCTAAATAAACAAAAATAAAATAAAAAATAAACAAAGTTTGCTTGTAAAGCGCTTTTAACACCTCTGTTCAGAGCTGTATTTTGAATGCAAATATTTTTTCCATGCCTCCCTAAAAGCGGCACAACCAAACATTTCACTGTCTTTTTGTTAAAAGCTATTCAAATAACCCTTTCAAGTAAAGTGAGAAGTTAAATAAAGTGAAATGAACAACTAAATCTTTTTCTTAAGGCCTGGTTACACTAAACAAGCTATTGACTATGCTGTTTCGACATTTTTCGATTATTTTATTCTACATTTTTTATTATTATTATTATTTTTTGACGGTTATATTATTCTGTATTTTTTATTATTAATGCAATGTAATTGTGAATTTGATAATGTGAAAATTAAATTTAATCTAATCTACTGACCTAATAACCGCCATTGCAATTTCAATAATAGATACATACATACCTATATACATATAATCACGCCTTTATCCCTAATGGGGTAGTCAGGGCGTAAACGACCTAAACAAAGGTCGTTCCACCACGTCTAACAAAGTTATGAGGGTTGTTTAAGATAGATTTGTAAGTATATTGCTGTAGTGACAGGTTGTCAGCCCATCGCCTAAATTGCAATATACTGAAACCCTCGGATCCCTTAGCTGGTTTTTACAGCATGCCCGGGAAGAAATGCAGCTGGCACATTCTATGTTTTTCTGTTACTCCCAGCTCAGCATGGAAGCTTATAGATACCTGTAATGATTTGATATTGTACTTTAATCAAGTACAGATTTACAGTTCACATATTTTTTTCGTGAATGTTATCAGAATCAACGGTAGAAGTATGAAAAGAAAGATTGGAAGTCAGCTTACTGATTATTTTTTTCAGCAGGGCCAAAATTCTATTAACTAAACCAAATTTCATGGAAATGTTTTCCGGGTAAAAGTTGGCTGAGTTTCATGTGTCTAATCAATACATTTTAGTTCATACAAAATTTGATTATTGCCGCTTCCTCGTTGATTTAAATAAAAATTACTTGCTTTTTTTTCTCACTTTTCTACCTGTCTACATTACTAACCCGTGGGTACTTAACAAGTGGGTACTTGTACTGTGTAACCAGCTCTTAAGAGTCTTGTTTCCATGCCACTTGTGCCTGAGTCAGTCAATCCAGCATTTGAGCAAACAAATTACCTAGCTATCTGTTATTGTACACTCTGCATACATTCACTAATAGCCCCCTAGTTCGAGTTTGCTTAGTTTAACATAGGGTAAACAGCAGCGCAACTGTACACAAACATTATGTAGTGCAAATAGGGTAAGCTGGATAGTGATTGTTCGAAGCTGGATTAATTCAAATGAGCAACTTGTAGATTATATTAGGTTCGGTAAGTTTGAACAAGAAGACGTCCTTCTTGTAAATAATTTATATAAATTAGAAAATATATAGGCGATGGGCTCGATTCTTGATTTGCCGGATAAAACTAAAATTAAAATCTATTTGTCACTTTCAGACTAAAAACATTGGAAAAGGTCAGGAGATCTATTCTCTCTGGTTTGAGTTATAGTAATAGTTATCTGACATTTTTATCCGCCATCATATGACATGGCGGATAAAATTGACAGAAATACTGGAGAAACGTGCAAAAGCGCGTCAAAATTTAGCGGACCAAGTGTAAAACCATAGGTCACCTGTCCTTTTTAAATTTATTATTTTGACAGTGACAAATAGATTTTAATTTTAGTTTTAGTCGGTGGTAAGGAGAATCGAGCCCATTATGGGTAAAGTATTAATTCATTACTTAGCTACAGATAAATTATTAATCAACAGAATATGAAACAGAAATGTAGTCATGAAAATCAATTATGTATATTTCATTATATTTTATTGAACATGTCATTTCAATTTGAGTCCAATTTGTGCGTGTTTCAATTCAGTCATTCACAAAATCACAAATAAATAAAATCTTCAATATCGTAAACTCAAACTTCCACTAAAGAAAATTATGCAAGGCAAACAAAAGACTATTAAAATGCTCCCTTTTTTACGAACGATATTTCAAAAAGAGTTATGTGTTTGAAATTGTAAGGAGGGCACAACCACTTGCCGGCTTACCCTTCCCCAGGGGAACTACTAAGGTTACGTGACGGTTATCGACCTGAATTTGTATGATGTTGTTTTTCTTCTTGCCGTGTGGGTTCCGAGTCGATCGACCTGATGAACCCTGGTGTCAGAGTTTTTGTACCTAATAGCACAGTTAGTATGCCTCTCTTTGTGTGTTGTGCGACCACTATCAAAGACCGGACCGACGGCTTTACGTGCCCTCCGGAACACGGGATCCTTTTTTCCACGGACAAGAAGTGCTTTACCTGCTTTGTATTAACAAACAGGAGAAAATCACACAAATGAACAAATATCGATTCCCTATTTATTATTCTGTACCCCTGGGTGCTCCAGATCGGGAACCCATGGCTCAGACCACTAGACCACGGAGGCTGTAACGTGACGTTTTTGAATTTATATGCAGTTGTTGAATGGGCATATTGCGGAGTTTTGTGGTACAAGGCTGGTACTCCAAAACTTTCAGCGAAGGTTACAAATCGGTTAGGAATAAATTTATTTTGATAAAATACTGCAAAACAAAATACATATATACATATAATCACGCCTTTATCCCTAATGGGATAGGCAGAGCGTAAACGACCTAAATAAAGGTGGTTCCGCCACGTCTGACAAAGTTTTGAGGGTTATTTAAAATAGATTTGTATATTGCTGTAGAGACAAAATCCAATATTTAGAATCCCTCGGATCCTTTAGCTGGTTTTTACAGCATACCCGGGAGGAAATGCAGCTGGCACATTCTATGTTTTTCCCTCGCTCCCAGACCAGCATGTAAGTAAAACAAAATCAACATGCAAAAGCTTTTTATAGATACGTCGGTAATTACTCAACTTTCAAAATTTTGAACAAGAAAAATAATAATATCGAGTGACAGGAACATAAGACAAGTTCAATTTGTCTCAAACAACATCAGCTGTTTAGACGGAAATAAAATCTAATGAAGAGAGATGATTAAATTATCTATTGAAGCAAATCAGGAAGAAGCGCAAACAGTCTAATTTACAAGTGAAGTAAAATTTTTTTGGCAATGAAAACACATAAGAACATCATTATACAGCACCCATAATTAACACGCAAAATCCAGTATCACTAAACTAATAATACACTAACTTTTCTTCCCCTCCGGCGATGTCGTAGACGACATACCGAAAATAAACTCTTTAGACGCACTACAACGTAACTAGAGAACGTCAAACACTGCTATAGTCGACTTGGTAAACACTTGACAAACCGCACTGTTGTAGAGATTACGGGGCGAGTGATTAGGTTGTAATCGGTCCATTTTGAGTGATAAGGTGTGTAGACGTGATTGTAGCGAGTGCGACTGTTGGCGACACTAGCGACGTTCTATATTTACGCCGCAAGGTCGCGCTGAAGGGCCGCGACTTGACCACTCGCGTTTAGTCCACCATCTGCTAGTAGTAAATAGTGTTGCCGCTCTATAGTGCCCTATCGATTGAACAATCGATGTGTGTCGATTATTTTCATACAAATAGTATCGATAGCCACAAAAGTATCGATGGTATTGATCGTCAATATTGCACAAAACATTAATACTAGCGATGGTATCGATACCATCGATTGTCAAAACAATGGATGCTCACTATCTATCGTACAAAATAATCGGTCTATTTTGAGTCATAAGGTGTGTATACGTGATTGTAGTGAGTGCGACTTTTGGTGACAATAGCGACGTTCTATATTTACGCCGCAAGGTTGCACTGAAGGGCCGCGATTTGACCACTCGCGTTTAGTCCATAATCTGCTAGTAGTAATAGTCGCCGTTCTATAGTGCCGTATCGATAGAATAATCGATAGGTATTGATTTTTTTCGTACAAATAGATTGTATCGACAATTACAATAGTATAGACACAATCGATAGTTTGATCTTCATTATTGTACAAACCATCCAAACTTACTATCCATAGAATCGATAATATCGATTGTCAAAAGATTCGATGCTCATTATTGACTGTATAGATGGTATTTGGCATTGTACTATCGATTTTTGTACTATCGTTTGTTTGACAACACTAATTCTAAACATATATGAGACGGTTTTAGAATGTTACGGTACAATGCTTTCAGCCGCGTCAGATATTACGCGTCTGATTGTTGATATAATGCATGTTCGTAGACGTGACGTCTGTTATATTTACCAAAATAGAATATTAAACAACTCTATTGGCAGTCGAACTTCATCCAAAGCTTACTGATTATTTTACGAATTAGAAACTCTCTAAATATCTTGATTAAAGTAAGAGTTTCAGGAATTTAAATATTTCAGAAAAAAATAAATGCCTAAGCTATGGCCTCTGGAATGGCTTATGGAATCTGTATATATTATGCTATGCTAACACGAAAACAAAAGTTATTGCAATGAAAATGAACACCACCACAGCAATACGTAGTTTTTTAAATATTACAGATTAAAAGAAAAACATTATGAGAATGTGGGACCTTGAAATGTCTGTATAACCATATTGATTGATAGACTTAATTATCTATCAGTATTACGGCATTCAAAAATTAAAAACAAGTTACTGTTTTTAAATAATGTACTACTCATAACAATAGTTTAAATGACATCAAAACTTGATTAATTTATTTTATTGTCTAAGTGGATTGGGGTCTTGTTCTAATTTAAGTGAGTGTGTTTACTTCAAACATTATTAGCTAACTTCATTTCCTATACAACTTCGTAATAGCTTACAACTTTCCTTACAGTTATGAAAATATATTTTATAGAAAAATATGCAACGTAACAAAATTGAATTGCTAACCGTCTAATCAAAACCCAGTACGGAAGTTACCCAAATACATTCACCTCATTTATGTACGTTCATACCAGTCCACGAAACCCAATTTGATAATTAAAATATGGTTATCAGGAGTGTAAAAGGTTTTAACTACAATAATATGAAACTCAAGCCAACCTAAATGCTAGTGGTGCACCCTGATAAATAAGAGGCTTTGGCGACCTACCACCACACACTGGACCAGTATGGTGAGTTATGGTCCAAACCCCCTATCTTAACATGGCTTGTACAACGAACAAAAGGTCTCAAGTGCCCGGCGACTCTAGGGCCAGGTATGCGAAGAATCTCCGGGCAGCACCGGTACCTTTTCAAACGACTCAGGCTAACGCAAAACGGACTCCGATTTGCTGTATTGACTTACCGACTGGCAAAAAGGTCGGCCTAGAGGGAGACCAAAGAAAAGACCAAACCGGTCAGAAACTGCCAAAAATCGGGAGCCCTGGAAAATGAAAGGGGAGGCCTTTGCCCAGCAGTAGGACAACTAAGCCTAAGCTAGGCTAGTATAATGATAATCTTATTTCCCTAAATTCTTAGCATAAATTCAGTTGCGAATGTGAAAGTATAATATTGGTTACTTTTGTACGCTAAAGTTTAAAGACTATTCTACTCATCATCTCCCTAGCCTTATACCGTATCTCACGGGGTCGGCTACCTAATCTAGGGGATTGAACGAGAGTACTGGTTTTTACACAGAGCGACTGCCATCTGACCTCTGCAACCCAGAAGGGAAACCAGACCCAATCCTAGATTAGGTCAGAGTTTTCAAGCCGCCAATGGCCTCTGAAATGGCTTAACGACTAATATCTACGGTATTAAACGATATTAACCGGGACCAACGGCTTAACGTGCCTTCCAAAGCACGGAAAAAGCGCCGAATAAACGTACATATGAAATTCGAAAACCGAAAAACACAGTGGTACGTGGTGGGATTCGAACCACGACCTCCCGCTCAGGAGGCAGCGGCCCTATCCACTACACCATCGGGCTAAAAGACTATTCTACTACAGACAAATATTTCATTCACATTAGGAAAACTCATTTTTACCTATCACATGTATACGTTGATAATCAGCTATGCAGCAGTTTTTATAAAGAAATCATTGATTTGTTATCGGTTTGACGCATACCGCATTGGTTTCACGTATATTGTATTCATAATCATGACATTATTGGTATATGTAGATAAAGCTAATAGAAAGATAAATAAAAGTACATACGATACACTATAATAATATGTTAAAACAACATTATAAAATGTTAAAGTACAGGAAGATGAATTTCGTTACAACCAGTCAAATGCCTAAATATTCACAATTCATAATTAATTTACATTACCACAAAAATAATATAATGAGAAATTCCTACAATATTACTGACATCTTACCATATCATCCAACATATTGGAGTTTGTGGTAAATGATTTATTACGCTAGACGTAGGCTGCGCCTAGGTTTCGTAGCTATATTTTGTCAACTGTTTAGTATGTACGTGGGACACTCAGAAAGTTTTGCGACACTAAAAAAAAATGTTCTACAGGTACATATATTTTTATTAAATCTTTTCAAAGTACTCTCCACCAGCCTCTATACAAAGATTCATGCGTCTGAACCAGTTTTCAAAACACTTTTTCCAGTCCGCCGTAGACACCTCGTTTACAGCCTGCTCGAACGCAGCCAGCGCATCTTCCGGCGACGAAAATTGTATCCCCTTGAGCTGATTTTTTATTTTTGGAAATAAAAAGAAGTCACACGGTGCTAGATCAGGGCTGTAAGGAGGGTGACCCAGGAGTTTGACTGGTGTGCTGTCCAGGAAGTCCCTCGTTTTGAGCGCGGTGTGTGCAGGCGCATTGTCGTGGTGGAGCAGTAGTCCGCGGAGCCCTGTGTTTGGTCGCTTGTTGCTCACAACAGAAAAAAACTTCTGGTAAACATTTGGTAGTATACCATTCGGCGTTAAAGTTTCTTTGATCTCGTAAGGGAATTGAGGCCAAGTGGCCAGTCAAATTAAAAAAGCTGGCGATCAAAATCTTCCCCCCGCTTCGAGATCGCTTCACTTTGGTAGGCGTTCGTTCATTTTGGAACACCCAAACTGTCGACTGGCGCTTGGTTTCTGGATCGTATTGATAAATCCAGGACTCATCACCTGTTACGGTGTCGTTAACACGCCGAGACAAGCCTGCTTCAAATTTGTTCAGCATATCACGGCACCATTCCACCCGGGCCAGCTTCTGAGCGTCGGTGAGGTAGTGCGGCACCCAGCGCGATACTATCCTCCTCACGCGAAGATGCCCATGTAGAATCTCGTGAACGCTTCCCGATCCAATCTTTAATATGTGCTGAATCTCCTGATATGTAATTCGCCTATTATCTTGGATTAAATTTTTCACTGCTAGCACGTTTTCTTCTGTAATAGCCGTCAAAGGGCGACCGCTTCTTTCTTCATCCCCCAAGGTTGGTAGACCGCGCCTAAATTCGTTATACCAACAGTACACGGTTGCTTTGGAGAGGCTTTCATCCATAAATGCCATTTGAAGTCTATCGAACGATTCATCCGGTTTCAGGCGACACTTGAAATCGTAAAAAATCATAGCTCTAAAATGTTCCCGGCGCAGATCCATTTTTCAGTAAGACACGATACTTTGAATTGGCTCGCAAAAAATGTGAGGGAAATTTTGAAAATGGAACACACATATTTTTACTTACAAGTAATCATATTTTCAAAAAAGATTCTAACCGGCCAGTCTGCCATATATAAAAACTATTTATCGCAATACTTTCTGAGTGGCCTGGTACTTGTACGTACTACGTAGGTATTATTTTAGATACCTTGCTGAGGCTTGATAATTTATCTCCCTTTTTATTTTCCTCTGCCGTTTCATAGATTAGGTATTTCAATAAATTCATCATGTTATTTAGATATTTGATAGACAAAATCAATTCAAAATTCGATAAATCTGACTATGTTTTGATTTGACTCTATGTTGTGAGATTCAAATATAAATTCCAAAGAAATACCTGAGTCTTCTTCTTCTTCTGTCGAGTGGGTATCGAGTCTATCGACCCGATGAACCCTGGTGTCAGAGTGTTTAAACCGCCAAGTAGCACAACTATCAGGCCTCTGACATGGTCTGAGTAACGACCACTATCAAAGACAGCGACCGGGACCGACGGCTTAACGTGCCCTCCGAAGCACGAAATAATATTTTTTTTCGGACAATCAGGTTATTCAATGCCTGCAATGTCCTAACCAAACTGGGGAAAAATTCACAAAGTGATAAATTCTCAAATGTCAACTTTGTGTTTCCCCCCTGGGAATCGAATCCAGGACCTCCGGATCAGGAGTCCATGGCACTAGCCACTAGACCACGGAGGTAGTTGACCTGAGACCTTTTAATTTTCATTTCATTTCATATATTATATTTAAAACCTATTTATCATTTTCATTTTACTCAAACAACACAACAGAAATGAATTCTGATTTTTTTTCAAATAAGAGGAGCCTTTTTGGATTAATGTATTCCTTTTAATTGAAACCGAGTGATTTGCTATTTGGTCTGACCTTTGTATATGTTCACCTAAACCTTCATTTGTACCAATAGGATTCCATTTATCAGTTGTCCCTAGAGCTAACTAACTTAGACAGCCTACGATTGACATATAAATTAGAATTAAGACAGTCTGACCTGGAATTGATAAATGCGAAAATAAAACTTGTATTATTGAACTATTCATGATCAAATAAGCATAAATCCAAAGTGAACATATTTTTTTCTTTATTAAATATACATATAGGTACTGTACATTTTATTATCATATTCTTCTCTACTCTGAACAATGAAATGTCGGTTATAACCATCTATCGAAATCACCATGAACTATTTATTGCCATATCAATAATATCTTTACCACAGTATCTTCATCGATTTAGTTTCCTAGTATATTTCATGTTGGACTGGGAGTGATAGAAAATCATAGAATGTGCCAGCTGCATCTCCCCCGGGCATGCTGTAAAAACCAGCTAAGGGATTGGAGGGTTATAGTGTAGGTATTGCAAGTTTAGACGATAGGCTAACAACCTGTCACTATAGCAATATACATCACCATCATCTGAAATTACCCCTTAAAATTTATTAAAAATGAAGAACGCAGAACTTCGTTTGGGTCATTAGCGGTAAAGGATTTTATTGATTTTATGTATGTATGTAGTGTAGATACAATCTATAGTCAATCACAGGGAAAAATACGTTCGGAAATTATTAGCCAGTAACAAAAGAAAGTTTTAAACTAAAAATTATATCCGTGGTGGAATGAACGCTAAACCTAGAACCAATAGTATTAAAAGCTAACAATAGAGTCTTCATAAAATCTTTTACTACTTTTAAGCACTAAACGAATATTTAACTTCTGAATGTTTAAAGCTTTTTGTAGTCGTAAATTTGTTACTGTTTATACCTATTCCACCTTGAAATGGTTTTTATAAAGATGCCGTAAAAACTGTGATAATTCAAGGGAAGCGCGTTCAATTATTTTTTCTAAAAAATAAATTTTATGTTATGTATAGCATCAAACATATTACGTTTAGAAGTAAAAAACAGAACAGAAAATTTATCAAAAAGAAAACTGCCGATGCTGTAAAAAAAGTAAAAGATATTTAGATTAAAAAAAAAGATCTCGTTCAGTGTACTGCTCAAAACGCTTCGTATTGAATAGAAAATTGTAGCGTCAGATGAATCAATAGCATTCCAGTGGGATTCAGCATTCGACACCGCTGCATCCAGCGCTTTCGTCCTTTTGTTTTTAACTGGATAAAAGTTTTTACGGATAGATGGATTGGTTTTTTGTAGCGCTACTTTTGATGTTTTTTCAGTCGTAACGTAACGTGAATTCGAATTGTAAAAAGAATTTTACGAATGCTTGAAACGTATTTGAATATTTTGTTGTTTTATTAGCTCTTGTGTGTTTTTGTTTGCATTGTTGTGCCAGGAATAATACTTATTTTGAGTTTAAATGTAATATAAAAATCTATAAAAAACTACACATCCAAATATTCAAACCATAAATTACAAAGCTGCAAAAATTTCCGTAAAATAGGGCTCCAAAGTCCACGTATCTGAGGGATTGTAGGGGTGGTAATAAATCATTGAAGAGGCTCAAAATTGAGCTTCTCTGAGCCCTCATTAAAATGCCAGGTCGGAGTGACAAAATTGTAAAAAATCCCCCAGTCACCCTTTTTGTCCGCAGTCGTTTAGATACTGAGGTGAAAAGAAGTCTTTTTAGCGGCTTTTCGGTAAATTAAACCATTTTGTCTAATGGTCAGGCGGATAGTAAAAATTCTGGAGAGGTTGGAAACACTGTGAATGGTTCTTGAGATAGGTAGCTTTAGAGATTCGTCGACACCTAGCGGATTAATTTAGAATAGACGGTATGCAGCAGGATTATCATTAGTGAGTGGAACGGCGAATGATTAAGCAATTTATACCAGATCTATCAATATACGAGTTCAGTATTGAGCCCTATATATATATATATATTCTGTTTTGGGTGTGAAGGGTTAGATAACATTTCATTTGAATCTCCAGAAGCTTTTGTAAATTACCTACTGATACCATCACATACGAATACGACAGGGTTAAATCATCATCTCAAGATTGAGAGAAATATTAAGTATGGATTTGACAGGCCAATATGTACTGAAATTACATTTCTGATACGAGCTCAAATTTGCTGTCAGTCTCAAGTGTTGTTTTACAATACGGGCCAAATGCTATTTATAAAGCGATCTTAAGATTGAGAGCAATGTTAAGTTCGGATTTGACAGCCCACATTGTACTGAAATTACATTTCTAACACGAACTTAAACTAGTTAAACTATCAATACGAGTTTTAGTGGTTTCCGGTAACAACATTCAGCAACGTCCGTATACATTTTGAATTAAATACACTTATATCAGTTCTGTTGAGAAGCACTACTTATAGGTACTTAGAATTATACAATTGACTGTTTATTATACGTAGTTCAGAATATGCGGTGGACCTGTTTCTTTGTGTAGGACATTCTTCTTTAAGATAAAAATAAGCATTAAAAGCGCCCTTGTTCATATTCTGCATACTCTTAGCAATCTTTTGTAGAAGGTTAAAGGAGCTATTATAATAAATAGCCTCGATTACCTTAATACTTTCCACGCAGCGTATAATCCAGGCAATTTATACTAAAGCTCTAATAAGAATATACAAGCTAAAAAGTTCTTTGCAGTTTCTCCTTCACAGGTATTTTCCATTAACATAGCAACGTCTGGAGCACCGTGTCTTCCAGAACAATTGTTTAAATATTCTCCAACTTATGAGACTCTGAGCTCCTCCAACTTTACCGAGCATCAAGTTTTTTTTCACCGAAAATTGCAAATTTGTGAGGAAACAATGTTGAGTTGTGTTGTAAGGCGTGTTCGTTGTACGACAAAGTTATGACGCCATTTTACTTTTTTTAATGTCCATTGAACGTTTGCTTCCTGAAATAGTCAAGGTATTCTGTGGATGGACAGTATTGTATACGAAATTACAGTAGGAATATACTACCTGCGTATTTGAAGTATACCGCAGAGGTAAAACTTGACGGCTCTTTTGTTCACCGTAATGCCTTTCTCAGTTTTGTTTCCAAAGTTTTTCGCTTCCAAAAGCTGTATATTATTTATTCCAAGACAAATGCCGTTAGCGAGTTTTAATAACTTGTCATAAATTTGTTGGAATCCAAAGGAGATGCTGGAAACGGAGTTCATTGTTGTCCCATGAATTAATTGCCTTTCCGAAACAGAAAATAATTAACTTAGCCATGTTTCATATTTCTGGGCTTACGGCTATTTTAAAACATTGTAACATTACTTTTTGTGATATGAAATTGCTCTTTAATCTCTACCAGTGCTTAGTTATTCATCTACACTGATGTTTAGGACAGTTTCAAACTGTTTTGTTTAATAAAATGAATAGAATGAATGTTGACAAATGTTTTAAAATGTCTGGTGTGAAACTTTTTGCACTTGCTAAGGAACGACAAACGTACGGACAAAATATTTTTGAGCATAACTAGGTATCTGAATGTCAACAAATTATTTCAAATGTCTAGTGTCATACGGATAAAATGTTTTTCAATTTAACTACGTATCTGAAAAAGAAAAAGTCCTGTTTTTCCAGACCAGTAGTAGCAATGAAAATTATACTGCCTAGGTGCCTATTCGCAGTAGATAGACTTATTCCAATGGAACTTATGGTGCACACATGTTTGCATTATGTTATACTAGAAATTATACTCAGTTCACCCTACAACCTATCACTGGAAATTGTGTCGTACACTTATCGTTTGTCACACTCAAGTAGACGGTTCTAATGTAATGTATTCAGAAGTGGGATATGTCATGACATGGCATATGGCATGACACAGCACTTCGGTGAACAGAGATGCGATTCAATGGAGGCGATGAAATATGAGTCCCAGGTTTAAGTCTTCTCATCTCTTATGTAAGGCATTATTTACTGAAAGTGGTGAGTTTTATTTTCACATAAGTATACATAGGTATTTTTTGTTATTTTTTTCCTTCCATGCTGGACTGAGAATAATAGAAAACATAGAATGCGCCAGCTGCATTTCCTCCCGGGCTTGCTTTAAAAATTAGCTAAGGGATTCGAGGGTTTTTGTATATTGCAATTTAGGCGATGGGCTGATAACCTGTCACTACAAATCTATCATAGAGGCTTAACCCATTAGGGATAAAGGCGTTTCAGTGTATTGCAATTTAGGCGATGGGCTGACAACCTGTCACTATAGCGATACACATTTCAATCACAAGTCACTGTCTTTGATAGAGGTCGTTACTCAGAGGCCTAATAGCTGTGCTACTAGGCGGTTTGAAAACTCTGACACCGGGGTTCATCGGGTCGTTCGACTCGAGAATCCACTCACAAAGAAGATTCGCTATTTATGTATGTATTTTTTTACATATACACATATGGACAAAATAAAAACAAAATGCCTGCTATTTAATACTATCTACTGAGGAAATTGGATAGTTAGTTTGGTACCTGAGCTAAGTGGAATAAATATTATTGTGTATAATATAAAATAAAAAAAAAATAATAGTGTTTGAGAAACCTGTGATAAAATCTGAACAGTATAAATATTTTAGGGTCAAGTATATTCACTTAGGTAAATATATATAACGCGGTCAACCAAATCTGACCACAGTTTAAAGTCACCCATAGAACGTGGGAAGTACTTAGGTAGCACATGAACAAGAGATACTTTTTTCGACATTCAAACAACCTTGAAACAAAAAAAATACCAAAGTATCAAGCCCACCGAAGCTAATCCAGATGTTTCCAATACTTTTAGTACTTTTTCCGATACTTATCAATCGCAACTTTACCGAACTCGGTATTCCACGGCTTGGGCATTCAACACTGGGAAGTTTTAATCCGTCTGTTAATACCTCGGATTATGAACTGGTAACTTTTACTTGTATTTTATTTTCAGCTACAAGACGAAGAGTTGGCAATACTGAGGCGCATGGCAAATAGCAAAATTCAAGGCCATGTTACAAGAGAGAAAAGCTCTGTTTACACGCATTCAAAATTTGGGGAACTCTTAACTCTTTGTGCACGTAGGTACTTAATTTATACTAATTGACTTATAACATTATAGATCCAGAAGTATATATATCTGTTAGCCTGAACTCCGAAACAAACTTATTTTTACCGCAGGCAAATTACCTATTTGATTCCCGCGGGAAAACTTAAAGTGGCATTCTGATTTCAGCAGCGCTGCCCAGCTAGAGATATCTGATATGGGCAGCCGCGCCTATGGCAGTGCTAAGTCTGGCCTACTAGCAGCCAGTAATCATCAATCAACTTTTTTATTTTATTTAGATCGGTTACTGATTGAGTAACTGTGTGGAAGTGGTCCCTATACGTAGTACTCTAGGATCTAAAGTTTCCGAGATATGGCCGTTATAGGTTTGACAGTTGACAATTGAAATGTAGATCTCATCAAGACCTATCATTTGTTTCTCCTCACTAGTACTCTAGGACCGCTAGTTTCCGAGATATGGCAGCTTTAATTTTGACAGTTGACAATTGAAATGTAGATCTCGTCAAGACCTATCATTTGTCTCTCCTCACTAGTATTCTAGGACCGCTAGTTTCCGAGATATGGCAGCTTTAATTTTGACAGTTGACAATTGAAATGTAGATCTCGTGAAGACCTATCATTTGTCTCCCCTCACTAGTACTCTAAGACCGCTGGTTTCCGAGATATGGCAGCTTTAATTTTGACAGTTGACAATTGAAATGTAGATCTCTTCAAGACCTATCATTTGACACACGAGTAGTCTAGGATAAGTAGTTTACGAAATATGGCCGTTAGAATTTTGACAGCTGTCATCCGAAATTAAGATCGTGTCCTGGGACACAAACTCTCTGTTTTTTTTTATTAAAACCCTTCAATTCACCTATATCAGGTCACAGAATATATAATAGTACTACATACAGAATGGACAGTCACCTCCCATACCCAGTCCGACGTCACACCCCGCGCCGGTTGGCGGGTCACTTTAACGGTACGATTTGCGGGCATGGCGCGCACATGTTTTCCAGTTTTACGGCAATAATAAAGTCTTGTGTTCGAAAGATGGTTAGGTACTGTTCAGTGTACGGGTGTCTTTCTACTTCAAGATATGACTCCAATAGGATTATTTTAGTTTCCCAAGTAACGAGAGACGGTACGTAACTTCATACAAAATATGCAACATAATTAACCTATTATAACTATTCAGTTACAGTACTTACTTTAAAACATTGATTAAAGGTAACAAACTTCAGAATTTTGGGTAGTAAGGACAATGCACATAATAATTGAGATATTCATGTGATCATTGAAATTAAATTAACTGCCTCCGTGGTCTAGTGGCTAGTGCCATGGACTCCTGATCCGGAGGTCCTGGGTTCGATTCCCAGGGGGGAAACACAAAGTTGATACTTGAGAATTTATCACTTTGTGAATTTTTCCCAGTTTGGTTAGAACATTGCAGGCTGAATCACCTGATTGTCCGAAAAAGAAAAAGATTTCGTGCTTCGGAGGGCACGTTAAGCCGTCGGTCCCGGTCGCTGTCTTTGATAGTGGTCGTTACTCAAAACCATGTCAGAGGCCTGATAGTTGTGCTACTAGGCGGTTTAAAAACTCTGACACCAGGGTTCATCGGGTCGATAGACTCGATACCCACTCGACAGAAGAAGAAGATTGAAATTAAATGTTGCTTAGGTAGGTATCCTTTTTAACTTCACGATTCTACGTGAATATGACCTTACGTAGAGCTTGTTGTTGATTATTGTTGTAGCAGGAGCGTATTACAGAATGAGTATTAAACTGTTTTCTAGCACCTCAAATGATATTAATATTAGGAAACATTTTTTTTAGTTTATAATTATAATAATAATAATAAATTCTTTATTGTCAGGTACTAGTCCCATAGTTAACAATTAAAATTACAAATAAATAAGAATGCAACACAATACGTAGGTCAATACAATACAAATTATTAATATTAATAATATTATATATATTAGGATGTCAAGTGTAAATAATTACATTAAAATTGTCATTCTATCTACACTAAATTTCATAAAAAATAAAATTTTGTGTGGATAGCTTCTACTATTCTATTCAGAGACGCACGAGCTCTCTGTTCGAATGACGTCCTCATTATCTCTTATGATATTGTATATCTTTTGTTTGTAATTAATTAGGGAGATATGGTATTAATAAATTTTGATTTGAAATGATGACGTTATAGCGACTTGTGGTTGAGCTGTCATACGTAACTTTAGGATTCGGCTCTGCTGTAGGTATTTTTTTTTTAAATAGTTATTTTCCAAATACAGCAGTTTTTATTGAATATCAACTTTTCCTAATCCATTATACTTTTTGCTAATTCAAGAATTCAACATTTATGGAATTTAATGTATTTGCTATTTTAGCATTTTCAGACTTTGCTGTAGTAAAGATAGTATTTAGCACTATGCACTAGTAAACAAAATACGTCTAAACATGTTTTATGCGCCACTTCCCAGCCTCCGCGTGGCAGCCTCACCTCCGCCGCGTCGCCGCCTCGTCTCCACCTCGCCTCCGCCGCGTCGCCACCTCACCGCTTGTCAATTTGTTTGACAACTTCTTTATAGAAAATCTGTCAAAAGTAACAACGCGCAAAGTAAAGGCGCGCCTCTTGGGCGCCGCTTGGCCGCCTCTGGCTCGCCTCCGCCTCACCCCTGCCTCGCCGCTTCCTAATTGCCATGGGCCTTAATGTAAGTAGTTATTCTTGAATTAATTACAAGCTAAGCTATCTATAAATTGAGTACAAGCTAACTTGGAGTTAAAACAATTCGTTTTCGCGTCGCGTCTTGAAGAGAATTGACAAATGATGAATAATTTAGATTTAGTCATCTCCTTTTTTTTCATCACTATTTTCCATTTCCTCACTTGCATAACCACGTTTCTCCTCGCGTGCCTTCTTAGCTCTTTCCTCTTGTTCCTGTTTCAGCAGTTGTAGTTTTCTCTTAGCAACCTTCTCGGCGTGAACGAGTTTCTGCACGTGGTACACGTCTGTAAATTCCTCAATGAACCAGGTATCTAACTGGTTCAAATCCCTCATTGAGCGTAGAGTCTTGCGCGCGTTCGCATCGTTAACACGAATGATGTCTACCAACATGTCGGTCTCCAGCCAATGGTTCAGTAGCCGCTCAAAAGCCTCGTTTAGAAGCGTCGGGTCCAAACGATCGGTTTCAGTGTTTGCCTGCTCCCGCGCCACTCTACAGAAATGAAAGAATTTGTGCGACAACTGGGAGAATAGTTTTGCCTGATCATCCGTTTTACTGAACAAAAATCCCATTTTATAAAGAGAATGCCAGTTGTACTCTTCGCGTAAGTCTTGTATTATTGTCATTGCATCTCTAGCCTCGTACATAGTTTGCTTCATAAGTTCATAAAGTCTCGCTCTTAAGTAATATGAATCTCGATGATGATATTCAGCCGTTAATGGTAACACTCTACCTGGAGGCTGAAAATATCTTCTGCTATCGTTTGCGAACTTTCTACTATCGTTTGACAACTTAGGCGCTTCAAATTTCGCTAGTTTAACTTTATCAATATCGAATTTCAATAATTCATCAGTTGGATCAATAATATCTATAATTTTTTTGGAGTTGGGCATTCTGCGCCTATTTTTAGATGGTTCTCTAGATCTGAAATAATTGACGACAGAAGACTTTTTCAGAAAATTTTCAAACGGTGGAGTGTGTGACTTTGTGAAGAAATCATGTGCTTCTGCCGTTGTGCTTTCTTTTTTTCCATAATTAAAATTTACCAAAAAAAGTAAGGTATATAAAAATATTTGATCTGAAAAATAAAAACAAATAGTTAGCAACTAAAAAAAACACGCGCAAGTCCGGCTCGCACACCGAGGCTCACTGCCTCCGTGGTCTAGTGGTCAGAGCCAGTTGGTTCGATTCCCAGGGGGAAACACGAAGTTGATATTTGCCAATTTATCACTTTTTGGGATTTTCCCCCGGGTTGGTTAGGACAATGCAGGCTGAATCACCTGATTGTCTGAAAGAAAAAAGATTCCGTGCTTCGTAGGGAACATTAAGCCGTCGGTCCCAGTCGCAGTCTTTGAAAGAGGTCGTTACATAAAACCATGTCAGACGCCTATTAACTATTACATCGTTCCGCCACGTCAGACAAAGTTTTGAGGGTTATTTAAGATAAATTTGCTGTTAGGCGGTTAAAATACTCTGACACCAGGGTTCATCGGCGCGATCGACTCGATACCCACACGACAGAAGAAGAAGAACCGAGGCGTATAAATATTACAATGTTAGTGTTAGAAAACGGGTCACAAAAATTATTGTTATTTTGTAAAATATTATAATATTCTGTGTAACTCACGTATTATGTTTTTTCGCATGATTTATTTGTGTTGTTAAAATTCTTGTGTTGTACGATAAAATACAAAAAATTATAATCTGACATAAAAAATACTATGAAATGAAACCGATTAGAACGCAGTAAATTACAACGATATAGCATGCTTTATAATTATTATTACATCCTACCATGGTCTTACACTCTATAAAGTTATTTTTAACTTTTATTGCTATAATTTTTACAATGCCAATGCAAATGGATCTGAGCTATCAAGATCCACTGTCATTATTACCTATTACTAGATCTACCCTGTTACGATAAAACACTGATAATGAAAACTGATCGGCTTACCTGTTTGTATTGAAAGGAACCTTCCTTTCAATACAAACAATTAAGCCGATCAGTTTTCATTATGAATAACATTTGTTTATCGTTTAGTGTAAAAATAGACAAAACACTATGATGTAATACAGTATTTTGTTGTAACAGCTATAAATGGGCTCTATATACCCACATCTACCTCCCACACAGAAATAATAAAGTATGTACAACGTACTGTAACTTTGATTTCCTTAAATTAAACATACATACATGCATATAATCACGCCTTTATCCCTAATCGGGAAGGCAGAGCGTAAACGACCTAAACAAAAGGTTCCGCCACGTCTGACTAAGTTTTAAAGGTTATTTAGGATAGAATTGTAGCTATATTGCTGTAGTGACAGGTTGTCAGCCCATCGCCTAAATTCCAATATACTAAAACTCTCGGATCCCTTAGCTGTTTTTTACAGCATGCCCGAGGAAATTCAGCTGGCTCATTCTATGTTTTTCTGTCACTCCCAGTCCAGCATGGAAAAAAAAATATTGACAAAACACAGTTTTATAACGTACTTACGGTGTTTTGTCACAATAACCCGACCTCACGAGATCATAGATACAGCCTTTGTCATATCAGCTCGACTACGAGATATCAAGATACAGTGTGTTGCGGCCTATTGTAGCTTTTATTGATTTTATTAAAATTCTAATAGTCAAGCGCCTGATACAGTTTTCATATCAAAACGTTCATAAAGTAAATTTGCTATTCTATAATTTTCAGGCGTTCTTTTATACGTATTAGCATTGTATAGCTTCAACTCGTTAGCTCTTTAGACATGGCGGTGATCAGACGCCCTAATATTTAGTAAAATCAATAATTCTATTTAAATAAACCGCTCCAGTTAAACCGTTTCATTTATGTTCCTCGCGAACACAGTGATTTGTGGTAACAGCTCGACCGCGCTGCCATAGCAAACGGGTATTGTACCATATAAGACCGATGTTAATTTAACCTGGATTTAAATATGGTGGATAATGGAATAGAGGTATTTTTTATTAAGGGCAATGTATCATACCTTAGCCGAACTACGCCAAATATTAGTTAGCGTTCTGAGTCATTTATTTCAAGAAATATTAAGCAAAATGTAATTTAATTTTTAAACTCCTGTAAAATTGATGTTTCCAAGATACAGTCTTTTGTCATAATAGGGCAGAGATAGTATAACAAAAGTTATTTTAAAAATGCACGTGAAAACCTAAAATAGGTATAATCTATTTTTTCAGTAAAATGCATGTTATATCTCAGTGAATTTAAATACAGTTGCAAATGAACCACAATTACTCAACTGAGTTTGTTTTGTTTCATCCCGTTGAGTGCTTTATCTCGGACTAATCCTGTCAAATTGATGAAGCCTCGATTTGAGGATTAAGCCTTAATCTTAACAAAATGTTAAGCTTTTAAGCTGCCTGCTTAGCTAATTAAAAGATTGTTGATTGTTTAATTAATTTTAAGGGCATTTCAATTTTCCTTAGCCTGATTTCTCACGGCAATTGCTTACTCCTCCTAAACGAATCATTAGAAAATAAAAATAAAATACACCTTTAAGAAATGAATTCATGGCAAGCAAAGACAAGCACAGCATACTAATGCAACTGGTGTAAGATAAGGCTGTAAAAAGGTAAATTCCTCCGTGGTCTAGTGGCCAGAGACAGGTTCTCACGATGCGGAGGTCCTGGGTTTGATTCCTAGGCGGATGTCACAAAGTTGATAATTTGACAATTAATCACTTTGTGAGATTTTCCCAAGTAAAAACAATGCAGGCCGAATCACTTGATTGTCTGAATAAAAAAAAAACCGTGCTTCGGAGGGCACGTTAAGCCATCAGTGTTGGTCGCTGTCTTTGATAGTGGTCGTTACACAAACCATGTCAGAGGCCTATTCGCTGTGTTATTAGGCGGTTTAAAAACTCGAACACTAGGGTTGATCGGGTCTGCCTATACGACAGAAGGCTGTAAATAATCATGGCAAAAGAAGTTTTCATTCTATAACTGAAGTTAAACTAGTAAAGTAGGTACTTCCATGCTGGACTGGGAGTAATGGAAAAACAGAATGTGCAAACTCAAACTCCTCCCGGGCATGCTGTAAAAACCAGCCAAGGGAATCGAAGGTTTCAGTTTAGATTAGGCTGACAACCTGTTACTACAGCAATATAATACTTATATCATCTGTAATAACCCTTAAAAAATTCAGACGCAAGGGAACTCTGCCTACCCCATTAGGGATACAGGCGAGATTTTATGTATGTGTTTATATAAGTAGGTACTACACCTGTAATGATTAGGAAACTAGCAGTACAGGGTCATACGGGGTGTAAGGGACAGCGTCTCGCAAACTGATAGGGGTTGCTCAGTCAACGAAACTGACCAACTATTTATCACTAGGAAATTTTATTAGGAAATTTAAAAAAATGCTTTTTCATACAAAATGTCTGATCGAGGTGGTCATTTTGTATGGAAAAGTCTGTTTATTTTCATCTCCTGAATAAATTTCTTGGTGAATGTTTTTCAGTATCGTTGACTGAGCAACCCTTATCAGTTTGCGGGACGCTGTCCATTGCACCCGGTATAATCGAAGATCATGTTTGCCTCGTGTAAAACAATCAAGGTTAGTAGAAAGTTCCTAGTAGCGATTAAACTAGAAAGACTAGAGACTATTTACTTATCTTTATGACTAAAATCTCATTACCCATTAGCGTTTACGAACCGTTTGAAATACAAAATATCAGTCGATTAATCTTAATGATTTTCTTCCTAGCTGGACTGAGAGCTAAGAAAAACATAGGATGTAAAAACCAGCTAAGGAATCCGAAGGTTTCAGTAAATTGCAATTTAGCCGAAGGGCTGATAATCTGTCACTACAATAATATACCTACACATCTATCTTAAATAACCCTCAAAACTTTGTCAGACTTGGCGGAAAGACCTTTGTTTAGATCATTTACGCTCTGCCTACCCCATTTGGGTTTATCCCGTTCATCATTATTGGGCGTGAGTATATGTATGTATGTGTCTAATTTTAATGATTATCCTAACTAAGATAACTGCCTCTGTGGTTCAGTGGTTGAGCTTTAGACTCTTAATACGGTGGTCGTGAGATCGACTCATGGAAAACACAAAAAAAAAAGGTATTAAGATTGTTTTCAATTTGGTTCTCTTTAAATTTTTATCCCTTGTAAAAAATATATTTTATTTGTTCTTATTCTAAAATGCTTTAATGTTACCTTCGATTGTTTTTATGATTGGTGGCTTCCACAAATTGATGTTTTTATTGCGATTGTACTAATTAGTCGGCTGTAACATTATTGTACCTGTAGGAATTTGTAATCGAAACAATCTCATATCTATTATTGCGTGTACTGACTGCTATCCACACAACATAATACAGTAATTTCTGTTTACTGCAGCGCTATAAAGGGGTTATTGAGTCTAATATCGGTGCAAATGTTTACAGCTAGCTCGTGCCAAAGTCCTGTCTGCTGGCATTAGTCACACAAACAGTGCTGGCCATGTTTAGTTTCCTTTAAATATATAATTTAATGTAGAATTTAAAACTAAAGGGAAAACTAGATTAAACTACAAACGCTAAATATAAAAAGTTTTTTTTTAAATAGTATAAATAAGCGTGTGTATAAACTTTTAGATGGTTCAACACAAATTTTGTATTATAATCACATTTTTACAACTCTAATGTATGATCATTGATAGTATTGATGGTAGTTAAGCGTACTTAGCTAGGTTTACGATATTTACATAACAGTACCTAGGGCAAGAAAACTCTGTAGAGAGGTAAAAATGTAAAGATGAGAGCAAAAAAGACAGTAGACTTTTAATTTGTCAGAAAGAAAAATTCATAACCTGGCTGCCCCTCTTTAAGGACAAAAGATTCTTCACAAAGAAGAACATTTAATAGCGTTTCACCAAAATATTTTTTTACCATCTCATAACATAGGAAAAAGGGTCGTCAATGTAGGGTGCATTTAATTTACACGTCTGTCGTTGAAAAAGAGCCATGAAAAACTCCCTAAAGTGTCCCCTGTGCTTCAATATGATACTCATCACATTTATGAAATGGTATACCATTTTGACTGACGTTGTTCTCTCCCCTTAGAGAAATTTTATTCGCGATGCAGGTGGTACTAAGTAACGATTTATTTTTCCCTTAGCTCCGCAACATTTCAACTTTCTCTTCAAGAGCGAAATTCTTTAACTTTATCAAACAATTTCACGATGAATGATGGAGGAGTGGAAAATTTGTTAAGAATGAAACATGCACAGTTGTGATGGATAGAAGGATTTGAGCTGACGCAGAGAAGAATTTGGTTTGCTTTATTTTCCCAAGTAAATTCGATTTACAAAATAAAAATATGAGAGAAAATTTTACATTGCTTATTAAATTAAATGCTTTATTAAATTTTGTTTAGCTTTGAATTCTTAAAGTTTTATAAAAATCTACGATACAATAATTTTGTCTACAAAATACGAATAAATTTACAAAAGGTTATCTGTAAAAGTTTTTCTTTAAGGGCAGCTATCTTTCGTTTTGTGTCGTACGTGTTTTGTTTGTATATTTTATGTTTACAAAGTAAAGCTGACTTTCATTCACTCACCATACCTCATTTCTAATTCAAAACTACATTAATTCTACAAGAATTTCAAGACACAGAACAAATACCTCTCCATTCGTCGCAATGTCTTCGCCTGTACATTTGTTCCGAGCAATTTCTCATTTCACCTGTGACGTTTATTATATACAGCGGTTATCTGGCGGGTGCATGCGAGAGACTGTCGCTGCAAATATATTACGGCCCTACATCATGAGTTGACGACCCGCGCCGCACATGTGAAATGGGCTGGTGCCCAGTTGGTAGCTTTTCTTGAAGACCTTTTCTATAATGTTACGTTAGACTTCACGGGGCCGTTCTAGCTAAAGTAAGTTTATTTCACATATAAATTTAATATTGATAACTTGTTATCATATATTTTTCTCACTTGATATCACCTATATATCCTGTAACGTATTCTATACTTATAATATGATAATCGGGATGTAAGGGAGCTTGCCTACCATCTCAACGCTCCAAGCCAACCTCTCCTGCTCGTGCCACATCCTGCTGATTAACGAACGAGGCTCTGGCAACCGAAGAATGGCGGTATAACCATTCCAATGCGCAGCGGATATAAAGACCAGGGACGGGCAGCAGCGTCACTGGTGCGAGGAGCTGCGCCCTGCGATCGCCAACCCGCATGGCCCGGCGTGGCGATTAAGGGCAAAACCTTTTATGGCAATGCTACATAATAGACGGTCCCCAGTTCTCGGCCGCCCCGCTATTCCTGATCAAGGCGGCGGGTCATGGTTACGGCGGGGCAGGGGTTGCTAAGAATTCCCGAGCTACGGCAGGCCGCCAACCCCACAAACAACTGACCCTGGCTACGTACAACGGACAAACGCTGCGACTTGACGAACGCCTGTTACAGCTGGAGGAGGAGCTGAAATGCATAAGGTGGGACATCCTGGGTCTAAGCGAAATTTGCAGAGAGGGTGAGGACACCGTAACCCTAGAATCGGGCCACCTTATGTATTACAGAGAGGGAGATCAGCTTTCCCAGGGCGGCGTTGGGTTTCTGGTCCATCGAGATCTCTCTAACAACGTTGTAGAAATGTCCAGTGTCTCGACAAGGGTAGCGTACCTAATACTTAAGCTAACTGAGAGGTATACCCTCAAAGTTGTGCAGGCGTACGTACTGACCGCGGGACACTCGGACGACGAAGTGGAGACCTTCTATGAGGATATCTCCAAGGCCCTACATAACACCTGTAGGGCCCACTACAACGTTGTTCTGGGACATTTCAACGCTAAAGTGGGAGCGCAAACTAGCGGCGAATGCTCATGGCCCCCACATGGTTTTGGTAGCAGAAACGACAGAGGTCAGACGCTCGTTAACTTCCTCGAAAAAGAGGGGCTGTTTATGATGAACTCATTTTTCAAGAAGCAGCCCCATAGGAAGTGGACGTGGCGTCATCCCAATGGTCACACAAAAAATGAGATCGACTTCATCATGACGGACAAGAAACGCATATTCAGAGATGTCTCAGTGCTTGCTAGGTTTAACACCGGAGGCGATCACCGACTTGTCCGAGGCACTCTGAATATCGACTTCAAGCGTGAAAGAGTTCGCTTGATGAAGTCCAGGCTCCGACCCAATCTGCTTCAAATCATTGTGGGCTCCAAACCATTCCAGTTAAAACTGGAAAACCGATTCGCAGCGCTGGAAACCACAGAAGGCATTGACCAGAAACTCGACGAAGTGGTGGACATCCTACGAGAAGAGGGTACAATTCTGCAAGATGAGGCGTACGGGCAAGAAATCTAAACTTTCGAGAGAGACTCGTTGTTGACGTTGTTGTCAAGGGTCATCACGAACCGTCTTGCGCGAAGACTTGACGAATTTCAACCTCCGGAACAGGCCGGATTTCGAAGTGGTTACGGCACCAAAGACCACATCCACACAGTACGGCTGATTGTACAGAAAACTAAGGAGTACAATCGGCCTTTATGTCTAGCCTTTGTGGACTATGAGAAGGCCTTCGACTCCGTCGAAATCTGGTCTGTTCTGGAATCCTTGCAGCGATGCCAAGTCGACTGGCGATACATCGAGGTGATGAGATGTCTATATGAAGCCGCAACGATGACCGTTCAAGTACAGAACGAGGAAACTGAACATATCCACTTGCGTCGAGGAGTAAGACAGGGCGATGTCAAATCGCCGTAACTGTTTACTAACGCTCTGGAGGATATGTTAAAGACTCTGGACTGGAAAGACTGCGGCATCAATATAAACGGCGAACACATCTCTCACCTACGATTTGCAGACGATATTGTCATTATGGCAGAAACGTTGCAGGATCTTCAACAGATGCTGGACAGTCTAGCAGATGCGTCTCAGCGTATCGGCCTCCGGATGAACTTGGATAAAACCAAGGTCATGTACAACGAGCACGTCGCCGTGGACGGAGTCTCCCTCGAAGTTGTTTCCGAATATGTGTACCTAGGACAGAAGTTCCAACTAGGGAAGAAAAACTTCGATAAGGAGATTCAGAGGCGTATACAGCTGGGCTGGGCAGCGTTTGGAAAACTTCGTCAAGTCTTCTCGCCACCTATACCTCAAAGCCTGAAAACAAAAGTTTTCAATCAGTGCGTCCTACCCGTAATGACTTACGGAGCTGAGACGTGGCCACTTACGGTGGGACTGGTCCACAAATTTAAAGTCACATAGCGAGCTATGGAGAGAGCTATGCTTGGTGTTTCTCTGAGAGATCGGATACGAAACGAAGTTCTCCGACATAAAACCAGAGTGACCGACATAGCTCAGAGAATTAGTAGGCTGAAGTGGCAGTGGGCTGGTCACATCTGTCGTAGAACTGACGGCCGTTGGAGCAGACGAGTTCTTGAGTGGATACCGCAAGGCAAACGTAGTGTAGGACGTCCTGAAACCAGGTGGAGCGATGATCTGCGCAAGAAAGTGGGCAGAAATTGGATGAGAATGGCTGAAGACCGAGCTGAGTGGCGTGCCATGGGAGAGGCCTATGTTCAGCAGTGGACTGATACAGGCTGATTATGATGATGATGATGAATATGATAATGCAAAAGTAACTCTGTCTATATGTCTGCCTATCTGTCTGTCTGTTACTCTTTCACGCCTAATCGACTTGACAAAAATTTTAATGAAATTTTTAGAACTATAGGTGGGATCGTCGAAACGGACATAGGTTACTTTTTATCGCGGAAAAATATCTCATTCCTACGGGAAAACACATTTAACGCTGGTGAACACGCGGGCGTAAAGCTAGTATTGTACATACATACATAACAATCACGCCGGTATCCCTAAAAGGGTAGGTAGAGCGTGAACGACCTAATCAAAGGTTCCGCCACGTCTGAGAAAGTTTTGAGGGTAATTTAAGGTTATCTAGTGTTTTATAAGGTCCTTTTCAATGGTCTAGTCAAATAACAGAAATTATCTTTTTAATGGAGACTTAATAATTTAAATATAATATTTTTGTTTCTCTACTTTGCCGTTAGTATGCTTAAGGCAAAAATTTTCACTTAAACTAATCAGCAATCAAGTTTTATTTGCAATATAGGAATTGTACATTTCTGAAAATAGTATTTTGAGAGAAGCGTGAAAAGGGATTTGGTAATGCCAGAGGTACACACTAACAGCTCTGAATATGTCATTATCATCATCTCCCTAGCCTTATCCCGTATCTCACGGGGTCGGCTACCTAATCAAGGTGATTAAACGAGGATACTGGCTTTTAGAGCGACTGCCATCTGACCTCTGGAACCCAGAAGGGAAACCATACCCAATCAGGTCAGAGTTTTTAAGCCGCAAATACACACTGGCCTCTAAAATGGCTTAACGATTAATATCTACGGTATTAAACTATATTAACCGGGATCAAACGTGCTTAACGTGCCTTCCGATGCACGAAAAAAGTGCCGAATAAACGTACATATTAAATTCGAATACCGAAAAACACATTGGTACGTGGTGGGATTCGAACCACGACCTCGTGCTCAGAAGGCAGTGGTCCTATCCACTACACCATCGCCATCGGGTTCAACATACAGCTCTACAGATAGAATATTTTTATTCATATAATGATAAGGAATTCCCAAGGCAACGCCATAAAACGAGGTTCGAGCCCTAGTGGGCGCTCTTAGGCAGTTGGCATTTGCATATAAGGGTGTAGATTTCGTTTAGAAACTCCTCGCCTTTAGTCCGGTGACGCATTATATACACTTTGTGGTATGGTGCAAATAGATCCATTAAAATAAAATATAAAGATAATAACATACGAACTGAGAGCAACCCACCCCACTGTGACCCGCCTAGACGTCGCCCGGCAAAATTGTGTGTACATACATGAAGATACTCGACCTAGACTTTAATAATGCTCTTCAAGAGAGCACTACATTTTTCAAAAGTAAACCAGTTTACTTACATGCTAGCCTAGGAGCGAGAGAAAAACATAGAATGTGCCAGCTGCAATTCCATCTGGGCATGCTGTGAATACCAGCTAAGGGATCCGATCCGAGGGTTTCAGTGTATTTTAATTTAGGCGATGGGCTGACTATCTGTCTCCACAGCAACATACCCACAAATCTATCATAAATGGCCCTAAAAGCTTTGTAAGACGTAGCAAAACGACGTTTACGTTCTGCCGACCCCATTAGGATAAAGGCGTGATTATATGTATGTATGTAAACCAGTTTACATTGTACATGCGATTTGAATGAAGATTTCAGAAAATTTCAACCCTGAATGTAATTTGCTCTAAAGAAAGGGAACGAATTTAAATAAAAATAAATTCAACTTTTTTTTATAATAGTTCTAGGATATAATATCTAGAAGAAAACTAGCATAATAGAATGCTAGCAAACCGCAAACCACGTGATTTGAAGGAAATGTATAATCCTCAGGTACCTAAACCAACAAAGAAAAATATTTTGTAGCTCACCCATACATACATACATATAGTCACGCCTTTATCCATAATGGGGTAGGCGGAACGTGAAAGGAATAAACAAAGATCGTTCCCCCACGTCTGACAAAGTTTTGAGGGTTATTTAAGATAAATTTGTAGGTATATTGCTGTAGTGACAGGTTGTCAAAGGTTGTCAGCCCATCGCCTAAATTGCAATTTAACGAAACCCTCGGATCCCTTAGCTGATTTTCACAGCATGCCCTTTTGGAAATGCAGCTGACACATTCTATATTTTTCTCTCGCTCCCAGTCCAGCATGGAAGAAAAGCTCACCCAGTGTAACCTAATACCTAAACTTAACCTACATAATTATTCAAAGTTGATGATTGGTACTATTTTGCAATGTCTTCGTATGCCGAAACACAAAAGGGTAGGTTTTGTTTTTACTAAGTTGCAAATATCACTGGTAAATTCACCATAATCATGTCGTATTGAAAATAATTGAAAACAATCAATCGAAAATCCGGTAGATAAGATTGAGGTTAAAGCAATGAAGGTCATTTAGTTACAACTTATAGTTCGTTGCCACTTTTAGGTCTTTTGCTATCAGTGACTGCAGTGAACACTAAAATATTAATTTATAATGCTTAAAATGAACTTCAGTACTTAAACTTCAACCGGATTTACTGGATTGACTATTAATTGCGTTTTCAGTAAGTAATGATTATTTTATTGATGAGGGCGTTGGCGTGCACTGGGAATCCCCTTAAGTGCTAAACCGTGCCATCTACTGCTTTATTTTTTATTTTATTTTATTTTAGGCGAAATTGATTGGAGTAAAATAATTTATAATAACCAAAATGTCGAACAAAATTACAATTTTTTTAAGCTTCGTCTAAATACATAAATAAAAGTAATTAACAATTAACAATTATAATATATTAAAAACAAAATTTAAAACTAAAAAATAAAAAGACTAATATATAAATAAAAACAGAAATTTAACTTGTATTAGTCAAAAAGTCCGCCCCGCATCGTACCCGATGGAAATTACCCATAACGCTGGCGGCGTTTCGTTTTGCTTTATTTTGATAGAACAAGGTTTTATAAACATAATATCAGCAACAGCTATTGGTAAATACATATGAGTCTAAGTAATAGCTCAAGTACTACCCTTTATATAGATAAAGCATGAAATGAGATCGTATAAGCATCAACAGAGAGTGGCAAATCTTGTTCATACTTAGCATGCAAATCCTCCAGGCGTCTAGTTTGTAGATATACATTAGAAATACATTACCTGTCCCAATTCAGACCTGCGACGCCAAATTAATTCTGAAACTTCAATGAAGAGCATTTATACCATGGTAGTGGAGCCACTTTGTGAAAATAAAAATATTTCGCTAAATAGGTACCGATGCATTTTTTCTTTATTGTAATTATGTCAATGATTATTTAGAAAATAAACTGAGAAGCAAATAGTACTCTGCAGACGCTACGGAAATGTTGCTACATTTATAAGAAAATACTTAATGGCATCGATTGTCGCAATATAATCCTAATTCTAATTCTTAGTTAGCGCTGTCACTTTTTAACTTTGACATAAGAACAGGATAGCAAATAAACAGATGACTTTGACATTCCTAATCTGACATAAGACTGCTTTTTTGACGTAAAATAAGGAAGATGCTCAAGAGACATGCTCTTTGCTTAGTTCTTATTAAAAGCGTCTTACGTCAGATTAGGAATGTCAAAATCATGTGTTTATTTGCTATCCTGTTCTTACGTCAAAGTTAAGAAAGTGACAGCGCTAGCTTAGAATTGGTTAAGGAATAGTGCATCCAGAATTGCCGCCAATACCTACATACATACATATAATCACGCCTTTTTCCTAATGGGGTAGGCAGAGCGTAAACGACCTAAACAAAGGACCATTATTGCTGAATTTTAAATGCTAAGTCATGAATTGATTTTTTAGGATTGAATTAGTTTTTTAGAGTAGTTTTGAACAGAATTTACATTTTGCGAGATATGGTTGATTGATTTGAATTGTAAAGTTCTTTATTATCATAAAATACTTACGCTATACAAAAGGTTCGACACAGTCATAACCTAGTAAAATCATACAACACAAAAGTATTTCATCGGTATAAACCTTACAGAAACTTTTAAAATGGGAGATGAATATAGATATCGTGTATACCTAGACACTATTATACACACTTTTAGTTAAAGGCGTATTTTCAAATAGATATGGTTAATTTTTCGAAAAGTGGCACTAGCTGCAGAGATGAGCGCTTAATTCTGAAACTGCAATTAAACATCAATAGGACACGAGTGGAGCATCAAGTGTATTTGCATAACTGCAGATCATGACTATGTTATCAATTTAATTAAATATTCCTTGAATACGGTAGAAAGGTTAATAATACCTTTCGTACACAAGGTTTAAATGTTGTAATTAGATATTGCTTCGTGTAAATGTTATATTCCATGGGTAGACGCAAAATATTAAATTAAAAATACTGCGTGTAAGGGATAGCGTCCCGCAAACTGATAGTGATTGCTCAGTCAACCATACTGAACAACTTCCACCAAGAAATTATTTAAAGAAGTGAAAATAAAAATTGGATTTTGTCCACCTCGATTAGATTAGTAAATAGATAAAAGAAACATATCTATACATATAATAAATCTCTGGAATGGTCGTGTCTGTACATTGAATATTTTTACAAATAAATAACTACAGCACGCATTATTAACGTTATAAAGATCAAAACATTTTTTTAAAATTTTTGTCTGTCTGTCTGTCTGTATGTTACCACATCACGCCAAAAGTACAAAACCGATTTCGATAGGACTTTTTTATTAAACTGTGTGTTACCTAAATTGCAACTAAGGATACCTAAAATCTCGCTATGTGATTTAGGGGGTAGGCAGGAAATTGAAATTCGGCTGTTTCTTAATTGATTATTATGGAACTTTTTTTATTCGACTGAGCATTATTTAAAATCAAAGTGACGATACAAATAATCACGCCTCATGACTTAGGAGGTAGGTAGGAAATTGAATTTCGGTCGTTTTTAACTGATTTTAAAGATACTTTTTATTTGACTAAGTTTTTATTATTACCTGGTGTCCAGCTCAGGTTAGAAATAATCACGCAAACGATTCTAATATTGAGTAAGTACCCCAGTTTGTATGGAAAACACGCAGTGTCGAACATACTGAAAACGGTTCTCCGCGCGTAGGACTGGGATCTGATAGCTTTTCAATACAAAAACAAAGATCAGACTTCCGCGCGCGGGTTAGCAGTTCCCGCTCCTACGCGCGGAGAAGTGTTTTCAGTATGTTCGACACTGCGTGTTTTCTATACAAACCGGGCGTACGAAGTCGCGGGCACAGCTAGTAAAACATAAATACGAAGCGAACGCAAGAAATATTGACGATAACCGGCACCATGTTCGAAACGTATTGGAATTCCAGATTTCTGTTTTTCTAGCAAGTAAGCTTTTAAATGTTTTTTAAATGTAATTTTTGTGCACAGGAGATGGAAAGAGGGAGGAATGTATTCCAACACTTGGTAGCCTGGTACCGAAAGCAACCTTCGAATGCTAAAGTTTTGTAAATATGAGCCGCAAATGGGGAATCCTGCCGCTCTGCCATACTTGAGTATATATACTTTTAAAAATTTGAGTTTATTGTATAGATTTTCAGGCGTTTTAAATTTCACAACATCATACACTAAACCGGCACTAAATAACAAACGCGGTCCATAAAGTATATCACCATAGTTGAGCTTAGATTAAATTATGGATTAAAAAAACATTATACGCGTACGTTCGATCAGAAAGTTACGGATTTTGTAAAAAACCTTTAATCTATAAAAACAGTTACTTACTAGATCCATGATGTACTTTTCGAACCTTAATGTACTGTCAAAAGTGATGCCAAGGTTTTTAGCCTGTTCCACTCGCTCAATAACTTGATCTTAAATTTTAATTACTGGATTATTACTTAATATATTGATAACCTGTGAATTTGACCCTAGTAGCATCACTTTGGAATTAGATGGGTTAAGTAAAAGGTAATTTTCGATGGACCGCTTTGCAAAGTCCTCATATTAATTATAAAAAAAAAATATTTGACAGCCGATGGTGTATCATTGGGTGCCGTTGAAAGATATAATTGAGTATCATCGGCATAACAATGATACTTACAGTGTTTTATGGCCTAGGTCATATCAGCACTGTATATAGCGAAGAGAAGAGGTCCCAGAATAGATCCCTGTGGCACCCCACGAACGACCGTTAAGGCATCAGAGAACAAGCATGATCCGTCTCGTTTCGCCAATTTGATTGACTGTAAACGATCTGTAGGAGTTTTTAAACCACTGAACAGACAAATAATTTAAATAATAAATTATCTTTGAGAGCAGAAGCGAGGTAATTAATACTATCAAAGGCGCGTGAAAAGTCCAAGAGCATCAGAAACGTACCACGACCATCATCCTGACTCACACACACATATCTACATAATTGTTGAATATGGTAAGTTGAAACATACTTATTTGACCTCCAAGAGGCCAGAATCGAAGCGAAACTGAGAGCTTTTATTTCCCGACTGTAAAGGAAGTGTTAATTTTTTTCTCACGTATCTTATACGACGACCCGCGCAGCCTAGTTGCCAGTGTACCTGCCTGCTACTACTAATTTAAATGTCTGTTTCTGGGTCTGGGTGTTATTTGTGGTCGTTTCTGTGTATGTACATAGCATCCTGACACAGGGAATCCTAGTAGGGGCTATGAGTGTAATCGTCTTTCTTCTTCTTTCTTATATGTTTTGATATTTCTTTATTACCTCGTATCTCCGAAATGGCTGGTTAGAATTCAATGATCATTCGATTGGTCTCAAAACCCGAGTGTTCTTAGATTGGTGTAATTTTTCAAAATTGAAAATGGCGGATTTAGGCGCTGAATTGTAAGTCACCAAAAGTTTTTGAGTGGAGTATGAAATAAAGGTAATTAAAAGGAGATTATGCAAATATATATGATTCATATGTTAAAGCTCAAATGCATTAAATATTGTTTATTTATGTATTTCAGTCACGTTGCTTGAATTCTTTTTTAAAATACTTGTCTAGGTTTGTAGGTGTAGCAAAAATAACATAACGTGCGATACCTAAATATTAGAGAAAGCCACGTTGATGTGATTTTCCTCAAAACATATTAAGCTCGTACTATCATACTAGATCTACAATGCAAAATAGGTATTTTGAGATACGATTAGAATTTAATGATTGATGCAATACGGTCATTAAGTATTCCAAGCTTGTTTGCATGCACAACAGGAACAGGAAAATACACATGAGGAAAATGAGTTTGGTGAAGACTCAGTGTTATTCTGCAATTTCCAACAATTTGGAACAATATTTTTTTTTTTAAACTGCAAAATTTTACGTGACTGTACATTTTGCAATGTTTGATTTTCTATATATAATTTTTGCAGTCAAAATAATAGGTTTAAATGAAGTTTAGATGAAGATGAAGATAGCTGTACGTATTAAATTGAGGTTCTCTAATGTAAATCTGAAAAATTGTTTTAGTGGTTTAGAAAAAACAGTCTTTTAAGGGTATCATGTCACGGTGAAAGGGTTATTAAAGTCAGTTAACGTTGACACTTAATTAAAAAAAAAACTGTTATTATAACTGTTACTATTGGCTTTTACTATTCGCCTTATCTCCATGGAAACTGAATTCTGTACTTGTTTACGACCATTGTGACCGTCATTTGTTTCAAAATATTTACTCTAACAAATTGGGACGAGTTAGTTAATCACGTTAGAGAATCGATTGTCAAAGTAACGAAAACAACGGCCGGTACAGTCTACCGCACGCCAATGGAATGAGATGGAATTTCTTCAATCTAATACAGGGTCTTAGGGTAATCAGAATTAATTTTTATAGGCTATATTCAGTTTCATGTCAATACATTTTTTTTACAGGGAAAGTGAAGAATTTGGGGTTCCTATTCGAACTCTATTATCAGCAGATTGAAGATTTTTAGCAGATTTTAAGGAAGAATCATAATATGATATGTGATTCTAATTTTATTATTATTCGTATTTATAATCGACACTTGAGATAGACAGCTAGTTTGAGTTAGAATCAGATATGTTATTTCAGTAGAATATGGCCTGTCAAATCCATACTTGACACTCTCAATCTTGAGATCGCTTTTTAAATACGAGCCTTAATCATGTTTCAAAAGTAAAGTTGGTCTTGACTTGATATTATGATTATGATTTTGTACAACATATTAAAAGAGGTTTTTTCCTGAAACATGTGGTATAAAAAAAAATAGAAAAAGGCACCTGTGAGCACGGATAAGTATTTATGACACATTTATTTAAACAAGCTTTAGATCTAAAGAAATTTTGGTGGTGCAGGCATGTTATATTTCACCGTACAATAGAGAATGATCCTGATTCTCAAATGAAGTCGTAAACAACTAAAGCAATCAGATCCTTTTGTTTTATTGTTTCTTTTGATCATTAGAGCTAATGTATTGTTTACTAGGTTTGTTTACCTTTAGCTGAATATTTTCCATTTCGCTATCTTCGGATCTATTTAAGTAACGAGACGAAAGATCCTTATTCTAAGAACTTTTCTTTTAATCAAATACCATACGCTAAGAGTGGCTATTATTATAGTAGAAGAAGTGGCAACAGCGTAGGTATTACGAAGTTTATTAGAAAAAAGCATCAGAATGATAATTTTATTGATAACCTTATTAGAGGTTGGATTCGTGCAATTTTGTATCACTTGAGACACAGAATGTTTTCTAAATTTCTTTCTTGACCTAAAACTATGACTTTTTATTTATCATATTTTTACGCCAGACGCGAGGACACAATAATACCGCACCAAGTGGGGTTTACCCACAGATTCTAAAAACAACAATGTTATCAAAATTCTATAAATATCGTCAACAGTCTTGTCTTGACTCCGGCCCTCTGACATGTTGTTTTGAACTTATTGTACAATCATAATTGACACAGGTTATCATTTCTATTTAATGGAATGCTTAACAGACGGAAGCGCCAGTCTGCGCCCGCCCGCTGATACAACTTAACCTCCAGAAAAAATAAACCCGAAAATGTATTCCAAAATCACGAAAGCACAGTGCCTAGTTTTATTCATTATCCTGTTCGCAGGATTGACAAACAGTGAATCAGTGACGATGAATACATTGCTGCGAGGCTGCAGTCAATCTCTAGCGAGCATACTGCATCAAATTTGCACCGGAGAAGTGGTTGTGAGTGATTTACCTAAGTCGAGTCTTTACAAACTACGAGGGAGAAGAGCCGTAGAAGTAGTGAAGTCTTTTGAAAGATCTAAGAGGCAGATAGTGGATGATTGCTGCCTCAGACCCTGCACGGTGTCCCAAATCATCGAGTATTGTCCCGAAAGCTGGTGAAGGATTTGGAAGAATTTGCGGCTTTTCTAGTTGTCTCAAGACTGTCCAGAAGGACGAAGAATTTTAAGAACAACGATGTTTGGAAGCCGGCGTTTTAGACATGCTTTGAAGTGTGGTTTTGGCGATGTTGAGAAAGTGTTAGTATCTCATGATCTCATTTTAGACTTTTAAATTATGAACTGTAAACAATGTTACTGTGTATTTTAGTATGCTAGATAGTAAATGACTTGTTTATCGAGGTGTTCTTCCACTGTTGTTGTATGACTCATTAGTAGTAATTGTAATCAATGTAGAGTAATAATGAGCTCGATTCTAGATTTGCCAACTAAAATTAAACATATTTTTTTTTGTCACTTTCAGACTAAAAGCATTGGAAAAGGACAGGAGATCGATTCTCTCCGGTTTTTTTTGTTTATAGTCGGTGGTTTAATGCGTTTTCTATAATTTTTATCCGTCGTCATATAAAATGGCGGATAAAATTGACAGAAATACTGGAGTAACGTGCAAAAACGCGTCAAAATCTAGCGGACAAACTGTAAAACCATAGAGTATAAATTGCCCGTCCTTTTTGAATTTTATTATTTTGAAAGTGACAGATATATTATAATTTTAGTTTTAGTCCGTGGTATCTAGAATCAAGTCCAAATACTCGTTACTACAATAATAATTATTTTACTACGTAAATCCAGTTGTGTTTCCGGGCTATTTTAACAAATACACAAAGACGGAAAGTTAGTATCAGATTTAGGCATAATAACTACATTACAACAAGGATAACATCGTCTTTCTTCAAAGTTGGGAGCAAGTGGGGTGAAAATTTGTTTATGACTGGATTTACAGGGAAACTTGCACATTTTATAGAAGTTTTCTCTCCCTTAGAATTGAGTTATTTTCCCTTCCGGAGTTTTAACAAAAGAAAATTTATCAACCCTTGTTAAGACAGTCTTAACTTGAAATAACTATGTAGATTTTATAGCCCTCTTATTACCTTGAATCCATAAAGTATGACTAGGTACGAAAAATGTGAAACTTTTTTTGGAAATATTTCTTAACTGTATCATCTTAGTATATTTTAACGATGTATCCAATTTTTGCCTTCTTAAAAGTACTCTTATCATTTTCTAACAGAATTTGTAATAAGTTTATCAATATAAATATTCGGGTTATCAACATATTTTAAGCATTTAGGTTGAGGATCACAAAAACATTGATGAAATTTTATATAACCGAAATATACTTTAAAATGTTTAACACGTGACTTTATTTTCACTTCTCTGTATCAAATAATATAATCTTTTTGAATAACATAAAATTAAGTCACATACTTAATCGTAGTGACTTGCTGATGTAGTTTTTTATTTACTTGGTGTGTCCAAGTTGAAATCGAACACACGACATTATAGTCTAACTAGGTTAGATCCTGGAATTAAGACAATTTACACGGGAAAACACTTTATTCCCATGGAAAACTTATTGAATGCGGGAGAAGCCGCAGGCGGAAAGCTCGTCATAATCTAAAGTCAAACGTTCTGAAAACTAAAACAAGAATGAACAGTTAGATAAAAAAAAATATAAGCTATAATTAAAGCTAATAGAATGATTATGTAGAAAAATCAAAGATATTTTTGAATTTTAAACGCTTTTAATAAAGCTAAGCTTTTTACATCAACAACGTTTTTAATAGAACATACCGGACTGGAGTCGTTTTTAGGTTATTAGTTTGGCTTGGCAACCCCACATGAATATGCGATAGAAGAACCTCAGATAAGTAATCACTTTAATCACCATTAGGAACTACAATCAACCTTGATTAGTTTACACGTGGCAGACCTGATCTTTGATTACATGACCCCCTAGTGCTAACCCTCCTTATCTTTACATGTGCTAGATTCTAAATTGTTTGTATTCGTCACTATTACTAGCTCGGATAGAGACATAACATTATTCTAATCTTAGCGGTAGTGCAGATGTACTTATGTGTATCTATAAATACAGACAGCAAAGGAATTTGCTTCTAGCATAGTTTTATGTCACCTCTTTACGATTGATTATCCTCCATAAAGAGGAATATACATTTATTTAAGTCTATATAGACTTATGGAGGGAATCCTCTCTTTCTAAATGGCAATTTAACAACTTAAATTAACATATTGGATACCTACAGCACCCGGTGGGTTAAATTGTATGTTAAATAGTGTGTAGGGTATTGTCAAAAATACTTGTGCATGTACTTAACTGAATCTATAGTATAGTGATCATTGGTGATATATCTATAGTATTTCTAACTCAGTTTTAGAATAAAGGTAAACAAAGTTTCATGTCTTTTTTATCGAAGATATTGTTTCTAAAATACGTTTTAGCTATTAGATATGACAACTTAGTGAAATAGTAGTTTTAGTCAATTAACTAATTTGCCACCACGTATCATTTATTTTTGAAATGTGTGCCAATAAGAAGACATGCAACTTTGTATACCTTTATTCTTAAACTGAGTTGAAAACACTATATGACGAAGTTCTGTGAGCCTATGAGCGAGCGGTTTAAAAGACATTTCTTTAAAACGTGTGGACAACAATAGCCACGTGTACACTTCATGATAAGAACGTGTTTTGTTTCTGATATGTAACCTTTTAAAACAATTTCTGGCCCCTAAAACGATGTAAACAAAATACGTCACGTGTTCCATTCATTTGATAAATTCGTGGTCCGTTTCGATAACAATTTTAGGCCTATGAACTGATGGTATGTCAAATTACTACTGTTACAGGGTGTAAGAAAACATAGTAGTATAAAGTTATCGGAGGTTAAGTCCATATTCTTAAGATTTTACGATTCATAATGTGGGGAAATTCATAGAAACGAATCAAGTGTTCAATGTTCATAATACAAAAAAAAACGATCATGTGCGGCGTTGGATCTATTCAATTATTTTGACCTATATACAGAATCTAAAATTTAATAGAAAAAACTTTGAAAAAGGACAGGAGATCTCTCCGGCTTTTGATTTATAGTCGGTGTTTTTACAAGTTGTTTGTAATTTTTATCCGCCGTCATATGATATGGTGGATAAAACTGACAGAAATTATGGGGAAACGTGCAAAAGCGCGTCAAAATTTAGCGGAGAAAGAGTAAAACCATAGAGTATAAATCGCCTATCCTTTTTCAATTTTATTAGTATGAAAGTGACAGATATATTTTAATTTAAGTTTTAGATGGTGGTATCTAGAAACGAGCCCACTGTCCGTAACATTTTTATACTTCGTTGGATTCAATTAAAAATATTTTATTTTCGCTTGGAGGATAAATTTTAAATACAGCTCATTACAAACGAATTCTCAAAACGCCCGTAAAGTAGTATCCGTATAATTAAAACGAGTCTATAAAATGAGTTTGTTATGAATCCACTGGGAATCCAATATTCAGCTTTATTTCGGGAAACAGCTGAAAATTGCGCAATGAAATTTGTTAAATAAGTTTTTTTTTTCTAAGTTCTTTTTTTAATATTAAGCAATCGCCAGAATTTTTCATAACAGTTTCTTAATTAACATGCCATTTCGTAATTTATACCTTAGTTAACAATAAAAATTATATAATATAAACGTTATTCATTTATTAAAAGTAACTATAATGTTGCCTTGTCTTTTTTTCTTGGTGTCATTAAAAAAAGACGATGGTAGAGTTTTATAATCTGTCAAACTAGGAAAAAGAATTCGTGATTGGCGTACCATAATTCGAAATATCGATTCAAATATAATTTCAATTCCAGAAGGCTTATCAGTACCGTGAACGTAAGTAATTAGTGGGCAACACTAATTAGCAATTAGTGACGGTTGGAACACTAATACCAATCAGGGAGATTCCATCCCTGAATTACTCTACTTCAAAGTTGGATTTGGACCGATAAAAAAAAATGTTCCAGCTGTTTTTCTCCCAGAGCATACTGTAGATTTGAGGCATTTGCGATTTGGACAGTCATCTGAGAATTTGACACTTTTTTCTGAAGTCTCTCAACAATTTTCAGACATGGTGGAAGTGTAATTCTACTAAGCTATTGATTGCCTTCCCTGCATGAGATTCAGGCGTGACTGTATGTATAAGTATGTAGTTAGTGGGCAACACTAATTAGCAATTAGTGACGCAACCGTCACTAATACCAATCAGGGAGATTCCATCGCTGAATTGCTCTAATTTAAGTTGGACTTAGCCCGATAAAAAGAAAATGTTCCAGCAGTTTTTTTTCCTCAAGCATATTGTAGAGTTGAGGCAATTTGAACAATTTATGTGTATACCTCTGAACAATTTTCAGACATTTGTCATGGTGGAAATGTAATTCTATTAAGCCATTGATTGCCTTCCCCGCATGAGATACAGGCGTAACTGTATGTTTAAGTATGTATTTAGTAAGCAACATTTATTAGCGATTACTGACGGTTGGGACACTAATTCCAATAAGATCGATTTAAATGCAGAATCGGTCGTCGCGTGCATGTTACGCAAATCGGAGATAGGCTAAAATTATGTTTTCTTCCATTTCCTCGGAAAAAGCTTCATTAAAATAGAAATACGAGTAAAACCTATATTCACTCTTTTCGGTCCTCATATTCGCACTACGCCAACAATTTCTCCAATCGACAACAATTAAATTAACGACCTCTTCACGAAGTATTTAAGGACACATAAGTATGGTTAAGGTGTTTTTTTAGTTCACATTATTTATTATTTTAAGCCTGAATTCGCATACAACTTTTTAAATTTACATTATGGAATTAATTAATGAATGGAATATGCACCTGTCAAAGGCGCCATGCAAAACTTAAATGTCAAAATATTATGGAGTAATCGCAATTTTTTTTTTCAGTGTTTTGTTATTGTTTCCTTGCAAAATGAGAGAAAAATACAAAACTTCTCTCAGCCAAAATAACAATTTAAGGTCTCGTTAGCATTGTTGCAAATTTATTCGACCTTAAATTGCTATTTAAGAGATAAAGGGATAAAGACGTGATTATATGTATGTATGTATGAAAATTGCTAATTTTTGACCTCGGAGTAATGTATACTACCTATTATATAAAAAATAGTGCTAGAAGTATGTTTTTTATTTTGAAGGACATGCCGTAGTTATGTTACACGTGGTTGTTTTTTTACAGTAAACAGCAAAGTAAAGATATACTAGCACTTGGTGATGAAGTTCACTTTTGGATAGGGCTTCCAGTACTGGGAAAAGTCACCAGGGAATAGATACATACATACATACATACATCACGCCTTTATCCCTTACGGGGTAGGCAGAGCGTTAAACGCCTCGTAAAAGGTGCTTTCGCCGCGTCTGACAATAATTGAGGGTAATTTTAGATTGTAATGTGTATTGCCATAGTGACAGGTTGTCAGCCCATCGCCTAAATTACAATACACTGTAACCCTCGAGTCCCTTTTGCTGTCTTCTACAGCATGCCCGGGAGAAAGGGCAGCTGGAACATTCTATGTTTTTCTATCTCTCCAGTCCAGCATGGAAGTAATATAATAGGGAATAGATAGTGGCGCTAAAGGGATTCTAAATTAGACACTGTTACACTTCGACGTACATTATCTTCCTTCATCCAGATTATGTTTCATAATATACATCCTGCATAGTGCTCTCATCTCTGATACGCGAGCTTGGATTTGATTTGCGTACCAAATGGCCACGAGATAAACGCGTCATAAGCATGAGTTATGTTCTGGTAGATCAATCTAACTAAGGAACTAAATACTCTTATCTGGCTTTGTTGAATGCAACCTCTTTGCAAAGTTTTATAAAAAATAAAAATATAGATGTTATTTGGTCTTCAAATAATGTCTGCAGCGAAAAGATGTGCTAATTTGTTAAGTGTTCAAATACAAACATACATACATATAATCACGTCTTTATCTCTAATGGGGTACGCAGAGCGTATACGACCTAAACAAAGGTCGTTCCGCCACGTCTGACAAGTTTTGAGGGTAACTACAGTTGATTGTGATGCATATTGCTATAGTGACAAGTTGTCAGCCCACCGCCTAAATTGCAATATACAGATACCCTCCGATCCCTTAGCTGGTTTATACAGCATGCCCAGGAGGAAATGCAGCTGGCACATTCTATGTTTTTCTCTCACTCCCACTCCAGCATGGAAGAAATGTTCAAATATTGTGCCAATAAAGGCTTATTTGAAGTTTACTTCGATCTTCAAACCCACAGTTCACTTAACTCAAGAAGAAGCGAACAGGCTTTCTGAACACTATCTTGGTCCTGCCATTTTCCTAAATATTAGAAATCGTCGTGACATGAATGACGTTGTTATGTTTTCTTCCTTATAAGAGTAATTTAGTCTGAACTAGGTGAAATAATGGTATCGATTTGCTGAAAACACGACCTAATTAAATCATAACTAAATTTATTGCCGTCCCTTTCTATTTTCTCATGATAGAAAATTACAAATGGGGATTTTAGTCAAAATTTTAATGCGCATACGAATTTCCCCAGTAAATAATTTATTGTTCAACATAGATTCCATGGCATATTTGTTAAATGTCATTGTGATGAATCTAAATAAAAATCATAGCTATGGAAATAACTTAAATACTCAAGTGAAAATAAATACCGTTAATTTCTCGCCATTATCCTTAAAATATAAAATAATTGTGGTATGATGAAAATGATTCAGTAAATTAGGAGCCCATAAATTCAAATTTTCGTTTCATCATTAACTACGATTCGGGAAGTGTAAAAGCTATAATTGCGGTCAGTTCAATCAAACCGATTAATCAAGCTCAAACAGTCGAATAAACGTCCAGAGATGAGCTTTTGCTATTAAAGGAAAAGGTTCCACAAGGCAGGGTTCAATAGGAATAGAGCCCGATTATAGATTTGCCGGTAAAACTAAAATTAAATTTTATTTGTTACTTTCAGACTAAACACATGGGAAAAGGATAGAATATCTAATATCTCCGGTTTTTTATTTATGGTCGGTGATTTTATGCGTTATCTGTGTATATTATCCGCCGTTATATGATTTGGCAATACAGGGGAAACGTGTAAAAGTGCGTTAATATCTAGCGGACAAAGTATAAAACCATAAAGTATAAATCGCGTATCCTTTTTCAATGTCATTATTTTGAAAGTGACAGATGGATTTAATTTTTAGTTTTAATCGTTAGTTTCTAGAATCGAACCTTCTGTGTGGTTAAATGCATTGTTTAGGCTATGCAGAGTCAGTTTGGGAAAAAAGAAAACCGAGGTACGGATTAACTCTTTTTGTTCTACGAGAAAGGACAACAACAATCAAAATCATGCTACGATTGATTAATCAAAATACGAGAAAGCAAAAAATGTATTGAAATATAGAAGCAAAAATTTACGCCTTGATTGTTTATTTTTCCTGTTTTAAAAACATTATTACACTATGGCTATTTTCAAAAAAAAATTATGAAACAAGTAAAAACCGGCTTCACTCCTAGGAACGACACCGGTGGGCAGTAGGCTAACGTGACAGGGAAACTCGCCAAGACGTCTGGCCAGCGTGGCGTTTTATGGCTAAAACCCTTCTTTTAAAATGAACAACGCCAATAGAACTCGGCCCTCAGTCCCCGGCAGCGCCACTATTCCTGGCTCCGGCAGCGGTCAAGGTTACGGTGGGGCAGAGGGTGCTAAGAATCGCCGGCAGAGATCCGGCTGCCACACAATGACCTTGGCTACCTTTAATGCACAGACCTTGAGAACAGACGAACGATTTCTTGAATTGTTAGAAGAGACGAATAAAATTAATTTGGATATTCTGGGGCTGTCAAAAGTCAGACGAAAGGGAGAAGACCTCATCAAACTTCCGTCCGGAGATCTATTCTACTATAGAGGTAGTGATAATACATCTTATGGAGGAGTAGGCTTTTTGGTTAATAAAAAACTAACCGCTGCAATGCAAAATATAGCAAGTGTGTCGACTCGAGTATGCTATGCTATTTTTAGAATTAACAGCAGGTACAGTTTAAAAGTCATTCAAGTCTATGCTCCAACATCCGACCACCCAGACGACGAGGTTGAAGCCTTTGTAACGATCGTTTATCATTACATATAGAATAATTAGTTTATAAAATCGACACAACACTTAAAGAAATAGCATTTAGATTTTTCGTTCAAAAATTGAGACATCTTTACCTGACATGACCCAGTATTTAAACAAGAGTATCAAATGCATAAATACCCATACTTGTTTCTTGGAAATAGAGTTAAATTTTGAATGTTACAAAAGATATTTTACTTTGTCTTAATATAGCATAGAACTTGGAAGATTAAAAAAAACAGAGGAACAGCGGGCATGCAGTGGGGGTTGGCAGTTGCTGACGGGCCGGGACGATGTTCTAACGCAGAAATTGGCGATGACGAGCATCATGTGTTGTTTATTTTCGGAGTTGTGTTTTAATTCGAAATCCATCGTTGTGATTATTACTGTAAGTGTTTCTTAACCTTACAGATAGACGATTTCGTAATAAAGTGATAGTTTCAGTTTTCTGTACCTGCAGCGTTGCGAGTTTTCAAACATCATTCAATGATAATCGTAGGAAAATGTGTTATTAGAATAGGAAATAGTAGGTGTGTGGAATGTGTAAAATATCAGTGTGCGAGAGTGTGAGGATGAATAAATGCAATAAAAACTAATAGGAATATTTTGATATGTCTTTAAGATACAGTGTTACACGTTAAAACAAAACACGATGTTTTAAAGATATTAGTGGTTAAAATCAATTACTTGTATTTTGAAATATTTAATTATTTTTCTATTCAGGATAACACTTTACATACATTAAATACACATCGACAAGGCTTATGGGCTCCGAGAGTAGCTGGCCCATAATCCCTCTCGAGAATTCATTCGAATAGGTATTCATACAAACCTCTAATGGTCTATTTCTCAGCTGATGTAGCGAGCTATAAAGGTGATAATTTCTTGACAGTCTCTATCATTTGAACTGATTTCTTAGCGCATATCATGTGATTTTGGTACAGCAGTCCTTGAAAATTATACCATATTGCAAACTGAACAGAGAAATTGATTATTAAAAGGTTTGAACATTAGTACACCGTCACAGGTGACCAAAACTTCAGTTAATAGGTAAATTGTATGACTTTGATGAATGATTGGTAGTATGAAAGAAGTTTGTGAATGAATTAAGATGATCGGAATATTTGATGGAAGGTTTGCAAGTTAGATAAGACTAGGGCTTAGTGTTAGTCTGTGCAAGGTTTTCGCGCGTTGGCATGGTCTGTAGGTTGGAAGGGAGGGCCATTTCATTTGCCTAGGTATCCTAATTCTAAGATCTTAAAGATCTTTATTCAAAATCCCTTCCCTGGTTATTGAGTCTTTGTACCTTTCAGCACGCTACATTAGCCGGGAGATTTAATATTAACTATGTTTGGTTTTATTTTATTTGGGTTAGCTATGCGCAAGAAGAAATAAGATGGAGATTCCTGATTCCTGCATTTCAGCTGAAAATATTTTATGTGAGTCGCATGTTTTATATTACTCATTTATATTTTATTTTTTGTCATTCTATGTTATTTTTCAGCTGAATTTGATTATGAACTTTTTTACAAATAATTTATTGATTTACGTCATAATTTCAATTACGATTACCCTATTCAAACTTAACTTAGATTTATTTCAATTTTCTATTTGAATACACAACGTATGGGTCTTTTAATTTGACATAAATTCAGTTTTTAGACGATCACATATTTATTTATCTTTGGCCATATTAATTTTATCAGATTATTATTTAATTAGGGATAGGGTGTTACACCTTCTACGAAGAAATAGAGAAAGCACAAAACGAAAACCCATGTAAATACACCATGATCATTGGGGATTTTAATGCTAAAATTGGTCCTCCTCTAATTAATGAGCTATACATTGGAAAGTATGGATTAGGAAACAGGAACGCTCGGGGACAAACATTGGTTAACTTTCTCGAAAAACACAAACTCTTCGCAATGAATACCTTCTTTCAAAAAAGACCACCTAGAAAATGGACTTGGCTCAGCCCTGACGGACACACTAAAAATGAAATAGATTACATAATTACAGCCGAAAAACACTTGATCACAGATGTGTCCGTTTTAAATTATTTCAAGACCAGTAGCGACCATCGATTAGTGAGAGCCACGTTAATTCTCAAACCACGTGCAGAGAGAAGGAAGCTCATAAGTTCTCAAAGGAATAGCTATGATAAGACAGATTATAAATACCTACAAAAGGAGTTTCAACTAGAGTTAAAGAACCAATTTGATGGACTGCAAGAACAGAATCTTAGCGTGGACGCACTGCACGATGGTATCTGCAAAATAGTAGCTAATACTACGAAGAAGCATATAGGCGGTAAAAAGCAGAAGGAGAATAAGCTTTCAGTCAGAACACTATCATTGTTAGAACAACGTAGATTAATTACATTAATATCACAGACAGACCACGATACATTACGTCAGCTAAATAAAACCATCAAACAAGCAATGAGGACGGACATTAGAGCATACAATACAAAGATAATAGAAAAAACAATAGAGCAACACCGAGGACCGAAAGTTTTTAGACGGAAGATAAACAAGATTAAACAGGAAATAAATAAACTTAAAGACAGTACTGGACACATAGTCACAGACCGTAATAAAATTCTCAATGTTGTTGAGGAGTTCTACCAGGACTTGTATACATCAAAGGCTGCAGAACCTAATACACCAGATATTGCAGAGCTTAGAGCACCCCCAACAGAAAAACTGAGCGATGATCGACTGCCTCCCATTCTAGCGCAGGAGATAAAGTTCGCATCCTCCAGGAGCTGTACAGCTCAGCGACAATGCAGGTGCAAATGCATGAACTAACCAGTCCTGTTCTTTTAGGCCGGGGCGTACGCCAAGGAGACACCATTTCCCCAAAGATCTTCACAAATGTTTTGGAAGACGTATTGAAGACTGTTGACTGGGAGGAGAGGGGAGTCAGTATCAATGGGGCTATGCTAACGCATCTAAGATTCGCAGATGACCTGATACTCGTAGCTGAAGACGTCGCCAATCTCACAAACATGCTAGAAGAGCTGCACGCAGCATCACTAAAAGTTGGCCTTAGGATGAACATGTCCAAAACAAAAATTATGTTGAGTCACTCAACTGTATCAAACATAATCGTTTGTAATAGCCCTATAGAGGCAGTAGATAACTACGTATATCTTGGACATTATTTATCCTTTGGTTAAAAAGCACAGGTCAAAGAGGTTGAAAGGCGTATTCAGCTGGGTTGGGCCGCATTTGGAAAACTTAAAGACGTCTTTAAGTCTAAAATCCCGCAAAACTTGAAGACCAGAGTTTTTGTGCAATGTGTCTTGCCCACGCTGACATATGGTGCCGAAACATGGACGCTCACGAAGGAAAGCGTGCACAAAATCAAGGTTGCACAAAGAGCCATGGAGCGCTCTATGTTAGGCATCAGACTTCAGGATCGTATTCGTAACGAGGAGATAAGACGCCGAACCAGAGTCGTCGATGTCGGTAAACGAATCACGAAACTGAAGTGGGGGTGGGCGGGACACTTGGCTCGTCGGAATGACGGACGGTGGACTAAAGCGGTAACGGAGTGGCTGCCGTTATCATCAAAATGACCAGTAGGCAGACCACCAGCCAGATGGACTGATGATATAGTAGCGATTGAGGGAAGACAGTGGATGCGGGAAGCACAGGATCGGTGTAGATGGCGTATAAAAGAAGAGGCCTATACTCAGCAGTGGGTAGATATAGGCTGATATAGATAGATAGAAGTAAAAACGATTTTAAAAATAACAACTCAGCAACATCCAAATGAGTCATGTGGTTTTTCAAACAGCCGTTTGACTATATAGTTCAGATATTTGAATAATTTCGTTTCATTATAAATACGTATGGCTAAAATATTCTAGGCATACGTATTTATAATGAAACGTGTTTGAAAAACCACATGAATAATTTCGTTTCATTATAAATACGTATGCCTAAAATATTTTAGGCATACGTATTTATAATGAAACGAAATTAATGTGGACTTGTGAATTGCTAACGTTTTTCGTGGAAGGCTCACAAACTTTCCTTTTCAATTCGACAATTCTTGGGTTAAGATATTTACATCCGAAAACTTTTACACAACATTTTGAAAATGTCAAGCCAACTTAAAAAGTAAATGAAAAATTATTCTCATTTATTATACATCTATCTATAACTTCAAACTACTACACCAAACTGAAATGTAGATGACTGAAATGTATTGTATTGTATTTATTTATTATTGTATTTTTTACTCTTTAGTTTATTGAGTTTGGTTTAGATTATCTTTGTTATATATCGTGGTATCTTCTAATCGAACTTAATTTGATTTGCGTGCAGAATGGCCGGGCGATCGCAAGCGCTTAGCAAAATACAACAGACAATGAAGTTTGAGACGGCGCAAAGGACTAGTTTACGTATATCAGGTATTTTTATTCAAAAATGTCAATAAAAATAAATAAAATAATTATAAATGCTATTTTCACAAAGTTCAAAACGTTAGCAAATGAAGTATAATTCATTAAAAAAATGATTTTGCGTTCAATTGAAAGGTAGGGATAGAAAAGCTAGTTTGAGTTTTGGCACGCGGAACGTTGATCAAAAGGCCAAGTACAGTTCACGTATCATATTTAGTTTACAACATTAAACACCAAGAATGAGTAGCCAATGGATACGTTCTAGAAATGACAGATAACGCATAAAATCACCGACTATAAATTAAAAACCGGGGAGAATAGATCTCCTGTCCTTTTCCAGTGTTATAAGTATTTTAGAGGCAAATAGATTTTAATTTTAGTTTTCGCCTAAAAATTTAGAATTGAACCCAATTTCACAAAGAATAAACAAAGAACTTTTCCATAACTGAGATATTACGCTGTCATGTTGTATGCTACTTCATGCAAAGTATATCTAATACGGTTTTCTAGTCTATGATAAGGCGAATACGATTTATGTTCACATGGATAACTCCCCTAAAAAGGGCGGGAATAAATCTCAGCTAACTTAAAGTCTGTTGACGGGTTTATCAGAACCAGGCTAGGAGCGTACTAAGCTATTAACATTATAAAGAGGAAGAGTTGTTTCAGAAAATAGGTCATGGAGGCGAAGTTGTGATAGGATAATGATAGTCTAGATTTTCTATAAACAACGTGCGTTTGTGTTTTTATTGCTTTCATTATTATTATTTAAAGCAATAATATAAGTAACAGTGTCTTTTAAACTTCCATGCTGGACTGGGAGCGGGAGAAAAACATAGAATGTGCCAGCTGCATTTCCTCCCGTCCATCCTCCTCCATTGTAATTTAGGCGATGGGCTGGCAACCTGTCGCTAGAGCAATGTCAAAATCTATCTTAAATAACCCTCAAAACTTTGTCAAATGTGCCGAAACGACCTGTGTTAAGGTAGTTTACGCTCTGCCTACCCCATTAGGGATAAAGGCGTGAATATATGTAAGTATTTTTTAAATATGAAACTTACATGTTTTAGGAAAATTGTCTTGATTGGCAAGCTATTTAATAAACTTGCTGAGCTTAGTTACTTCTTTTGAGAAAGGTTTATTGTCGACCTTAGTCAACCATAACCGAGCTTCTTGAAGCCTTAAAAAGCAGCTTCACCTAAGTGAAGTCTCTGAAATAACAATTTTATGTTATACATACATACATACATATATATAATCATGCCTTTATCCCTTATGGAGTAGGCAGAGCGTAAACGACCTGAACAAAGGTCGTTCCGCCACGTCTGACAAAGTTTTGAGGGTTGTTTAAGATAGATTTGTAGGTATATTGCGGTAGTGACAGGTTGTCAGCCCATCGCCTAAATTACAATACACTGATACCCTTGGATCCCTTAGCTGGTTCATACAGCATGCCCGGGAGGAAATGCAGCTGGCACATTCTATGTTTTTCTCTCGCTCCCAGGCCAGCATGGAAGGAATTTTATGTCATCACCTTAGATTTTGAATTCGTCTGGATATATTGAAGCTATTAAACTTTAATACTTCCATGCTAGACTACGAGTGAGAGAAAAACATAGAATGTGCCAGCTGCATTTCCTCCCAAGCATGCTGTAAAAACCAGCTAAGGGATCCAAGGGTTTCAGTATACTGCAATTTAGGCGATGGGCTGACAACCTGTTACTACAGCAATATACGTACAAATCCATCTTAAATAACGCTCAAAACTTTGTCAGATGTAGCGGAACGCCTTTTATTAAAAATCTCGTCTAATTCTTGTCTCCTGCTACTCCGCATGATATAGCAAAGAACGAAATCTCGTCGCAATCACGTAGACGACTGGATATTTCCAATATATTCAAGGCGAATAGGAATCTCATATCGAGACGTGATGTGACTTAGCAGTGTGACTGCTTTTAGCGATTGACAAGTTATCTGGGTCGGGAAAACCGATGCAAACCAAAGAAAATCAAACGTTCAGAGCTACCAGGTTTGAGGTGATTCCTAACGGCAAATGGTTGTATTTAAGAGCTTATTCCTCCAAAACGAAACATGGTCAAATTCTTAAAAATATACATCTAAGACTAGTTCATGGCCTGCAATTACAACATTTGAAAACATTCTAGTTCGTAAACAAGTATGCTAAAAATCTGGAAGTAAAGCTGTTTTTATCAGTAAATTTGATATTCGTTCTAAACAATTAGGAGCGCTTTCACGGGTCCTTCGGAAAATATTTGTATTATAATTATGTAGAATTACAACATAGTTTTTTTAATCCGACTCGTAGTTTTTATGTAATTAGATTTTTTTAACGTTTTTCGCACGTTTTTGACGCGGCCACGGACGTAACCGCCAGGCCGTAGCGTGCGCTGATTAGAACGATATTCTAAGGTTATCTTGAAATTTACCTGCTCATCGGCCGCCAGTCATCATCTTTCTAGCCTTATCCCGTATCTCACGGGGTTGGCTACCTTGCTCATCTGCCGGCAGAATACACCTTAAATATTAAACTGTAGAATAGAGGTAATCTAGTTTAGTGTATTCATCATCATCATCAGCCGTGAGCCGTCCACAGCTGGACATAAGCCTCCCAAGGTTCTCCACAGAGCACGGTTTTGAGCCGACTGCATCCACCCGCTGCCCGCAACCTTCACAAGGTCATCGGTCCACCTGGTAGGAGGTCGTCCAACGCTGTGCCCTCCGACACGTGGCTGCCATTCTAGAACCTTTCGACCCCAGCGGTCATCAGTTCTACGAACTATATGGCCTGCCCACTGCCACTTCAGCCTGCTGATCCTGCTTGCTATGTCGGCTACTTTTGTTCGTTTACGGATATACTCTATGTTTAGTGTTATTGTAGAAATTAAATATTTATTAAAAAATATATATTGACATTCGTTACTAGGTTTTTTCTTCCAGTCATAATCATATCCTCCCTTTTCAAATTTCTTTAACGTTGGGCATGCTATTTTCATCAAAGATCTATAATACGTATAGTTGGAGTGTATTTAACAGCTTCGTTATGCGAAAATGACAACTTAGACAAGACAAACTATATGAGGAAGCCAAAAGCTTTATATTTTACTGTTATAAATTTATTGTTATTATAAATTTATGCAAAAGTTTTAGTTTTGATAACTGAGCAACTTCTTTCAATTTGTGGACACCGTCCGTTAAATCCTACATAAAAGTATGTATCTACGTAGTCGAATCAAATTATGCTCGCGTTGTCCTTCTATTTATGAATGTATTTTCACATAGAACCGTGTTTATAACTAGTTGGCTCAGTTTGCCAGCTGAGTGAAACATCTGGTGCTGCAACTTTGGAAGCTTACGAATTCGAAAAGGGAAGTGAAGCTTGTCAAAGCAGGAGGAAACTTCCACTTTGAAAATCTTTGAGGTTGTTAATAAGCTGCGCGCTGTATTTTTCTGGCATTGTGTTCCTTCCATGCTGGCCTCGGAGCGAAATAAAAACATAGAATGTGCCAGCTGCATTTCCTCCCGGGTATGCTGTAAAAACCAGCTAAGGGATCCGAGGGTTTCAGTATATTGCAATTTAGGCGATGGGCTGACAACCTGTCACTACAGCAATGTACCTACAAATATATCTTAAATAACCTTCAAAACTTTGTCAGTCGTGGCGGAACTACCTTTGTTTAGGTCGTTTACGCTCTGCCTACCCCATTAGGGATAAAGGCGTGATTATATTTATGTATGTATTTTGATGACTAAATTTTGCTCTGTTTTAAGACATGTTTGATATACAGATATCAGATTTGACAGTCTTCTTCTTAGCGAGTGGATTCTCGAGTCGAATGACCTGATGAACCCTGGTGTCAGAGTTTTCAATCCGCCTAATGGCACAGCTAATACGTCTCTAACATGGTTTGAGTAAAATTTGACTGTAAAATTAATATTACATATCTACAGTTCAGCACCAAGTAGTAATAGGTGCTGTGAAGCTCCAAATGAGGGCGTTTGACATACTCACGGTGGTTTGCAGGTGGGTAGGTAGGGACCACTTTTAAGAAATCACAGGGAAAGTTTTTGCCCATTTCCTGAATCTATCCCCCCCCCCCCCAATTTATTCACCGTAAACGCCAACCCCTGGAAAAAATACACCCATTGTATTGTTCATACTCGTACCTACGAATTTCGCTAAAACGCAATCAAATCACAATCGCACAAAACATAATCTCTCGTAATAAATTATTACAACAAGAAAGGACAAAACATAAAAGGACCGCCAATCAACCAGCTTCTATACCAAAGGCCTAGTAAGAAAGCATTCAATCTAGGCCTTTATTCCCATCAATAAAAGCCTGCTCTAGGCATCTAACTAAAGAGAAAGGAAATGGAAAACCGTAGAGCTGTTAATGAAATGCGTTGTTCGTTAGCTCCGCAAATTAGTCCCATTCATCTCACAGCGGATAATCTGCTGGGTCCGACGTCACGGATGAGCTATTGTGACGGCCACATAGCTACAACGATACTACTCGTAGACTGACTGTACTTGGACGTAGATTGGGTGAGCAAAAACGTAGAAAATAATACGGTGAAAAACTATTGAGTAATAAATTGTAATAAATACTATCCAAAAATAAAAAATCACCTTGCAGCGTATAATATGCTCGGTCCGACGTTACGGATGAGCTACTGTGAACGCCACATAGCTACAGCGATACTAGACTTGGACACAGATTGGTTGAGCAAAAACCTACTTTATTTAAAAAGACACAGACACGCGTTATAGATAAATAGTATATAATAATTTATCTGGCAGCGGATAATCTGCTGGGTCCGACGTCACGGATGAGCTACTGTGAACGCCACATAGCTACAGCGATACTAGACTTGGACACAGATTGGTTGAGCAAAAAAGTACTTTATTTAAAAAGACACAAACACGCGTTAAAGATAAATAGTATATACTAATTTATCTCGCAGCGGATAATCTGCTGGGTCCCACGTCACGGATGAGCTACTGTGAACCCCACATAGCTACAGCGATACTAGACTTGGACACAGATTGGTTGAGCAAAAACCTACTTTATTTAAAAAGACACAAACACGCGTTAAAGATAAATAGTATATACTAATTTATCTCGCAGCGGATAATCTGCTGGGTCCGACGTCACGGATGAGCTACTGTGAACCCCACATAGCTACAGCGATACTAGACTTGGACACAGATTGGTTAAGCAAAAACCTACTTTATTTAAAACGACACAGCCACGCGTTCTAGATAAATAGTATATAATAATTTATCTAAACGTAGCTTTTAATATTATTTCAGACATTTTTAGCCCTACTAGACTAGAGTTGTTCAACGTATGTTTAATACGAGTTAGTTGGTTGGGGCTAAAAATTAAATTAGGAAAAGCCCTATTTTAATATAAACATCAACTATTATTGATCCTTTTCTAGAAACATCCTATTGATGATTTTTGGCAAGATACTTTTTTTTACAAATTAACGCCATTGGACTTGTTTTCTCAAAGTAACTTGTTTTGTCATATTATATTTTATTTTAATTGTGCAATAGAAGATGTCAAATATGTGACAACATTTCATCCGCGAACATATTAATTAAGTGCAGAACAGAAACAGAAAGAACCAAGCATCAAAGGAATGGAAATTAAAACCGCTATTCATTTGCTTCAGCGCATATTAGTTACATTCATCGCAGTGAACTGTGATAAGTCTGAAGCTATGGAATGAATGTTATTCCGTATTTAAAAAGTATTAAACCATTACTTATTTATTTTAATATCATATACATAAAATTAAACTTACTTCCATGCTGGACTGGAAGCGAGAAAAAAACAAAAAACATAGAATGTGCCAGCTGCATTTCCTCCTAGGCATGCTGTAAAAACCAGCTAAGAGATCTGAGGGTTTCAGTATATTGCAACTTAGGCGATGGGCTGACAACCTGTCACTACATCAATATACCTACAAATCTATCTTAAATAATCCTCAAAACGTTGTCAGATGTGGCGGAATGATCTTTGTTTAGGTCGTTTACGCTCTGCCTACCCCATTAGGGATAAAGGCGTGATTATATGTATGTATGTACATAAAATTACGCTATTATCCCTAACGGGGTAAGCAGAGCGTCAAAGAGCTTAACAAAGGTCGCCACGTCTTATGACTTTTGAGGGTTATTGCAGTTACCACAAACTTAGATCCATTCTTATATTGCTGTACCTAAAGACAAATTGTCAGTTCACTGCCTAAATTTCAATAAACTGAAACCTTCCAATCCTTTATTTCATTAACATTGAATGAATGCTTGGACCTCCTAATGTAAATTATAGTTTTAAATAAATTTGAGTGATGGACTGCAAAATGAGTTAGTTCACAGTTACTGTGCCGACTTCCCGCCCCATTTGTCAAATATCTTAGAATACGAGTTTGCCAAATAAATCAATATTTTTGATGTGATTTTACTTTGTTTTCAAATTTAATAGGTTTCTTTGAAAATAAATAAATAAATACCAATGTTGCTCATGTCACTTGTGCACGTACCTAACTTTGTTTGAAATGTTTTCGTGTGACTAGAATACGTAAGAAGGTAGCTTGGCTAGGCAACATGAAATAACTAGCATCAATATCAAATGACATCAAAGTAATGTTAGCGCAAACATAATACTAAACGATCTTAATATTCCAGCTCAAAATAAAAAAGTGCAATTACCTTACCACCATATTTATATTTATGCAATAAAAATATTGTGAAATTGAAACTGCTAGACATCTTACCATTCTCAATAATATTCGTTAGACCATTTTTTTATTTTATGAAAGTGATATCTGTTTTCTCAGCTGTTAAAATATTGGTTCAAACTTGACTAGTAAATACCATTTTACTCAAATTGAGGAATAGTTAAATCACATCATTTCTTTTCTATTATTAATCAGAATTTTACACATATCTAGCTAGAATACATACATACATCACGACTTTACCCCTATTGGGGTAGGCAGAGCGTCAACGACGTAAACATAGGTTTATTCAACTTTTTCTCTCGCTCCCAGTCCAGCATGGAAAAATCTAGCTAGAAAATTCGTTCAAAGCTATTCTGAAGTCCCACTTAGAATTTCTAAGTAGTTCTAATGGAATAGTAAGTAGCACATCTAAACCCATTAGGACTAAGACTCTAAGATTAAGTGCAGGTGGAAATAGGTCACTCCCTTACACAATGTTAACTATCAACAAAGTAGATACTTGATTGGTCGAAGCGTCGAAGGCAATACAACACAAGGATAGTAAATTTTCTGCATAATAAACCTGTTTTTTAACTGCCGCCGTGGTCTAGGAGTTAGAGCTATGGGCTTACCATCCGGAGGTTCTGGATTCGGAATGGGTTGGGGGGGAACAAAAAGCAGATATTTGTCAATTTATCACTTTTAGAGGTATTTCCCAGTTTGGTTAGGACATTGTAGGCTGAATTACCTGCTTGTCTGAAACGAAAAAAAAAAACGTGCTTCTAAGGGCACGTTTAGCTGTCGGTCCCAGTCTCTGTCTTTGATAGTAGTCGTTACTCAAACCATGTCAGAGGCCTAATAGCTGTACTACTAGGCGGTTTGAAAACTCTGACACCAGGGTTCATCGGGTCGTTCAACTCCAGAATTGACTCGCTAAGAAGAAGAAAATAGAGGAAGTTAACAATAATATCATTTTAAGTGTGCTGTTGTGTAATTGTCATACTTTATTGTTTTATCCATCATAGTGATAAGATATATATAAATTAAAAGGCATACATACATACATATAATAACGCCTTTATACTGAATGGGGTAGGCAGTATTAGGAGCCGCATTATTGAACCGTTCGAACTCTAATGCGCATACGAAAGAGTAACTTCGCATGCGATTTCCATGCTATTTGGCATGCGAATGTTACTCTTTCGTATGCGAATTCGATTCGAACGGTTCAATAATGCGGCTCCTCAACAAAGGTCGTTCCGTCACGTCTAACAAAGTTTTGAAGGTTACTTAAAATAAATTTGTAGGTATATTGCTGTAGTGACAGGTTGTCAGTCCATCGGTTAAATTTCAATAAACTTAAACCCTCGGACCCCTTAGCTGGTTTTACAGCATACCCAGGAGGTAATGGAGCTGGCACACTTCATGTTTTTCTTTCGCTCCCAGTCCAGCATGGAAGAATGAAAAGGCATATCGTAATTAAATAAGTGGGACATTTCAGGCAAAGTAAAAAAAAAAAAGATAAGAATATAATTTATTGCACAGAAAAGACACGAGAAAAAACGGAAATAAAACAATTAGTAGTACAAATAGGCGGCATTATTGCTAAGAAGCAATTTCTTCCAGGCCACCTTAGGGCACAGGAGAAAGTAAGTTGAACGAGTGGGTTGGTATACATTTCAGGTAATACATTGTATACGTAAATAAGCTACTTAAGTTTACTTATATAATAAACTAGCGACCCGCCATGGCTTCGCACGGAAATCATGAGTGTTTCTCTACTATATTATGCAAATATTATACATATAAACCTTCCTCTTGAACCACTCTATCCACTAAAAGAAACCGCATCAAAATCCGTTGCGTAGTTTTAAAGATCTTAGAATAAATACATAGGGATATAGGGATGGAGAAAGCGACTTTGTTTTATACTTTGTAGTGATTAATAACAATAATAAATAGTTATACATAAACATATATTATTATTACAGTAGTCAGTATTATAGTAGTAGTATTATTATTGTAGTCAGTAAAATATAAAACCGTAACCATATAGTGGTCATTTCAAACGACTATAACAAAACTCTAACTTAGCCTTACATTACTGCCTCTGCAAATTTAACGACCATGTCATAAGATAAAGTTTCTTTTACAACTCCATTTATTTAGCCAGTCCTGTGTAAACAAGTTCAAATGTAAAGTTATGGTGCCCATGGAGCCAATTTTAATACCTCTAAACACGTGCCAACTAACTTATTTCATGGGGTAATTATTTCAGGGTATGGTTTTAATGCTATCTGAAGGCAAACCCGGAAGGATTTAATTTAATTTAACAAGTAATCTAATTTTTTAATTAATTTTATTATCTTTAATTAAAATAGGTTCGAGATTTTACTCGTGGCTTAGTAAGGTATTCCGTGAGAATATTAAAATGGTGAAATATTTTTTTAAATAGTGACAGAATAAGAAATAGCGTGATAAGAGAACGTTGTGGTGTGAAATAGAATATAGTGACAGATATAGAAAAAGGAATGCTTAGGTGGTTTGGTCATGTTGATAGGATGGTTGAATGCAGATTAAGTAAATAAATATATATGGCGAGTGTGAGTGGGAACGTTGGAAGGGGAAGACCTCGACGAAAGTACTGCGACCAAATCAGGGACGTTCTAGAGAAAGGTCAGGTCAGGAATACCCTAAACCGACGAGCGTGCATGAAAAGATTGATGAATGTAGATGAAGCGAAAGCAGTTTGCAAGGACCGTAGCAAGTGGAGGGATGTGATCTCTGCTTACCCTTCCGAGAAAGAGGCGTGACGTTATGTATGTATGTATTTTTTAAAATCAGTCAAGAAGGGGAGGACCACTCTGCGGAGATCATGCCTAACGGTTGTTCCTAAAAAGTTCGATGCCGTTCCGATCCAAACAAGCTAGACTTACAAGAGCGAAGCACTTGCAAACTAACTATAATGCGGACACTTCAGCATCTTCTGAGTCGAAATTAAGACGAAACAGTGGTCAACAAACGACGAGCTGATGCATTTCGTTTTCTCTCACAGTCATCACAAAGGCCAAAGTGCCTTTACACTATCTGTCAAGTAGTTTTTGAATTTATTTATTACAATTATAATTTACAAACAAAATGCGACTTGCACTTGACTTTTTTTTTGTAAATTGTAAGTATTGAAGGGCTAAGAAAAGGGGTTTTTAATAAAAAATATTTAGAAAAATTAACTAAACTAAACTTCATCTTATTTTTAATATCACCAAGCATACCTAGTTAGTAAGAAAAAAAATCACACCCCGACCTTAATTGCCCAATTTTATTCTGTTCACCCCTTGTTTTTAATAAAACTTTGGAAATCTTCATGCATTTTAAATTTTTCTTCAAAATTACTTCTCCAAGTTTTTTTAATAAGTACGTACCTTATTTTTTACGGTTTGATTTTGTTTTTAAAACTTTTTTCTTGAATAAATTTTTGTCTCCAAATATTTAATAACAAACTTTTTAGCAGGGTCTTAATATTAAGAAGTTGATTATATTTTAATGTAAAAAAATAATTCAAAATATAGATAGAGGCATTCAAAGAAAACAATCTTCACATAAGAATGAGTAATAAAAGAAAATAGCTAAAAGTTTTCACTGGCACTCCTAACCTTGTTCGATGTTTGGTGAAACAAACCCTGCGTAGTTAAATATTATTGTTCACACTATAGGCCCTAGGGGATCGGTTGATAACGGTACCTTTTCCTTGTCAATCCATAGAATACACACCTCTTAGATACGTACAGAAGAATCACTGTTTGTAAACGAAAATAAATCTTTGTAAATGAATTGCTTGCTTTATATTAGTCTTGGATGAGAGAAAGCAGTAATAGCTTCAGAAAATACAGATATACCTACAGTTTCAAATTGTCATCATCTCCATAGCCTTATCCCGTATATCACAGGGTTGGCTACTTAATCTAGTGAACGAGGGTAATGGTTTTTACACAGAGCGACACTGCCATCTGGCCTCCGCAGAAGGGAAACCATACCCAATCTTAGAATAGTTCAGAGTTTTCAAGCCACCGCCAATGCTAAGGACTGGCATCTGACATGGCTTAACGACTTATATTAATAAATATCTACTGTATTAAACAATATTAACCGGGACCAACGGCTTAAAGTGCCTTCCGAAGCACGGAAAAAGCGCTGAAATTACCTACTGTATTCAAATGTATCGCATCATAAAAAATACATGAACATTGAACGTCTGTATTTTTATTTAACAGTTTCAATAATAATTTGTAACAGACAATCCTTTCATTTAATTTTAGTGTCTTTGCAGCTTATTAATATTTTTTTAAGACACAGTGATTGAAATTTCTTTTCAAGTAACAAAGAATTGTGAGCTCCTATTCCTTTCACACTGTAATCTTACACAAAATATACCACATGACTAGGCCGCATCCCATTGGGGCGTGTTACCCGTATCAGGAACTTTTCCACCCACTTCTCAACTCCAAAACCCGCCGGGTTGTTTCCGCTAAAACTTTAGCTAAATATTTTTTCCGGCCGAGTTCATAAATTGCAAACGGAATTTATTTTCCTAGTTACGAAAACAGGAGACAATATTTCTTGAAACTGGCGAGACCGACGCATTCATCTTGAAGTTGGAACGTTAAACAGAAGAATTTGATTATTGCACAAGATGTTAGTATAAGGTGATATTTATTTTATAAACTTTTCGAATGGAGTGGGACGCTTTTGGCTAGTAAAATAAATATATTTTGAATGTTTGGGTGTAGCGAAAATGTCAAAGGTTTTGTCATATCCATAAATTCTTGATATATATTGATACTCACAAGACTGACTTCTATGCAAAGTCTTTCGCAATGCGAGCTATCAAGCTGTGGGATGAATTGCCCGAAGACATTCGACGTGCACCGTCTCTTGAGACTTTTAAGAGCCGAATAAAAAATCGTTTATTGGAACAAATAATTACTGTCTGATCTTTAGTTTCCTTCACTTTTATCCTTTGCTGTAGATACTGTTGCTGTCATTTCCTTCGACTAGTTCTGATTGTAGTTTGCATTATCCTATCTTCCATTAGTTTATGTATTAGTTTATTATTTATTATGTATTAGTTTATTTTACAAATATCTATGTAGTAGCTTGTAGTTAGTTTATGTATTATATGTAATGTAATGTATTTAGGATACCTATTTGACTAGGTTTGCACTATCCTGCTTACCGCTACACTTTTTTCTTTCACCCAAAGGTTGCGTGGAAGAAATTGCTACCTTAGCAATAAGGCCGCCTATGTTGTACTTGTTTTTTGTTATCTGTTGTGTTGTTTGTTGTATTACGTGCAATAAAGTATTTTTATGTTATGTTATGTTATATTTTCTCAAATTCATCGAACTATTCCAAATTATGTTCGCGCTATTTCTGGAACTGGCATGAAAAACTAACTAATAAAAATATGATCTGCCTGTCCCTCGAATTCAGCTTTGGCATCAATAAGCAAGAACTATTAAAAATATATATAAAAATACTTCATCAGAATAAAGAGTGCTATAGTTATAGGTACCTATGTAGGTATAATTAGGGCTTAAAATCAGCCATGCTGTGCCCTTTCTTACCTTTTTCCGCTGAAATACGTGATTAATGTTTTGTTATTAATTAAACTTAACCCCTTAAAAATAAGTCAAGATTTTGAAAAAATGTTTGTATTAATGTTATTTGTGTTATTATGGAAATAAATGTCTTGTATCTTTTTATCTTAATTTTTTAACTCATCGCTAAACAACATGTCATCAATCTACTTCCTGCTGGACTGGTAGCGAAAGAAAAACATAGAATGTGCCAGATGCATTTCCTCCCGGGCATGCTCTAAAAACCTGCTAAGGGATCCGAGGGTTTCAAAACATTTCAATTTAGGCGATAGACTTACAACCTGTCACTACAGCAATAAACGTACAAAATTATCTTAGATAATCCTCAAAACTTTGTCAGACTTGGCCGAACTACTTTGTGTTTAGGTCGTTTACGCTCTGCCTACCCCATTAGGGATAAAAGCGTGATTATATGTATATCAAGCTACTTTTTCAACGTCCCGTATAAAGCCGAGTATACATAATAGTCCAGTGGCAGTGTTGTGTAGATTAATGTGCCGTTTCCCCTCCACCTGATAAGGGAAGGCTATTGTGCAAATGTGGGACATTAATGGGTTCTTTACCTATACGTATACCGGCATTCATCAGCAATGTTGTTTCTCTCTGATACCCTTGGTTTTTTTTTTATTGTACCCGTTCTAGTGTTCTTCAGTGTGCTTCTTGTGTACTTCATTGCTCTCATGCAGCTAAGGATAAAAATATTTAAGAATGTCGGCTCTATTTTTCTGGATTAACTGTAAGAGCCAGTTAGGTATTTTTGGTGAAATATCCCTCAAACTTGACTTAGTTAAGCAAAATATTTTAATTGGCCGTTGATGCTCTGCATATCCCGTAATAACTACAGGCGTATTTTTATGTGCGTATTGTGCATGTGCATCAATTATTCATAGATGTTTTGCCGTAATAAGTGTAGGCGTATTTCTATGTGCGTATTGTGTATGTGCATCAATTATTTATAGACATTTTGTAGAATAAAAATGTTGTCATCTGTTTGCTCCGACGTAGCAGTTGTAGTCTACTACGATGCAGTTATCGTAGCATAATGCTACAACAAAAGCGTAGACCGAGCGCGAACAGTTTGCCCATATTTCCGGAAAATTCGAATATTGGCTTTCTCATCACTCAAACAGCCTGGAGCTCTTATTGGGCATCAATATAGCATCGAGCATCCCTCATGTCATTCCGCTGCCTCCGGGCGCAAGAAATTGCATGAAATGCATCTACGGTACGGCACCAGCTTAATACGACCTTCCTCACCCCTCGCGTAGGCCGAAGATTATACACATCGTTCGGATTTGCTGTGCTGTCTGAGGGATCAATAGTTGGTGGTTGTGTATTATATGTGTGAGTTTCGTCTGTCCCTACGGGGCATATTGGACGCAATCTCTGATACCTGACGGGGCTCGGAATTCCATTATGGTCCATTGACTGCTCATGACGAGCGTTGCAACCGCGTCAAGTTGTTTATGCGAAATTTTGTTCGTGGTCTCGTCTTACTAGGATTGCACAAGAAATCATAAAAAGTAACTCTGGACGGCTCTCTAACTTCCGGTGGTGGTATAAAAAAATAAAAAAAAGTATTTATTTCGCTAAAAGCATACATATAAAAAGGTTTACATAACTGTGACTGCATAAATATTTTTATACTAGGTTTCTGAACCCTGTCTACTAAACTAGGTTATTCACCTGTATCTCAGTAAGACAGTGTTCCTCCGAGGATCGTGCCACATTTTATTATTTATACAATCCGTTTGTTGATATAAAGTCTAAGCTAAGTAGGTACAACTTAGAAGCTAAGGGTGAGTGTGCGTGTGCGTGCGTGTGCGTGTGTGTGTGTGTGTGTGTGTGTGTGTGTATGTATGGGTATCTAGAATCGAGCCCATAAAGTGAGTGAAATGATGCAGAAATTAAATAAAGTTATAGTTATATAAAGTTAAATTAAATAAAGTTACGGAAAAAACTAAAATCAAAACCTATCTGTCACTTACAAAATAATAAAATTTAAAAAGGACAGACGATTTATATTATTATATTATATTATTTAATCAGGCAGGCAGTTGTAGCAACTGATAGTGCCTGTATCCCATTGTTCACGATTTGCTTGTCTTATTGAAGTTTTGTAGGTATTTGTCCAATTTGTTCTTAAAGACATTTGTATTTGTATTTATACTCTACGGTTTTACACTTTGTCCGCACTTTGACGCGTTTTCCCCCGTTAACCCAGTATTTTAGCCAATTTTATCCGCCATATTATATGACGGCGGATAAAAAATACAAACAACGCATAAAACTACCGACTATAAATAAAAAACTGGAGAAAATAAATCTCCTGTCTTTTTCCAATGTTTTTTGTCTGAAAGTGACAAATAGATTTTAATTTCAGTTTTAGCCGGAAAATCTAGAATCGAGCCCATTGTTTCTAGAAAAAGGGCAAGAGTGTTGGGAATGGAATTCTAATGAAATAAATTGTTTAAGATAAAAGAGTTATACTAAGTTCGTAAGTAAAGATTTGCTTAGGACAATAATAATAGTCCTCCCACCGATTATCGGTGATGGCGGCCAATCTCCCGGAGATGGGTCAACTGCGCAGGACTTGTTTTTAGTGCCCAAGTGTTTGCGCTACACACAGGTGCACTCTCTGTTCCCTCAATCACTTATTTTGACAGATTGACTGACACGACCAGAGAGAATTCAGGAGCAGGACCGACTATTTACATGCCCATCCGACGGCATGGATCATCTTACTTTTCGGACAATCAGGTGATCAGCCTGCAATGTCCTAACCAAACTAGAAACAACAACACAAAGTCATTGTCCCCCGCCGGGAATCGACCCCAGGACCTCCGGGTCGGGAGCCCAAGGCTCAGACCGCTTGACCACGGAGGCAGTTAGGACAATAATCATCAGTTAAACACACAAAGGGGCGACAGGGGCCAGTGTCCAGAAAAATAAACAATAAGACGAAAATAATTTTTGCTCTCGCCTATTTACTTTCCATCACCCTTTTCTCAATAAGTTCGAATCATTATTAGCGATGAGATAATATTTGCTGTCTTTTTCTAGTAGGTATTTTTAATTACAGATATGTATTTTTTTATACTTTTCACGTTCTCGAACCAATGTGTTCTTCGGTTTTGTATTTCGTTTTTACGTTTACTCGGCGCTTTTCCCGTGCTCCGGAAGGCACGTTAAGCTGTTGGTCCCGGTTAATATGTTCAATACCGTAGATATTAGTCGTTAAGTCATGTCAGAGGCCAGTGCTAAGTATTGGCGGCTTAAAAACTCTGACTAAGATTGGGTCTGGTTTCCTTTCCGGGTTGCGGAGGTCAGATGATTGTCGCTCTGTGTAAAAACCAGTACCCTTTTCAATCCCCTAGATTAGGTAGCCAACCCTTGAGATTGGGGGTAAGGCTAGGGAGATGACTTTAGGTACCTATGTATGGTAAATTATTACCAATCTAATTTATTTTCTATCTAGTCGCAAAACGTTTCATCAATTTCTATAAAATGGTGTCAATTGAATTAGCGGAATAGCCTTTGTCTCCAAGAACAAACTTTCCCGAGAAAATGTGTACTTTCCACTCCGAAGAGCAACTCTTAGAGGACTTTCCGATAACTCTATTAGAACCTAACTTCCTAATTCAACCTTATAGTGCTCTTATAACCGTCCATTCGCCTTACTAACTTTATTTACTTTCTGAGTTGGACTCTTGGATTCCAATAATATCGGTCTATTTGTATGTAGCAAGATAGAAAAATAAACTTGTTTTATTCTTCTTATGAATTAGAATGTAAATTGTAGGTTACGTAACGTCAACACAGTTTTCACAAGCTTTCAAATACACAGAGAAAAGACTAGGTTATATTATTACTCCATACTTTTTGTACCTATGCCTATGTTAGAAAACTTTTATTGAATTGCCACACAAACAGACTTTATACGATACAAGACAGTAGTGGCTCAATATTGCAATTTCAATTAGTCAATACTTATTAATATTATATCATAACAAATCAATTTGAAACGCTCCTCAATTCCATCTGAAAAAGGTATTGATTTGAAAATACGTTGAACATATCCGAAATCGTAAAATCACGAACTTATTAACGACTTCTTTCAACTCTTAACTATCACTAAAACACCTAGATAAATTAACAGTTTCTCGTGAAAACACTACAAAGTAAGTGACGACAAGAAAAACACAAAACTTGGATCGTTACGCGCCAAGAGGAGCTCAAAGTGCAAACTTCCAGATGCTACGCTATTAAATTGTGTGTTTAATGTTTCATTCATGAACAAAATAGCGTCAAAAATTTAACAGCTTACCATATCCTTTTAAACCGCCATGGAGTAGACAGAGAATAAATTAGATAGAAACCCACACGACAGAAGAAGTTAGACATAGTTTTGCTTAGTTAGGTAGGCTAGACAGCACTTATTATATTATAAAATATAAAATATTTCACATTAATAATGAAACCTGATCGGCTTACTTGTTTGAATTAAAAGCCTACAGCGCCACCTGCCGTGCTGTCGACGCGGGCGCAACTAGCAGCGAACCGCAGTCAAAGGTTGCAGCATTTGGCGGGCGGTTGAGTGTGACTTTCTTCCCTCCTGATGAAGACACTCGTATAGGATCGAAACATCGAGAACTAACCTTCCTTACAATACAAATAATAGACCTCTCACCGATTTTCGGTGATGGCGGCCAATCTCCCGGAGATAGGCCAACTGCGCAGGACTTGTTTTTAGTGCCCAAGTGTTTGCGGTATACACAGGTGCACTGTCTGTTCCTTTAGTCTCTTATTCTGATGGGACAGACTGACTGACACGACCAGAGAGAAATCAGGCGCAGGACCGACTATTTACATGCCCATCCGACGGCATGGATATCTTTCTTTTCGGACAATCAGGTTATCAGCCTGCAATGTCCTAACCAAACTAGAAACAACAACAAGAAGTCATTGTACCCCGCCGGGAATCGAACCCGGGACCTCTGGGTCGAGAGCCCATGGCTCAGACCGCTAGACCACGGAGGCAGTTACAATACAAACAAGTAGACCGATCCATTGTCATTATAAATAACACTTGTTTATCGTTTATTGCTAAAATATTTCACATTGTTAAGCTATTACTCTTCCGGAAAGTCAAGTACGGTCAGAGGTACGATGCAACCTTTGAAAATTTCGCGTTCAATTTAAATTTCTTATAGTACAAACCTTTGCAGGTGAAAAGCGTAATTTGCAAACCTCTTAAACTTCAAAAGTTCCTTCAGGCCCCTTGGAAGGGATGAAGTCAAACCCACATCAGATATCAGAGTGGGCCGTGGAGAATCGAACTCGAGTTTCATAGGATAGTTGGAGTTCTTGTTACAAATAAATTGGATCTTTTGGACAAGCTGTGATGTTACTTGGAAATCAAATATTTCAGTTTTTATTACCTTTTCGTTATCGGAGCTTTTTCAGTGTCCTTCAAGATTAAAATAAATAAATATTATTGTTTTTAGTTAGTTTTATATATACTCTTTATTGTGCTTTTTTTGTATTTTTTTATATCCTCTGTTACGTGGAAGTTACTGTGGCGGTGTTTTACACCTCCATAGCATTATTGCTGAGCGCGACCGATTTGCCACTTAAGAACACGTTTGTTACCTTTAAAATGTTTAATATTTGTAAATTGGTGGCAAATAAATATTTTCTATTCTATTCTAAAATAATGTAACAATCAAGACTGAGATTCTCAGAGACATCATTAAAAATATCAGCCGTTGTACGGAATAATTTAAGCGCAATTGAATTACTTATTCCTTGATTCTTTAATACTGATAAGTAATTAAAATCCCGCAATTTCTAATCCCGGCCTTTTCCATATCCTCATCGGCCGTTTCCGTATTGTCATTGTGAGGCAGCTTTTATAAGCGTGCTCGACATGTGTGGGTACTGGGTACCTACAGGTCCGTAAATGGGTAATGGGTAATCTTTTTACCCGCCCGGGTAATCTGGCAAGCGATTCAGCGGTAGGCACAATACCCGGTCCCTATTGTCCCTAATTGGGGTATATTCGATTATGTCCCCAGCGGTGATAGGCTGTTTTTCCACAGATAGCACGTCCATTGCACAGCAACGGCACGATGACGATATCGTTATGATATCGTGGGTCTGTTTTTCCACTGGACACTAAATTATTGTCCAATCTGAGCGCGTACACATGCGCATGCTACTTACGTATAGAAAACACAAGCAGTTTGGCAGGCCGGTAACGATATCGAATCAATGCCGTACCGTTGAATACATAGATGTCACACATAATATAAATGTCAGTATCACACATTTAACCAAATTATTTGGCATGCAAATATAGAGTCGCAAGACCATGTCAAACTATACTTCCAATTTTAGGTATAAAAACAAACAGTCAAATTATGATGTCAAGAATGTTATGATGAAAAGAACGATTAAATTTACAAAAGCATAATCAAATAAATATTTTAATAGTACATGTCAAAAAATCATCAGTGCTATAAAAACACAAACGTTGGCTTGTACCGGCAAGTGAAATAGCGTTTCATATCATTTTTAAAATGTTCATACATTATATTCCACTTTTCCACGATACCATGCCGTTGTCGTTGCCGTGGACGATCTAGTCGAAAAACGTTCTCATTCATATTTTTTGTCTTTTTCCTGGCAGATTTTGCGAGAACGAATCCGGTGTTTTATTGTTCCTTAAGCCTCGTATTGTTCTCGTTCCGGTTTGCTTCCATGACATTTCTAAAATTAGAAAATATTCATCACAAGGTACCGAACCTATCCGTTACCTATTGGTATTAAATATATTCTTCACTCCCAAAATATTATATAATTATGAATTGATTCCTATTTTGAGACAGTAATGGATTTAGGTAGATCGTAAAAAACAAATGTGGATTATTTTTGATCCAAGGTTACCGAAACAAAATTGATGGACAATACAACAAACATACATACTATCACGCCTGTATCCCTAATGGGGTAGACAGAGCGTCAACGACCTAAACAAAGGTCTTTCCGCTACTTCTGACAAGCTTGGAGGATTGTTTAAAATAGAACTGTTCATTACTGTTGTGACAGGTTGTTAGCCCTTTGCATGAACAATAACTGAAATCTGAAACCGTTGCATCCCTTAGCTGGTTTTTTACAGCCTGCCCGGGAGGAGATGCAGTTGGTACATTCTATGTGTTTCTATCGCTCCTAGTCCAGCACAGTCAAAAACCTGTAATATATGGAATATAGCAGGTTATTAGCAGTGGATTTCTGAGGCAGATTTGTCATAAATAAGTATCGCTGCTTAAATGGAATCATTTAACTTGGTTTTTTCACCAGAAAGTCTGTAGGTATACCCATCGTTGCCCGGGGTGGACTACGTATCTAGTCCCCGTTTAAATCCAATTTTTTATGTATTGAATTTACTTCTGAAAAGGAATATCTATTTGATTTTGTAAAATAAAATCTGCTGTATCGCGTTTTTACTTAATCCGTATTGTATTTTTTTAAATCACTACATTTTGCGTTTGAAATGGACCACGCCCCAGCCTTTACATACATATAATCACGCCTTTATCCCTAATGGGGTAGGCAGAGCGTACACGACCTAAACAAAGGTCGTTCCGCCACGTCTGACAAAGTTTTGAGGGTTCTTTAAGATAGATTTGTAGGTATATTGCTGTAGTGACAGGTTGTCAGCCTGTCGTCTAAATTGCAATATACAGAAACCCTCGGATCCCTTAGCTGGTTTTTACAGCATGCCCGGGAGGAAATGCAGCTGGCACATTCTATGTTTTTCTCTCGCTCCCAGTCCAGCGTGAAAGTATCTCGCTCCCAGTCCAGCGTGAAAGTATCTCGCTCCCAGTCCAGCGTGAAAGTATCTCGCTCCCAGTCCAGCGTGAAAGTATCTCGCTACCAGTCCAGCGTGAAAGTAAGCCCAGCCTTTAACCCAATGAAAAGCAGTCCGTATACTAAGTAACTTCTTAAGTAAATTGAATTTACACTTTTTCTTCTACTTTCAAAAGAAGAGTTCGCTTAAATAAGAATGTTTTATAGCAGGAATAAATCTGCTAGACATTTTTTGGGCTTAATCTTTTAACCTAAGTCCACTTTTTATAGTAAAGTGCTTTCATAATAAAAGCTTGATAAACGAAAAGTTGTGAGATTTAATAAATTGTCGCAGAATATTACTAAGTGAATTGAACTATTTGAAATTGAAATCTTGCCTTCCAAAGAAAAAATATCAGCTATATCAAAAACTTTACATGAGGTCAAATCTTTTTCCTCAGAAAATGTACTTATATTTTATGAAAGACGATAGGTTTTTTAAACAACGTTATGTTTATGATTATGAGAACACATTTGTGGAAAAGTAAATAAATTCTTGCAAAATTATCATCTAATCAGCAGTACCGGTTGGTTCCATATCAGTCTATTCTACCGGGTGTTCACTTTCGTTGACTGAGCAACCCCTATCAGTTTGCGGGACGCTGTCCCTTACACCTAGTGTAAAAAATGTGTATGAATTTTGTTCCATCTACGTATTATTTGTACCTACTTCTCCTTCTTCTTAGCGAGCGGATACCCTGGTGTCACAGTTTTCAAACCGCCTAGTAGCACAGCTATTAGGCCTCTGAAATGGTGATTCAGCCTGCAAGGTCCTAACCAAACTGGGGAAATTCTCACAAAGTTATAAATTTACAAATATCAACTTTTTGCTCCCCCTAAAAATCGAACTCAGGACCTCCGGATCGGAAGCCCATGGTTCTGGCCACTAGACCATGGAGGCAGTTAGTTTGTACCTATTTCAGACTCATGTTATTCTCGAACACCGCTTCCCCGTTGAAAGCCGACATGTTCCACGTTTATCGATCAACCCTAATGGACTTAACCGGAAAACTATAAATTCCGCCGCCCCTTACTAAAAGGATAATCACATAGAGAACTCTGTAGCAAATAGGGATTTAGAGGCCCCGAGCGGAGGCCTAATTGACAAAACATACTCGATTACAGCTCTCCCTCTAATCGCAAAGGAACGACTCTCAATTTATTGGGAGAATGTAAATCAGTTTCAAATGGAAGGGGTGCAGATGGTTTTTTGCTTTCATGCAAAAGTAAAGTACATACATATATATAATAAACACCCTACTCAATGGGGTAGGCAGAGCGTAAACGACCTTAACATAGGTCGAACCGCCTCATCTGACAAAGTTGTGAGGGTTATATAAGATAGATTTGTAGGTATGTTCCTGTAGTGACAGGTTGTCAGCCCATAGCCTAAATTGCAATATACAGTAACCCTTGCATCCCTTAGCTGGTTTTTACAGTATGCCCAGGAGGAAATTCAGCTGGCACATTCTATGTTTTATTGTCGTTCCCAGTCCAGCATGGAAGTAATGAGTAAAGTATCTGTATAAAAAAGCAGTCCGTATACTAAGTAACTTCTTAAGTAAATTGAATTTACACTTTTTCTTCTACTTTCAAAAGAAGAGTTTGCTTAAATAAGAGTGTTTTATAGCAGGAATAAATCTGCTAGACATTTTTTGGGCTTAATCTTTTCACCTAAGTCCACTTTTTATAGTAAAGTGCTTTCATAATAAAAGCTTGATAAACGATAAGTTGTGAGATTTAATAAATTGTCGCAGAATATTACTAAGTGAATTGAACTATTTGAAATTGAAATCTTGCCTTCCAAAGAAAAAATATCAGCTATATCAAAAACTTTACATGAGGTCAAATCTTTTTCCTCAGAAAATGTACACTTATATTTTATGAAAGACGATAGGTTTTTTAAACAACGTTATGTTTATGATTATGAGAACACATTTGTAGAAAAGTAAACAAATTCTTGCAAAACTATCATCTAATCAGCAGTACCGGTTGGTTCCATATCAGTCTATTCTACCGGGTGTTCAGTTTCGTTGACTGAGCAACCCCTATCAGTTTGCGGGACGCTGTCCCTTACACCTAGTGTAAAAAATGTGTATGAATTTTGTTCCATCTACGTATTATTTGTACCTACTTCTCCTTCTTCTTAGCGAGCGGATACCCTGGTGTCACAGTTTTCAAACCGCCTAGTAGCACAGCTATTAGGCCTCTGAAATGGTGATTCAGCCTGCAAGGTCCTAACCAAACTGGGGAAATTCTCACAAAGTTATAAATTTACAAATATCAACTTTTTGCTCCCCCTAAAAATCGAACTCAGGACCTCCGGATCGGAAGCCCATGGTTCTGGCCACTAGACCATGGAGGCAGTTAGTTTGTACCTATTTCAGACTCATGTTATTCTCGAACACCGCTTCCCCGTTGAAAGCCGACATGTTCCACGTTTATCGATCAACCCTAATGGACTTAACCGGAAAACTATAAATTCCGCCGCCCCTTACTAAAAGGATAATCACATAGAGAACTCTGTAGCAAATAGGGATTTAGAGGCCCCGAGCGGAGGCCTAATTGACAAAACATACTCGATTACAGCTCTCCCTCTAATCGCAAAGGAACGACTCTCAATTTATTGGGAGAATGTAAATCAGTTTCAAATGGAAGGGGTGCAGATGGTTTTTTGCTTTCATGCAAAAGTAAAGTACATACATATATATAATAAACACCCTACTCAATGGGGTAGGCAGAGCGTAAACGACCTTAACATAGGTCGAACCGCCTCATCTGACAAAGTTGTGAGGGTTATATAAGATAGATTTGTAGGTATGTTCCTGTAGTGACAGGTTGTCAGCCCATAGCCTAAATTGCAATATACAGTAACCCTTGCATCCCTTAGCTGGTTTTTACAGTATGCCCAGGAGGAAATTCAGCTGGCACATTCTATGTTTTATTGTCGTTCCCAGTCCAGCATGGAAGTAATGAGTAAAGTATCTGTATAAAAAGCTACGTGTTGATCGGTAGTGACTCTACCTGCTAAACAGAAGGTGATGGGTTTGATCGCCGCCATTTTCTTCTTCTTAGAGAGTGGATTCTCGAGTCAAACAACGACCCGATGAAGCCTGGTGTCAGAGTTTCCAAACCACTTAGTAGCACAGCTATTAGGACATGGTTTCTGAGTAACGATCACTATCAAAAACAGCGACCAGGACCGACGGCTTAGCTCGTGTCCTCTGAAGCACGGAATTTCAATTTATTGGGAGAATGTAAATCAGTTTCAAATGAAAGGGGTGCAGATGTTTTTTTTTTTGTTTTATGGATTAAAAAAGTATATGTTTAAAAAGCTACATGTTGATCGGTTTCATAGCTCAGAGGAAAGGGTAGTGAGTGACTCTATCTGCTCTACGTTAGGTGATGGGTTTGATCGCTATATAAAAAAAAACACACAGGTGATACTTCCAGCGCGCAAGGTTCTGATCAACACGCAATGTTCTGTTAATGCACATGCGTCACCTTACGTACTACACACGCATCTCCCTTCCAGTACGCGAGCGTAGAGCGTAAGGTGACGCACGTGTGTTGTAGGCAATGCAAAAAGCATTGACAGCTTATTGAGCGCATCCTTGCGCGCAGTAAGTGACGCCTGTGTGTTGCTGCACAAAGTGTCTTCATAAAACCTAATGTTTTGGAAGGACCTTTTAATAGTTATTATGACATCTTATTAGAAACATATACATTTTGTTAGAGAATACCTACCAAACAGCATTTAAACAGTAGGTATCTGGTTCAATTACATTTAATACAAAAGTTTCAAACATTAGAGCTAGGTACAGTCAACAACTTCTTTAGGGTAACAGGGCCGCTCTAAAATAAGTTTAATGTGTATGCTTTTTCATTAAATTTCGTATAGTTGTGCAGGTTAATTAACTGTACAAGTATATGAGGTTTTATTTAATATATAAATTAAGACCAGAGAAAACTCCGTTGGTTTGGAGCAGTCCTATTACCCTATAGATGTTGTTGAATGTACTAAGCGTAGAGTCAAGAATTTATTAATCGAGTGGCTCTGTCTGGCTCCCAATTTAGTGCAAATTCAGACTAGGCATGTCATCTATTTCCCATCCTTCCGTATTCGCATTGGAATCCCAAGCCCATACTAAAATGTCTGTGGGACCACCATTAATTATTCTGTTGTAGGTTTAAAAGTCTAAAGGTACTTTGAGTACTTATTACGAGACTTTTATGTCAAAGAAATATGATAAAATAAATTAAAATTATATTAAATTTATTTATTGATCAGACAACATTTCTCTTAGACCTATTGTTAGTAACGACGAGATATTTATATTTAAACTTAATAGTCGTCATATATTATAAAAAAATATTTATCTTTTTTCTTCCATGCTGGACTGGGACCGAAAGAAAAACATAGAATGTGCCAGCTATATTTCCTCCTGGGCATGCCGAAGAAACCAGCTAAGGGATCCGAGGGTTTCAGTAAATTGCAATTTAGGTGATGGGCTGACAACCTGTCACAATAGCACTATACCTACAAATCTATCTTAAATAGCCCTCAAAACTTTGTCAGACGTGGCGGAATGACCTTTGTTCAGATCGTTTACGCTCTGCCTACCTCATTAGGGATAAAGGCGTGATTTTATGTAGGTATGTATTTTATTTAAAATCATGTAAAATAATAAAATTTGTCAATTATACCACTCGTCATTCCGAGCGCATTACATTTGTGGCATTGCCTCACTGAATAGCTTTTGGCAGCATTTGCACGAGGAATGACCCAGTCAATCTCCAGTCCTCTCCTCATTTTAAAATAAAATAAACAAACCGGCCATCTTCATGTTTAGCTACATCAAAAAACATCAAACAAGTCCAATGTGATTTGGAATCTCATTCCTTTAGTCTTTGGTTCTTGCATATTTCGTTCTTTAGTAATTCGTGACTGGTTTAAATATTTTTTGGTTACAACGTGATTGGACATTTCGTTCGTTGAGATTTAGCGGTTAGATTATTCCATTTTCGAGATTTCGTATCCATAAAACTAGAATTATTAAGTAATTATAAATTTATTTTGTGCCATTAAAAATGTATATTATAAAGAATATATTTTATGTGGTGAATGAAATGTTCTAAAATAAAAACGAATTCCACCACATTCTTTTAAATATAAAAATCTAATATGAATTAAATAAAATAAATAACCTTTTATCTCTATTTAACTTTTCAGTCAACATAAGTGTTCTTTGTTAAAAAAACTGCAGATAAAAACATAACTCTCTTGGATCAGATCATAGAGGTCAAAGTGTAACATTTCCATTTAACAATCCTGGTAAAAATCAAAGAATTAAAATTGAGTCAAGACGTATAACTACTAGTAGGTTAGAAAAGTACCAAAATGTTCTCATTAATAAATTGCTTAATCTTAATTTTAATAGTAATCTCAATAATGTACATAACGACTTTTTTTCTACAATTAGTGAAGAATTTGAAATAATTTTCAAGTTTATTCCAAAGAAATTAAAACAAAATTTAAATTGATTGATTGTGCGACCACAGGTCTACAAATCAGTAGAGATAGGCTTTTTGATCTTTATGAGCAGAGGAACATGACAAATAATGATAGCTTCAAACAATTTGTTAAAAAATATTTGAAAACATTTAAGTTAGCATGCCTAATGGCTAAAGCAAATTTTATTAGTAACAAAGTTAAAATTGCTGATAGTAAAATTAAAACTGTATTATTAACAGCGAAACAGGTAAAACAAAGCTACGTGAAAATAACTTTTCAATTAAAACTGACCGTGGAATAATTTGTAATTATTGCGAATTTTCCCCGGAATTTAAAACATTTTTTTACAAATATACCCCTGAAAACTACTGAATCTCTCAACTCTTCACCTTTGCTTTCATTTACATTACTTAAAGAAAACGCCTGCAATTCTGAATTTAAATTTAGTCATGGTAGCTTGCAGCAATTTGTTAAAAGATATAAAGGTTAAGGCAACTGAAGACTTATGGGAGATGTCAGTCAAACTTGTACCTCAATTATCAATGTATTAGCACCATACTTGTCAGATATTTTTATTGATTGTATTGATCACGGTATATTTCCTGATTTGATGAAAAATAGTAAAGTAGTTCCTTTGTTTAAGGCTGGTGACAAGGCAGATCCTAACTATAGGCCTGTATCTGTTTTACCCGCATTGAGCAAAGTGTTTGAAAAGATCATACTCAATCAAATGCTTTCTCATTTTAATCACAATAACTTATTACATAACCAGCAATTTAGGTTCACAAAGGGACGTTGCACTACTGATGCTGGTGTTGCCCTTTTGAATCATATATTATGTGCTTGGGAGGAATCAAAAGATACCATTTGAGTATTTTGTGACCTCTCTAAAGCATTTGATTGCGTAGATCATGAAACTATATTGTCAAAATTGAAACACTATGGAATCTAAAATTAAGCCTTGATAATTTTAAATTCTTATTTGTACGATAGCATCCAAAAGGTAAATGAAAACGGAGCTTAGTCATCAGGGTCTCGTTAAAATAGGTGTACCTCAAGGTTCAATATTAGGTCCATTTCTATTTCTAGTGTATATGATAGAGAATTTGTAAAATATTGTATTATTTGCAGATGAAACATCTGTTATATTTAAAGTTGATAGACATACACAAAATTATGACAACGTAAATAACACTCTTGGACAAATTCATAACTGGTTCACTGTTAATAATTAAGTGTTGAATGCGAAAAAAACCAAATGTATAAAATTCACTTTGCCTAATGTACATTCTTCCAATAATGATGTTGTACTTTATAATTAAAAATTAGAGTTCATTGAAAGCAAATTAGGGATTACACTTGACTCGAAACTTCAATGGCTCCCTCACATTACATCTTTATCGGGGAGACTAAGTTCAGCCGCATTTGCTGTGCGAAAAATCCGAGAGCTCACGGATGTTGCTACAGCAAGACTTGTACATTTTAGTTATTTTCACAGGATTATGTCCTATGGAATTTTGCTGTGGGGCCCTGCTGCTGTCATTGATTCAATTTTTGTTTTGCAAAAACGGGCTATTACAGCAATTTACAAACTCAGATGTCGTGATTCCCTAAGAGAATTGTTCAAAGAGATAAATATTTTAACTGTACCATGTCAATTTATATGTAAAAATATTATGTATGTAAGGAAAAACATTCATAGTTTTACCAAAACTGGTGACAGGCATAACCGGAACCTTAAGACGAACCTTTAAAAGCAAAATAAAATTGACCAACCCCAATATAGGTTAGTTAAAGTTAAAAAAAAAATATTTAAGTCTAAGTATACAATACTATTATAAAATACCTGACCTAAAATATATGAAATTTGTCAGAAAATCAATTTAAAGATACCATTTAAAACACATTATGTAAGAAACTCTATTATTATAAGTTAGATGACTATACTAATGACAAAGATGTATGGAGCTCTGATATTTTAGTGAAGCCTAAGAAACTGGCACACATTGCGATCACAAACCCTATTTTGAACAAGTAAAAATAAGACAAAACGAAGGGAGGGGCGCTAAGTGCGAGTTTCTCATGCTTCTTCTTAATTGTGATATATTTTTTTTTTATGACACAGATATAATTTTCTTCGTTATATACTCGTTTGTGACTTTCCTAAAGTGTTCTAAGGAATCTATTTGGAAATAAATGATTAGACTTTGACTTTGAAAAAGATTTAAAATTTAAGCTTAAGGGGATCCCCGGTGCACGTAAAAAATAATTACTCACTGAAAACGCAATTGATCGAAAATCCGGTAGATCAGATTGAACTAAAGTAGGTATATTTGAAGCATTCAAAATAATAATTCAGTGTCCACGGTAGATAAAGATAGCAAAAGTGATATACTCGTAAGTGACCGTATTTCGCAAAATTCTTTTTTGTTACTACAACAAATCCCACGTTGCATTTTTATGAGGTACTAAATGGCCATCATTGCTTTAACCTCAATCTGATTTACCGGATTTTCGATTAATTGTTTTTTCATTTAATTATTGACTGATAAGGACGCCACTTAGCCCAGGAGAGCCCTTTAATGTGTAAATGAGGTGAATTGGGTATTGTACTTATTTACTTCATATTTAATTATTTAATATATTTCATATTTTAAAAGCTAATAAAAGCTTATGGTTTCTAAATCCTTCTTGCCTACTTTATTTAAAACATTTATAAAATACTAGCGACCCGCCCCCGCTTCGCACGTAAATTATCAGTGTTTCTCTACTATATTATGCATGTATTATACATACAAACCTTCCTCTTGAATCACTCTATCCATTAAAAATACCGCATCAAAAAACATTGCGTAGTTTTAAAGATCTAAGCATACAAAAAGATATAGGGACAGACAAAGCGACTTTGTTTTATACTATGTAGTGAAGAGGTTTCTGATTCTGACGTTGTTTTTATAAAGAGAGTCATTTTATTTTTAAAACTTTATAAAAACATATGAAAACGTAGGCTTGATCTTTTTTATACTACCTTATGAACTTTCAGATCGTTGATTCTCTCTCTTATATATAATCACGCCTATATCCCTATTGGGATAGGCAGAGCGTAAACGAACTAAACTAAGGTCGTTCGCCGCGTCTGACTAAGTTTTGAGGGTTATTTAAGATATATCTGAAGGTATATTGCTGGAGTGACAGGTTGTCAGCCCATCGCCTAAATTGCAATGCACTTAAACCTTCGGATCCCGTACCTGGTTTCTACAGCATGCCCGGGACGAATTGCAACTGACACATTCTATGTTTTTCTCTATTCCAGCATGGATTAAAGAAGATTCAAGAAAGAAAATTTTCTCTCTTATATGACAATATATTCTCCGTATTCCACTGCTCCTTATTGAACGAGACGATAACATCCAGGGACTTCATTTTACATCAGATATTTCAATATTCCCGTCTTCATGAACGATGAAAGTAAATGCAGTCGTCCATGGAGAATTGAAATGTTTTTGGAGGGTATTTATAACATATTTTTTTTTTTACTTCCATCTTGGCCTGGGAGCGAGAGAAAAACATAGAATGTGCCAGCTGCATTTCCTCCCGGGCATGCTGTAAGATCCAGCTAAGGGATCGAGGGTTTCAGTATATTGTAATTTAGGCGATGGGCTGACAACCTGTCACTACAGCAATATACCTAGAATTCTATCTTAAATAACCCTCAAAACTATGTCAGACGTGGCGGAACGACCTCTGTTTAGGTCGTTTACGCTCTGCCTACCCCATTAGGGATAAAGGCGTGATTATATGTATGTATGTATGTTATTTTTTTTTGAGGATTTTGTCGGCCCAATTTGAAAATCAAGCTCATAGGTACACATTTTATTTGATTGATAACATACAAAAAAATTAGTATCGACAAATACATGACAAGCTTTGATAAAATCATTACAAATCTACGTCGTAGATTGCGTGTGTATATCAAAGATCTTTTAGAGTAGAGTTGTAACTCTACTACGTAGAGTTGTAACTCTGCTACGTAGAGTTGTAACTCTGCTACGTAGAGTTGTAACTCTGCTACGTAGAGTTGTAACTCTACGACATAGAGTTGTAAACACTTTATTAAAGCCTTCAGCTAGGACTTTGGATTGCTGTAGTAACGGGTTGATTGTCAGCCTAATGCCTAAAATGTAAAGCGCTTAAACGCTCAGGCACTTTTACAGACATAATGTTTTACTACCTTTTAAGGAAACAATAGCCGAAAAGCAACATCCAACTCGAATAAAAAAAATACAGTTCGCCAATCTACGCACCTAACGTTCCTAAAAGACCCTCATTGCGGTAAGGGTGCCGCAATCGATACTCAATTTATCGCTTCCTCGGTAAACTTGTAACGTCTTTTATAGAGGCAGCTGTTAAATATTTTATAGCCACCCCCTAGCCGCCAAAAATCAATTTGAAACAGGAAACTTAAAAGAAGGGGTCGCTTATCTTAAAAAGGCAGCTGGGTTGAGACAACAGGGCCTAGTGGGCTTTCAAAAATCGAACTAGAGGGCAACACTTTTCTAACAAACTTTAGATCCATACAGGATTAACTTGTTTACTGAGTAAAGAAGCAGGAAGTGGTGCTTTTATATCCGGTCTATTAACATTAAAAAAAACACCAAAATAACAGCGGTTCAAAAACTTAACTGAATCCGAAGAGATCACGCAAAGTTGGAAAATAATAACATGCATATATATAATTACGCTTTTATCTCTGATGGGGTAGGCAGAGCGTAAACGACCTAAACAAAGGTCGTTCCGCCACGTCTTTCATAGTTTTGAGAGTTATTTAAGATAGATTTGTACGTATATTGCCGTAGTGGCAGGTTGTCAGCCCATCGCTTAAATTACCTTAACAGCATGCTCGAGAGGAAATGCAACTGGCACATTTTATGTTTTTCTCTCACTCCCAGTCCAGCATGGAGGAAAATAATTATCTGTGCACATTTACAGTTCATACAAAATAATAAAAAGGTTGGTACAAAGAGGTTCAGATAAATAACAGAGTAATTTATCGCGATCAATATTTCCAGTCCAAAGAGCGTCCAATTTATTGAAATTATTGTTGAGGAATCTAACTTGCCGATAGTCCTTTGTTTTCGCGTTATCGAGTTCTCCTGTTCAATGGGCGCGTCGAGAAATTTAGGATTCAGATGCTAAATTGCTGTAAACAGATGAGATTAAAATCCATTGCTGCGGGATATCTTTCTTCTCTTGTTGTAGGATTGACAGACCAATAAACAGTAGATCTTTGACAAAATTTGTTTGGTGATAATGATGACAATGATACAAGGAGATAATAAGAGAGCCCGATGGTGTAGTGGATAGGGCCGCTGCCTCCTGAGCGGGAGGTCGTGGTTCGAATCCCACCACGTACCAATGTGTT